>CM023535.1:53715067-54996317 GCA_013350335.1 Chimonanthus salicifolius | reverse complement strand
AAAATTGAGAAGCTCAACATGAGAGAGGAAAAAGAGACAATAGTAACTTGGTCCCGGGCATCTACCATTATACCCACAATGATCGGCCATACAATCGCTATTCATAATGGAAAGGAACATTTACCTATTTTTATAACAGATCGCATGGTGGGTCACAAATTGGGAGAATTCGCACCTACTCTTACTTTCCGGGGACACGCGAGAACCGATACTAGATCTCGCCGTTAATTTAATAAAGTGAAATGGGTGCTCATCATTCATTGGTGGGAGGTTAACTTTATGTCATCCAAGAAAAAGCAGAAAATGAAGAGTAGCTCGAGTACACAAGTACAAGCTTTAGCTCAACATATATCTATGTCTGCTCACAAAGCACGAAGAGTCATTGATCAGATTCGTGGACGTTCCTATGCGGAAACACTTATGCTACTGGAACTCATGCCTTATCGAGCATCTTATCCCATTTTTAAACTGGTTTATTCTGCAGCAGCAAATGCTAGTCACAATAAGAGTTTTAACGAAGCTGATTCATTCATTAGTAAAGCCGAAGTCAATGGGGGTACTATCGTGAAAAAGTTTAAACCTCGGGCTAAAGGACGTAGTTACCCGATAAAAAGACCCACCTGTCATATAACTATTGTATTGAAAGATAGATCTAAAAAGAAAACGGATCAGGATATGTTTTTAGGAACAAAAAATGTATACATGCATGCCACATGGCAATGCCACCTCACTTGATGAGGTGGATTTTATGCCTTGGATCTTAATTGGGTAATTGACCCAATTACCTTGCCCTTACCTAATTATTTAAAGTTAAGCTCACTATGGCCTATTGGGTCCCAATTGGGTAATGGACCCATTTAATTAGACTTACCCAATTACCCTAAGATTTAGTTCACTATGACCCATTGGGTCTTAATTGGGTCATTGATCCATTCCTTGCCCATCTAATGTCAATTTCCATTAATTAATTTCAAATTCCATTAATTCACAAATTAAATGGACAATTCCAATATAATTAACAATAATGAAAATCCAAGGTGTTACAAATTAAGGGTGGGATTTTAAATGGGTTAGATTCTAGGTTTTGTCATTGACAAAGGGGGAGATAGTTAGTGCCCCGGTTTGACCAAATCTGTGTTTGTCAATTACATGAGTCGAGTAGAAGCACTTTCCAAGAAGCCTGAAGGCTCAAGAAGATCGAAGAAGAAGATCATGCTCCACCAAGCTCAAGCTCGTTGTCATGGAAATCACAAGAACATGTATAAGGCCATAGATGACCTTAGGTGGAACCCACACCTGAGAGAAGACTACTAGGCTTAGTTGCATATGTTGGTGATAGACATAAAATGCCTAGAGAGGAAATTGAACAGTAAATTGGAGAATTAATGTTCACTGTCAGCACGACCATTCTATCTCACCGACCTCTCAGTGTAGTCAGGATCGACCCATCGTGGTCAAAGACTGGTCGGCCAGATTGACATTAGTTCTGGAAATTTGAACTGTCATTCTGGAAATGCCTCTGACCGAGAGTCTCGTATGCACCAACCCCTCAGTGACGAACTTGAACGACCCTCGTGGTCAACGACTCATCGATATAAAACTTATAAGTTCTAGACTGGAAACTTATAAGGGCTCTCGATAAAACAAACATATCGTCAATCAAAGAGCGATCGAGAGACACAGGACTGACCCCTCAGCAAAGGGCGACAGGTCGTTTTGGGTAACAGGTTTCCCAAGTGGAATCTACTGTCATGCTTATTTTTGCACCAGAATGAACCTCTCGTATGGACCGACCCATCGGTGCCATAAGTGTCAACCCATTAGCGACAACGACATGTCGGCCGGTAAGTAATAATGCCGTTGAGGGTGCATTTAATGCGCAACGGTCGGGTGGTTGAATGGTAACAAATATAAATACCAACCCATTGGTGCCACCGACCTGTCGGTCCTGGACAGTCAATATGACCGTTAAAACTCCTCTATAAATATGATTGTTGGGTGATCGTTTTACTATCTACCTTAAGCTTAAAAGAGTTAAACACTCTAAGGAACAATCAACACTCTTGTGAAAAAGAGAGGAGGAGAGAAAGATAGTAAACAACCAATCTTTGGATTGAGTTTGCAAGTGAGAAAGTTGTAAACTAGGAAAGCTTTGGTTAAAGCCAAGTTTCCTTGTCGCCCACAAGATTGTGATTGCTACACGACGACTGCAAGAAAGAGAGTCAACACAACTTGTTGGGATCTTCAAGAAGCATACATCAACGAGAAAGAGCTTTAATGCAAGTGCTTCTTGATTTTTATTTTTCATTTAAAAACTTGTAACCCGAAGTGGATTAAAGGGAGGTACCCTGGAACCACTATAAAAAACTCTAGAGCTTCGTCTCTAGGACAATAGTGGGCGGAAGTTTTAGCCAATTGAGTGAGATGGAATTCCTACTCTAATTGTGAGGCTGTAAATCCCTACATAGTGAATTTGGAGATAGTTCAAGGTTGAGCTAGTCCTAACAGTGAATGGAGGTTGGCGAACCGAACCACTATATATCGTGTATCCTTGTGCTTGTTGTGTTAGAGTCAATTCTTTGTGTTGATTGTTTAATCACATTTGCTAACACACACATACACACACACACTTGATTGTTGATTTCGCTGCATTTAAACTAATCTATCAAGTAAATTTAAAAAGGACCAACGAAATTAGATTGACCTATTCACCAACCTCCTCCCTCCTCTAGGGTCAATTGCATTGTTCTAGCACCCGTGTAAAGGGTACTTTCAGTATCCCTTTCAGGGGATGTTGGGCATTTCAGGAAGAAGGAAGACATTGGGAAAGAGAGATACTCAGAATGGAGAGAGTGGCTGATGTGATTTAAATGCAAACTGTCGGCCGACGAAATGTTTCAGAAGAGAGGGAACAAGAATGTGAAGAGGGAAGACGCATATGCTTGAGAAGACAGGGAAGAGGGGCTGTTGAGCGACTGAATGAGAGTGAAAAAATTGAGGGAGAAGGAAGATGCTAGGAAAGGGAGGGAAAAGAAGTCGGTGGGAGAGAAAATATGCATGACATGGAGAAAGAGGAAATGGAGAAAACAATTAATGATGGTAAAACTGGGATTTGATTGCCTATGACATGTTGATCCTAAAATTTCTTTGACTCCTATGATCTTCCATCAACGTACTTCAATTTGTCACGTTTGTGCTATTTAGCTATTCAATGTGTACCTAGTTTAGTTCGAGGGGAATTTTAAGATATATTAGAATCTATGGTTAAGATTATGATAAAATTTGGTTAATTTGTTAATGTGGCATATTTACTTCTTGAATTTATGTATATTCACTGATAAAATTTGGTTAATTCGTTAATGTGCCTTATTGTCTATATATTGTCTTTATATATAATGAAATGAACATAAAGTTCTATGATTCTTTCTATTCTTCTAACTCACTTATTGTAGATTTATAAATGAAGCTATCATGCTGAGTTATTTTATTGTCTTATGATGCTTTTCGTAAAAATTTTGCATCATCCCGTGTGTATAGCATTTTGGTTTTGATGAGCCTTAAATCTTCCAAAATCTACTCTATATTGATCTTAAGATATCAATTTATTGTCATGTAGAATTTTTTTTCGATGGAAAATTCCAAAAGATCTTCATCTCTCATTGAGTATGATGTCATTGGATAAGACTCCGGATGCATGTAGTTCCTCATAAGCCACAGGCATCGGGTGACTACGAGACTCGAAAATGAGACCCCTAGTTTTTGACCCAAAGGGTCTATCAATTGAGCTATCCCATGCGATGTTATTATCATGTAAAATATCTTTATTTTGCATTTGAATTTTTATTATTGCCAACTGGATCTTTTCAAAATTTGTGTTATCTTTTTATAAATTACTTTGTTGGTACCACTCTCCTCCAATTATTTATTCTCATTAAGATCCATTCATTGGGGTTCTCACATTTTATTTCTTGGCATTCAGCTCCTCAATCTTAGCCCTGTAATTTATCCACATGCTCTTGATTTTGTCAAGAATTTTCTTTTTATAAACAAAATTTCTAGATATTTTGATTAAATTATAATCGTTTGTATGTTTTTCATATAAAGGTAATTGACTTCTAATGAAAAGATTGCCACTTTTTTAATGTCATATATTTGGCTTATAACAATTCTGAATCAGAATGGTTGATCGAAATTAATTTTAACTAGTACTTTGGCCAACAACATTTTTTTATCCTAGGTCGAGTCTCAAATGATTAATCTATTTTGATCAGTTGTCCATTAGAATTAATAAGATTGCTTAGAATTTCTTTCTTTCACTAGTCTACTAATAAATTTGATAAGATGATTGGCAAAGGATATGGAATTCGTATCAAAAGATAAATGAAATAGATTTTAGGCCCCTTATTTTTCAAATTGAGAAGATTTTCCATTTTTCACTTGCATTTGACGACTTGTGTTCATCCATGTGGACTTATGAAATAAATTTTGAGATTTTTATCCCTAGGAATTCGTAACTTGTTCACAAAATTCTACCTATTGATTAATATACTATATTTTACTTGCTCCTCTAAATTAACTAATTTTTAAATTAAATAGAGCTTTCTCTGTTTTGTTAAGTCGTTTTCCATTTATGTATCTTCTTTTGTTAGAACATTCATCCAATGATTAAAATTTGAGATGGGATGGGATGATTGCTTCTCATGTTTTCAACTCCATTATCCTCATTTTATTTTTTTTAATTTCGCTTTCTTATGTTATATATGTTGAAGTAACTACCATTGTAACAGTTGGAGGGACCCAAACAGAGCGCAGCAGCTCTGGTCCTACTGTTATGAAAGCTTAGCCCAAGAAATAATGTGCAACCAGTAACAGAGACAACATCTCTAACTACAGGAGGAGCAGACGAACGACCAAAAGAAGAGCTGCGGGGAGGAAGGTCCCAAGCTGCCGAGAAACTACTGCTTAGGATTCCTTAAATCAGTGTTTGAGAGTTAGAATAGGATACGATTCCTAACATCAGAGAGAATTTCCAAAGTGATAGATTCAATCAATCTGGTAGAGTTCTTGAAGATTCTACAATTTCACTCATGCCAAGCATGCCAAACAAGAGCAGGAATCGAAAGAAGGGCAGCCAAATTCTCCAAACTCCCACTTTCTAGAATTAGCCAGATGCATAGAGTCGCAAAAAATGTCCCTAACATTGCTGCTGTAACTTGAAATTTCTCTTCAGAAGTCCCCAGATGCACAGAACGATTCGACAGTGAAAAAGATGATCAGCAGTCTCGTGGTTAAGATCACAAAGAATGAAGATTGGATCGACAGAGATGCCAATCCTGATGAGAAGCCATTTCGCCTTAAGCCCTGAATTAAGTTGGAGCCATAGAAAGATTGAATGACGATTAACACACCCGGGAAAGCACACACGACCAGTATAGAAACTATCAGGGAGGTGGCTTTAGAAAGAATGGATAGTATTACCACATATGGAAGCCCTTTGTCCCTTGATTGAGAGTTATATAATTTCATTGTACAATTTCCTTTTATGTAGCCCATCATTTATTGTATTTCTTCTATATATACAATAATCTATAAACCATCTTCACTCAATTGAGGAAGATACTATAAATCCTCTCTCTAATTTTCACATGGTATCAGTCCCAGGTTAATTTTTTTTTCCTCTGCATCTGTCAGACGGATTTCTCTTCCCATAATTTTGGTGTCGTTATCCCTTTGGTGATTTTTTTTCCCCGGTGATTTTTTTCCCCTGCTTGCCGTTCTACCGGCGCATTGAATGCTTTCTTCTCGTTCCATTGAACTATTGAACACAGTCGCCGTTGGCATTTTTTTCCCGAATCATCGGTTCCAGATCGTCGTTGGCAACCCATTATTGTTTCCCTCTTGACTGTGCTCGGCCCATCAGTATTGATCGCCGCTGCCGATTCCCCTTCCGCTGCCTACCACCACCACCTGCTGCCGCTCTCTGCCAGATATTTCTGGATTTTTTTTTTCTCAGATCTGATTGCAGTAAGATCTTGACCTCTTCAGGCTGTTTTCGGCTCTATTTTGGCTGCCATTAGGTGCATATGGAGACTATGGCCCACAACCCATCGCTGCTGCAGATCTGAAAGTGAACTACTGTTTCCGGATCGTATGCCCATCACCGTTAACAAATCTGATTGTAGATCTTGCGGACAGCCTGAGTGCCCTCCATCTCTGCTAGCCGACAGTACCAGGATCTCCGATCTGCCTGCTTGCCTTGCCGACCCACTGCATTGACTCCGATCTGCCATCTGGATCTGGGCGAGGGGCCTTTACCCCTTCTTCCTCTCTCACGGTGCAGCAAGGAAACACGTCAGATCTGTAAGCAGATCTGAAAGAGAAGGGGCACCAACTCTCCCAGCCACACTTCTCTGCACACAACACTTCGTTCGTCTCCTGCATTGCCGGCCAGCTGCTGCCATTGCCATATTTTTTGAAGACCAGATCTGGCCATAGTGCTCAAATCTGCCCAGCCCCTCTACTTCCGTACTGTGCTCTGGGTTTCCAGATCTACCGCAATCCGTGTTGTCCGTGGCACAAGATCCACTTGCTGCCGAGGTGAAGATACAGCAGAGAGGGTGGTTGTAGTACACACACAGAAGATATATCCATCATACACGACAACGAAGGGTGTTGCTGCCAGCGTGTAAGAGAGCAAGGCAGGATGGGAATATAGTTTAGTCTTAAGGTGAGCTGACAGAAAGAACAGCTAGAGATAAGCCAGTTGAGAGCACAAGGAGCGAACGTGGGTGCTACTAGAAAGCACGGGTGAGGTACATGAAGAAGACCTTGGTTAGCCAACCAACAAAGTCTAATAGAGTGGAATCTGGCAGTTGATCGCCTTTCAGTGTCGGGTTTTCACATTTTCTTCTTATTTGGCTCTCCGCTTCACTTCTATTCTATGGCCTCACTTTCTTCAGGTATCCTCCATTCTCAGGCTGGCCTAGCAGGGTATTGCCCTTACGGTTCCTTCTCATTCTGTATGGATTATTGATACTGGTGCTAGTAATCATATGTGTTCTACTTTGTCTTTATTTTCTTCATAGAGACCTTGTTCTTCTCCATCCTCAGTTTAGCTTCCGGATGGCTCCTCTGCATCTATCACTCATATTAGCATTGTTCATCTTTCACCCTCCATTATGCTTGAGAATGTTTTCTTTCTTCCATCCTTTAAGTTTAATCTTTTATCTGTGAGTCAACTTACAACATCCAACACTTGTTTGGTGACCTTCTATTCTTCTCATTGTCTTTTTCAGGATCCATCAACGAGGAAGACGATTGGACAGGGTAACATTCATGAGGGGCTTTACTATTTCTATGCGACTTCGACAATGACAGTCATCCAACCCCCCTCTATTGATCTTTGGCATCTGCAACTTGGCCACTTGAATCATCGCAGTCTGCACAATTTAGCTAAGCATGTTCCCGTTATTTCTTATTCAAAGAATATTATTTGTGAAATTTGTCCACAGGCCAAGCAAACATGTTTGCCCTTTCCTTCTAGTTCCATCACCAGTCGTAGACCATTTTCTTTGATTCATTGTGACATATGGGGTCCTTTTTCTCAACCATCTTTAAATGGTTCTAGTTATTTTTTAACCATTGTCGATGATTTCACTCGATGTACTTGGCTTTATCTTATGCCTGTCAAATCTCAAACAAAAATCATTTTAGAATCTTTTTTTGCCATGGTCCAGACTCAATTTCATTCTCACATTCACTCCATTCATTCGGGTACTGGTAGGTGACCTCTTTCCCCTTATCCAACAAGTTCGTTCGAATTATGGTACTGAGTTTCTTTCCACTGCTATGCGGCATTTCTTTTCCTCCCATGGGGTCATACATCAACGCAGTTGCATTGCCACTCCACAACAGAATGGAATTGTTGAGCGCAAGCATCGTCACCTTCTTGATGTTGCTCGTGCTCTTCGTTTCCAAGCCAACCTACCTTTACAGTTTTGGGGGGAGTATGTCCTCACCGCTACTTACCTCATCAACAAAATGCCCACTCCACTCTTATCAGGCAAATCCTCGCATGAAGGTTTATTTCACTCACAACCGGACTATTCTCGTTTGCGTGTCTTTGGCAGTTTATGTTTTGGTCACAACCATGCCATCAAACATAAATTTGACCAACGAGCTAAACCCAATATTTTTGTTGGCTACCCCTATGCGCAAAAAGGTTATCGCATTTTTTACTTAGCCACTAAAACCATTTACACATCTTGTGATGTCTCCTTTTATGAAGGCGTCTTTCCTTATCATGATTTGTCTTCCTCCCAACCCTCTCATGTTACCCCTTTGCCCATATCTGATGACCCTGCTTTTGATTTTCCTTCACCTTCTCCTGATGTTCCTTCTCCAACACCAGTCACACCACCAGTACCCCCACCATTCACTCCAGCTTCTTCTATTGTTACAAGCCAGCCCAACGATGTTTTGCCTTCAATTACACCTCCTGCTGCTCCGACAACCGCAGCTCCGCCTCACCGCCTTCGGGTACCACCTCCTCATCTAGCTGATTATCATTGCTCCACTGCCTCTCATGAGCGTCTACTCTCTCCTTCCGTTTCTGAGTTGACAGGTACACCTTACCCACTCTCTCATTATCTTCATACTTCTAACCTCTCTGTTGCACATAGAGCATTTCTTTCCAACATTTGTTCCACAGATGAGCCTCGTACATTCTCTCAAGCTGTTCAGTCTCCCCCAATGGAAGGACGCCAAGGAGAAAGAAATTGAAGCACTTGAAAAGAATCATACTTGGAGCCTCACTTCTCTTCCTATCAACAAGAAACCCATTGGCTGTAGATGGGTATACAAAATTAAGTATCGGTCAGATGGCTCCATTGAATGTTATAAGGCCCGGTTAGTTGTCAAAGGATTCACTCAGATTGAAGGGTTGGATTATCATGACACTTTTGCTCCAGTTGCTAAATTGGTCAGTGTGCGTGCTCTTCTTTCCATTGCCTCCGTCAAGCAATGGTGCCTTCATCAACTTGATGTTAACAATGCTTTCTTACAAGGTGATCTTAATGAAGAAGTCTATATGACTCTTCTGCTTGATTTTGCACGACAGGGGGAGCAACAAGCTTGTAAGCTAAACAAATCTCTTTATGGGTTGAAGCAGGCTTCTCGACAGTGGTTTGCCAAGTTTTCATCTACTCTTATTCAAACTGGATTTTCTCAGTGTAAGTCTAATTATTCATTGTTCACACATCACACCGGCACTTCTTCGACCTTTGTATTGGTCTATGTTGATGATATCATAATCACTGGTGATGATGCTTTGGCCATTCAATGCCTCATGCTCTTCCTTGAAGAGAAATTTTATATTAAAGACTTGAGGCGCCTCAAATATTTTCTTGGCATTGAAGTCGCACGTTCTAAGAAGGGTATTTTCCTCTCTCAACGAAAATACCTTCTCGACATTCTCAAGGATACAGGATTTATTGGCGGACGTATCTCTGATTTTCCAATGGAACAAAAGCTGCGATTATCACATGATGATGGGACTTTACTTCCTGATCCCACCATATATCGTCGTCTCGTGGGTCGTCTTATATACCTCACTGTTACCAAGCCTGATATTAATTATGCAGTCCATATTCTCAGCCAATTTATGCACTCTCCTCATAGTGCACATTTGGACGCCGCCCACTGTGTGATTCGCTATTTGAACGGTTCCCTCAATAAAGGGATCCTTTTATCTTCATCTACCAGCCTTCATCTACAGGGATATCGTGATTCTGACTGGGCTGATTGTCCCACTACGCGGCAGTCCACCACTAGGTTATTGCACCTTCCTCGGTTCCAACCTCATTTCGTGGAAGACCAAAAAGCAGCCTACAGTTTCTCGATCCTGCGCTGAGGCCGAGTATCGCGCCATGACAACTTTGACATGTGAGCTTCAATGATTGAAGTACTTACTTAGTGATTTTCGTATTCTTCATCCTTCGCCTATCACCTTATTTTGTGACAATCAAGTTGCTCTACATATTGCCAACAATCCCATCTTCCGTGAACGGACAAAACACATCGAGCTCGATTGTCATTTTGTTAGGG
Source organism: Chimonanthus salicifolius (assembly GCA_013350335.1). Classification (NCBI taxonomy): domain Eukaryota; kingdom Viridiplantae; phylum Streptophyta; class Magnoliopsida; order Laurales; family Calycanthaceae; genus Chimonanthus; species Chimonanthus salicifolius. The sequence continues at coordinate 54,986,213 of CM023535.1, read as the reverse complement.
AGAAGCTCCAGTCTGGGCTCCTCATGCCTCGCCACATTCCTTCTTCCCATTAACCTGCTGATGTCTTCACCAAGCCATTGGGCAAAGATGCCTTTCATGACATGATTTGCAAGCTGGGAGTTACTCACGTACACGCTCCACCTTGAGGGGGAGTATTACCACATATGGAAGCCCTTTATCCCTTGATTGAGAGTTATACAATTTCATTGTACAGTTTCCTTTTATGTAGCCCATCATTTATTGTATTTCTTCTATATATATAATAATCTATAAACCATCTTCACTCAATTGAGGAAGATACTGTAAATCCTCTCTCTAATTTTCACAGATAGCCATAGAAATAGATAGTGTACCATGCTCTGAAAATCTCCCAAATAGACACCATCTTGTTTGAGGTGACAGAGGGAAGAGACCACTGGTGACTCGAGATGAGGTCCCCTAGAGCAAGGGTTGCTGCCCATGCCCAACTCATAGCAAGCTGCCGAAGTCCTCTCTTAAAATGAATCCCGACCGAAGCCATGGGTATATCTAGAAATTGGTGTGCAACCTGTTTCCCACATAGAAGAAAGCATGTCTTTTGACCTTATCGCGAACACTGATGATGGATCACCAAGCCCAAGAGGGGTTGGATCGCAAGATGGCATCCCAAATGTTCCTTTTTTTCAGGTACTTGACATGAATCCACTTGATCCACAAGTCATCCTTTTTGTCAGCGATGTTCAGGACTTGCATCATCAGGCACGCTTCATTAATGGTAGAGAGTTTCCTTAATCCCAAACCACCTTTGATCTTGGGAGTGCAGATTTTATCCCAGCATGTGGTGTGGGAGAACTCTTGAAATGGGTTTTTGTGTCTCAACACATATGCATCAGTGAATCTAGTGCCCTGCAAATAATTATGGGTTGTAGGTGTAATGGTTCAAAGATTATCTCTATTCTTTATTTATATATATAAAATTAAGATCATTATTTTGTGTCAATAATTGTGTTTTAAATTGAACTTTGATTTATTATACAATCGCATCTAGCAATTGATATTATACTTTGTTGTATAAAACATAATCCAGTGACATTCACGACTTACTTTGAACAATTGATAAAAGAGGGGAAAAGGAAAAGCTCATTTGATAAATTTTGAAAAGTGAAATATAGTATAAATCATATAAATCATTCCAATAAACTTACTCTAATGCAGTAATTTCTATTGTACACAATTATATTTTCAAGTGAAGAAAAAAAAAAGTGTGTGACCTTGTGATAAGCAATTTTGCTGCTTCATTTTGTAAATGTTGTTAAGCGGATAATATTTATGTAATTGACTTAGTTTCTCTGATAGTCTTTCAATCTTACATTAAGTGACAAATTTAACTATAGTAGATAACATCTAATAGTATAATTACTATAAGTTAGTATTAAAAAACTAAATATTTGAATTCGACTCAAAATATTATCGAGTAGAGAAATTTGACTACGTTTTTAGAAAAATTAAAACTTTTGAAAAACCTCGTTAACTCATTCAACTCAAAAAATTATTGAGTCGAGTTGATTAATTTGACTTGATTTATTTTTTCGAGTTCGTAAACAATTACTAAGTTTTTCAATAGTTTTCCATTGAGGAAGTATATATTTGATTGCCAAGGAAAAGCATAGTGAATACAATAAATTTTAGATTTGTAACATTTTGTATCATAACACTATACTTATAATATAAGGTTTCTATTTTGTTTTGTGAATTATGGTTCGATTAGAATTACCATAAGCGGAGGAGGAATTAATAGTTGGTTATCAAACTGAATATTTAGATATCAAATTTGGTTTATTTTACATTGTTTTTTACCTAAATTTATTGGTTTTTTTTCATTATTTAAAATGGTTTTGTAGGTGGGTGGGTGGAATCTTCCTATTCCATACCTATTATTCATGAACCTTTTTACCTTTCCGTTAATATATGTCTTTCTCATTGATAATCATATATATATATATATATATATGAATTACATTCCTATCAATATCCAATCCTATGATTACGAAGCTGACAATAACGAACACAAGAAGATGACAATAATAGAAAAGACAATTATGTAAGTCAAACATTACCGTTAATAGGCCTCAAAAAGCAGCAAATTGGAAGATTATTCTCTGTTTCGTTCTTATCGTTTTCCAACGTTTCATGTTTTCCTAGGTAGGATTGTAAAAATACTGATTCTCATGTTCATTTCATTGCTTAGAATTTCGAATCATATCTTCTCTATTAAAACCTCTTGGAATTTTTGTCATCATTTTAAACACCATTCATTCTGCAGCTGGACATAACTATTATCGCCCATACACCTTATACAAGTTACAAGCAAAATGATAACAGAAAACGATAAGACCGAGAGAAAGAGAGAGAACAGTCTCCTAATTTGCATCGGTAGAGGCCAACACGATAGAAAATCAATGCCCACCATCTAAATTATAGAACTATAAATACCAAAGAAAATCAACCCAATATTAAAGGCCAGAGTTTAGTTTCTGCATCCAGTAATCAATCAACCAATGGCCTGTTCAGGTCTCAAGCATGGTTTCTTGCTACTGACAATTGCCTCAGCCATTGCTGGATTGGCCAATGCGGCGATCCCGACATTGTCTCTGACTTCGTACTCCCCACAAACGCCACAAAAGTCGACGGCAGCTTCTTCACCTACACTGGGTTGCGGGCTCTAGTGGGTGCTGAAGACCCAACAACATTCAAGGTCACAAAAGTGAGCATGGCTGAATTTCCAGCACTCAATGGTCAGAGTGTCTCATACGCTGTGTTACAGTATCCTGCTGGGACTGTTAACCCTCCTCACACTCACCCACGTTCAGCTGAGCTCTTGTTTCTCTTGGGTGGCACTCTGGAGGTCGGATTCGTTGACACCGGCAACAAGCTCTACACCCAAACACTTCAATCAGGAGACATGTTTGTGTTCCCTAAGGGACTCGTACACTTCCAATACAACCCCAGCTCACAGGATTCGGCGGTTGCTGTCTCTGCATTCGGTAGTGCGAGCGCCGGAACTGTCTCAATCCCAACCACTGTTTTCTCCACCGGAATAGATGTCGCCGTCCTAGCGAAGTCTTTCAAGACCGACGTCGACACCATTCAGAAGCTCAAGGCTGCTCTTGCACCCAAGGCCTAAGTACGAAGATTATTCTGATTTTATGCTATTGTTTTAAGTAACGGGTAGAGAATAAAAAAAATCAGATTATATGCGTCTTGAGCCTCTGCTCTTGAAAATTTCAGAAACATCTCTCTCTCTCATATCTCAAGTTCTTAAAAAGAATGTATTGATCTTACGTAGAATTATTTTTTCTCTTCATTCGAATTATTATTTTTTTGGCTTTATATGTTATTGTAATTGCATGGTGCTTTTTTTTATTAATATATTTACTATTTCAAAAAGGAAATTTTGTTTGGTAAGCATGGACTCTATTAAAAATTGTTTGTGTGCTATTCAATCAATTATTCCATTAACTGTGGAAAATTATGTTTGTTATTAATGCTTATTTTTTCAAAACTCAGTTTGCATTACATTATTTCCTAACTCAAGTGTCTGAATAGGGCAATCAATTAAGCACAATAGAGGAATGGAAGGGAAAATAGAAGTATTAATCGTGCCAGCCTAATGGTTTAAATTTCACAAAATTTGAAAAAAAAAAAAACAATTTAATGATAAGAGCAAGAGAAATTGTAAATTAGTAATAGAGATATAGTACTAAACAAAGAAAGATGGTAGTTTTTCTACCTTTTCTTTTTCACCCTTTACATGTTTAGAATTGAATGAATTGGGTCACCTCATTGACTTTTCAAAGTCACTTGATTGACTGTCCTAGTATTTTAACTAAATATCATTTCATACAGCATTTAAAATACAAATATGCTTCAGGTTAATGAATGAATTCCAAACTCGGTTTTAAGGAACTAAATAATTTATACTCATGCCTGATTTGTGATGAATTCAGACATTCTATCTTATGAATTCCATCTGATTTTATTCACCTATTTCATCCTCTCTATAAAAATTAAAACAATCACTTCCAAAATTGTTGGAATAATTAGAGTTAGAATATAATTAGGATTCTTAGCATTTGTTTGTCTCTAATAAGAGATATATTTAATTAAAAATATACTAGAGTTATACTTTGATTGTGATAGCCGTAGGGTTGGTCGGCTAGAGGCTATATAAATACATGTCATAGTCTAGTTATTGAATATAATACACAAATTTATTCTTTTCCACATAGTATCAGAGCAAAATTCGTTCCTATTGAGTAAGTCTTTTCTTCATTCGCCTCCTCTTCTATAACATCCCGCCCTTTTCCACCCTTCTGAAAATCAGAGTCTAATTTTTTTTTAATAAATATAAGTAAAGTGGAAGAGAGCGGGGAGCGTCACAACGCGAGCTAAATCCGGACTTCCAAAGTCCGACCCTTAACTAGCCACCCATGTGTGCATGGACTAAGCCCATGAAAACTGATCCACACATGGTACTAAATAAACTTGCGGAATATACAAAACTGATTGCGGAATAACAATAGGATAACAATCCTATTCCAAATGAGATAGCAAAGTACAAGTCCTATCCAAAATAACTTAAATCAAATATCTAACTCAAACAAACCAAACCATAGCAAATCCAAATCAAACCATAGCAGTATTACTAAGTTATTACATGACCATATAAAAGTATTCCAATGTCAATAAATAATTCCATTCCATATCCAAGCTTCTATACTTGGCTTCCCTCGCGATCCTCGACCTTTCCTTTTCCCTTTCCTGCGTCATCTACTAAGGATAGAAATAGGGCATTAGATCAACGCGCCCAGTAGGTCTTCCGATTAGGGTTACCACAAGGTTAGTATAAAAACATGCATATAACATATAATACATGATCATCAAATACTTACAAAACAATGCTATGTATGTATGCACATGTAATGAGTTCCACCCATCACAAATATATATAGCCATCACTTGACGGGACTCTCATCGTCAAGGTAATCCACAATGTTCTTTCGTTTCCTCTTGATGTGACTCTCATCATCAAGGTATTCCTCCTGGTGGGGACTCTCATCACCTAAGGAGGCCCCACAATTGCATCACGGACATTCCGAAGGAGTGTGGGCTCCGGTTTCCATATCATCACCCCATGGCATGCATGAGATGTCAATGAATACATGATGCATGCCATTTGTAAATGAATCATAATATGCCAATTAACCTGAAAACATAATACTTTATCAATAGCTCATAAAAATCAAGATAAAACCATATGGAAAATGTGGTTACAAAGAGGTAGGAAACCTACAGAAAAGTTACTTAAACCGTACGCTCTTCTTAACCGTTTCCCATTCACGATTTGAGCACCGTTCAAGTCCCGTTGCCTTGTTTATATAACAGCAAGTCAATCACATATCGTTTTGATTTCTAATTAAATGTAAGTCCCAAAAACCACCTTGTGGGGTTCGGCCATACCCATGGCCGAACCTCACCTACTTTGGATTTGATCTTCCTTTTCATTTGATCAACATTAAAACACTTCACACTTCAAACATACCTTGGTAGGGTTCGGCCATACAACATAGCCGAACCATACCACTTTGGCTTGACCCCTCTTTCAAGTCCTTTTAATCTTTCATTCCATTATAACTTGTATTTACTGTTTTACCACTAACTAACCCTTGTTTAATGTTTACTTAATAATCAATGTCCACAACCAATCCTCCTTAGTGGGGTTTGGCCATACAACATGGCCGAACCTCACCACCTTAAATTTGGTCTTTTTTTAAATCCTTCTTCATAAGATTACTTACCAATCAATCCATTTAATTATCTTAGTCCTTAACGATCTACTAATGTCATTTTATGGGGTTCGGCCCTATATATGGCCGAACCCTATATTTCCTTTTATTCATCAAAGGATGGTTCTCATAACCCCATCCATTGGAATATTTTAGACATTTTAATAACCAAACACCATTGATAGCACTTGGTGGGGTTCGGCCATACCCCATGGCCGAACCTCACCCCTTTGGTTTTGGTGCTCCCTTTTGTCATCCTTTATAATGAGCATAAATATCCAAATCCCTCATTCTTTCAGCTATGTTAAACCCTTTTTAAACATCAAAGATTTGATAATAATTCTAATCATACTCATACTCCATTTATCCCATAAAATGGTCCATGGAGTTCGGCCATACATATGGCCGAACCCTATGGTTCTCTTGATGCAAATCTCTCAATAATTATACATAGTTTATTCACTGCAACTTAGCCATAAAAACAATAGGGTTCAGCCATCCCATAGCCGACCCAAAACATTAGTCTTAATCTCCATTTAAAACACCTTAAAACCTTCAATCATTGTATGGTTCTTATCTCTCAAAACCATACAATTATCAAATCATTTTCATGGGGTTCGGCCATCCAAAGTGGCCGAACCCTATGATCCACTTTCTACCCTTTTTAAACAACATCTTCCATGGTTTAAACTTTTGATAAGTTTGGCCATACAATGGCCGAATCATGCTTCCTCATCTATTTTATTTAACCAAATTTCATGGAGTACTTACCAATCTTTTTAGCTTCTCTTCTTGCCTTTGATCCTCCCTTCTTGCTCCTTTGGTGTTGATGAATGATCGGTTTTGTGTGAGGGAGGAAGAGAGTAAGAAGAGAAAACTCCAAGTATTTATTTGTCTTTGAGAGGTAGGGACGGCCAAGGAAGGGAGAGGGAGAGAGTGATGTAAAATTCTAACTTCCTTGGTTAATGAGAGTTACTCAAAGGTGGTGTCCTTTGGTGACACCCCTTGGTAACCCCCATGTCTTTTCATCCTTTTGATGAAACACCCATGCCTTTTCACCTCCCATGTTCAATCGGCTGCAACCCTTGGTTGTGTCTCATGAGACCGTCCATCTCCTTTTTAATGAATGAGGGTCGGCCAAAGGTGGTGTCCTTTGGTGACACCCCTTGGTAACCCTCATGTAACGCCATCTCTCTTTATTGTTCCAAGTTGGGGGGTTTCATCCATGAGATGAAACTCCATGTCCAACGTGTGGACCACCTTGAGTTGGTCTTGGTGGAGTGCACCTTTCCAATTTTCCATTAACTCACCTCTTTTATCTTGACTCATTTAATTCAAATTATCCAATTAACTCAACTCAATTAATTCACTTGAATCAACTTAATTAATTGATTCCATTTCCAGCTTAGTTCAGTCCCAAGCTAATTGCGCTTGGACTTACTTAGTGGTCAACAAAATCAAACACAACCCATTGGGTCCAGATTGACCATTTTGATCCAATTAGTAAACTTTGACCCAATTAACAAACTTGACCCAATTGAACATATCTTATCCATTCATCCTACATTTAACACTCAATTCATAACCGTTGGATCTTAATTGAGCCATTGCCCAACACCTTAGCCATCTAAGTCCATATCCAATAATTCACATTTTAAACGGCAAAATTCATATAAATTGATATCTTGAAATTCCGGGGTGTCACAATACAATCCTCTTTTTAAAAATTTTGTCCCGAAAATCGAGTGAAGTAGGATACCAAACAATTTATACAAATAATTCCGGGTGAGTTGTCCTCATTTCCGATTCAAGTTCCCAAGTAGCTTCCTCAATACCGTGTCGATCCCATACCACCTTGACGAATTGAATCGCTCTGTTTCGTAACACCCTTTGCTCAGTCTCTACTATCTTGACAGGCCTCTCAACGTATGTCACGTCGCTTTGCACCTTTATATCTTGTACATTCAAAACATGAGAAAGATCGGGAATGTACTTCCTCAGCATCGATACATGAAACACATCGTGTGGAGATGCCAATTGTGAAGGAAGTGCCAATTGATAAGCACATCCCCCATCCTTCTTATGATGGAAAACGGTCCCACATATCTTGGTGACAGTTTCCCCTTCTTTCCAAACCTCATGTGTCCCTTCCGTGGCGAGACCTTTAAGAACACCATGTTCCCCCACTTCAAATTCAAGGAACCTTCTCCTCTTGTCAGCATAACTCTTCTGACGATTCTGTACAGTTAATAGATGTTGTCGTATTAACTTTATTTGCGTTGTGGTCTCTGTAACCAACTCGTGTCCTATCAGTGCAGGCTCACGAGCCTCTGTCCAGCACATTGATGATCTACACGGCCTACCATATAAAGCATCGAATGGGGCCATCTGAAGGCTTGCCTGGTAACTGTTGTTATATGAGAATTCTACCAGCGGCAAGTGATCCTCCCATCCACCCTTGAAATCTAACATGCATGCTCTCAACATGTCTTCCAATGTTTGTATCGTCCTCTCCGACTGTCCATCAGTCTGTGGATGCAAAGTTGTGCTAGTCAGTAGGTGTGTTCCCATAGCTGACTGCATACTCTGCCATACTCTACCGGTGAAACGACCATCTCTATTAGACACTATAGTCTGGTGAATACCATGTAACCGAATGATATCCTTGATATACCGCCGACCCAAAGTCTCAGATGAATCCGTCACCTTGATAGGAATAAAATGCTCAGACTTGGTCAGTCGGTCTACTACAATCCGTATAGCATTAGTGCCCTTCGAGGATCTTGGCAACGCCGTCACAAAATCCATGGAAATGTGCTCCCATTTCCATTCCGGCACTGATAAGGGTTTGAGTAACCCTGGTGGCTTTTGATGTTCTGTCTTAACTTGCTGACAAGTTAAACAGTGTTCCACAAATTCCGCCACATCTCTTTTGAGTCCGTGCCACCAATAATGTCTCTTCTGGTCGTGATACATTTTGGTGCTGTCCGGATGAATGGAGAGTTTGGTCTGATGTGCCTCAATCAACAACTCTTTTCTGCAGCTTTTTGGCACATATATTCTTCCCTGGAATACAAGACCTTGTCCTGGTCGTAATTCCCATTCTGGTACCACTATGCCAGTAGACATCTTGGCCCATATCTCTTCCACTTCCGGATCTGCTCGTTGCTCTTATTTAATCTTGGTAACCTTGTTGGACCGTATGATTAAATTGTACATACTTCCATGGTTTGTTATATATAGATTGAACTCTCGAATGGTATTCAGCATCTCCCATTCTGTTCTGATCAAGCATGCCACTGATGCATGTGATATGCGGCTGAGAGCATCCGCCACCTTGCTTGCCTTGCTCAGATGATATCGAAGCGCGAATTCATAATCCGCCAAATATTTCATCCATCTGCGCTGCCTCAAGTTGAGTTCTTTCTGATCAAACAAGTATTTCAAACTCTTATGATCAGAAAACACTTCAAATTTCTCGCCATAGAGATAGTGTCTCCAACTTTTGAGAGTGAAGGACCACCGCGGCTAGCTCCAGATCATGTGTAGGATAGAAGCGTTCATGTATTTTTAGTTGTCTTGAACCATTAAGCCACCACACGATGACATTGCATGAGTGAACACCCCAGCCCCTCTCCTGAAGCATCACATTGTATTTCATAACCCTTGCCTCTTTTGGGCAAAATTAGGATAGGAGCAGTGGTAGTCTCTCTTTCAGCTCCTCGAACCTCCGATTGCATAGATCTGTCCACTCATATTTGACTCATTTCTCAGTGAGTCGAGTCAATAGAGATACAATTTTGGAGAAGTCCATGATGGACTTCCTATAATAACCAGCCAATCCCATGAAGCTGTGGATCTCGGTTACGTTCTTTAGCGTTTTCCATTCACTCATTGCCTGCCATCTTAGCTGGATCCACGGCTATACCATCTGCTGTTATGATATGCAATGAGAAATTGATCTCAGATAGCCAAAATTCACATTTGCTGGCTTTGGCATATAGCTTGTTCTTTCTCAAGGTGTTCAAGACTATCTGTAAGTGCTCCGCATGTTCCTCCTGACTTTTGGAATAGATCAGGATATTATCAATGAACACAATAACAAATTGGTCTAGATACAAACGGAAAATCCTGTTCATTAAATCCATGAACACCGCCAGTGCATTTGTGAGTCCAAACGGATGACTACAAACTCAGATAGTCCATACCGCGTCCTGAAGGCTATTTTCTCTATATCTTCCTCCTTAACCCGGATTTGATGGTATCCGGACATCAAATCAATCTTCGAAAAGTGACTGGAACCCCTCAATTGATCGAATAAGTCATCGATCCTAGGTAAAGGGTACTTGTTCCGGACCGTTAGCTGATTCAGCTTCCGGTAATCCACACACACTCAGAGTGAACCATCCTTTTTCTTCACAAACAGCACTGCAGCTCCCCAAGACGATGTGCTGTTTCGAATGCAACCCAGCCTGAGTAGTTCATCATTCTGTTTCTTTAGGTCAGACATTTCTGCTGGTGCCATCCGATAATGTGGTAAAGACACTGGTGAAGTACCAGGATACAGTTTGATTTCGAAATTGAGCTCTCACATGGGTGGTAAACCAGGGAGTTCTTTTGGAAAAACATCTGTAAATTCTTTCACAATTGCGGGAAGTTCAGTGATTGGTGCCTTGTTTATGATGATATTATTCAATACCAAATGGTTCAACCCTTCTTACAGTCTACTCCAATCACTAAAGTTCCCGCAATTGTGAAAGAATTTACGGATGTTTTTCCAAAAGAACTCCCTGGTTTACCACCCATGAGAGAGCTCCAACCCTTCTAAGGCGGTCGGACCGCATCTAACGAAGCTAGCACCAACCCCATGGGGTAAAATGGTAACTAGTTCTGCACATCCAAGCACGTCAAGTGTGCTAAAAAATCGTGAGAGCGCCCCCCAGCGCATAGCATGCGAGGGATCCACTCCTCAACGGTAACCCTACAGGACCAAGTCTCCGTATTTCGTATCGAGGTTCTCACAGTTTCAATCATCAATATCACATGATGCACGAACCCATACCATGTCTCAATATAATCCAATGACATAGTCGCATACATCTTAGTGCCAAAATCCTCATGGACACTTAAAGTTGCATACTTTATTGAAAGTCCTTCAAACTTCTATCACAATACAAGGGTTGGTAGGGTTAAAACAAACACTTCAAAACGTAACCACACCCTTACAAAATCTTTTCTTTCTTTTTTTTCCCAACATTTTCTTACCCTTTCTTAGCCTAATCTTCCGTAGAAGACCCTGCATCATCATAAAAATCAAAGAAGCTGTCAGGGCATGTCGTCGACGTGTGCCCCAACACTCCACAAGTCAAACAGGGTATTATTCCTGTTCCCCCAATGTAAGGACAGTTAGTCCTCTCCTTCCCGTGCCCATGAAGTCCATAAACTGAGCAAATAACCTCAAGGGGGTAGGGGCAGAAAGTACAGTTGTGCCCCTTCTGATTGCACAACTCGTACATATACCCGGACTCTATCTCCTCTACCCATTCTCCTAAGTTTGAGACATATTCCTCATCCTCTTCGAGTACAAAGGCTGGAGCAACCCCAATATTGTACTCGGGTGATCTTACCTCCATGTTCTGACTGATTTCGACTTCATTAATGAAGTTTGGCATGCTAGCATCGTCAGAAGAAGAAACCAGATCTATCGGACAGCTAGGTGTCCCACAACTCGGTGTACTCTATGTTACTCGACATATCTGTATCACAACAACAGGAGCATATCAATAACAACGACAGTTCTGATCAAACTAATCTTTGTTTTTGGGGAATTTTCCCTAATTATCATCTTGTATTTCTTGTTTTGGGGAGTTTCCTATGCATCACATACCTGTCTTTTGGGGAACTTTCCTATGTATCATATAATGTCTCTTGTTTGGGAACATTGCCAAATAAACATCTTGTTTTTCTTGTCCTTGGGGAAATTGCCAAATCAGCACTCTTTGTATTTCTTTGTTTTTAGGGAAACTTCCCAAATATCAAGTACCATTTCTCACTTTGGGGAAATCTTGATGTTCTCCTGTTCTCGGGAAAAACCTCCCTAAGTATCATGTGTTTGTTTCTTCATTTGGGGATATCGGGGAAATATATCCTAATTTGCTATGTTTGGTATATCCATTTATTTTGACTGTACTTCCTTTGCTATCTTTCATTGTTGTTCTCAGATTGATTGTCAGTCTGAGTCTAACGAAGTAAATTAATTCGGCCCCCAGTCAGCGGACTCCGAAGAGTCGGTCAGTTGGGTGTCATATGCCAATGATCTCTCACCCACTTCCATGTCCAAATATCATATATCATATCAATGTTTTCCTTGATAAATTATTGCCTTATCAAGGTGTTTCCTTGGCCATTTACGTCCGCAGTGTTTTGTGACGGCACCACCAGGTCACTGTTATACCTGCCCACATATGTTAATCGGAATTACTGATGGAGTGTGGACTCCTCCCTTTGACAAGGGTTTTTGGACTGTTTACCCCAGAACTCTTTGGCCCAAATTACACTGTACCCCTATTTGCAATCTCGTAAAAGGCCAAAATATCAATGCTTCAGATACCTTCTTTCAAGCTAGTTTTCAAGCCCCAAATCATGTCCGGACAGCTCATAACTTGGCTTGTTGTCCCATGCATTCCCTCCCATGTCATGCATGAGAATATGAATGCAAGAATGCCGTTTCATTTTCAAATTACATGAAAGCATTGAAAAACAATTCATAAATATATGCCTTTTATTTAACCAAAATAAGACATCATAGTTAGAAATAAAATCAGTGACATATACATAATCCATTGTATTTCCAAAAAGGTAGGAATCCTACCAATGTCCAAGATACCGTCCTTTCCCTGTTTTGCAAGAATACCGCTATCGATCACGTGAAACGAATCGAACCTCGTTATCTTATTAAGTTCAAACATACATATTAATTTGATTTTCCATCTCAATTTCAACATCCCTATCTCCATCGAAGTTCCATGTTTGTTTCCCAACGCATTTATGCATTCTTTGTCCTTAATCCGTTTAAGTTCATCAATGGGGCTTTTACTAGCCCAAAACAGTCCCCAAATTCAACCATTTAGAGACTGAAAAATCAATCCCAACTGTGGCATATTTACTAGCCAAAACAGTCCACAAGTTTAACAATTTACGGGCTGGAAATCAGTCCCAAAAACCAGCAATCAAGTGGTCCTAAAACTGATCCAAAACTGGTTCAAAACCTGGTCCAAAACTGGTCCAAAAACTGGTCCAAAGCTGGTCCAAAATCAGCCAGCATCTATCTTAAAATCAGACACCAAAATCAATAGTTTGAAGGCTGAAAACAAGTCCCAAGATTTACTGATTTTGAAGCCTTAAAATTTGTCCTAAGATTTTAACAATTTTAAACCTTAAAATCAGTCCTAAGACTTACTGATTTTGAAACCTAAAATCAGTCCCAAGGTTTACTGATTTTGGAATCTTAAAAACAGTCCCAAGGTTTACTGATCTTGGAACCTTAAAAATTGTCCCAAGGTTTACTGATTTCAAAACCTTAAGAATCAGTCCCAAGATTTGCTTGATTTTGAGACCTTAAAATCAGTCTCAAAGTTTACTAATTTTTAAACCTTAAAAACAGTCCCTAGGTTTACTGAGTTTGGAATCGTAAAAACAGTCCCAAGGTTTACTGATTTTGAAACCTTAAAAATCAGTCCCATGGTTTGCTGATTTTGAAACTTAAAATTAGTCACAAGGTTTACTGATTTTGGAACCTTAAAAATAGTCCTAAGGTTTACTGATTTTGAAACTTTATTCTATTTAATCATATTATTACCATGGCATTGGTTCTTTTTGTTTCAATCCCATAGCCATTCCTTGAATGGATTTCCATTTCCATGGCCTTAACACAATTTGACCCTTCCATTCCATCAATTTTGGAATCCATAGATTCGGCCACACCATGGCCAATCTATGGTTTCCTTTGAATCATTCCCTTATTGTTTAGACCTATACATACCTTCTTTCCCGTCTCCTTCTTTTTCTTTTGGTCTGTCCTTTCTTTCCTTATGCCTTCTTCTTCCTTTTCTCTCCACAAATTCTCTAAGTCTAGAGGTGTAGGTGGAGTGAGAGATAGAGAAGAAGAGGAGAGAAATCTCTTTGTTCCACAAGATGAAATTCGGCCAAGGGGTGGGGTGTGCCCCTTGGGTTGTGTCCCTTTGATACCAGCCTAAGCCCTTTCATTTCCTCCATTTAAGTTTTGTCTAACCCATGTGTCTCTTGGTTTAACCAAGGAGACTCTTGGTTAAAACCAAGGCATCTCTTTGACTTCCATCGTGTGCATGGGTTTCATGTCATTGAGATGGAGGCTCTCCATCTTCCCACCAACTCACATTGAGATGGAAGTCTCCCCAACTTTCCATTTCAACTCACTTAACTCAATTTAATAACTTAACTCAATTTAATAACTTAACTCAATTACTTGATTCTATTTGAACTCACTCATTTGAACTCAATCATTTGATGATGTGGCACCTTGTCTAGGTGGCTTCCATGCATGCCACATGGCAATGCCACATCATATTCATGCCACCTCACTTGATGAGGTGGATTTTATGCCTTGGATCTTAATTGGGTAATTGACCCAATTACCTTGCCCTTATCTAATTACTTAAAGTTAAGCTCACTATAGCCTATTGGGTCCCAATTGGGTAATCGAGCCATTTTATTAGACTTACCCAATTACCCTAAGATTTAGTTCACTATGACCCATTGGGTCTTAATTGAGTCATTGATCCATTCCTTGCCCATCTAATGTCAATTTCCATTAATTAATTTCAAATTCCATTAATTCACAAATTAAATGGACAATTCCAATATAATTAACAATAATGAAAATCCAAGGTGTTACAAATTAAGGGTGGGATTGTAAATGGGTTAGATTATAGGTTTTGTCATGTAATTGACAAAGGGGGAGATAGTTAGTGCCCCGGCTTGACCGAAGTCTGTGTTTGTCAATTACATGACTAGGGTAGAAGCACTTTCCAAGACGCCTGAAGACTCAAGAAGATCGATGAAGAAGATCATGCTCTACCAAGCTCAAGCTCATCATCATGGAAATCACAAGAACACGTATAAGGCCATAGATGACCTTTGGTGGAACCCACACCTGAAAGAGGACTACTAGGCTTAGTTGCATATGTTGGTGATAAACATCAAATGCCTAGAGAGGAAGCTGAACAGTAAATTGGAGAATTAATGTTCAATATCAGCACGACCATTTTATCTCACCGACCTCTCAGTGGAGTCAGGATCGACCCATCGTGGTCAAAGGCTGGTCGGCCAGATGGACATTAGTTCTGAAATTTGAACTGTCATTCTAGAAATGCCTTTGACTGAGAGTCTCGTATGCACCAACCCCTCGGTGACGAACTTGAACGACCCTCGTGGTGAACGACTCATCGATATAAAACTTATAAGTTCTGGACTGGAAACTTATAAGGGCTCTCGGTAAAACAAACATATCGGCAATCAAAGACAGATCGAGAGACACAGGACCCGACCCCTTGGCAAAGGGTGACAGGTCGTTCTGGGTAACAGGTTTCCCAAGTGGAATCTACTTTCATGCATGTTTTTGTGCCAGAACGACCTCTCGTATGGACCGACCCATCAATGCCATAAGTGTCGACCCATTAGCGACAACGACATGTCGCCCGGTAAGTAATAATGTCGTTGAGGGTGCATTTAATACGCAACGGTCGGGTGGTTGAACGGTAATAAATATGAACACCAACCCATTGGTGCCACCGACCTATTGGTCCTGGACAGTCAATATGACTGTTAAAACTCCTCTATAAATATGAGTGTTGGATGATCGTTTTACTATCTTCCTTGATCTTAAAAGTGTTAAACACTCTAAAGAATGATCAATACTCTTGTGAAAAAAGAGAGGAAGAGAGATAGATTGTCAAAAACCAATCTTCGGATTGAGTTTTCAAGTGAGAAAGTTGTAAACTAGGAAAGCTTTGGTTAAAGCCAAGTTTCCTTGTCCCCCACAAGATTGTGATTGCTACACGACGACTGCAAGAAGAGAGTCGACAAAACTTGTTGGGATCTTCAAGAAGCACACATCAACGAGAAAGAGCTTTAAGGCAAGTGCTTCTTGATTTTTATTTTTCATTTAAAAACCTGTAACCCGAAGTGGATTAAAGGGAGGTACCCTAGAACCACTATAAAAAACTCTAGAGCGTCGTCTCTAGGACAGTGGTGGGTGGAAAGTGAGGTGGAATTGCCTACTCTAATTGTGAGGGTGTAAATCCCTACATGGTGAATTTGGGGATAGCTCAAGATTGAGCTAGTCCTAACAGTGGATGGAGGTTGGCGAACCGAACCACTATATATCATGTGTCCTTGTGCTTGTGGTGTTAGAGTCAATTCTTTGTGTTGATTGTTTAATTACATTTGCTAACACATACATGCACACACTTGATTGTTGATTTCGCTACATTTAAACTAATCTATCGAATAAATTTAAAAAGGACCAACGATATTAGATTGACCTATTCAAACAACCCCCCCCCCCTCCCCTCCCTCTCTCTCTCTCTCGGGTCAATTGCATTGTTCTAGCACCTGTGTAAAGGGTACTTTGAGTATCCCTTTCAGGGGATGTTGGGCATTTGAGGAAGAAAGAAGACGTTGGGAAAGAGAGATACTCAGAATGGAGAGAGTGGCTGCTGTGATTTAAATGCAAACCGTCGGCCGACGAAATGTTTCAGAAGAGAGGGAACAAGAATGTGAAGAGGGAAGACGCATATGCTTGAGAAGAGAGGGAAGAGGGGCTGCAGGGTGACTAAATGAGAGTGAAAAATTGAGGGAGAAGGAAGATGTTAGGAAAGGGAGGGAAAAGAAGTCGGTGGGAAAGAAAAAAATATGCATGACATGGAGAAAAAGGAAATGGAGAAAACAATTAATAATGGTAAAACTGGGATTTGATTGCCTATGACATGTTGATCCTAAAATTTCTTTGACTCCCTATGATCTTCTATCCACGTACTTCAATTTGACACGTTTGTGCTATTTAGCTATTCAATTATATAGATAAATAAATTCACCTTAAGTTTGTGTACCTAGTTTAGTTCGAGGGAAATTTTAAGATATATTAGAATCTATGGTTAAGATTATGATAAAATTTGGTTAATTTGTTAACGTGCCTAATTGTCTATGTATTGTCTTTATATATAATGAAATGAACATAAGGTTCTATGATTCTTTCTATTCTTCTCACTCACTTATTGTAGATTTATAAATGAAGCTATCATGCTGAGTTATTTTATTGTCTTATGATGCTTTTCATAAAAAATTTTGCATCATCCCACGTGTATAGCATTTTGGTTTTGATGAGCCTTAAATCTTCCAAAATCTACTCTATATTGATCTTAAGATATCAATTTATTGTCATGTAGAATTTTTTTTACGATGGAAAATTCCAAAAGATCTTCATCTCTCATCGAGTATGATGTCATTGGATAAAACTCCAGATGCATGCAGTTCCTCACAAGCCACATGCATCGGGTGACTACGAGACTCGAAAATGGGACCCCTAGTTCTTGAGCCAAAGGATCTATCAATTGAGCTATCCCATGCGATGTTATTATCATGTAAAATATCTTTATTTTGCATTTGAATTTTTATTATTGCCAACTGGATCTTTTCAAAATTTGTGTTATCTTTTTTATAAATTACTTTGTTGGTACCACTCTCCTCCAATTATTTATTCTCATTAAGATCCATTCATTGGGGTTCTCACATTTTATTTCTTGGCATTCAGCTCCTCAATCTTAGCCCTGTAATATATCCACATGCTCTTGATTTTGTCAAGAATTTTCTTTTTTCTTTTTTCTTTTTATAAACAAAATTTCTAGATATTTTGATTAAACTATAATCATTTCTATGTTTTTCATATAAAGGTAATTGACTTCTAATGAGAAGATTGCCACTTTTTTAATGTCATATATTTGGCTTATAACAATTCTCAATCAGAATGGTTGATCGAAATTAATTTTAGCTAGTACTTTGGCCAACAACATTTTTTTATCGTAGGTCGAGTCTCAAGTGATATAATCTATTTTGATCAGTTGTCCATTAGAATTAATAAGATTGCTTAGAATTTCTTTCTTTCACTAGTCTACTAATAAATTTGATAAGATGATTGGCAAAGGATATGGAATTTGTATCAAAAGATGAATGAAATAGATTAATTTGTATCAAAAGGTAAATGAAATAGATTTTAGGCCCCTTATTTTTCAAATTGAGAAGATTTTCCATTTTTCACTTGCATTTGACGACTTGTGTTCATCCATGTGGACTTATGAAATAAATTTTGAGATTTTTATCCCCTAGGAATTCGTAACTTGTTCACAAAATTCTACCTTATGATTAATATACTATATTTTACTTCCTCCTCTTAATTAACTAATTTTTAAATTAAATAGAGCTTTCTCTGTTTTGTTAAGTCGTTTTCCATTTTTGTATCTTGTTTTGTTAGAACATTCATCCATGGATTAGAATTTGAGATGGGATGGGATGATTGCTTCTCATGTTTTCAACTCCATTATCCTCATTTTATTTTTTTTAATTTCGCTTTCTTATGTTATGTATGTTGAAGTAACTACCATTGTAACAGTTGGAGGGCTTTCTTATGTTATGTATGTTGAAGTAACTACCATTGTAACAGTTGAAGGGCCCCAAACAGAGCAGCAGCTCTGGTCCTACTGTTATGAAAGATTAGCCCAAGAAATAATGTGCAACCAGTGACAGAGACAACATCTCTAACTACAGGAGGAGCAGACGAACGACCAAAAGTAGAGCTGCGGGGAGGAAGGTCCCAAGCTGCCGAGAAACTACTGCTCAGATTCCTTAAATCAGTGTTTGAGAGTTAGAATAGGATACGATTCCTAACATCAGAGAGAATTTCCAAAGTGATAGACTCAATCAATCTGGTAGAGTTCTTGAAGATTCTACAATTTCACTCATGCCAAGCATGCCAAACAAGAGCAGGAATCGAAAGAAGGGCAGCCAAATTCTCCAAACTCCCACTTCTAGAATTAGCCAGATGCATAGAGTCCCATAAAATGTCCCTAACATTGCTGCTGTAACTGAAATTTCTCTACAGAAGTCCTCAGATGCACAGAACGATCCAACAGTGAAAAAGATGATCAGCAGTCTCGTGGTTAACATTACAAAGAATGAAGATTGGATCGACAGAGATGCCAATCCTGATGAGAAGCCATTTCGCCTTAAGCCCCGAATTAAGTTGGAGCCATAGAAAGATTGAATGAAGATTAGCACACCCGGGAAAGCACACACGACCAGAATAGAAACTGTCAGGGAGGTGGCTTTAGAAAGAATGGATAGCCATAGAAATAGTGTACCATGCTCTGAAAATCTCCCAAATAGACACCATCTTGTTTGAGGTGACAGAGGGAAGAGACCACTGGTGACTCGAGATGAGGTCCCCTAGAGCAAGGGTTGCTACCCATGCCCAACTCATAGCAAGTTGCCGAAGTCCTCGCTTAAAATGAATCCCGACCGAAGCCATGGGTCTATCCAGAAATTGGTGTGCAACCTGTTTCCCACATAGAAGAAAGCATGTCTTTTGACCTTATCACGAACACTGATGATGGATCTCCAAGCCCAAGAAGGGTTGGATTGCAAGATGGCATCCCAAATATTCCTTTTTTTCAGGTACTTGACATGGATCCACTTGATCCACAAGTCATCCTTTTTGTTAGCGATGTTCAGGACTTGCATCATCAAGCACGCTTCATTAATGGTAGGGAGTTTCCTTAATCCCAAACCACCTTTGATCTTGGGAGTGCAGATTTTATCCCAGCATGTGGTGTGGGAGAACTCTTGAAATGGGTTTTTGTGTCACAACACATATGCTTCAGTGAATCTAGTGCCCTGCAAATAATTATGGGCTGTAGGTGTAATGGTTCAAAGATTATCTCTATTCTTTATTTATATATATAAAATTAAGATCATTATTTTGTGTCAATAATTGTGTTTTAAATTGAACTTTAATTTATTATACAATCGCATCTAGCAATTGATATTATACTTTGTTGTATAAAACATAATCCAGTGACATTCACGACTTACTTTGAACAATTGATAAAAGAGGGGAAAAGGAAAAACTCATTTGATAAATTTTGAAAAGTGAAATATAGTATAAATCATATAAATCATTCCAATAAACTTACTCTAATGCAGTAATTTCTATTGTATACAATTATATTTTCAAGTGAAGAAAAAAAAAAGTGTGTGACCTTGTGATAAGCAATTTTGCTGCTTCATTTTGTAAATGTTGTTAAGCGGATAATATTTATGTAATTGACTTAGTTTCTCTGATATTCTTTCAATCTTACATTAAGTGACAAATTTAACTATAGTAGATAACATCTAATAGTATAATTACTATAAGTTAGTATTAAAAAACTAAATATTTGAATTCGACTCAAAATATTATCGAGTAGAGAAATTTGACTACGTTTTTAGAAAAATTAAAACTTTTGAAAAACCTCGTTAACTCATTCAACTCAAAAAATTATTGAGTCGAGTTGATTAATTTGACTTGATTTATTTTTTCGAGTTCGTAAACAATTACTAAGTTTTTCAATAGTTTTCCATTGAGGAAGTATATATTTGATTGCCAAGGATTAAAAACATAGTGAATACAATAAATTTTAGATTTGTAACATTTTGTATCCTATTCCATACCTAATATATGTCTTTCTCATTGATAATTATATATATATATGAATTACATTCCTATCAATATCCAATTCTATGATTACGAAGCTGACAATAATGAACAAAGGAAGATGACAATAATGGAAAAGACAATTATGTAAGTCAAACATTACCGTTAATGGGCCTCAAAAAGCATCAAATTGGAAGATTATTCTCTCTTTCGTTCTTATCGTTTTCCAACATTTCATGTTTTCCTAGGTAGAATTGTAAAAATACTGATTCTCATGTTCATTTCATTGCTTAGAATTTTGAATCATATCTTCTCTATTAAAACCTCTTGGAATTTTTGTCATCATTTTAAACACCATTCATTCTGCAGCTGGACATAACTATTATCGCCCATACACCTTATACAAGTTACAAGCAAAATGATAACAGAAAACGATAAGACCGAGAGAGAGAGAGAGAACAGTAGTCCTAATTTGCATCGGTAGAGGCCAACACGATAGAAAATCAATGCCCACCATCTAAATTATAGAACTATAAATACCAAAGAAAATCAACCCAATATTAAAGGCCAGAGTTTAGTTTCTGCATCCAGTAATCAATCAACCAATGGCCTGTTCCGGTCTCAAGCATGGTTTCTTGCTACTGACAATTGCCTCAGCCATTGCTGGATTGGCTAATGCCGGCAATCCCGACATTGTCTCCGACTTCGTACTCCCCACAAACGCCACCAAAGTCGACTGCAGCTTCTTCACCTACACTGGGTTGCGGGCTCTAGTGGGTGCTGAAGACCCAACAACATTCAACGTCACAAAAGTGAGCATGGCTGAATTTCCAGCACTCAATGGTCAGAGTGTCTCATATGCTGTGTTACAGTATCCTGCTGGGACTGTTAACCCTCCTCACACTCACCCACGTTCAGCTGAGCTCTTGTTTCTCTTGGGTGGCACTCTGGAGGTCGGATTCGTTGACACCGGCAACAAGCTCTACACCCAAACACTTCAATCAGGAGACATGTTTGTGTTCCCTAAGGGACTCGTACACTTCCAATACAACCCCACTCACAGGATTCGGCGGTTGCTGTCTCTGCATTCGGTAGTGCGAGAGCCGGAACTGTCTCAATCCCAACCACTGTTTTCTCCACCGGAATAGATGTCGCCGTCCTAGCGAAGTCTTTCAAGACCGACGTCGACACCATTCAGAAGCTCAAGGCTGCCCTTGCACCCAAGGCCTAAGTACGAAGATTATTCAGATTTTATGATATTGTTTTAAGTAACGGGTAGAGAATAAAAAAAATCAGATTATATGCGTCTTGAGCCTCTACTCTTGAAAATTTCAGAAACATCTCTCTCTCATATCTCAAGTTCTTAAAAAGAATGTATTGATCTTACGTAGAATTATTTTTTCTCTTCATTCGAATTATTATTTTTTTGGCTTTATATGTTATTGTAATTGCATGGTGCTTTTTTTTCTTAATATATTTACTATTTCAAAAAGGAAATTTTATTTGGTAAACATGGACTCTATTAAAAATTGTTTGTGTGTTATTCAATCAATTATTCCATTAACTGAGGAAAATTATGTTTGTTATTAATGCTTATTTTTTCAAAACTCAGTTTGCATTACATTATTTCCTAAGTCAAGTGTCTGAATAGGGCAATCAATTAAGCACAATAGAGGAATGGAAGGGAAAATAGAAGTATTAATCGTACCAGCCTAATGGTTTAAATTTCATAAAATTTGAAAAAAAAAAAACAATTTAATGATAAGAGCAAGAGAAATTGTAAATTAGTAATAGGGATATAGTACTAAACAAAGAAAGATGGTAGTTTTTCTACCTTTTCTTTTTCACCCTTTACATGTTTAGAATTGAATGAATTGGGTCACCTCATTGACTTTTCAAAGTCACTTGATTGACTGTCCTAGTATTTTAACTAAATATCATTTCATACAGCATTTAAAATACAAATATGCTTCAGGTTAATGAATGAATTCCAAACTCGGTTTTAAGGAACTAAATAATTTATACTGATGCCTGATTTGTGATGAATTCAGACATTTTATCTTATGAATTCCATCTGATTTTATTCACCTATTTCATCCTCTCTATAAAAATTAAAACAATCACTTCCAAAATTGTTGGAATAATTAGAGTTAGAATATAATTAGGATTCTTAGCATTTGTTTGTCTCTAACAAGAGATATATTTAATTTAAAATATACTAGAGTTATAGTTTGATTGTGATAGCCGTAGGGTTGGTCGGCTAGAGGCTATATAAATACATGTCATAGTCTAGTTATTGAATATAATACACAAATTTATTCTTTTCCACATGGTATCAGAGCCAAAATTCGTTCCTATTGAGTAAGTCTTCTCTTCCTTCGCTCCCTCTTCTGTAACACCCCGCCCTTTTCCACCCTTCCGAAAATCAGAGTCTAATTTTTTTTTATAAATATAAGAAAAGTGGAAGAGAGTGGGGAGCAGTCACGACGCGAGTTAAGTTTGGCACTTCCAAAATCTGACCCTTAACTAGTCCACCCATGTGTGCATGGACTAAGCCCATGAAAACCGATCCACACATGGTACTAAATAAACTTGCGGAATATACAAAACTGATTGCGGAATAACAATAGGATAGCAATCCTATTCCAAATGAGATAGCAAAGTACAAGTCCTATCCAAAATAACTTAAATTAAATGTCCAACTCAAACAAACCAAACCATAGCAAATCCAAATCAAACCATAGCAGTATTACTAAGTTATTACATAACCATATAAAAGTATTCCAATGTCAATAAATAATTCCATTCCATATCCAAGCTTCTATACTTGGCTTCCCCCGCGATCATCGACCTTTCCTTTTCCCTTTCCTGCGTCATCTACTAAGGATAGAAATAGGACGTTAGATCAACGCGCTCAGTAGGTCTTCCGATTAGGGTTACCACAAGGTTAGTATAAAAACATGCATATAACATATAATACATGATCAACAAATACTTACAAAACAATGCTATGTATGTATGCACATGTAATGAGTTCCACCCATCACAAATATATATAGCCATCACTTGACGGGACTCTCATCGTCAAGGTAATCCACTAGTGTTCTTTCGTTTCCTCTTGATGTGACTCTCATCATCAAGGTATTCCTCCTGGTGGGACTCTCATCACCTAAGGAGGCCCCATAGTTGCATCACGGACATTCCGAAGGAGTGTGGGCTCCGGTTTCCATATCCATCACCCCATGCCATGCATGAGATGTCAATGAATGCATGATGCATGCCATTTGTAAATGAATCATAATATTCTAATTAACTTGAAAACATAATACTTTATCAATAGCTCATAAAAATCAAGATAAAACCATATGGAAAATGTGGTTACAAAGAGGTAGAAACCTACAGAAAAGTTACTTAAACCGTCCGCTCTTCTTAACCGTTTCCCGTTCACGATTTGAGCACCGTTCAAGTCCCGTTGCCTTGTTTATATAACAGTAAGTCAATCACATATTGTTTTGATTTCTAATTAAATATAAGTTCCAAAAACCACCTTGTGGGGTTCGCCATACCCATGGCCAAACCTCACCTACTTTGGATTTGATCTTCCTTTTCACTTGATCAACATTAAAACACTTCACACTTCAAACAT
Organism: Chimonanthus salicifolius; assembly: GCA_013350335.1. Lineage (NCBI taxonomy): Eukaryota > Viridiplantae > Streptophyta > Magnoliopsida > Laurales > Calycanthaceae > Chimonanthus > Chimonanthus salicifolius. Next base: position 54,961,960 of record CM023535.1, on the reverse strand, counting down.
ACCTTGGTAGGGTTCGGCCATACAACATGGCCGAACCATACCACTTTGGCTTGACCCCTCTTTCAATTCCTTTTAATCTTTCATTCCATTATAACTTGTATTTACTGTTTTACTACTAACTAACCCTTGTTTAATTTTTACTTAATAATCAATGTCCACAACCAATCCTCCTTAGTGGGGTTCAGCCATACAACATGGCCGAACCTCACCACCTTAAATTTGGTCTTTTTTTTTAATCCTTCTTCATAAGATTACTTACCAATCAATCTATTTAATTATCTTAGTCCTTAACGATCTACTAATGTCATTTTATGGGGTTCGGCCCTATATATGGCCGAACCCTATATTTCCTTTTATTCATCAAAGGATGGTTCTCATAACCCCATCCATTGGAATATTTTAGACATTTTAATAACCAAACAACATTGATAGCACTTGGTGGGGTTGGGCCATACCCCATGGCCGAACCTCACCCCTTTGGTTTTGGTCCTCCCTTTTGTCATCCTTTATGATGAGCATAAATATCCAAATCCCTCATTCTTTCAGCAATGTTAAACCCTTTTTAAACATCAAAGATTTAATAATAATTCTAACCATACTCATACTCCATTTATCCCATAAAATGGTCCATGGAGTTCGGCCATACATATGGCCGAACCCTACGGTTCTCTTGATGCAAATCTCTCAATAATTATACATAGTTTATTCACTGTAACTTAGCCATAAAAACAATAGGGGTTCAGCCATCCCATAGCCGACCCAAAACATTAGTCTTAATCTCCATTTAAAACACCTTAAACCCTTCAATCATTGTATGGTTCTTATCTCTCAAAACCATACAATTATCAAATCATTTTCATGGGGTTCAGCCATCCAAAGCGGCCGAACCCTATGATCCACTTTCTACCCTTTTTAAACACCATCTTCCATGGTTTAAACTTTTGATAAGTTTGGCCATACAATGGCCGAATCATGCTTCCTCATCTATTTTATTTAACCAAATTTCATGGAGTACTTACCAATCTTTTTAGCTTCTCTTCTTGCCTTTGATCCTCCCTTCTTGCTCCTTTGGTCTTGATGAATGATCGGTTTTGTGTGAGGGAGGGAGAGAGTAAGAAGAGAAAACTCCAAGTATTTATTTGTCTTTGAGAGGTAGGGACGGCCAAGGAAGGGAGAGGGAGAGAGTGATGTAAAATTCTAACTTCCTTGGTTAATGAGAGTTACTCAAAGGTGGTGTCCTTTGGTGACACCCCTTGGTAACCCCCATTGTCTTTTCATCTCCTCCTTTATGGTTTACTTGGGGGTTTCATCCTTGTGATGAAACACCCATGCCTCTTCACCTCCCATGTCCTAATCGGCTGCAACCCTTGGTTGTGTCTCATGAGACCGTCCATCTCCTTTTTAATGAATGAGGGTCGGCCAAAGGTGGTGTCCTCTGGTGACACCCCTTGGTAACCCTCATGTAACGCCACCTCTCTTTATTGTTCCAAGTTGGGGGGTTTCATCCATGAGATGAAACTCCATGTCCAACGTGTGGACCACCTTGAGTTGGTCTTGGTGGAGTACACCTTTCCAATTTTCCATTAACTCACCTCTTTTATCTTGACTCATTTAATTCAAATTATCCAATTAACTCAACTCAATTAATTCACTTGAATCAACTTAATTAATTGATTCCATTTCCATCTTAGTTCAGTCCCAAGCTAATTGAGCTTGGACTTACTTAGTGGTCAACAAAGTCAAACACAACCCATTGGGTCCAGATTGACCATTTTGATCCAATTAGTAAACTTTGACCCAATTAACAAACTTGACCCAATTGAACATATCTTATCCATTCATCCTACATTTAACACTCAATTCATAACCGTTGGATCTTAATTGAGCCATTGCCCAACACCTTAGCCATCTAAGTCCATATCCAATAATTCACATTTTAAATGGCAAAATTCATATAAATTGATATCTTGAAATTCCAGGGTGTTACAATACAATCCTCTTTTTAAAATTTTTGTCCCGAAAATCGACTGAAGCAGGGTTCCAAACAATTTACACAAATAATTCTGGGTGAGCTATCCTCATTTCCGATTCAAGTTCCCAAGTAGCTTCCTCATTATCGTGTCGATCCCATACCACCTTGACGAATTGAATCGCTCTATTTCGTAACACCCTTTGCTCAGTCTCTACTATCTTGACAGGCCTCTCAACGTATGTCACGTCGCTTTGCACCTCTATATCTTGTACATTCAAAACATGAGAAAGATCGGGATTGTACTTCCTCAGCATCGATACAAGAAACACATCGTGTGGAGATGCCAATTGTGAAGGAAGTGCCAATTGATAAGCACATCCCCCATCCTTCTTATGATGGAAAACGGTCCCACATATCTTGGTGACAGTTTCCCCTTCTTTCCAAACCTCATGTGTCCCTTCCGTGGCGAGACCTTTAAGAACACCATGTCCCCCACTTCAAATTCAAGGAACCTTTTCCTCTTGTCAGCATAACTATTCTGACGATTCTGTGCAGTTACTAGATGTTGCTGTATTAACTGTATTTGCATTGTGGTCTCTGCAACCAACTCAGGTCCTATCAGTGCAAGCTCACGAGCCTCTGTCCAGCACATTGATGATCTACACGGCCTACCATATAAAGCCTCGAATGGGGCCATCTGAAGGCTTGCCTGGTAATTGTTGTTATATGAGAATTTTACCAGCAGCAACTGATCCTCCCATCCACCCTTGAAATCTAACATGCATGCTCTCAGCATGTCTTCCAACGTTTGTATCGTCCTCTCCGACTGTCCATCAGTCTGTGGATGTAAAGCTGTGCTAGTCAGTAGATTTGTCCCCATAGCTGACTGCATACTCTGCCATACTCTACTGGTGAAATGGCTATCTCTATCAGACACTATAGTCCGGGGAATACCATGTAACTGAATGATATCCTTGATATACCGCAGACCCAAAGTCTCAGATGAATCCGTCATCTTGATAGGAATAAAATGCGCAGACTTGGTCAGTCGGTCTACTACAACCCATATAGCATCATTGTCCTTTGAGGATCTCGGCAACCCCGTCACAAAATCCATGGAAATGTGCTCCCATTTCCATTCCGGCACTTGATAAGGGTTTGAGTAACGCTGGTGGCTTTTGATGTTCCGTCTTAACTTGCTGACAAGTTAAACAGTGTGCCACAAATTCTGCCACATCTCTTTTGAGTCCGTGCCACCAATAATATCTCTTCAGGTCGTGATACATTTTGGTGCTGCCCGGATAAATGGAGAGTTTGGTCTGATGTGCCTCAATCAACAACTCTTTTCTGCAGCTTTTTGGCACATATATTCTTCCTCGGAATACAAGACCTTGTCCTGGTCGTAATTCCCATTCCGGTACGACTATGCTAGTAGACATCTTGGCTCATATCTCTTCCACTTCCGGATCTGCTCGTTGCTCTTGTTCAATCTTGGTAACCATGTTGGACCATATGATAAAATTGTACATACTCCCATGGTTTGTGATATATAGATTAAACTCTCTAATGGTATTCAGTATCTCCCATTCTGTTCTGATCGAACATGCCACTGATGCATGTGATATGCGGCTGAGAGCATCTGCCACCTTACTTGCCTTGCCCGGATGATATCGAAGCGCGAATTCATAATCCGGCAAATATTTCATCCATCTGCGCTGCCTCAAGTTGAGTTCTTTCTGATCAAACAAGTATTTCAAACTCTTATGATCAGAAAACACTTCAAATTTCTCGCCATAGAGATAGTGTCTCCAACTTTTGAGAGTGAAGACCACCGCGGCTAGCTCCAGATCATGTGTAGGATAGAGACGTTCATGTATTTTTAGTTGTCTTGAACCATAAGCCACCATACGATGACGTTGCATGAGTGAACACCCCAGCCCCTCTCCTGAAGCATCACGTTGTACTTCATAACCCTTGCCTCTTTCAGGCAAAATTAGGATAAGGAGCAGTGGTAAGTCTCTCTTTCAGCTCCTCGAACCTCCGATTGCATAGATCTGTCCACTCATATTTGACTCATTTCTCAGTGAGTCGAGTCAATAGAGATGCAATTTTGGAGAAGTCCATGATGAACATTCCTATAATAACCAGCCAATCCCATGGAGCTGTGGATCTCGGTTACGTTCTTTGGCGTTTTCCATTCACTCACTGCTGCCACCTTAGCTGGATCCACGGCTATACCATCTGCTGTTATGATATGCAACAAGAAATTGAACCTCAGATAGCCAAAATTCACATTTGCTGGCTTTGGCATATAGCTTGTTCTTTCTCAAGGTGTTCAAGACTATCTGTAAGTGCTTCGCATGTTCCTCCTGACTTTTGGAATAGATCAGGATATTATCAATGAACACAATAACAAATTGGTCTAGATACGAACAGAAAATCCTGTTCATTAAATCCATGAACACCGCCAGTGCATTTGTGAGTCCAAACGGCATGACTACAAACTCAGATAGTCCATACCGCGTCCTGAAGGCTGTCTTCTCTATATCTTCCTCCTTACCCGGATTTGATGGTATCCGGACATCAAATCAATCTTCGAAAAGTGACTGGAACCCCTCAATTGATCGAATAAGTCATCGATCCTAGGTAAGGGTACTTGTTCCGGACCGTTAGCTGATTCAGCTTCCGGTAATCCACACACACTCGGAGTGAACCGTCCTTTTTCTTTACAAACAGCACTGGAGCTCCCCAAGCCGATGTGCTGTTTCGAATGCAACCCAGCCTGAGTAGTTCATCATTCTGTTTCTTTAGCTCAGACATTTCTGTTTGTGCCATCCGATAATGTGGTAAAGACACTGGTGAAGTACCAGGATACAGTTTGATTTCGAAATTGAGCTCTCACATGGGTGGTAAACTAGGGAGTTCTTTTGGAAAAACATCTGTAAATTCTTCCACAATTACGGGAAGTTCAGTGATTGGTGCCTTGTTTATGATGATATTATTCAATACCAAATGGTTCAACCCTTCTTACAGTCTACTCCAATTACTAAAGTTCCCGTAATTGTGAAAGAATTTACGGATTTTTTTCCAAAAGAACTCCCTGGTTTACCACCCATGAGAGAGCTCCAACCCTTCTAAGGCGGTCGGACCGCATCTAACGAAACTAGCACCACCCCCATGGGGTAAAATGGTAACTAGTTCTGCGCATCCAAGCACGTCAAGTGTGCGAAAAAATCGTGAGAGCGCCCCCCAGCGCATAGCATGCGAGGGATCCACTCCTCAACGGTAACCCTACAAGACCAAGTCTCCGTATTTCGTATCGAGGTTCCCACAGTTTCAATCATCAATATCACATGATCGACGAACCCATACCATGTCTTAATATAATCCAATGACATAGTCGCATACGTCTTAGTGCCAAAATCCTCATGGACTCTTAAAGTTGCATACTTTATTGAAAGTCCTTCAAACTTCTATCACAATACAAGGGTTGGTAGGGTTAAAACAAACCCTTCAAAACGTAACCACACCCTTACAAAATCTTTTCTTTCTTTTTTTTCCCCGACATTTTCTTACCCTTTCTTAGCCTAATCTTCCGTAGAAGACCTTGCATCATCATAAAAATCAAAGAAGCTGTCAGGGCATGTCGTCGACGTGTGCCCCAACACTCCACAAGTCAAACAGGGTATTATTCCTGGTCCCCCAATGTAAGGACAGTTAGTCCTCTCCTTCCTGTGCCCATGAAGTCCATAAACTAAGCAAATAACCTCAAGGGGGTAGGGGCAGAAAGTACAGTTGTGCCCCTTCTGATTGCACAACTCGTACATATACCCGGGCTCTATCTCCCCTACCGATTCTCCTAAGTTTGAGATATATTCCTCATCCTCTTCAGGTACAAAGGCTGGAGCAATCCCAACATTATACTCGGGCGATCTTACCTCCATGTTCTGACTGATTTCGACTTCATTGATGAAGTTTGGCATGCTAGCATCGTCAGAAGAAGAAACCAGATCTATCGGACAGCTAGGTGTCCCACAACTCGGTGTACTCTATGTTACTCGACATATCTGTATCACAACAACAGGAGCAAATCAATAACAACAATAGTACTGATCAAACTAATCTTTGTTTTTGGGGAATTTTCCCTAATCATCATCTTGTATTTCTTGTTTTGGGGAGTTTCCTATGCATCACATACCATCTTTTGGGGAACTTTCCTATGTATCATATAATGTCTCTTGTTTGGGAACATTGCCAAATAAACATCTTGTTTTTCTTGTCCTTGGGGAAATTGCCAAATCAGCACTCTTTGTATTTCTTGTTTTTAGGGAAACTTCCCAAATATTAAGTACCATTTCTCACTTTGGGCAAATCTTGATGTTCTCCTGTTCTCGGGAAAAACTTCCCTAAGTATCATGTGTTTGTTTCTTCATTTGGGGATATCGGGGAAATATATCCTAATTTGCTATGTTTGGTATATCCATTTATTTTGACTGTACTTCCTTTGCTATCTTTCATTGTTGTTCTCAGATTGATTGTCAGTCTGAATCTAACGAAGTAAATTAATCCGGCCCCCAGTCAGCGGACTCCGAAGAGTCGGTCAGTTGGGTGTCATATGCCAATGATCTCTCACCCACTTCCATGTCCAAATATCATATATCATATCAAAGTTTTCCTTCATAAATTATTGCCATATCAAGGTGTTTCCTTGGCCATTTACGTCCGCAGTGTTTTCTGACGGCACCACCAGGTCACTGTTATACCTGCCCACATATGTTAATCAGAATTACCGATGGAGTGGGGACTCCTCCCTTTGACAAGGGTTTTTGGACTGTTTACCCCAGAGCTCTTTGGCCCAAATTACACTGTACCCCTATCTAGCAATCCCGAAAAAGGCAAAAATATCAATGGTTCAGATACCTTCTTTCAAGCTAGTTTTCAAGCCCCAAATCATGTCCGGATAGCTCATAACTTGGCTTGTTGTCCCATGCATTCCCTCCCATGTCATGCATGAGAATATGAATGCAAGAATGACGTTTCATTTTCAAATTACATGAAAGCATTGAAAAATAGTTCATAAATACATACCTTTTATTTAACCAAAATAAGACATCATAGTTAGAAATAAAATCAGTGACATATACATAATCCATTGTATCTCCAAAAAGGTAGGAATCCTACCAATGTCCAAGATACCGTCCTTTCCCTATTTTGCAAGAATACCGCTATCGATCACGCGAAACGAATTGAACCTCGTTATCTTATTAAGTTCAAACATACATATTAATTTGATTTTCCATCTCAATTTCAACATCCCTATCTCCATCGAAGTTCCATGTTTGTTTCCCAACTCATTTATGCATTCTTTGTCCTTAATCCGTTTAAGTTCATCAATGGGGCTTTTACTAGCCCAAAACAGTCCCCAAATTCAACCATTTAGAGACTGAAAAATCAATCCCAACTGTGGTAGATTTACTAGCCAAAACAGTCCACAAGTTTAACAAGTTACGGACTGGAAATCAGTCCCAAAAACCAGCAATCAAGTGGTCCTAAAACTGATCCAAAACTGGTCCGAAACTGGTCCAAAGCTGGTCCAAAATCAGCCAGCATCTATCTTAAAATCAGACACCAAAATTAATAGTTTGAAGGCTGAAAACCAGTCCCAAGATTTACTGATTTTGAAGACTTAAAATTTGTCCTAAGATTTTAACAATTTTAAACCTTAAAATCAGTCCTAAGACTTACTGATTTTGAAACCTAAAATCAGTCCCAAGGTTTACTGATTTTAGAACCTTAAAACAGTCCCAAGGTTTACTGATCTTGGAACCTTAAAAATAGTCCCAAGGTTTACTGATTTCAAAACCTTAAAAATCAGTCCCAAGGTTTGCTGATTTTGAGACCTTAAAATCAGTCTCAAAGTTTACTAATTTTGAAACCTTAAAAACAGTCCCTAGGTTTACTGATTTTGGAACCGTAAAAACAGTCCCAAGGTTTACTGATTTTGAAACCTTAAAAATCAGTCCCATGGTTTGCTGATTTTGAAACCTTAAAATTAGTCACAAGGTTTACTGATTTTGGAACCTTAAAAATAGTCCTAAGGTTTACTGATTTTGAAACTTTATTCTATTTAATCATATTATTACCATGGCATTGGTTCTTTTTGTTTCAATTCCATAACCATTCCTTGAATGGATTTCCATTTCCATGGCCTTAACACAATTTGACCCTTCCATTCCATCAATTTTGGAATCCATAGATTCGGCCACACCATGGCCAATCTATGGTTTCCTTTGAATCATTCCCTTATTGTTTAGACCTACACATACCTTCTTTCCCGTCTCCTTCTTTTTCTTTTGGTCTGTCCTTTCTTTCCTTAAGCCTTCTTCTTCCTTTTCTCTCCACAAATTCTCTAAGTCTAGAGGTGTAGGTGGAGTGAGAGATAGAGAAGAAGATGAGAGAAATCTCTTTGTTCCACAAGATGAAATTCGGCCAAGGGGTGGGGTGTGCCCTTTGGGTTGTGTCCCTTTGATACCAGCCTAAGCCCTTTCATTTCCTCCATTTAAGTTTTGTCTAACCCATGTGTCTCATGGTTTAACCAAGGAGACTATTGGTTAAAACCAAGGCATCCCTTTGACTTCCATCGTGTGCATGGGTTTCATGTCATTGAGATGGAGGCTCTCCATCTTCCCACCAACTCACATTGAAATGGAAGTCTCCCCAACTTCCCATTTCAACTCACTTAACTCAATTTAATAACTTAACTCAATTTAATAACTTAACTCAATTACTTGATTCTATTTGAACTCACTCATTTGAACTCAATCATTTGATGATGTGGCACCTTGTCTAGGTGGCTTCCATGCGTGCCACATGGCAATGCTACATCATATTCATGCCCCCTCACTTGATGAGGTGGATTTTGTGCCTTGGATCTTAATTGGGTAATTGACCCAATTACCTTGCCCTTATCTAATTACTTAAAGTTAAGCTCACTATGGCCTATTGGGTCCCAATTAGATAATCGACCCATTTAATTAGACTTACCCAATTACCCTAAGATTTAGTTCACTATGACCCATTGGGTCTTAATTGGGTCATTGATCCATTCCTTGCCCATCTAATGTCAATTTCCATTAATTAATTTCAAATTCCATTAATTCACAAATTAAATGGACATATTCCAATATAATTAACAATAATGAAAATCCAAGGTGTTACAAATTAAGGGTGGGATTGTAAATGGGTTAGATTCTAGGTTTTGTCATGTAATTGACAAAGGGGGAGATAGTTCCCGGCTTGATCGAGTCCGTGTTTGTCAATTACATGACTCGAGTAGAAGCACTTTCCAAGACGCCTGAAAACTCAAGAAGATCGATGAAGAAGATCATGCTCCACCAAGCTCAAGCTCATCATCATGGAAATCACAAGAACATGTATAAGGCCATAGATGACCTTTGGTGGAACCCACACCTGAAAGAGGACTACTAGGCTTAGTTGCATATGTTGGTGATAAACATCAAATGCCTAGAGAGGAAGCTAAACGGTAAATTGGAGAATTAATGTTCACTATCAGCACGACCATTCTATCTCACCGACCTCTCAGTGGAGTCAGGATCGACCCATCGTGGTCAAAGGCTGGTCGGCCAGATGGACATTAGTTCTGAAATTTGAACGTCATTCTAGAAATGCCTCTGACTGAGAGTCTCGTATACACCAACCCCTCGGTGACGAACTTGAACGACCCTCGTGGTGAACGACTCATCGATATAAAACTTATAAGTTCTGGACTAGAAGCTTATAAGGGCTCTCAGTAAAACAAACATATCGGCAATCAAAGACCGATCGAGAGACACAGGACCGACCCCTTGGCAAAGGGCGACAGGTCATTCTAGGTAACAGGTTTCCCAAGTGGAATCTACTTTCATGCATGTTTTTGCGCCAGAACGACCTCTCGTATGGACCGACCCATCGATGCCTTAAGTGTCGACCCATTAGCGACAACGACATGTCGCCCGGTAAGTAATAAGGTCGTTGAGGGTGCATTTAATACGCAACGGTTGGGTGGTTGAACGGTAACAAATATGAACACCAACCCATTGGTGCTACCGACTTATTGGTCCTGGACAGTCAATATGACTGTTAAAACTCCTCTATAAATATGAGTGTTGGGTGATCGTTTTACTATCTTCATTGTTCTTAAAAGAGTTAAACACTCTAAAGAACGATCAACACTCTTGTGAAAAAAGAGAGGAGGAGAGATAGATCGTCAAAAACCAATCTTCGGATTGAGTTTGCAAGTGAGAAAGTTGTAACTTAGGAAAGCTTTGGTTAAAGCCAAGTTTCCTTGCCCACAAGATTGTGATTGCTACACGACGACTGCAAGAAGGAGAGTCGACACAACTTGTTGGGATCTTCAAGAAGTACACATCAACGAGAAAGAGTTTTAAGGCAAGTGCTTCTTGATTTTTATTTTTCATTTAAAAACCTGTAACCCGAAGTGGATTAAAGGGAGGTACCCTAGAACCACTATAAAAAACTCTAGAGCGTCGTCTCTAGGACAGTGGTGGGTGGAAAGTGAGGTGGAATTCCTACTCTAATTGTGAGGGTGTAAATCCCTACATGGTGAATTTGGGGATAGCTCAAGGTTGAGCTAGTCCTAACAGTGGATGGAGGTTGGCGAACCGAACCACTATATATCATATGTCCTTGTGCTTGTGGTGTTAGAGTCAATTCTTTGTGTTGATTGTTTAATCACATTTGCTAACACATACATGCACACACTTGATTGTTGATTTCGCTACATTTAAACTAATCTATCAAATAAATTTTAAAAGGACCAACAATATTAGATTGACCTATTCAAACAACCCCCCCCCCCCCCCCCCCTCCCCTCCCCTCCCTCTCTCTCTCTCTTGGGTCAATTGCATTGTTCTAGCACCTGTGTAAAGGGTACTTTGAGTATCCCTTTCAGGGGATGTTGGGCATTTGAGGAAGAAGGAAGACGTTGGGAAAGAGAGATACTCAGAATGGAGAGAGTGGCTGCTGTGATTTAAATGCAAACCGTCGGCCGACGAAATGTTTCAGAAGAGAGGGAACAAGAATGTGAAGAGGGAAGACGCATATGCTTGAGAAGAGAGGGAAGAGGGGCTGTAGGGCGACTAAATGAGAGTGAAAATTTGAGGGAGAAGGAAGATGTTAGGAAAGGGAGGGAAAAGAAGTCGGTGGGAAAGAAAAAAATATGCATGACATGGAGAAAAAGGAAATGGAGAAAACAATTAATAATGGTAAAATTGGGATTTGATTGCCTATGACATGTTGATCCTAAAATTTCTTTGACTCCCTATGATCTTCTATCAACGTACTTCAATTTGACACGTTTGTGCTATTTAGCTATTCAATTATATAGATAAATAAATTCACCTTAAGTTTGTGTACCTAGTTTAGTTCGAGGGAAATTTTAAGTTATATTAGAATCTATGGTTAAGATTATGATAAAATTTGGTTAATTTGTTAACGTGCCTAATTGTCTATATATTGTCTTATGATGCTTTTCATAAAAAATTTTGCATCATCCCGCGTGTATAGCATTTTGGTTTTGATGAGCCTTAAATCTTCCAAAATCTACTCTATATTGATCTTAAGATATCAATTTATTGTCATGTAGAATTTCTTTTACGATGGAAAATTCCAAAAGATCTTCATCTCTCATCGAGTATGATGTCATTGGATAAAACTCCAGATGCATGCAGTTTCTCACAAGCCACAGGCATCAGGTGACTACGAGACTCGAAAATGGGATCCCTAGTTCTTGAGCCAAAGGGTCTATCAATTGAGCTATCCCGTGCGATGTTATTATCATGTAAAATATCTTTATTTTGCATTTGAATTTTTATTATTGCCAACTGGATCTTTTTAAAATTTGTGTTATCTTTTTTATAAATTACTTTGTTGGTACCACTCTCCTCCAATTATTTATTCTCATTAAGATCCATTCATTGGGGTTCTCACATTTTATTTCTTGGCATTCAGCTCCTCAATCTTAGCCCTGTAATATATCCACATGCTCTTGATTTTGTCAAGAATTTTCTTTTTTCTTTTTATAAACAAAATTTCTAGATATTTTGATTAAACTATAATCATTTGTATGTTTTCATATAAAGGTAATTGACTTCTAATGAGAAGATTGCCACTTTTTTAATGTCATATATTTGGCTTATAACAATTCTCAATCAGAATGGTTGATCGAAATTAATTTTAGCTAGTTCTTTGGCCAACAACATTTTTTTATCGTAGGTCGAGTCTCAAGTGATATAATCTATTTTGATCAGTTGTCCATTAGAATTAATAAGATTGCTTAGAATTTCTTTTTTTCACTAGTCTACTAATAAATTTGATAAGATGATTGGCAAAGGATATGGAATTTGTATCAAAAGATGAATGAAATAGATTAATTTGTATCAAAAGGTAAATGAAATAGATTTTAGGCCCCTTATTTTTCAAATTGAGAAGATTTTCCATTTTTCACTTGCATTTGACGACTTGTGTTCATCCATGTGGACTTATGAAATAAATTTTGAGATTTTTATCCCTAGGAATTCGTAACTTGTTCACAAAATTCTACCTTATGATTAATATACTATATTTTACTTCCTCCTCTTAATTAACTAATTTTTAAATTAAATAGAGCTTTCTCTGTTTTGTTAAGTCCTTTTCCATTTTTGTATCTTCTTTTGTTAGAACATTCATCCATGGATTAGAATTTGAGATGGGATGGGATGATTGCTTCTCATGTTTTCAACTCCATTATCCTCATTTTATTTTTTTTAATTTCGCTTTCTTATGTTATGTATGTTGAAGTAACTACCATTGTAACAGTTGGAGGGCCCCAAACAGAGCGCAGCAGCTCTGGTCCTACTGTTATGAAAGATTAGCCCAAGAAATAATGTGCAACCAGTAACAGAGACAACATCTCTAACTACAGGAGGAGCAGACGAACGACCAAAAGAAGAGCTGCGGGAAGGAAGGTCCCAAGCTGCCGAGAAACTACTGCTCAGATTCCTTAAATCAGTGTTTGAGAGTTAGAATAGGATACGATTCCTAACATCAGAGAGAATTTCCAAAGTGATAGATTCAATCAATCTGGTAGAGTTCTTGAAGATTCTACAATTTCACTCATGCCAAGCATGCCAAACAAGGGCAGGAATCGAAAGAAGGGCAGCCAAATTCTCCAAACTCCCACTTCTAGAATTAGCCAGATGCATAGAGTCCCATAAAATGTCCCTAACATTGCTGCTGTAACTGAAATTTCTCTTCAGAAGTCCCCAGATGCACAGAACGATCCGACAGTGAAAAAGATGATCAGCAGTCTCGTGGTTAACATTACAAAGAATTAAGATTGGATCGACAGAGATGCCAATCCTGATGAGAAGCCATTTCGCCTTAAGCCCCGAATTAAGTTGGAGCCATAGAAAGATTGAATGACGATTAGCACACCCGGGAAAGCACACACGACCAGAATAGAAACTGTCAGGGAGGTGGCTTTAGAAAGAATGGATAGCCATAGAAATAGAGTGTACCATGCTCTGAAAATCTCCCAAATAGACACCATCTTGTTTGAGGTGACAGAGGGAAGAGACCACTGGTGACTCGAGATGAGGTCCCCTAGAGCAAGGGTTGCTACCCATGCCCAACTCATAGCAAGCTGCCGAAGTCCTCTCTTAAAAGGAATCCCGACCGAAGCCATGGGTCTATCCAGAAATTGGTGTGCAACCTGTTTCCCACATAGAAGAAAGCATGTCTTTTGACCTTATCACGAACACTGATGATGGATCTCCAAGCCCAAGAAGGGTTGGATCGCAAGATGGCATCCCAAATATTCCTTTTTCTCAGGTACTTGACATGGATCCACTTGATCCACAAGTCATCCTTTTTGTCAGCGATGTTCAGGACTTGCATCATCAAGCACGCTTCATTAATGGTAGAGAGTTTCCTTAATCCCAAACCACCTTTGATCTTGGGAGTGCCGATTTTATCCCAGCATGTGGTGTGGGAGAACTCTTGAAATGGGTTTTTGTGTCTCAACACATATGCATCAGTGAATCTAGTGCCCTGCAAATAATTATGGGTTGTAGCTGTAATGGTTCAAAGATTTTCTCTATTCTTTATTTATAAATACAAAATTAAGATCATTATTTTGTGTCAATAATTGTGTTTTAAATTGAACTTTGATTTATTATACAATCGCATCTAGCAATTGATATTATACTTTGTTGTATAAAACATAATCCAGTGACATTCACCGACTTACTTTGAACAATTGATAAAAGAGGGGAAAAGGAAAAACTCATTTGATAAATTTTGAAAAGTGAAATATAGTATAAATCATATAAATCATTCCAATAAACTTACTCTAATGCAGTAATTTCTATTGTATACAATTATATTTTCAAGTGAAGAAAAAAAAAAGTGTGTGACCTTGTGATAAGCAATTTTGCTGCTTCATTTGCAAATGTTGTTAAGCGTAATTGACTTAGTTTCTCTGATATTCTTTCAATCTTACATTAAGTGACAAATTTAACTATAGTAGATAACATGTAATAGTATAATTACTATAAGTTAGTATTAAAAAACTCAAAATTTGAATTCGACTCAAAATATTATCGAGTAGAGAAATTTCACTACGTTTTTAGAAAAATTAAAACTTTTGAAAAAGCTCCTTAACTCATTCAACTCAAAAAATTATTGAGTCGAGTTGATTAATCTGACTTGATTTATTCTTTTGAGTTTGTAAACAATTACTAAGTTTTTCAATAGTTTTCCATTGAGGAAGTATATATTTGATTGCCAAGGAAAAACATAGTGAATACAATAAATTTTAGATTTGTAACATTTTGTATCATAACACTATACTTATAATATAAGGTTTCTATTTTGTTTTGTGAATTATGGTTCGATTAGAATTACCATAAGCGGAGGAGGAATTAATAGTTGGTTATCAAACTGAATATTTAGATATCAAATTTGGTTTATTTTACATTGTTTTTTACCTAAATTTATTGGTTTTTTTTTCCTATTCCATACCTATTATTCATGAACCTTTTTACCTTTCCGTTAATATATGTCTTTCTCATTGATAATCATATATATATATATATATATATATATATATATATATATATATATATATATGAATTACATTCCTATCAATATCCAATCCTATGATTACGAAGCTGACAATAACGAACACAAGAAGATGACAATAATGGAAAAGACAATTATGTTAAGTCAAACATTACCGTTAATAGGCCTCAAAAAGCAGCAAATTGGAAGATTATTCTCTCTTTCGTTCTTATCGTTTTCCAACGTTTCATGTTTTCCTAGGTAGGATTGTAAAAATACTGATTCTCATGTTCATTTCATTGCTTAGAATTTCGAATCATATCTTCTCTATTAAAACCTCTTGGAATTTTTGTCATCATTTTAAACACCATTCATTCTGCAGCTGGACATAACTATTATCGCCCATACACCTTATACAAGTTACAAGCAAAATGATAAACAGAAAACGATAAGACCGAGAGAAAGAGAGAGAACAGTCTCCTAATTTGCATCGGTAGAGGCCAACACGATAGAAAATCAATGCCCACCATCTAAATTATAGAACTATAAGTACCAAAGAAAATCAACCCAATATTAAAGTCCAGAGTTTAGTTTCTGCATCCAGTAATCAATCAACCAATGGCCTGTTCCGGTCTCAAGCATGGTTTCTTGCTACTGACAATTGCCTCAGCCATTGCTGGATTGGCCAATGCCGGCGATCCCGACATTGTCTCCGACTTCGTACATCCCCACAAACGCCACAAAAGTCGACGGCAGCTTCTTCACCTACACTGGGTTGCGGGCTCTAGTGGGTGCTGAAGACCCAACAACATTCAAGGTCACAAAAGTGAGCATGGCTGAATTTCCAGCACTCAATGGTCAGACTGTCTCATACGCTGTGTTACAGTATCCTGCTGGGACTGTTAACCCTCCTCACACTCACCCACGTTCAGCTGAGCTCTTGTTTCTCTTGGGTGGCACTCTGGAGGTCGGATTCGTTGACACCGGCAACAAGCTCTACACCCAAACACTTCAATCAGGAGACATGTTTGTGTTCCCTAAGGGACTCGTACACTTCCAATACAACCCCAGCTCACAGGATTCGGCGGTTGCTGTCTCTGCATTCGGTAGTGCGAGCGCCGGAACTGTCTCAATCCCAACCACTGTTTTCTCCACCGGAATAGATGTCGCCGTCCTAGCGAAGTCTTTCAAGACTGACGTCGACACCATTCAGAAGCTCAAGGCTGCTCTTGCACCCAAGGCCTAAGTACGAAGATTATTCTGATTTTATGCTATTGTTTTAAGTAACGGGTAGAGAATAAAAAAAATCAGATTATATGCGTCTTGAGCCTCTGCTCTTGAAAATTTCGGAAACATCTCTCTCTCTCATATCTCAAGTTCTTAAAAAGAATGTATTGATCTTACGTAGAATTATTTTTTCTCCTCATTCGAATTATTATTTTTTTGGCTTTATATGTTATTGTAATTGCATGGTGCTTTTTTTTATTAATATATTTACTATTTCAAAAAGGAAATTTTATTTGGTAAACATGGACTCTATTAAAAATTGTTTGTGTGTTATTCAATCAATTATTCCATTAACTGAGGAAAATTATGTTTGTTATTAATGCTTATTTTTTCAAAACTCAGTTTGCATTACATTATTTCCTAACTCAAGTGTCTGAATAGGGCAATCAATTAAGCACAATAGAGGAATGGAAGGGAAAATAGAAGTATTAATCGTGCCAGCCTAATGGTTTAAATTTCATAAAATTTGAAAAAAAAAAAAACAATTTAATGATAAGAGCAAGAGAAATTGTAAATTAGTAATAGAGATATAGTACTAAACAAAGAAAGATGGTAGTTTTTCTACCTTTTCTTTTTCACCCTTTACATGTTTAGAATTGAATGAATTGGGTCACCTCATTGACTTTTCAAAGTCACTTGATTGACTGTCCTAGTATTTTAACTAAATATCATTTCATACAGCATTTAAAATACAAATATGCTTCAGGTTAATGAATCAATTCCAAACTCGGTTTTAAGGAACTAAATAATTTATACTCATGCCTGATTTGTGATGAATTGAGACATTTTATCTTATGAATTCCATCTGATTTTATTCACCTATTTCATCCTCTCTATAAGAATTAAAACAATCTCTTCCAAAATTGTTGGAATAATTAGAGTTAGAATATAATTAGGATTCTTAGCATTTGTTTGTCTCTAACAAGAGATATATTTAATTTAAAATATACTAGAGTTATAGTTTGATTGTGATAGCTGTAGGGTTAGTCGGCTAGAGGCTATATAAATACCTGTCATAGTCTAGTTATTGAATATAATACACAAATTTATTCTTTTCCACGTGGTATTCAGAGCCAAAATTCGTTCCCATTGAGTAAGTCATTTCTTCCTTCGCCCCCTCTTCTGTAACACCCCGCCCTTTTCCACCCTTCCGAAAATCAGAGTCTAATTTTTTTTTTATAAATATAAGTAATGTGGAAGAGAGCGGGGAGCGTCACGACCCGAGCTAAGTCCGGACTTCCAAAGTCCGACCCTTAACTATCCACCCATATATGCATGAACTAAGCCCATGAAAACCAATCCACACATGGTACTAAATAAACTTGCGGAATATACAATACTGATTGCGGAATAACAATAGGATAACAATCCTATTCCAAATGAGATAGCAAAGTACAAGTCCTATCCAAAATAACTTAAATCAAATATCCAACTCAAACAAATCAAACCATAGTAAATCCAAATCAAACCATAGCAGTATTACTAAGTTATTACATGACCATATAAAAGTATTCCAATGTCAATAAATAATTCCATTCCATATCCAAGCTTCTATACTTGGCTTCCCTCGCGATCATCGACCTTTCCTTTTACCTTTCCTACGTCATCTACTAAGGATAGAAATAGGGCGTTAGATCAACGCACCCAGCAGGTCTTCCGATTAGGGTTACCACAAGGTTAGTATAAAAACATGCATATAACATATAATACATGATCATCAAATACTTACAAAATAATGCTATGTATGTATGCACATGTAATTTGTTCCACCCATCACAAATATATATAGCCATCACTTGATGGGACTCTCATCGTTAAGGTAATCCACAGTGTTCTTTCGTTTCCTCTTGATGTGACTCTCATCATCAAGGTATTCCTCCTGGTGGGACTCTCATCACCTAAGGAGGCCCCACAGTTGCATCACGGACATTCCGAAGGAGTGTGGGCTCCGCTTTCCATATCCATCACCCCATGCCATGCATGAGATGTCAATGAATACATGATACATGCCATTTGTAAATGAATCATAATATTCCAATTAACTTATAAACATTATACTTTATCAATAGCTCATAAAAAGCAAGATAAAACCATATGGAAAATGTGATTACAAAGAGGTAGGAAACCTACAGAAAAGTTACTTAAACCGTCCGCTCTTCTTAACCGTTTCCCGTTCACGATTTGAGCACCGTTCAAGTCCCGTTACCTTGTTTATATAACAGCAAGTCAATCACATATCCTTTTGATTTCTAATTAAATATAAGTCCCAAAAACCACCTTGTGGGGTTCGGCCATACCCATGGCCGAACCTCACCTACTTTGGATTTGATATTCCTTTTCATTTGATCAACATTAAAACACTTCACACTTCAAACATACCTTGGTAGGGTTCGGCCATACAACATGGCCGAACCATACCACTTTGGCTTGACCCCTCTTTCAAGTCCTTTTAATCTTTCATTCCATTAGAACTTGTATTTACTAGTTTTGCCACTGACTAATCCTTGTTTAATTTTTACTTAATAATCAATGTCCACAACCAATCCTCCTTAGTAGGGTTCGGTCATACAACATGGCCGAACCTCACCACCTTAAATTTGGTCTTTTTTTTAATCCTTCTTCATAAGATTACTTACCAATCAATCCATTTAATTATCTTAGTCCTTAACCATCTACTAATGTCATTTTATGGGGTTCGGCCCTATATATGGCCGAACCCTATATTTCCTTTTATTCATCAAAGGATGGTTCTCACAACCCCATCCATTGGAATATTTTAGACATTTTAATAACCAAACACCATTCATAGCACTTGGTGGGGTTCGGCCATACCCCATGGCCGAACCTCACCCCTTTCGTTTTGGTGCTCCCTTTTGTCATCCTTTATGATGAGCATAAATATCCAAATCCCTCATTCTTTCAGCTATGTTAAACCCTTTTTAAACATCAAAGATTTAATAATAATTCTAATCATACTCATACTCCATTTATCTCATAAAATGGTCCATGGGGTTCGGCCATACATATGGCCAAACCCTATGGTTCTCTTGATGCAAATCTCTCAATAATTATACATAGTTTATTCACTGCAACTTAGCAATAAAAACAATAGGGTTCAGCCATCCCATAGCCGACCCAAAACATTAGTCTTAATCTCCATTTAAAACACCTTAAACCATTCAATCATTGTATGGTTCTTATCTCTCAAAACCATACAATTATCAAATCATTTTCATGGGGTTCGGCCATCCAAAGTGGCCGAACCCTATGATCCACTTTCTACCCTTTTTAAACACCATCTTCCATGGTTTAAATTTTTGATAAGTTTGGCCATACAATGGCCGAATCATGCTTCCTCATCTATTTTATTTAACCAAATTTCATGGAGTACTTACCAATCTTTTTAGCTTCTCTTCTTGCCTTTGATCCTCCCCTCTTGCTCATTTGGTCTTGATGAATGATCGGTTTTGTGTGAGGGTGGGAGAGAGTAAGATGAGAAAACTCCAAGTATTTATTTGTCTTTAAGAGGTAGGGACGGCCAAGGAAAGGAGAGGGAGAGAGTGATGTAAAATTCTAACTTCCTTGGTTAATGAGAGTTACTCAAAGGTGGTGTCCTTTGGTGACACCCCTTGGTAACCCCCATGTCTTTTCATCTCCTCCTTTATGGTTTACTTGGGGGTTTCATCCTTGTGATGAAACACCCATGCCTCTTCACCTCCCATGTCCAATCGGCTGCAACCCTTGGTTGTGTCTCATGAGACCGTCCATCTCCTTTTTAATGAATGAGGGTCGGCCAAAGGTGGTGTCCTTTGGTGACACCCCTTGGTAACCCTCATGTAACTCCACCTCTCTTTATTGTTCCAAGTTGGGGGGTTTCATCCATGAGATGAAACTCCATGTCCAACATGTGGACCACCTTGAGTTGGTCTTGGTGGAGTTCACCTTTCCAATTTTCCATTAACTCACCTCTTTTATCCTGACTCATTTAATTCAAATTATCCAATTAACTCATATCAATTAATTCACTTGAATCAACTTAAATTAATTGATTCCATTTCCAGCTTAGTTCAGTCCCAAGCTAATTGAGCTTGGACTTACTTAGTGGTCAACAAAGTCAAACACAACCCATTGGGTCCAGATTGACCATTTTGACCCAATTAGTAAACTTTGACCCAATTAATAAACTTGACCCAATTGAACATATCTTATCCATTCATCCTACATTTAACACTCAATTCATAACCGTTGGATCTTAATTGAGCCATTGCCCAGCACCTTAGCCATCTAAGTCCATATCCAATAATTCACATTTTAAATGGCAAAATTCATATAAATTGATATCTTGAAATTCCGGGGTGTTACAATACAATCCTCTTTTTAAAATTTTCGTCCCGAAATTCGAGTGAAGTAGGGTTCCAAACAATTTACACAAATAATTCCGGGTTAGCTGTCCTTATTTCCGATTCAAGTTCCCAAGTAGCTTTCTCATTACCGTGTCGATCCCATAGCACCTTGACGAATTGAATCGCTCTGTTTCGTAACACCCTTTGCTCAGTCTCTACTATCTTGACAGGCCTCTCAACGTATGTCACGTCGCTTTGCACCTCTATATCTTGTACATTCAAAACATGAGAAAGATCGGGATTGTACCTCCTCAGCATCAATACATGAAACACATCGTGTGGAGATGCCAATTGTGAAGGAAGGGTCAATTGATAAGCACATCCTCCATCCTTCTTATGATGGAAAACGGTCCCACATATCTTGGTGACAGTTTTTCCTTCTTTCCAAACCTCATGTGTCCCTTCTGTGGCGAGACCTTTAAGAACACCATGTCCCCCACTTCAAATTCAAGGAACCTTCTCCTCTTGTCAGCATAACTCTTCTGACGATTCTGTGCAGTTAATAGATGTTGCCATATTAACTGTATTTGCATTGTGGTCTCTGCAATCAACTCGGGTCCTATCAGTGCAGGCTCACGAGCCTCTGTCCAGCACATTGATGATCTACACGGCCTACCATATAAAGCCTCGAATGGGGCCATCTGAAGGCTTTCCTGGTAACTGTTGTTATATGAGAATTCTACCAGCGGCAAGTGATCCTCCCATCCACCCTTGAAATCTAACATGCATGCTCTCAGCATGTCTTCCAATGTTTGTATCGTCCTCTCCGACTGTCCATTAGTCTGTGGATGCAAAGCTGTGCTATTCAGTAGATCTGTCCCCATAGCTGACTGCATACTCTGCCATACTCTACAGGTGAAACGGCCATCTCTATCAGACACTATAGTCTGGGGAATACCATGTAACCGAATGATATCCTTGATATACCGCTGATCCAAAGTCTCAGATGAATCCGTCATCTCGATAGGAATAAAATGCGCAGACTTGGTCAGTCGGTCTACTACGACCCATATAACATCATTGTCTTTTGAGGATCTCGGTAACCCCGTCATAAAACCCATGGAAATGTGCTCCCATTTCCATTCCGACACTGATAAGGGTTTGAGTAACCC
Source organism: Chimonanthus salicifolius (assembly GCA_013350335.1). NCBI lineage: Eukaryota > Viridiplantae > Streptophyta > Magnoliopsida > Laurales > Calycanthaceae > Chimonanthus > Chimonanthus salicifolius. The sequence goes on along the minus strand of CM023535.1, from coordinate 54,940,067 downwards.
TCGTGGCTTTTGATGTTCCGTCTTAACTTGCTGATAAGTTAAACAGTGTGCCACAAATTCCGCCGCATCTTTTTTAAGTCCTTGCCACCAATAATGTCTCTTCAGGTCGTGATACATTTTGGTGCTGGCCGGATGAATGGAGAGTTTGGTCTGATGTGCCTCAATCAACAACTTTTTTCTGCAGCTTTTTGGCACATATATTCTTCCTCGGAATATAAGACCTTGTCCTGGTCGTAATTCCCATTCTAGTACGACTATGCCAGTAGACATCTTGGCCCATATCTCTTCCACTTCCGGATCTGCTCGTTGCTCTTGTTCAATCTTGGTAACCATGTTGGACCGTATGATTAAATTGTACATACTCCCATGGTTTGTGTATATAGATTGAACTCTCGAATGGTATTCAGCATCTACCATTCTGTTCTAATCAAGCATGCCACTGATGCATGTGATATGCGGCTGAGAGCATCCGCCACCTTTCTTGCCTTGTCTGGACTGATATCGGAGCGCGAATTCATAATCCGCCAAATATTCCATCCATCTACGCTGCCTCAAGTTGAGTTCTTTCTGATAAAACAAGTATTTCAAACTCTTATGATCAGAAAACACTTCAAACAGCCATAGAGATAGTGTCTCCAACTGTTGAGAGCGAAGACCACCGCGGCTAGCTCCAGATCATGTCTAGGATAGAGGCGTTCATGTATTTTTAGTTGTCTTGAACCATATGCCACCATACGATGACGTTGCATGAGTGAACACCCCAGCCCCTCTCCTGAAGCATCACATTGTACTTCATAACCCTTGCCTCTTTCGGGCAAAATTAGGATAGGAGTAGTGGTAAGTCTCTCTTTCAGCTCCTCAAACCTCCGATTGCACAGATCTGTCCACTCATATTTGACTCCTTTCTCAGTAAGTCGAGTCAATGGAGATGCAATTTTGGAGAAGTCCATGATGGACTTCCTATAATAACCAGCCAATCCCAAGAAGTTGTGCATCTCGGTTACGTTCATTGGCACTTTCCATTCACTCACTGCCGCCACCATAGCTGGATCCACGGCTATACCATCTGCTGTTATGACATACCCCAAGAAATTGACCTCAGATAGCCAAAATTCACATTTGCTGGCTTTGGCATATAGCTTTGTTCTTTCTCAAGGTGTTCAAGACTATCCGTAAGTGCTCCGCATGTTCCACAATAACAAATTGGTTTAGATACAGATGGAAAATCCTGTTCATTAAATCCATGAACACCGCCGGTACATTTGTGAGTCCAAACGGCATGACTACAAACTCATATAGTCCATACCACGTCCTGAAGGCTGTCTTCTCTATATCTTCCTCTTTAACCCGGATTTGATGGTATCCGGACGTCAAATCAATCTTCGAAAAGTGACTGGAACCTCTCAATTGATCGCATAAGTCATCGATCCTAGGTAAAGGGTACTTGTTCCGTACCGTTAGCTGATTCAGCTTCCGGTAATCCACACACATTCGGAGTGAACCATCCTTTTTCTTTAAAAACAGCACTGCAGCTCTCCAAGACGATGTACTGTTTCGAATGCAACCCAGCCTGAGCAGTTCTTCATTCTGCTTCTTTAGCTCAGACATTTCCGTTGGTGCCATCCGATAATGTGGTAAAGACACTGGTGAAGTACCAGGATACAGTTTGATTTCGAAATTGAGCTCTCACATGGGTGGTAAACTAGGGAGTTCTTTTGGAAAAACATCCGTAAATTCTTTCACAATTGTGGGAAGTTCAGTGATTGGTGCCTTGTTTATGATGATATTATTCAATACCAAATGGTTCAACCCTTCTTGCAGTCTACTCCAATCACTGAACTTCCCACAATTGTGAAAGAATTTACGGATGTTTTTCCAAAAGAACTCCCTGGTTTACCACCCATGAGAGAGCTCCAACCCTTCTAAGGCGGTCGGACCGCGTCTAACGAATCTAGCACCACCCCCATGGGGTAAAATGGTAACTAGTTCTGCGCATCCATGCACGTCAAGTGTGCGAAAAAATCGTGAGAGCACCCCCTAGCGCATAGCATGCGACGGGACCCACTCCTCAACGGTAACCCTACAGGACCAAGTCTCCGTATTTCGTATCGAGGTTCCCACAGTCTCAATCATCAATATCACGTGATGGACGCACCCATACAACTTCTCAATATAATCCAATGACATACTCGCATACATCTCAGTGCCAAAATCCTCATGGACTCTTAAAGTTGCATACTTTATTGAAAGTCCTTCAAACTTCTATCACAATACAAGGGTTGGTAGGGTTAAAACAAACCCTTCAAAACGTAACCACACCCTTACAAAATCTTTTCTTTCTTTTTTTTCCCGACATTTTCTTACCCTTTCTTAGCCTAATCTTCGTAGAAGACCCTGCATCATCATAAAAATCAAAGAAGTTGTCAGGGATGTCGTCGACGTGTGCCCCAACACTCCACAAGTCAAACAGGGTATTATTCCCGGTCCCCCAATGTAAGGACAGTTAGTCCTCTCCTTCCCATGCCCGTGAAGTCCACAAACTGAGCAAATAACCTCAAGGGAGTAGGGGCAAAAAGTACAATTGTGCCCTTCCTGATTGCGCAACTCGCACCTATACCCGGGCTCTATCTCCCCTACCGATTCTCCTATGTTTGGGACATATTCCTCGTCCTCTTCGGGTACAAAGGCTGGAACAACCCCAACGTTGTACTCGGGTGATCTTACCTCCATGTTCTGATTGATTTCGACTTCATTGATGAAGTTTGGCATGCTAGCATCGTCAGAAGAAGAAACCAGACCTATCGGACTGCTAGGTGTCCCACAACTCGGTGTACTCTATGTTGATCGACATATCTATATCACAACGACAGGAGCATATCAATAACAACAGCAGTTCTTATCAAACTAATCTTTGTTTTTTGGGAATTTTCCCTAATCATCATCTTGTATTTCTTGTTTTGGGGAGTTTCCTATGTATCACATACCGTCTTTTGGGGAACTTTCCTATGTATCATATAATGTCCCTTGTTTGGGAACATTGCCAAATAAACATCTTGTTTTTCTTGTCCTTAGGGAAATTGCCAAATCTGCACTCTTTGTATTTCTTTGTTTTTAGGAAAACTTCCTAAATATCAAGTACCATTTCTCACTTTGGGGAAATCTTGATGTTCTCCTGTTCTCGGGAAAAACCTCCCTAAGTATCATGTGTTTGTTTCTTCATTTGGGGATATCGGGGAAATATATCCTAATTTGCTATGTTTGGTATATCCATTTATTTTGACTGTACTTCCTTTGCTATCTTTCATTGTTGTTCTCAGATTGATTGTTCAGTCTGAGTCTAACTAAGTAAATTAATTCGGCCCCCAAGTCAGCGGACTCCGAAGAGTCGGTCAGTTGGGTGTCATATGCCAATGATCTCTCACCCACTTCCATGTCCAAATATCATATATCATATCAATGTTTTCCTTAATAAATCATTGCCAGTATCAAGGTGTTTCCTTGGCCATTTAAGTCCGCAGTATTTTGTGACTGGCACAACCAGGTCACTGTTATACCTCCCCACAAATGTTAATCGGAATTACCGATGGAGTGTGGACTCCTCCCTTTGACAAAGATTTTTGGACTGTTTACCACAGAGCTCTTTGGCCCAAATTACACTGTACCCCTATCTAGCAATCCCGAGAAAGGCCAAAATATCAATGGTTCATATACCTTCTTTCAAGCTAGTTTTCAAGCCCCAAATCATGTCCGGACAGCTCATAACTTGGCTTGCTATCCCATGCATTCCCTCCCATGTCATGCATGAGAATATGAATGCAAGAATGTCGTTTCATTTTCAAATTACATGAAAGCATTGAAAAACAGTTCATAAATACATGCCTTTTATTTAAACAAAATAAAACATCATAGTTAGAAATAAAATCAGTGACATATACATAATCCATTGTGTCTCCAAAAAGGTAGGAATCCTACCAATGTCCAAGATACCGTCCTTTCCCTGTTTTGCAAGAATACCGCTATCGGTCACGTGAAACGAATCGAACCTCGTTACCTTATTAAGTTCAAACATACATATTAATTTGATTTTCCATCTCAATTTCAACATCCCTATCTCCATCAAAGTTCCATGTTCGTTTCCCAACGCATTTATGCATTCCTTGTCCTTAATCCGTTTAAGATCATCAATGGGGACTTTTACTAGCCCAAAACAGTCCCCAAATTCAACCATTTAGAGACTGAAAAATCAGTCCCAACTGTGGCAGATTCACTAGCCAAAACAGTCCACAAGTTTAACAATTTACGGAGTGGAAATCAGTCCCAAAAACCAGCAATCAAGTGGTCCTAAAACTAATCCAAAACTGGTCCAAAACTGGTCCAAAACTGGTCCAAAAACTGGTCCAAAGCGGGTCCAAAATCAGCCAGCATCTATCTTAAAATCAGACACCAAAATTAATAGTTTGAAGGCTGAAAACCAGTCCCAAGATTTACTGATTTTGAAACCTTAAAATTAGTCCTAAGATTTTAACAATTTTAAACCTTAAAATCAGTCCTAAGACTTACTGATTTTGAAACCTAAAATCAGTCCTAAGGTTTACAGATTTTGGAACCTTAAAAACAGTCCCAAGGTTTACTGATCTTGGAACCTTAAAAATAGTCCCAAGGTTTACTGATTTCAAAACCTTAAAAATCAGTCCCAAGGTTTACTGATTTTGAGACCTTAAAATCAGTCTCAAAGTTTACTAATTTTGAAACCTTAAAAACAGTCCCTAGGTTTATTGATTTTGGAACCTTAAAAACAGTCCCAAGGTTTACTGATTTTGAAACGTTAAAAATCAGTCCCATGGTTTGCTGATTTTGAAACCTTAAAATTAGTCACAAGGTTTACTGATTTTGGAACCTTAAAAATAGTCCTAAGGTTTACTGATTTTGAAACCTTATTCTATTTAATCATATTATTATCATGACATTGGTTCTTTTTGTTTTAATCCCATAACCATTCCTTGAATGGATTTCTATTTCCATGGCCTCAACACAATTTGACCCTTCCATTCCATCAATTTTGGAATCCACAGATTCGGCCACACCATGGCCAATCTATGGTTTCCTTTGAATCATTCCCTTATTGTTTAGACCTATACATACCTTCTTTCCCGTCTCCTTTTTCTTTTGGTCTGTCCTTTCTTTCCTTAAGCCTTCTTCTTCCTTTTCTCTCCACAAATTCTCTAAGTCTAGAGGTGTAGGTGGAGTGAGAGATAGAGAAGAAGAGGAGAGAAATCTCTTTGTTCCACAAGATGAAATTCGGCCAAGGGTGGGGTGTGCCCCTTGGGTTGTGTCCCTTTGATACCAGCCTAAGCCCTTTCATTTCCTCCATTTAAGTTTTGTCTAACCCATGTGTCTCTTGGTTTAACCAAGGAGACTCTTGGTTAAAACCAAGGCATCCCTTTGACTTCCATCGTGTGCATGGATTTCATGTCATTGAGATGGAGGTTCTCCATCTTCCCACTTCAACTCACCTTGAGATGGAAGTCTCCCCAACTTCCCATTTCAACTCACTTAACTCAATTTAATAACTTAACTCAATTACTTGATTCTATTTGAACTCACTCATTTGAACTCAATCATTTGATGATGTGGCACCTTGTCTAGGTGGCTTCCATACATGCCACATGGCAATGCCACATCATATTCATGCCACCTCACTTGATGAGGTGGATTTTATGCCTTGGATCTTAATTGGGTAATTGACCCAATTACCTTGCCTTATCTAATTACTTAAAGTTAAGCTCACTATGGCCTATTGGGTCCCAATTGGGTAATCGACCCATTTAATTAGACTTACCCAATTACCCTAAGATTTAGTTCACTATGACCCATTGGGTCTTAATTGGATCATTGATCCATTCCTTGCCCATCTAATGTCAATTTCCATTAATTAATTTCAAATTCCATTAATTCACAAATTAAATGGACAAATCCCAATATAATTAACAATAATGAAAATCCAAGGTGTTACAAATTAAGGGTGGGATTGTAAATGGGTTAGATTCTAGGTTTTGTCATGTAATTGACAAAGAGGGAGATAGTTAGTGCCCCGGCTTGACCGAGTCCGTGTTTGTCAATTACATGACTCGAGTAGAAGCACTTTCCAAGACGCCTGAAAACTCAAGAAGATCGATGAAGAAGATCATGCTCCACCAAGCTCAAGCTCATCATCATGGAAATCACAAGAACATGTATAAGGCCATAGATGACCTTTGGTGGAACCCACACCTGAAAGAGGACTACTAGGCTTAGTTGCATATGTTGGTGATAAACATCAAATGCCTAGAGAGGAAACTGAACAGTAAATTGGAGAATTAATGTTCACTATCAGCACGACCATTCTATCTCACCGACCTCTCAGTGTAGTCAGGATCGACCCATCGTGGTCAAAGGTTGGTCGGCTAGATGGACATTAGTTCTGAAATTTGAACTGTCATTCTAGAAATGCCTCTGACTGAGAGTCTCGTATGCACCAACCCCTCGGTGACGAACTTGAACGACCCTCGTGGTGAACGACTCATCGATATAAAACTTAGAAGTTCTGGACTAGAAACTTATAAGGGCTCTCGGTAAAACAAACATATCGGCAATCAAAGACCGATCGAGAGACACAGGACCGACCCCTTGGCAAAGGGCGACAGGTCGTTCCGGGTAACAGGTTTCCCAAGTGGAATCTACTTTCATGCATGTTTTTGCACCAGAACGACCTCTCGTATGGACCGACCCATCGATGCCATAAGTGTCGACCCATTAGCGACAACGACATGTCGCCCGGTAAGTAATAAGGTCGTTGAGGGTGCATTTAATGCGCAACAGTTGGGTGGTTGAACGGTAATAAGTATGAACACCAACCCATTGGTACCACCGACCTATTGGTCCTGTACAGTCAATATGACCGTTAAAACTCCTCTATAAATATGAGTATTGGGTGATCGTTTTACTATCTTCCTTGAGCTTAAAAGAGTTAAACACTCTAAGGAACGATCAACACTCTTGTGAAAAAAGAGAGGAGGAGAGAAAGATTGTCAAAAACCAATCTTCGGATTGAGTTTGCAAGTGAGAAAGTTGTAAACTAGGAAAGCTTTGGTTAAAGCCAAATTTCATTGTCGCCCACAAGATTGTGATTGCTACACGACGACTGCAAGAAGGAGAGTCAATGCAACTTGTTGGGATTTTCAAGAAGCACACATCAACGAGAAAGAGCTTTAAGGTAAGTACTTCTTGATTTTTATTTTTCATTTAAAAACCTGTAACCCGAAGTGGATTAAAGGGAGGTACCCTAGAACCACTACAAAAACTCTAGAGAGTCATCTCTATGACAGTGGTGGGTGGAAGTCCCAGTCAATTGAGTGAGATGGAATTCCTATTCTAATTGTGAGGGTGTAAATCCCTACATGGTGAATTTGGGGATTGCTCAAGGTTGAACTAGTCCTAACAGTGGATGGAGGTTGGCGAACCGAACCACTATATATCATGTGTCCTTGTGCTTGTGGTGTTAGAGTCAATTCTTTCTGTTGATTGTTTAATCACATTTGCTAACACATACATGCACACACTTGATTGTTGATTTTGCTACATTTAAACTAATCTATCAAATAAATTTAAAAACGACCAACGATATTAGATTGACCTATTCAAACAACCCCCCCCCCCCCCCTCCCCTCCCTCTCTCTCTCTCTCGGGTCAATTGCATTGTTCTAGCACCTGTGTAAAGGGTACTTTGAGTATCCCTTTCAGGGGATGTTGGGCATTTGAGGAAGAAGGAAGACGTTGGGAAAAAGAGATACTCAGAATGGAGAGAGTGGCTGCTGTGATTTAAATGCAAACCGTCGACCGACGAAATGTTTCAGAAGAGAGGGAACAAGAATGGGAAGAGGGAAGACGCATATGCTTGAGAAGAGAAGGAAGAGGGGCTGCAGGGCAACTGAATGAGAGTGAAAATTTGAGGGAGAAGGAAGATGTTAGGAAAGGGAGGGAAAAGAAGTCGGTGGGAAAGAAAAAAATATGCATGACATGGAGAAAGAGGAAATGGAGAAAACAATTAATAATGGTAAAACTGGGATTTGATTGCCTATGACATGTTGATCCTAAAATTTCTTTGACTCCCTATGATCTTCTATCAACGTACTTCAATTTGACACGTTTGTGCTATTTAGCTATTCAATTATATAGATAAATAAATTCACCTTAAGTTTGTGTACCTAGTTTAGTTCGAGGGAAATTTTAAGATATATTAGAATCTATGGTTAAGATTATGATAAAATTTGGTTAATTTGTTAACGTGCCTAATTGTCTATATAGTGTCTTTATATATAATGAAATGAACATAAAGTTCTATGATTCTTTCTATTCTTCTCACTCACTAATTGTAGATTGATAAATGAAGCTATCATGCTGAGTTATTTTATTGTCTTATGATGCTTTTCATAAAAAATTTTGCATCATCCCACGTGTATAGCATTTTGGTTTTGATGAGCCTTAAATCTTCCAAAATCTACTCTATATTGATCTTAAGATATCAATTTATTGTCATGTAGAATTTTTTTTACGATGGAAAATTCCAAAAGATCTTCATCTCTCATCGAGTATGATGTCATTGGATAAAACTCCAGATGCATGCAGTTCCTCACAAGCCACAGGCATCGGGTGACTATGAGACTCGAAAATGGGACCCCTAGTTCTTGAGCCAAAGGGTCTATCAATTGAGCTATCCCATACGATGTTATTATCATGTAAAATATCTTTATTTTGCATTTGAATTTTTATTATTGCCAACTGGATCTTTTCAAAATTTGTATTATCTTTTTTATAAATTACTTTGTTGGTACCACTCTCCTCCAATTATTTATTCTCATTAAGATCCATTCATTGGGGTTCTCACATTTTAATTCTTGGCATTCAGCTCCTCAATCTTAGCCCTGTAATTTATCCACATGCTCTTGATTTTGTCAAGAATTTTCTTTTTTCTTTTTTCTTTTTATAAACAAAATTTCTAGATATTTTGATTAAACTATAATCATTTGTATGTTTTTCATATAAAGGTAATTGACTTCTAATGAAAAGATTGCCACTTTTTTAATGTCATATATTTGGCTTATAACAATTCTCAATCAGAATGGTTGATCGAAATTAATTTTAGCTAGTACTTTGGCCACCAACATTTTTTTATCGTAGGTAGAGTCTCAAGTGATATAATCTATTTTGATAAGTTGTCCATTAGAATTAATAAGATTGCTTAGAATTTCTTTCTTTCACTAGTCTACTAATAAATTCGATAAGATGATTGGCAAAGGATATGGAATTTGTATCAAAAGATAAATGAAATAGATTAATTTGTATCAAAAGATAAATGAAATAGATTTTAGGCCCCTTATTTTTCAAATTGAGAAGATTTTCCATTTTTCACTTGCATTTGACGGTGTTCATCCATGTGGACTTATGAAATAAATTTTGAGATTTTTATCCCTAGGAATTCGTAACTTGTTCACAAAATTCTACCTTATGATTAATATACTATATTTTACTTCCTCCTCTTAATTAACTAAGTTTTAAATTAAATAGAGCTTTCTATGTTTTGTTAAGTCGTTTTCCATTTTTGTATCTTCTTTTGTTAGAACATTCATCCATTGATTAGAATTTGAGATGGGGGATGATTGCTTCTCATGCTTTCAACTCCATTATCCTCATTTTATTTTTTTTAATTTCGCTTTCTTATGTTATATATGTTGAAGTAACTACCATTGTAACAGTTGGAGGGCCCCAAACAGAGCGCAGCAGCTCTGGTCCTACTGTGATGAAAGATTAGCCCAAGAAATAATGTGCAACCAGTAACGGAGACAACATCTCTAACTACAGGAGGAGCAGACGAACGACCAAAAGAAGAGCTGCGGGGAGGAAGGTCCCAAGCTGCCGAGAAACTACTGCTCAGATTCCTTAAATCAGTGTTTGAGAATTAGAATAGGATACGATTCCTAACTTCAGAGAGAATTTCCAAAGTGATAGATTCAATCAATCTGGTAGAGTTCTAGAAGATTCTACAATTTCACTCATGCCAAGTCTGCCAAACAAGAGCAGGAATCGAAAGAAGGGCAGCCAAATTCTCCAAACTCCCACTTCTAGAATTAGCCAGATGCATAGAGTCACATAAAATGTCCCTAGCATTGCTGCTGTAACTGAAATTTCTCTTCAGAAGTCCCCAGATGCACAGAACGATCCGACAGTGAAAAAGATGATCAGCAGTCTCTTGGTTAACATTACAAAGAATGAAGATTGGATCGACAGAGATGCCAATCCTGATGAGAAGCCCTTTCGCCTTAAGCCCCGAATTAAGTTGGAGCCATAGAAAGATTGAATGACGATTAACACACCCGGGAAAGCACACACGACCAGAATAGAAACTGTCAGGGAGGTGGCTTTAGAAAGAATGGATAGCCATAGAAATAGAGTGTACCATACTCTGAAAATCTCCCAAATAGACACCATCTTGTTTGAGGTGACAGAGGGAAGAGACCACTAGTGACTCGAGATGAGGTCCCCTAGAGCAAGGGTTGCTACCCATGCCCAACTCATAGCAAGTTGCCGAAGTCCTCTCTTAAAATGAATCCCAACCGAAGTCCTGGGTCTATCCAGAAATTGGTGTGCAACCTGTTTCCCACATAGAAGAAAGCATGTCTTTTGACCTTAATCACGAACACTGATGATGGATCTCCAAGCCCAAGAAGGGTTGGATCGCAAGATGGCATCCCAAATATTCCTTTTTTTCAGGTACTTGACATGGATCCACTTGATCCACAAGTCATCCTTTTTGTCAGGACTTGCATCATCAAGCACGCTTCATTAATGGTAGAGAGTTTCCTTAATCCCAAACCACCTTTGATCTTGGGAGTGCAGATTTTATCCCAGCATGTGGTGTGGGAGAACTCTTGAAATGGGTTTTTGTGTCACAACACATATGCTTCAGTGAATCTAGTGCCCTGCAAATAATTATGGGCTGTAGGTGTAATGGTTCAAAGATTATCTCTATTCTTTATTTATATATTTAAAATTAAGATCATTATTTTGTGTCAATAATTGTGTTCTAAATTGAACTTTGATGTATTATACAATCGCATCTAGCAATTGATATTATACTTTGTTGTATAAAACATAATCCAGTGACATTCACGACTTACTTTGAACAATTGATAAAAGAGGGGAAAAGGAAAAAGCTCATTTGATAAATTTTGAAAAGTGAAATATAGTATAAATCATATAAATCATTCCAATAAACTTACTCTAATGCAGTAATTTCTATTGTATACAATTATATTTTCAAGTGAAGAAAAAAAAAAGTGTGTGACCTTGTGATAAGCAATTTTGCTGCTTCATTTTGCAAATGTTGTTAAGCGGATAATATTTATGTAATTGACTTAGTTTCTCTGATAGTCTTTCAATCTTACATTAAGTGACAAATTTAACTATAGTAGATAACATGTAATAGTATAATTACTATAAGTTAGTATTAAAAAACTCAAAATTTGAATTCGACTCAAAATATTATCGAGTAGAGAAATTTGACTACGTTTTTAGAAAAATTAAAACTTTTGAAAAAGCTCGTTAACTCATTCAACTCAAAAAATTATTGAGTCGAGTTGATTAATCTGACTTGATTTATTCTTTTGAGTTTGTAAACAATTACTAAGTTTTTCAATAGTTTTCCATTGAGGAAGTATATATTTGATTGCCAAGGAAAAACATAGTGAATACAATAAATTTTAGATTTGTAACATTTTGTATCATAACACTATACTTATAATATAAGGTTTCTATTTTGTTTTGTGAATTATGGTTCGATTAGAATTACCATAAGCGGAGGAGGAATTACTAGTTGGTTATCAAACTGAATATTTAGATATCAAATTTGGTTTATTTTACATTGTTTTTTACCTAAATTTATTGGTTTTTTTTTTCATTATTTAAAATGGTTTTGTAGGTGGGTGGGTGGAATCTTCCTATTCCATACCTATTATTCATGAACCTTTTTACCTTTCCGTTAATATATGTCTTTCTCATTGATAATCATATATATATATATATATATATATATGAATTACATTCCTATCAATATCCAATCCTATGATTACGAAGCTGACAATAACGAACACAAGAAGATGACAATAATGGAAAAGACAATTATGTAAGTCAAACATTACCGTTAATAGGCCTCAAAAAGCAGCAAATTGGTAAGATTATTCTCTCTTTCGTTCTTTCCATTTTCCAACGTTTCATGTTTTCCTAGGTAGGATTGTAAAAATACTGATTCTCATGTTCATTTCATTGCTTAGAATTTCGAATCATATCTTCTCTATTAAAACCTCTAGGAATTTTTGTCATCATTTTAAACACCATTCATTCTGCAGCTGGACATAACTATTATCGCCCATACACCTTATACAAGTTACAAGCAAAATGATAACAGAAAACGATAAGACCGAGAGAAAGAGAGAGAACAGTCTCCTAATTTGCATCGGTAGAGGCCAACACAATAGAAAATCAATGCCCACCATCTAAATTATAGAACTATAAATACCAAAGAAAATCAACCCAATATTAAAGGCCAGAGTTTAGTTTCTGCATCCAGTAATCAATCAACCAATGGCCTGTTCCGGTCTCAAGCATGGTTTCTTGCTACTGACAATTGCCTCAGCCATTGCTGGATTGGCCAATGCCGGCGATCCCGACATTGTCTCCGACTTCGTACTCCCCACAAACGCCACCAAAGTCGACGGCAGCTTCTTCACCTACACTGGGTTGCGGGCTCTAGTGGGTGCTGAAGACCCAACAACATTCAAGGTCACAAAAGTGAGCATGGCTGAATTTCCAGCACTCAATGGTCAGAGTGTCTCATATGCTGTGTTACAGTATCCTGCAGGGACTGTTAACCCTCCTCACACTCACCCACGTTCAGCTGAGCTCTTGTTTCTCTTGGGTGGCACTCTGGAGGTCGGATTCGTTGACACCGGCGACAAGCTCTACACCCAAACACTTCAATCAGGAGACATGTTTGTGTTCCCTAAGGGACTCGTACACTTCCAATACAACCCCAGCTCACAGGATTCGGCGGTTGCTGTCTCTGCATTCGGTAGTGCGAGCGCCGGAACTGTCTCAATCCCAACCACTGTTTTCTCCACCGGAATAGATGTCGCCGTCCTAGCGAAGTCTTTCAAGACCGACGTCGACACCATTGAGAAGCTCAAGGCTGCTCTTGCACCCAAGGCCTAAGTACGAAGATTATTCAGATTTTATGCTATTGTTTTAAGTAACGGGTAGAGAATAAAAAAAATCAGATTATATGCGTCTTGACCCTCTACTCTTGAAAATTTCAGAAACATCTCTCTCTCTCTCTGATATCTCAAGTTCTTAAAAAGAATGTATTGATCTTACGTAGAATTATTTTTTCTCTTCATTCGAATTATTATTTTTTTCGCTTTATATGTTATTATAATTGCATGGTGCTTTTTTTTATTAATATATTTACTATTTCAAAAAGGAAATTTTATTTGGTAAACATGGACTCTATTAAAAATTGTCTGTGTGTTATTCAATCAATTATTCCATTAACTGAGGAAAATTATGTTTGTTATTAATGCTTATTTTTTCAAAACTCAGTTTGCATTACATTATTTCCTAAGTCAAGTGTCTGAATAGGGCAATCAATTAAGCACAATAGAGGAATGGAAGGGAAAATAGAAGTATTTTTTCTACCTTTTCTTTTTCACCCTTTCCATGTTTAGAATTGAATGAATTGGGTCACCTCATTGACTTTTCAAAGTCACTTGATTGACTATCCTAGTATTTTAACTAAATATCATTTCATACAGCATTTAAAATACAAATATGCTTCAGGTTAATGAATCAATTCCAAACTCGGTTTTAAGGAACTAAATAATTTATACTCATGCCTGATTTGTGATGAATTGAGACATTTTATCTTATGAATTCCATCTGATTTTATTCACCTATTTCATCCTCTCTATAAAAATTAAAACAATCTCTTCCAAAATTGTTGGAATAATTAGAGTTAGAATATAATTACGATTCTTAGCATTTGTTTGTCTCTAACAAGAGATATATTTAATTTAAAATATACTAGAGTTATAGTTTGATTGTGATAGCCGTAGGGTTGGTCGGCTAGAGGCTATATAAATACCTGTCATAGTCTAGTTATTGAATATAATACACAAATTTATTCTTTTCCACGTGGTATCAGAGCCAAAATTCGTTCCCTATTGAGTAAGTCATTTCTTCCTTCGCCCCCTCTTCTGTAACACCCCGCCCTTTTCCACCCTTCCGAAAATCAGAGTCTAATTTTTTTTTTTATAAATATAAGTAATGTGGAAGAGAGCGGGGAGCGTCACGACCCGAGCTAAGTCCGGACTTCCAAAGTCCGACCCTTAACTATCCACCCATATATGCATGAACTAAGCCCATGAAAACCAATCCACACATGGTACTAAATAAACTTGCGGAATATACAATATTGATTGCGGAATAACAATAGGATAACAATCCTATTCCAAATGAGATAGCAAAGTACAAGTCCTATCCAAAATAACTTAAATCAAATATCCAACTCAAACAAATCAAACCATAGTAAATCCAAATCAAACCATAGCAGTATTACTAAGTTATTACATGACCATATAAAAGTATTCCAATGTCAATAAATAATTCCATTCCATATCCAAGCTTCTATACTTGGCTTCCCTCGCGATCCTCGACCTTTCCTTTTACCTTTCCTACGTCATCTACTAAGGATAGAAATAGGGCGTTAGATCAATGCGCCCAGCAGGTCTTCCGATTAGGGTTACCTACAAGGTTAGTATAAAAACATGCATATAACATATAATACATGATCATCAAATACTTACAAAATAATGCTATGTATGTATGCACATGTAATTTGTTCCACCCATCACAAATATATATAGCCATCACTTGACGGGACTCTCATCGTTAAGGTAATCCACAGTGTTCTTTCGTTTCCTCTTGATGTGACTCTCATCATCAAGGTATTCCTCCTGGTGGGACTCTCATCACCTAAGGAGGCCCCACAGTTGCATCACGGACATTCCGAAGGAGTGTGGGCTCCGCTTTCCATATCCATCACCCCATGCCATGCATGAGATGTCAATGAATACATGATACATGCCATTTGTAAATGAATCATAATATTCCAATTAACTTGTAAACATAATACTTTATCAATAGCTCATAAAAAGCAAGATAAAACCATATGGAAAATGTGATTACAAAGAGGTAGGAAACCTACAGAAAAGTTACTTAAACCGTCCGCTCTTCTTAACCGTTTCCCGTTCACGATTTGAGCACCGTTCAAGTCCCGTTACCTTGTTTATATAACAGCAAGTCAATCACATATCCTTTTGATTTCTAATTAAATATAAGTCCCAAAAACCACCTTGTGGGGTTCGGCCATACCCATGGCCGAACCTCACCTACTTTGGATTTGATATTCCTTTTCATTTGATCAACATTAAAACACTTCACACTTCAAACATACCTTGGTAGGGTTCGGCCATACAACATGGCCGAACCATACCACTTTGGCTTGACCCCTCTTTCAAGTCCTTTTAATCTTTCATTCCATTATAACTTGTATTTACTGTTTTGCCACTAACTAATCCTTGTTTAATTTTTACTTAATAATCAATGTCCACAACCAATCCTCCTTAGTAGGGTTCGGCCATACAACATGGCCGAACCTCACCACCTTAAATTTGGTCTTTTTTTTTAATCCTTCTTCATAAGATTACTTACCAATCAATCCATTTAATTATCTTAGTCCTTAACCATCTACTAATGTCATTTTATGGGGTTCGGCCCTATATATGGCCAAACCCTATATTTCCTTTTATTCATCAAAGGATGGTTCTCACAACCCCATCCATTGGAATATTTTAGACATTTTAATAACCAAACACCATTCATAGCACTTGGTGGGGTTCGGCCATACCCCATGGCCGAACCTCACCCCTTTCGTTTTGGTGCTCCCTTTTGTCATCCTTTATGATGAGCATAAATATCCAAATCCCTCATTCTTTCAGCTATGTTAAACCCTTTTTAAACATCAAAGATTTAATAATAATTCTAACCATACTCATACTCCATTTATCTCATAAATGGTCCATGGGGTTCGGATATACATATGGCCAAACCCTATGGTTCTCTTGATGCAAATCTCTCAATAATTATACATAGTTTATTCACTGCAACTTAGCCATAAAAACAATAGGGTTCAGCCATCCCATAGCCGACCCAAAACATTAGTCTTAATCTCCATTTAAAACACCTTAAAACCTTCAATCATTGTATGGTTCTTATCTCTCAAAACCATACAATTATCAATTCATTTTCATGGGGTTCGGCCATCCAAAGCGGCCGAACCCTATGATCCACTTCCATGGTTTAAATTTTTGATAAGTTTGGCCATACAATGGCCGAATCATGCTTCCTCATCTATTTTATTTAACCAAATTCACCAATCTTTTTAGCTTCTCTTCTTGCCTTTGATCCTCCCATCTTGCTCATTTGGTCTTGATGAATGATCGGTTTTGTGTGAGGGAGGGAGAGAGTAAGATGAGAAAACTCCAAGTATTTATTTGTCTTTAAGAGGTAGGGACGGCCAAGGAAAGGAGAGGGAGAGAGTGATGTAAAATTCTAACTTCCTTGGTTAATGAGAGTTACTCAAAGGTGGTGTCCTTTGGTGACACCCCTTGGTAACCCCCATGTCTTTTCATCTCCTCCTTTATGGTTTACTTGGGGGTTTCATCCTTGTGATGAAACACCCATGCCTCTTCACCTCCCATGTCCAATCGGCTGCAACCCTTGGTTGTGTCTCATGAGATCGTCCATCTCCTTTTTAATGAATGAGGGTCGGCCAAAGGTGGTGTCCTTTGGTGACACCCCTTGATAACCCTCATGTAACTCCACCTCTCTTTATTGTTCCAAGTTGGGGGTTTCATCCATGAGATGAAACTCCATGTCCAACATGTGGACCACCTTGAGTTGGTCTTGGTGGAGTTCACCTTTCCAATTTTCCATTAACTCACCTCTTTTATCCCTGACTCATTTAATTCAAATTATCCAATTAACTCATATCAATTAATTCACTTGAATCAACTTAATTAATTGATTCCATTTCCAGCTTAGTTCAGTCCCAAGCTAATTGAGCTTGGACTTACTTAGTGGTCAACAAAGTCAAACACAACCCATTGGGTCCAGATTGACCATTTTGACCCAATTAGTAAACTTTGACCCAATTAACAAACTTGACCCAATTGAACATATCTTATCCATTCATCCTACATTTAACACTCAATTCATAACCTGTTGGAACTTAATTGAGCCATTGCCCAACACCTTAGCCATCTAAGTCCATATCCAATAATTCACATTTTAAATGGCAAAATTCATATAAATTGATATCTTGAAATTCCGAGGTGTTACAATACAATTCTCTTTTTAAAATTTTCATCGTGAAAATCGAGTGAAGTAGGGTTTCAAACAATTTATACAAATAATTCCGGGTAAGTTGTCCTCATTTCCAATTCAAGTTCCCAAGTAGCTTCCTCATTAGCGTGTCGATCCCATACCACCTTGACGAATTGAATCGCTCTATTTCGTAACACCCTTTGCTCAGTCTCTACTATCTTGACAGGCCTCTCAAAGTATGTCACGTCGCTTTGCACCTCTATATCTTGTACATTCAAAACATGAGAAAGATCGGGATTGTACTTCCTCAGCATCGATACAAGAAACACATCGTGTGGAGATGCCAATTGTGAAGGAAGTGCTAATTGATAAGCACATCCCCCATCTTTCTTATGATGGAAAACGGTCCCACATATCTTGGTGACAGTTTCCCCTTCTTTCCTAACCTCATGTGTCCCTTCCGTGGCGAGACCTTTAAGAACACCATGTCCCCCACTTCAAATTCAAGGAACCTTCTCCTCTTGTCAGCATAACTCTTCTAACGATTCTAGTGCAATTAATAGATGTTGCCGTATTAACTGTATTTACAGTTGTGTTCTCTGCAACCAACTCGGTCCTATCAGTGCAGGCTCACGAGCCTCTGTCCAGCACATTGATGATCTACACGACCTACCATATAAAGCCTCGAATGGGGCCATCTCAAGGCTTGCCTGGTAACTGTTGTTATATGAGAATTCTACCAGCGGCAAGTGATCCTCCCATCCACCCTTGAAATCTAACATGCATGCTCTCAGCATGTCTTCCAATGTTTGTATCGTCCTCTCCGACTGTCCATCAGTCTGTGGATGCAAAGCTGTGCTAGTCAGTAGATCTGTCCCCATAGCTGACTGCATACTCTGCCATACTCTACAGGTGAAACGGCCATCTCTATCAGACACTATAGTCTGGGGAATACCATGTAACCGAATGATATCCTTGATATACCGCCGATCCAAAGTCTCAGATGAATCCGTCATCTTGATAGGAATAAAATGAGCAGACTTGGTCAGTCAGTCTACTACGACCCATATAGCATCATTGTCCTTTGAGGATCTCGGTAACCCCGTCATAAAATCCATGGAAATATGCTCCCATTTCCATTCCGGCACTGATAAGGGTTTGAGTAACCCTGGTGGCTTTTGATGTTCCGTCTTAACTTGCTGATAAGTTAAACAGTGTGCCACAAATTCCTGCCACATCTTTTTGAGTCCGTGCCACCAATAATGTCTCTTCAGGTCGTGATACATTTTGGTGCTGCCCAGATGAATGGAGAGTTTGGTCTGATGTGCCTCAATCAACTAACTTTTTTCTGCAGCTTTTTAGCACATATATTCTTCCCCGGAATACAAGACCTTGTCCTGGTCGTAATTCCCATTCCAGTACGACTATGCCAGTAGACATCTTGGCCCATATCTCTTCCACTTCCAGATCTGCTCGTTGTTCTTGTTCAATCTTGGTAACCATGTTGGACCGTATGATTAAATTGTACATACTCCCATGGTTTGTGTATATAGATTGAACTCTCGAATGGTATTCAGAATCTACCATTCTGTTCTAATCAAACATGCCACTGATGCATGTGATATGCGGCTGAGAGCATCCGCCACCTTTCTTGCCTTGCCTGGACGATATCGGAGCGCGAATTCATAATCCGCCAAATATTCCATCCATCTGCGCTGCCTCAAGTTGAGTTCTTTCTGATAAAACAAGTATTTCAAACTCTTATGATCAGAAAACACTTCAAATTTCTTGCCATAGAGATAGTGTCTCCAACTGTTGAGAGCGAAGACCACCGCGGCTAGCTCCAGATCATGTCTAGGATAGAGGCGTTCATGTATTTTTAGTTGTCTTGAACCATATGCCACCACACGATGACGTTGCATGAGTGAACACCCCAGCCCCTCTCCTGAAGCATCACATTGTACTTCATAACCCTTGCCTCTTTCAGGCAAAATTAGGATAGGAGCAGTGGTAAGTCTCTCTTTCAACTCCTCAAACCTCCGATTGCACAGATCTGTCCACTCATATTTGACTCCTTTCTCAGTAAGTCGAGTCAATGGAGATGCAATTTTGGAGAAGTCCATGATGGACTTCCTATAATAACCAGCCAATCCCAAGAAGTTGTGGATCTCGGTTACGTTCTTTGGCGCTTTCCATTCACTCACTGCCGCCACCTTAGCTGGATCCACGGCTATACCATCTGCTATTATGACATGCCCCAAGAAATTGACCTCAGATAGCCTAAAATTCACATTTACTGGCTTTGGCATATAGCTTGTTCTTTCTCAAGGTGTTCAAGACTATCCGTAAGTGCTCCACATGTTCCTCCTGACTTTTGGAATAAATCAAGATATCGTCAATGAACACAATAACAAATTGGTTTAGATACAGATGGAAAATCCTGTTCATTAAATCCATGAACACCGCCGGTACATTTGTGAGTCCAAACGGCATGACTACAAACTCATATAGTCCATACCACGTCCTGAAGGCTGTTTTCTCTATATCTTCCTCTTTACCTAGATTTGATGGTATCCGGACATCAAATCAATCTTCGAAAAGTGACTGGAACCCTCAATTGATCGAATAAGTCATCGATCCTAGGTAAAGGGTACTTGTTCCGTACCGTTAGCTGATTCAGCTTCCGGTAATCCACACACATTCAGAGTGAACCATCCTTTTTCTTTAAAAACAGCACTGCAGCTCTCCAAGACGATGTGCTGTTTCAAATGCAACCCAGCCTGAGCAGTTCTTCATTCTGCTTCTTTAGCTCAGACATTTCTGTTGGTGCCATCCGATAATGTGGTAAAGACACTGGTGAAGTACCAGGATACAGTTTGATTTCGAAATTGAGCTCTCACATGGGTGGTAAACCAGGGAGTTCTTTTGGAAAAACATCCGTATATTCTTTCACAATTGTGGGAAGTTCAGTGATTGGTGCCTTGTTTATGATGATATTATTCAATACCAAATGGTTCAACCCTTCTTGCAGTCTACTCCAATCACTGAACTTCCCACAATTGTGAAAGAATTTACGGATGTTTTTCCAAAAGAACTCCCTGGTTTACCACCCATGAGAGAGCTCCAACCCTTCTAAGGCGGTCGGACCGCGTCTAACGAATCTAGCACCACCCCCATGGGGTAAAATGGTAACTAGTTCTGCGCATCCATGCACGTCAAGTGTGCGAAAAAATCGTGAGAGCACCCCCTAGCGCATAGCATGCGAGGGACCCACTCCTCAACGGTAACCCTACAGGACCAAGTCTCCGTATTTCGTATCGAGGTTCCCACAGTCTTAATCATCAATATCACGTGATGGACGCACCCATACCACGTCTCAATATAATCCAATGACATACTCGCATACATCTCAGTGCCAAAATCCTCATGGACTCTTAAAGTTGCATACTTTATTGAAAGTCCTTCAAACTTCTATCACAATACAAGGGTTGGTAGGGTTAAAACAAACCCTTCAAAACGTAACCACACCCTTACAAAATCTTTTCTTTCTTTTTTTTCCCGACATTTTCTTACCTTTTCTTAGCTAATCTTCCGTAGAAGACCCTGTATCATCATAAAAATCAAAGAAGTTGTCAGGGCATGTCGTCGACGTGTGCCCCAACACTCCACAAGTCAAACAGGGTATTATTCCCGGTCCCCCAATGTAAGGACAGTTAGTCCTCTCCTTCCCGTGCCCATGAAGTCCACAAACTGAGCAAATAACCTCAAGGGGGTAGGGGCAAAAAGTACAGTTGTGCCCCTCCTGATTGCACAACTCGTACCTATACCCGGGCTCTATCTCCCCTACCGATTCTCCTAAGTTTGGGACATATTCCTCGTCCTCTTCGGGTACAAAGGCTGGAACAACCCCAACGTTGTACTCGGGTGATCTTACCTCCATGTTCTGATTGATTTCGACTTCATTGATGAAGTTTGGCATGCTAGCATCGTCAGAAGAAGAAACCAGATCTATCGGACAGCTAGGTGTCCCACAACTCGGTGTACTCTATGTTGCTCGACATATCTATATCACAACAACAGGAGCATATCAATAACAACAGCAGTTCTTATCAAACTAATCTTTGTTTTTGGGGAATTTTCCCTAATCATCATCTTGTATTTCTTGTTTTGGGGAGTTTCCTATGTATCACATACCGTCTTTTGGGGAACTTTCCTATGTAATCATATAATGTCCCTTGTTTGGGAACATTGCCAAATAAACATCTTGTTTTTCTTGTCCTTAGGGAAATTGCCAAATCTGCACTCTTTGTATTTCTTTGTTTTTAGGAAAACTTCCTAAATATCAAGTACCATTTCTCACTTTGGGGAAATCTTGATGTTCTCCTGTTCTCGGGAAAAACCTCCCTAAGTATCATGTGTTTGTTTCTTCATTTGGGGATATCGGGGAAATATATCCTAATTTGCTATGTTTGGTATATCCATTTATTTTGACTGTACTTCCTTTGCTATCTTTCATTGTTGTTCTCAGATTGATTGTTCAGTCTGAGTCTAACGAAGTAAATTAATTCGGCCCCCAGTCAGCGGACTCCGAAGAGTCGGTCAGTTGGGTATCATATGCCAATGATCTCTCACCCACTTCCATGTCCAAATATCATATATCATATCAATGTTTTCCTTGATAAATTATTGCCATATCAAGGTGTTTCCTTGGCCATTTAAGTCCGCAGTGTTTTGTGACGGCACCACCAGGTCACTATTATACCTCCCCACAAATGTTAATCGGAATTACCGATGGAGTGTGGACTCCTCCCTTTGACAAAGATTTTTGGACTGTTTACCCCAGAGCTCTTTGGCCCAAATTACACTGTACCCCTATCTAGCAATCCCGAGAAAGGCCAAAATATCAATGGTTCATATACCTTCTTTCAAGCTAGCTTTTCAAGCCCCAAATCATATCCGGACAGCTCATAACTTGGCTTGCTATCCCATGCATTCCCTCCCATGTCATGCATGAGAATATGAATGCAAGAATGTCGTTTCATTTTCAAATTACATGAAAGCGTTGAAAAACAGTTCATAAATACATGCCTTTTATTTAAACAAAATAAAACATCATAGTTAGAAATAAAATCAGTGACATATACATAATCCATTGTGTCTCCAAAAAGGTAGGAATCCTACCAATGTCCAAGATACCGTCCTTTCCCTGTTTTGCAAGAATACCGCTATCGGTCACAGTGAAACGAATCGAACCTCGCTACCTTATTAAGTTCAAACATACATATTAATTTGATTTTCCATCTCAATTTCAACATCCCTATCTCCATCAAAGTTCCATGTTCGTTTCCCAACGCATTTATGCATTCCTTGTCCTTAATCCGTTTAAGATCATCAATGGGGCTTTTACTAGCCCAAAACAGTCCCCAAATTCAACCATTTAGAGACTGAAAAACCAGTCCCAACTGTGGCAGATTTACTAGCCAAAACAGTCCACAAGTTTAACAATTACGGACTGGAAATCAGTCCCTAAAAACCAGCAATCAAGTGGTCCTAAAACTAATCCAAAACTGGTCCAAAAACTGGTCCAAAACTGGTCCAAAAACTGGTCCAAAACGGGTCCAAAATCAGCCAGCATCTATCTTAAAATCAGACACCAAAATTAATAGTTTGAAGGCTGAAAACCAGTCCCAAGATTTACTGATTTTGAAACCTTAAAATTAGTCCTAAGATTTTAACAATTTTAAACCTTAAAATCAGTCCTAAGACTTACTGATTTTGAAACCTAAAATCAGTCCTAAGGTTTACTGATTTTGGAACCTTAAAAACAGTCCCAAGGTTTACTGATCTTGGAACCTTAAAAATAGTCCCAAGGTTTACTGATTTCAAAACCTTAAAAATCAGTCCCAAGGTTTGCTGATTTTGAGACCTTAAAATCAGTCTCAAAGTTTACTAATTTTGAAACCTTAAAAACAGTCCCTAGGTTTACTGATTTTGGAACCTTAAAAACAGTCCCAAGGTTTACTGATTTTGAAACGTTAAAAATCAGTCCCATGGTTTGCTGATTTTGAAACCTTAAAATTAGTCACAAGGTTTACTGATTTTGGAACCTTAAAAATAGTCCTAAGGTTTACTGATTTTGAAACCTTATTCTATTTAATCATATTATTGTCATGACATTGGTTCTTTTTGTTTTAATCCCATAACCATTCCTTGAATGGATTTCCATTTCCATGGCCTCAACACAATTTGACCCTTCCATTCCATCAATTTTGGAATCCATAGATTCGGCCACACCATGGCCAATCTATGGTTTCTTTTGAATCATTCCCTTATTGTTTAGACCTATACATACCTTCTTTCCCGTCTCCTTTTTCTTTTGGTCTGTCCTTTCTTTCCTTAAGCCTTCTTCTTCCTTTTCTCTCCACAAATTCTCTAAGTCTAGAGGTGTAGGTGGAGTGAGAGATAGAGAAGAAGAGGAGAGAAATCTCTTTGTTCCACAAGATGAAATTCGGCCAAGGGTGGGGTGTGCCCCTTGGGTTGTGTCCCTTTGATACCAGCCTAAGCCCTTTCATTTCCTCCATTTAAGTTTTGTCTAACCCATGTGTCTCTTGGTTTAACCAAGGAGACTCTTGGTTAAAACCAAGGCATCCCTTTGACTTCCATCGTGTGCATGGATTTCATGTCATTGAGATGGAGGCTCTCCATCTTCCCACTTCAACTCACCTTGAGATGGAAGTCTCCCCAACTTCCCATTTCAACTCACTTAACTCAATTTAATAACTTAACTCAATTACTTGATTCTATTTGAACTCACTCATTTGAACTCAATCATTTGATGATGTGGCACCTTGTCTAGGTGGCTTCCATGCATGCCACATGGCAATGCCACATCATATTCATGCCACCTCACTTGATGAGGTGGATTTTATGCCTTGGATCTTAATTGGGTAATTGACCCAATTACCTTGCCCTTATCTAATTACTTAAAGTTAAGCTCACTATGGCCTATTGGGTCCCAATTGGGTAATCGACCCATTTAATTAGACTTACCCAATTACCCTAAGATTTAGTTCACTATGACCCATTGGGTCTTAATTGGATCATTGATCCATTCCTTGCCCATCTAATGTCAATTTCCATTAATTAATTTCAAATTCCATTAATTCACAAATTAAATGGACAATTCCAATATAATTAACAATAATGAAAATCCAAGGTGTTACAAATTAAGGGTGGGATTGTAAATGGGTTAGATTCTAGGTTTTGTCATGTAATTGACAAAGGGGGAGATAGTTAGTGCCCCGGCTTGACCGAGTCCGTGTTTGTCAATTACATGACTCGAGTAGAAGCACTTTCCAAGACGCCTGAAAACTCAAGAAGATCGATGAAGAAGATCATGCTCCACCAAGCTCAAGCTCATCATCATGGAAATCACAAGAACATGTATAAGGCCATAGATGACCTTTGGTGGAACCCACACCTGAAAGAGGACTACTAGGCTTAGTTGCATATGTTGGTGATAAACATCAAATGCCTAGAGAGGAAACTGAACAGTAAATTGGAGAATTAATGTTCACTATCAGCACGACCATTCTATCTCACCGACCTCTCAGTGTAGTCAGGATCGACCCATCGTGGTCAAAGGTTGGTCGGCCAGATGGACATTAGTTCTGAAATTTGAACTGTCATTCTAGAAATGCCTCTGACTGAGAGTCTCGTATGCACCAACCCCTCAGTGACGAACTTGAACGACCCTCGTGGTGAACGACTCATCGATATAAAACTTAGAAGTTCTGGACTAGAAACTTATAAGGGCTCTCGGTAAAACAAATATATCGGTAATCAAAGACCGATCGAGAGACACAGGACCGACCCCTTGGCAAAGGGCGACAGGTCGTTCTGGGTAACAGGTTTCCCAAGTGGAATCTACTTTCATGCATGTTTTTGCACCAGAACGACCTCTCGTATGGACCGGCCCATCGATGCCATAAGTGTCGACCCATTAGCGACAACGACATGTCGCCCGGTAAGTAATAAGGTCGTTGAGGGTGCATTTAATGCGCAACGGTTGGGTGGTTGAACGGTAATAAATATAAACACCAACCCATTGGTACCACCGACCTATTGGTCCTGTACAGTCAATATGACCGTTAAAACTCCTCTATAAATATGAGTATTGGGTGATCGTTTTACTATCTTCCTTGAGCTTAAAAGAGTTAAACACTCTAAGGAACGATCAACACTCTTGTGAAAAAAGAGAGGAGGAGAGAAAGATTGTCAAAAACCAATCTTCGGATTGAGTTTGCAAGTGAGAAAGTTGTAAACTATGAAAGCTTTGGTTAAAGCCAAATTTCATTGTCGCCCACAAGTTTGTGATTGCTACACTACGACTGCAAGAAGGAGAGTCAACGCAACTTGTTGGGATTTTCAAGAAGACTTGTTGGGATTTTCAAGAAGCACACATCAACGAGAAAGAGCTTTAAGGTAAGTGCTTCTTGATTTTTATTTTTCATTTAAAAACCTGTAACCCGAAGTGGATTAAAGGGAGGTACCCTAGAACCACTATAAAAAACTCTAGAGAGTCATCTCTATGACAGTGGTGGGTGAAAGTCCCAGTCAATTGAGTGAGATGGAATTCCTATTCTAATTGTGAGGGTGTAAATCCCTACATGGTGAATTTGGAGATTGCTCAAGGTTGAACTAGTCCTAATAGTGGATGGAGGTTGGCGAACCGAACCACTATATATCATGTGTCCTTGTGCTTGTGGTGTTAGAGTCAATTCTTTGTGTTGATTGTTTAATCACATTTGCTAACACATACATGCACACACTTGATTGTTGATTTTGCTACATTTAAACTACTCTATCAAATAAATTTAAAAACTGACCAACGATATTAGATTGACCTATTCAAACAACCCCCCCCCCCCCCCCCCTCCCCTCCCTCTCTCTCTCTCGGGTCAATTGCATTGTTCTAGCACCTGTGTAAAGGGTACTTTGAGTATCCCTTTCAAGGGATGTTGGGCATTTGAGGAAGAAGGAAGACATTGGGAAAAAGAGATGCTCAGAATGGAGAGAGTGGCTGCTGTGATTTAAATGCAAACCGTCGACCGACGAAATGTTTCAGAAGAGAGGGAACAAGAATGGGAAGAGGGAAGACGCATATGCTTGAGAAGAGAAGGAAGAGGGGCTGCAGGGCAACTGAATGAGAGTGAAAATTTAGGGAGAAGGAAGATGTTAGGAAAGGGAGGGAAAAGAAGTCGGTGGGAAAGAAAAAAATATGCATGACATGGAGAAAGAGGAAATGGAGAAAACAATTAATAATGGTAAAACTGGGATTTGATTGCCTATGACATGTTGATCCTAAAATTTCTTTGACTCCCTATGATCTTCTATCAACGTACTTCAATTTGACACGTTTGTGCTATTTAGCTATTCAATTATATAGATAAATAAATTCACCTTAAGTTTGTGTACCTAGTTTAGTTCGAGGGAAATTTTAAGATATATTAGAATCTATGGTTAAGATTATGATAAAATTTGGTTAATTTGTTAACGTGCCTAATTGTCTATATAGTGTCTTTATATATAATGAAATGAACATAAAGTTCTATGATTCTTTCTATTCTTCTCACTCACTTATTGTAGATTTATAAATGAAGCTATCATGCTGAGTTATTTTATTGTCTTATGATGCTTTTCATAAAATTTTTTGCATCATCCCGTGTGTATAGCATTTTAGTTTTGATGAGCCTTAAATCTTCCAAAATCTACTCTATATTGATCATAAGATATCAATTTATTGTCATGTAGAATTTTTTTTACGATGGAAAATTCCAAAAGATCTTCATCTCTCATCGAGTATGATGTCATTGGATAAAACTCCAGATGCATGCAGTTCCTCACAAGCCACAGGCATCGGGTGACTATGAGACTCGAAAATGGGACCCCTAGTTCTTGAGCCAAAGGGTCTATCAATTGAGCTATCCCATACGATGTTATTATCATGTAAAATATCTTTATTTTGCATTTGAATTTTTATTATTGCCAACTGGATCTTTTCAAAATTTGTGTTATCTTTTTTATAAATTACTTTGTTGGTACCACTCTCCTCCAATTATTTATTCTCATTAAGATCCATTCATTGGGGTTCTCACATTTTAATTCTTGGCATTCAGCTCCTCAATCTTAGCCCTGTAATTTATCCACATGCTCTTGATTTTGTCAAGAATTTTCTTTTTTCTTTTTTCTTTTTATAAACAAAATTTCTAGATATTTTGATTAAACTATAATCATTTGTATGTTTTTCATATAAAGGTAATTGACTTCTAATGAAAAGATTGCCACTTTTTTAATGTCATATATTTGGCTTATAACAATTCTCAATCAGAATGGTTGATCGAAATTAATTTTAGCTAGTACTTTGGCCACCAACATTTTTTTATCGTAGGTCGAGTCTCAAGTGGTATAATCTATTTTGATAAGTTGTCCATTAGAATTAATAAGATTGCTTAGAATTTCTTTCTTTCACTAGTCTACTAATAAATTCGATAAGATGATTGGCAAAGGATATGGAATTTGTATCAAAAGATAAATGAAATAGATTAATTAGTATCAAAAGATAAATGAAATAGATTTTAGGCCCCTTATTTTTCAAATTGAGAAGATTTTCCATTTTTCACTTGCATTTGACGACTTGTGTTCATCCATGTGGACTTATGAAATAAATTTTGAGATTTTTATCCCTAGGAATTCGTAACTTGTTCACAAAATTCTACTTATGATTAATATACTATATTTTACTTCCTCCTCTTAATTAACTAAGTTTTAAATTAAATAGAGCTTTCTCTGTTTTGTTAAGTCGTTTTCCATTTTTGTATCTTCTTTTGTTAGAACATTCATCCATTGATTAGAATTTGAGATGGGGGATGATTGCTTCTCATGCTTTCAACTCCATTATCCTCATTTTATTTTTTTAATTTCGCTTTCTTATGTTATATATGTTGAAGTAACTACCATTGTAACAGTTTAATGATAAGAGCAAGAGAAATTGTAAATTAGTAATAGAGATATAGTACTAAACAAAGAAAGATGGTAGTTTTTCTACCTTTTCTTTTTCACCCTTTACATGTTTAGAATTGAATGAATTGGGTCACCTCATTGACTTTTCAAAGTCGCTTGATTGACTGTCCTAGTATTTTAACTAAATATCATTTCATACAGCATTTAAAATACAAATATGCTTCAGGTTAATGAATCAATTCCAAACTCGGTTTTAAGGAACTAAATAATTTATACTCATGCCTGATTTGTGATGAATTCAGACATTTTATCTTATGAATTCCATCTGATTTTATTCACCTATTTCATCCTCTCTATAAAAATTAAAACAATCTCTTCCAAAATTGTTGGAATAATTAGAGTTAGAATATAATTACGATTCTTAGCATTTGTTTGTCTCTAACAAGAGATATATTTAATTTAAACTATACTAGAGTTATAGTTTGATTGTGATAGCCGTAGGGTTGGTCGGCTAGAGGCTATATAAATACATGTCATAGTCTAGTTTTTGAATATAATACACAAATTTATTCTTTTCCACGTGGTATCAGAGCCAAAATTCGTTCCTATTGAGTAAGTCATTTCTTCCTTCGCCCCCTCTTCTGTAACACCCCGCCCTTTTCCACCCTTCCGAAAATCAGAGTCTAATTTTTTTTTATAAATATAAGTAATGTGGAAGAGAGCGGGGAGCGTCACGACCCGAGCTAAGTCCGGACTTCCAAAGTCCGACCCTTAATTAGCCACCCATATGTGCATGGCCTAAACCCATGAAAACCAATCCACACATGGTACTAAATAAACTTACGGAATATACAAAACTGATTGCGGAATAACAACAGGATAACAATCCTATTCCAAATGAGATAGCAAAGTACAAGTCCTATCCAAAATAACTTAAATCAAATATCCAACTCAAACAAACCAAACCATAGCAAATCCAAATCAAACCATAGCAGTATTACTAAGTTATTACATGACCATATAAAAGTATTCCAATGTCAATAAATAATTCCATTCCATATCCAAGCTTCTATACTAGGCTTCCCTCGCGATCCTCGACCTTTCCTTTTCCCTTTCCTGCGTCATCTATTAAGGATAGAAATAGGGCGTTAGATCAACGCGCCCAGTAGGTCTTCCGATTAGGGTTACCACAAGGTTAGTATAAAAACATGCATATAACATATAATACATGATTATCAAATACTTACAAAACAATGCTATGTATGTATGCACATGTAATGAGTTCCACCCATCACAAATATACATAGCCATCACTTGACGGGATTCTCATCGTCAAGGTAATCCACAGTGTTCTTTCGTTTCCTCTTGATGTGACTCTCATCATCAAAGTATTCCTCCTGGTGGGACTCTCATCACCTAAGGAGGCCCCACAGTTGCATCACGAACATTCCGACAGAGTGTGGGCTCCGGTTTCCATATCCATCACCCCATGCCATGCATGAGATGTCAATGAATACATGATACATGCCATTTGTAAATGAATCATAATATTCCAATTAACTTGAAAACATAATACTTTATCAATAGCTCATAAAAATCAAGATAAAACCATATGAAAAATGTGGTTACAAAGAGGTAGGAAACCTACAGAAAAGTTACTTAAACCGTCCGCTCTTCTTAACCGTTTTCCGTTCACGATTTGAGCACCGTTCAAGTCCCGTTACCTTGTTTATATAACAGCAAGTCAATCACATATCCTTTTGATTTCTAATTAAATGTAAGTCCCAAAAACCACCTTGTGGGGTTCGGCCATACCCATGGCCGAACCTCACCTACTTTGGTTTTGATCTACCTTTTCATTTGATCAACATTAAAACACTTCATACTTCAAACATATCTTGGTAGGGTTCGGCCATACAACATGGCTGAACCATACCACTTTGGCTTGACCCCTCTTTCAAGTCCTTTTAATCTTTCATTCCATTATAACTTGTATTTACTGTTTTGCCACTAACTAACGCTTGTTTAATTTTTGCTTAATAATCAATGTCCACAACCAATCCTCCTTAGTGGGGTTCTGCCATACGACATGGCCGAACCTCACCACCTTAAATTTGGTTTTTTTTTTAATCCTTCTTCATAAGATTACTTACCAATCAATCCATTTAATTATCTTAGTCCTTAACCATCTACTAATGTCATTTTATGGGGTTCAGCCCTATATATGGCCGAACCCTATATTTCCTTTTATTCATCAAAGGATGGTTCTCATAACCCCATCCATTGGAATATTTTAGACATTTTAATAACAAAACACCATTCATAGCACTTGGTGGGGTTCGGCCATACCCCATGGCCGAACCTCACCCCTTTGGTTTTGGTGCTCCCTTTTGTCATCCTTTATGATGAGCATAAATATCCAAATCCCTCATTCTTTCAGCTATGTTAAACCCTTTTTAAACATCAAAGATTTAAAATAATTCTAACCATACTCATACTCCATTTATCCCATAAAATGGTCCATGGGGTTCGGCCATACATATGGCCAAACCCTATGGTTCTCTTGATGCAAATCTCTCAATAATTATACATAGTTTATTCACTGCAACTTAGCCATAAAAACAATAGGGTTCAGACATCCCATAGCCGACCCAAAATATTAGTCTTAATCTCCATTTAAAACACCTTAAAACCTTCAATCATTGTATGGTTCTTATCTCTCAAAACCATACAATTATCAAATCATTTTCATGGGGTTCGGCCATCCAAAGTGGCCGAACCCTATGATGCACTTTCTACCCTTTTTAAACACCATCTTCCATGGTTTAAACTTTTGATAAGTTTGGCCATACAATGGCCGAATCATGCTTCCTCATCTATTTTATTTAACCAAATTTCATGGAGTACTTACCAATCTTTTTAGCTTCTCTTCTTGCCTTTGATCCTCCCTTCTTGCTCCTTTGGTCTTTATGAATGATCGGTTTTGTGTGAGGGAGGGAGAGAGTAAGATAAGAAAACTCCAAGTATTTATTTGTCTTTGAGAGGTAGGGACGGCCAAGGAAAGGAGAGGGAGAGAGATGTAAAATTCTAACTTCCTTGGTTAAAAGGTGGTGTCCTTTGGTGACACCCCTTGGTAACCCCCATGTCTTTTCATCTCCTCCTTTATGGTTTACTTGGGGGTTTCATCCTTGTGATGAAACACCCATGCCTCTTCACCTCCCATGTCCAATTGGTTGAAACCCTTGGTTGTGTCTCATGAGACCGTCCATCTCCTTTTTAATGAATGAGGGTCGGCCAAGGGTGGTGTCCTTTGGTGACACCCCTTGGTAACCCTCATGTAACACCGCTTCTCTTTATTGTTCCAAGTTGGGGGGTTTCATCCATGAGATGAACCTCCATGTCCAACGTGTGGACCACCTTGAGTTGGTCTTGGTGGAGTGCACCTTTCCAATTTTCCATTAACTCAACTCTTTTATCTTGACTCATTTTATTCAAATTATCCAATTAAGTCAACTCAATTAATTCACTTGAATCAACTTTATTAATTGATTCCATTTCCAGCTTAGTTTAGTCCCAAGCTAATTGAGCTTGGACTTACTTAGTGGTCAACAAAGTCAAACACAACCCATTGGGTCCAGATTGACCATTTTGACCCAATTAGTAAACTTTGACCCAATTAACAAACTTGACCCAATTGAACATATCTTATCCATTCATCCTACATTTAACACTCAATTCATAACCGTTGGAACTTAATTGAGCCATTGTCCAACACCTTAGCCATCTAAGTCCATATCCAATAATTCACATTTTAAATGGCAAAATTCATATAAATTGATATCTTGAAATTCCGAGGTGTTACAATACAATCCTCTTTTTAAAATTTTCGTCGTGAAAATCGAGTGAAGTAGGGTTTCAAACAATTTATACAAATAATTCCGGGTAAGTTATCCTCATTTCCAATTCAAGTTCCCAAGTAGCTTCCTCATTACCGTGTCGATCCCATACCACCTTGACGAATTGAATCGCTCTATTTCGTAACACCCTTTGCTCAGTCTCTACCATCTTGACAGGCCTCTCAAAGTATGTCACGTCGCTTTGCACCTCTATATCTTGTACATTCAAAACATGAGAAAGATCGGGATTGTACTTCCTCAGCATCGATACAAGAAACACATCGTGTGGAGATGCCAATTGTGAAGGAAGTGCTAATTGATAAGCACATCCCCCATCCTTCTTATGATGGAAAACGGTCCCACATATCTTGGTGACAGTTTCCCCTTCTTTCCAAACCTCATGTGTCCCTTCCGTGGCGAGACCTTTAAGAACACCATGTCCCCCACTTCAAATTCAAGGAACCTTCTCCTCTTGTCAGCTATAACTCTTCTAACGATTCTGTGCAATTAATAGATGTTGCCGTATTAACTGTATTTACGTTGTGTTCTCTGCAACCAACTCGGTCCTATCAGTGCAGGCTCACGAGCCTCTGTCCAGCACATTGATGATCTACACGGCCTACCATATAAAGCCTCGAATGGGGCCATCTGAAGGCTTGCCTGGTAACTATTGTTATATGAGAATTCTACCAGCGGCAAGTGATCCTCCCATCCACCCTTGAATCTAACATGCATGCTCTCAGCATGTCTTCCAATGTTTGTATCATCCTCTCCGACTGTTCATCAGTCTGTGGATGGAAAGCTGTGCTAGTCAGTAGATCTGTCCCCATAGTTGACTGCATACTCTGCCATACTCTACCGGTGAAACGGCCATCTCTATCAGACACTATAGTCCGGGGAATACCATGTAACCGAATGATATCCTTTATATACCACCGACCCAAAGTCTCAGATGAATCCGTCATCTTGATAGAAATAAAATGCGCAGACTTGGTCAATCGGTCTACTACGACCCATATAGCATCATTGCCCTTTGAGGATCTCGGCAACCCCGTCACAAAATCCATGGAAATGTGCTCCCATTTCCATTCCAGCACTGATAAGGGTTTGAGTAACCCTGGTGGCTTTTGATGTTCCGTCTTAACTTGCTGAAAAGTTAAACAGTGTGCCACAAATTCTGCCACATCTCTTTTGAGTTCGTGCCACCAATAATGTCTCTTCAGGTCAGTGATACATTTTGGTGCTGCCCAGATGAATGGAGAGTTTGGTCTGATGTGCCTCAATCAACAACTCTTTTCTGCAACTTTTTGGCACATATATTCTTCCCCGGAATACAAGACCTTGTCCTGGTCGTAATTCCCATTCCGGTAAGACTATGCCAGTAGACATCTTGGCCCATATCTCTTCCACTTCCGGATCTGCTCATTGCTCTTGTTCAATCTTGGTAACCATGTTGGACCGTATGATTAAATTGTACATACTCCCATGGTTTGTGATATATAGATTGAACTCTCGAATGGTATTCAGCATCTCCCATTCAGTTCTGATCAAATATGCCACTGATGCATGTATATGCGGCTGAGAGCATCCGCTACCTTGCTTGCCTTGCCCAGATGATGTCGGAGCGCGAATTCATAATCCGCCAAATATTTCATCCATCTGCGCTGCCTCAAGTTGAGTTCTTTCTGATCAAACAAGTATTTCAAACTCTTATGATCAGAAAACACTTCAAATTTCTCGCCATAGAGATAGTGTCTCCAACTTTTGAGAGCGAAGACCACCGCTGACTAGCTCCAGATCATGTGTAGGATAGAGGCGTTCATATATTTTTAGTTGTCTTGAGCACATAAGCCACCACACGATGACGTTGCATGAGTGAACACCCAGCCCCTCTCCTGAAACATCACATTGTACTTCATAACCCTTGCCTCTTTCGAGCAAAATTAGGATAGGAGCAGTGGTAAGTCTCTCTTTCAGCTCTTCGAACCTCCGATTGCACAGATCTGTCCACTCATATTTGACTCCTTTCTCAGTGAGTCGAGTCAATGGAGATGCAATTTTGGAGAAGTCCATGATGGACTTTCTATAATAACCAGCCAATCCCAAGAAGCTGCGGATCTCGGTTACGTTCTTTGGCGCTTTCCATTCACTCACTACCGCCACCTTAGTTGGATCCACGACTATACCATCTGATGTTATGACATGCCCCAAGAAATTAACCTCAGATAGCCAAAATTCACATTTACTGGCTTTGGCATATAGCTTGTTCTTTCTCAAGGTGTTCAAGACTATCCGTAAGTGCTCCGCATGTTCCTCCTGACTTTTGGAATAGATCAAGATATCAGTCAATGAACACAATAACAAATTGGTCTAGATACAGACGGAAAATCCTGTTCATTAAATCCATGAACACCGCCGGTGCATTTGTGAGTCCAAACGGCATGACTACAAACTCATATAGTCCATACCGCGTCCTGAAGGCTGTCTTCTCTATATCTTCCTCCTTACCCAGATTTGATGGTATCCAGACATGAAATCAATCTTCGAAAAGTGACTGGAACCCCTCAATTGATCGAATAAGTCATCGATCCTAGGTAAAGGGTACTTGTTTCGGATCGTTAGCTGATTCAGCTTCCAGTAATCCACACACATTCGGAGTGAACCGTCCTTTTTCTTTACAAATAGCACTGGAGCTCCCCAAGACGATGTGCTGTTTCGAAT
Organism: Chimonanthus salicifolius; assembly: GCA_013350335.1. NCBI lineage: Eukaryota > Viridiplantae > Streptophyta > Magnoliopsida > Laurales > Calycanthaceae > Chimonanthus > Chimonanthus salicifolius. The sequence continues at coordinate 54,904,896 of CM023535.1, read as the reverse complement.
GCAACCCAGCCTGAGCAATTCATCATTCTGCTTCTTTAGCTCAGATATTTCTGCTGGTGCCATCCGATAATGTGGTAAAGACACTGGTGAAGTACCAGGATACAGTTTGATTTCGAAATTGAGCTCTCACATGGGTGGTAAACCAGGGAGTTCTTTTGGAAAAACATCTGTAAATTCTTTCACAATTGCGGGAAGTTCAGTGATTGGTGCCTTGTTTATGATGATATTATTCAATACCAAATGGTTCAACCCTTCTTGCAGTCTACTCCAATCACTGAACTTCCCACAATTGTGAAAGAATTTACGGATGTTTTTCCAAAAGAACTCCCTGGTTTACCACCCATGAGAGAGCTCCAACCCTTCTAAGGCAGTCGGACCGCATCTAACGAAGCTAGCACGACCCCCATGGGGTAAAATGGTAACTAATTCTGCTCATCCACGCACATCAAGTGTGCGAAAAAATCGTGAGAGCGCCCCCCAGCGCATAGCATGCGAGGGACCCACTCCTCAACAGTAACCCTACGGGACCAAGTCTCCGTATTTCGTATCGAGGTTCCCGCAGTCTCAATCATCAATATCACGTGATGGACGCACCCATACCACGTCTCAATATAATCCAATGACATACTCGCATACATCTCAGTGCCAAAATCCTCATGGACTCTTAAAGTTGCATACTTTATTGAAAGTCCTTCAAACTTCTATCACAATACAAGGGTTGGTAGGGTTAAAACAAATCCTTTAAAACGTAACCACACCCTTACAAAATCTTTTCTTTCTTTTTTTTTCCCGACATTTTCTTACCCTTTCTTAGCCTAATCTTCCGTAGAAGACCCTGCATCATCATAAAAATCAAAGAAGCTGTCAGGGCATGTCGTCGACGTGTGCCCCAACACTCCACAAAGTCAAACAGGGTATTAGTCCCGGTCCTCCAATGTAAGGACAGCTAGTCCTCTCCTTCCCGTGCCTGTGAAGTCCACAAACTAGGGCAAATAACCTCAAGGGGGTATGGGCAGAAAGTACAGTTGTGCCCCTCCTGATTGCACAACTCACACATATGCCTGGGCTCTATCTCCCCTACCGATTCTCCTAAGTTTGGGACATATTCCTCATCCTCTTCGGGTACAAAGGCTGGAGCAACCCTTACATTGTACTCGGGCGATCTTACCTCCATGTTTTGATTGATTTCGACTTCATTGATGAAGTTTGGCATGCTAGCATCGTCAGAAAAAGAAACCAGATCTATCGGACAGATAGGTGTCCCTCTGTCCACAACTCGGTGTACTCTATGTTGCTCGACATATCTATATCACAACAACAGGAGCATATCAATAACAACAGCAGTTCTGATCAAACTAATCTTTGTTTTTGGAGAATTTTCCCTAATCATCATCTTGTATTTCTTGTTTTGGGGAGTTTCCTATGTATCACATACTGTCTTTTGGGGAACTTTCCTATGTATCATATAATGTCTCTTCTTTGGGAACATTGCCAAATAAACATCTTGTTTTTCTTGTCCTTGGGGAAATTGTCAAATCTGCACTCTTTGTATTTCTTTGTTTTTAGGGAAACTTCCTAAATATCAAGTACCATTTCTCACTTTGGGGAAATCCTGATGTTCTTCTATTCTCGGGAAAAACCTCCCTAAGTATCATGTGTTTGTTTCTTCATTTGGGGATATCGGGGAAATATATCCTAATTTGCTATGTTTGGTATATCCATTTATTTTGACTGTAATTTCTTTGCTATCTTTCATTATTGTTCTCAGATTGATTGTTCAGTCTGAGTCTAACGAAGTAAATTAATCCGGCCCCCAGTCAGCGGACTCCGAAGAGTCGGTCAGTTGAGATTCTTATCTGTCAGTGAGACATGAAACCGTCTTAATCTTACTTCAAAATATTCAACTTCCCATTTCGTTCTGAATACCAACTGTAACACCCCGCCCTTTTCACTCTAAAATCAAAGTTTATTTTTCTTTTCTTTTTAATAATAAACAAGTGATCGGATTGGAGTGTCACGACGTGAGCTAAGTCCGGACTTCCAAAGCTCGACCCTTAACTGGCCAAACCTATGTGTGCATGGACTAAGTCCATGGAAACGGTTCACACATAGTACTATATAATTCTTGCGGAATATTACATAAACTGATTGCAGGATTATAATAGAACCTAACACTAGTCCATTTTAGATAGCAAAGTGCTTAGTCATTTATCCAACATTACCTTAACTTAAACATCCAACAAATTATTCCAAACCATGGCAATATAATCTAAGTTATTACATGTCCATGATAACTTAACAAAATATCCATAAATAAAATTCATTCATATATCCAAGCTCCTATGCTTGGCTTCTTTCACGATCCTCGACCCCTTCCTTTCCTGTTTCATTCACTAGGGTAGAAGTAGAGCGTTAGAACAACTTGCCCTAGTAGAAATTCTAGGTAGGGCTATCACATGGGTTAGTATCACAAAAACATATATAATATCATATCATCAAAACCATATGAAATCATGCCATGCCATATGTCTTATTCAATGAGTCTCACCCATCACATACATGTAACCTCTTGATGGAATCCTCCTCATCAAGGTATTCCCACAGTGGTCTTTCGGACGCCCCGACGGAGTGTGGCCTCCGGATTCTTTTTTATGGCATTATCCACATCAAGGTTTTCCTACGAATGCCGTACGGACACCCCAACGGAGCGTAGCCTCCGGTTACAAACTTCCCTCCCATGCCATGCATGAGATGTATATGTCCATATGCTATGTAGTGTAAATACCATAGCATTAAAAACCTCACTTTTGAAACATATATAAATTGCAACATAAACCAGTAAATAAAATAAAGCCATATACATATCCATGTTTCAATAAGGTAGAATCCTACCAAAGGTCACTCAAGTGTCCTTTACTTCTTAATCTGGAAACCGCTCATGATCTTGCACCGTTTGTGAGGTCCCGTCACCTTGTTTATGTATCAACAAGTCAAAACAATATCCATTTGATTTCCAATTAAGTATAAGTCCAAAAACCATCCTTGTGGGGTTCAACCATACTACATGCCCGAACCTCACCCACTTGAATTTGATCTCCCTTTTTATTTAATCAATACCATCCAAATAACTTATTTAAAACCTCAAACTACCAAACATACCTTGGTGGGGTTCAGCCCATACAACATGGCCGAACCTCACCATTTTTGGTTTGAACCCCTTTTTCAAGTCCTTCAATCTTTCATTCCATATTTACATTATAACTTGTATTTACGGTTTTGCCACTTCTTCTTCCATGGTTAAACACTTCTTCCATTCATGCACATCTATGTCCATAACTGATCTATAAGTATGGATCCAACAATGACTCATCAACCATGACATAAAAATCATTATACATCATCCATTTCCTTAACTTAATACCCATTCATTTTAGTACATGCATAGACCCAAACTTAGCCCATAAAATGGCTCATGGGGTTCGGCCATACAACATGGCCGAACCCATGATGCCATTTTCCTCATTTTTCTTAGATCCTTTACCACATTTTGATCCACAACAAAGTCCCTTCTTGAGGGGGGGTTCCATCATACATTTTGGTTATCATCATTAACCACTTTTAAACCTTTTAAACTTACCAACATTCCCCTCATCTCCATGGTTCCAAAAACATCTAAGTCCACAAAATCTCTCCATGGGGTTCGGCCATACAACATGGCCGAACCCATGGTCCATGGCTCACTTTTATTTGCAACATTTAAGACCATGCATAATCATCACCATTTCTCCATGGTTCCTCACTTAATCCCTTTAAAATGTACTAACATTTAACCATTTAAAAAAACCCTAAAACCATTAACCAATCATTTCATGGTTTTCATCCTTTAAACCCATGGAGAAATACTTAATATCCTTCCATGCTCTTGACTCCAATTACCCATAAAAATGGTCCATGGGGTTCGGCCATACTAGTTTTCTTGATTCACACATTCCAAAATTTATCTATGGTTTATGATCAGCAACTTAGCCATAATAACCACATGGTTCAGCCATGCAATAGCCGATCCAAAACATTAATCTTATCTCCATTTAAAACCCTTTAAAACCTTATAACATTGTATGGTTTTTATCCCTCAAAAACCCATACAAATAACCAAGTCCTTTCATGGGGTTCGGCCATCCAAAGTGGCCGAACCCTATGATCCATTTTCTACCCTTTTTAAACATCATTATCCATGATTTAAACCCTTGATAGGTTCGGCCATACAATGGCCAGATCATGTTCCCTTAACCAATTTATTTAACAAGGGTTTATAGTGCACTTACCAATACCGCGACTCCTCCGGTTCTTTCACTCCTTCTTGACCTTCTCCTTCCTGAGTCCTTCCTTCCTCCCTTCCTCCCTTCCTTCTTGATCTTTAGCCGATCCAAACCTTGCTGGAAACCCCTTGAAATGGTTCAGCCAAAGTATTGATTTGAGAGAGAGAGAGAGAGAGAAAGTAACTTGGCCTTGGATGAAAGTGATAGACCTAGAGATGCAACTCCTTTGCTCTAAGTCCACTTTTGTCATGGTGAAATGATCGGCCAAGGACTGATTTGTGTGAGAGACAACCAGCTAATGTCCTTTGTCTTGAGAGGTGAAAAACGACCAAGGGAGAGAGAGAGAGAGTGAAAAATGAAACAATCCTTTGGTTAATGAAATTCAACCCATGGTGGTGTCTCTTGGTGGCACCACTTGTAACTACCCTCCCCATTCATTTCCTTCACTTAATCCATTTGGAGGTTTCATCCTTGAGATGAAACCCTCCAACGGTTTTGGCTCTTGAGCTGCCTTAGGTGCAACCTTCTCCATGTGTGAACCCAATTGTAACTCCATTTCTTAATGCCTCCCTTAGGGGTTTCATCCTTGAGATGAAACTCCCAAGGCACCCAACGGCTACCATACAATGTTTTGTATAACCCCATTCATCTTCCATCTTGGGGGTTTCATCCTTGAGATGAAACGCCCATGTGCCTTGAGTTTGAAATCCATAACCGCCACCTTTCATTATTTGCCCATGTGGGGGTTTCATCCATGAGATGAAACTCCCATAAGCCAATGGTTTTGGCTTGTCCTAAGCTTGGACCACCCAGCTATCCAACTCCCTTTTAATTCTTATTTGAATTTGAATTTAAAATGAGAAACTCCTTATCTCTTTATTATCCATTTTGGGGGTTTTATGCATGGGAAAAACTTCCCATGCAACCAACTTATGGTGCATTTTTAACTTGGAATCTTGGTGTAACCTCCCCTCATTTATGTTTCATGTGGAGGTTTCATCTTTGAGATGAAACTCCCATATGCTAATCCGTTCTTCCATTGGCTGTCCCTTTGGAGTTTCATGCATGGAATAAACCCTTCATGCAATCCAACGTGTAATGCATTTTGAATTTGAAATACAAACTCTCCCCATATGTAACTCCCAAAACCGCCACCTCCATTCATTACTTAGCTAGGAGTTTCATGCATGAAATGACCTCTCCATGCATCCAACGTTTTTCTTTGTTTGGAACTTGAAATCAAAACACTCCACTCTCATTCACACACTTCACTCACTTAAAATTAACTTAACTCCCTCAACTCAACCCATTCATTTAATTGAACTCAACCAAACTCCATCATTTATTTCAACTCAATCCTTTAATTCAACTCAATCTAAACTTAATCATTTAATCAACTTAACCCAATTAGGCTTGAGCTCACCTAATGGTCAACCTAGTCAACCACGACCCATTGGGTCCCAATTGGCCATTTTGACCCAAATAGTCACCATGACCCAAATAATTGTAACTTACCCATTTACTCTACATATAATCATTCCATAACCTTTGGGTCTTAATTGAACAATGGACCCCACAATTTACCCATCTAAGGCCATATCCTTTTAATTCACCATTTCAATGGCAATTTTCGTAAATATTGATATACTGAAAATCGGGGATATTACATGAAGATGCCATGCTCACCATGCCGTTATTGCTATCATCATGCCACATGTTATGTATCATATTAACATACCATGAATCTCGTCATCAACCTTATAATCTAAGCAATATTTCCTGATCTCAAATTAACATAAACAACATGTACACTGTTTTAAAAGATCAAAATCAATCTCAACAATATCATATATGCATAATAATAATTCTCATCACAGTATTATTACTATAACAACACAATATCATAAATCAATCTTAATAATATCAAAATAACTCTATAACAGACAATAAAACATCCATCCAATTCGAACATAATTATTGGACCTTTTAACAAGGTTGTCTAACTTCCAACTATCCGGGCAGACTTAGCCTCTCACTGGCCATTAGAACATTTAGCCTATCCCCTTACATTATTATGCGTAAGAACCGGATTACAACCACTATTCCTACATATACCCAGTCCATATCATAGGTCCAACATTATATTCCCAAAACACATTACATAATGCAATATTTTTCTCTTGCTCAATCACATAAACAAAATAGAGAATATCATGCACAACAAAATATAGTGTATTGTTTTCCCTCACCTAAGAAGCTTACGAAGTGTAGGTGATGAATCCTCACGTATTCCAATTTGAAATCAGTCAATAGGACGTTTGGGAGGTGCTGCACATTTATTTAAAGGTTCCACGTACCATTAACATATGAATTATTGAGTCCCTCTAATAGTTCACATTAAATAAATGTGAGGTATGTTGCTATCTCAACCATGGCCTACTGTTATCCTAAGGTCCAAAAAGATGAGTGAAGGTTGAATCCATAATCTATATGGCCGAACATTACCTAATCCAGCTTAGTGCTAATAAACATCAGAAATCTTTAATCTTTTATGAACAAAATAAAATAGTATTAAACCACTAATACTCTAAAAATAATGTTTTTACATTGTAGACTATTTCCTCTTCTCAAAAAGACTTTAAATAGGAGTATACTGTAATGTAACTAACTGCTGCATAAGGTTTGAAATCATAAGCCAGCAACTACATAAACGTACATATGATTTTAAAAGCAATAATAATACACTCTAGATGGAAGAAGATATATAAAACTGAATGGGAGAAAATCTGGGTATTGATTTTATTAATTCACATCTTTCTTAATGTTCAAATATGACTGGCAGAAGATCACCTAAGTAAATGTTTTAAATATTTTCAAAATAAGGACAGGTAAGATAATGTAGACTCCAAATCAAATTAACTAAGATAATGAGAAAACCTAAAATAAGAATAAACTATACATGTATAATCTAGACTGTCAAAAACAATTGTAGGCTTCCTTATGAAATACACCATTAAATGATTTTTAGTTAAGTAGGATGAAATAAGATTAAATAAAAGAGGGGAAAAACCATCTTATAAATACTGTTACAATACTGACACTTGGGATCTGAAATACCTCTTTTATATACATATTTTGAAATCCCTTGCATTATTAGGGAAAATAATTATATAAATATAATTGGAGTCATTACTCGTATTAAAACAATTACTTGAAATAAAGCAGTGAGGGTTCCCCAAATTTGCTACCATACATGAATCAAGTCGGAAGGAAAATTGATGAAGACCATGAAAACCAATTGAAAAAGGGGGTTGGTTGTCTGAGAGGACTGATCATAGGTGATGAGTTAAAATCACAATTTTGAAATACTTAAACAAACTAGGAAAGATTGTAATAGGGTAAAATCTAATCTTTTTTTATTAATCACCATACAAAATCTTACCCACCAAACCAATTTAAAACATGTAATAATATGATTCAATAAAGTAATAATACTAAATAAAAAATAGATTCATTAAACAATTTTCAAAGAATGGAATATAAGAAGCTATTTTCCTTGTCAATGACATGGATGAGGATTGGAGGTTTAAATTTCTCTCAAAGCAGAGAAGTAATTATAACCATGCTAGGCAGGCTAAAGTAATAAAATAAGAAGATAGGCTTACACTTTGAAGAATGGGTGATGGCAGCAAGCTTTGGAAGGGAGGGACCTGGGTAAGTACTGTTCACAAATGGGGAATGGGTACACTTGGAGACGCGAAACAGAGAAGTAAAGAGGAAGAGAAGAGGAAGAGGGGCTGACCTGAATCACTCGGCTGAATGGTCGTCTGCTGCCCTACGATGGTTGGAGGTCATTCTCGCTCTGGTTCGGGTTGTTGTCGCTTGAAGATGATCAGGATCATGGAAGAATCTCGGATGGAATTTATAAGGAATGGGTTTGGCTAGGTTTTTACGAGAGGGATTAGGATTTGTTTCCATTTTTAAAGGACGAATGAGAGGAAGGAAGGTTGAATTTGGGGAAATTTTCATCAAAAGGTAGAGATAAGGGTTGCCGTTTTTGGGGAGGAAAGAAGAAGAATGAACCGAAAAGGGAATCTTGAGATACGGTGGTGGAAATTTGTTTTCCATCGTGGGTTAGAGAATTTTAAGAGAAACTGAAAGGAATGTGGGTCCCTCTAAGTTATTGATTTTAATAAATTTTATTTATTTCCCTTTTATTAATTTGTCAATCATTGATTAAATTTAAGTTAATTAAAATTGGAACTATTTATTGATTTTAGATTCTTAATAGAATACTTCTAATTGACATTCTAACTTTGGAAAATAAAAATCTAAGTTGACAACTTAATTTTCCCTTTACTTAATTTTTAATTAGAAGGCAATAAATTCATAAATTTCTAATTAAGAAAAAGGTGTATGCATTGGGGAACCTAAATTAATTAAATTCTAGGTTTTTGTGTTTATTTATTTTATTTTAAACGATAAAAATAAAAGAAAAATAACAGATAATTTCACACAACACAATCAAGAGACCCATTTGCTATTTTAGTTTTACCCGATTCGATTGACCTGCTACTCCATGTCAGATCATTACAGAGTCACACAACTTACCCACTCAAACAAGAAATATTTGGACCTAAAAATGATAACCACTTCATGCCAAAATAATCTACAATACATGACATTAAAGAAAAAACCCAAATTGAAAATAACTACTCAATTTCTTCTAGGTTAGATGAAACCTAAAACTTGCTTGAATAGAAGAAAATATACAAGAATGTGATTTGAGATGGTTTATATGGGACACCTTCAGTTGAATATTTCATTAACAAAATGTGTGACTTAGTCATAGATACATTTCTATAAGAGAGCAGCAAACGATGTGGTAACAAAAGGGCTCTCAAATTACAATGGTCTAAGTAGTTTTTTCCACTATGAAATTCATCGGATTGTACATTTTACTATAGAGATATTGACAACTATGGATATGAGCCAGGCATCCGTTTTTGAAAGCGGTAGTCTACTATATCTCAAAACGGTCAATCTCTATAGAGTTACCTAGTATATGTGGGTAGGGAGGCTTGCACATAATTCAAGAATTAGTTGAGTTATCTAAGAGGTCTAAACACCTGGATCATAAAAAAAAAAACTATAGATATTAACAGATATAGATCATTATTGTAAGGTTTGAAGCTTGATTGTCTGATACTGTAACACCCCATCCCGCTATAGGCGTGTTACTATCGATACCAAACTGAGATACAGCACATTTCAAACAGCAAGTACTTTTTTCTTTTAAACAATCATCAACAATCATAAGGAAATAACTAAAGTACCACCAGCTCGACCAACACAGTAGTGTAACAAGCAATTAGTACAATTATCCATAACAATAAACAACTTGCAAGTTAAACACACAGTGTTCTCTCTAAATAACAAAAAAAGGAAAGATAAACTAAGCAAGTCCGCGATCATCATCGCTTAGGCCTGGTCTTGGAGCCCTCTGGGTCCCGCATCCATCGAGCCACCTGAAAGGCAAGGGGTGAGTACTACATACCAGTGAGAGAACACATATTTATAGTCACAAAACATATATCATACACTGCATATATACCACCAAGAGGTATCAAAAGTCTACATGCATGGTCCCACATGACACGCACACGACCCACCGTGCGGACCTTCCAGCACGTACTCAACACAACCCACAACCGCCTTATCACTATGGCCACCTCCTCCTCAGAGATCTGCACACCCACCCTACATACCGTACCACGAGTCGTGAAATAACCACGGGAGTTGTCCTCCACCGTGCAAGTAACCACGAGAGTTGTCCTCCACCGTGCAAACAACCACTGGAGTTGTCCTCCACCGTGCTAACAATGGGAGTTGTCCTCCACCGTGCAAACAAACATGGGAGCTATCTTCCACCATGCTAACAACCACGGGAGTTCTCCTCCACCGTGCAAGTAACCACTGTCCTCCACCGTGCAAGTAACCATGGGAGCTATCCTCCACCGTGCTAATAACACCACACACTCGAATAATGAGACTGTAGCAGCCTTTGAGACTACCTTGGGTGAACAAACAGTCTACCCAATAACTCCCCAGAGGCCATCATAGCTGCCTCTCAACCTGTCCCTCCTGGGACTCTGGGGCATTATGCCCACCCAACCAGACCATACCCCTCTCACAAGCATGTCCGAGGAACACAAGATAAACCTAGCTGTCTATTCACACTAGAGGGTACACGCAACCATGTCCAACCACCGAGTGGTCCACCGCTCAACCACGTGTCCACAATATCGTCTCGTATAATATCCCAACCCCAGTTATGTGACACCCCAAAATTTTAAAGGTTATTAAAATTGAATATGTATTAATTAATTGAGATTAATATGAATTAATCAATTAATTAAAGAAAATAAGTGGGAGATTAATTGAGGAAAGTAATCTATAAATTAATCGTCGAGTATCATGATTGAAATTAAGTGTATAAGATTTAATTGAAATGATTCGGTGACGTGACATGCCACATGGAAGGGGACCCAAATACCACACCTTAATGGCTTAAGGGTAAAAAGGGAATGGAAAATAGTCCACAAGGCAGATAAGATATTCCATATCCTATGCGCATGGGAGACCCATTCTCCCACAATTTCATGCGCACAGCAATTCCACTTCCCACGTATACACGGCACTCACCCAAGTTAAAACACTCCTTTCCATTGGATTTTTCCTTATTACTCCACGTTGCCCTAACCTTCGCCTTCCCCTCATTTCAATCTCCTCCAAGCGGAGGCAAGATCCTTGCATCCCTTTACGTTGAGAACTCACCCTTTGGCCGAACCTTGAACCATCTTCTCCAAATTCAGCGTTGTTCCACACCAAGTAGAAAATCCACTGTCGTCGGGCCATTGTGAGCGGCCTCTTGTGTGAACCAAACAAATTGTCCAAGTTTTCTCCCATGCCCTCATTTTTCTCAGTGTTTCTTTCCGTGGATTTCTTGTTGTTATTAGACCCTTTATTAGCTATGGCACTCTATGGTAGCTTTAATTAATTATATGATATTCACCTTAAAAACCAGCCACCCATCCCATTCTACTATTTTTTTCCCCTTTGTTAATAACCAGAATCTAATCTTGAGATGATATTGATTTGGGGGTTTTGCAAATTATTATTTCCTCGCCCTCTTGTTTTATTTTTAAAGTAGCTTAATTAATTTAAGTGCTCAAAATTCAATGGATTAGGTTTTTCAGAATATTCTTTTACTGATCTTAATGGTTTAAATGATTTTAACTACCCATTTCTCTTGAATTTGAAGTGACGACCCACGTCGGTGTTTACCTTATATTTCAATTTGGATTTTCACCTGGTTACCTTTCTTTGGTTTGTAGTACCCATCACCTTTAGTGTTGTCCTTTAGCATGTCTCCAACTATGCCTTTTCATTTAGGTAGTTAATGTTCTAAAGATTAAAATTGTTTATTTCATTAGTTTAATACACCATTCATTGCTTTAAGTGATGTCTCTCTCCTAACGTACCATGTGCTTTCAACTCTCAATCTACAGCAACATCCATATACTTTCCATTACATATGGTTTCCATTATCCATGGGTTTTGTTTTATATGATTTTATTTAAAGTATATAAGGGATCAAATTGAAATGACTCATTTCTACAAAGTACTCTTTCGTGAATTATTTTAGTTATGAATATTTTTAAATTATTTATTTTTAGGTCTCATGTATTTTGAATACTAAGTTTTTTTTTAAGAAAAAAACTTGATAAATGACCTAAAAGTTTCATGTATTGGTACCCAAAGTCTTTTATATATGGTCTTTTCTATTAAGGCAAATTAATGAGGCAACAAAATATGATCCTTAACTATTTAAATGAAACTGATTCAAAGGGATTTAACAAACATCTATTTTTTTTATTTATAATTGCTTAGAAGCATCCCATTTGAACATATAATTTAGATCAATTGGAAATAGTGAATAATCATAATGTTTGTATTATTAGAAATTACAACTTAGTGATATGCGAATTATGTTATTGACATATATATACGAACGAAGAACCGAGAGGAACCCTGACACAGTTCGTACTATCCCTGTGAGTCATCCCTCTTCACTAATCATCTTTGATCAAGTAGGTTTTCCTACTCTTATTGATGTACCATGGTGAATATGTATTTCTAGTTTGGATTTCAATGTTTTTGAGATTTGTTATATGTGTGTTTTAAACATGGAGTTTGATATATATGTAATATTTTATTATGAAATACAAATGGATTTAAAATTACCTATGGAGTTCTCATGCATATGAATCATGCATTCATGAGGGATGGGAATGCATGAGCATTACAGATATGGATCCTTATGAAAGGAATTGTACAAAATAGACTTTTGGCCCCGTCCATGTGACAAGATATGGCATTAAGATGGGCTAAATGCTCCTAGGTGTGAGACCCGACACCTGCTCAGGATTGTATGGGCGATAGCACTCCCCCAGTAGTCCCTGTAGAAATGCTAAGTATTGGGAAGTAGCACCCATCCGAATGCCACGGGAAAGCTACGGACATAAGAGCCTAGTGATAAAACTGTTGAATTGGGAAAGACAGACTTTCCAATGCATGGGGCATGAAAGAGATTGCATAGACTTCATGGCACCTATGGCATGTCATTCATGATTATTTTATATACTAAGTTGGAAAGTATGATCTGATATTTGGCTATAAGATGTATTATGATCTCAAGATGTTTATTACTTGGAATTTACACATGACTTTGATTTTGATTTGAAATTTCAAATGGAGATGGAAGATGTTTTTATGAAATGTGAATTACAATGTAATAAGCACCTATCTTATATTACGATTTTGTATATGTCACACATTGGTACCCACACCGATGGGAATTCCTACTGGGCATTGACTAAGTCCACAAATCTCTTATCTTTTAGAAATTAATACAGGAAAGAAGAAAGGTGACGAGGCATGACCAAGTACTAGCCAGGCGTAGACGATGATGGAGGCAAGAAGAAAGATTTTGTAGAGTGTTGCACTTTATTATTTAGAGATATAAGATGACATTACTTCCTTAGATACATTGTTGATGTAGGAGTTAAGTGATAGAGAATTTTAAGATGATGTTATTGGACCTTATATTAGAGATTTAATTTCATAGGATGATATTGTTTTGCTTTGAATTAAAGATGGTTGAATCTCATTATATTGGATGTATGTAAAAAAAAAAAATCCGCAGATAGTAAGTAAGTGTGTTGCCAATTATACATGGGCTCTGCACACACTATTTGGGCTAGTCGAGGATCGAATCTTCGGATTCAGGCTTGACTCGTGTCATGGTGCTCTCCCCTCTTTTCCCATTGTTAATTATTATTAAATAAACCTCTGATTAAATATGGAGAGATGGAGGGGCTCTACAAGTTACACGATAAGCTAGGATGAGTCTCTAGATCCTGGTGTAGCCTTAATCTCTACGCTCCAGCGACGTTCCACATACACTAGTTACATGCATGTACATTTAATCTTTGACATGTTATTGACAATATACAACAGATCATAATCAGACATGTAAGTTATCATCTATCACATAGCATGTTATCACTCCATCATATTATCAATCAATCACATCTAAATAGTAAAACATGTATATTCTAAACATTGTCACATCCAATCATCACGACTATACCATTACCGGACACGGGTACACGAAGTGATCCCCTTGCCACAAAATCATTAGAATGGTTCCCTTGCCGAGTGCTTAAATAAGTATATGGGGTCCCATTCCACATACCCCGTGTTATTCATATATTTAAATATAGATATATGCATAAATGCGTATGATAACAGTGTAATGGTTACTTGACTCTATTCGGGCCGGGAAGCTCGCTGATTTTCTGCTCGAGCAGCTAGCTGGAAAAGGTGAGGGAATGAGAAAAGGAAGATGGCGAGGCAAGGAATAGAAAAGGTCAGAGAATGGAGGACGAGGGCACTGAGAGATGAGAGGGATGAGGGAAGAGAAGTGAGGAAGAGAGGAAGGAGGGATCTGAAAGAGGCAGCAGTAGCAAACGCGGCGCACTGTAGTTGTGTACTAGAGTGCGGCACAAAAAGAGGGATTTAAAGGGGTGGGTTTGGGGTTTCTCTAGGGTTTAGGGATCTTGAGGGGTTTCTTTCATAATTTCATATTTTTTTTTTAAAGCACATAAAAATCAAAATCTTTCAAAGACAACATTTTAAAACTCGAAGAAGGATCAGATATCAAACATTGAGTGAGAAAATGTATGATTTTCAATTATTTTAGCATAACAAAGTATTAAATGATTCAAATTACTAAAATGCCCTCGAGTCTCTAAACTCGGGATCAGGCGACACAAGGCTACCACAGGACTTACACTCTCCCCACTGCTACTAAGACCCTAAAATCTCAAAAAATCGGGTTAGGTCGTTATAATCTACCCCCTTTAAGTAATTTTGTCCTCGAAATTACACTAAAAGCCATATCTTGATCCTCAAAGAAACCAAGATATCTCTTCCGCATCGACGATTCTAGCTCCCAAGTGGTTGTTTCTCTTCCTTCATTCTTCCATATCACTAGAACCTTAGGAATAGTCTTGCCATGGTGCTTTATCATGTCCTTGATCTGCATGGGGCCTTCGTCGAAATCTACATCCTCACTAAGGTCCACGTCATCCCAGTTAAGCACGTGAGACGGATCCAGCTGATACTTCCGAAGCATGGAAACTTGGAAAACGTTGTGCAATCTAGCGAGTTGCTGCGAAAGGGCAATCCTAGTAAGCCACTTCCCTGACTCTCTCCAAAACCTCAAAGGGGCCAATAAACCACGGTGATAGCTTTCCTTTCTGCCCGAACCTCTGAACTCCAGGACTGAGCGAAACTCTGAAAGAAAACATGATCACCCACAGCGAACTTCAACATAGGGGCAATCTGCACTGGTCGACCATACAACGCCTCATATGGTGCCATCTGAATGCTAGACTGATAGTTGTTGTTGTAGACAAACTCAACCAAAAGCAAGTGACCCTCCCAACTACCCACATGATCCAAAGCACAAGCGCAGAGCATATCTTCTAAGATCTAGATGGTCCGCTCAGACTAGCCATCTGTATGTGGATGAAAAGATGTGCTGAAGCATAACTGAGTACCCAGTTCTCTCTGAAAGCTCTACCAAAACTGTGAGACAAACCTCCGGTCTCGATCTGAAACAATTGACACTGGCACTCCATGCAGTCTAACCACCTGCTCCATATACAGCCGACTCAGTTTCTCCAAGGAATCAGTCGTCTTCATGCCAATAAAGCGGGCCGACTTGGTCAATCTATCCACTATGACCCAAATGGTCTCGTGCCCCTTGGGCGATCTCGGTAGTCCAGTCAAAAAGTCCATGGTGATGTGCTCCCACTTCCATTCAAATATCTTAAGTGGTTTCTCTATACGAACTGGTCTCCGGTGCTCAAACTTGACCTGCTGACATGTCAAACATCGGGCCACAAACTTAACTACTTCTCTCTTCATGTCAACCTAATAATACTGACGACTCAGATCATGGTACATCTTGGCACATCCAGGGCGTACCACAAATCTCGAATGATGGAAGTGTAGTAAAACCTCCTCGCGACACTGCTCAAGCACATACAATCAGCCATCGAAAGTCACTGCACCATCTACTCTAACTGTACAACCATGCGGTCCGTCCCCAACAACCACTCGATCTCGATACCCCGTCGAATCTGAATCAGTTTGCTAGGGCTCTCAAAACAAAATCATCCAACTCTGGTCGTACCACCATACTGCACAAAGTTGCTGCTCTGGCCTCACCAATCAAACTAGCTAGTACTCCTTGAGACCTTAGGCTCAAGGAGTCCGCAACTACGTTCGCCTTGTTGAAGTGATAAGAAAGCTCGAAATCATAATCTCCTAGACACTTCATCCACCGATTGTGTCCAATAATACTGACGGCTCAGATCATGGTACATCTTGGCACATCCAGGGTGTACCGCAAATCTCGTATGATGGAAGTGTAGTAAAACTCCTCGTGACACTGCTCAGGCACATACAATCTGCCATCGAAAGTCACTGTACCATATGCTCTAACTTTACAACCATGTTGTCTGTCCCAGCAGCAACTCGATCTCGATACCCTGTCGAATCTAAATCAGTCAACTGGGCTCTCAAAACTAAATCATCAAACTCTGGTTGTACCACCATACTGCACAAGGCTACTGCTTTGGCCTCACCAATTAAACTAGCTAGTACTCCTCGAGACTTATGGCTCAAGGAGTCTGCAACTACGTTCGCCTTGCCGGAGTGATAAGAAAGCTCGAAATCATAATCTCCCAGGTACTCCATCCACCGACCTTGCCTCATGTTCAACACTTTCTGTGTGAACAGATACTTGAGGCTGTGGTGGTCCGAGAATACTTCGAACTTCTCTCCGTAGAAATAATGTCTCCATATCTTAACTACAAAGGCCACTACTGCCAACTCCGGGTCATGAATGGGATAGTTCTGTTCATGAGTCTTGAATTGTCGAGAACTATACGCCACAACACAACCGTCATACATCAAGACACAGCCCAAACCATCTGCATAAGCATCACAGAAGACTCCATAGGCTAATCCTCTCTCAAGTATGACCAACACTGGGGCAGTCGTCAGTCTCTTCTTCAGCTCCAGGAAAGCTTACTCACAAGCCTCGGTCCACTCATAAGAATGGTCCCTACGAGTCAGTCTCGCCATAGGGGTAGCTATCTTAAAAAATTCTTATGCGAACCGCCGGTAGTAGCTCACCAGACCCAGGAAACTACGGATCTTAATCACGCTACACGGTCTCGTCCAACTCATCACGGCCTCCACCTTGGCCGAATCAACAGCCACCCCTTCTGTTGATACAACATGTCCAAGAAATTGTACCTCTGGCAAGCAAAATTCACACTTCTTGTACTTTGCAAACAACTTATTATCCCTTAAAATTTGTAGCACGGTCCTCAAGTGCTGCTTATGATCCTCCTTTGATGCTGAGTACACAAGGATATCATTGATAAATACCTCCACGAACCGATTCAGATAAGTCCTGAGGATCCGGTTCATGAGATCCTTAAAAGTGCTTGGGGAATTGGTCACTCCAAATGCCTATACCGCATGCGGAATGCTGTTTTCTCTATGTCACAATCCCGCACCTTACCTGATGATAACATGATCGGAGATCAATCTCGAGAAACATCTAGATCCTCTCAGTTGATCAAACAAATCATCAATCCTAGGCAGTGGATACTTGTTCTTTACAATCATACGATTCAGCTGCCGGTAATCTATACACAACCTCATACTCCCATCCTTTTTCTTAGCAAACAAAGCCAAAGCGCCCCATGGCAATGTACTAGGACAGATAAAACCAACAAACTGCAGCTTTGTCAGTTACTTCCCTAACTCCAACATCTCATCTAGTACCATCCGATAGGGAATGACAGAGATAGGAGCGGTACCGGGGAGCAAGTCTATAATGAATCCCTCTACGTGGCGGCAATTTAGTGAGCTTCACCGGGAAGACATCCGGGAACTCACACACCACGAGGGGTATCTCAGCACCTGCTGGCCCCGAACCCTCCCAACTCAAACTAGCCACAAGTCCACCCAACTCATCTACATTCGCACTAACGGCAGTGCTCAACCGCTCAATAAAAGTCATGCCTGAAGTTGTACTACCTGAAACCCTCCTACGATAGCAGTCAATGACAACACAGTGGGAGTACAACTCCTGAGTATAAAATTAAACTCTGAGATATCCATGATCCGCAGATCAAACTTAAGGTTCAAGCCACCAATGGATAAAACACAACCCCGACAAATCTGATCTACAACTACCTCACTACCCAAAGGAGATCTGATCTGTAAAGGTTTCTTAGTCCTCTCTACTCTCAAACCAGAACTAGGTGCAAAATCCAAAGCAACATAGGAGTGCAAGGCACCCGAATCAAATTAAACATGAGCCAAAGAACCATGAAGAACCAACATACCCTGCATAACTGCTGGTGGCAGAAACTCCTCAGGCTATTGCATTAGGGCATAGCTCCTACCCGGAGCTGACTGGTTGGGCCTACCTCGGCCCCTGCCTCTCTACGGAGGCGCTGCTTTTTGCATCGGAGGTCTAACAGATGACATCTGACTGTAACTGGCTGCAGGAACCATCGCCAGACTGAGCGCCACTACAGTGCCTCGGGCACCCCTCTAAGGGCAGTTCCGCGAAATGAGCCTGGCATCACCACATATATGGCAATAGAAGGTCTTGGCCTAGTGATGGGACTGAGGATAATCCCTCCGAATGTGACCAGATTGGCCACAACGGAAACACTTGCCAGGCTCGGGCTGACCATCCATCACCGGCACAAGCGAACCTGACTGTGGCCGCCTCGGAATAATCCCTCGAGTCTGATAAGGAGGTGGCCGCCTTTTCTTCCTATCATAGCCTTTGCTCAGCCTGAAAGTGCTCACCGAAGATGGTTGGTATGGGATTCCACTGGCCCTCAATATGGCACTCTTCGCTATCAATGCTCGCTGCACCACCTCTTCATAGGTAGGGCACCTCAATGGCATGACCATGCACTGCAGAGTAGGGTTCTTTAAACTTGCGGACCTTGTCCTCTTCCTTCTTCACCAAATGTGGAGCATAGTGTGACAACTCCACAAAGTGGACCTCATACTCCCGCACAGTACTAATACCCTACTCCAGCTTAATGAACTCGCTGGTTTTTTATTGCTTCACACTAATGGAAAGTACTTGGCTAAAAAGAGCTCCTTGAACTTGCCTAGTTGGCTCGTCCCTACTCTCGGAGGGGCTCCTCAAGCCACCAACAGAAAGCCTCTACCTGAAGGTGGTGCGTCGCTAGAGTGACTCTCAGATCAGTTCCACAATACCCAATAAATCCAGCAGACGGTCCATCCCCCCCACCCATCTCTCAGCCTCCAAGGGGTTTGTACCCCCATATTATATAGACGGAAAATAACGTTTGAATTCTCTGAGCGCCACCATATGTCTAGTCTCAAACTGTCCAACTGCACGCGAGAGGTGACGGGTTGGTCAACATGCTGAGCTATCAGATCTTCCAGTCTTTTCATATTCCTCTCATATGTCTCGATCATCCTCTCGTATCTGGCAAACATCACCTCAGGGTCTCGAGGTCATTGAGTAGGACCCATAACTGGTATAAGGACCACCGGAGGCTACTCCACTGCTCCTTCAGCTTGTGGAGTCTCCAATACCTCTGGAATCTCAGGCATCCCATACGGCTCTGGACAGCGTCCCCCATTGGAGAGGGTGTTTACCATAGCCTGTTCACAAATCAAGCATCAATCAGTCTTAAAGCCAAATAGGAAAACCAAAACTGAACACATCTTAAGCGTCCGAAATAAAACCATCTTACGAACATACCACAACAAAACTAGGGTGTCTAGTGTCCACCCTAAACCCAATCTCATCTACCCTACATCAAAGGGGATGAACCTAGTCTCTAATCATCAACAACTCTCAATCTAGCCCAAAAGTGCAGTCCGAGAATAGAACCGCGCTCTAATACCAAATGTAACACCCCTCCCACTACGGGTGTGTTACTACTGATACCGAATAGAGATCCAACACATTTCAAACAGCAAATACTTTTTAAAAAATAAACCATCATCAACACTCACAAAGGAATAACTAAAGTACCACCAGCTCAACCAACACATCAGTGTAACAAGCAATTAATACAGTTATCCATAACAATAAACGACTTCCAAATTAAACAAATAGTGTTCTCTCTAAATAACAAAAAGAGGAAAGATAAACTAAGCAACCCGCGATCATCATCGCCTAGGCCTAGTCTTGGGACCCTTTGGGTCCCGCATCCATCGAGCCACCTGAAAGGCAAGAAGTGAGTACTACATACCCAGTAAGAGAACACAAATTTATAGTCACACAACATATATCATACACAACATATCTACCACCAAGAGGTATCAAAAGTCTACATGCATGGTCCCACATGACACGTCCACGACCCACGGTGAGGACCGTCTAGCACGTACTCGACACAACCCACAACTGCCTTATTCGTAGGGCCACCACCTCCTTAGAGATCTGCACACCCACCTTACAGGTCGGTACCACGAGTCGTGAAATAACCACGGGAGTTATCCTCCACCGTGCAAGTAACCACAGGAGGTTTCCTCCACCGTGCAAGTAACCACGGGAACTATCCTCCACCATGCTAAAATCCACGGGAGTTGTTCTCCATTGTACGAACAACCATGGGAGCTATCCTCCGCCGTGCTAATGTCCACGGGAGTTGTCCTCCACCATGCTAATTACCACGAGAGTTGTCCTCCACCATGCAAGTAACCACGGGAGTTGTCATCCACTGTGCAAACAACAACGGGAGCTATCCTCCACCATGTTAATAACCACAGGAGTTGTCTTCCACCATGTAAAAAACCACGGGAGCTATCCTCCGCCGTGCTAATGACCATGGGAGTTGTCCTCCACTGTGTAAACAACCACGAGAACTATCATCCACCGTGCTAATAACATCACGCACTCGGGTACCGTGACTGTAGAGGCGTCTGAGACTACCTTGGGTGAACCAATAGTCAACCCAATAACTCCCCGGAGGCCACCATAGCTGCCTCCCAACCTGTCCCTCCTGGGACTCCGAGGCACCATGCCCACCCAACAGGACCACACCCCTCTCACAGGCATGTCCGAGGAACACAAGATAAACCTAGTTGTCTATTCACACTAGAGGGTACACTCAACCATGATCAACCACCGAGTGGTCCAAGGCTCAACTGCGTGGTCACACATAATAACCCAACCCTAGTTACACGACAAGCTAGAGGGAGTCTCTATATCCTGGCGTAGCCTTAATCTCTACGCCCCACCAGCGTTCCACATACGCTAGTTAGATGCATGTACATTTAATCTTTAACATGTTAGTGATAATATACAACAGATCATAATCACACTTGTACATTATCATCTATCACATATTAGCATGTTGTCACTCCATCATGTTATCAATCAATCACATCCAAATAGTTAAACATGTATATACTAAACATTGTCACATCCAATCATCACGATTATACCATTATCGGACACGGGTACACGTAGTGGTACCCATGCCACATAATCATCAGAATGGTTCCCTTGCCGAGTGGCTAAATAAGTATAAGGTGTCCCATTCTGCGTACCCCCTGTTATTCATATATTTAAATATAGATATATGCAGAAATGCGTATGCTAATAGTACGATGGTTCCCTCACTCGATTGGGGCCAGGAAACTCGCTGTTTTCCGTCAGGGGCAACAATTGGAGAAGGCGAGGGAAGGAGAAAAAGAAGATGGCGAGACGAGGCAGAGAAAAGGTCAGGGGCGAGCAGCAACTCAGGCGAGCGAGGGAGAGAGAGAAAGGAGGACAAAGGCACTGAGAGATGAGAGGGATGAGGGAAGAGAAGTGAGGAAGAGAAGAAGGAGGGATCCGAGAGAGGCAGCAATAGCAGATGCGGCGGCAATATAGTTGTGTGCTACAATGCTGCGCAAAATGAGGGATTTAAAGGGGTGGGTTTAGGGTTTCTCTAGGGTTTAGGGTTCTTGAGGGATTTCTTTCTTAATTTCATCTTCTTCTTCTTTTTAAAGCACACAAAAATCAATACCATCCAAAAACTACATTTCAAAACCCGAAGAAGGATTAGATATCGAACATTGGGTGAGAAAATGTGTGATTTTCAATTATTTTGACATGACAAAGTATTAAATAATTCAAATTACTAAAATGCCCTTAGAGTCTCTGAACTCGGGATCAGGCAAAACAAGGCCTACCACGGGACCCACACTCTCCCCACTACTACTAAGACCGTAAAATCCCGAAAAATCGGGTCGGGTCGGGTCGTTACAGATACTATCCTCACTGGTCCTGTTGGGGGTCGATTTGTGGAGCAATTTTGTAATTTTCGCAATACATATTTTGTAGCCCTAATTAGGGCAATATATAATGTCTCTTTGCATGAGAGAGATGAGTGTGAGCGAAAATTATAACAGGCATGGCCGTCTCTTCTTTGTCTTTTTGTATTTGAGAATAGTGGATCTGGTTTGAACCCGTGGACTTACCGAAAGGGAACCACGTAACTCTTTGTGTCTTTGTCTGTGTTTGGTCTCTGGTTTGTTTTTTTTCATTCATTGTTTTGTGCACTTCTATTCACAACAATTACATGCAGTTTAACCTAAATTACTAGTATCTCTATTTAACACACTTTTCTGAAGAATGAGGATCTTCGATGATACCCCACACCAAATATGAAAATAGATAAAAAAATCAATGCATTGACAATCCTAACCATCTAACCGACAAACTTGCCTGTGTTGGGTGAGACAAATGTTATTATTTCTAAACAGCTGGTGGAAGACAAACTCTCCAGTCTCCACTCATCTAGGTTGTACATTACTGGATAAGAAATTCAATTAGAAACTTTAAGCCCTAGTCAATAGGACTTTGCATAGAAGAATCTCCATCTAAATATTGAGATTTTTATATATGGCTAGGGAAATTAGTGTTACAAGAAAATTAGCCATGTAATAGCCCGGAATTTTTAAATCAATATATATGTGGCTATTATTTATTTTAATAATGGAAATTGGGAATTTTGATGGAATAGATGTTAAGTGGATCAAAATTTGGGGCAAAGGCCCAAGTATGGTCCAATGGACCATGGGTTGGATGAAATTCATTTAATTGGTCAATAATGATTAATTGGGTCAAGAATGGTCAAATTGGGTCAAATACCCATTTGGGACCCAATGGGCTAAGATGGTTAAGCTCTAAGGTAAATGGGTAGGAAATAAATTTAATTGGGCCATGGGCCCAATGGTGACCCACTTGGTTGGAATGGATTGAATTGGAATTAAACCACCTAAGTTAGTGATGAAATGATCAAGATGGCATAACCAAGTGGGGTCCACCTCCACCTCATCAAGTAAAGTGGCGTGTGGACCAAGGCATAGGTGGGGCCGACCATCATGGTTGACTTGGTCAACCATGGATAAGTCAAAGGGAATTAAAGAGGATCAAAGTGAATTAATGTGATTTAATTAATGTGAATCACCTAAGTTAATTTTGATTAAGCCTAGGTGACATGGCCGAATGGGGCCCACCTCCACCTCACCAAGGGAGGTGGCGGGTAGGCTAGGAGTTAGTGGGGCGGCCACCATGGTTGACTTGGTCAACTATGGGTGGATTAATGGAGAAGAAACAAGGAGATTAAAGGGGTTAATTGAGAATTAATTAACCTAAGTTAAGGATCCAATTAATTAATTAATTAAGTTAGTCAAATAGGTCAATGGGGAGTCAAAGGAATAAGTCAAGGGGTGGTTTCATCTCATTGAAACCACCCAAATCACTTAAAGAAACATAAATAAAACCATGGGCTTAGGGTGGTGGTTTCATCTCAACCACCACCACCCAAAGCATGAGGACCCATATCCTCCATGATGATGGTCAAATGGTCAAGATGGAAGACCAAACCACTCCATCTCAAGAGGCCCAAAACCGTTGGCTTAGTTGTGGTTTTATCCCAACCACCACCACTAAGGCATGTGAGCCCATGCTTGGTTGGTGGAAGGGAATGATGATGGAGCCTAACTCAAGCAACCAAATGAGATGAGTTTTGATTCCTTCATCTCTTTTCCATCTCACTCTCTCCCTCTCTTGCTCCCTCTCATTGTCGACCCACACCCAAGGAGAAAAGAAGAAGAAACTTAGAAGAAAAAAAGGAAAGAACAAGGCTTGGCCGACCCCAACCTCAAAACCAAACCTTGGGATAGTTTTTCCCATCCTCTCCTCCTTTCTCTCTCTCAAACCCACTCCATCATTAGCCGACCCAAACCTTGATGATCTCATTTTGATCAAGCACATCTTGACCAAAGATCAAGAAGAAAAAAGATGGAGAAAAAGCTAAGGATCCAAGTTGAGAAAAAGAAGTTGGAGGAGCCGCGGAGTGGTAAGTAATTCTTAAACAAGAATTTACATTTTTCTTTTAGAGGTTAAGAAGAAATCATGGAATCCATTTTCTTTGGATTGAATGGTGGCCAAAAATGTTGTAGGCCATGGATCTAAAATCCATCCAAGGAAAAAGATGAGAAATGGACAAACCCTAATGGGTGAGAGAGATTAAGAAAAAATAAATGGATGTATTAAGGACATTATGTATTAAGATTTATTTAAGCATGGAAGTATGGATTTTTGAAGGAATAATGGACCATA
The DNA here is from genome assembly GCA_013350335.1 of Chimonanthus salicifolius. NCBI lineage: Eukaryota > Viridiplantae > Streptophyta > Magnoliopsida > Laurales > Calycanthaceae > Chimonanthus > Chimonanthus salicifolius. Next base: position 54,880,242 of record CM023535.1, on the reverse strand, counting down.
GGGTTCGGCCATGTTGTAGTGGCCGAGCCCCATGGTAGGTAATTAATGAAATTTTAATGGGGTTTTTAGGATTAAAATCATGGAAGGATGATTTATGATTTTTAAGGTTTTAATGATTAAATGTAGTGATTTTTAAAGGGATTTTAAATGAGAAATTCATGGAAGATGTAAATGGTTTTTATGGCCTCAAAAGGCATAGATGAAGGTGACCCATGAACCATGGGTTCGGCCATGGTGTATGGCCGAACCCTATGGTGATGTATTAATAATTTTTATGGATATGAAAAGATGGAAAAATGATGGAGAAGGTTCATTATTTTTAAGTGGATTTTAAGTATTATAAATAAGGTTTTAAAGGGTGGAAATAATGTTTTAAAAATAAAACCATGGACTATGGGTTCGGCCATGGTGTATGGCCAAACCCCAGGGGGAGACTTTGATAGATTAGGTATTTTGGAACCATGAAAAATAAATGGGAATTAGGGTTAAGTTGATGGACCAAAATGTATCTAATGATGATTAAGGAAGGATGATTTAAATTCCCTCATGGTGGAACTTATGGTGGAGCTAAATGATGTAAATGGGTCCATGGAAAAATAAGAAAAAGACATCATGGGTTCGGCCATGGTGTATGGCCAAACCCATGACTCAATTGTAAGTCATTTTTATGGGCTAAGGAGGGGTTTATGTATGTGTTTTAATTAATGAGGATTAAGTTAAGAAAAAGGGTTGTTTTAATGATTTTATGGCATGATTAAATGAGGCACTAATGGATCTAAGTGTATGGATCAGTTATGGACTTAATTATGCATGGATAAATGAGTAATTAGTCATGGAAAGGAGTAGTAGCAAAATCGTAAATAATGGCCAAAATGAAGAACCATGGGTTCGGCCATGGTATATGGCCGAACCCCATGGAGGATGATCATGGACTTAAGTGTGTTTAAAGACGACCTTATGTATGGTTAAATGAAGCCTAGGTGGCTGGTTTTTAGACTCATGTGATTAAAATATTTGATGGATTAAATGGGACCCACAAAACTACATAGTGAGGTTCGGCCATGGTGTATGGCCAAACCCCATTAAGGCATATGTTAGGGACTTAATCATGGATAAAATATGGACTGATTATTAATATGTAATAAGGTATCGGACATCGCAAGCAGTGTGCATTTGGGTGACCAGATTCGTGAACGGAAACGTAAAGGGACGCTAGTCGGTATTTGGTAGGATTCCTACCTTTTTGTAAGCCATAGATTATGTGTTATGTGATAGTTCCTTTGATTTATTTTGGTAATTATATGATTTTTTTTATGATGGGTTTTAAGACTATGATTTGTATATATTATATGGCATATGGCATTTACATCTCATGCATGGCATGGGCGGGAAAATAAAGGAATCGGAGTCCATGCTCCGTCGGGGCGACTGAGAAGCAAGCATGGGGATATCTTTATGTGTTTCATCCATCAAGAGGGGTACTATAAGGTACAACCGGAGTCCATGCTCCGTTGGGGCGACCGAGAAGCAAGCATGGGGATTCCTTGATGAGGCTTTGCCATCAAGGGGGATGCCTAATGTTGATCATATCTTGATGAGGTTTTTCCATCAAGAGGGACATGGCACAATGATGGTATGGAGGATGGGTGGGACTCATGACATAAGACACCCATGGCATGGCATTCATTTTATGGTTTTCATTATATTATTACATATGTGTTTGTTATCACTAATCCATGTGTTGGCCCTACTCGGAGTCCTACTGGGCGCGTTGTCTAACGCCCTACTTCCACCTTAGCTGATGGCGCAAGGGATATCGGAATCGAAGGACGCGACGGGAGCCAAGCGTAGGAGCTTGGGGAAGCGAGCTAGATAGTTTACTTAAATTTATTTTGGAAATGTAATTTGAGTAACTTAGCTCGTCGGACTGTAATAATTTATATTTCTGCTATGGTTTGGACTTTACTTTTGGACATTATGATTTGAGGTATTTTAGTAATTTAAATAGTGTAATCTTCCTTGCTATCTAAAAATTGGTAGGATAGACTCTATTATAATTCCGCATTAAGTTATAATCCCTCGAGCTTACTTTCTACGTGTGAACCGTTCTCGTGGACTTACTTTCCACGCACACGTAGGGTTGGCCAGTTAAGGGCTGGGCTTTAGAAGCTCGGACTTAACTCGCGTCATGACGTCCCACGCCCTTTGTCACTTTTATTTCAAAAAAAAAAAATAGACTCTGATTTTCAGTCAATTAAGCATAGTGAAAAGGGGCAGGCGTTACAAGCCATGTTTTAAAAAATCTCATCAAGTTTCTCAAATCATCTTAAAAAATGATGCGTAATAATTAATTCCAAAAGGAAAAAGGTAGACAAAATACCCACCTCCCTTTTTTTCCAAATTCCTTAAAAACACTTGCTCAAAATAAAATTAGAAAAATACATGTATCAACAATTTTTTTTATAATATGAGCATCCCCACCACATATTAGAAGTGAGACTAATCCTACGAATATCCAAAACCACCTGCAAACTTCATGTACTTTTTAATGAGCATGTGTAAATCTCCCCATCTATACAAGATTTAAACCTGTTCCCCGGCTTGGCTGAGTCCCTGTTTGCTCAATTCCATGACTCGGGAAGAAACACTTGCTAAAAGAAGCTTGAAGACTCAAGATGATCAAGGAAGATGATCATGCTCCACCAAAGCTCAAAGCTCATCGTAATGGCAATCATAGAAAGGTATAATGGCCATTGATGACCTTAGGAGGAACCCACACTTGAGAAAAGACTTTCCATAGGCTTAGAAAAATAAATGGTTAAAATCATATGAAGACTAGTGAGGTTGCTTGACAGTGAATTGGAAGCGAACTTGGAAATATGAATTAAGTTCACTGTCAGCACGACCAATCTTATCTCACTGACCCCTCGGTGCAGTCAGGATCTACCCATTGTGGTCATGGACTGGTCGGCCCGAATGAGACAGGTTCGAGAACTTAGAACTGTCATTCTATAAATGCCTCTGACCGAGAGTCTCATATGCACCGACCCCTCGGTGATAAACTTAAACGACCCCTCGTGGTCGCCGACTCATCGGTAAAAGAATTATAAGTCCTGGGCTATGAACTAAAGCAGGCTCTCGAGAAAACAGACATCTCGTGATTCAAGAACGATCGACAATAATAGGACCGAACCCTCGGTAAAGGGCGACAGGTCTGTCTGGGTTTGACTAGTTTTTCTCTTGAAACTCTGTCAGCATGGAGTTTCCCCTTATCAAGTCTCTCACATGGACCGACCCATCAGTGCCATAATTGTTTACCCATCGGCGACAATGACATGTCAGTCGGGAAGTAATAATGTCGTTGAGGGTGCATTTAATGCACAATGGTCGAGTGGTTGAATAATAAAAAACATGAACGCCGACCCATCGATGCCACCGACCTGTCGGTCCTGGACAGTTCAAATGACCTGTTATGTCTTCTCTATAAATATGAGTGTTGTATGATCATTTGGACATCTTCCCTAAACTGAGAAAAATCATACACTCTGAGGAACGATCAGCTCTATTGTGCCTATACCAAAATCAAATACCCAATCTTTGTTTAAATATTGTGAGAGAGAAATAAAGAAGAGAAGATACAACGTCTACTAGGACTTGATCCAATTATCCTAGTCTTACTGAAACTGTGATTGCCATACGATGTCTACAAGAAAGAGCGTCATCACAACTTGAGTGAATCTTTTGAGAAGCAAACATCATCAACGAGAAAAAGCTTTAAGGCAAGTGCTTCTTAGTTTTAATTTTGTTTTTAAAACCTATAACCCAGAAATGGATTAAAGGGAGGTACCCTGGAACCATTATAAAAACTCTAGAGCGTCATCTCTAGCACAGTGGTGAGTGGAAGTCCCAGCCAATTGAGTGAGGTAGAATTCTTACTCTAATTGTGAGGGTGTAAGTCCCCACATAGTGAATTTGGGGAGAGCTCAAGGTTGGGCGACTCATAACAGTGGATGTAGGTGGTTTAACCGAACCACTTTATATCCTAGTGTCCTTTAGATTGTGGTGTTAGATCTAACTTCTTGTATTGATTGGTTGATTTAACTTTCTAACACACTTACTTGATTGTTATATCAGCCACACTTGGAGTAATCAATCAAGTTAATTTTAAAAATGATCATAGAATTGAGATTGACCTATTCCCCAACACACACTCCTTCCCCCCACCCATCCCCCCCCCCCCTCCCTCCCCCTCTACATCATTCGTGTTCTAGCACATTAGGATTTTCAGAACGCAAAACCTCCACATGAAAAACAAATGTATGTATCAACAATTATAACCACTTAAAAATCCTTTAGGACCCTGTAATACCCTGACCCAAATTAGGCGAGTTTAGTTTAATAAATCCTTTTTAGACCGATTAATCTCGAAAATTATAGTTAGGGTTTTGTGAAAAGCCCAGATGTGGTCCAATCCGAGCTCGATAGCTCAGTGATCCAGCTCGTCCAGCTGGAGGGGCAAAATGATAATTTACCGCTTATAGTTATTATTTTATTAATTGTGTTATAATGTGATTATTATTTGATGATATTATTCTCCTCAATCAATGATTCTTAGTTCTGATTTTAAAATAATTTTATTTTCAGAAAATAGTATTTAAAACCACCCAACAAAACCCCGAAAGGGAGGAATGAATATTTTTAAATGGTTTTGGAAATGAGAAATTTTTTGAAACAAGTATATTATGTTAGACCATTTTAGTATGGTCTAGTTTATTCTTTCAAACCCAAAAAATGAGGACTTCAAATTGTTTTATTTAACATAAGTTAAATCACGTAAATAGCGTTAAAATATGATTTTTATTTAAATCTATGGTTCTGGTGAGTTTTAAATCTCCAAATTTTTATGGTAATTGGAGTTTTTAAAACCCAACTTATCTATCAAGTTAGATTAAAAATTTCAAGCCTTAAAAGTATTGTTTTTAGTTAAAAATCGAGTTTTTATTAAAATAGGGGCGTTTTTGCAAAATCAAAAATTTTGAGGGACTAATCTGCAACCAACACCCAAATAGTGCGGTTACTGTTCGAGACGTCAGTAGCAGCTGCATGCAGCTCCCACCCGACCTCCACCGATTGCCGAGATTTTCTATAAAATCATCTTCAGATCAACTGGTTTAAACTTCTAGAGAAATCCCATCTCTTTCAACTGTGACTTTTCAGCCAATCCTTTCCTTTCTTTGCCTCTGTCTTTCCTAGTTTTCTACACCGTAAGCTTAAGAGGAGAAATTTTTCAAAAGTTGGATTTTCAACCCAGGAACTCGAGTTAAGGTAACCACTATATTCCTCTTTGAATTTTAATCGGTTTAAAAGGAAGAAAAAATGAATTTGGCCAAGATTTGAGTGAGTAAAATGGTTTTGAAGCTTAAGGAAAAACTTGATTTTCCTTTTATCAGTGTGTTTTTTGTGTTAAAATCCGATGGCCCATTTAGTTTTTAAGTTCCAAACCACTCCCTATGGAAAGAGGACTCACTGTAGAGTCCATCTGACCGGTTGGATATGAAAATCGAATCCAGGAAATCCACTATTTTTGGATTCGTATTTCATGGTGTTGCTGCCCGTTCCCTGTCTGCTATTGCAGACAGTAGAGGAAGACGACTCTCGGATGGTCCAAGAGTTGTGCTTCGAACGGTCCGAGGGTAACACCCTTCGAACTGTCCGAGAGTGACCTTCTGACGTTCCGAGCTTTAACTGGAAGCCCCGAAGCCGTCCTGAGGCTAGCATTTTTTCTCCGGATGTTCCAAGTCCTAGTTCGGAAGGACCAAACCCCTCTCGGACGATCCGAGCTTCACTCGGCATGATCCGAAGAACTCAGTTTTTTAGTATAAAAACTTGTCTGATTAGTTATGCATGTTTGAGTGCTAAGTTTTAATGTGATGTTTATGCCCTTGATAAATTAAAAATGTATTAACCCTCTTCTCTTAATACTATAGTGTATGTACTATTGTATTCACTTCAGACCGACTCTATTTGTCTGGCACTGAGTGACTTCACTTCCAGGTCAACGCTATATCTGTTGGGCACTGAGTAACCTCGAGGCCTTACTCAACATGTCAAAACTGGTCCTATAGAGAAGACAACTGAGAAGTAACCTCAGTATCTAGACCTAACTCAATAAGTCAATCTGGCCATGCCCAGAAGACAATATGAGTTTTGCACTGAGCACCTTATTATTTCTATATTGTGGATTATTGTAATTTAAAATGGTTAGAAACCAAGTAGGAAACTCAATTCCATTTACCTTAGAGATTTTTTTAGGGAAAACAAGCATGGTTTTGAAATACTACTTGTATGTATACATTTGATGCTATGTATGTTGACCTATTAATAATTGTGCACTTGTTTGCTTGTTGAACAGAGACCGCAATACCACACATTTTCGGTGAGGGAACTTAACTTTGCAGTAGGTGTAATCAGGTTTAATGAGATGGATCTTGAGCAATGAGTGGTTTCAAGTTGATGAACCCACCCATGTGCCTAGACATGAGGCATTGTTGTAAGAAGTGCTTATGATAATTGTGAATGTTAATGATGTTGATTATGAGTTATGTGATACTGCTTCCACGTACTCTTTACTATTAAACCATCACCGAGCTAAGTGTGTCGATTACATCTACTGGACTAGGTGGGTCGACAGTGACTGACAAGGTATGTCAGTACCGGTTTTGAGGTGTGTATCGGAGATGTACTTGCACGGAGTATTTTGACCGTATCGGGACTTAATACTATTGGTGTCAGTATAGTTTCTAGGGGTTAGGTGGATGACAGTAGTTATGGAAATGATGATGAAATTATACTTGATGTTGAGAATTTATTATCAAGCATGAGATATTATATTGCAAATGTTGATTATTTACTAACTTGATGTTTCATTAGACTACACTGTTATATTTCCTTCACTGAACTAGTTAGCTCACCCCACTCACCTTTCAGGAGATCTGCCAGAGGAGGAGAACCCTCCATATGAAGTTTAAAGTGGATAAGCTGCGGCATTGCTTTGGGATTCCCACTGAGGGGAATTCACTTATCTTTGCTTTTTGGTTTTTAGAACCGTTTGTTTATGTAAAGTACCGTGTGTGGTACTTAGTTTGTTTACACTTCATGTATTAAACTACCATGTGTTCCGCAGTTACTCTGATGATGTTGTAATAATAATTCAGTGTTGGACTTATGTGTTTGTGTTTGTGTTTATGTTTATGTTGGGTAGACTTATGGTATGTGTTTGAATCCACATGTTGAGATCATGTGTGACCTTTGGGCCTAACCGTTGATCTGGCTCAATTAGAATTCTTGAGTTTAGTTTCAAAAAAAAAAAAAATTAGTCTCATTCCGGGCCCACCTTTCGGGTTGGGGCGTGACAGACCCCATGCTAAATGGGCGAAAAGAAAGACAATGGAGATAAATTTCAAAAGCAGAGATACTGCATCTAAATGGACAATAAGGCTTGTTCCAAGTTTTTGAAACCAAAACTAGCATCATCTATTTTCTTTTCTTTTTTGGCTCAAAAGGTGGAGCCCAGTTGTGTACCCACTTCATTTACAATTTTTCTTTTCAATTTTTTGTAACTTTAGTAGTTGTTGTGCAGTACCGTGAACAATGAAAATAGTAGAAGATTTGTGTGTGTAAACGGAAGTAACTAGTCGTGAGTGAAAACATGAGAGAAGAGAGAAAACAGAGAGGAAAGAATGTAAGAGACTGTGAAGAGAGAAGGGAGTCCTTGTAATTATTCTTCATAGTAGAATCTTGATTTCACGCTCCGTGGACATAGGTGGTTTTGCCGAACCACGTATTTCTCAGTGTTCTTTCTCTTGTGTTTGATTGCTTGCTCTGATTTGTGATTGTGGTTGTATGGGCTGATTTTATAACAAGATGGTGTTAGAGCCAGTCAGGCTACCTCATGTGGACTCAATAGATCCCTCAGGCGAATGGGATGGGCAGTGTCGCTCTCTCTGTTGGAGGGCCTCATTCGAAGGGAGATTGTTAGGACTGCTGTGAACGAGTCCCACATTGAAAGTGTAGAAGGAGATGTAGGAGTTTATAAGCGACTTGGATCATAACACCAGCTAATCTTGAAAATAGTTGAAGGGACAAGAAAAATAAGGAAAATGATGGAAAATAAAGAAATGTGGAGAGAGAAACATAAAAGAAGGTAGGAGCAACTGTTAACTGTGAATGGGAAGGTACTAATCTTGTTATTCCAACAACATGAGGAAAAAGAGTTTGCATTTATTTTAGTTTGCAATTCATGAGAGTTGTGATGCCTCTTTGCGCATGATGCACCAATCAAAAATCATTGGCTTAGAGTGTAGCTTTGAGCACTATTTTTTTTCTTCTTTCATGATAATTAAGTGAAGGAAATTGATAGATTTGGTGAGTTGAGAGTATTTATTTTCAAATTTTGAATATTATTTTTGAAAAGAGTAAATTTGTGAAAAACTTGACTAAAAAGAGGGGATTTTATGATTAAATGTGATCATTTTGAAATTTTATCTGAGATTTTTCACATTAAAGGTATATGAATTGAAGAAAGAATTATTTACTACGCCTTTTTGATAACCATCAATTATATCTTGAGATTTTTTCACTAAAATGTTGTGATTTATGTTGGTGTTGGCAAGCAAAAACAAAAAGAAAAGATTCACCAAAAATAGCTAAAACTAAAAGATATTTTACAATGGGATTTTCTAGCAAAATAAAAAACTACATTTTAGGAGTTGGCTTCTCCCTAAAGTGTTTTGGAATTATGTCATAGGTAGTCTATGATGTAGGTCATTTTCTAAAAATATGTATTCCATACCATTGTTGAAAGGGAAGTGATTTTTGCATCGTGGGGTTACCTCACGGTGCACTAGTTTTTTTTTTATTGAAATTACAATTTACCCAAAGTCCCTTAAAGATACACGACATTCCATTTTTTTTTTCTCTCCTTGTTTTTCTTGTTTTCATGTTCTCTTTCCAAAACAGCAGATGGAGAGAGGATGAGAGAGAGGGAGAGCAATGGAGAGAGGCCGTCGACGGTGGAACCTGAGTGACAATGTGGCTGGAATCCAGAAGCATTGTCGGTGAGCGGATCTGAAGAGATCAAGACTTAGTTGGGGACTGGATATACGTCTTCTTTCCCATTTCTCATGAGATACATCTATACGTTCTTCTAACTTGAATTGATGTAAAGGCTACCACGTCCACGCATTTCTCCACCCCATATGAAAGACAGGCAATCTGTTCGAGTATCTTATGTTAAAATAGACTGATTCACTTTGTTGTTCATGGCATGCAAAATACACATATTACCCACCAGTCTTTTATACATCATCATCAGTAAAGTTTTGTCTAATTTTTTCAGAGTGGCTTTCCAACTCTACTTTCCACATAATTCTATTCAGAATCATACTCCCCATCAACCTATATTCCATTATATCCTGTTTTAATGTTGGGTGTACCTCCTCATGAGGTGGGGCCCACAACATTAAATAAAAGCATGGCCTTGGGCTTAGGCATGGGCCATGACGTCATAGAATTTGTATTTCTCCTATGAGCATTTAATGCATTTAAGACTTCTCCAAAAAGCTAAGGAGAAAGAAACGGTGCTTTCTCTTGGGCTGCATTTGGATGGAGGGTAATTTTTATAGGGGTTATCCCTAAATAGGGCTCATCCTTGAATAGGGGTGATCCTTGAATTAGGATTACCCTTATCTTTTTTGGTAATTGCAATGGTAAAGTAAAACCTTACTCTAAGGGTAAAAAATCTTATTTGGTAAATAAAAGCAAAACCTGATATATTAATATTTTTTAATTTTTTTATTTTTTTATATAACATAATTATTAAATAATATTCATGAAGTAAATTCTAATAATATAACTTATAATAATATTATCTAATTTTTATAAATTATTTTTCATAATTATAATTTAAAATGAACATTTGCATTCTAATATTAAAAAAATAAATAAAGATTTTTTTATATTACTATTTTAAATCCTAATAAATAAATAAAAAATATCAATATATCTCTTCATAAAAATTATAATTATTATTTTTTATATTATATGAATTTAATAAAAATATTAATTCTCATAAAATTGTTAATATGTTAGTTTATCCCTATTCAAAAGTAACCCCTATAAAAATTTACCCCTCACCTAAATGCATCACTTTGAAAATGTTATAGAAATTTTATTTTTATATTACATAGATTTAATAAAATTATTAATTCTCATAAAATTGTTAATATGTCAGTTTATCCCTACTTACAATTATCCCTGCTCAAGGGTAACCCCTGTAAAAATTTACCCCTCACCCAAATGCATCACATTGAAAATGTTGCAGAAATTTTATTTTTATATTATATAGATTTAATAAAATTATTAATTCTCATAAAATTTTTAATATGTCAGTTTATCCCTACTTACAATTACCCCTGCTCAAGGGTAACCCCTGTAAAAATTTACCCCTCACCCAAATGCATCACGTTGAAAATGTTGCAGAAATTTTATTTTTATATTATATAAATTTAATAAAATTATTAATTATTATAAAATTGTTAATATGTCAGTTTACCCCTATGTACAATTACCCCTACTCAAGGGTAACCCCTATAAAAATTTACCCCTCACTAAAATGCATCACGTTGAAAATACTGCAGAAATTTTATTTTTATATTATATAGTTTTAATAAAATTATTAATATGTCAATTTACCCCTACTTACAATTACCCCTACTCAAGGGTAACCCCTGTAAAAATTTACCCCTCACCCAAATACATCACGTTGAAAATGTTGCATAAATTTTATTTTTATATTATATAGATTTAATAAAATTATTAATTCTCATAAAATTGTTAATATGTCAGGTTACCCATACTCAAGGGTAACTCCTGTAAAAATTTACCCCTCACCCAAATGCAACACGTTGAAAATGTTGACACATTTTTAAAATAATTTTCTAGCAGAATAAATTGTTAATTACCCTCAAAGATATTATCATGAATCTCAAAATTTTCAGAGTTTTGAGACCCTATCAAAATTTCGACAGAATTACCCCTTAAAAATAGAACATTTTGACCAATATGTTTCAGAAAATTATATAATATATAATTGAAAAATAGAGGAAGGCACGGAATAAATAGGTGAAAGGTTTCCTTAAAAAATAAAAAATAAATAAAAAACCACTATTATTATTTTAAATTTCAATAAATGACTAAAAAAATTCTTCATATCTCTTCATAAAAAAATATAATTTGTTGTTTGGTGATATAAAATTTATCAAATGAAAATAATGGAGTGCTTTTAAAAAAAAATAAAAGCCAAGTACTCACCAAAATAAATAAATAAATAAAATGTTAAAAAAAAAAAAAAAAGGGAGGGTAAGGAGGGATATTCATCCCCTTGCCCCATGGGAGTATTCAAAAGGGAGACAAGAGGGGAATTTTTACCCCTCCCCCCTTGTTACCAAACGGGGGTAACAGAGGGTTACCCCCTATTACCCCCCATCCAAACGCAGCCTTGGTCTTCCTCATTTTTCCTCTCTTAAGTGGTCTACACTCCCATACAAAGAAGTAGTGAGCTCTTTGTTGTCTACGGTTGAGAGGTTTGGCTTCAACCTCTTGTTCTTCTTGTAATGCATCAAGGCTTTATGTATTGAGACATCATCTCCTTTTGGAGGTAAGTGCATCCATCATTTTCTTGGTGAAAAAAACCTGTAATCCAAGAGTAATATTGCTGTATTTTTTTGCTCTTGATGTGTTATCATCTAGTTGTGATCTAGAGAGAATCCTTGTAATACCATTTTCATATAGTGGAAGATCTTTTGGACAATGTCCCGTGGTTTTTACCTTTTTAGAAGGGTTTTCCACATTAAAATTGTGGTGTCTTTGTGGATTATTGTTTTCTTTATTTTGTTGTGGATTATTGTTTCTTGTATCTCCATATAAGTATTTGGTGTGTGATTTGGTCTCAACAGCTGATATCAGAGCCAAGGTTCTAATTATTTTTTGTGTAAATCATGGAGATGAGTGGCATACGGATGATAAATTTGAATGGCAACAATTGGATGGCCTAGAAATAAAAAATGGAAGATCTACTATAATGTAGAGATTTATTTACACCCGTAGAAGGTGTTGAGTCTAAACCAGAAAAACCGTTGGGTTTATTCGGCAATGGTTGGATGACAGTGTGTATCATCTTATATCCATAGAAACCACGACATACTCACTTTGGAAAAAGCTAGAAGGGTTGTATCAAAGAAAAACTGCTGGAAACAAAGCGTTCTTGATTAGGAAGCTTGTAAATTTGAAATATAAAAGAGAGTAGCTCAATTGTAGAACACTTGAATGAGATGCAAAGTATTATTAAACAACTCGTTTCCATGAAGATGGTAATTGCTGATGAGCTACAGGCCTTGTTACTATTGAGTTCTTTACCTAACATTTGGGAAACCATTTTTTTTTTTTTATATAGATAAGTAGATTCAAAGGGGGGCAAAACTCCCAAAAGAAGAAAACATAAAAAGGAGGCAAAGAAGCCTCAAAGAGAAGAAACTACCCCAAAATTGGGCAAAAAATGAAATGTACAAAACTCCCAACTGAAGTCAGGCAGTCCAAAAGAATTGCTCAAAGACTTCATCCTTGACAGCAATATTGGAAAATTGATCCCTGTAGAAACTAAGAACCAAATCAGTGCTACTAGCATCAGGCATAGAAAGACGAATGTGACTTCGCTGAAGATGATGGGCAATTGAGGCAATGTGGGTACAAATTGCCCAACTAGCATTAGAATGAAATTTAATCTGATTGAACAGGTCTTTGTTAAGGCATTGCAGGTGGCTGATTTGAGGCCCGTACGTATGAACAAAACAGAGAATTTGTTGACAAAAGATTAACAAGTTCTCTCTAGAAGCGGGAAGATTAAAGTTGCAGAAGTAACTACCCTTGTAACAGTTTGAGGGCCCCAAATAAAGAACAGCAACGCTGGTCCTGCTGTCCTGAAAGATTAGCCCAAGCAATAATGTGCAATCAGTACCAGAAACAGCGTCTCTAGCGACAAGAAAAACAGACAAACGATGAAAAGGGGAGCTGTCTGGAAGAAGGTCCAGTAACAGGAAGTTTATTGAATGAGGAACTGAGAAGCAAATCATCGGTTTATTCTCATTCGGAAGCACTAGTCGTAGAAAATAGGAGAAATATAAGTAGAAAACCTCATAATCGTGAGAAGTCAAAAGGAAGATCCAAATCAAGAAAGAGGATTACTTGCTACCACTGTGGTAAGCAAGGACATATGAGAAGAGAATGTCAGAAGCTTATTAAAAAAAAAGATTGTCACGGCCAGAACCCGAAACACGTGACTAAAGAGAAAGATAAACAGTTTAACAAACCAAATCAGCCAAGACAAACATCATCGACCACTAATTAATTTTCAAACATCAAGTCGAGTTTCTCCACTTAGTTACAGGACCATGGATTCGTGGAATACATTTAGCAATCCATATAAATAGAACATTTAAATCATGATTGACAAAATACAAAAAAGGGGACTACATATGTCAAGCTCCCTACCATCGCCCATAGGGTCCGGGAGACCCCACCTACATCGTAAATCCTGCATCTATGAGGGATTAGCACATACATAATAAAACCACAATACAATACAGAGTGTTCAGTGGAAAGTAAAATCATGTCCACACATAACATACAACACATACACAATAGTTATTGCATTTTATATAGACATTTTCTGACCCCCTTCATTTCTTCAGCTGATTCCACCACAAGTGGAAGTGGGGACATCAACATATCACTCATGCAATCTAAGTGAAGTGATATGCGTCAGTAAAGGGTTAGCACATGCATAGTAACACCAACTTGCAATATTAAATATGCAACGTAAAGCAACATTCAAGGTAATACATAACCTTTAACCCACACACACAACTTCTATAACATTACATAGACATTTCTTAACCATCTCTATTGCTTCCACCAATCCCATCACAAGTGGAGGAGGGGACCTTATCATGTCTCTCATGCAACCTGAGTCCAGCCACCTCAATCCGGGTCATGGCCCTCGTCTAGTCGTATTGATAAACTCCGGGAGTGGACCCTAAGGTTCCAGTCCACCCCTATTTCAGATACCCCCCGGGCATGGACCTCAAGGTTCCAGTCCACCCCTTCTAGGTATCCACCACTACTCCAACCTTCGTGGTGTAATCCGACCCCGACTATTGACTCACTGCACCTAGACCATCCCACAACTCCACTCCATGGTGACCTCATTTCCATTCTTATCTGGGGTGTTTATAATTACCATTCACCTACCAATGACTCAACTCACACACATCACTTCCATCTTCTTCATTCAACTCACATAAGAACTATCCACCAACATGATCTACATGCACAACTGACACAATAGATATAGTGTCAACTTAATTCCATGGGCATGCATAAATAAAATAACCAAATTCCATGATTTGCATAATGTAGAGTGGATTCCCTCGCATGCCAATACATTTCTCTAAGTGTATTAAGCACACTAAATTACATGCATTTAAAAATCCAATTTTGTTTTATGCATCTCAAATACTCATACACTATGTGGAGACAATGCACCTCAACAGTAACAAACTTATCACTATCCGTTCACATATTTAACACTCTACATAAGAATTAAGCCTACAATGTTTCAAGTGGAGTTTCCCTAACCTAGGGCCCTACGACACCTCCGGGTCTCCTTCGGGTTGGCGAATCTCCAAGCCGGGAGAATGAGATGCTGTTCATCAAAGCAACACAAGAAATGGCACTCATAAGTCCCAAAACTTTAGTAAAATAGCCTTAATCTCACGCTAGAGGTAAAAGCCCCAATTTCTTAGGGCTCTAAACGCCCAAATTCTCAAGTATAAATCCATGAGTTTTCAATTAGAATGGAAGTTCCCATTTCCCCCAATTTTTCATGACCCCCAATCACCTATTTGGAGGGAATCTCATGTTTTCCCTAACCTTCCCCAATTTTTCCCATCCCCATCACATGCCATGTAACGACCCACCTTTTTTCAATTGATTAAATCAAAGTAATTTTTTTTTTATATACGGAACAACGATGGATACATCACGACGCGAGCTGAGTTCAAGTCCGAAGACCTAACCCCCAACTGGCCCAACTCTAGCACATACGTGAGTCAACTCACCAAACGTTTGTGTATGTGCCAGCACAACACTGCGAAAATAAAGTATGCAGAAATAACATTTTGCGAAATTATAATATTAAACATTTCAATAGCAATGATGGAAATTACTTAACTAAATAAATCAATGTATCAAACCATATCCAAAATAGAAGTCATCCAGGTTATTACATCAATGGATCCTATTAAATTACATAATTCTATCAAAATGTCAAAATAAGAACTATGAGATCTTCAAGCATCTCCAGATCCATCTCTTCATTAAACATCACTGATGCAAGGTCCAACACCTTCTCCATTGCCCTGATCTGTGTTAATATTGGAGAGGGGGGGGGGGGGGGGAGATGTACGAGCTTAGTCAACTTGCCCAGTAGGAAATTTCGATCACAAAAATGCACAAAGTATGAAATCTCATAATATCAGATAATAAGGATAATAATGAGGAAAAATCTCAAAATATAACCAACACATGTTTCTCAAATACAAGATAGAAGATGTACCAAAGTCAGATAACTCAGAAATCATAAAATGATATGCCATGAGTGCCATGCATCAATGATATGCCCACCCATTTCCATGTATAAGATCATAACTATCACTTCAAATAATTATTCTCAATATTGACCACTTATGTCTACAGCGTTTGAGGCGGCGACTACCAAGGTGTTGTTACCCATCCACAAATTAACCGAGACTACCGGTGGAGTGTGGTCTCCTCCCTCTGCGCAGGGTTTCCGGACCTACCTAGGAGCTCTTTGGCCCAACTATGTCGTGACATTCATATCCAAGGACGGGGCCAAAGTCTAATATTTTGTAATCATTTTACATGAGTCTAAGCGAGGTCTGGACATTTCCTTCTTGGCAATGTGTGCAAATATGATAACAAAATCATAAATCCAATAATTTATCATCAAAATCATTTCCATGTACAAAATAAAATCATAATCTCATAAATCCATATTTATGCTTTTAAAAGATATAATATAAAATCATTCACCTCATTGTGCTTCAACAAAGTAGGAACTCCTACCTAATCGAAAATGATCAATGAAAGAATATTCACGCGTTTGTTTGAACCTGCGTCGAAATTACCCTCGACTCCTTTTGTCCATGTACATGTTCAAGTCATAATTTGTAGGTTATTATCACATAAAATCCTTGTCTAATCTGTGTAGGTCCAATCCAGACCTAAAGATCAAATGTATGATATCCCAAGTCTAAAAGATTCATTTTATATTTGATTTTATTAATAGACACACTAATTTTTCTGCTTAAGGTCGACATATCGACATTGTCGATACATCACCACTGGACACAGTCGACATATCGATTATCTCGATATGTTGACTGGACTCTGTCTGTTTCAGTTCATATTTTCCAGTCTCCCATCGGGTCACATATATTGACACAATCGATACATCTAATGATTTATACAGGCCATATGTCGAGTCTGTCAACATATCCTTCTGATTTGATTTATCAATTTCTTAAGGCGTCCTTTGTTTCCCGGTTATATGTATCGATCCACTCGATACATCGATGCATGTTTTTGCCGATACATCGACATAGTTGATGCATAGGTTTTAAATCGATTCATTGCCCTTAATCTCATTTTTAGTTTACTCAGGCTGATATGTTGGCCTTGGTCGATACATCGTCCTTAAATCAGTCCATTGTTTCAATTTCAACATACTTAGACTGATTATTACATTTCCAAGCTAACATATCGATCTAGTCGATACATCGTACTGGAACTAGTTTCATTTCTATTTTATCATACCCAGGTCGATATATCTTCCCGACGTAATTTCATCATCTTCATATTTTTTTTCCAGTTCAGTCATACCCAGGCTGACACATCGATTTTGTCGAAATTAATTTATCATCCCCTTGTTCCATTTTTCATTTCTGTCATACCCAGACAGATACATCGACACAGGCAATGTGTCGTCCTGGTTTTCCGTTCCATACTTATCATTTTTTGTTAGCTGAATTCTCACCCCAAAGGACACATCGATGAAGTCGATATGTTGACTCGGTTGAGTCAAAAGTCATGGACCCATTATCCATGGCTTCCCTTTACCCATGTATTCATTGTTCTTGGGTTCTTTCTTTCCCAATCCATTCATACACATTTCCTAAAGATTCTAGTGTTAATAATTTATTCAAAAATATTATAGACTCGCCTACCTCGAGTGATTCTTAGGTGTACTCGAATGGGTGAAATCTAATCTTCCTTGTCTCCTTGCTCTCCTTCCTCCTTGCTAGCTCGATTTCTCTTTCCCCTTGTTTGGTCTCTCCTTCGTTTCCCGGAACAGAGGAAGCCCGTGGGGAGGTGAAAAGGTTCTTGGTCGAGTTAAGGGCTGAGATGTGAGTGAGAGGGTGAACTCGGGTGAGTAAGAGGGATGCTCATATAGTCTGTTTTTCTTCTCTTCTTCACTGTTTTTCCTCTCCTCTTCTTTCCTTCTTTTATTCCATTTCCCTTCGTTTTCTCTTCTTTTTATCTTCATATTTTGATTTCCCTATACTCTTAATTGAGTGTTTGGAAAATAGAAACGACATGGTGAATACCCATGCATGGAAAACGAATGGTTTGGACGGTGGTAAAGAGTGTCTGCTGCAGACGTTCGGCCTACTCGACACATCAACTTTGTTGATGTGTTGATCCGTTTGATTGTCCTTTCCCCGATACATCGATCCAATCGATGCAACGTTTGGAAACGTTCATATTTTTCCGACACATCGACCAAGTCGGTGTATCGTCTGAGGGAAATTTAGTGTACCTTATTTATTTTTAAAAAAAAATTACATTATTGGGACCAAAATCATATATTTCATTTATATGATAAATAAATTACAAAAAATGAGGAGTTAAAACTCCGGGTCCTTACATGCCAACAATTCCATGCCAAGCCCCAAACTTCATCTTAGGGTGTTAAACCCTCTGTCTCAGCTAAGATTCTCTTTTTATTATCATTCCTCTCCATAATTTGTTTCATGCAACATACCCAAGGAAAAACCAAGATAGAAGATAGAGTTACCTTATTGGAAAGGAAATTAGGGTAAGCACTTTGAATCCGGTGTTTGGGGATGAAATATCCTCAATCTTTATGCATGCAGACAAGGAAGATGGAGGAGGAAGGAAGAAGAAGTTTGAGAGAAAAGGATCCCTCTCTCCCGCTATAACTCTCTCTCCCTCTCTCTCTCTCGCTTTCTCTCCTTCTTTTTTCTCTGCTTGTCTCCATTCCCTTTGTTTTCTCTCCTTCTACCGCTCCTCCCTCTCTCCTTTTTTTTTTTGTTCTTTCTTTCATTCTCAAGGGGAAAAACGAGAAAGAGAGGGAGAGTGTGGGTCCTATGGGGCCCACATGGGTTTTGGGTTATTTCTTTATTATTATTATTATTATTATTATTATTATTATATTTTTTTTTTGGATTGTTACAAAGATGGTGAAGGCAAAGAAACTACTACAGTTGCTTACAGTGGTGATCTCTTTATTTTTTCAGCTTGTGAAGATATATGTATTGGCCACTTAGATGACATAGATTGGGTGATTGACTCAGGTGCCTTATTCCATATTTCCCCATGGAGGATATTTTTACATCTTATCAGTCAGTTGATTTTGGTGTAGCGAAGATGGGAAATAGTGATATCTCAAAAATTGTTGGGAAGGGAAATGTGTGCATTGAAACTTATGTTGTCTGCAAACTGACTCTCAAGGATGTGAGACATGTGCTCGTTCTTCGCCTCTATATAATTTCTGCAAGAAAGTTTGATGAAGATGGATACACTAATTACTTCTGTAATGGAAAATGGAAGCTCATCAAAAGGTCTCTTGTGGTGGCAAGAGGTACAAAGTGTTGTACTCTAGACAAGACACAGGTGCAGCTGGCAAAGGAGAAGTGAATGCTATAGAGAAAAATTCTTCTGCAGATTATGGCACAAAATGCTAGGACATATGAGTGAAAAAAGGCCTACAAATTCTTGCCAAAAAGAACTTTCTTTCAGGAATTCAAGGTACACATTTAAACCATTGCATAGATTGCCTAGTTGGTAAGCAACACAGAGTCTCATTTTAGAAAGATTTGCCACATAGAAAATCAGATGTTTTAGAATTGGTGTATTATGATATTTGTGGTCCTATGAAAGTCAAATCTCTTTGGTGCATCTTACTTTGTGACTTTCATAGATGATGCTGGTAGGAAGGTTTGGGCATATGGTTTGAAGACTAAGGATCAGGTCTTGGAGACCTTCAAGCAATTTCATGCTTCTGTTGAGAGAGAAACAAGAAAGCTTCTAAAGTGTATTCGCACAGATAATGGCGGCGAATATAGAGGCACAATTGATGAATACTATAAAAGACATGGCATCATTCATGAGAAGATTGTTCCCAATACCCCACACCACAATGACGTAGCAGAAAGAATGAGTCGCACCATTGTAGAAAGAGTCAAGTGTATGCTCTCACATGCAAAATTGTCAAGATCCTTTTGGGGTGAGGCAATGAACACTGCAATTCATTTGATCAATCTATCTCCTTCCGCTCATTTACATGGAGATGTTGCAGAAAGTGTATGGACCAAAAAGATGTCTTTTATGGACACTTGAAGGTATTCGGTTGCAAAGCATTTGTGCATGTGCCAAAAGATGAGCAGTCCAAGCTTGACAACAAATCAAGACCATGCATTTTCTTGGGCTATGGAAATGAAGTGTTTGGGTACATGTTATGGACCCAATTGAAAAGAAATTAAATAGAAGTTGAGATGTGGTCTTTCTTAAAGACCAAACTATTGAAGATATTGAGAAGGTTGAGAAGCCACAACCTGTTGTTGATGATCTTGTTGACATAGATCCAGTTCCTCCTCAAGTAGCACGTGATGATGGGGAAGAAGTACAGGATAAGCATGATGATGCAATGAGTTATGATGGTATACCTACAGATGATGTAGAGCAGGAGGAGCAGCCCCCTCAAGAACCTCAATTAAGAAGATTTACAAATGAACGTCAGCCATCTACAAGGTATCCTTAGAAAAAGGGTAATGATTTCGATGAGACATTATCTCCTGTTGTAAAAATGGCATCAATACGTGTTGTATTAGGTTTGGTTGCAAGCATGAATCTTGAAATTGATCAGCTTGATGTCAAGACAACCTTTCTTCATGGTGATTTGAAGGAAGAGATATACATGGAACAACCAGAATGATTTGAAGTCAAAGGGAAAGAGCATATGGTTTGTAAGCTGAAGAAAAACTTAAATGGGTTGAAACAAGCTACAAGGCAGTGGTATAAGAAATTTGATTCATTCATGTTGGACCATTGATATATGGGAACAACTTCAGATCATTGTGTTTTTGGTAAACATTTCCCTGATGGTAACTTTATTATCCTATTGTTTTATGTTGATGACATGTTGATTGTTGGACATGACACTAGCAAAATTGACAGGTTAAAAAAAGAGCTAAGTAAACCCTTTGCCATGAAAGACTTAGGACTTGTAAAGCAGATTTTGGGCATGCAGGTTTCTCGTGATAGGAAGGCCAAGAAACTATGCCTATCACAAGAACAATATATCGAAAAGATGCTCCAAAGGTTCAACATGGATATGACAAAAACAGTTAGTTCTCCACTTGGTGCTCACTTCAAGTTGTGTTCCAAACAAAGTCCCTCAAGCATTGAAAAGAAACAAGAAATGGAAAAGGTACCATATGCATTAGCCGTAGGAAGCTTAATGTATGCTATGGTGTGCACAAGACCCGACATTGCATTTGTTGTTGGTGTAGTCAGCAGGTTTCTGTCAAATCTAAGAAGGGAACATTGGGTAGCTATCAAGTGGATACTCAGATATGTTAGTGGTTCATCTAAGAAGTGTTTATGCTTTGGTAGTGGCAAGGCTACTCTTGAAGGTTATTCAGATGCAGATATGGCAGGAGATATTGTAATGTAGAACAGCCTGCAACTAGGCAGGAAACAAAAATAAATGAGAAATAGGAAAAGGCTATGCCTTAGATAATCTCATTGAATATTCATTGTGTGTTTATCTCCCATATGGATACATGTATTTATAAGAAAAAATAAGAAATCAAAATAGAAAAGGACTCCTAAATCAAAGAGGAAAAGGATTCCTAAATCAAATAGGAAAAGAACTCCTAAATCAAAATAGAAAAAGACTCCTAAATCAAATAGGAAACTAACTAAAGTTGGACTGCTAAGATCCCAAACGAAAATAACAAATCCTACTTGCTAATTAAGAAATAAATAAATAAATAAATAAAAATAAATAAAGTGAAATCTGTGTGCTGCATCTTCTGTGTCCTACATCAGTCCCCCGGTCTTGAAAAGAACTCGTCCTCGAGTGGAAATCAGCAAAAGCACACGGCACCAAACAAAGATGAAGACCAAATCCGAAGATGCGAATGATGAAGCTTTGAACTACACAATCTTCAAGGCACAGACGACGAGAACATTCTTTCTGTGGGGCTGAAAAATTGAAGGACCGCAACTGGGCGCAAGCATAGACGAACCAAGCTGATGGCGAAGGGGTCGTTATATGGCACTGGAGTGATCACACGGTCCTGATGGTCTGTTGGATGGAGGACAGGAGGCTGACATGATAAGGGAAGAATAATCATAGATGAAGTCCTGGTATCCATAATGGGATCAGGTTTGGGTAATGGAGATAGGGTGAGAAATTTGAGGTGTTGGTGGAGGTGTAGGTAGAGGTGGTGGCGGTTGATCGACACTCGTCGGTTGTATCGACGGTGGTGCCGGCAACACAACTCGCTCTGTCTCCAACACGGGCATTGGTTGTGGGGTCACGACTGCATGAGGAGGATGCATGAATTCTGAGTCTGACTCTGGGGCAGTATGCACGAACGCTGATGATGTCTTTGGTGTGGTTGGCATACATTTCGGAGGAAGCGGGCACGTATTTCGAAGTTTTGTTCACCTTCATCGGGGCTCTGTATTTTCGGCCGAGCAATAGTTCTCTAAATTCTTGGAAAAAGTCATGAAATTCAGATCGCAACTCAGAGATAAACTCGGATTTAAAGTCATTGAACTCAGATTGGCCGAGAAATTGAGCACTATTTTTGTTGGATGCTAACGGGGCTACATGATGCTGGGAATCAGATTGGGGTGTCACATAATCCAAGACATGACGGTTGGAGTGGGGAAAATATTTAATGGAAGGGTAAGGTGGGACCGAACGATAAGACATGGGATCGGTCAAAGTTGACACATAGCTTGTCAAATAATCAAACTTGGTATATTTGGCAAGGCTGGCTCGAAGAGGTTGGTATATTTGGTTTTTTTTTTTTTTTTTGTTTTTTGTTGTCTGTGGGAAAAGGAGAGGAGGATGGGGATTGGGATGGTAGATCGTACCTGGGATAATGCCCAGATTTGGCGAAGATGGCGGGGATCGAGACTACGATCGTCCCTGATAACGCAGGAACCTGTCTCGGAACAGGAACGTCTCTGTATAACAGAGATACAGAGAAACTTGGCTCTGAACCAATTAATGTAGAACAGCCTGCAACTAGGCAGGAAAACAAAAATAAAGGAGAAATAGGAAAAGGCTATGCCTTAGATAATCTCATTGAATATTCATTGTGTGTTTATCTCCCATATGGATACATGTATTTATAAGAAAAAATAAGAAATCAAAATAGAAAAGGACTCCTAAATCAAATAGGAAACTAACTAAAGTTGGACTGCTAAGATCCCAAACGAAAATAACAAATCCTACTTGCTAATTAAGAAATAATAAATAAATAAAAATAAATAAAGTGAAATCTGTGTGCTGCATCTTCTGTGTCCTACATCATATTGACTCCAAAAAGTCCACTTCAGCCTACCTATTCACCTTTGTAGGGGGACCAGTGTCATTTAAGTTTCAAAAGTGTGTGGTCTTGTCTACTATAGAGGCCGAATTCATTGCTATTACAGAAGCTTGTAAAGATATGTTGTGGATGAAGAGATTCTTTCAAGAACTGGGCAGGAAAAAAGACAAGCATGATATTCACTGTGATTGTCAAAGTGTCATCCATCTTAGTAAGAATCCAAATTCCATTCCAGGTACAAGCATATAATGTAAGATATCATTGGATTCGAAATATTTTGGAAAGTGAGTCACTTCAATTTGAGAAGATCCATACATATAAGAATGTTGCAAATATGTTGAGAAAAGCCTTGCCCAAGGAGAAGCATGAACTATATTGCAGCATTGCAGGCATGGGTAAGATGAATCCCTCCTCATGAGTCATGACGGGAAGATTGTTGGGTTTCTCTCCTCATGAGATGGGGCCCACAACATTAAATAAAGCATGGACTTGGGCTTAGGCATGGGGCTATGACATCATAGAGTTTGTATTTCTCCTATGAGCATTTAATGCATTTGAGGCTTCTCCAAAAAGCTAAGGAGAAAGTAACGGTGCTTTCTCTCGGTCTTCCTCATTTTTCCTCTCTCAAACAGTCTACACTCCCATACAAAGAAGCAGTAAACTCTTCGTTGTCTACAGCTGAGAAGATTGGCTTCAACCTCTTGTTCTTCTTCTAATGCATCATGGCTTTATGCATTGAGACATCATCTCCTTTTGGAGGTAAGTGCATCCATCATTTCCTTGGTGAAGAAAACATGTAATCCAAGATCAATATTTTTGTATTTTTTTGCTCTTGGTGTGTTATCCTTTAGCTGTAATCTAGAGAGTATCCTTGTAATCCTATTTTCATATAGTGGAAGATTTTCTGGACTAGGTCCCATTGGGTTTTACCTACTTAGAAGGGTTTTCCACGTTAAAAATTGTGGTGTCTTTGTGGATTAATGCTTTCTTAATTTTGTTGTGGATTATTGCTTCTTATATATCCATAGAAGTGTTTGGTGTGTAATTTGGGCCCAACATTTAAGATCTCAATTCATGTCTTTAACGACATTGTACATTCTTTGTTTGCAATCCTTTGACTCCTAATTTGGGAAGTTGACCCAAATTACAAGTAGCTCTGATGTTTTAGAATCCATTCCACTGTGCTGGCAGCACTGAAATCACAAATGGCATTGATTGCTTAGTACTGCTTTTCACCACACCCATTCATCTTAGAGCTTATCTACTATTGGTTTCGGGTAGAACTCAGAGAAGCGGCATCCACCTAATTGAATTTCAAATGGGCGATATCTTAAACACGGTCAAAACACAAGTTCTCTATAGTATAGGAATTAGAGAAGCTTAATATTTCTTGCATAGAATACCTTTGATACTAACATGTTTTATGCACATATGTTTAGAGGATCCAAAATGTTCATGATGTGTGCTGCACTATTCCAAATGCAAGCCTCTACTGTTCATCATGTGGACCACAATATACTATTCCACAATCATTGTTTCGAGCCAAATGTTGATTCAGACCATTTGGGTCCTGATTCCAATTGACCTTCTCCCACACAGGCCATTTGTTTCGAGCCCTCCTGTTTTGTCTCTGAGCTACTTTCACTTGTTTGCAAGGCCCCATACTGGGTTCCTCACCTTTATCTCTTCACCTACATGGGATTGAAAGCATAATTTGATGATATATAATGGCGTCGAGAATCCCGACGCCTTCACCGATTAAGATCAGAATGTCTCAATGATTCACAAAATTGTTATTCATTCATCTTCATGTTATCATAAGCATGAATAACATATCAGAAACTTAAGGCGGAATAAACATCATAATAATAAACGTTAACACATACCCGAATCCATTAGCCATGTGTTTGAAACAAGAAGTCGATGAAGGAAGATGAAAAACGCAGCAGTTGTTCCTTCTTTCTTCTTCCTGCAATCAGAGAGAAATCTGTTCCTCGACTGTACAAATCTGTGTATGTTGTTTATAGGGTTTTTTATTTCTCATTCCTTTCTCTTCCTTAGGCACACTTTCTTGAGGAGAAGACGCCCCAAGCCGTTAGCAATGGAAAAAAATATATGAGAGCAAAAGAATGTGCATCCACGATCATGAGTAGGAGGAGAACCTTTTCCCATCTTCATCTCCCATTATTCTCTCAATAGTCCATAACTGATAGATAGATTAATGGGACAGTTTCATGCATCCTTTTAATCCATTTGACCGTTTCAATTCATTCACCACACATGGCAGTTACACATCTTAAGATGGATATGAGCCTTGGACCCACTACAATACATGAGTCATACTAAATGGGATATAACTTACATTCTCCTACTTAGCCCATGTATCAACATAATTGGGTACAAGGCTAACATAAGTGCACACATAAGTCATATCCATGTATGAATGATCATCATCATAATATTATATCTGAAGCAAACTACCAATGTGAGTCATGGCGGTTCCACATCGATTTAAAACAGCATGGTTCCTTCCCTGTACCACAACACTAGCAACCTACCTAGTACAGTCTTTAATAAGAAGCATACATAAGGTTTCAACGATAATTGACTTATATACAAAGACTATTTCCTGTTAACAAGAGTTTTTGATGCGGACATATGCGGGTGTGATCAAAATTTTAATTTTGATCCAGGTGGGTGCACAAGCAATTTGACAGGTCCGGGGTCCGAGTCGAATGATGAAAATTATATCTTCGATCCAGGCGGGTATCCGAGTGGAAATTTGAAGATAGATCATGGACTTTAATTCAATA
The DNA here is from genome assembly GCA_013350335.1 of Chimonanthus salicifolius. Taxonomy (NCBI): domain Eukaryota; kingdom Viridiplantae; phylum Streptophyta; class Magnoliopsida; order Laurales; family Calycanthaceae; genus Chimonanthus; species Chimonanthus salicifolius. Next base: position 54,854,363 of record CM023535.1, on the reverse strand, counting down.
GTATATTTCAGCCCGATTCCAAAATAAAGCAGTCATAGAAGCAGGCCCATTGCTTGTCAGGCCCAACAAGCCAAGCTTTGGCCCAATATAATATGCCCATTGATTCAATGACCGGTACACGCTTCATGCAGTGGGTTGAAGAGTCCTATCCCAATTAAGATTGGGTTGTCCATCATTGGAAACTTGGTGTATTCAAGATATTTTAATAGTAGTTGCTTAGTTAGTCCTATTTTATTTAGAACTATATGTTTTAGATTAAGAGTCTTTAATTAGATATGACTCTTATTTAATGGGTGTTTATTATTAGAAGCTCCTAATTAGATAGGACTCTTATTCAGTACGTGTTTATTATTAGGAGTTCCTAATTAGATAGGACTCTTATTTAGTAGGTGTTTTTATTTAAGGAATTGTAATAGCCAGTTTTGAGGGAAAATTATTTTGATCAATAAAATTGTTATTTTGTTTAGCAAAACGAATGACTGTTTTGTAAAGATTCAAGTGCAAAACGAAGGACTGTTTTGTGAAGATTGAAGTACAAAACGAAGGACTGTTTTGTGAAGATTCAAGTGCAAAACGAAGGACTGTTTTGTGAAGATTAAGCTTCCGCTATAATTCGAGGTTGGGTATTCTTAATCTTACCTAGCCTACATCAGTTTTAGCATAATGTATATACATACTATAAGACAAGAAATACCCATAAATCAGAAAACATAACATTGAGATCTCTAAATGTCAATCATATCATACAGTGCAGTCCAAAATGCATAATGTTACAGCTGTAGAGGACTACGTTCATGACCCATTCTTTTGACATGTTCGTTAAATGTCTTTGGTGGTAATCCTTTCGTCAGTAGATCTACAATCATGAGTTGTGTACTAATATGCTCTATTGACACTGTATGGTTCTGAACTTCTTCTTTAACGATCAAGTACTTCAATTCTCTGCGTTTCGATCTATTAGAGTATTTGTCATTCTTAGAGAAGAAAACAGCTGCGGTATTATCACAATAAATTCTCAGTTGCTTGGCAATACTGTGAACAACTCCAAGCCCTGAGATAAAGTTTCACAACCACAATCCATGAACTGTGGCCACATAGCATGCCACAAATTCTGCTTCCATGGTGGATGATGCAATAATGGATTGTTTTGCACTTTTCCATGGTGTTGTTCCTCTACATAATAGGAATAAATATCCACCTGTTGACTTTCTGCTGAAGTTCATGGAGGGCAAAATTGGAATGGAGGGCAAAATTGTAGTTTTAATAAAATTTAGTGCAACGTACGGTGAAAAATCATTTCCCTTGCTGAAGTTCTCCACTGTTGATTTTTCTTAATCCAATAAGCAGGTTGCTAATTTCATAGCATTGTAAAAAACACCGAGGGTAAATTTAACTTTACTACGCCTGCGTTTGGACGATGGATAAATTTTAAAAGGGTTATCCTGAGTAGGGGTGACCCTTGAACTACGATTACCCTTATTTTTGGTAATTGCAGTGGTAAAGTAAAAGGTTACTCTAAGGGTAAAAAATCTTATTTGGTAAATACAAATAAGGTAATCTGATATATTAATATTTTTTGAATTTTTTTATAAAACATAATTTTTAAATAATATTCATGAAGTAAATTCTAATAATATAACTTATAATAATATTACCTATTTTTTATAAATTATTTTTCATAAAATTTAAAATGAACACTTGCATTATAACATTAAAAAAAAAATAAAGATTTTTTTGATATTATTATTTTAAATTTCAATGAATGAATAAAAAATATCAACATATCTCTTCATAAAAAATTATAATTATAATTTTTTATATTATATGAATTTAATAAAATATTAATTCTCATAAAATTGTTAATATGTCAGGTTATCCATGCTTGCAGTTATCCCTAATCAACGGTAACCTCAAGTAACCCCTACAAAATTTACCCCTCATCCAAATACATCACATTGAAAATATTGACAAATTTTTAAAATAAACATTCAACAAAATAAATTGTTAATTATTCCAAAAGAGATTATCATGAACCTCAAACTCTTTTGGAGTTTCGAGATAGGACAGAATCACTCCTTAAAAATAAGACATTTTGCCAATTATGTCTCATAAAATTTTATTTTTATTTTTATTTTTTATATTATATGAATTAAATAAAAATTATTAATTCTTATAAAATTGTTATGTCAAATTACCCCTGCTTATAGTTACCCCTACTCAAGGGTAAACCAGGGTATCCCCCGTAAAATTTACCCCTCATCCAACTGCATCATGTTGAAAATATTGACACATTTTTAAAATAAACTTCCAAGAGAATAAATTGCTAATTGCTCCGAAGAGATTATGATAAATCTCAAACTCTTTCGGAGTTTCGAGACCTTATTGAAATTTCGACAAAATCACCCCTTAAAAATAGGATATTTTGACAATTATGTTTCATAACATTTTATTTTTATTATTTATACTAGATAGATTTAATAAAAAAATATTAATTCTCATAAAATTGTTAATATGTCAGTTTACCCCAACTCAAGGGCAACCCTCATAAAATTTACCCCTCATCCAAATGCATCATGTTGAAAATGTTGACACATTTTTAAAATAAATTTCAAACAAAATTAAATTGCTAATTACTTAAAAAAAAATTAATTATATAATATACATTTTTGAAATATTTTAATTTTATAATATTTAATTGATAAAAAGAGGAAGGCAAGGGGTATTGCGGTGTAAGGTATTGTGAATACCCCAACCTCTAAAGGGGTATTCAAAAATGGGATGAGAGGGGTAAATTTTTAAATTTTTACCCTCACCCCTGATTACCAAACGAGGGTAACAAGGCCCTCTTATCCCATCCAAACACAACCCACGTCTTTATCCAGAGAAATATCGCTATCACGAATCACGATATTCTCAGGAATTTATTGTTACTTCTGTTTTTATCCTCAAAATTCGGTTAAAATCGTGATAAAAATGTGATATTTTGGTATATTGCCATTATTAATGTCAGCTTTTAAAAAATTTAACGAAAATGCTACCAGTGTTGTACGGAGCTTACAATTGAACTTCTACGAAATCTCTAATATTTTTCTTCTATTCCCTTCTCAGTTCAACTCTTCTCATATTTTGATATTTGATGACTTCAATAATGATATTTAGCATTGAACTTATGTGGCATTTGATGATATTCTATGGTCCAAGAGATGTTAAATAATAAATTATATTTTGCATTTTTAGATCATTTCTAAAGTAAATTACTTTCTATCGTATATTTGCTCTTTAATCACACATTTATCAATGGTTATTCCATTATTTTATTTATATAAATTTATTATATATTTTTCTTTTTATATAAACAATTATATTTTTTGTAAAAAATTTCCAATAATTTTTCAGTAAAAACCCAACAATTTGAAAATATCCCAATTTGTTTCATAATTGTCTAATGTCGATCATTGCAATTTGCAAATATATACGTTTATGTAAATCAAAGCAATCAGGGAAATCTTCCAAAATCTTATAACTGAAAGTCTGTTTTTGTATGTTTATGTTATAATATTAGATCTAGATGTGATGGTTAAGTTCTTAAAATTGGATTTAAGTGCATATTGGAGTTAAATGGTTTTTTTTTTCACTAAATCAACAAATTCACTACCAACTTTGTCATGTAAGTGAGATTTTATGAAACTAAATATAGACCATCATTGTATTTCTTATGAAATTATTGATTAACAGTTCCTGATTGTATTTCTTATGAAATTATTAAGGAGATTTTTCAATTTTACTTGCATTTGCCGACATGTTTCATGATCCTCTTAATTACATTTATCTACACTGGTATAGAATTGTAAGGGTATTCTTTTGTTCGTATACACTCAAGAAATGGTGTATATGCAATCGGTTACAAAGTTGCACCTGGCATTGTTTTTTATTTTTTATTTTTGTTTCTTTGCTTAAAATTATAACTTCATAAATTAAAAGCAGACTTTATTATGTCCTACCAATAAAAAATTTAGTTCAAAAATCAATTCTTAGCCACTTAATTGTAATAGTCAAAATTGGCAAACATCCTTGAAAATGATCAAGAACACTTAGTAATTTCGATTGTTAAGATCAAGTTGCTAAAAAGTTAATTTTGGCTAAAATTTTACCAATGGTATCCGAAGTCTACCTTCAATATATACAATTATATTTTCATGTGAAGAAAATCTTACATTAAGTGAGAAATTCAACTACAATAGATAACCTCTAATAGCATATTTAGTATAAATCAGTATTAATAACCCAAATTTTGAACTTGACTCAAAATATTATCAAGTATAGAAATTTGGCTAAGTTTTTAGAAAAAAAAATTTGAAAAAATACTTTTTAAAAAAAAGTTCGTTAACTCACTCAACTCAAAAAAGTGTTGAGTTGAGTTGATTAATGTAATACCTCTCCTCAAAGGGGATCCATAGTGTGGAGCATGCCTATGGAGAAAAAAAGTCTGACATTGCTAGTTGAGTTGAAAATTTCCTGGTATATAAGTGGTAGCCTTCCTCTTTCTATCATGAGTCCTTTTGGGAGCAACAGTTAGTTGATTCTCCAAATGAAAGTCGTGCGGGCCGTGTGTGAGGCCCAGAGTAGACAATATCATGCTAGTGGGACGAGTCGTTACAAATAGTATCAGAGCAAGGTTCAACTCTCTGCCTGAGGGTGTGTGCTTAGTTGTTGTGTGTGCAGAGCCGGAGATGGCTCTGACTTTAAGCGGGGTAAATTGTAATACCCCGCTCCAAAGAAGATCTATAGTGTGGAGCATATCTATAGAGAAAAAAGTCTCATATTATTAGTTTAGTTGAAAATTCTCTAGTATATAAGTTGTAGCATTCATCCTTCCAGCATTGAGGCCTTTTTAGAGCAACATGGGTTGGTTTGCTAATTGAAAGCCGTGCGGGCCATGTGTGAGGCCCAGAGCAAACACTATCATGCTAGTTGAACGGGTTGTTACAATTAATTTGACTTGACCAGGTTTTTAAATAATGACTAAGTTTTTCAATAACTTTCCATTGAAGATGTATCTATTTAATGGCCAAGGATTAAAAGCATAGTGAATATTTTAGATTTATAACATTTTGTGTCATAACATTATACTTATAATCCAAGGTTTCTACTTTGTTTTGTGAATTATGATTTGATTAGAATTACTAGAAGCAAAGGAATAATTAATAGTTGGTTATTAAACTGAATATTTAGATATCAAATTTGATTTATTTTATATTACTTCTTATCTAAATTTATTAATTTTTTCTTTATTTATAATGGTCATGTACGTGGGTGGGCAGAATGTTCCCATTCCATATATATTCATTCATGAACATTTGAGTAGGAGTGCAATTGGGCCGGGCCCAACCCCCAAGATTTCGACTTTGTTATGTAAATTATTGTTTAATTAGAATTACTAGAAGAGGAGAAGGAATTAAATGTTGGTTATCAAACTTTAGATATCAAATTTGGTTGATTTTACATTGCTTCTCATCTAAATTTATTAGTTCTTTTATTATTTATAATGGTTATGTAAGTTGGTGGGTGGAATCTTCCTATTCAACACGTATTCATTCATGAATCTTTCCGTAGGAGAGCAACTTGGGTCGGGCCCAATCCATGCCAACTCAGGCCTAACTCAAAAATTTTAGAGACCAACTCTATTTGGCTTGAGCCTTGACCTGAATTAAAGTTCAAAAATTAGGGTTTTAAATTCGGGTCAATTCTGGGCCTTGGATTCTTGGGCCCAACCTGACGCCAAAAAGCCCAATTAAGATTATGACCTGTGATATCTAATAAATATATATTTTATACTTGATATAGATATTAAATAAGATATTTAATTAATTAAAAATCTTAATCTAAATTCTATACGTTCATACTAAAGTTAATGTTAAGTCATTTAAAGACTCTCTTATTACTGTCCACTTCTCAACCATGTATCTTTCTCCTCTCCTCTTAATAAACTTATAACCCCATTTTGAGGAATTGATTTTATTTTTATTTCAGAATTTATTTGTTTGGAGTTTTTTTATGATGAGTTGATTAAGAGTAAAAAAATTAATTTGAGAACTTAATTCATATGACAGATATAATAGAATTAGTAGCTATGATTTTTATATTTGTAGTGAAATTTTTTTTGATTCATTTGACAAATCTTATAAAAGAATTTACAAGAAATAATAAAGCTCTACACCTTAATGTTAGAAAAGTAATAGTAGTAATTGATTTTAATGTAAATTGATTATGGGCCCAAAAACATGATGGCCGTTTGGGCCCTTATTAATTTTAAATGACTCGACTCGGCTTCAAATAATTTAAGCCCACATGGGATCAATTTGAACACGACCACTATATTTGCAATTTGGGCCTTAGCCCAAATTAACTTTAAGGCCTGACCTGGTCCACCTTAGTTGCACTCCTACCTTTTGGATAGGGCACCTTTTGGATAAGGCTGCAATTCAAGTCAGGTGGGTTGAGTTCCTTAAAATTCAACCTGACCTGAATTCTCAACTTGAACTTCACAATTCGATCCGACTCGAATTCTAATTCGAATCAATTCAAATTCTAATCTGATCTGTATTTTGAATCTATTTTAGCCTAAATTTAGTTGGGTAAGATCGGGTCGGGTTTACTTGTAAAATCATCAACCTGACCCGACCCAGTGGGTTTTTATCTTCTCAATCCGACCTGTTGACCCAAAATTCTTGACCCGATTGCCATGATTTCTTGGATCAAATCATATCTGAGTTGCCGCCTTACTTTTAGAATAAATAAAATAGAAAGTCTTTGGAGCAACAATTGCTATCCTTATTACATTTAAATTTTATTTATTCCGTTTTATGTTGCTGCAGTAAGATGGACTTTTTCCTAGAAACAGAATTGACCAACTATTAAATTTTGGATGAAAAGATTTTTTCCTAATTGTTTAGGTAATCTACTATTAATAATTTTTTTCTAATTTATTCAATATTCTTCTCTAATTTATTTTATTTTTTATTATATTTCAATCACTACATATATTTATTTAATAATCTAAAATATAATTCAATCATCACGTATAATTTAAACTTGCTTCTTGCTAGCCTGGTTTAAAATATATTTTTCCATAAATTTAGTTTTACCTTTATTTTGTGATAATTCATAAGTCATGACACACTTGACGGTTTGTATTTATTATGATTTACAAGTAATTTGTATTTTGAAAAAGTCGGCCCATGATATTAGGCCCGAACAACAGCAGCATCATATGGTCGCGCACAGGTCCATATTTTCCATCGAATAAACCTACTTTTCCCCTTTTCTGTTGTGCCCCTGCATTGAAATTGATAGAAATAGCAAGGGGAGTGTTTGCGCCGATTGTAAGTGGTTTTGTAGAGAGATTCCAGATTGCTATTCGAAGTTCCTTTGGAGAGAGAGAGAGAGAGAGAGAGAGAGAGAGAGATGGGGGAGGAGAAGCGACACCAGATGATGCAGAACCTGTTTGGCGACCAATCGGAAGAAGAAGAAGAAGAAGAGGAGGTTGATTCCGAGCGCGAGACTGCTCGACCCACTGATCATTACCCATCAGTAACTCTCTCTCTGTCTCTCTCTTTGTCTGTCTTAACTCATAAGAATTCCTGACTATTTAGGCATGTATAGATATCTTCGGCTTCTTTTGCAATCTTGGGTCTGTTTGTTTTTTATGAAAATTTGTGAACAGGAAACTTTCTCCCCATTCCTCACCTCTCCCAAGAATTGAGAAAAATTCCTGATTTGGGTTCTTGAGTTTCCCCGTTATCTGCCATCTCCTCCACATTACAAAACAAAACTCTCAATATTTTGAGGCATGCATTGATGTCTTTGGCTTCTTCTTCATATTGATCTGCGTATTTTTCCTATCCAGAAGTTGTCTATTTATGATCAATTTAGTGTCTTATATCATTGGTTAGCATGGATTCATGCCAATACAGTTGTACACCCTACTCCATAGTTCTTCAGGACGTTGTTATGAGCTGCATCGTGGCTGGTGGCAAGGGCCAGAATTACAATGACTGCCTGATCCTCTTGTTCAATTCTAGTTTTTGCATATGAACTATTCTCTGTTGAGGCAATTGTACATTTTATGATTGTTGGATCCGATTGCTATGATCATTCCATAGGTGAATATCTTTTAAAATATATATCTTCTATTTTACTATTTTTTGTTTAACAATGCCTTTTTTTTTTAGTCTGATGAACATTGTACTATTTCCTCTTTTGTTGTGAATTGCGATATGCCATTGGGTGCTTGTGTCTGTGGCGTTTAGACATGACATTGAAGTGGTGAACATGGTTACAACACAATTAAAATGCTTGCTTGTTCTGTCTTGCATTTGGGGTTGCATGAAAAAGTAAATCAAACTAGATGTGATACCTGCTGTTCCAACTTCTTAGCCCTCATGTGGTGGTTGGTGCTAATGATTTAGGATGAGAAAAGTAGAAAGCCATTATTCCACCTGTGTGGATTCTAATTTCCACCTATTTCAAAATCAGATTGGAACAATGACATTTAGTAACTTCTAAATTTTCATTTTTTTTTCAGTCCACAGGTCATTTGCTATAAAATTTAGTACTGGTTTGATAACTTGTGAATTACAGACTGAATATAACTGGTTTCATCTGTTTGCTACCAAGTATTTGCTAGTATTTCACATTGTGCCAGTCAAATGCCTATTCTGTTTTTGTGTATCCTTTTTTTTTATCCCAATTAAGATATATTTATAGGTAAACAAAGTTTTATCAAGGGAAGGGGCTAGAAAACTACAAGATTTTGTTGGAGAATCCATTGTCTAGCTGAAAGGTTGGTTTCCTATTAGTCACCACATGAGCAGAAGCAAGAGAAAGATACATAAGAAATTAAGAATCGGTAGGAACATCCCTTCTTTTTTTTGACCTCAGAACCATGAGTGCTACCACGTTTCGCCAGCTCATTAAATAGGGGTAATGGAATTCCCTTCAATGATATCAGTAGGGTATCGAAGCTTGACAAGGTGGTATAGAAAAATGTATTCCAACTTAAGTTCTATGGCAGGTTTAAATGGGAATACTTGATTCAGAACACACACACACATGTATGTATATGTATATGTATATATATACATATACATTATTAGTAAGGATGACAAATCATCTAGAGGAAATATTTATTTAGTTTGCTTTTGCATACCAAACCAAATTGTTTCTCTCCACATGGTTCTGCCATTGTTACTTTCTTCAATAATTACTAGCAACTTAAACCATCAAATGGAAGTAGCAGTCTAAACCATAAATAGAAGTGGAAAGGCAATGAAATGACAGGAAGTTCCAGATGAAACCCCATTGTCTACATCTCTTTAAAAAAAATCTCATTTTCTACATCTTATTATGGAAATGGTAAGTATTTCATTGATCATTTGAGAAGAAAACTATAACATTGATCAATGAAAGCTTTATTGCTTGCCCAAGCAAGGGAGAGAGAACAAGTGAGCAACGACACAAATTATGATACCCAGATCTCATAATGATGATTTATTTCCCCTCTATTCTTTCCATTGGAAAGAGCATCCACAACAAAATTAACTAATCTATGATCTTTCTTATACATGTGCACCCTTGTCTAGTAGGTCTCCAACTACATAATCAAGTTCTGCCAACTCCCAAGGAAATGAACCATTTAAAAAAGAAAGACAATGACTCTTTTGTCATACACCCAACTACATTCGCTGAATTCCCCCATGTTAGGGCCTCATGAATACCTCTCTTCTTAAACTTCCTAACTTCACTAGAGGGGCAAAAAGTCTCAACTTGTTCTTAATTGGTTTCTAGAAGGCCCTGAGATCAAACATGAAGTATGTGCCTTGTGAGTCATGGAAAAGGTCCTTGTGCCACCCTACCCTTGTGGGAGAAGGATGGTTGCAAAATTCAGGTTTGCTTTGGCCTGTTGGAGTGGTAGACTATTTCATAATCACTTAAGCCTCTGTAGATGTGTTGGAGAGGCAAGCTGACCAACACCTAGTGAAGACCACCTTGTGCATCCCATGGTACTTGTTGAAGACTGATGCCAACTTGACCGCTTTAAGCTTAGCCCCCTCAAGCACCTTCCATGGAGATAAAAGGAGTTCCTAAAAGCTGAAGCGCTCCTTTCCCTTCGTAATGATCAAAGAACTTCTGCTAACTTTAAGCACCACAAAATTATACACCTTTTAGATCTTACCATCAAATAATCACTGATTTCAACGAAGCTCAAAAACATTGAGCACTTGTTAGCAATGGCAAGAAAGGACAATGATTACAAAAATGATCGACCCCTTCTCATCTTATGTACATAAATAGCATGCATTTGGCAAACGGTGGTGATCACTCCTAAATTATCCAGTTTAGAAAATTATGCAATCGCATAGGCTTGAACATAAACTCAAAGACGGGGATGTGTCTTGATCATCCAAATACATTAGAGAAGCTAGTAGCATAAATCTAGTAGGAATGGCACAAATTGAAATCTCCATTGGGCTAGGAGACCTTCCTAATAGTTAGTACTTAAGAATGTAAATTGTAAATAGCGACAAGCCGCCATGGATTTTTTTTTTTTTTTTTCAAATTAAGATCTGACAGTGGAGAGGAGACTTTTCTTATCATCTAGGTATAGAATTTGTGGAATGGGAGTACATACCCTCGTGTTCACATTCTTGCCCTATTAAGACCCCCAGTCAAGAACATGAGTTCCATTTTGCATATGATGATGGATCAACTTGTCATAAACTTTCGGAGTTGCCTTGATAGCTTTCCACATGCTAGACACAATGATAAAATGTGAGCAACATGCCATCCTGGATTATCCAGCTTGTATCTACTATATAAAGTTCTTTCCACTAGCCTTGAGACTGTCACTTCAAAGTTAATTTTATTACTAAATATTCATTTATGCCTTTTATGGTGCAAGTTCCCAACCTACCACCACTTTGGGGTCTGCATACTTGAGCCAGTTCTACTAGATGTCATCCTTTGTTCTCTTCCAATCATTGCACGAACTCCTCTTGGTTAGAGCTGCCTTGATTATAGTAATTTTACTCCCTAGTGATAGATAGTGACTTTTCCTTTTTATCCAATAAGTTTCTTTTCAAATCTCCCCATTACAGGTTCTAACAGATTTTTCCCCCTTAGCATGCCAAGGCAGCAACTCATCCAAATAGTTGTTGGGGAGCAGTAGTCCACGTCCATGGCCATGATTGAATAAAACTAGGATCTGTTGAGAAACCAATCACCTCATACTTGAGTTGTTGATTTTGAGACCCAAGCAACTATGGAATCACTTCGTAGGACTTGTTTTCCATCAAGTGCTTATGCAGGTTTTTTGTGTTTTGGGCAAGGGTCCAACTTGTATGTGGATTGAAAAAATCTTCCATGTATACCTGTTCATCATTGATCTTTGTGGCCTTAAAATCCTTATATATAATAGTCAAATGAAGGTTTTTTCCCTTTCCCCCCATCGTCATCATCATGATCATGGTCATCATCAACAACAACTAGAATCCCATCTATCTGGGTTGGACTTTACGAGTTATTCTCCAATTATCTCTATCATAAACCAAACCATTAGTCACTTTAGAATCTATCATGTCCATCTTTATCCCTCCATGTTTTCAGTGGTTTGTCTCTTCTCATAGTGCCTACAATCTGTAGCTTCTCAACTCTATGCACCGACACATCTCCGCAGTCCTAACTTTGTATAGTTGTCTTTTCTTCACTATCCAACACTTAGCTCCATACAACATTGCAGGTTTAACAGTTGTTTTATAAAATCATCCTTTTAGGCAAAGAGGGATTCTTTTATCGCACAAGACTTCACTAGCTTGTCTACATTTTGCTCGCTATATCTAAGTAAAAACGTCCATGAGAATCTACTATAGAGTCCAAGTATCTGAACTTATAGCAATGTGCAACTAAGTCATTTCTAATTTTTCACTTGGTTGTCCTTACTATCGTCTAACCCATTAAAGTTACATTCCATGTATTATGTTTTAATCTTACTAATTTTCAAACCATTTGACTCCAATGCTCGTTTCATTAATTAAAACTATATCATTTGCAAAAAACATACACCATGATACTTCATTTTGGATTCCTAATGTTAAGTCATCCATGACTAATGCAAACATGTAGAGGTTTAAAGCGAATCATTGATGGAGTCCCACTCCAATAGGGAACTTCGCCATCCTTCCTCAAACTGTTCTAACGTTAGTGGTTGCACTCTTGTACATATCTTGAATAATTTCAATGTAGTTGTTGGGGATGTATTTATTTTTCAAGTTTCTCCAAATTAGTTTCTTTGGTACTCTATCATAGGTCTTTTCCAGGTTAATAAAAGTCACATAAAGGTTATTCCTCTTCTCCCTAATTTTTTCTATAAGTTATTTTAGAATAAAAATAGCTTCTGTTGTTGACCTTATCTGGCATAAATCCAAAATGATTTTCAGATATATTTGACTCTTGTCTTAGGTGACCCTCTATTACCCTTTCCCAAAGTTTCGTTGTGTGACATGAGTTTGATGACTTGATCACTCGATAATTGGCATAGGTTTGAATATTTGTTTTGTTCTTATAGAAGGGACTATTGTGCTCTTGCATTTAACATTTTCATCTCATCCACCGCTTTCTTACGTTTACAAATGGTTACCTCATGGTTTTATCTTTTATGTGAAGTCTACCCTAGAAAAGCTTGTGCGTGAACATATTACATACATACGCACATATACAAAGTGAACTTGAACCATATCAAGTGAGAACGTCAACTTGGGCGAACTTGTGAGGCTGGAATGGTATCTCTACCACTCAATTCACCCTATCAAACCCACACCACTACATTTTCACCATTAATCTTTTGGGGTGCTTGATTGACATCATATATATATTATCACCAGCACCACCATCAACAACAATAGCAGTTGTAGCAAAAAGTCATGTATTGATATGGGCATTGTTGCTTGATTGACATCATATAGAGAGCCATGCATCAAGGTGCCCTCCTTGGTTTTAGAGCATATGGGCATTGTTGCTTGATTGACATCATATATACATTATTGCCAGCACCACCATCAACAACAATAGCAGTTGTAGCAAAAAGTCATGTATTGATTAAAATGTACTTTTGACATTTTTTTAATCTACATCATTTGTGTATGCATTTTGAGTATTGGTATCTTGCTTCTTTTTTTCTTCACAAAAATGGAACATGTCATCAACTTAGAGGTCAATCTTCTATATGTGAAAATGCATGGTTTTATTACTTGGCAAATCATACCATTTTTTCCATTTTTTTTGTGACTTTGGTAGAAATAGAAGTTACTAGTTTGCATCTTGTGCACTAAGTTGTGTCTAATTGTTTTGCACTTGTGTTAATTGGTGCATAGTGATGGGTATCGGGATGGGGTTGACAATGTCGTAAATTGAAGTGAATAAAGCAATTCACTTGTCATTCAATATATAAATCTAGTGAAATCTTCTATTGAGCCTAAGATGCATGATTTTGATGCAATTTAGGGAAGGTTGTCTAATTTCAAAAATCTTTAAAAACCCTCAAAGTAATCTTTTCCCGGCATCACTGATTTATTTGGTTATGTAGTTCTTTGGATTAGTTAACAATTAATTTAGTTGTTGGTTATAGATATTTTAATTTCTGAAGTTAGCAAAAAGTTCCTTAATGGTATTAGTGCATTTGAATCTTATAAGGTACAAAAAGGCTTCAGAAGTTGTGTAGAAGGATGCACTTTATTGTTTGGATGAATTATAGGCTTCCATCTCTCCTTTTTAGGGTTTTAGTGGCTTTTTGGACATGCTAGGGAAGTTTAATGTGATTTGGTTGGAAACTTAGTTTGCATATGATCTTTGTTATTTGAGCTTTTTACAGCTTTGTGTGGGTATTGTTGGTTTTATTTCAAGGGTTATCAGTAGTATGACCCACTATGTCATGATTAGTCTATGTTATCTGTTGGCTGATTTTAAGACCACTTTGACTTTGTTTGCTACATGGGATTATTCTTGTGATGCCGTATTCATCATGTGCAGCTTAATATGATGAAATGCTGATTCTAGACTCAATTGCGCTTTGTCTAAAATTTTAATGCTTATACCTAAAAGAATCTAGAACTCTAATGGTTAGAATCATATCCTTTGGTGCTTAATTACATACCAAAAGTATATGAAGATTTTCCTTATGCAGAGAGGAGCTTTGTTCCAAAGTTTAGTTGCAAGAATTAGAGATGGTCCAACTGGTTTGAGTATTAGTCATAGGAAACTTATAATAAGACCCCCCTCCTGTTTCTGACATTTGTAGTTGAACATTTTGAGAATTAATGTTCTATTGCTCATTGTCACCTTCAAACTTATGAGCCACTTCTGCACATTGCTTCTTATTTTTCTTTATCTTTGAATAAATAGGTTCATTGGAGCAACTTCAGGAAATTAAGCACTGGTACCTTTTGTTTCTTTAAAAAAATTAACGTCTTGATTATTCTTTATCAGGATGAAGGTGAGGGTGAAGCAGATATTGAGGGCGAAGGTGAAGCTGAAATAGAAGGGCAAGGAGAAGCAGATGTGGAGAGTGAAGCAGAACTACATGATGTAGATCCTGACCCAGGAGAGAGTGAGGGCCAGGGGGAAAGTGAAGGTGAAAGGGCTGAAAGCTCACCAGAAAGAGAAATAAGTGATCAAAGGCAAGAGAGTGAAGGGAAAGAAGCTGAAAGTGAAGAGCATGAATATGGTCAAAGGGTAGTGACAAGTAGGAGACGCGAAGTCATTGCTAGTGGGTCAGAGAGGTCTGAGGAGAACCATTCTGTTGATGATGGAGATGAGGAGGTTAATCAGACTAGAAGATCAAGGTAACTTTGCAACTTTATCCTCTTTGTAAATAAAATGCATCTCTATGAATCTATTCTCCCAAAATTTCTCTTGGTGGTTCAGGTTCTGACAACAACTCTTGTGTTCGTGCTTGCTTGTGTTTGTTTCCCAATGCATGTTTAGAGGTTTATCATTGTTTCATTCATAAGAACATTATTCATTAAAAACATTGACCCTTTTTTATTGTGGTTCTCAATTTTAGCCTTTGAATGAGAAGTCGGTGGAGTCTCTGTGCATGCGATTGTCATTTCTACTATGCTCTCAAAGACCTTATTATGTTGAATACTGTTTTCTTCCACGGTTGAAATTATTATCAGCATGGCAGCTCCATTTGGTGATATTGTTTTGCAGGTGGAAAAGCTGGAAACATAGTTACCACACCCCTACCCTCACCCCCACTGACATCCACACAGTTGCACACAATCATGATCAATTTATGTACTGGTATCTTGGCTTTTGGGCTTTGGTATAATGGTGTGTGTGGGTGGGGGTTGGTTTTTGCGGGCGGGGGGTTATACAAACAAACTGTGATTTTGGATTTATGTTTATTGGTCAAACACAAATGAACAACCTATCTAGTGAATATTATTTATGCAAGAACTCTTGCAACCTTTTGAAACTGATCACTTGGATTACCATGTGAATTTTTCATTAAAAAATTACAATATATGCATTCAATAGTGCCTAGTGGTTTTATTCATTGTTCCTTTTTCGCGTGACATGGTACTTGAATAATGAATCCTTTTGAAAGGCATGCACTGGGATATGACGAATAAAATTAACATTTCTTTTCTAGCAGGTCACCGAGCATGCAAGAAGATGCCCATATTCCACACTCAGCAGCTGAGATTCGTGATGTATTTGGAGATTCTGATGAGGATGAACCAGCAGAGTATGCACCGCAAAATGACTTTGAGCAAGATTCACATGTGAGTGAGATGTGTTGCATTTTATTAGTTCTCATTAATTTGGGGTAATTTTGGATGCTGCTAAAGGGAGTTCTTTGGAAAACTAAGTGTCTGAAATTGGTTTGAAAAGATGTTTTGCTCCCCTCATATATATAAGATCATATAGGTAGGGGTAAAGTACACTAGATATTGATTCTAGTAGAAACTAGGAAAAATCATATTTGGCACCCTGTTTTGGTTTATGCACCATACCAAATGGTTGAAGGAATGTAATGAATTTAAGACAATCTCTTGTTCCTAATGTTATTCCACCATTGATTTTGGTGCATATGAACTCACCATTGATTGTGGTTAACTAGTTGCTGGAGCAACATGTCGGGTAAAAACATGACATTTTGAATACAATGAACAAATATTTAACTACAGGAAATTAAAATTATAAATTTTTACAATCTATAAGCAGGAAAAAGGAAATGGAATAAATTCTTTTTTTGTAACCCATTGAGGGTTCAATTTCCTTGGGTTTTGCCATTTGACCAGGTGGCTGTGTATATTCTCTCTCTTCTTTTTTGTTTTTTTAAAACAAATTATTAACCTGTGAAGAAAGCTGTAAAAGACAAAGAATAAGATATCATAATCTTTTGTAATATTCATGCAAACATAATATATTTGCAATAAAAATAAATATTTTAAGTGGAGTTTTGGTAGATATGAGAAAACTTTGAACTCTTGATCACTAATTTCTCTACTTGAGGCTTTCAAATAAGACATGAACAAGATATTTCAATCAAGGTTGTCAAAAACGAATCGTATCGTGAATCGGTCTAAGGGTCTGAACTGTGAATCGTGAATTGTAGAATTATAAGATTCATAATATTTTTTTTAATTATTATTTATATAATAATTACATGTAACACAACATAGAACAATAAAATGATTTTTCAATTCTTCATAAATTAATATTTATCATCCATCATAAATAATCATCTACAAAAAAATACAAAAATATATTAATATGAGATTTAAATAAATATTAATTATTAAGAAATCAACAAATAAATTAATGGCATTTAAATAAACTTTAATAAGTAATAACATTCATCAAATATATATTTTTTTAAATTAGAACTATTTATTTTTTAAAATAAATACAAAAAAAATAAAAATAATAGAAAGATTTTTTATTTTTTTTAAATGGATACAAAGATTAAAATGAAAAAATAAAAGAGATGTTTTTTTAATTAAAATAGTATTTATATAATAATTACATGTAACATAACATAGAACAATAAAATGATTTTTCAATTCCTCATAAATTAATATTTATCATCCATCATAAATAACCATCTAAAAAAAATACAAAAATATATTAATATGAGATTTAAATAAATATTAATTATTAAGAAATCAACAAATAAATTAATGGCATTTAAATAAACTTTAATAAGTAATAACATTCATCAATTTTTTTTTAAATTAGAACTATTTATTTTTTAAAATAAATACAATAAAATGAAAATAAAAATAATAGAAAGATTTTTTATTTTTTTTAAATGGATACAAAGATTAAAATGAAAAAAATAAAAGAGATGTTTTTTAATTAAAATAGAAAACTAATGATAAAAAATGAAAAATATAAGAACAATATCTCAAAATGGGAAAGGAGAAAAAAACTCACGAAAACAGAAGCACGGACGTCAACTCCACCTCATGGAACTCAACTCCAAAATGAAAATAAAAGGCTTATTTCGTACTACAGTAAGCCCTAGCCCCGAAAGAGTAAAGTAGCGAAAGGAACGAAAACGAAAACGGAGAAGAGGAGAAGAAGAGTTCAGCGACAGGGAAGGAACGGAAACGAAGAAGAGGAGAAGAAGAGTTCCAGGTACATCTTTTTTTTCTCGTTTTCCTTAAGCTTATTTCCCTTTTTTTTTCTTTGTTTTTCCTCTTACACCTGAATCGCACAACTTTTTCCGCCCTCCTCCCTCCCTTTTTTTCCTCTTCCACGTGAATCGAACGAGACAACGATTCTACCGATTCGAATCGTGCGATTCGCGAGTCAATGAAAAAACGCACAGGTTTTAAAAGGATTTCGATATTGATGCGACTTGAGTCGGAAGACCCCTCGATTCGAATTTGAATCGCACGATTCGAATCGCGAATCGTGCGATTTCGACGACCTTGATTTCAATGGGCTAAATGGAGGCTTTGTGCTTGGGGAAAGTAAGGAGTTCAAGGGCTGTAGCACCTTGGACTCTATAGGTCGTGGGACGGCTGTTGAGAGGTAAATCTAGGAAGGAAGTGGTTAGGGAAGTGTGGTCTGCCCCTGCAATGAGATGTCTTTAACTTCAATGTAGATAGAGCTCAAGGGACAAGCCTGGACCTGTAGGAATAGGAGGGATACTGCGGAACTTAGATGGGAAATCATCCAGTTGTACTTTTGGAGTCAGTGGGGGTCAGGGATTCAACAAGTCTGAGATTCTAGCGATAAGGAAAGGTTTGTCTTTGTGGGCAAGATATAGGCAAGGGAAACTTATAATAGAAGGAGATTCGGTGAATGCAATTAAATGGGCTGGGGGTTGCAAACATCCTCCCTGGAAACTGGTCATAGTAGTCAAGGAGATTAGGGCATTGTGTTGCGGTAGAGAGGTGTCTTTCGCGTTGGTTAGGAAGTTGGTGAATGGTGTTGCGGATTTTTTAGCAAAGCATGGGTAAAAGGGGAACAAGAGGGTCTTTTCTTCCATTAACTGTGGGACATAAATTTGTAAAGAAGGGTGCTGCTAATTGTTATTTGGGCCCCGAGTTTTACTGATGTAGGAACAACTAATAGGCTAACCCTAAATGCCTAAATTAGGTTTCCTAAATATTAGGAGAGATGAAATTAATGCACCTAAAACTAATATGGCCTGAAATTAATTAATCAATTAATAATGGCAACAAGAAAAGGTGTAGAACAACAGTAAAAGGGTTAAGAAGAGGGTTGTACAGGTCCAAGATTCAGATCTAAATGTAGTAGCAGATCTGATAGGTCTAGAGCAGATCTTGAACAAAACTGGGACTGGTCTTGGGGCTGAACTGGGACAGGTTTTGGGGAAAACGACATCAAGGATAGTAGATCTGGGCTGATTTGGCCAAGGAACAGTTCTGGCAGCAAGAGGGAAGGAGAAAGAGAAGAGAGATAGAAGATGAAGAGAAGTACCTGAAGGAGAAGGTAGCCTCACGCTAGGCTTCACGCCAAAAGAAAGGCTTCACGCAAAGGAATTGCTCCCAAGTATTTTCATTACACAAGCGGAAGAAAACTTCAATTTCATTCATCAACTAATTGCTCTAAAGAGGCTTACAATGTATTTATAATAAACACACCAACAAAATGACGAAATACCATTAAATGTAAAATAAAACAAAATACCCTCAAATAAATAAATAAAAAGAAATTACATCAAGCCAAATAAATAAAAATAAATAAATTTGGTGAATCATGTGCTCCAAAATTGCTCTGCATCACTTACCTTTACGTTCTATTTATTTGTATCTTTTTGTTTTTTTTTTTGCTTAGGTATAAGTCTCTTGTACCTAATTTCTGTAACTTTCTTTTATATAAATGCAAGCTCTTCTGTTAATGCTCAAAAAAAATCTCTACTTGAGGATAGCCTAAGTATTAAATTTTTTGAGGTCCAACATTCCAACATGGCCATGCGTGATACATAGATCATGCTTAATAATATTGCTCATGATCTTAATTTTTTTGATAAAAGGTTGGTGAATTTTTCCATTAAGGGGAGGCTTGGGTGTTGAACATGTATTTGAGAATGAAATATTTTGGCTAATTATGATTCATGGAGAGGGAAGATGTGGGATTTACAAAATAGAACATGAATTATCATCATCGTAGCCATTTTTCTATTTATTTGTTCTGCTTTTTAAGTTCTACATTTCCACTCTAGACTATTATCAAAGTAATTTTTTTTTAAAAGAATGCGAAACAAATACATAGGATGAAATAATTTTGAGTTCTATTTCTCCAATGCACCCTATTGAAAACCATGGCCTTTTTAACTCTACAGTCAGTCAACTTTTTATTTGCACCAACCAAGTTTTTAAAGGCTTTCCTTGTCTCCTTGTACCTTCAAGTTGTTCAATCCTTCAAACTAGGCTCTTCTAGTGTCTTAGCCAAACTGCCTTGAGCGACATTTCCTCTTCTTCTCATCTATTGGTTTTACTTTTGAAGTTTCTCCTACTTCTATCATTTCTAATTTTTTTTTTTAATGTTACCCCACATATCCATCGTAGCCTACATATTTCTGTTACCGTGACTTTGTTCCTTTTTTGTTATTCTACGTCCAACAATCAGTTCCTGTAAAGCATTGATGGTCTAATAGCTTTTTCTAAAGTTGCCTCTTTAACCACTTGACACTCTTTTATCAGCTAACATCTTAAAAGTTGTTACAGAGGGACAGAAGTACAGAAGTGATCGGATCTTTTGAAGTTGTCACGATTTTAGGATTTAGACTAAATCTATTCTTGTATTTTGTTTTTTCAATTAATTGCCTATAGTGAAAAATCATTTGTCTGCCTTTTGCTAAATTATATGCTCTATCAGAAAGGCTGAAAAAAGATATGTGCTGTTCTTGTTGTAGAGATCTCCCATTGAAGAGGAAGGAAACTATGAGAGAGATTTGCAACCTGAAGATATGGTGCACGATGAAGAAGCCCAGTATGAATCAGAAGAGGAGAACTTTGAGCAGAAACCAAAGGAGAAACCAGTGGGCCCCCCTTTGGAAATGGAGATTCCATTGCGTCCGCCTCCTGCTCAGCCAGAAAAGGTTCGTTGTTTTTCCCTCTAGTGCTCATTCTCATGTATGGGAATTTCTTTCTTCTGTTATCAATCACTTTCAAAAAAAATTTCCTTTTGCTGTTGGATGTTCATTGAGGAAATTGCAGTGCTATGATATATGTTGAACATTCTCTTTTAATTAAATTTGATCAGTAAATTTTCAAAAAAATGATCAGTAAAAAGTTAAACTTGATTATGATCATTGACCAATAGATAACCTTGGGTTGATACATCTTTTTCCTTTGTATCGGGAGGCATGTAATTTGCATCAATACAAAAAAAAAATTGGAAACAATATTGTATGCTATTTAGAACCTTGCAGACATGATTTCAATGATTTACTTCTAGTTTTGTTAGTCTCCATTTGATTTTTATTTTTACAATTTAGAGTTTTTTTCGAGAAAGGGCTCAATGTTTTGAATTTATTTGAAAAAAAAGCTCCTATGTTTTCATATCATGAGAAAAGCCTCTATGTTGACAAGTACTTAAAAAGGCCCTCAATTAATTTTCTTTAGTTTGATGTATATTTATTTTTAAAATGACCCAAATGCCCTTATGCCCAAAGAATTTGCTGTTATCCTCTATCTATTTTCTCCCACAGCTTTGTTCTCAATTACTGGGTCACTTGATTGCAACTCTCTCTCTCTCTCTCTCAATTGACAAAATATTCGTTATAACCATACCATCATATTCATTTTAGGTTAGCTCAACTGGTACACACTTTGGCTTAGGAACCAGAGGTCCCAGGTTCGAGTCCTGTAGTAACCCGATGAACGTGGCTTGCGGGACTCTGAGTGCATCCGGAGTTTACTTAACACCCTCGTACTCGGGGTGAGGTGGGGGTCTTGGGGTTCTCCGTCGTTATATATATATATATATATATATATATATATACATTTTAGGTTGAGATTGCAAAAGAGTAAGAAGCAACACTCCATTTAATCTACTTATTTCCATATATCAAAAGAGTTCTATGGCTTGATCCACATTCTCACTAAAAAGCACTCGTTAATGATCTTACCAAATGTTGTTGAGCACCATCCAACCTCTTACATTTGGCATGTGTCAATAAACAAATTCTCATATTCCAGCACCCACAAACCTAACTGCAACAAAATGAACCTCTACCCCATTCAATTCGATCCAATATAACTCTTTGGTCGAGGGATCCAGGGTATGACTTCTGCTATAAAGGCAACTCACTGTAAATCACAACTGATAGTATTGATTTTGATGCGGGATTGATGCTCAACGACATAGCGATCAGACTAGAATCGGGGATCCCGAGTCTTCGTCGAGACTAGGAAAAGAAGAAGAAACCTGCAGCTTTGGCAAGTAGAAGAAAGTGAAAAAGGAGAGAAAAGATAAAATTTGTATTTCATTCCACGATTAATGTGTTGTAGCACAATACATGAAATCCTTTAAATAAAAGGAGAAAAGACAAATAAGAAACTACTTAGAAAGGCAACCTATTTAATTAGGAAAGCTAACTAAAGAGGAAATTACTAAAAACATAATCCTAATCCAATTAAGAAAGAGAAAGAAAACTAATTAATTAATTAAAATAACTACTGGTTTGTCCTATATCAGTTCCTTGGTCTTGAAAAAGAACTCGTTTTCGAGTTGAAATCAGCAAAACATCATCATCATCGCCAAAGGGAAGAAGACGGTCGCAAAGCACCAAACAAAGATGCAGACCAAGTCCAAAGATGCGAATGACGAAGCTTGTAATGGCACAACTTGCAACGCACAGACGATGAGAGCTATCAGCCTTTGGGACAAAGAACATAGTAAACATGCATGTGCTCAAGCGAGGGCGAATTACACCGTTCAAGAAGGGGTCTTTAAATGGCACTGGAGTGATCACATGGCCTTGAGGGTCTGTAGGACGAGGCACCAAAGAGAAGATAGGAGGCAGGCAGGATAAAGTACAAATAACCATTGAAAGATCATTGGTATCCGTATTGGAATCGGGTTTGGGTATGGGAGAGGGGTTGGATAATTGGCGGCAGTGGCGGTGGTGGAGGTGGTGTTTGCGTGTTAGGGATCAAGTTGACCTTATTTGAGTGCTCAAAGTTACCTCCGACTTTCGTCATGTCTCTATCTCGTTTTTCGCTCAATATTTCCTTTATGGATGTAATAAGAGACACTTGAAGTTAAGCAAGTCTTTCTTTCAACTCACCAAAGGTGAGACACTCATCACCATTATTAGGTGCCATTGATGTGGGTAAATGGACTATGGTTAAATGGGTCAATGGGTTCCATAATAACCCATATCAAAGATGGAAATAAAAGGGAAAGGGGTGATTTGGTAATTATAGAGAAGATTATGGGTATTAGAGATTGAGAACAAAAAAAAAACATGAAAGGACGGATCAGTGGGGTCTGGGTATTGGGGAATGAGATGGCCATTAATTGTGGTGTCTTAGGAAAGAGGGAAAGGCAGTCAAAAGATGTTGGGTAATGGAAAAGAAAGCAAAAGGTGGTGGGGTTAAGATGGGACGATGGAGGTTCAGATGGTTTTTGGCTGATGGGTATGGGGTGGAAGAGAGAAGGCGTGAATTGCTGGAGGCGATCCACAGGCTGTGTAGGGCTGGTTTGAGAGGGGTTGGGTCTGGCAGAGGCGAGGATTTGGCGTCAATCTGGTGGGGATATGATGGGGGAAGCAAAACTAGGTGAGAGTTTTGGGACGGATGGAAGGAATGGAGGCTTGCTTGAGAGGCGCTAGGAAGATGCGGCTCTGGATCGAGGCAGGGAAGCACGACAGGGAGGGCAACAAATCGGCGAAACTGTTGCAAGTCTGGGTTTGTTGGCTTTTGTTTTTTTTTTTTTCAAAGGGAGGGGAAAAAATGTGAGCAGGTTGTAGGCGGGCGGAAGAGATGGTGATGGCAACTAGTTGGGTAGGTGTAGTGGGTGGACATGTATGGGTTAAGAGAGGCAAAGAAGGTGGAGGGCGAGAGGGGTATTTGGATAGGTAGGTTTTAGAAACCTCTTTTTTTTATATAAAGAATCGAGACCAAGATCGTCTGTGATAATGCAGGGACCTGTCTCCGAACAAGATCGTCTCGGTATGACAGAGGTACAAAGAACTTACTCTCGATACCAATTGATGCGGGATCGATGCTCAACGGCAGAGCGATTCGGCAAAATTGGGCATGCCGAGTCTTCGTCGAGACTGGGAAAAAAGAAGAAGAAACCTGCAAGCTTTGGCAAGAAGACGAAGAATAGGAAAAAAAGAGAGAAGATAAAATTTGTATTTCATTCCATGATTAACGTGTGTTGTAGCACAATACATGAAATCCTTTAATTCGGGGAAACGACAAATAAGGAAACTCCATAGAAAGGAAACCTTGTTTAATTAGGAAAGCTAACTAAATAGGAAAATTACTAAAAACATAATCCTAATCCAATTAAGAAAGAGAGAAAAATCAATAATTAATTAAAATAACTACTGGCGTGGTCCCACATCATATTCCCTTGTTCTTACTACCCCCACCCCCACTGATTTATCCATTTATTGAACAGTTGCAATCTTTAAACATGGACATACCCATGCCTTTGAATTTGAGCTCAAGACTCCCTCCTTTTACTTTGAAGGACATAGAATCATCTAATGAGAGGTCCACAGTTGATGCAACATGTTACAAATCTCCATGTTTGTCGCACTACCAAAGCACAAAGAAAAGGTGACTCATGCTGATCCGATAATTCCGGACGCTTGGGTGACAATGGATAGAAATGCAGCGGAATGAAATGAGAATCAAAGAGAGACGCATGATTTGGGAAGAAAACTCTTCCTCTTTTTTGGCCTTTTCTTCTATTTTCTCAAAGGATTGTACAATCACGTGTCTTGGTGTGCATCCACAGGTTGGAGACTGCCAAAAACAATGAGAAAAAGGGATAAAAGTGGGCAGAAACTGTCCAGAACCGTCGAAAACTGCTCTAACCTTCGGCAGTTTTCACGTACCAGTCGACTGGTACATCGTCTGGTACTATTCACAGACTGTACTAGATGATGTACTAGTTGAGTGATACATTGACTGATACTATTTATAGCCTAGGTAGATGATGTACCAGTCGACTGGTGCATCAATTGGTACCATCAGAGAATGATGTAACACAATACAATCACTAGACGATGTACCAGTCGAATGGTACCCTAAAGACTTATTTTCTTCATTTTTTTAAGTCTTAAAACAAAATATAACAAGAGAAATCAAAGAAAATACATGGAAATACATGAATCAAAGAAAATACATGGAAATACATGAAAATGCAATCATGGGGGATCCTCCTGGATCATGGAAACTTGATCTGATAATCTGGACGTTTGGGTGACAATGGATAGAAATGCAGCGGGATGAAATGAGAATCAAAGAGAGACGCGGATTTGGGAAGAAAACTCTTCCACTTTTTTGGTCTTTTCTTCTATTTTCTCAAAGGATTGTATAATCACGAGTCTTGGCGTGCATCCACAGGTTGGAGGCTGCCCAAAACAAAGAGAAAAAGGGATAAAAATGTGCAGAAACTACCCAGAACCGTCGGCAATTTTCACGTACCAGTCGACTGGTACTATCAGAGAACAGTTTGTTCTTACAGATAGGTGATAGATGATGTACCAGTTGATGTACCAATCGACTGTTCAGGGGATTTAGGTCCTACTAAATCTTCAAAACTCCAAATGAGGGAATTCCTTAGCTCCCTTCTCCGGACTGTAGCACCGCGACTGGCTTGGCAGTTGACCTCTCTTACCGATCCGATAAGAATCATACGTCCCTCGCCTAGTCTCCATAACCTTCTTCTCCAATATGCAATCTTCAGACAGTGGATCCTCCCGCACTACTCACAAATCATCAACGGATGGTTGCCGCGTCTCCTTGTCTGAATCTTCATCAAGCATAGAAGGTTCAAACAGTTTCAAGTTCTCGGCATTGATGATCGAGTACGTCTGCATATATGGTGGTAGATCCAACTCGAATGCATTGTCTCCAATCTTCTTGATGATTCTGAACAGTCCATATCTGATGGTTTCAGCTTCTTTCCTACTCCCTTCAACCGCTCTTTGCTCGGCTTCAGCCAAACAAGATCACCTTCTTGGAATGTACATTGCACCCGATGTCGATCATGTCGGTCCTTGTATCTCTGTTGTGAACGCTGCAGTTGTGCCTCTACTTCTCTGTGCACCTTAGCTATCTTCTCCAGAAATCGTTGAGCTCCTAGCTTTGTCCTCCTCTTCCTTTCTTTCCAACTGACCGTCCCCAAAGATGAAAGCCAAATCAAAAGGGATTTGAGGCAAATAACCCAAACAGACTTCAAAGACGACTTCTATGTCGAGCTATGAATAACACGATTGAAGGCAAACTGCAGATAGGAGACTAGTATCCCAAGTCTTAGGATGCTTGGAATTGTAGCCTCGAAGGAGATGCACTATAGTTTTGTTTACTACTTCTGTCTGTCCATCAGTTTGTAGATGAAATGCCGTGCTCCTTTTCAGCCTGGTTTCCATCATTCCCAAAGTGAATTCCAAAAATGACTTAGGAATTGACTATCTCTGTTCGAGACAATCGACGTAGGCAACCCATAATGTTTCCAAACATGGTCAAAGAATAGCTTCGCTGCTGCATCTCTTGTCATTGTCTTCTTACAAGGGATGAGTTCCACTATCTTGCTAAACCCATAATAACAAACAGATAATCATATCCAAACTTGGACTCGGTAAGCCTCCCAAAAAGTCCATCGAAATACTCTCCCAATGTCTTGTAGGTACTGGTAAAGGAGTACACAGTCCTACCTTCATGTTCGAAGACTTAGAAGTGTTGCAAAGAACGCAACCTCTGAATGTATCTAGCCACATCTAGCCTGCATCTTCGGGCAAAAGACATACCTCTGCAGATTAAGTAGTGTCTTTTCAACCCTAAAATGTCCCGCCACTCGAGAGGTATGAGCTTCTCTAACCCACTGTAATCTGTCCCCGTCTTTCAGTATACACAGTTGTGACCCCTTATACATCAACCCATCCTTCAGTTCAAACTCCATAGTCTGACCTTGCTGTAGCTTCTCAAACACTGTCTTGAAGTCTTCGTCAATGTCATAACCTTGTGCATACTCAGTAAGGGCCATAGGCTGGATTTGCATTGCCATCGTGAGAGTGGAGTTCCTCAGTGTAGGTGGTCTAGATAACATATCAGCCAGCTTATTCGTGGCTCCTTTGTTGTACTTTATCACCAGATTAAACTGTTGCAAATATGACATCCACTTCATATGACGAGCTTGCTGTAACTTCGACTGAGTTTGTAAAAACTGAAGGGGTTTGTGGTCGGTGTGGATTATGATATCTTTCCCCAACAGATATACGCGCCAATGCTTCACCGCTTGGTGCAAAGCATACATCTCCTTGTCATTAGTGAGGTAATTCATCACCGGTCCACTAAACATCTTAGAATGATAAGCCACGGGCTTCCCATCCTGCAACAATACTACTCCCATGGCATATGTAGATACATCTGCCTCAACCTCAAAAGGGTGATGCAAATTTGGCAATGCCAATACTGGGGCTTCAGAAATCTTCCTCTTCAATAACTGAAATGTATCATCCTGCTTCTTCGTCCACTCAAACTTCTAATTGGCCTTTGTCAATGCATGTAAAGGCGTTGCAATTTGTGAAAAGTGACGAAGTGAACTTCCGTTAGATACTGACAAGCTCCCATGAAGCTCCTCACTTCAGTTACCGATCGAGGTGCAGGCCATTTGGTAATGACCTCAATCTTTGAAGGGTCTACCTTCAACTCCCTTGCTCCACACCAACGACTGCTTCCCAAATTCACACGTCTTTCCATTTAGCTGGAGTTGATTCTCCCTCAACACCCCAAACACCTTACTCAAATGAACAATATGGTCCTCTCATGACTTGCTATAAATTAAAATGTCATCCAGATAAACTATAACAAACTCTTCAATGAAATGACGCAATATCTCATTCATTAATCGCATGAAGGTTGCCGATGCGTTGCACAATCCAAATGGCATAACCAGCCAGTCAAACAACCCCTACCTTGTCTTGAATGCAGTCTTTCAGGTGTCATCCTCACGAACCCGGACTTGATGATAACCAGACTTCAGGTCCAACTTAGTGAAAAAGTGGGCTCCTTGTAGTTGATCCAACAGGTCATCAATCCTCGGTAATGGATACTGATTCTTGATGGTTTATCTTGTTCAACGCCTTGTAATCAATACACATTCTCCAGCCGCTGTCCTTCTTAGGCACCAACAACACTGGAGATCCACAAGGTGAACAACTCGGTTTGATGACTCTGCACTCCAATAACTCTTGGATTTGCTGTTGGATCTCATCATTCTCTGTGATGGAGGTACGATACAGACCCAAGTTAGGTAGGGAAGCATCTCCTACTGACTGTATATCATGCTCCACAAGTCTTCGTAGTTGTAGACTTTGTACCTCTTCAAATAGCTCTGAAAGTGAGCTTGACTTTCTCAACTTCAGACTCTTGTTTAGGGGTGAGTGATACTGTAGAGTGTCACCTTAGCTGGCGACTGTTCTTGTGGTCTGGTCATCAGTAGGAGAAACTTCCCGCAAGTATTTACCATTCTCTTGGCCTGTGTAGCAGTGACCAAAGAAGTGGCGGTCTGTGGTTTGCAGGCATTAACTTGAAACTCCTTTCAGTCCTTCACAAACTGATACTTGCGCTGCCGTTTGTAATGAATGGCATCCCGGTCCCACAAATATGGACTCCCCAACAATGTTGTCGAAATCGCACGATTCGCGATTCGAATCGTGCGATTCGAATCGAATCGAGGGGTCTTCCGACTCAAATCGCATCAATATCGAAATCCTTTTAAAACCGTGCGTTTTTTCATTGACTCGCGAATTGCACGATTCGAATCGGTAGAATCGTTGTCTCGTTCGATTCATGTGGAAGAGGAAAAAAAGGGAGGGGGGAGGGCGGAAAAAGTTGTTCGATTCAGGTGTAAGAGGAAAAAAAAGAAAAAAAAAGGGAAATAAGCTAACCTGGAACTCTTATTCTCCTCTTCTTCTCCTCTTCTTCGTTTCGTTTCGTTTCGTTTCGTTCTTCACTGTCGCTTACTTTACTCTTTCGGGGCTTCTCTTTCGGGCTTACTGTAGTACGAAACAAGCCTTTTATTTTGGAGTTTAGTTCCGTGATTTTCCGTCAGGTGTTTCCGTGAGATGTTTTCCTGAGTTTTTTTTCTCCTTTCCATTTTTGAGATATTGTTCTTATATTTTTAGTTTTTTATCATTAGTTTTCTATTTTAATTAAAAAACATCTCTTTTATTTTTTCATTTTAATCTTTGTATCCATTTTAAAAAAATAAAAAATCTTTCTATTATATTTATTTTCATTTTTTTGTATTTATTTTAAAAAATAAATAGTTCTAATTTTTTAAAAAAAAATTATTTGATGAATGTCAGTACTTACTAAAGTTTATTTAAATGCCATTAATTTATTTGTTGATTTCTTAATAATTAATATTTATTTGAATCTCATATTAATATATTTTTGTATTTTTTTGTAGATGGTTATTTATGATGGATGATAAATATTAATTTATGAGGAATTGAAAAATCATTTTATTGTTCTATGTTATGTTACATGTAATTATTATATAAATACTATTTTAATTAAAAAAATCTCTTTTATTTGTTCATTTTAATCTTTGTATCCATTTAAAAAAAATAAAAAATCTTTCTATTATTTTTATTTTTAATTTTTTTTGTATTTATTTTAAAAAATAAATAGTTCTAATTTAAAAAAATATATATTTGATGAATGTTATTACTTATTAAAGTTTATTTAAATGCCATTAATTTATTTGTTGATTTCTTAATAATTAATATTTATTTAAATCTCATATTAATATATTTTTGTATTTTTTTTGTAGATGATTATTTATGATGGATGATAAATATTAATTTATGAGGAATTGAAAAATCATTTTATTGTTCTATGTTATGTTACATGTAATTATTATATAAATAATAATTATAAAAAAATATTATGAATCTTACGATTCTACGATTCACGATTCACGGTTCAGACTCCTAGACTGATTCACGATACGATTCGTTTTTGACAACCTTGCTCCCCAATATGACCTGACACACATCTAATGGAACCACCTCATATATCACCTCATGAATGTACTTCTCTGTGATAACAAATTTGAAGGTGCATTGCTTAGTGATCTTCATCTCCACATCTTTCTGTATCCACCCTAATGGATAGGGTTTTGGATGTGTTGTCGTCACCAAACCCATTCTCTATACCAAACATTCTGAAATGAGATTCTTTTGGCTTCCAGGGTCAACTATTGCTTCAATCACACTTTGTTTCACTTGAATCATCAAGTGAAATAGCTCTTCTCTTAATTCAAAGTTCTTAGAAGTCTCTGCAGTCTTTGCCATGAGTGAGTTTACTGTCAGCTATTCTTCAGCTCTTCAATCTCTTCCACTTCACGAACATTCAACACTGCCTTTCTGTCCTTCTTCGGGCGTTGCACCGGATGTAGTTTCCAGCACTTATCCTTTGTATGACCAACCCCTTCGCAGTGGTCACAAGTAGGACCTTTTGCATTACTCAACTTCCTCGGCTGACTAGACTCACCCTTACTATTACCACCCACACCAGCTATTCTTTTGAAATTCGGCCTGACCTCAACCCTATCAGACTCCTTGTTCTTTGCCTCTATGGCGATGGCTTTCACTGTAGCTTCATCAATGGAGCTAACTTTGAAAAGTTTTAGCTCTTTCGAATGTATTCAGCTAAACCACCCACATACTTCATAAAAACTTCAAAATCTTTGATAGAGATGCCCAATACAATAGCTAGAGTGTGAAACTCAGTGGTGTACTCTTGAACCGATTGGCCAGATCGTTGTCTCAAGTACTGTCACCTAATCCACCGGTCTTCCTCATGTCAATTGGGTAAGACTGTTTTCGGACCAACTTCTTAAACTTGCTCTAAGTTAATTCAGCTGTGTTGTAGCGCTTAACATAAGCGTTCCACTATGTCAGTGCATGACTTGACATCTTCAGTCGTGCTGGACTGATTTTCTGTGTATTGTTGTATACACAGAGAGTAAAATAGTTCTCCATTTGATTTATCCAATTGTCTAATTTCTCTGCATTAACATCACCATTATAAGTAGGAATTTCTAATTTGAGATCTACTCTGAAAGGTTTCTTACCATCTAGGTCGTCTACCGCCTTGGTCTGATCGACCTCTTCCTCATCTTCTTCCTCTTCATCTGTCTCATCTGTATCTGTCAGTTCAATCCTCTTCTTATTGGATGGACCTGCAGACGTCTGCTTCAGAGAGGACTTTGAGGCGGCACCTTCCACTAACTTGGTGACTAATTCTGTTAATGCGGTCACTTGTTCCTCCAATTTGGAGAAACGCTCCTTCAATTCATCGTTCGTAGTCATGTCTGACTTTCTCAAGATTTTCCTTCTTTCTGAACAAAGGGGGTTTGAGATTTCTTCACCGGGCTTCTGGTATTGTTCACGTGTCAAGACCATATACCCTAGGCTTCCCAAAAGAAGACGAATCCGAGCTTTGACACCAACTTGATCCGATAATCCAGACGTTTGGGTGACAATGGATAGAAATGCAGCGGAATGAAATGAGAATCAAAGAGAGATGCAGGATTTGGGAAGAAAACTCTTCCTCTTTTTTGGTCTTTTCTTCTATTTTCTCAAAGGATTGTAACAATCACGAGTCTTGGCGTGCATCTACAGGTTGGAGACTGCAAAAACTAAAGAGAAAAAGGGATAAAAATGGGCAGAAACTGTCCAGAATCGTCGAAAACTGCTCTAACCGTCGGCAGTTTTCACATACCAGTCAACTAGTACTATTCATAGACTATACTACTAGATGATGTACCAGTCAACTGGTACATCGACTGGTACTGTTAGAGAACAATTTGTTCTTATAGACAGGTGATAGATGATGTACCAGTCGACTGGAACATTGACTAGTACTATTCACAGCCTAGGTAGATGATGTACCAGTCGACTGGTGCATCGACTGGTACCATCAGAGAGTGATCTGTGACACAGTACAGTCACTAGACGATGTACCAATCGATTGGTGCATCGACTGGTATCCTTAAAGACTTATTTTCTTCATTTTTTTTAGTCTTTAAACAAAATATAACTAGAGAAAACAAAGAAAATACATGGAAATGCAATAATGGGAGATCCTCCTAGATCACTTGCACATCTTGCACAAACCCAAGTCTATTGTAACTTTTTTGTCAACAATAAAGGGTACACCTGAGTGCACATCGTCACTGTTGAATTGTCAAAATTATGGGTTCGTCAGTTAAATGCAATGGAAATTTGTTTGGATATCATTTGATTTATTAGCTTCTTTTCGAGCTATGTAATGCATTCAGTAGTAGTCATCGTGGTTTGGATTTGATTGATGATTTCGTGTTTGCGTCCATGGATTGTTTGGAGTGATCACATGGCAAGAAAAGGTTTGGGTTGAAGGTCCAATGTGAAACTCCAACATTCTCAAATCTCTATCACATTTCTTCAGATATATCACGTAGGACTTCAAATTTCAATGTTGCAATTTTCGAAACTGCTTTACCAATTTAGCTCCAACCAATTTTGGAAAAAAAAAATGACAAGCTGAAAAGCCCTTCAAAAATCCATAAGCCTTAGGCCCTATTACTCAAGCCAAAAAAATCATCAAAACCAAAAGTTCCATACCTCAAATTCCAAATACCCACAAAATTCTATTATCCATGGAAATTGTGTGATTTCTTAATGGTGCCTTCAATTATATTGTATGAATTGTAATATATGTGTCTTGTATTATAGGATTTTAATAGCATTGATGCCAAACACTTCTGCACTGCTCCTTTCTTTCCCAGATCAAGAGTTCTATTGTTAAGTTATTCGATGTTCATTGGGTAATGCTAGCGTCCCTTGCCCATCTTCTTATTCTGGGATGTACTTGGATGCGATTCTAGTGCTTCATGATGTGGTTGACCTGAACCCTAGCGTACATCATATCCCTATGTCCATGAGGTGTATATTGCTCAAAATCCATTTGCTTTTATTAATGGAAAAAGAGAAACCCCAGCCTACTTTGCTGAAAGATGGGAATTTTGTATGTTCTGAGTGATTAATTCATTTTGTCTATTTCCTTTCTCATTATATGACATGTTTGGAGCATATGACTCTAATTAATTGAAATTATTGATTGTTAGTGCCTAATCGTAGTGCCTAATCTTTCTTGTAGATGAATGTGATTAAAGTTTCCAACATCATGGGAGTTGAAACAAAACCTTTTGATCCAAAGACATATGTAGAAGAGGATGTCTTTGTGACGGATGAATCTGGTGCTAAGAAACGCATACGTTTAGAAGACAATATTGTACGTTGGAGGAGGGTCCGAAATCGTGATGGCACAGTGACTGTAAGTGATGACTTCTCGTCTTATGAGATGGAGTTTCTTTTATTGCTTGGTATATATATAGATTTTGGCCTAACAACAGGATCTTCTTCTTTCTTCCTCTTCTTCTTTATTCAAGAATTAAAAAATACAAAAACAAAGAGGTGAAGTTTATTAATGAATTATTAACATAAAATCACTGGTGAGAGAGATGGCCATGCTTTAAGTTGCATAGACTCATCCCACCCTACAAGGGTTGTGTTTTGTCACCTTTAGACGTGGGGGTATGTGTATAGACTTGTGCAGGACATGGGTGGACTCACAGGTCAGCCTTGTCACTGGAAAATTTTTTTGAAGAAGAAAGCATATGTAGGAAATGAATGGATCCATGAAAAGAACTCAATATCGGAAGAATGAAGAAAAAATTCTACTAAAAAAAAGAATAATGACGAAAAAGAAGAGTAGCACCAAAGGAAAAATTAAAGAAAAAAGAAAAAGGAGGAGGAGAAGAAGAATATGAGCAGCTCTTGATCTTCTAGTCCTCTCTATGTCCACTCCTATAATCTTATCTTTTACTCTTCTCTATTCTAGGGCCAATCAAAAGACTGAAATGCTTTTACTTTAGAGTGGCAAAAGAAAGCATTTCTGGAAAATATGAACTATTAAAAGACTGAAATTCCTTTAGGTTAAATGTCATTTTTTATATTTTAGTAATATCTAATTAAATTATCTTAAATGTGGTACAGAATCTGTGAGTCACTTTTTTGTTTTACTGAGTTTGACGCCTTGGACCCACATTGGGCTTTGACTCTCGCACCTGCACCTATGCAACTTAAATTATGCCATTTGTTTTAGGGGATATTTGATATTTAGAATTTGGAGGTGGAGTTTGACAAATTCTACTCAAAATCTATTGTTTGGTTCAGCTAGAATTTTGTAGATGGAATTTTTCAAATTGCTAGAGTTGCCAAAATTCTAGAATTCCAAATTCTCTTGAAAAGTTGTTATTTCTGAAATTTCAAAAGCTGTTATTTGCTATTATGATTTTTATGATGTTTTAGCCTGATGGTGTTGTTGGTTCTTCTAGTGCACACCCCTATCTAGGGCCCACCAATAATGTTGGACATGGGTCCATTGATAATGATTATGCTTGAACATGGAGTTCATTTAAAAATAACCTTGGTTAAAACAATTGAGCCATGTTTTCAAAGACTATAAAAGTATATAATTAAAAAATATTTTGACGTGATGAAAATGTGGTAGAGTTAAAAAAACATGGTATTAAATGGAGTCTAATTCTTGTTATGATGGCAGGTATAAACATTTGATTATTTCTGTTATTATTTTGTTTTAAGATATTTAATGGATGATATATGAAATTCTTTCCTTTTATGATTTTGTCGATTTTGTGCATCATGATATTATTAGTGGGTCCATAAGATGCCAATTTATGTATTTTTAATTTAATGCTCTTTTAATCAATATTAACTTAAGTAATAAGAGCCCCTAAGGGGTTAGGGGCGGCTCTCTTTATATTTTGTTTCAATAGTGTGGCAATGTGCGAGTCTTTTGGACTCAAGTGTAGGCCATGAACATGATATTAAGTGGTGTTAAATAATTTTTGTGTGATTAATGTTCTGAAAAAGGGTCCTTGGTGTTTAGTTGTTGTTGTTGTTATTATTATTATCATTTTATTATTATTTTAAATTTTGATTTCATTCTCCTGTTGTTATGTGAAATCTCCACCTGTATCTTTTTGGATTTGTGACTCATCTAGATCATTGTAACAAATACCACCGATATTTTCATTTTTATCACAAAAATATCGGCAAAATAACGGTCTCGCGTTAAAAATGCGTTTTTAACTCAAATGCCGTTTTTAATGAGAAATTCCAGGCTAAAATGCATTTTTAACGCGAGTCACGATTTAAAATTCCTAATGTCTTGGCCACCAATCACAAACGAAAAAAAAAATGATAACAGTAACGGCATCAAGGATGATAATAAACGTAGGAGGAAATTAAGGGATACTGTACATAGGGAAAAAGGTGGAATATTTGTTTATAAAGGCACAATAATCGTAGAAATGGATGGAAAAGAAGATGATTTTGCCAAAATGATTTGAGTTAGGCCATTCTGGATAAGTTTCAAATCAAATGGAAATATTAAACTCTCGATCGACATATTTCGATTTATGCTAAAATAATAGTTATGCTTTATAAATTATTTTAATTTTATATCAGAACATTCTTAGGGCTGATATCCAAATATCTCGAAATATTCTCTTTCTTTGCAAAGCTCATACTGACCGATATTGAAAGATAATTTAGATATATGCTACATTTATATATTGGGTAAAATATCTTCTGATTTTCAATCTTCCTTGTCTTGTGATCATACAAATTTAGACTCAGAAGAGCATACAATGTATCTTCAACTAAACCCTTTCTCTTTCTATTTATTTTTTGATGATTTGTTAATTGAAACTTCAAATTAAGCTTTTTTATAGATGGTTGTATCTTTTAATGTTATTTTAATATTGGATGACTTTGATATGGTATTTAACTATGAATTCATGTAGAATTGTATAATATTTTTTCTTCAAAAAATGTTAGATAAGAATTATTTATTTATTATATTTTTTTTTATTATTTTTAAAATATTTATATTTTCCGTGAGATTTTCTCATTAATTCCCGGTAAAAATCTGAGAAATTGAAATATACCGTTATTAACCGTTGCCGTTAATATCCCGAGAACGTTATTTGTGACATTGATCTAGAGTTCCTTTCCTCCTAGTAGTAGAAATCATCTTTAAAGGGTCCTTTGTGTAATGTCTCTCCAATGTGGAACTCAGTTCTATTTGCCACAAATAGTTCTTATACATAGCAATTGAGCCACTAGATCCAGTAAGGTGACCAAGGGGCATGTAGCCTAATGCATTTACGTGCTACCTAAGTTTCTAGGCTTACTCGTTCTAATATATGTGTATTTATGTTTGTGTGTACATTAGTTTTTGTCCTTGAGGAACCTCTACTTATTTATGTATGTATATTCATTACTTTTTGTCCGTGCGGCACCTCTACTTAAAGCACTAAATATATGGGCACATATGCTTCCAAATTATGAATTTATTTTATCTGTACATAATGTCTGTTTTAGTTAAACATTTACTATACAAGTATATTATGTGTTGGAATATTACGTAAAAACTAGGCCTAATCAAGGTGCGTTTACCTTATGGCTTGGTGAGGCAGAAGTAGATTTGGTGCCTAGAACATATCTTCTTTCTTTTTCTGGGCAGTAACAAATAGAGTTATATAATAATATAAAGAAAGCATTACATGTACATGGTGAGAGTAAGAGTTTTAAACCCAAAAAGAGAGGAAAAATACAAATACAAGACAACGTGACAAAATACAAAACAAAAAATCTCCCTCACCCTCAAAACTGCAGTTCCCTGCCCCAAAATCAGTCATAGAAAGAAGACACCCTCTTGCATCGGGTCCACCCCAATCTTCACAAAGAAGTCTACCGCTCTATTAGCTGACCTCTTGACTAGCTAGAAAGAGATCTCGCCACCTATACACAAAGCCCTTATCTCCCTGACGACTGTGGCCATTTTCCATCGCGACCGCTTGAACCCTCTAGTTCACTTAATCACATTTGTCGAATCCCCTTCGATAATCAATTTCCTCCATCTCATGGGGGCCCATAAAGTCAAAGCTCTCCTAATGGCTAGTAGTTTGGCCTCATTTGTTTGCGCCGTCTCATGCCTAGAGCACATCTTAGTGTATGCTTGGAACATGAAATCTTGCAATATATCTTACAATTTCATATTTTTGCAAGATTTCAGATTTCCTTACAAAATCTACACCTGCCAGATAGGCGTGTTTGTTAACTCAAAGAAACAGAAGAAATATTCAAGCAAAAAACAATATTCAGCTCTAAGGGGATACATTGTAGGAGCCATTCCAACAAAGTTGGACATTTCCACCTTCCACTCTCAACTCTGTTCTTGTCCATTCGTTTGACTGGGAACACTAAAAGATACTTTTTTGCTTTTTTTTGGGGCCCACTTATGAAAAATCCAAATCATTGAAATTATTATTTTTTTCTTTTAAATTTCGATCTAACATTTTGTTATGTCAATTTAATGTATCCTTAGTGTTGGATTTATCATGATCAATAAAAATATTTATTCAATAGTCTATTTTTTTTATCTTATATTATCTTAGGTCTACAATGATTCAATGGTTCTCATTTTGTACATAGATCAGACATTCGGGCCTCCCCTTTCTAATCTCTCTCTCATTTCAACCAACTTTTTATCTAATATTTTTCATTTTTCTTTAGAAAGAGTAGCCATATATAATCTGATAGGCCAATTTTTGTGGCAATTGCAGTACAAAATTTCTCTACTTTATATATATATATATATATATATATATATATATATATATATATATATATATTATGTATCTGGCTTAGATTTTATTTCCTTTAGCATGTGGATTTTGTGATTATAGTTTTTAATTATTTTCTATTAATGATACTTGAAAAATTGAAAGTATCTTTATTGCAGAGAATGTTGATTCAAATTGGATCCATGAAAATAAAATACCTTTTTAAAAAACATTTTTATTTTAGAAAGGATCTTTCCATTCTTTTAAATCATTTGGTGTGCATTTTTGTTGTGAAATTAGTTTTTTTTTTAAATTTCATTTTAATTATTCATGAAAGTTTGACAATCTTCTGTTTTCGAATCTTTAGCATTGTTTGACTATTGCTAAACAACAAGATTTTATTCTAATGATAGCATTTTCTTCTAATCTGAAAAGTTACCAAACACACCCTTAAACTGCTATGCTTTTTAGATTTTTTTTAGGTGGGACTAAATATTAATTTACGTGCCGCATAAATGATACTAAAAAGAGAAGAAAGTTATCAGCATCCAAATAGTACAACAAAAAACACACATCAAATCCAAGTTGTTACTTGCCATGAACTCCAACCTAAGTCTGTTCATGGGCTTAAAGCCTTAAACCCGACTAGAGCCTAATCCGAGCCCGATCTTAATAAGCAAGCTTGAACAAATTAGTGTAATCATTGGTTGGGCTTGGGCTTTGGTATAAAAGCTCGTCAAGTAAAAGCCCAGTTGTTAAAATTTTATTATTTGAATTTTATGAGATGATATTATGATATTATACAGTTTTTAAAAAATCTTACTTTTTATATTTAAATGTTAGTTTTACCAAAATATGATTTCTCATTTACGATTCAACTCAAATCCCAAAAATTAGTCTTATCAGCTATGTATGATAACATGTAACTAGTAGGCGACATACATGACTTCCTTTTTATAATCTTGAACACTGTTTATATGATTGATAAGTCAAAAATGTTTACATAAATGACAAAACACGTTTTATGTATCATCTATTATCATTTTATTTGTCATTTTACTAATAATATTTTGAATACTAAATGAATAGAATATGGAAAACTTATTTTTTACTTAATTTTTTTTAAAAGATTTTACCCTTTTTAGAAAATTGTAAAAATCTCACAATTTATGATATGATTTGCGACTTGATACGATTTGATAACTATACTGATTTTCGATGTAATTTTGATTTTTAGTGCATTGGTTATGTTCAATATGTTGTATTTTGAATGATCATGGTAATTGGCATATATAATATCATAAATCATCATCATTAAAGCTATTTATCTCATTTATCTGAAGTCAACTTTAATACTTTATATGATATATTTTATTTGTCATTATTTAGTCTTGTTCGAATATGTAATTATTTCTGTAATAAATTATTGTTAATAAGGGTGATGCTTGTGACATTCTTTTAATTTAAACAATTATTACATTTAATTTGAGATTGGACTTAAATGGGCTTTTCATGTTCAACCCACCCAACAAGTGGTCTCAAGCTTTAACAACAAAAATCAATGAGGGCTTGGGCTTAACATAAAAATGTGTAAGGCTTTGCATGGGCTTCAGCTTTGGTATTCAATTGGGTTTAGGCTCGTCTATCCCAACTCCAACCTATGAATAGCGTGACTTGAACCAAGCTTTGTGGAAGTCAACATTAGATAGGATGGAGTCTTTCAGAAAGGTCATCCATGAGCTTACTTTGCATTTGGTCCAAAGAGCTAAAAGAGATGGGGATTCTATTTTATCCTTGACATAGGTAGTGAAGGTGTGAGGTGCAATCAAGAGCCAAGGGGTCTTGGAGCATAAGGCATGAGGTCCATGTCTAGGTTTGTCAGACCCACTTGTTTATATACTTAAAAGTTAGAAATGTGTAGGTTCATAGACTTTACCCTTATTGCATCAATGATTACAAAATACAATACTACTCATCCTAAGCACCAAAATATTTTGGCATCTGAGCTTCCAAGCACATTGTATACCCATGTATTCTATATGCACAAATATATTAGCAAATAATTAGAATTTTTATATAAGTATTACTGAAAATTACTTCATCTTAATTATGATATTTACTGACTTTAATGTTGACGGGCAGAGAGGAAAACCTGGACCGACAGGAATAGGTGGTGTTCTATGGGATCATATAACGGCGAAACTTCTTTAGTCTTCTTAGAGCCAGTAGGACAGAGAGACTCAAACTGAGGTGGAACTTCTCAGTACTAGGAGAGCTTTGATCATAGGGAACTTAGTCGGGCATGGGAAACTAGTCATAGAAGGGGACTCGACAAATGCAATGAGGTGGGCTAAGGGGTTGAAGCAACCTCCTTGGAGACTGATTATTGTGGTGAGGGAGATAAGGACTCTATGTTCAGGTCACAGGATTTCCTTGGCTCTAGTTAGAAGCTCTGCCAATGGAGTGGTAGGTTTTTCTCTAAGAGGGGTAGACTCTTCAACCACATGCATTTTCTATCTTTGAGATAGTAACTGGATGATTAGGAGAGCGATGGTCTTCCACTTATGTCTTATTGGTTGCCATCCGAATATATCTTCCAGTAGTTCCATGGATGTATTTCTTTCTTTTGTTTATCTTTGTTGTGGGTTTAAGTCTTTTAGACTCACTCTTTTCGTACTTGTACTATTACTTGTATTATCACTTTTATTAATAGTCTTTGTTACCGCTTAAAAAAAAAACTATAACAAAAAAATTTCAAAAAATAGGCTTGTCATAAAAAAATTTCTTAGAAAAAAGCTTAAGTGAGGGGCTAGGTGCAAAATGGGCTAGGCAAGGCACAAAATGGGTTTGGAGCCTAGGCAACGACTTAGGCTCAAGTAAGGCACACCCTTGACTACTATGATCCTTGAACACAATGTTATTCCTCTTAGGCCAAATACTCCATAGCATCATGCCTTAAAATTATCCTCCTTATTAAAGTTAAGAATATATTAGCATATAGATACTATGCCTACACTTCTTAGTTACTACGTTTTCATACATTTCTTGCATGATTCTCTATTTAACCATTAGGGGTGGATTTTTCTTTAATGTTGATCAAGTCAATTGTCTCAACCAATGTTGTTAAAATCGCACAATTCACGGTTCGAATCGTGCGATTCGAATCAATCGGTGTCTATCTCAATTCGAAACGGTAGGAAAATCACAGTAGGGCTAAAGTCGTGCGATTCTGGGGTTGAATCGCAACTCGTAAGAGTCAACCCCTTGAATCGGAAACTCGTGAGATTCAGCTAGAATAGGGAAAAACGAAGAAGAAAAGGCCACAGAGAGGAGGAAGAAGGGAAGTAGAACATACCTTTCGCACAGGTCTTTTTTTCTTTCTTTCTTCTTCCCTTTGTTTCTGCTTTCTCCTCCTTTTCTTCTTGTTTCAGTTGCCGCCGCTCACTGTATTCCTAATTTTCCGTCGCTTTAATGTTAGGGTTTCTGTGGCTTTCAGTTTGTTTTTCTTCTTATTTCAAGTATCCCGTGCTTGCAAGTCTCAAGGCTTTCACTTTCTTGACTACTGTTATGAAACTTAAAAATCATTTTTAAGTTTCGTTTTAGACTATGTAATATTATTTCTAATTTATTTCTTTTTTATTTCCTAGTCTTTCTTTATATAAATTATTTTTCTTTTTAATTAAACATTTATTATTCTTGTTTTTCACATGTTTATTTTTCTTATTTTTATTTTTTTGCCATCTATTTTTATTAAAAAGCTTTTTTTCATTTTTTTCAATCTTTTATATCTATTTAAAAAATAAAAAATCTCTAAAAAGTAATTTTATATTTGATGAATGCTATTTAGATTTATTTAATGCTTTTGATTTAATTATTGATTTCTTAAATTTATCAATACTTAATATTAATATTTGAATCTCATATTAATATATTTTTGTGTCTTTTTTATGGTTATTTATGATGGATAATAAGTGTCAAGTTGGGAATGACAATTGTTTGACCAATTTTTTATAATTTATAGAATAATTTTAAAATAATTTAACAATAGATGTTTAATATATTTATAGTTTATAGAATAATTAAAAAAAAACATTATAAATCTTACGATTCTACGATTTTCGATTCACGATATAATTTGAGTTTGACAACATTGGTCCCAACACTATTGTGGTTTGTTGGAAAGGTCAGTGCTTGAATATGAGGCTTACCAAAAATCACCTTGATGATAGCCATATCTAATATGCTCTTCAAAATTTGATCACTTTAAATTATTTTTTGATGTTTAGACTTTTTTTGAAAGATAAATTAGATTAAATAAAGAGTTAGAAAAAGGGATACAAAGGAAAGAAAAAAAATACAAAGGAGAACGAAGCATGAATGTCTTTGCTAGTTTGTCTTCCTATTCATTTTTGGAATGATGAATCTTCAACACTCAAAGCATCTTGAGAAGATGATATCCCTTATCTCCCAAATAAAATTCGATACTCTCCTTGGGAATGAGAGAGAGGAAGTCCTACATATTGTATTCCTCATCATGTTTAGGATTAGAAATACCCATTGAGTTGAGCAGTTTATACCTCCTAAGCAAAGTTTTAACTTCAAGATCGTTAGTGCCTGAAGAAGATCAAACAAGCAATAATTTAAAAAGAGCCATCTCTGTTAAGACCCCCTGATGCCACCTAGACCTTTATCTTGGCTAAAGCTTCCATCAAAATTGAGCTTCATCAAACCGGAGGCAAGAGGCTCCCACCCTAGACATAATAGTTGGACTGTGAGAGGAGGCAAACAAGAACTCCAATCATGCAGAAAATCTGACCTGGAAATCCCCTGAAACTTCCCCCAATGAAAGTGCTCAAGAAACAACCATAAGCTGAGCCAAAAGAGCCATCTTC
This sequence comes from Chimonanthus salicifolius, assembly GCA_013350335.1. Taxonomy (NCBI): domain Eukaryota; kingdom Viridiplantae; phylum Streptophyta; class Magnoliopsida; order Laurales; family Calycanthaceae; genus Chimonanthus; species Chimonanthus salicifolius. The sequence goes on along the minus strand of CM023535.1, from coordinate 54,811,974 downwards.
TGAGAGGAAGACACCTTGTTATTGAAAGCTCAATTGTCACGTTCCCTCAAAATGGACCATAAAATGGCTGCTAATGACATTTTTCTAACCATAGGATAGCACTGTGAATTAATGTAATAATTAAGTTCTCACACAACCCTTAAGGAACCAATTAGATTGGAAAATATGCCAAATCTGCTTCAAGAACTTGCACAGAAGGAAGACATGATTAACAATTTTACCATCTTGAAGTGAAGATAATTCAAAATGTAAAGTTTTGTTACTTTAAAATAAATGGCTTGATTGATACGATCAAGGTGACTTTGGTGGGCCTCGTATTCAAGTTTAGACCTTTCTAATGGGCCCATCACTGTGGGCAGAGTTGAGCCCCACATAGTGGTGCACTAGGTAATATTCTGCACTCACTTGTGGATGTGATTACTGCTCTTTATCCATTGGATCAAAGGTATGCAAGATAGATAGTTGGACAAAACCATTTTACTTGTCCAATTTCAAGTCTCGTTAGTGCATGGTTGGGATGATACAAGTAAGTTGATGATTTGTCCATTAAATATTGATGTGAGCACCTGCTATTACACAATTCCTTGTATTGATGTGGATGCCTGTGCTTGAAATGTGTCCATTGTGCATCTCTCTCCCCCCTCCCCGAACTCACACATACAATGCAACTTTTGTACCTCAGTTTAGTCAGTGCATTGATGGGATTTCTTAGTTGCTAGTGTAGTTTGAGATGAGAATCTCATATTAAAGCTTATTTATTTGAAAACTGTTTTGGCAGAGTGAAAGCAATGCACGCTTTGTAAGGTGGTCAGATGGCAGTTTACAATTGCTAATTGGAAATGAAGTTCTTGACATATCTGTGCAAGAGGCACAACATGATCAAGCACATCTTTTCCTTCGACATGGGAAGGTTTGCTTTCTATGGTTTTGACTACTTTTTTTTATGCACTCTCTTCTATATAGTTGCACCATTTTGGGGATTGGTAGAGGAAATTGCCCCATTTGATTGTTGTTTTAAGGTGAGAACACCTAATTATAATGCAGGGAATCTTGCAATCTCAAGGAAGGCTTTTACATAAAATGAGGTTCATGCCGTCTTCTTTATCATCAAAGTCCCATCGGTTGTTGACTGCTCTTGTTGATTCGCGTCATAAGAAAGTGTATAAGGTGAAGAATTGCATCACTGACATTGATCCAGAAAGAGAAAAGGAGGAGAAAGAAAAGGTAATCAAAGAGCTATTGTGTTTATGTCATTTTTTAAATAATTAAGCCAGCATGCTTTTGGAATAATTAGCTTATCTCATCTTTTTGTCAATTGTCCTTTGTGCAAAGAATTAATCATGGTAACACAGCAACAACAAATGCTAGTTTTTTATCTTTGCATGATGTAGTATCCTCCATGAAACACACTTTGGGAAAAAAAATCATTTGTTTTTACTGTACTGTATTTATTTTATTTTTACAAACCTCATCCCTAACCCAGCGACCCAAGACCCACCCCACCCACCCACACTTCTGAGAACTATCACCATTGAGCTGTAATAGAATCTGAATTACAAATAAGGAAAGAGCACAGAGGTAGAGTTGGTAGCCACTATGAAGAGAGCATATTTGCATGAGATCAAGTGGAGGATTGAAAAGGCTAGGGATCTTGGAGATTGAAGGAGTAACTCTAGAAATGAGTTAAGCATTATAGTTTTAGAGATTTAAAGGAGAAGGATAGTGGAAGTTATAGGGTTACGATGGTCAGATTTTAAGTAGATGAAAAAACCTCCAGTGTGTAAGTGCATGCGCACCTTAATCATTAAATGCAATAGGCAGAAAATGATTTTTGGAGCTTGGATGAATGAACAAGTGCCATAACCCTTTTTTCCTTTGTACTTTTTTCTTTTTCTTTATGAAAAAATGACAATATTATGTTACATAATAGAATTCATACTTCATATATCTAGCATTCGTTCCATATGGCCAATTACTTCAGGCCAAATTTGTACACCATTTAGTTGGGGCCACGTTGGATCAGGGGATAAATTCATTGGAAAGATCTATGCTTGAGTATGTTATTATCATCATCATGAGCCAAAATCCACTCTCTACATGCTTGAGTATGTGGCATAGAGCAAGGAACCCATGGTTTTTTAGCCTCAAAGATCAGTGGTTCCATAGTGCAAGAGTTTAAAGCCAACGGTGAATGTAACTTGGCATGAGGTTAAGCAAAATAAAAAATATTACTTTTACATTTCTGCACGTTTTAAGATCTCTATTTGGTTGCACTAGTTTCTGAATTTTGTTTAACTGCAGGCTGAAGGACAAACAATTAGAGCTAACGTGCTCCTCCAGCGGAAGCGAGAAAAGGTGAGCAGGAAATATTCACAAACTGCAGAGAAAGGACGCCAGCTTTCTCCAGGGTTTTTGGAAGGAGCATTGGAAGAGGTGTGAATTTTTTTTTTAAAAAAATTAGGTTTTTACCCCTCTACGCATTTGCCAACTTCTTTGTCATGTTATAAAAATATCTACAAAAGATCCCCTTTTCCCTACTTGTTTGAAAAAGGAAGCAATGATCATAAGTGAAGAAAATTTTATTTAGATGGGTGTCCCCCATTTTTTGTTGTTGATCAGGATGATGAACATGAGGATTATTATGAGTCTCGGCGTTCAGCATCTAGACGTCGGTTTGAGGAAGATTTGGAAGTAGAAGCTCAGGCTGAGAGGCGCATAATAAATGCAAAGAAGGTAATTGGTATTTAGGTTATGTTGATTATGCCATCAACTTTCTTCTTTGGCTTTTCTGTTGTGTTGATACTCTCATTTTGGACCAGTCACATGTGTCAAGAGATATTCCACGCAAACCTTCTTTGCCTGCTAGTCGTTCGACTCGGCATCCTGTGGAGGAGTTCTCTGAGAGTGAGAGAGAGGAATCTGAGTATGAGAGCGATGGTGATGAAGCTGAGCGGTCACCAGTACATAAAAGGATGGAGGAACCAGAGGATGATGAAGAAGAAGAAGAAGGAGAAGAAGGAGAAGGAGAAGAAGAGGAGAAGAAGAAGAAGAATATGCAGAGGAAGCCAGAGCAAATGACGCATCAGCAGAAGATACCGAGGTACATTGTCTTTCTGTTTTCTATTTTTCTGTTCATGTACATAGCCAATATGTTTCCTAGTTATGTTCAGTGCTTGATTTTTTGCATTGCCCGTCCTTTGTGATACTGATACACCAAAATGAATGTCTTGGGGGTAACTTAGGAAGAGGTATTGCCTCTTTTTCTGCCTTGTCAACTCTGGCAGAAGCGAGCAGATTCTTTGGGGGGTGGGGGTTGGCATTCACTAGTGATGACTGCAATGGTTATAATTTTGTCTAATCTGTTGTAGGAGCCAAGGCAAAGAAATAAGGATTATGGGGGAAGTCTCAAGCGCAAGGAGATTGAGTCAGACCCTGATTCTCCACCTAGAAAGCAACCAACACATCGCCGAATGGCAGTTGTCTATGATAGTGATGAGGACTGAACAGGGTTCTTTGCAATTATTACTGGTGAGTTTTCTGTTGGGTTTACCTCTCAAATAAATAAATAAATAAATAAAGAGGTTATTCAGTACAGGTTCTTCTATGATGCTTGATGTGGATTTGGTTACAACCCGAAGTTGGTAAATTATACTTGGCTTGTCCATCCTCTAAGTTTCACTTTGATGAGTCACCATAGTAACTCTGAAGTCCTGTTAATTCTTTCTAATGCATAGTAGTCAAGGCGCAAGGCACACTTAACATGTGGGTTTTTCATTTTAGGCGAACTTTTTTAATATATTTTTAAATACCAATATAAATTTAATTATGTATATTCTTTGCACTAATATAAATAGAATGCAATTTTTTTCAGCTATTTTTAAGATATTAGTGGAAAATGCATTAACTTTTCAGCCTGCCATGAGCTAAACAATATAATATATATATATACTATAAAGAAAATGCATCAAATGTAGAAGCGCAAGTACAGTTTATTCCTATCAGGTTTTCAAACAGTTTGCCTTTGTGCTGCAGGGTGGATTTGCAGTTGCACCTACTAAATGGATAATCACAACCTTAGGTTGAGAACTTGAAGAAGCCAAATTTGGGCTGAATCGCTGTTTATATCATATTTTAAGCTACAGGAGCTGATTCTCATCTGATGGGCAACAAGGATATTGGCTGCTCTCTATTTTAACATGGAGAAAAGATCATTTCCACCATGCCTTTTTCTCTCTGGTTTGGGAAAAGGAGGGGTTTATCTTATGCCATTATTTTTATTGACATTTAGAATATGTTATATGTACCTGGAGTTGTATCTTTCAAGAATTAAAAAAAGATATTTAATCAAAGAGAAGTTTCCACATCGCGTTAAAATGAAAGCATTGAGTGATGTGAGAGCCATTGTGGTAGAATTTATTTTCCTCTTTTTAACACTTGGGGCCTGTTTGTCACTTTCCCGACAGTGGAAAATGAGACCATTTCTCTTCTTACATGACATTAGATCTAATACAGAAACTTAGGTCATTTCCTCTTTTTCCGAGGAATCTATTTCCTATAGACGATCGGAAAAGAGGAAAGTTTTCTTCTCCAAAATAACACTTTGTTCATTGTCATTGGAAGTAAAGATTTTGATGTAGATAACAATGTCAGATATCTATAGCCCAGTGCTTGTTGAATGACATGAATGAAGTCAAATACTTTCCTCAAAGAAATTGAGGAACAACCTCTTAAAAGAATAGCTTTCACTAAAGACAGTGTCCTGTCAAGAGGAATCCTCCCAAAAGATTTTCAATGGAAAAGCTCATATATTTACATTGTGATCTGTATTTGCAGGCAGATCAAGTTCGGTTTTCCTTGGCTATGAGTTTGCATTTGAAAATCATGTGGCTGAGAAATTTTGAATTCGAATATGAATCTGAAAATTAAATGAATTAAAAATTGCATCCAAATTTGTTGTTCTAGTTGCTTGTTTTAGGTTAACAATTTTACATTCCTATTGGCAATTTTTTGAATGGTTCTGGATCATAGATAACAATTTGCCGTACCACAAAAGTGTGTGAAATAGAAATAGTTTGTATATAATTTGATTTTCTTCGAAGTATGACTGGAAATTTAGCCACAAAAAAGTTAGGTATGATTGAAAGATTTGGAGACTTTTTTTTTAAGTTTTAGGACTATCAATTATTTTCAGAAAAAGTTTAAATATCTATTTCTACAATATAATAAAAATAAAATAGATAAAAGCTAAGGTAGTTGAATACTTTGTGAATTCAATTTAGTATTGGTTAAAAATTAAAAGAAGTTGCAGATTTTAGGTTGAAATTTTAAACGATACATGAAATATCATTTGGACACAGTTGGTCCATTGGGTCTCATGGGGTTAAAAATTTGGCCCCCATATGTATCGACCGATTCGATGTATTGCCAATACATATATACCGCATGCATAACAGCTTTTGATTTGTGCTCAGAGGGAGCCATGTGTCGTACCATATTCCACTAACTAGATATTTGTATTATGATCCAAGTCCAAGTGTTGAAATAAATTGATTAAATTTGGCCCTATCGGATCTAAATAATCTTATTTTTTTGAATATGAAGAGATAAAGAAGCCATTGCAATTGCTGGAAACATTAGGCCCACTAGAGGCACAAAAATAGATGGCAGTATGTATTGGTTGTTAGATGATCGATACGCGATACCTTTTATCAAAAAATTCAAAAAGTTGTTTGAAAAGTAATAGATCTTCTAAAATGGAAATTTGTTAAACTATTTTAGATGAAACAGTAGTGTCTCATCAATTTCGCTCCAAATAAATCAAAATATTTTGAAATGGATGAAATAGTTTGACACCAACTTAAACATTTAGTAGAAGATAATCCGCTTCAAGAACAACATTACTAACTATAGTCCTAGTGTGATATATCCCATAGTATGTACATGATGAGTGCCAAACAATTTAAAGAAATTTATAAGTAAGTTTTAATAATGCTTTACCAACATGGGCTAAATCTTCCATCTCTACAATGATGCAAAGATTTTTTAACCATAAAAATAAATGACCCATAAAATTAGACACATGTTTGTGAAATCATAGTAGACACCTTCTATTTGATCTTTATCAAGCAATTTAAACCTAGAGTTTTAAAATTCAGTTAATCTTGACATGGCATTTATTGACCAACTGCGCCAATATGTATCATATCAACCGATGTTTGACCATATCAGACTTGAAAATTTTTCAATGTTAGAAGTAAAAACAAAAAAAAAAAAAAAAAAACAAAAAACTCTAAAAATGGAAAACCAATATTAGCAAACATGTGATATAAAATCCATGTTCGCTAGTGGATCATAATGTCCCGCATGGAAGATTAAATATTCATTAATTTTAAAATATAAAATTTTGAAAAGAATGAAATAAATATTTCTCCAAGCTTTGAACTTATAGTTTGATTTTTATTTTTATTTTTGTATGCAGCATTAGTGCCTTGGCAACATTTGTGAAAATGTATATTAAATAATTAAAGAATGAGTACCTAGACATCCTTAACTAATACATTTAATGTGTAAATTAAGAAATAAAAATGTAAAGAACACACGTGAATTTATATAAATTGATAAATACAACATGGTCTTATCTTAAAGAAATTCAATGTTGTTGACTTTCATGCACTAGTCTTTTATCATGCAAAGTTGAAACTTAAGCTATATTCTCTCTTGTAACAATCTCAAAAAACCCTCTTATTAAAAGTCATACTTAAAATATCCAAAATGATAAAATTATTTTTCTAGAAAAAAGTTAATAATAATATACTTATATTCAAAAATATTCTTTGCTTATCCAATATTGATAATTTGATATATCTTTGAACAAGTAGTGCTTATTATCTTATTAATGTTATTTTCATTTGATTTATAAATTTTCATAGGGTTTTTTAGGTTTACCTAAATATTCATGGGATTTTAAAAAAATTTCAGTCATTCCTGACCCTTTTTTTTCTAAATTTCTTAGGATCATCCCTCATTCTTTATTTTATGAAATATCATGGAATATATTCATTATTTTATGAAAACTGATTGATTGTTTTTTCTATTTCTTTTTCATTCTTCATGAGAAGGGTATTTTTATTATTGTATATGATATAATGGATTGAGTAACAATTAAGAGGGATTTTTCAGATTTTCATAAAAGCTTAGGGTCTTTTATAATATTTTAAAAACAGAGGGTCTTTTATTAATTAACAATAAGTAAATTAAAAATATAATAAAATGTAAACTTTCAAATGCAAAAGACATAAAAATAAAAGGTTGATGATGACATTTTCATGAAAATGTCTTATTTACACAAATTAAAATTATAAAAAAACAAAATAGTCCAATGTTTCAAATTTTCAATATAATAAGTTACAAACCTTTGCATGTTATTGAGGGGTAACGCTCCACCTCTATCAAAAAGCGACTCATTGAGGATTTTTGTGGGTTTTAGCCATGGGTAATAATATCGGTTTTGAGTGATATCGGCCGAAATGATTCTCTTTCCTCTTTTTTATTTTTTTTTTAAATATCGGTTGGTATTTTTTATTTATTTTTTTGAATTTAAGAAAAACATGCTCTTTTTTTAAAAAAATCTGAAAATAAAAAAAATGTTAATATCGGCGGATATTATGGCCGATATTAGCCTGATATCGTTTGGGTCCACATCCAATATAATTTTTTTTTTTAAAAAAAAATGGCGATATTATTGATATCGGCTGATATCATATACGTATAGCCCATATGATACGTATCGACCAATATTTGTTTCCCTGGTTTTAGCTTTAAAAAGCATTTTAGAGATAATCAAATTGTATCGACAATTTTCCCACATGCTAGCCAGCGCTGGGTGTTACAATCTACCCCCTTAAGATCAAAGCCCTGGCTCTTGTAAGTGCCCCGGTTCGTCCGACTCACCCATATTGTCAATTACGTGACTCAGTTGGACCTTGCCTTGAAAGTATATGAAGATCTACTATGCAATTGAAGAATCTACACCGAACATGTTATTGGCACACATGTAAGTGAACCTTAGGAGACCTTAGGCTAAGCCAAATACTTTAGAAGTCATTTGATTATCAACTATAAAATCAGAATATAAGTGACTTTCAGCCTTGAAGCCTCGTGCAGTTTGTCGAGGCCTCGCAGACAGTTTTTTATTGAATCATATTTGGACAGCTGTAACTCAACAAGACCTTATGTCTTTTGACCGAGTTTCTTACTGATTTAGGTAATTAAATCTGTGATCTTTAATTGGAAGTTTATTATAGAAATAACGTATATCCTCATTTTGAAAACTCAAAGTGCCACCTCACACAAATTTGAATAGAACCGTTGGGGAGCCTCATCATGGATGGCTGTCTTGTACCAATATGGAAATGCTCCTCAATCTGTATGATTGATAATCATCAAAGCCTCTCTATGTAAATCCATGATTGATGATTGAAATGATTTGATGGTCAATCATGCACAGGTGACATGTTAATTGGTTGGTCATTAATTGATTGGCAAAACAGAATAATTGGAATTACATGCAGATTCTGTGTTGTTGTTCCTGTTACCATCACGAGGCCTCATAGGAATCCTCGAGGTCTCGTGGATTTGACTGGCCACAAAAACAGACATTGTCTTATTTATATCTTAGAGCTGAATGAAATAAGTTACATAGAGAACCTCTTGGAAAAATAGCAGTGTGACCAAAGAGATTAGCCACCTCCTCTTACACCTTCTTCATCATTTTCTTATAGAGATGTTTGGGTAATCAATACCTCAGTTCTGATGAAGTTTAAGGTGTTCTCTTAGGACCTAAAAACAAGTCATATATCTGTCCTATACTGCTGTGCTGATAATCACTCTGATGGAATGAGCACACAGATCGAGTAAAGAAGAAAGCGCTTAAAAAGAATGGATAAGGCCCAAGGCAAGTGTTTTTTCTTTCTTTTATTTTAATCATTATAAAGTGGATTAGAACAGTGTGTTCGAACCACTCAAAAAAATAGGTGTAAAGGATTAGACCATTTGGGTTGAACCTCTATAAAAAAATTAGGTTCTACTATTTGGATGTGAGACCCATACATAGTATATTTGGGACAACCCTAGAGTTGGAAAGTCTGGTAGTGGACGTAGGTTTGTTGAAACTGAACCACTATAAAATATCTGTGTTTATATGTGGTTGATGTTTTAACGTGATTGCTTGGATTGAATACTCTGTCACATACACACACATATATTGGATCGGTCATTTTAATTAATAGTGGTTAATTTAAAGGTGAAATGAACTCATTGAATATTTCATACACTTAAAAGTATATTTGGTTGAGGTTTTTTAAATGGGAATTAAAATTGAAAACCGACCTATTCACCCTCCTCTAGGTCGTGCATTAGAGTTCGGTTACTCGGAGTTGGACTTAATCATCCAAGTTGATCTTTACTAGAATCATGCACAAAGGTGATAGTCACCCTGTTTCTAAACCTCCCTATTTTGACGACTCTAATTATGCCTCCTTGAAGGCAAAATGAAATTTTATTTATATCACTTGATGGAGTTGTCTGGGAATCAATAGTAAAAGGTTGGGAACATCTGATTGATGAAATCACTTGAAAAGTATACTAGAGATGAAATAGGAAAATTTGTACAACAAGTTATTGGTACGAAACCTAAGGACTACTTCACTTGGACAGACATGGAGAAAATGTTATACATAACAAATGGAAAGGCATTAAATGCTATTAACTATGCTGTCTCACCTGATGAATTCAAATAGTATAATGACATGTTTGACAGCAAAAAATGTTTGAGACATCTTAGAAATAACACATGAGGGAACCTCTGTTGTTAAGAGGTCTAAACTACAAATGCTTCAATCTAAATTTGATAACATACGTATGGATGAAAGTGAAATGTTTATGGATTTCTACTCAAAGCTAAGTGACATAGTAAATTCTATGTGGGCCTTAGGAGAAATAATTCCCGAATCTAAAGTATGTACCAAGATACTTAGAAACCTGCCCAAAATATTTAAACCCAATGATAGCTGCTATTGAAGAGTACATAGATGTTTCTTTGATGAAAATTGATGACTTAGTAGGATCTCTTCAAACCTATGAACTTCATTTTGAAGATGAAATGCCTAAAAAGAAATATGTTGCTTTAAAGTCATCCTCAAACATTGATAAACCTAAAGAAGAAAAATCAGAATCTGAAAGTGAGGATGATGTTGCCTTGTTGGCTAAAAAATTCCTAAGAAACTTCAATAAAAGGAACAAGTTTAAGAATTTTAAAAGAAGTGAGCCAAGGGATAAAAATACCAACAGATTTAGTACACTGAAAGATGCCAACAGATTTAGTACATTGAAAGAAAAAGGAAGAGATAAGGACAAAGAACAAAAATGCTATAATTGTGGAGGTCAATGACACTTTGCTGTTGAATGTCCTTCAAAAAGAATTAATAAAGGCTTGACTGGAACATATGAACATACATCTCAATCAGAAAGTGATTCTGATGAATCCACTCAAGAATAGTCTGAAGATCTGAAAGGCTTCATAGCTTCTATAGTATTTACTGAAAATGATTCAGAAAGTGAATCAGACAATGAGGAAGACGATAATCTTCAAGAGGCTTATGATTCTCTTTTTTAGAAAGTCAAAATCTGGCTAAGAAATTAAGTAAAAGAAAATCTGAAAATACAAAGTTAACAAACCAGTTGGAAGAAGAAAAATGTATTATTGAAAATTTTGTAATAACTTTGAAAATTTCAAATGAAGAAAATCTTAAATTAAAACAAATTCAAAATGAGTTATAAGATAAGCTGAGAAATTATGAGAATCATATAAAAAAATTGGAAGATATTAGAATTATCTTATCAGAAGAAACCATTAATGCTCATTCTAAAAGAAACAATTTTAAAAATCATAAACTCCAATTTTGAAAATAAATTTATCCAAGGACAATACAAATTAGAAAGATTGCTAAACTCGGGTAAAAGTCATGGTGACAAAACTGGTCTTGGGTACAACCAAGACAAAGTAAAAATAGTGAGTCAAACTGTGTTCGTTAAGGGTCAATCCTCTAGACCTTCAAATGTTACCTGTTTTTACTGTGCTAAAAAGGGACATTTCAGATTTGAGTACAAACTTAGAAAAACAAACTTATGGGAAAAAGCCATCAGAAACAATTTGAAGTAAAAACTTATGAAAAAGAAAAGATAGAATATTATCATCGTGAGAATTTATCTAAAAAATTGTACAAACTTCTAAATGAAAAGATGAGCAGAAAATTCGGATATAACCTTAAAAAATCTATTCCTAGAAGTCTAAAAACCACAACTCACTTTGAAATGGGTTCCTACGTACAAAAGTCTGATCGTTTATACAGCACTAAAGGTTGAAAATCAGTCTAAGTGGTACCTTGATAGTGGTTGTTTAAGGCATATGACTGGAGACAAAACTTTTATGTCAAACCTTATAGATTTCAATGGTGGTTCAGTTACCTTTGGGGATGCAAATTTTGCTAAAATTGTAGGAAAATGAACCTTAGAATTAAATGACTCCCTTACCTTAGATGATGTGCTCATAGTTGATAGTCTTAAACATAATCTTTTGAGTATATCTCAAATATGTGAGAAAGATCATTATGTTACCTTCCGTAAGAATGATTGAAATCTATAACAATGAAGGTGAAGCTGTCCTCAAGAGGTTGAAAACTTCTGATCAATGTTATGCCCTTGTAAACTGTTCAACTCCTAGCATAAATTATTGCAATATGTCTAAACTTAATGAAACTGAGTTGTGACATAAGAGATTAGGACATGTAAACTTCAAAGATTTGTCAAAATTAAGCAAACACATCAAAGGATTCCCCAAGATAAGTCGATCAGACCTAGTGTTTTGTGGTGAGTGTCAAAAGGGTAAACAAGTGAGAGCAGCTCATAAGAAGATAAATATTGTGACTACCACCAGACCACTTGAGCTTCTACATATGGACTTAGTTGGACCAACCCAGAATATGAGTATAGGGGGTAAGATGTATTTTATGGTTGTCGTTGATGACTATACCAGATATACATGGATAGGTTACCTTCGGAAGAAATCAGATGCATATCATGAATTTAAAATTATTGTAAAACTCAATGTGATTGAAAAACAAATAGCCATAAATAGAATCAGAAGTGATTATGGGGGTGAATTTGAAAATTATCAGTTTTCAAAAATACTGTGAAAAACATGGCACACATCATGAGTTCTCTACTCTTAAGACACCCCAATAAAATAGGGTGGCCGAAAGAAAAAATCAGGTTCTTCAAGACATGGCCACAGTCATGCTAGATAGTAAGAAGTTACCAAAAATCTGTGGGCCGAAGCTGTCAATGCTACCTGTTACATCATAAATAGAGTTTATCTAAGGGCTGGCCTAGATAAAACAACATTTGAATTATGGACCGACAGGAAGCCTAATTGTAAGTATTTCAAGGTTTTTGGTAGTAAATGTCACATTCTTAGAGACCGTGAAAACTTGAGAAAATTTGATTCGAAAAGTGATGAATGAATTTTTCTAGGCTACTCTACCAACACCCGAGCCTATAGAGTTAAAAATCTTAGAACTGGTGCTATAATAGAATCCATTAATGTAGCTATTGATGACCAGTCCTCTTTTGTACATGAAACCGTAGATGAGGTAGATCTATCTTCAAATCAAATTAACAATCCTCCTTCGTCTTCTTCAACACCCATTGAACTTATACCAAATAAGAAATATCCTATGTTAAACATCATTAGAAATCCCACGACGGGAGTAAAAACAAGGAAGAACTTGAAAACATCTCTAGCTGTTTTTGTTTCACCTTACAATTAGAACCCAAGAATATTGATGAAGCGTTGCTAGATGAAGATTGGGTAAGTGCAATGCAAGAAGAGCTTATTCAGTTTAGTAGAAAAGACGTATGAAATTTGGTACCAAGACCAAAAAATACAAATGTAATAGGTACGAAGTGGATTTATAAAAATAAAATGGATGAAAATGGAATAATAGTCGGAATAAAGCCCGCCTCGTTGCTCAAGGGTATGCACAAATTGAGGGAATCGATTTTAATGAAACTTTTAATCCAATAACACGTCTTGAGTCTATACGTATTCTACTGTCTATTGCGTGTTATTTAAAGTTTAAGCTTTTTCAAATGGATATAAAGATTGCATTCTTGAATGGTTTATTAAATGAAGATGTCTATGTAGAGCAGCCTAAAGGGTTCATGGATCCAAAATACTCTAATTATGTCTACAAATTAAAGAAGGCACTTTATGGCCTTAAACAAGCTCCACGGGCATGGTATTAAAAACTTACACAGTTTTTATTGGATAATGATTTTCAAAGGGGAAGTGTAGAAAAAATACTATTTGTGAGAAAATCTAATGAAACTATATTGATAGCTCAAATATATGTGGATGATATTGTGTTTGAATCCACTGATGAACAAGTTGCTATTAGTTTCTCTAATCTTATGAAATCAGAATTTGAAATGAGCATGGTTGGAGAGCTTAATTATTTTCTTGGATTACAAATAAAACAACTTAATGATGGATTTTTTATTTCGCAATCCAAGTATGCAAAAGATCTTGTTAAAAGATTTAGCCTCGAAGGTAGTAAGCACTCAAATACTCCCATGAGCACTACTGTGAAACTATCAAAAGATGAAAATGGGAAAGATGTTGATCCTAGTATGTATAGGAGTATGATAGGTAGTCTTTTGTATTTGACTGCCAATAGACCCGATATTTCTTTTAATGTGGGTGCTTGTGCATGGTTCAAAGTTAATTCTAAAGAATCCCACGTAAAGGCCGTAAAACGTATAATTAAATATGTATCGGGAACATGTCTATATAGAGTTTGGTACCCATTCGATACATCATTTCATATTGCGGGGTACACCGATGCGGACTGGGCCATACACTTAGATGATCGAAAATCTATAAGTGGGGGTTGTTTTTACATTGGCATAGTTGAAAACAATTCTCAGCATCCCTTTCGACTGCAGAGGCTGAATACATAGCTCAGCAAACTGCTGTACTCAACTTGTCTGGATGAGACAAATGCTCGTCGATTATGGCATGACAGGAGGAACGATGACTCTCCACTGTGATAATACAAGTGCCATCAATATCACCAAGAATCCTATCCAGCACTCTCGAACCAAACATATAGACATTAGACATCACTTCATTCGAGAGCTAGTTGAAGAGAAAACCATTGAGTTTAAGTATATTTCCAATGACAATCAATTGGCTGATATAATGACAACACCACTTGACTCAACTCGTTTTCTTGATTTGAGAAAATCAATTGGGGTCTGTACTGTACCCTAAATATTTTGATATTATGATTAGTGAGTGTGGATGATACTTCAAAATAAAATAAACATAATATAAGGAGGAAAAAAAATGTTTAGTCTCGAGGCCTCGAGCCCTCGAGATCGAGTTAAGCTATTCGTGTTCGGTTCCTCTTTTCAAATCACCGTCATCGAGGCCTCGACACCATCTCTTGAGCACTCGCAATTGCGTTAAGTGTGGTCCCTCATTTTAAATTGAAACAAGTCATTTTCGGAATACACAAACCGGTTATACCTCTACTAGGGCTCCAACAATTCGGCACCGCATGAACGAAAGGGGATTTTGGTGTTTTTCAGTTCCGGTCATCTCCTTCTCTCTCGATTTCTTGATCGGTCTGGTTTTCGGTTCCGAGGTACTATCTCCTCTTCTATTTTGCTTTCTTTGGCTCATCATTTGGTTCGGATTTTTGATTGAAAATGCCTCGGAAGAAATTGGGGGTTGTCCCAAATAGTACCAAACGATGCTTGCGAAGTCATGCCGCATCGTCCTCTGCTGCCACCCGTTCTCCTCCTCCGCCGACGAGACCAAAGAAAATCAGGGTTTACAAAAACCCTGATCGGTCCATCCCTTCTACCCCATTGTCGGTTTCATCTTCTAAAGAAACAAAGGCAGTACCTCATGGAACCCCTGCGACTGCTTGTTCCCCTATTTCTCTCCCTCTTCTGGCTCGTCAAGACGATCTCTTTCGTCTGAGATAAATCTTGACGGTTCTGATGCATCATCTCCTCCCTCTGATCCTCTTAGTGCTCGGCTTTTTGAATCTGTTCAGAAGGAACATTCCTTCAAGAACTTCAATGTCGAGCGTACGTGTTACCTCCCTGACCTTGAAAAGTACAATACTTTCAAAATTCTTAAAAAGGTAGGCAGGGAAAATATTCTGAATTGGGGCTGCAATGCCTGCCCATCAATGGTGAAGGGGATGTATTCTTCTATTCATAAATCTCTGGACGAGCCCTCTAATTCCTTTTCGGTAAAATTCTGCAACCTGAGAAAAACTCACTGTCACCCAGGAACTGATTACTCAGCTCATGAATATTCCCATGTTTAAAAGTGGTGATATTTCTGTTGTCCGAAATGAGATCTTTTCTGAGGACTCACACAGGATAGTCTGTAAACTGTGTGGCTTTGACGTAGATAGGGAAGGCAAACTTCAAATTCATTCTTCTTCTCTCCTCCCTAAGTACGAGATTCTTCATGATTCTTCACTTGATCTTTACTTTTAATGTCTACCCTCGCCTGAAGAACAAATCTCAACTATGTGACTATATGGTCAATATCTTGTACACAGTGGCTATGGGACGAAAAATTTGTCTTCCA
Organism: Chimonanthus salicifolius; assembly: GCA_013350335.1. NCBI lineage: Eukaryota > Viridiplantae > Streptophyta > Magnoliopsida > Laurales > Calycanthaceae > Chimonanthus > Chimonanthus salicifolius. The sequence continues at coordinate 54,796,244 of CM023535.1, read as the reverse complement.
TCGTTGATCTGTGCACATATCAAGCTTTTTTGGAAGTCCTTTGGCCATGGTGCAGTCTCATTCAGCTATCTGCTAACCAGACTTGCTTCCTATTTCGGCATGGTCCCTTACCCTAGAGAGGTTTCCCTCAATGTACGTCCTTTAATAAAGACAGGAATTGAAAAAAGTCTTGGTTCGTTTTGCCCATCTTCTGGATGCTCACCCATTTCTGCTGATTCTACTGATCGACGGAGTCACAAGGCTGCTTCTAGTCCGTCACATCCAATTGATCGTAAGTATTTTGATGAGCGATTTTGTAATGACCCGACCCGATTTTTCAGAGTTTTAGGGTCTTGGTAGCAATGGGGTGAGTGTGGGCCCTGTGATGGGTCCTGGTTTGCCCGATTTTGAATCGAGACTCAGAGGGCAATTTGGTAATTTTGAATTATTAAATATTCTGTCATAATTAAAATTTTGAAAATCACACGTTTTTCCCCGACGTTTGTCATTCGATTTCTTCGGGCTTTTAAAATATTTTTGAAATTTGAGATTTTTTTTTTTTTAAAAAAAAGGAGAAACCCTAAAAGCCCTAACCCTTTAAATCCTCTCTTCCGCGCAGCACTGTAGCACGCGGCTACAGTGCTGCTGCTGCTCCTCTATCTCCCATCTCTTTTTTTCTTTCTCTCACCTTCCTCTATTTCTAACCCTAACCCTAATCTCTCTCCCCTCTTTCCCCTCCCTCAAGCCACCGCCGCTCTCTCTCTTCTCTCTCTCTCTCTCTCTCTTTCTTTCCCTTTCTCTCGGCCTCTCCCCCTCCCATTTCTGCCGATGCTTTGCCCTCCTTCTGCCGCACCTCCATCTCGTCCAAGTAGCCCCAGTTCCGTTGCCAGGACCCAGCACTCTCGCTGCCGTCAGATCTTCGGTCCAATCGCATGTACTTCTTTTTCTTCCCTTCTCTCTTCTCTGATTTTCCCTCTTTTCCTTCCTTTTCCTCCCCTTTCCTTTCTTTTCCTTCATTTTCTTTCTTTTTCCCTGTTTGGCAGGGTTACTGAGCCAACTCAGCCGAGTCACCGAGTTGACTCAGTTGGGTTCAGTTCTGGGCCCAATAGTCCTTGGTCTGGCTCACTTCGGCCCAGCCCAGCCCAGCTCGCAGATCTGGCCCAGTTCTCCAGATCTGGTCCAGTTCTCCAGATCTGGTCCAGCCAGCTAGGCCCCGACCAGACTCAGCCAATCTGGCCCAGTTCCAACCGGCCCGGCCCGTTTTAGGCCCGACCCAGCTTTGGGCCCGGCTCATCTTAAAGTCCAATTTTCAGATCCGGCCCATTTTAGATCTAGTTTTCAATTTCGGGCCCACTTCAATTTGCTTTGGACCCGACTCGCTTTCGGGCCCGTTTGTAGTCTATACTTAGTTTGACCCTTTTTTTCCGGTTACTTATCCTTGTGTTTTTGTTTCAACAGATTGAGCCCCTTCAACCCCCGAGCTCGTTTTCTCGCATTAGGTTTCAAGCACACACACAGGTGAGGGAACTTATCACCGCTTTTAGCATGCATCTATGCATATTACTACTCTATCAGATGTGTGGGTACAAAATGCGGCGAATGGGGTCCCCCGGTATTATAAGTCACTCGGTAAGGGAACTGTTGATACCATTATATGGCGGGGGTCTCATCCGGGTGTATTTGTACCCATTGCTCATGGAGCACCTATTAATAGTTTATCGGATGTCATGACTTGTTGATAGTATGATAACATGATTGGTTGACATGTGATAACTTGCCTTGTATGTGATTAATAGTTTAATCAACATGCTTTAGAGTTGCGTGCAGTAGATAGTAGATGATACCACTTTCGAAGCTCGTATGGAACATGCCATGATTAATACCATATCTGAATGTTAATGTGTAGCATGTGATAGATGATGATGTATATACTTAATTATGTTGCGATATGTCATATTGACGGCATGCGTAGAGATAATTTTGTATGCATGTAGCTAGTGTAAATGGAATGTCGGTGGGGGCATATGTACTAGGCAACATCAGGATTTAGAGACTCCCCCTAGCTTGCAGGGTGGTTACGGTTGAGAGGTTATGAGAAACCATACTAGGAAATGTAGTCTGGTTGTGGATCAATAGATGACAGAGGTGTTTCCCCCTAGTAAGGGTTGAGCAGTTAGGCCTACCGTTAGTGGTCTTCAGACACATTTGTGGGTGAGGTGTCGTCTGGGTTAGAGAACGAGGTGCCCCAGGAGTCATCGGTCGAGGACCAGTGGTGAGGCAGTCATGGAATCTCCAGGGAAGCCATTGGGTTGGGTATTGGTTGACCCTAGGCAGACTTAGAAGACCTGGTTGTTATGCTACCAGAGTACGTGGCGGATGAGACATCCCCAGTCGTCTAATGGGTTGAGTGGTTCGCCCATGTGGAGGCCAGAGGGTAGGATGTTGACTTGTGATCCTCGAATGACCGAGTAGACTGAGGAGGTGCTCGCCTGGTCATTGGTCGAGGGATGATGCAGGTGAGGGACAGCTCCCGCCAGCATGCCTTGTGGTCCCCGGATGACCGGGTAGGCTGACGAGGTGCTCGCCTAGTCGAGGGACGGAGCGGTGAGGGACAGCTCCCGCTGGCATAGTTTGTGATCCCCGGATGACCGGGTAGGCTGAGGAGGTGCTCGCCTAGGTCAAGGGACGATGCGGTGAGGGACAGCTCCCGCTGGCATAGTTTGTGGTTCCCCGAATGACCGAGTAGGCTGAGGATGTGCTCGCCCGCTCATTGGTCGAGGGATGATGTGATACGATGAGATATTCCAGGCTAGGACACCTGTAGGGTGAGGACAGCCTGCGATGTGATGTGTTGAGATATTCCAGGCTAGGACACCTGTAGGGTGGGGACAGTCTGTAATGTGATGTGATGAAATATTCCAGGCTAAGACACCTGTAGGGTGGGGACAGCCTGTGATGTAGTGTGATGAGATATTCCAGGCTAGGACACCTGTAGGGTGCGGACAGCCTGCGATGTGATGTGATGAGATGTTTCAGGCTACGACACCTGCAGGGTGGGTACAGTCTGAGGTATGGTATTCCAAGCTAGGACACCTGTAGGGTGAGGACAGCCTGCGATGTGATGTGTTGAGATATTCCAGGGCTAGGACACCTGTAGGGTGGGGACAACCTGTGATGTGATGTGATGAAATATTCTAGGCTAGGACACCTGTAGGGTGGGGACAGCATGTGATGTGGTGTGATGAGATATTCCAGGCTAGGACGCCTGTAGGGTGGGGACAACCTGCGATGTGATGTGATGAGATGTTCCAGGCTACGACACCTGCAGGGTGGGTACAGTCTGAGGTATGGTATTCCAGGCTAGGACACTTGTATGGTGGGGACAACTTGTGGTGTGATGTGGTAATGTGTTTACCTGTGGTTATGACTTTGGGGTCCATTGTTGAGACTTGTGTTGTGGGTGTTGACTCACTAGGAATTTATGGGTGTCTAACGAGTGAGTTCGGCCGGCTCACTTCGGTAGAAGACCTATAGAATTCTGTGAGAGGTGGATACACCAGTCCGTGTGGAGACCAGCATATGGGGTTCGAGATTATAGGTTTGATTATTGAGACTCTGGTGCTTGGTTGATGAAATCATAGATGAGTTTGGTTGGTAGTTCGTTGAGGACTGGTGAGGTGGTTACTCTCGTGTGGTAATCATTTTGGGACTCTAGTGAGTCCGACTCTTGGGTTGGTCGTGGTATGCGTGCGGGTTGTCATGAGAGGGTCATAGGTCTAGTTGAGTACTAGAGACCCCGATCTGAAGGAGAATCAGTCTGCGTACCCGTGGATGGGTGGACTGTTGCGGTTGGGTACATAAGGGAGTTGCATTGCGTTGGTTAGAGGATGTTTTAGAGATCCGGCTGACGTGGGCCCTGTGCTAGGGGTAGGGCATACGTTTGTATGGTCATGCATGTAGACATCTTAGACATTGTTGTATTCATATGATTATATGCCGTGTATGCTTGGTGACATATGGTGCGTGTGTTACCCTCACTGGGCATGTAGAGCTCACCCCTTGCCTCACAGGTACTTCATAGAGGAAGGGCCGGCGGGACCCTCAATCGAACATTGGGTGTAGAGTTGCAGCTTTGTACTTATCTTGGTTTCATTTTGTATTTGAGGACCTTGTTAATGTATTTGAGATATATGTACTTTTTACTGAGCCGGATGAATGTAATAATGGGTTGATGCTATAATTTGAAATTATAATTGATGCTTACGGTTTTTGGTTTATTGGTGGATTGCTATGATTAGTGCGGGTTACGGGTGCGGTACTTCCATTTATAAAAAAAAAGGTACCCGAAATTGTATTGGATCGGTTTTAGGAGTCCGTATCAGTTTTAATGTGCCCGTAGCGGGACGGGTCGTTACATATTCGTCGAGCTTGAATAGCGTCAGAAGTCTTTTCTGTCTGACATGAGGACACGTCAAGATCGCCTCCTTTATCAACATCAGGAGCTCTCCGTGTATGTTAGAACCTCGATCAGGCGCATCTTCCACTCACTTCATTACATTTCAGATTCCTGCCTGACGTACTGATGCTAGCATTTCCTCCTTCTCCTCCTCGTGATTGAAGACCTTTTACTGGGATTATTTCTGATTTATTTACTTTAGATATATTTTTGGTATTGTAACAATTAAACCCTTTACTTACTGTGACTGTGATGCTTGTCTGTTTTGACTTAAGATTCACATATGATATATCTTTGCATCTCTTATGTTACTTTAAGATTCACTGTGATATATTTTTGCATCTCTTGTGTTACTGTTTGACTCATCATTGTCAATTATCTTGACAAAAAGGGGGAGTAAAATAAATGTGCTAATGTTGAGGGGAGTATACAAGTCCTACCAGTTTCTATCTATTTGTATGCAAGAAAATAATTGTGTGTTGCAGGCACATGTTAAGGGGGAGAAGTTTGTCATATTAAAGCGTTAAATATTATTGTAATTTTATATGTTAAGGAGTGACTTGTGTGCATATGTAATTTTGGGAAATTCGTGTAATGGGTGGATCTTAGATTTTGTCACGAAATTGACAAAGGGGGAGTTGTAAGTGCCTCGGTTCGTCCAAATCACCCATATTGTCAATTACGAGACTCAGTTGGACCTTGCCTTGAAAGTATATGAAGATCTACTATGCAATTGAAGAATCTACACCGAACATGTTACTGGCACACATATAAGTGAACCTTAGGAGACCTTAGGACTAAGCCAAATGCCTTAGAAGTCATTTGATTATCAACTGTAAAATCAGAATATAAGTGACTTTCAGCCTCGAGGCCTCGTTCAGTTTGTCGAGGCCTCGCAGACAGTCTTTTACTGAATCATATTTGGACAGCTGTAACTCAACAAGCCTTGTGTCTTTTGACCGAGTCTCTTACTGATTTAGGTAATTAAATCTGTAATCTTTAATTGGAAGTTTATTATGGAAATAAGGTATATCCTCATTTTGAAAACTTCAAATGCCACCTCACACAAATTTGAATAAAACTGTTGGGGAGCCTCATCATGGATGGCTGTCTTGTACCAATATGGAAATGCTCCTCAATCTGTATGATTGATAATCATCAAAGCCTCTTTATGTAAATCCATGATTGATGATTGAAATGATTTGATGGTCAATCATGCACAGGTGACATGTTAATTGGTTGGTCATTAATTGATTGGCAAAATAGAATAATTGGAATTACATGCAGATTCTGTGTTGTCGTTCCTGTTACCATCACGAGGCCTCATAGGAATCCTCGAGGCCTCGTGGATTTGACTGGCCACAAAAATAGACATTGTCTTATTTATATCTTAGAGCTGAATGAAATAAGTTACACAGAGAACCTCTTGGAAAAATAACAGTGTGACCAAAGAGATTAGCCACCTCCTCTTTCACCTTCTTCATCATCTTCTTCTAGAGATGTTTGGGTAATCAATACCCCAGTTCTGATGAAGTTTAAGGTGTTCTCTTAGGACCTAAAAACCAGTCATATCTGTCATATACTGTTGTGCCGATAATCACTCTGATGGAGTGAATCTGATGGAATGAGCACACAGATCGTGTAAAGAAGAAAATGCTTAAAGAAGATTAGATAAGGGCCAAGGCAGGTGTTTCTTCTTTCTTTTATTTTAATCATTGTAAAGTGGATTAGAACAATGTGTTCGAACCACTCAAAAAATAGGTGTAAAGGATTAGACCATTTGGTTTGAACCTCTATAAAAAACTAGGTTCTACTATTTGGGTGTGAGACCCATACATAGTATTTTGGGGCGACCCTAGAGTTGGTAAGTCTGACAGTGAACGTAGGTTTGTTGAAACCGAACCACTATAAAATATCTGTGTTTATATGTGGTTGACGTTTTAACTTGATTGCTTGGATTGAATACTCTGTCACACACACACACATATATTGGATCGGTCATTTTAATTAATAGTGGTTAATTTAAAGGTGAAAGGAACTCATTGAATATTTCATACACTTAAAAGTATAATCCGGTTGGGGTTTTTTAAATGGGAATTAAAATTGAAAATCAACCTATTCACCCCCCTCTAAGTCGTACATTATTCTAGTAACGAAATTTCAGCTCTGTCACGTCACATAGACAGAGGGTCCACATAGGCAATACGACACACAAGTAGAGGGCCTACACAGGTCGAGAGTGGAACCGTGCTCTAATATCAATTTATCACGACCTGACCCGACCCGACCCAACCCAACCCAACCCAAGGATGATATTGTCCTCTTTAGACCCATGGACTCTCAAAATTTTGCTTTGGACCCTCTCCACCAGGCTACTGTGACCTACGACCCTGTGACTTTGCAACAACTTCACTTGGAAATCAAGGGAAGAATAAATTTATAGACCACAAGTGGGAGCTGATAGTTGCCGTGTTTGAAAATACTTGATGATTGGATCGAAGTAGACCTCCACACTCTCATCATTGGTTGAGAATGGAACCAACAGGCTCAGATGCACTATTCACAATGTTTTGGTCAGGGGACCGATATATCGTTATCAGTCGATATAAAGGCCGATATTTTTCTCTCTTCCTTTTTTTTTTAAAAAAAAAAGGCCGATATCGGCCCATATGATACGACCGAGATATCGGCCGATATTGTGAATATCGACTGATATTTGGACCCTTGATTTTGGTGATGGTCTTCATCTGTCATCCAATTCTAGCTCATTTTCTAATTGTCTTATCCACCTATTGTCACCTTCCCTTTTTGCTTCTCTTTTTGAGTCTGTATTTTGGTTGGCCTTTCGCTCATCAACTTCTCACCCCCCCCCCCCCCCCCCCCCCCACACACTAGATGGCGACGAGTGTCATGTCTTCTGCTGGTGACCATGGTCCCTTCTTTGGTCCCACCTTCTCACAGCAAGGGGCACGCCCTCATCCCATCTTGCTTCTTTCGGCTAAATCAACTAGTAGGGTATCAAACTTTAGGTCCATTTTTTAGACTTTTATAGCGTTAGTGTTACGCTTGGAAACAAGAAAAATCGAACGGAAATAAACACACAACACAATAATATTTTAACGTGGTTCGGCTCACCTGGCCTACGTCCACGGAGCGATAGAATATTCATTATATGAAAGAGAAAGATACATGTACATAATGAATTCCTTGAGTTTAGGGCCCAAACCCGAAGTCCCGAGCCTCTATTACTCCCATGTATACAACACACTGACGTCACCTCACAGTTGATGTGAACCTCTCTCATACCTAGAATAGTGAACCCAACTTCTGTGTTGCTCCCTCTACACTTCATGCGTTCTACTAGCACATTCCGACGTGCTTCACGAACGAGAGCATCTCCGATGACGATGTGGCTCACACCCACGGTGTGTCCTCACTCTTGCATGCGGCCATATGTGGCCCTCTTCACATGCACGACACAAGGCTACATCTTGCCGTCGTGTGTAGCGCCCAAAACACTGTCGTGTGTTCCACTTTATATATGTTGTGCAGTTGGTCCTTTTATTAAGAAGAGCAAGTTCTATTCTGTCATGTCCCATGTTGATAAATAGAAGATTCTACTTTATCTCCTCTTAGTTATTAACAAGTATATCCACTGATAGCCACGTTGATTGCTAATCCAATATTGGCCCACACGCCAGTAATGGAACTTGCTAATACAGAGTTTTAGCCACCTATCAACACGTCATTACCATTTGATTTTGGCAACTAATCTTTGCCCCCCTTAGAAGAATATGAGCCACCACCTCAACAATCTCCACCTTGGTGAGAATTCCACCAACCTCTGGAGACGATCTGTGACGATGTCATCCACTATATCGGACAACTCCACCTGCTCCACCTGAGCAAAGATACATTGTTGCTTCCCTTGCTTCCACACAATGTTGGCAGCAACCCCTCTGCCAACATATGCAGCTTACATCTTCAGCTGCTACCACAAGAGGACCCAAACTGTTGTTCCTGCAAGTCTGGCTGATTCTACCTGCACAACGCCTGCCATATCAGATATGCCTCAATCTGATGTCCCTCACAACTACTATGAACAGAGCTCTGTACTTCCTCCAATGCTGCCGATTTGAAACTATGTGGTACTCAAGGCAACCTTCTACTTGTCTCTCTCTGTCCAACATCTCAGACTGCTTCCTCAATAACGATGGCAGTCAGTTTTTTCTAGCTTGCCTCTCTTGGCTTTTCACAGGCTGTTATCTCACGAAGACACGATGAAGATTCCTCTGCTCTGTTCATGAACTTGTTGATTGCATGATCTGTCTGAGCTGCAATGTCGTCCAGGCTGTTGTTCAAGTATGATCTACGGCCTGAGAACCTAGACTGGATCTCTCCTCAGGGGTTTCCTACTGCTCGGCCTTCCGATCTGCACACGGCTGCGAGATCTGCACCTCACAGATCTCCATCCTTCAGATTCGACGTAAATCTCCTCTGCACTCACTGCTTGAGGACGACTCCTACCTCCCTGATCCAGCACACACAGATCTGCACTTTTCTTCTGGCGATGGGGCTTTGTCTTTCCAGCCGCACTTCTGCTGGCTGCCACTCACAGATCTGAAAACCCAGATCTACAGCGGTACTGCATTGTTGCTTCAACCCCTCTTCGCCCGTCGAGCTGTCCTCTAGCACCCCTTAGCTGCATTTTCTTCTGCAAAGTCGTTTGTCCCGTCGAAGGGCTCCACCTCGAACTTTGTGCTCGGCACTCCTCTCATGCCCATTGTGTTGTATTTCGATCACCCACGAGTCCCTGGTCTCCAATCAAAGCTCTGATACCACTTGTTAGAGTTACGTGCGGAAAACAAGAAAAATCGAATGGAAATAAACACAACAACATTTTAACGTCGTTCGGGCCACCTGGCCTACGTCCACGGAGCGACAGAATATTCACTATATGAAAGAGAAAGATGCATGTACATAATGACTCCCTTGAGTCTAGAGCCCAAACCCGAAGTCCCGAGTCTCTTGTACTCCCATGTATACAAGACATTGACGTTACCTCTCAGTTGATGTGAACCTCTCTCATACCCAGAATAGTGAACCCAACTTCTGTGTTGCTCCCTCTACGCTTCCTGCGTTCTACGAGCACATCCCGACGTGCTTCACGAACGCGAGCGTCTTCAATGACGGTGTGGCTCACACCCACGGTGTGACCTCACTCTTGCATGAGGCCATATGTGGCCCTCTTCACATGCACGACACAAGGCTACATCTTGCCGTCGTGTGTAGCGTCCAAAACACTGTCGTGTGTTCCACTTTATATATGTTGTGCAGTTGGTCCTTTTATTAAGAAGAACAAGTTCTATTCTTGTTGTGTCCCATGCTGATAAATAGAAGATCCTACTTTATCTCCTCTCAGTTATTAGCAAGTATATCCACTGATAGCCACGTTGATTGCTAATCCAATATTGGCCCACACGCCAGTAATGGAGTTTGCTAGTTACAGAGTTTCAGCCACCTATCAACACGTCATTACCATTTGATTTTGGCAACTAATCTTTGCCCCTCTTAGAAGAGTACGAGTCACCACCTCAACATATAGAGGTACCGGAGAAGCATGTCGCCTAAGAATTCATCAACAAGAGTCATGCTAGCAGCCTCAGATACTCTCCTACCAAACACCTTAATAATAATAATAATAATAATAATAATAAATAAATGAATAAAGAAATGAAAAAGACAATCTAATTTATCTGTCAATTGATGACCTTACTACTTGAGTTGAACATTTTACCAAGATATTGTCCCACTTTTCAACAATCATTTACTATAAACTTCCGTCTGAACAAAAGTTTTGAAAACAGATCGTCTTATTTGGAGAAAGCCCACGGATTGTAGGTCAGCAGGTTTGCCTTTCCACAACCGATAGAGAATACTCTGACATTATCTAATTAAGATTAAAACTTTGAGGTGACCTGTGATAATAAATTTTTATGCAGAGATTATCTTGCTTGAATCGTCATCAACCCACTTGCATCCTACATGATTCACCAATCAAATCCATCCATCTTCATGTATTACGGGGAATTCATACATGGTAATCAAAGAAATTGTTGAAATGGTGGCTAATGAGAAATTTCGGTCATAATCTGTATCGGAATTTTCAGCATGAACAATATCAAGATAATAAATTTTATATAATTCAATATCACATTTTCTATGTTCAGACTGAAATGTTGAAATTTGAAAAATCGTTTCCCATGAATGAGGTTATCACCTCAGTGAACTGTGGTCGATGGACGAATGATTCTGATCATTTGAATAACCCTGAATGCGGGTCCCAACATGAATACTAGTGCAAAGCTTAATAAATAAATTATGATCTTGATTTGGAATCTTTGACTGGTTTAGCAACATTATCCATGCCAGTTCAAATTCCGACGTAAGCCTTGGTCTCATGTTTTAGGTCACTGGCTCAATACCACACCTTAGAAAATTAAGAAACCTTAATATATTTCCAACTCTCATCTCATTCACTTCCATTGAAGTTGTTTTCAATCTAAGGTTTGTATATAACAATCCCTTTATCTAAGTTTATGTTTCGAATGAAGTGAGATTTTTTTTATTCTTTTACAATATGGGTAACTCCACCCCACATTGAAGGTGAGACTAATCCTATGCAGGGCCGGTCCTGAGATCCTCTAAAATCACAGGGGCCCTAGGTGGAGTGAGATTTCAGGGGTCCTTTGTGATTGGTATAATAAAGAATTTAAGTGTGTGGGGGCTTAGGCGGCGGCCTACACTGCCTATGCTCAGGACTGGCCCTGATCCTACGTATACATAAAATTATACGTAAACCTTATTCATCAGATAAGCTAAAAAAGAGTCAAATCCAAAATTTCTAATCTAATCCTAAAAACTTAGAAAAAGTTTTCTCTTGAGAAAATGATCTATACCAACTTTTAATATAAAATTTTACGCAAATTCCATTTTAGAAAAGAGACTTTTTTTTTATTGTATAATCTAGATTTAACTCTAATATTTTCCCTACTTTAAATGGGAAAAACATTGTTTAAATTTTAAGCAATGGGATTTATAATACAATTTATTTTTATATAATAATTTGGAACCAATATCTTCTTCTCGGCCTTAGATTCAAGTGGATCCTACACTTCTGCACCTAGGATCAATACCACCATGGTGCCCTTGGCCCACCTCTCTATGCCTAAGGAAGACCTTGGGTTTCAGTCAACGGTGGGGCCCCTTTGACTGGTTTTTCTAACGTGCATCTCTACCGCACCACCCAGAACCCATTTTTTGGGACATTTTTTGCCAGACCCACTGGCTCTGGGACTTTATCTCCATCAAACCAACACTACTGATGTCACCCCTGCCTTGGCTTTGATCTCACCTGGTGGGTCCCACCTTCCATCAATGGTGGGCCCCATCCTCTTCCTCTTCCATCCATTGCCTAAGAACGCCAAAAACCAGCAGTTCGTTCGATGCATAGTCCGAACGAAAAAATATAAGAGTGTCGTTCGGTCGATGCGGCAGTTTTAAGTTGAAGGGCAAAAGGGTAAATTCCATCTAAAACCTGAAATCGGGTGTCTCCTAGCAGAAAAGTCAGGTTTCTATATGGTCACCCAACAATAATAATTAATAATAATAGTAGTCCTAATGAAAAAAGGTTATTCATAATTTAATTTGACTCCTTCTAGTAGAGTGAGAATTGCTGATGGAAAATTCTACAAGTTCTTCTTTGTCATTTTGGACACATTAATCCCCTCTTATTCATACAGATATTTAGGATGAAATAATCATCTAGGCATTGACGAGACACTTTTTTGTAAAGGTTTTTCTTTTAATATGTGATTCATCAAAAATGATTTTAATTAAATTAATCAAGTCAAATTTAAACAATCAATTATTATGTAAAGAGAATGACTGTTTTAAGCATCTAGATTATATAGTCATCTGCCTTAATAACATGAAATGGATTGTCAATATCTTACTATTCTATTTTATTATCCAATTCTAGTCCATAAATTAGGTTGCTATAAACATAAACTTGATTTTCTTATAAAACTCTTAAAGCGAGTCCTCTTTTATTTAAACAGATTCAATAAACATACTGTATTTTATTTTAAAATAGCATAGAAAAATTCTTGTAACATCTGATCCTCATACCTTTATTAAATTGGCCCGAGGCAATTATATAAGTAATCGCTTGCTAAGTGTATGATTTTTAGGAGACATGACCTTTTTATTTTCATGACAAGTAGTGGTAGTCGAATTAGCAGTGCAATTAAATCAAAGTATGAAATTGTCATATGTTAAAAGTAAATGCATTAAATATTTTAATTCTTTTAACATAGGATAAATGAAAAAGAATGCTTGAAACATTAATTGTAAATACCTATTTTATTTGTCAAATTTAATCGTTATAGATCACTAACTAACTTCTGAAAAATTTACAATAAACAATGAATGGACATTTAATGACTTCATCTCTTCAGTTCAATACTCCTACCTTGATCTTTTTCTACTGTACAATGTTTGATGATCAGGCCCGGCCCTGCCTATAGGTGAAGTAGGTTGTCGCCTAGGGTCTCCAAATAGGCAGGGCCTCCAAAGATCCATAAGTCATAACCCGCATTTGGCATTTCCGCGTGCGTGCGTCTTAACTTCTGCATTTGGCATTTCGGCATCCATGCGTCTACCATTCCGCATTTCCGCGTCCGTGCGTATTCCATTCGGTTGTTCTCCTTTTTGAAACGCTCAAAACTTACACCTAGCGCATTACTTTCGGCCCTTCCGTTTTTGAAACCTAAAAACCCTAACCAAATAAAATCCCCAAGTGACTATTGTCGCAACCTCTCCTCTCCTTGCTCTCTCATTGCTTTCTCAGTCTCTTTCACTGTGCTCTCTCTCGCTCTCCTCTGACCTCTCTCTCCGTGGTCTCTCTCACCACTCCTCTCTCTGTTCTCTCTCGCCTTCAGCTTGCTCAGTTGCAGACTTCAGACTTGCAAGTACTTTTTTCATCGATCCTGTCATCTTGAATTCCTAATGGGTGTTTGAAGTGTAGATCTGATATTCCTTTGAATCATCAATGGCTTGTTATTTATAATAGATTCATTTCCTATTTTTCTGTCATGTGCTACTTCCGTGGCCCTATAATTGCGATCGAATCACTACAAATAAACAATAGCTGTGTGGATTGTTCTTTGATTTAAATAAAGCATTACAGGCCATTCAAACATCATGTTACTATTCGACTGTCTTAAGTTATTACTTACTTCTTCAATGGAAATTGAGAAAGTGAATGGAACCCACCTGTGGGAATGGGAAAGTAATTGAAACCTGAGAAAGTAAATGGAATCCACCTATGGGAATGTGGAAAGTAATTGGAAAGTGAGAAAGTAAATGGAAACCACATGTGGGAATGGGGAAAGTAATTGAAAAGTGAGAAGTAAATGGAAACCACGTGTGGGAATGGGAAAGTAATTTGAAATAGTAAAACACTCCCATGTGGGAATAAAAGCAAATGAAAAATACAAACTTTCTACTGTAGGTTTCTCAGGCCCGGCCCTGCCTATAAGCGAAGTAGGATGTCGTCTATGGCCTCCAAATAGGCAGGGCCTCCAAAGATCCATAAGTCATAACCCATCTAAGGCCTGGGGCTTGGGCACCTGGCCCAAAAACGCGAATTCGCGTGCGTTCAGCGTATTCCATATTTCCATTCGCGTGCGGAACGCAGGTTCCGAGTCCGTGCGTCTTCCCTTCCGCGCCCCTGCGTCTTCCCTTCCACATTTGGCATTTCTGCGGTTCCGCATCCGTGCTTCTTCCATTCTGCATTTTCGCGTCCGTGCGTATTCCATTCAGTTGTTCCACTTTTCGAAACGCTCAAAACTTACACATAGGGCATTCCTTTCGGCCCTTCCATTTTTGAAACCCGAAAACCATAACCAAATAAAATCCCCAAGTGACTATTGCCACAACCTCTCCTCTCCTTGCTCTCTCATTGCTCTCTCAGTCTCTTCACTGCGCTCTCTCTCGTTCTCCTCTGACCTCTCTCTTCGTGGTCTCTTTCGCCACTCCTCTCTCTGTTCTTTGTCTCCTTCGGCTTGCTCAGTTGTGCACTTCAGACTTGCAGGTACTTTTTTCATCGATCCTGTCATCCTGAATTCCTATTGGGTGTTTGAAGTGTAGATCTGATATTCCTTTGAATCATCAATGACTTGTTGTTATTTATAATATGATTCATTTCCTATTTTTTTGTCATGTGCTACTTCTGTGGCCCTGTAATTGCGATCGAATCACTACAAATAGACAATAGTTGTGTGGATTGTTCTTTAATTTAATTAAACTTTTCAATGATTCAAATTTCAAACAGGCCATTCAAACATCATGTGACGATTCGAGTGTCTTAAGTTACCACTTACTTCTTCAATGGAAACTGAGAAAGTGAATGGAACCCACCTGTGGGAATGGGAAAGTAATTGAAAACTGAGAAAGTAAATGGAATCCACCTATGGGAATGGAGAAAGTAATTGGAAAGTAAGAAAGTAAATGGAAACCACATGTGGGAGTGGGGAAAGAAATTGGAAAGTGAGAAAGTAAATGGAAACCACGTGTGGGAATGGGAAAGTAATTGGAAACATTGAAACACTCCCTTATGGGAATAAAAGTAAATGAAAAATACAAACTTTCTACTGTAGGTTTCTACATCGGGCATAGGTTTGCCCATGGCATATTTTTTATCCCATAATTTACATTTGAATTTATATTTGCAGTGAGCCAGTGAAATTGATTCTGTGACTGTGATTAATCTTGTGTGGAAGGGGTTGCGCGGCGCGCGTGTAACTATTTCCAACTAATTTTAGTTTATTCGCAAATCAAATCAGGTTTTATTATTTTTTTATTTTGATTATTTAGCTGTTAATTTTTTATTGGTTATCATTATCATTATGTCTACTAGAAAACATCCTTCTGGATATCAAAAAAGAAAAGACAAAAACAAGTTGAAGAATTGATTCAAT
Organism: Chimonanthus salicifolius; assembly: GCA_013350335.1. NCBI lineage: Eukaryota > Viridiplantae > Streptophyta > Magnoliopsida > Laurales > Calycanthaceae > Chimonanthus > Chimonanthus salicifolius. Next base: position 54,780,767 of record CM023535.1, on the reverse strand, counting down.
CTCAAACGGGATCCTTAATAGATATTTTAACAAAAGTAAACAAAATGAAAGTTCAATTGAAGATTTAGTTAATGACGAACATAATAATAATGAAGAAACTATTAATGAACATAATGGTCTTAACTTAGTGAATGAAAAACATATGGATAAGAGTGATAATGAAGATAAGAATGAGAGTGAAGAAAATAAAAATTTCAATGAACATGTTTCTTTAAACATTTATGATCCCGGTAATTGGAAAAATGTAAATATTGACCAAAATTTGAGAGACATATTGGTAAAAAGAGGCCCCACAAGAGAGAATGATATTAACTTTCCTAAAGATTCAAATAATAAACATTTTTCTATCACACAATATATTCGATATTTACCAAATGGAGAAAAACAGGATAGAGTATGGTTAGTTTACTCAATTGCTTTGGATAAAATATTTTGTTTTTGTTGTAAATTGTTTAAACAAGATGGACTCAATTATCAATTGGCAAATGAAGGAATTAATGATCGAAAAAATGTTAGTAATAGACTTAAAAGCCATGAAACTAGTAACGACCATATTACTTACCTGAGAAAATGGATGCAATTGAAAATAAGATTGCAAAAAAATGAAATAATTGATAAAATTAGACAAGAAGAAATGAATAAAGATAGGGAATATTGGAGACAAGTACTATTAAGAATAATTGGTATTGTGAAAACTCTTGCTAAAAATAATTGGAATTTCGTGTAGATAATGAAAAGATTTATGAAGAAAGTAATGGAATTTTTTTATCTTTTATTGAAATGCTAGTCGAATTTGACCCTATACTGCAAGAACACGTTCGACGTATTCAAGACAAAGAAATTTAATACCACTATCTTGGTCATAAAATTCAAAATGAATTAATACTTTTGTTACTGGGTGAGATAAAGAATGCAGTAATTAAAAGGATCAAAGAATCAAAATACTTTTCGATTATAGTTGATTATGCTCCAGATATAAGTCATGAAGAACAAAGGTCTATCATGGTACATTGTGTCGATATTTCAATAAGTCCAATAAAAGTAGAAGAGTTTTTCTTAGGATTTTTAAAGGTGGACGATTACATCGGGATAAGGACATTTTAATGAACTTATAATGTTCTAAAAACTCTTAAACTTAATATTAATGATATGAGGGGAGAAGGATATGATAATGGTTCTAATATGAAAGGGAAAAATAAAAGAGTATAAAATAGGGAATTACAAATTAATTCTACAACATTTGATACGCCTTATGGTTGTCATAGTCTTAACTTGGCATTTTGTGATATGGTAAATTATTGTTCTCAAGGTAAAACATTTTTTCGAATTATATAACGTATATATAATGTATTTTCATCTTGTATAAAGTGGTGGGCAGTTTTTAAAGATTATGTTAAAGGTATCACGATTAGGCCATTATCACAAACACGTTGGGAAAGTCACGTTGAAAGTGTTAAAGCAATTAGATTCCAACCTCCACAAATTAGAGATGCTTTAATTGATTTAGCGAACACTTGTGAAGATTCTAAGACAAAGAGTGATGCTGAAGACTTAACAACATTAAAAATTGAAAATTTTGAATTCTTATTTGATATGGTTATTTGGTATAATATATTATTTACAGTTAATAATACTAGGAAAATTTTACAAACAAAACACATGAATATTCACGTTGCTTTAAATGCTTTAAAAAGACTAATTTCTTTTTTTAAAACTCAAATAGAAAGTGGATTTCAATTTGCCATAATTGATGCTAAAGAGATTGTTAGAGAAATGGAAATTGAACGTATATTTCATGAAAAACATATTCTTCGTAAAAAAAAAATATTTTGATGAGAATGCTAGTAACGAGATAACACAATCACATGAATAATCTTTTAGAGTAAATTATTTCTTACATATAATTGATCAAGCTCTTATGTCACTTAAGACTAGATTTGAACAATTTCAAAGATATGAAGATACTTTTGAATTTTTGTTTGATTTGGAAAAGTTAAATTCTTTAAATGATGATAATTTGAAAGGTTCTTATAATAATATTGAAGACTTTCTAAGACATGACATGATTTCTGATATTGATGGAAGTGGCTTATTTTCAGAATTGGAAAGTTTGAAAGATGGACTAGTAAAAGAAGTAAAAGAAACAATTGAAGTGTTAAATTATATAAAAAGAAAGAATTGTTGTTTTCCAAATGCATTGATTGCTTATAGAATAATGTTTACTATACCAGTTACAGTTGCCTTTGCGGAAAGAAGTTTTCAAAGTTAAAACTGATAAAATCTCATCTTCGATCTACATTGTCAGAAGAAAGATTGAATGTATTAGCTATTTTGTCTATTGAAAAAGTATGTTAAAAGAACTTGAATATATTAATTTAATTAGTAATTTTTCATCTCAACATTCGAGAAGAATAAATTTTAAATAATACTTTGTTATAAATTTGATTTTTATATTTTATTTGAATATTTCACACTTTATAAAAAAAATATATGATTTTTTTTTATGAGTGTATATTATTGCCTTAGGGGTAGTGGGTTCACCCGTGAGGGTTTTACGCTAGGTATCCTGCAGTTTCCCACACGTAAATTCAAAAAAATTATAATTGAGAGAATGTATTTTTGAAAATAGTAAACAGTGAATAACAAGTTTTTAGAATGAAAACAAAGTGAATGATATACTTTTTGTTAGGATCTGGATTTTTAGTTCAAAAGATTAATTTGATAGGTAGAGTCTCCCAAGTCCGTTATAAAGCCCTAGATCTTCCTCTATACTTTTAATGTGGGACTCGTTTGCAGCAGTCCCAACAATCTTCCTCTCGAACGAGGCCCTCTAGTGTAGAGAGTGAAGTTGGTCATCCTGTTCGCCTGGGGGATCTCTTAAGCACACATGAGGTAGCTTGAAACCATACTTTGATACCACTTGTTAGAATTTGGGCTTCCAGCCTAAAAGACTAGCCTTTTAGGTGGTCTAAACTTCCAATGTAGAACTCATTCACAGTGGCCTTAACACTTTTTACAGCGAAGAGTACATTTTCTCTACGTTTATAGAAACATAAAAAAACAAGAGAACAAATATTTTAGTAAAAAGCTTCAGTGGCTGATATCGATATTCAAATCATTAATACAAATTTAAAGAGTTTCAAACACTAGTTTAATCGAAACGAGGCTAAAAGAAATGAAGACAAGATCTTTCTTCCATTCTACAAGATAATGAAGTTTAAAAATGGAGATAGAAGTCCTAGAACAAAATAAATAGATAAATATCTAAAGGAAAAAATGATAAAATAAATTTCCCCAGAAGCTACCGATGGATTTAAATTGGTTAACCTTTAACTATCAAAAGTTGGTACAGAGTACAGATACACCACACCAATTGTGTATTGGACAATTGGACATGAAACAACTTCTAAATATTTCAATAATATATGATATATTTCATATATAATTATACACCAAGTTTAAGAAAATTGAACTGAATAAAAAATAAAATAAAATAAAATACTGATTTCAGATAAGTAAATAAAATTCTTCAATAATAATGATGATCATATCATAACATTGGAATTTATATATTAGAATTAAAGTACTCCTTCTATAATCTATTCCGAAAGACTTTAGTACTTGTTTTTAATTTCTTAAAAAAATGAGTAGTTGATTAAACCATTTTTTATAATAGTTTGGTCTAATTTAGTTCAACCATTTGATCAAACCATTTGAATCTTGAGATTAATTTAACATCATAAAGACATGATAAATTGTTAAACTTTGAATAATGTAAAAGATTATGAATAAAATGAAAAATCACATTACAACCATAGTGTTTGGATAGTAATGATGAAAAATGATTATTTAAAAAAAAAATTATATTAATTCTTAAACAAACCGAACCATCTTAAAATCAAACAGTGTTAGATATTATTCAAATCCAACCGTGTTAAATCCTATGTTTCGAATTTGCTTTTAAAACAAAGCATATTACCCATATGGGTATAGCTCAATTGGTTGCCTCCCTCCTTAGGAAGCAGGAGATTGCGGGTTTAGGCCCTCATGGCCTAACCTTGGTGTGCCTTAGGGATAGTGGGTTCACCCGTGGGAGTTTTACGGGCGGTATCCCACAGTTTCCCACAAGTAAACTCAAAAAAAAAAAAAAAAAGATAAAGCATATTATGCCTAGCGAAGTGGTTCTCCTCGGAAAAAAAATCATATTGAAAGAGGTCTTTTTGTCACTCAAATAGACCCCATGGGCCCAGACATTCCAAGAAACTTTTGAATTAAACAGATATTTATAAGCTGAGTTTAATCTAAATATCCTTAAATTTGTAGAGTCTAATTGTCAGATATTTAATGGTGATCCCATCCCCACTGGTCTCGTTCAAGGGTCGAGCTTTTTTTTATTAGAGGACAATTTTGTAATTTTTGCATTACATATGTTGTAGCCCTAATTAGGACAATATATAATGTCCCTTTTTATGAGAGAAGTGTGTGAGAGTGTAAATTGTAATAGGCACGGCAGTAATCTTCTTCGCTTTACTTTTGAGAATAGTGAATCTGGTTTGAACCCGTTGACGTACAAAAAGGGAACTTTGTAAATCCTTGTATTTTTTTGTATGATTGATATGTGTTTTGTTTTTCCGTCTATTGTTTGTGAGCTTCTATTCTTAATAAAAATTATTCTAAAAACATTAAACTCATTCATTTAAACCCAAATTACACATTCTACTAATGTTAGTTGACATTTGTACAATTGTTTTGTCCACTTCGGCATCTATTGAGGGTCAGTTTCTCAACCTTCTTCTACTACTTTGGTTACTTTTCACCTTATCCTCGCCCTGTATTCCATCATTCCATCATTGTGGGGCCATGATCTGAATTGTTGATATTGATTTAGAAATTGGATAAGCTGCCAAAACAAGTATTGGCTTTCTACAGGCAAAGACGAGTCAACTCAACAATGACCTTAGAGGGTGACAATTGAAGGAGACTTGATGCAGTTAATTTTCTTTTTAAGGCAGTTCATCATTAATTATTATTTGGAGTATACGTGACTGGGAGAGATGCTTGAAAGATTTATGAACTAAAAGAAAATTCTTATGTTCAATCATAGTATTTTTTCTGTATGAACCATACAAAGTAAATGATGTATGACAGATAAATGTTCAAAGTTCAAAATGAAAGAGAAAAATTTTATCCACATATTATCACAGTCATCTGTATTACGTGCCCTAATATTTTTTCCAGGTTCACCATTCTTATAATGCATGAACAGTTTTTATTTAATGTGATTCAAAGAGACCTGCAGAGAATAGTATAGATTTATTATGGATTAGGCCCTACATAATAAGATTGAATACATGAAGGACTATATATATGCTTTGAGAGGAGTAAAGGCAGTGCCCATGCCAATTATAGAATGGACTTATCTGAATGACGTGGTCAAATGAATAGATAAATACGAAGTTATGTGGACTATTAAATTGTTCTACTTAGAGCTCATATAGTCATTTAAATCCTTGACTTTTGTATTTTAAATTTGAAATATTCAATAAATATTTGCATCGATGATCAATTTAAAATTGAAGATGAGTATGCGTTCAGTCACTTAAATTAATTTTCATATTGGCCACACGATTACACCATACACAGGAGGGAATCGGATCAGAGTATTTTATAGACTTATTTTTAAGAGGAAGCTATTTTGATTTTTGAAATAAGAATAGATAATCTGATAAATCATAATCATGTGAGAACAGGAGACTTGAGTCTTGAGATAACAAAATTAATTTATTATAGTAAGAGAAGTATACATGTGAAATGTTTTTGGTTTGAAATGTCTTCGAGAGCGCCGTCAGACAATAATTTATTTTGGCTAAATACAGCGAAAGCTGAAACATATGCTACCTCTCATGGGTCCACCCAGAATTGGGCCTGGAGATGGTCAATAACCTTCTTGTCCACTTGGAAGGCCTTGGCCAAAATATCATCGGAAATTGGCGGATTTGATCCGAACACAGCATTGGCAATGGTGATAACACCTGGATTCTGACTGTTGAGACCAGCAATGGCTGACTGCATTTTCATGGCCAATATTGAACTGGAAATGAATGAGGCCTATGGGGAAGACAAACACATCACCCTTCTTAAGGACCTTGCTTATGAGTCGATTGTCAGGGTTGGAGGTGACAAAGCCAACAAGGAGAGTCCCTTCAATGACTGTTAGTATCTCTGTGGCACGTGGGTGTGTGTGTGGAGGGTTCTGGCCATAGGGTGCATAGTCTATGCGAACCAAGGAGATGCCAAGAGTGTTGAGTCCTGCTATTTGGGCCACATTCACTTGGGTCACATTGGACCCAACTTTATTTACGGTGTTGCCTGGTTTGTCTAGCCCTGTGAAGAAGAAATCCTCTGCCTTGGCGAGCTTCGGGTCCTTGCACACAAACCCATTCACAAGCACTGCAAAATAAGTATAATCGTGAGATTCAAGCAAACTAGTATTGAATTTGCACAAACTTATGTTCATGTAGTTAATTTGAAAGATACAAATAGAAACAGCGGGTTTAGTGATGTACCATCTGACTTGCGATAGGCAACAGCAGATATCCTGTAAGGGACTTGGATCGAAGGCATAAGCAAGAGAAGCAAAGGAAATCATGACAGCTAGAAGGATGTTTGCAGCCATCTTCATTATCTCAAACTAGGAAAGAAGATTGAACTGCTTTGAGGGTGAGAAGAAGCATAGAGAGGGTCCATAAATATAGAGGAAGATGCATGGTATGTGGGTGATTGGAGTTATTGAAATGGTCATATTTTTTAGTGGGACAGAGAAGGCTATGAGGTCGATTTTTTCTTTAGGTTACTATTACTGCACCTACCAAGTACCAACATCCATTTTTTTATTTTTATTTAGTAGCCTTTTAGTGAATGGAAGGAAGCCTTGACAAAGTCCTATCTTTATCATTTTTAACTAACTATTCTTGTATAAACATTGCTGTTGTTGAAAAGATGTGTTTCTTGTACTGAGTTGCCCAGATTCATTCGAGAACTCCAGAAATGTCTGATTGGGACTAGTCATACATGGAACTATGTGGACTTTACTATGATTGGGCAAGGCAATGAACAAAGAAATGCTTAACATAATAGTATAATACTCAGGTTGTATAGCTAGTCAAGGGTTGTTATATTCTAAGAATGGTTCAAGGAATAGGAGTGGTTGAAATACGTTGAACTAAGCCATAAATGTACGGATGACCGATTATGAAATTGCCGTGTCTTCTTGAATTCAAATGGTAGGCAAAAGTCATGCTCGATCTAATCCATGTCATTTATTTTTCATATACTTAAATGTTCAAAGATGCCACGTGTATTGGGCCACATCAGGTGCTGGATTAGGCAGTTTGATGCAAATTGATGTGATACGTGGGTTCTCTAATAGTGTAGGAAAATAATAAAATTTTGCAACACTTGAATCTTTGGTATGTCACAATGGAAAATAGAACAAACTGTTGTTAGTTATTCACAGTGCATTTCTGAGCTTCAAGGGTTATAATGTTCAAATATTTGATGTTAATGTAGTATATCCCATCAGATTAATGACTTAGATCACCAATCATAAGCTTCCATATGAAAGGAACCATAAGTTTTAACAAGTTAAACATGTACCAAGTTTCTAGACTTTCATCCTCCCATTGCCTAGTCTTTTGGAGCAGGTTTGTCATTGAACTCTTCATCATTAAACAAATATTTATACTTTGTATTAAGCACTGAAAATGACTATTTTACCCTTTAATTTTGGATTAGTTAGCATTTGATTTGTGTATATTAGATGTGTTTAATGAAGTTTTCGAGTTTTGCTGTGTATTTGTGAGAATACAAAAAAAAAAAAAGAATTAAAATGCAGAAAAAGTGGGCCATAGTTTTATTTTTGGAAAGTTTGTAATTTTTACCACCTAATTTGATTTGGAATTATTGTAAATTATTATAATTCAGATCCAGATATGAAAGTTTGAATTATAATAATATTTTTTAGACTGTAAAGGTGGTAGAAATTTATAAACACATAATGGACCCATTGTTCGAGTCTGAAGCCTATAAGTCAAAGTCCACAAGTATTCCGGGCCAGATAAAAGTCCAAGTATGGAATCCAAGTCCAAAAGACCAAGTGGGACCAATTAATTTCGTTTGAAGGATTGTGGAAGCAAGAATAAGAGAAAAAAAAATGGGATTTGGATTGACTAGAGTGAATTTTAGAAGGAGGAATATTTTGACATAGTTTCAGTATTTTGGCCATAACTTTTTATTCCGATATCCGATTGCATTCATTCTTATTGCATTGGAAATAAGACTTCAAGAGATACAACTTTGTAGTTTATGAAATTTCGTGATTTGGAACTTAATAAGGTCAAAATTGAGCTGCAAGCAGTTGCATGTGTAGAAAAATGGAATTTGCACCCTACTTTCCTTGCACCCTACTTTCCAAATTAATCCAAAGTCCCTAAAATCATGATGCCTTATCTGCAAAATTCGGCTATGGTTTGAAAAAGAAAGTGGATTTGGATAAAAGACAGTGAATTTGGATAAAAGACAGTGGATTTGGATAAAAGAGAAAGAATTTGGGAGAAATTTTCTCCAAGCCTTGCCTAATCTAGTTTTTTTTTAGCACTATAAATAAACGGGTTCAGACATTGCAAAATTTGAATCTGAGCAAAGATTGAAGGAGCACTGAAGATTGGAGGCTGAAGAGACTAGAGAAGAAAGGAATGTTCAAATTTAATTTATAAGTTCTTGTGTTTTCTGTTTTTGATGCAAAACTCTAAAAGCATTGTAATTCCATACTCGATTTATTTGAATAAAATTTATGGTAGCATATTTTAGATGTATGGTTTTCCAATTATTAAATATCGTGTAATGATAGTTTGAATTTTTATTTTAATTTCTCTTATAAATGTTATTTTAGAAATTATTTTGAGAATTTTCAAGGAAAAGTAGAACTCCTTTTAGGATCGGTGGAACTTGATCTTCCCAGTCTAAGGTTTTTTTTAAGAACAACTTCTTTTAGATTTGGAAAGACAAGTATAAATTTCTGCCTAAGCCTAAGGCTTGAATTGAGAATTTCTTATTTAATGGAAGCCATAATATTTTTAATTGGAGTTTTGATAAAAGGCAAATTTGAATTTGTATTTGATAATTCTTAAAGATTTCATAGTCTACGCCGTGATTTTATCATCAAATAGGATGAAATGCCTCCATAAATACTTGTTTCAATTCCATTGTACATTATGTGAATATTTCATTACTTTTATTAGAAAAAATTATTCTTTTCTTTTTCTCTCAAATTCTTTAGAACTAGGTTGAGATTGATTTGATTGCATTTTAATTTTGTTCTCTTAAACTGTTTTGACATTATTTATAAAATCAAGATCTATGTCATTATTTAAATGAATTAGATTAATTGGTTAAATTTTACATTTAGATGATAATACTCTAATTTTTAAATTAGTTTCTTAAAACTGGAATGCAACTAATTTGAAGTCATATTTGTAAAAATTAGAATTTTATTTTCATACTTAGGTTACTTCTAAAGATCTATATTTTTTTTATCACAACGTTTCAATTTCTTATATTTCTTTTTGTATATATTTTGTTGTTTCCTTTTGGGATCGACCTCGTACTTTTAACGTTATACTATTTAATCGTTTGTGCGCTTACGAGTTATAAATGCACAACAAGTTTTTGGCGCCGTTGCCGGTGAAATATGCAAATTATATGTTTTGAGATATTGTGATTTTAGAAAATATTTTTATATTCGGAATATTCTAATTTAGGCAACTTTTTAAAATTGAAAAGTTTTATTTTTAGAAACTCTAATTTTGGAAGATTAGCTAAATTAAAATTTTCTTTAAAATAGGAGGGATCTTAGAATTTATCAAAACATGGAAATTTTGTTAAACTTAGATACTTGTTGAATTTAGAAGTTCCTATTTTTGTAGATATTTCTATTTTTGGAAATTTGACGGATTCAACTAGTTTTTCCTTTTAATCATTTTCTAATTTTATAAACATGCTTTATTTTAGTAAATTTTATTTTTTAGAAAATAAATCTAGTTTTGGAAAGTTTTAGAACATCTGTCTATGGAAAGTTTTAAAATATCTAATTTGAGAAATATCTCATTTTTAGAAAATTGTCCAACCTTGGAGACGTCTGATTTTGAATAATTCTAAACCTAGGAAGTTTTTAATTTTAGATCATCAACTAAATTTAGAAAGTTTCCAAATAAAAATAATTTTTTTAGTTAATGGTATTTAATTTAGAGATTTATTTATAATCATGTATTAGTTTAAAAGTCTCAATTAGGATTCAATTATTTTAATCTCTCTCTTAGTTATAGTTTAGGAATTTGCATTTAAATAGTTCATGCATTTTTTAGTTAGAATCTTCAATTGTGTTCATGTGTTGTGCTTTTCAGGAATTTTTAAAAATCGCGAATTAAGATTGCTAGAAAATACGCGCATAGGCTAAGGTAACTGTCTAACTACTTTCTTTTGATTTGATCTTTTTCATGCATTCATATAGATTTATTAGGGTGCTTGCATTTATTTTGCATTTAAAATAAAAATAAAAATATATTGCATATTTATTTTGATCATGCATTTAGGTTTTAGTCTCATGCATTAGTGTAGATTATTTACTTAATTGTTTACATATTTGCTTCTGTATCTTGCATTGCTAGATTTAGGTTTGCATTCATCATAGAAAAATAAAAAAAGATTAGTAAATAAAAATGGGTCATGTACTTTAAAGTAAAATCAAAGTAGCAACCATTAGTTTGTTTTTAGGGTCTTTCATGCTCATTAGGACAATCTTCAATTTAATTAATTTTTTATCACCAATATTAGTTTTTCTTCAATCATCGTGTATATGATTAGTTTTATTACCAAGGTGTAAACAACCTAAGAATAAGTCGAATATAAGCAGATTGCCAAGTGCTCCTCCACTTACCTGAGAACTTACCTAGCTATAATTGTGGTTAAACTCTTAATTGGAGATTTAGAATTTTTAGAGAAAAGATTAGGAGCCAGTCTAGAGAACTAGGTTAGTTTAGGTTTTTATTTTTAGTTTTAGGTCATTTATTTTGTTTGAATTTGTTTTGGTCTTGTTTTGTCCTTGTTGGTGAAAATGAGTGTTTGGAGACGCGATTCGACCAAGCGATTGGTTAGAATTGAGTTCCCAAATTGTGAACATCCCGTCAGTCATCAATCCATTATTGACGACAGTAAGGTTTGTGGGGTCATGACAATTTCAACATTAGAACCCAATTGTTGTAACCATGGTGAGGAGAGTCTGACCAATGGTGGCAAGAACCTAATTTTTGAGGGGAATGATGAGGTAAATTCTGGCTTTGAGGAGAATCATATCCAGCACTTTCCTCCGAATGACATGAACAACCCATGGGATTTTACCAGATATGTAGAACCGAGAGTGTACTTCAAATCAAGATATTTTGTAAGCCCTCAATTTCTCAATGATCTACGTTCCATTATACCATTTCATCCCTACATAAAGCCACTCAAGTCATTTAAATCACCATAATCACCAACTTAGGTCAACTGTTGTGTCAGTCAGTCTAGAGTTAATCTAAAAGGGTTCACTCATTGTGCACCTAAAACAAAAATCTTAAATTAGATTGCACGTGCGAAATGTGGTTCCACGTTCGCATTTGCAAAACGCTATTCCGCGTTCCCAGTCAGCGTGAAACGTCCATGCGTGATTTTCGAGTTTCTTCCACCCGTTTTCACATTTTTTATCGCTTCGTATTCTTTTTTAAAATGGTAAAAATATATCCCTTTTTTAAACCTAAAAATACTAGCAGTTTCTCCTCTCCTCTCTTTCTCTCTCACTCTCTCTGACTCTCTCACTGCACTTTCTCTCTCTGGCTTTCCTCTGATCTCTCTCTAACTCTCTCAGTGATTTCTCTCTCTGTTCTCTCTCGCCTATAGCTTGCTAAGTTGCAGATTTCAGATTTACAGGTATTTTTTTATCAATCCCATCATGAATTTATCATGGATGTTTGAGATTTATTTTGGGTGTTTAGTGTTTTATTTTAAAAAAGAAAATAAAAAGTAAAAAAAAATGAAATAATATATTTAAACAATTTCTCAGCATGTATTATTTCATAATTAACTCCTGTCATATCTACTTATTAGTCTAAAGATTAGGTAGATTCCCTAATTCAATTAAATAGTTTCATAAAATCTAAAAAAATTATATGTATTCTTGCATTTAAATTAGATTAATAGCCCTATAATTAATATTATATAAAATAGATGATTAGATTCTAATTAAATAAATAAATTATTAAGAATGAGAATTTGTAGAGCCTATTTGAACGTATCTGACCATCAACCACCTCCAATTTCCTTATAAAAGCTGAATGACCAACTATCCAAAGCCCTCATTGCCTACACATACTAAAGTGACTTAGGTCTTGTGTGACACCCAACCACCCAACTGAATGACTGATGTAGTGAATAGGTGATGTACATCAGTCGGTACCGACTTTTAATATTCATTGATTTGAGGTAAATCCAAAACCATCCCAAGTTAATTTTTAACATAAAACAAATTTTACTGCCCAAATTGCTTGCCCATTCAAAATGGTCTCCAGCATTCTCTGCAGCACTGGAAACAGAGTCCTCATTCTAGCTTGTTATGACCATCTTTAGCAATTGTTTCTATGATTGTTCTTTAATTGTGTGGATTGTCCTTTGATTTAATTAACCGTTCAATGACATATTTTTTATCCCATAATTTACATTTAAATTTATATTTGCAGTGAGTCAGTGAAATTGATTTTACGACTCTGATTAATCTTGCGTTGGCGGGACGGGGCGGCGCGTGTGTGTGACCATTTCCAACTGGTTCTAGTTATTCGCAAAGCAAATCAGGTTTTATTGTTCTTTAATTTTAATTATTTATCTGTTAATTTTTTATTAGTTATTACTATCATTATGTCTATTAGAAAACATCCTTCTGGACATGGAAAAAGAAAAAGACAAAAATAAGTTCAAGAATTGATTCAATCTCAAGCGTGATCTCTTAATAGATATTTTAGCAAAAGTAAACAAAATGAAAGTTCAATTGAAGATCTAGTTAATGATGAATATGATAACAACGAAGAAACTATTAATGAACATAATGACATTATTTTGGTGAATGAAGAAGATATAGATAAGAGTAATAATGAAAATAAGAATGAAGGTGAAGAAAATAAAAATTTAAATGAACATGTTTCTTTATATATTTATGATCCCGGTAATTGGAAAAATATAAATATTGACCAAAATTTGAGAGACATATTGGTAAAAAGAGGACCCATAAGAGATAATGATATTAACTTTCCTAAAGATTCAAATAATAAACATTTTACTATCACACAATATATTCGATATTTACCAAATGGAGAAAAACAGGATAGAATATGGCTAGTTTACTCAATTGCTTTGGATAAAATATTTTGTTTTTGTTGTAAATTGTTTAAACAAGATGGACTCAATTATCAATTGGCAAATGAAGGAATTAATGATCGAAAAAATGTTAGTAATAGACTTAAAAACCATGAATAGTAACAACCATATTACTAATCTGAGAAAATTGATGGAATTGAAAATAAGATTACAAAAAAATGAAACAATTGATAAAACTAGGCAAGAAGAAATGAATAAAGATAGGGAACATTGGAGACAACTACTAATAAGAATAATTGGTGTTATGAAAACTCTTGCTAAAAATAATTTAGCATTTCGTGGAGACAATGAAAAGATTTATGAAGAAAGTAATGGAAATTTTTTATCTTTTATTGAAATGATCGCCGAATATGACCCTATAATGGAAGAACACATTCGACGTATTAAAGATAAATAAATTCAATACCACTATCTTGGTCATAAAATTCAAAATGAATTAGTACTTTTGTTAGCAGGTGAGATAAAGAATGAAATAATTAAAAGAATCAAAGAATCAAAATACTTTTCGATAATACTTAATTGTACTCCAGATATAAGTCATGAAGAACAAATGTTTATCATGGTACGTTGTGTGGATATTTCAACAAGTCCAATAAAAGTAGAAGAGTTTTTCTTAGGATTTTTAAAGGTGGACGATACATCGGGACAATGACTTTTTAATGAACTTATAGATGTTTTAAAAACTCTTGAACTTAATATTGATGATATGAGGGGATAAGGATATGATAATGGTTCTAATATTAAAGGGAAAAATAAATGAGTACAAAATAGAGTATTACAAATAAATCCTAGAGCATTCTATACGCCGTGTGGTTGTCATAGTCTTAACTTGGCACTTTGTGATATGGTAAATTCTTGTTCTCAAGGTAAAACATTTTTTGGAATTATACAACGTATATATAATGTATTTTCATCTTTTACAAAGCGGTCGGCAGTTTTTAAAGCTTATGTTAAAGGTATCACGATTAAGCCATTATCACAAATACGTTGGGAAAGTCAAAGTGTAAAAGCAATTAGATTCCAAGCTCCACAAATTAGAAATGTTTTAATTGACTTAGCGAACACTTGTGAAGATCCTAAGACAAAAAGTGATGCTGAAGACTTAGCAACATTAAAAATTGAAAATTTTGAATTCTCATTTGGTATAATATATTATTTGTTGTTAATAATACTAGCAAAATTTTACAAGCAAAAGACATGTATATTAACGTTACTTTAAATGCTTTAAAAAGACTCATTTCTTTTTTTGAAACTCAAAGAGAAAGTGGATTTGAATCTGCCATGATTGATGCTAAAGAGATTAGAAATGGAAATTGAATCTATATTTCATGAAAAACGTATCATTCGTAGGAAAAAATACTTTGATGAAAAAGCTAGTGACAAGATAACACAATCACCTGAAGAATCTTTTAGAGTAAATTACTTCCTACATATAATTGATTAAGCTCTTATGTCACTTAAAACTATATTTGAACAATTTCAAAGATATGAAGATACTTTTGGATTTTTATTTGATTTGAAAAAGTTAAATTCTTTAGATGATGATAATTTGAAAAGTTCTTGTAATAAGCTTGAATATTTTCTAAGACATGACATGATTTCTGATATTGATGGAAGTGACTTATTTTCAGAACTAGAAAGTTTGAAAGATGGACTACCAAAAGAAGTAAAAGAAACAATTGACGTGTTAAATTATAGAAAAAGAATGAATTGTTGTTTTCCAAATGTATGGATTGCTTATAGAATAATATTGACTATACCAGTTACGGTTGCCTCTGCAGAAAGAAGTTTTTCAAAGTTAAAACTGATAAAATCTTATCTTCAGCCTACAATGTCACAAGAAAGATTGAATGGATTAGCTATCTTGTCCATTGAAAAAATATGTTAAAAGAACTTGAATATAGTAATTTAATTAGTAATTTTGCATGTCAAAATCCGAGAAGAATAAATTTTAAATAATATTTTGTTATAAATTTGATTTTTATATTTTATTTGGATATTTTACACTTTATAATATATATATATATATATAAAGGCAAAGGGCCCTATTTTAAGAGTTTGCCTAGGGCCTCTGAAATGTCAGGGCCGGCCCTGTTTGGGGGTTGAGGGTTTAGAGTGTTTTTTTTTTTTTTTACAGACTTATAAAATAACAATCTCTTGCATTATTCCATTTCTATATATATATATATAATATTATTATTAGTATTTATTTCATTTTAATTCATTTACTATTTTATTTTAAACTTATAAGGAAAATCTCAAATCGCTTGAAAATAGAGTTTCAAAACTCACACTATTTTAAAAGAAAATGATTTAAAAACCAATGAAAATCAAATGTCGAACATAGAGAGAAAGACATGTGATTTTTCAAGCATTTTTCATGACAGAATATACAATAATTCGAAATTACTGAAATGCCCTTCGAGTTTCCGAACTTGAAATCAGGCAAACTAGGGCCCACCAAGGAGCCCACACTCTCCTCACTGCTACCACAGTCCCGAAAACAACTCAAAGATCTGAAAATCTTTACATGTATGGTGATTATTTGGTTTTATTTTTATTCTTTAATTAAGTCTATGTGTGGATTTATTTTAAGTGTTTCAAATTAGATGTGATAAAAATTTAAATTGAATAGAGTTCTTTTTTCGATCTAAGGCTCTTATTTTAAGAGTACGATAATATATTTTAGGTTTGGAGAAAAAGTTTAAATTCTATTCATTCTAAGGTTTAATTTGAGATTTTTAATTTAATGTCCATAGATTTAATTCTTAAAATAATTATGGATGAAAAATTTGAATGTATGATTGGTAATTTACGTAAGCTCCATATTCTAGGCCTTTGTTTTATTTTTAAACTTTGAAAAATAATGCCTCATTGATTCTTTGAGCCAGTTCCACTGTAAATATGTATAGAGGTAGTTTAGGTATTTTAAATTTTTTTTTTTTTTTAAATTCAAAAAGTCATCAAATTGGAGAACTAGGTTGATAATTAAGTAATTGCACCTTAATTTTATTTTCTAAGTTAGATTGAGATTATTTAATTTTCTATTTTTGTTTTTTATTTTTAGAATGTTTCTAAATTAAAATTAAAATTCATAGATTAGATAAATAACTCCATATTTATAATTTTTCTCCATGTTTTCAAAATTTCTTAAATTACATAATGGAATGGTGTTTTTTCACGTATATATTTTCCTTAGTTCTGATGGATTTGACCTCACATATAATCGCTATACTATCTAATGGTTCGTGTGCTTGTGTGAAGTCTATTTTCATCATCCCAAGATACATATGAGGAAATTCAGAATTTACAAGTCATTATAAGAGGATTTTCGAATTGGGCAAGTGGATTAAGGAAAAAGAAACAAAATAAGAAGTGGAGAAAAAGAAAGAAAGTTTGACACATCTTCAGTATTTTGACTATAACATTCTACTCTGATGTCAGATTTCTTTGATTCTTTTAAGTTAGAAAGAAGACTTCAAGGGCTATAACTTTCTAGTTTATAAAATTTTGTTATTCGGACATTAACTAGGTCAAAACTGAGCTGCAATGTCGTACATGTGTAAAAAATGGGATTTTGCCCCCACTTTCCTGACACGAAACTATTTTTTCTACTTCCTTGCCTCCTTTGAGCCATCACATGTTTAATACAACTATATCAGCCCTCCAAGTATCCCTTGCTTTATTTAAATCTTTAAATCCAAGGCATTCACTCCACCTCCTTTCATCTATAAATACTATCCCTCTCCTATTGAGAAAATTGAAATTGGGCAGAGAATTGTGGAACTAGGTTGGTAAATTAATTAATTACAACTTAATTTTGTGTTCTAACTTAGATTAAGATTATTTATAATTTTTAGATTAATTCCACTATCTTAATTCAAGCTAGATGAAAGTTAGATCTCTTGAATGGTTAATTTTTAATTTTAGATGTTGTTCCTATTTTTTTACTTATTTTCTATTTTTTAGAATGTTTCTAAATTAAAATTAGATTTTCTAGATTAGAGAATTAATCCCATGTTTAAGATTTATTTCTATGATTTTCTAAATTTCTTAAAATATATAATTCAGTGGTATGTTTTTCACGGATATATTTTCCTAAGTTCCGATGGGTTCGATCTCGCACTCAATCCTATACTATCTAATGGTTTGTGCACTTGCGAGTTATAAATTTAAAATTTGTACAACATAATCGAAGTGCCAACTACCAAATTGGTGGCCGAAGGTCCAACTTGACACATCCCTTAAAGCCCAACTAAACTCGATCACAAATTTCTTCTAATAGGGAGGAAATGATGCAGGCATCGGACCCGATGAACCCAACATGGGCCTGGTCGAGGACGAGCCAGCCCAATTAAAAGAAATTGATGAGTTTGTCTTCAAGTTTATACTCGAATTGATGGAAGAAAGTGGGAATCTCAAAAGAAATCAAATGGACCCACTAGCACTAGAATTGTAGAATAAAAGCCCACTTGAGCAGTTATGGGTCTGGGCCCATTTGGAGACGAGTTGGGCCTTAAAACCCATGAAAATAAATTCAATATTGTGAATTTGATGGACCCACGTGAAAACAGTGCGAATCAGGAGGAGAATAAGAAGGAAGGGCGAAAAGGGCACTGCTGTCCCTGCTGGTTGCACCACTGCAGGAAGAAGACCCATCCAAAGTTGGAGAAACCCGGGTGTTGTCTAATCCCAACGAATCTGAGAACCAGGCAAGTATCCTGGGATGGATCGGCCAGGACTAGGAAGAGGATAAGAGAGAAAGAAGAAGGAAGAAGAAAGAAGAAGAGAGAAGAGCGCCCAGCCACATACACTAGGAACCCACAGAGGACGTTCGAAGAAAGAGAAAGAGAATGGTTGACCAGTCGGTTTGACCAAGAACAAATTGATAATTTTTTAATTTTATTTTATTGTAAATAAGACCTATAAATACATGTGGTTGGTTTTGTAAAGGGCAGGAGATCTTTATTTTCAAATTATCAAGCTTAGAGGTTGCTCTCCCAAATTTGGTGAGTTTCAATTGCCTTTTGAATATTAATTCTATATTGCGTTAGAATTAATTTTTGTTAGAGTAATTGAACTTCTTAATTGTATTTTAAATTTAAATTTCATTTAGTGTATTTTCTCCGTTATTTATTAAAAACAGAATTCTACAATTAAAATTGATTTCTTAGAAGGTTCTTCGAGATTGATTCGAGTTCGAAATGGATTAGAGTTCACGAGTGTCTTAATCTTTGTACGTTTTCCAACTCTTAATTCCCAATAAAACTCAAGAATATTTAATTTTTGAGTTTCAATCTTTTGGAATCCGTGATTTGGCTTAAAATTCCAAATCAAAATCTTAGAAAAATCACATTATAATATTTTTATTTAATTCTATACACCTTTTTATATCATTTTATTAAATTTTTTTCAGAAATGGCAAAATGGAAAGTATCTTAGAAAACACAAATTTCATGAATATTTAAAAAAACAAAACTTGGAAAATCACACATACAACTTATAAGCTATATCAATTACATTATGACATCTCTATTCAATTTTATAAGCACTCAATATTATTTTATTAAATTATTTTCACAAAAAAAAACTCCAAAATAGAGGTTAACTTAGTGCAAAAAAATTTAAAAAATGATGAAAATAATTCAAAATAAACAAATTTTTAGTGAAAATTTTTGAAATTGACAAATACCTTTCATATTTGAAGAACTTACTTTTGAAACTTATTAAAATCATAGCCCAGCAAGATTTAAAAAATGATTAAAGATATTTTTCAAAAAATAAAAATATATAATATTACGTCACATATCAGCCGACATGATTCTCTCCAATTTTGGGCGGTATTGATTAATGCTATAACTGTATAGAAGATATGTAATTTTTTCACCGCTTCTTGTATTTGTTTGTCCTCCCTTTCTTTTTTGACTTGTTTTAATGAACATTAATTGAATATATACATTAACCAAGCTAGCTTATAATAGAAGAAAGCCACTCTCGTCACTTGTTAGGCATAAAAGTTTTGTTCCTTTTGAGTTGTATTCACATGTTGTTAACTTTTGTGCTGAAGGTTAAATATATTATATTTTATTGGAGAATTATAAAAAATAAAAAAACAAATTTAAATGAATTATAAAAAATAAAAAAACAAATTTAAATGAATTATAAAAAAAATGGACAATAATTCATTTTACGAGTTAGCAATTTCTTACTTCGCTCCGTTGGTTTTATACCTCTTCTTATTATTCTCACTGACATGGATTTTCAAGTTCCCAGCTCACAATGCTATCAGAACTCAAAACGAAAACCAGGTTTCCAACTTATAATTGGAAGTTTTCCTACAGAGAAGGCAGAAAGTGGAAAGTTTCCAATACAAATCACCAGTAAAACGAGTTATCTGATATTCTAAAACACATAAAAGCACACAAGTCTGTATTTCTGAAGTAAGAATTGTATCTATTTATTCCATCAATTGCTGCTCTGCAGAGTGTACTAAGGGATACAGTATTTGATAAAAAAATTAAACAAACATGAACTGTTCTTTAATTAAATCAATTACATGCCAGTGCACTTATTAAAACTATTCAATTCCTGTATACAATGACAAATGGGTATAGGTAGAATTTTAAATCCAATACTTCTCTAAACAGTGGTCTAATTATTGTTCATCCAGAACCTAGATTGTAGATAATCAACCACCTTTTTGTCCACTTGGAAGGACTTGGCAAGAACATCATCGGAGATAGGCCGGTTTGATCCGAAGACAGCATTAGCGATGGTGATCACACCAGGGTTTTGGCTACTAAGGGCAGCAATGGCGACGGCTTTTCTATGACCCGCATTAAGCTGGAAGTGAATGAGACCGATTGGGAAGATGAACACATCACCCTTCTTAAGGACGATGGTGATGAGACGGTTATCTGGGTTCAGGACCGGCCAGACATATGTTGAGGCCTAAGACAAAAAAAAATCTAAATGGGGCATTCGTGGTAATTAACATATTATTATAAATAATATTTAATTAAAATTTTAATTAATATAATAAAAATAATTTATCTAAAATCTACTTTTCTTGATTTTTGAGATGCAAAAATACTAATTAAATCTTTATATTCAAGTTTTTCTAAAATATTATTTTCAATTTATAACTCGCAAGCGCACGAATCAAATTAGAGTATAAAGATATGCAAATGCGAGATGGAACCCACAGGGACTTGATTTATGAATGAACGGAAAAACAAATTAAAAAACCTAATATTTTAACCTTAACCTAGTTAACAATTCTTTCAAGAGAATGATTGAATTGAAATTACAAAATTAATTAAAATAACTAAAAATGGAGATTAGATCAAGTGAGAGAAATTACTAAGGTATCGGATTCCACCACCATTAAATCCATAATATTCTAATTATTTATTTATTAATTCCCAATTTTAAAGATTTAAACATTTAAGTTCATTAATATAGTGTTCAAAATTCAGATTTTGCTTAAGAGTGTAAATCCTAAGAATTTAATGTATCCTATCTTAATTCAAAACATAATGGATCAAAGTATTAATCTAAGCTTCCAATGTATTTAAATTAAAATGAAAGAAAACAATGAATCAAAGGGTTTACTTTTATTCAATTAAGAACCAAGCATTTAATTAGTTAGATATTAATATTAATAACAAAAAATACATGGCATTGATGGTAAAAATAATTAACATCTATTAATTTGATGAAGTCAAAATCATAAATAATCAAACACACATAATTTGAAATTAAATAAATAAATAAAAGAAGATTATTTCATTAATGAGATTTCATCCTCAACCTCAGTACAGAAAATTAGAACGACATTATAAAAAGATTAAAATAAAAAGACATAAAAAAAATAGAACCCGATTGGTCGTGGGAGATCCGGAGCCTTAGCCACTGTGTTGTTCACGCCCCTTCACTGTGTGTCTATATAAATGCTGTGAATCCCTTTATATGGATGCATCGCTTTCCAATTTTGATTAACCATGTGGGCCACTTTCCCATGTCTCTCCTTTTAGATTCCACCGTCCCAACCTTCCTTTATTTCCTCCTCCTATTTTCATTCCATCCTTACTTTCTTATTTTTCTTCTTTCCTTTTTTTGGCAATCACAACACCCTTTCATGCGTGGGTTTCCGCTTCTTCTTTTTTCCCTTCTATCGGCTGCTTCTCACTTCTTTTGCTTGTTGTAAAACCCTCGCCATGTGGGCCCACTTTCAGCATGAATTAACATTGTCTCTAAAAATACACTCAATTAGACCAAATAAAATAAAATGAGATATTCACAAGTATAATTTTAATTATACATTATATTACATTAAAAATACAAAATCAATAAAATTCAATAACTAACTAATCCAATATTTAGAAGAAGAATTGTTATTTTTTTGTGCTTATCAGAAACTAATCTAAATATTAGAGTATCATCATCTAAATCTAAAATCTAACCAATAAATCCAATTTAATTAAACTAATGGCATTGAACTAGAATTTATAAATAATCTCAAACCAGTTTAAGTGAACAAAATTAAAATGCAATCAAATCAATCTCAACCTAATTCAAAAGAATTTGAGAGAATAAGAAAAGAATAAAAAATTTAATAAAAATAATGAAATACTCACATAATGTACAATGGAATTGAGACAAGTATTTATGGAGGTATTTTATCCCATTTAATGATAAAATCACGGCCTAGATTTTGAAATCTTCAAGAATTATCAAATACATATTCAAATTTGTCTTTTATTAAAACTCCAATTAAAAATATTATGACTTCCATTAAATAAGAAATTCTTAATTCAAGCCTTAGGCTTAGGCAGAAATTTATACTTGCCTTTCCAAATCTAAAACAGTTGTTCTTAAAAATAACCTTAGACTGGGAAGAACAAGTTCCACCGATCCTAAAAGGGGTTTTGTTTTTCGTTAAAAATTCTCAAAATAATTTCTAACATAACATTTATAAGAGAAATTAAAATAAAAATTCAAACTATCATTACACGATATTCAATAATTGGAAAACCATACATCTAAAATAAGATACCATGAATTTTATTTAATTAAATCGAAATATGAAATTACAATACTTTTGCAGTTTTTGCATCAAAGACATGAAATAAAAATAAAACACAAGAACTCACAAACATAATTCAAATATTCCTTTCTCTTCCAGTCTTCTCAGCCTCCAATCCTTGCACACCTTAATTCATTGCTCAAATTCGAATTTCAATGGAGTCCATAGGCTCTATTTATAGACTCGGGGTTGGAATAGACGGTTGTGATTAAATCTGGGTTAATTTGTGAATTGATGGCTTGGATTGGATCTCCTTTAGAAGTGGATAGAGTAGATTTTAAGTTGAAAAGGCATACACGAATTTTGGAGTGTCATGGCTTGAAGGCTAAGCAGAGAATGAGAAAAGATAGGAATTTGGAGAAACAATTGGGATTTAGTGCAAATCTCGTTTTTCTACACATGTACCATTTTGCAGCTCTATTTTGACATAGTAAACGTCTGAATCTTGAAATTTTGTAACTACAAAGTCGTAGCCCTTGAAGTCTTCTTTCTAATGTAATAAGAATGAACGCAATCCGATATCGGAGTGGAAAGTTATTGTCAAAATACCTAAGTTGTGTCAAAATTTGTCTTCTAAATCCCATTTTTTTTCCATTTCTTGCTTCACACAAATTTGGATTGCTTGGGATTGGGTGATGAGGTGTAGGTGATGTGGCATGAACATAGATGGGATTTTGGCTTTATTCTTAATCCTAGGGTTTTAAATGAATGGATGGTTATGATTATTTTAGATTAAGATCTAATGGCTCTAAGGTTATTTGGATGAAATAAGAGTATAAGAATGATGAGGTACCTAATGGAGGGTTATGATTTAAAGGTTGAGATGGATAGATGATATGATGAATGGCCTAGATTAAATGCAAAGTAATTTATGAGATGGATTAGCATGGAGGCTCTAGGGTTTTACCTAATATGCATATATGAGATAGATGTTTGTGATGAAATGTCCTAAGATCTAATGGTTGGCAAATGGGTAACTAAAATTAATTACGAAATTGATGAGATGATTTATGAATCAATGAGATTCTAAGATCAACCTATATGATAGGTGGATTTGATGGACAAGATCTAAGATAATGCATGTATGGATTGGATATGGTAGGTGGATCTAGGGTTTCCTATGATTAATGACAAGAGATGGATGGTCTGGATTAATGTATGAAAATGAGTTGTTAAGATTGTATGGAAAGGAGATTGTCTGGTGTGGTTTGACAAGGAAATGGACAAGGCTTTGACGTGTGAATGGGTTATGGACTTGGATTTTGGACCTATAAATGAGCACATGGGCCTCCATTAGATCTTAAACTTGAGCTTAAGGACTTGGGCCTTTGTTGAGGCCTGGCCTGGTGGGCTTTACTTCAACTTGGACACTGGTTTGGCTCACTTTGCAGAGTATGAATGGATCACTTAGCCTGACCTAATGGATTGGCATTCTAGCTCATAGACTTGCAGTCTTCGGTCTTGTAAGGGCCCGGAATTTTTAAAATTAATATAAATGGGAATATTATTTATTTTAATGATGAAAATTGGAAAATTGGTGGAATAAATGGTAAATGGGCCAAAATTTGGACAAAGGCCCAAGTATGGCCCAATAGACTAATGTGTGGATTTAAAGTTATTTAAATGGGTCAAGAATGGTCAAATTGGGTCACATACCCATTTGGGACCCGATGGGTCAAAGTAGTTAAGCTCTAAGGTAAATGGGCTAGATGGAAGTGTAATTGGGCCATGGGCCCAATGGTGATCCATTTAGAGTGAATTCAATGAAATTAAATCACCTAAGTTAAGTTAAAAAATTTAAACCAAGGTGATGTGGCCAAGTGGGACCCACCTCCACCTCATCAAGTGAGGTGGCGTGTGGGCCAATAATTGGTGGGGCCGGCCACCATGGTTGACTTGGTCAACCATGGGTGGATTTATAAAGATGATGGCTTAAGTAAATGGGAATTAAAGTAACTAAAATATCTAAATATAAAATGATTAAAAATTATACAAATGAGGTGGTCAAAGTGGGGCCATGAGGTGAAGACTCACCTCATCTCAAACTCAAAATTTACACACGTTGGGGCTTGGTGGTGGTTTAGATAACCACCACCATAAAGCAAATAAAATATCTAAAGAATATCTTAGGGTGGGTGAGATCATTAATGTAAAGAAAAATGGGGATAAGTCTTGAGTTTCTTTTCCATTTTTTTATCCTCTCTTCATTTTCACTCCATTCTCATCCTCCATTGCCGTCCCATGTCCAAGTGAAGGAGAAAAAAAAAAAAAAAAAAAGAGAAGGAGCTCAAGGAGAGAAGAAAAAAAAAATGGAATTTGGAGGGAGTTCACTCTAAGATTAAGGTCATCATCTTCCTCTCATCATCTTTTCCTCTTTTCATCTCTCAAATTCAAACCTAACATGGCTGATTTTAAGGTTGGGAGTTGCCACCCTTGATCAAAGATTTTGACCTATCAAAGATCAAGAGGAAGGAGAGAGGAGGCTAAGGAAACCGACGGGAGCGGCGGAAGTCGGAGGAGACGACGGATTGTGAGTATTTCTTAAACAAGAAATTTTGGATTTTTAGGGTTTAAGATTTGGAAATTATTTTTGTAGAATTTAATGGTGGTTACATAAATTTATGCCATGGATGTTAAACCCATCAAATGAGAGGGTGGAAGATGGAGAAAACCCTAAATGGATGAATTAGGGTTAGGGAAAATAAATAAGTAAATGTAGTATGTGCATTGTGTAATTTATTAAATTGAGCATGGAAATGGGGTGATTAGGTGTTTGGTTTAATTAGTTAGGGTTTAAGGAATAGAAAGTGGGTAAAACCCTAATGGAGAAAAATTAGGGTTAAGAAAAAAATAAAAGGGACTAAGGATAGTACATGCTTAATGTGATCAAACATAGAGGTATATGCAATTTTTTTTGAGTCAAGGACCATAGGGTTCGGCCATGTAACATGGCCAAACCCCATGGTAAGTAATGTATGATTTATTAGGGTTTGAAAAATGGAAGGCAATGAGGATTTTTAACTAATGAATTTTAGTAAATGAATGAATGTGGGAAAGTTTTAAAATGGTGTTATGATGAAAATGCAAAGAGGTGTATAGCCTTGAAAGGCATGGATGAAGTGAACCTTGAACCCTATGGTGATGAAATGATGATTCAAATGGGGTTAAGAATATGGTTTAGATGCATGATTTAAAACCCTCAAAGAAGGATTAATGGTGGATCATTTTTAAGTCTAAGGTTAATGTGTATGTATGTGATTAAGTAATGGGAATTGGATTAATTAGATGACAAGTTTTAATAGTTTGGTGGGTCATAAATGAACCTAAGTTAGGGATCTAAGTTTAAAGATCAATTTTGGACTTAATCATGCATGGATAAATGGGTAATTAACCATGGAAAATGAGGTAGTGGCAAAACCGTAATTAAATGCCAAATTCAAGAATTCCATGGAGATTGATCATGGAATGAGGGGATCTAATGTGATAACCTTATAAGTGGTTAATAAAGCCTAGGGTGGCTGATTTTAGACATATGTACTTAAAAGTATATAATGGATTAGGTGGGACCCACAAAACCTAAATGGTGACCGGTTTTTCATAAGGGCTTATAAATGGTTGAAACATGGACTAATGATTAATGTGTAATAAGGTACTGGACATCGCAGGCGGTGCGCGATCGGCGACCGGGCTTATCGAACGGAAAATGTAAAAGGACGCAAATCAGTATTGGGTAGGATTCCTACATTTTTGTAAGCCATGGATTGTGTGATGTTTTCCTTTAAATTATTTTGGAAATCATGCGAATGTCTTAAGATGCATTTTGGGATTAAATATTATGGGATGTTTTTCCCTTTGATTTATTTGATAATCAAGTAATTGTTTTAAGATGGGTTTTTGTGTTACTATTGAACTACATATATTTACATGGCACATGGCATCTACATCTCATGCTGGCATGGGAGGGATATGACAGGGAAATGATGAAATGAAACCGGAGTCCATGCTCCGTCGGGGCGACCGATAAACAACATGGGGACATTTCACATATGTATTATGATACCTTGATGATGCTTTTCCATCAAGGGGGATGTTGTATTTATTATTGTACCTTGATGATGGTTCTTCCATCAAGGGGGGGATGCCTAGTGTGGATCGCATCTTGATGAGGCTTTTGCATCAAGAGGGTCATGGTACGATGATGGTATGGATTCTATTTGGAATACTATGGATGGTTGGAAAAAGGGACATTCTAGAGTTGAGGATGAGATTGATGGGTGGGATTCATGACATAAAACACCATTGCATTACATTGTACCAAATGGCATAATTTTGAGATAATATCTTCTATATGCTTTGTTATTACTAATCCATGTGCTAGCCCTACTCGGAGTCCTACTGGGCGCGTGGTCTAACGCCCTACTTCTACCCTAGCCGACGATGCAGGAGATGGCGGCACGGAAGGACAGGACGGGAGTCAAGCTCAGGAGCTTGGGAAAGCGGATTCATTATGTTGTTTAAGTTATGTTGGAAAAATGTAATTTGAGTAGCTTAGCTTGTCGGAATGTAATAAATTAGATTACTGGCTATGTTTTGGGATTTTATTATGGACATTATGGTTTAGAGGTATTATAGAAATTTAAATGAATGTTATCTTCCTTGCTATCTCAAATCTGTAGGATAGTCTTTGTTGTTAATTCCGCACTGAGAAGTAATATTCCTTGAGCTTACATCTACGCGTGAACCGTACTCGTGGACTTGGCTCCACGCACGCGTAGGGTTGGCCAGTTAAGGGCTGGGCTTTAGAAGCTCGGACTTAACTCGCGTCGTGACGTCCGCGCCCTTTGTCACTTTTATGGAAAAAAAAAAAAAAATAGACTCTGATTTTCGGTGAAAAAGGGGCGGGCGTTACAGTTGGTATCAGAGCGAATTCGGAAGAATGAATCTCTCGAAGTAAGATTTAAGACGGTTGCACGTCTCACTGACGGCTAAGAATCCCAACCGACCGACTCTTCGGAGTCCGCTGCACGGGGGCCGGGTTAATTTACTTCGATTGACTCAAACGGAAGTGTTTAATCTGAGAACAACAATTGACGGAAAGGAATGATAGCAAGGGAAGAAAGATTCATTCTAGGAGAGATTTATTGAAACATAGCAAGATAGGGTTTACTTCCCCAGAAATGAGAAAACATCTAGGTTTTCCCCCAAATTGATGAAACAGTACTAGATTTATCAGACATAGTAAAGTAGGATGTACTTCCCCGGTATCCCCAATTTGAACAACAGACAATAGCAATTTAGAGATTCCCCACCAGAAACAAAGGAAAAACAAGTGTGCTTATTTGGCAACTTTCCCCAAACCAAATACATTGTGATATACATAAGAAATTCCCCAAAACTGAGATTGGCTTTATTGGAAATTGCAGTTGATGATTTATGGGTTCTATTGTATTCTATGAATACAGGTATGTCAAATGAAGGGGACTGTACGGAATTATGGGATAAGGGAACCCATAACTGTCTCATAGATTTGGTGTCTGCTTCCAGCATAGAAGTTAGCATGGACATGCAGGAGGGACCTCCCGAGGAAGATGAAGAGGATTTAACATCTCTTTCTGAAGAGAATGTGGAAGACTTTCTGATGATAAGATAGTCGGTAGGGGAATTGGAACCCAGTTATATGTGCGAGTTGTGTAACCAGGTTGGGCACAATTGCACATATTGTCCCTACCCTCTTGAAGTGGTATACCCGATTTGTGGACTACATGAACACGGGAAAGAGAGGACTAACCGTCCTTATATTGGAAAATAATTAATGATTTTGGGGTTTTAAATGAAGGAAATAAGTGTGATATTAAATTGCACAAGCATGCTTGTATTGTGAGTGCATGTGAAGATACATGTGTTAAATTCTTGTTGTTGAGTGTATGAGGTGATGAAATGTGGAAAGATTAATAGTTATGATCATACTAATTAAGTGAGGAAAGAGTATGTAAAAAAAAAAAAAAATGTACAATGAGGAACTGCATGCATCAAATGAGGATAAGAGGCATGAACTTTTGATGTGGGGTATATGTTGCATATGCTTATGAGTGAGGCAAATGTGAATAAAAAGGGTGGGGAATATTTGTTAATGTGATGTATGGGTATACTTGGGGGATGGTACAATGGCTTTTAGAAATGGTTTTTATATTGGCGATAACCCATGGTTTGATAATTTATCATGACCAAGTGAAGGGATTTATGTTATGACATATAATGGGTGATGATGTAAACGCTTTGTGAAGGGGTATAAGAGGTTCTCATGTGAACAAAGTGCCATTTGAGAGATGTTGGATAAACAATGTACTTGAAAGGGGACCGGAGTGCATGGGTTAACTTGTCACATGAAACTCGTGAGAAGATGATATTATGAGGAGAATGTGAAGGGTCTAGCTTGCAAAGACTAATATATTGTATGAAAAAAAAAAAATCTTCTATGTATAATGCAAGTGCATTCTCCCAATGTGTAGTATAGATTATGAATAAGTAATGATAGGCCTTGAAATGGATTTATGGCCTTGAAAAGCATGAATGAATGATGGACCATGAATTTATGAAAGCATTTTATTTAGTGATTGTATGAGGATTCCTTATGAGGTTATTAAGTTGTGAATTATCAATTGTGCAATGAGTTTATATGATGTACTTTGATAATTGGTGGTATTCAATGAGTAATCATTGAGGAACAAGGATGTGTCATAGACTATGTGTATGATGATGAATAGATAAAGTACAGTGAGTCGTGAATATGTAGTATGCAGGAAGAGGCCGTGATATGTTAATGTGTTTGGTTGGAAACCCAGGTGGGGCTGATGGATAATTCCAAAGTTTAGGAATTTATGGATGGTCATGGATGGTCTTCGAATGTATTGGGATGACTTGGTTTGGATGAGTAGGATTGTTATTTCAAAATCTCTAGGTGTATGTTGTAAATGGGGTAGGGTAACCTAATCAGAATTA
This sequence comes from Chimonanthus salicifolius, assembly GCA_013350335.1. Lineage (NCBI taxonomy): Eukaryota > Viridiplantae > Streptophyta > Magnoliopsida > Laurales > Calycanthaceae > Chimonanthus > Chimonanthus salicifolius. The sequence goes on along the minus strand of CM023535.1, from coordinate 54,751,162 downwards.
GGTTGAATCACTAGATCTTATTAATGTGTTATTTCTTACGTTACCTCAAGTTATTGTTTGATGAGAATGGAGATGAAAGATCTTGTTACACATGAGTTATGTTATTCGATGATTGTGTGTAATTTCAATTCTACGTGGCCTGCTAATGAAGGCATATGAACCGTATGATGTGGTAACCATTGATAACGTAGGCATGTAGGATGGAATTTGGTGGTTGGTGAAGTTTGTAATACTTGTGAATGTTTTAGTGGTGAATGGGTACTAGATGACATAACCTAAGTAAGCTTAGATGTATCATTATTGTTAAGAAGCTGTGAATATGTGGAATAATCCAGAAGGGTAGGAAATTAGTATCTATATGACTTGGATTGATGTTGGGTATTGGTATTGGAGGAGTTATGAACAAAAAGGGTTAGTCCCATAGTGACTTATATGCAAATAAAAGGTATGATTGCTGTTGAGAGATGGACTTAAGGGAAAGATTAAGAGTCTAGTGAAACTTGAATGGGAAGCTATGGGCGACTGCCGAGTGAGACTGATCACCTGACTCTGTAGTTGGCCGATGGAATTCCACGAGGGTGAAGCTAGAAACCTAGTTAAAATGGAATCAACAATGGACTTGAGCATAGGCTCGTACTGGCAGACTAACTCACACAGAGAGTAGACGAAAGAACGTATTGAAGGAGTACGTATGGGAAATGTCTTGGTGACAAATAAAGTGAAATAGGATACATTAATTTACATAAGGCTGCAAATGGGTTTATGAAGAAAAGAGGTAACATGAGACAGAATAAATTTTACAAGAATGAAACTCATAGGTTGATATGAGTGATATTGATGTAATTAAGAGATATTTAGCACAATTGAACGAGAACAACGAATAGACCCAGAAATGGAGGAGATCTGGACCAAGATATCTACATGTGAGGTAGTATCGGAATTTGAGTTACGACCGGGATAGGGTCTTGTGTTCCGAGGTAGGACGTAGGTACCTAAGAGTTGCGGAAGGGAGTTGTTGGTTGAGGCACACCAAACCAAGCTCTCTACCCATCCGGACAGCGCCAAAGATGTACCATGATCTTAAGAGGCACTATTGGTGGCATGGACTCAAGAGAGATGTGGCAGAGTTTATGCTCGCTGCCTAACTTGTCAGCAGGTCAAGGTGGGGGCATCAGGAGCCACCGGGGTTACTCAAACCCTTACCAGTGCCGGAGTGGAGATGGGAACATGTAGCCATGGACTTTGTAATAGGGCTGCTAAGGTCATCAAGGGACAACGATGCAATATGGGTCGACACGGTACATCCGAAATATTATCAGACTACATGGTGTACCCCGGACTATTGTGTCCAACAGAGATGGCCGATTCACTAACAAAGTATGGCAGAGCGTGTAATTGGCTATGGGGACCGACGTGTTGACCAGCACAGTATTCCACCCACACACTGATGGACAATCGGAGAGAACAATACAGATATTGGAGGATATGCTGAGAGCAGGTATGAGGGATTTCAAGGGTGGATGGGAGAATCGCCTGCCACTGGTGGAGTTCTCCTACAATAACAGTACCTCCAGATGGATCCATTTGAGGCCTTATATGGTGGGCCATGTAGATCACCAGTGTGTTGGACAGAAGTTGGTGAGCCTGCGCTGATTGGACCGGAGTTGGTTGCAGAAATTACAGCGCAGATTAAATTGATACGGCAACATCTGCTCACTGCACAAAGCCGACAGAAGAGTTACGCCGACAAGAGGAGAAAGTTCCTCGAATTTGAGGTGGGGGTAGCTTATCAGTTGGAGCTCCCTCCGCAGTTATCCTCTTTACATGATGTGTTTCATGTGTCCATGTTGAGGAAATACAACCCTGATCCTTCACAGGTGTTGAACGTACAAGACGTCGATGTACAAAGCGACGTGATGTGTGTGGAGAAGCCGATCAGAGTGATCGGGAGAGAACAAAGGGTACTGCGGAACTCTTTGTTTCGATGTTTTGAACCTCTACTTCGCTCGAATTTTCGGGACGAAAATTTTAAAAGAGGATTGTATTGTAAGGGCCCGGAATTTTTAAAATTAATATAAATGGGAATATTATTTATTTTAATGATGAAAATTGGAAAATTGGTGGAATAAATGGTAAATGGGCCAAAATTTGGACAAAGGCCCAAGTATGGCCCAATAGACTAATGTGTGGATTTAAAGTTATTTAAATGGGTCAAGAATGGTCAAATTGGGTCACATACCCATTTGGGACCCGATGGGTCAAAGTAGTTAAGCTCTAAGGTAAATGGGCTAGATGGAAGTGTAATTGGGCCATGGGCCCAATGGTGATCCATTTAGAGTGAATTCAATGAAATTAAATCACCTAAGTTAAGTTAAAAAATTTAAACCAAGGTGATGTGGCCAAGTGGGACCCACCTCCACCTCATCAAGTGAGGTGGCGTGTGGGCCAATAATTGGTGGGGCCGGCCACCATGGTTGACTTGGTCAACCATGGGTGGATTTATAAAGATGATGGCTTAAGTAAATGGGAATTAAAGTAACTAAAATATCTAAATATAAAATGATTAAAAATTATACAAATGAGGTGGTCAAAGTGGGGCCATGAGGTGAAGACTCACCTCATCTCAAACTCAAAATTTACACACGTTGGGGCTTGGTGGTGGTTTAGATAACCACCACCATAAAGCAAATAAAATATCTAAAGAATATCTTAGGGTGGGTGAGATCATTAATGTAAAGAAAAATGGGGATAAGTCTTGAGTTTCTTTTCCATTTTTTTATCCTCTCTTCATTTTCACTCCATTCTCATCCTCCATTGCCGTCCCATGTCCAAGTGAAGGAGAAAAAAAAAAAAAAAAAAAGAGAAGGAGCTCAAGGAGAGAAGAAAAAAAAAATGGAATTTGGAGGGAGTTCACTCTAAGATTAAGGTCATCATCTTCCTCTCATCATCTTTTCCTCTTTTCATCTCTCAAATTCAAACCTAACATGGCTGATTTTAAGGTTGGGAGTTGCCACCCTTGATCAAAGATTTTGACCTATCAAAGATCAAGAGGAAGGAGAGAGGAGGCTAAGGAAACCGACGGGAGCGGCGGAAGTCGGAGGAGACGACGGATTGTGAGTATTTCTTAAACAAGAAATTTTGGATTTTTAGGGTTTAAGATTTGGAAATTATTTTTGTAGAATTTAATGGTGGTTACATAAATTTATGCCATGGATGTTAAACCCATCAAATGAGAGGGTGGAAGATGGAGAAAACCCTAAATGGATGAATTAGGGTTAGGGAAAATAAATAAGTAAATGTAGTATGTGCATTGTGTAATTTATTAAATTGAGCATGGAAATGGGGTGATTAGGTGTTTGGTTTAATTAGTTAGGGTTTAAGGAATAGAAAGTGGGTAAAACCCTAATGGAGAAAAATTAGGGTTAAGAAAAAAATAAAAGGGACTAAGGATAGTACATGCTTAATGTGATCAAACATAGAGGTATATGCAATTTTTTTTGAGTCAAGGACCATAGGGTTCGGCCATGTAACATGGCCAAACCCCATGGTAAGTAATGTATGATTTATTAGGGTTTGAAAAATGGAAGGCAATGAGGATTTTTAACTAATGAATTTTAGTAAATGAATGAATGTGGGAAAGTTTTAAAATGGTGTTATGATGAAAATGCAAAGAGGTGTATAGCCTTGAAAGGCATGGATGAAGTGAACCTTGAACCCTATGGTGATGAAATGATGATTCAAATGGGGTTAAGAATATGGTTTAGATGCATGATTTAAAACCCTCAAAGAAGGATTAATGGTGGATCATTTTTAAGTCTAAGGTTAATGTGTATGTATGTGATTAAGTAATGGGAATTGGATTAATTAGATGACAAGTTTTAATAGTTTGGTGGGTCATAAATGAACCTAAGTTAGGGATCTAAGTTTAAAGATCAATTTTGGACTTAATCATGCATGGATAAATGGGTAATTAACCATGGAAAATGAGGTAGTGGCAAAACCGTAATTAAATGCCAAATTCAAGAATTCCATGGAGATTGATCATGGAATGAGGGGATCTAATGTGATAACCTTATAAGTGGTTAATAAAGCCTAGGGTGGCTGATTTTAGACATATGTACTTAAAAGTATATAATGGATTAGGTGGGACCCACAAAACCTAAATGGTGACCGGTTTTTCATAAGGGCTTATAAATGGTTGAAACATGGACTAATGATTAATGTGTAATAAGGTACTGGACATCGCAGGCGGTGCGCGATCGGCGACCGGGCTTATCGAACGGAAAATGTAAAAGGACGCAAATCAGTATTGGGTAGGATTCCTACATTTTTGTAAGCCATGGATTGTGTGATGTTTTCCTTTAAATTATTTTGGAAATCATGCGAATGTCTTAAGATGCATTTTGGGATTAAATATTATGGGATGTTTTTCCCTTTGATTTATTTGATAATCAAGTAATTGTTTTAAGATGGGTTTTTGTGTTACTATTGAACTACATATATTTACATGGCACATGGCATCTACATCTCATGCTGGCATGGGAGGGATATGACAGGGAAATGATGAAATGAAACCGGAGTCCATGCTCCGTCGGGGCGACCGATAAACAACATGGGGACATTTCACATATGTATTATGATACCTTGATGATGCTTTTCCATCAAGGGGGATGTTGTATTTATTATTGTACCTTGATGATGGTTCTTCCATCAAGGGGGGGATGCCTAGTGTGGATCGCATCTTGATGAGGCTTTTGCATCAAGAGGGTCATGGTACGATGATGGTATGGATTCTATTTGGAATACTATGGATGGTTGGAAAAAGGGACATTCTAGAGTTGAGGATGAGATTGATGGGTGGGATTCATGACATAAAACACCATTGCATTACATTGTACCAAATGGCATAATTTTGAGATAATATCTTCTATATGCTTTGTTATTACTAATCCATGTGCTAGCCCTACTCGGAGTCCTACTGGGCGCGTGGTCTAACGCCCTACTTCTACCCTAGCCGACGATGCAGGAGATGGCGGCACGGAAGGACAGGACGGGAGTCAAGCTCAGGAGCTTGGGAAAGCGGATTCATTATGTTGTTTAAGTTATGTTGGAAAAATGTAATTTGAGTAGCTTAGCTTGTCGGAATGTAATAAATTAGATTACTGGCTATGTTTTGGGATTTTATTATGGACATTATGGTTTAGAGGTATTATAGAAATTTAAATGAATGTTATCTTCCTTGCTATCTCAAATCTGTAGGATAGTCTTTGTTGTTAATTCCGCACTGAGAAGTAATATTCCTTGAGCTTACATCTACGCGTGAACCGTACTCGTGGACTTGGCTCCACGCACGCGTAGGGTTGGCCAGTTAAGGGCTGGGCTTTAGAAGCTCGGACTTAACTCGCGTCGTGACGTCCGCGCCCTTTGTCACTTTTATGGAAAAAAAAAAAAAAATAGACTCTGATTTTCGGTGAAAAAGGGGCGGGCGTTACAGGTCTTCATTATTCAAACTTCAGCAGCCTCTCTTCTGGAATTCAATAATTAATCCACCATTAATCTTAAAATTATTGGACTAATCCGAATTCTCATAACTAAATCTAGATCTGCCAATTTACAATTGAACTCCTAAAATTGTAAAGTAATAATAAGAAATCGAGTTCTTTCAATTGAAGCTCAAAACTTGCAATTATTCTCGGTTTTAAGATGATTTTCTGATTTCTCCATTTTTCTGTACAAAACTGAAAATAACATTAAATGCATCTAATATATATAAAAACAAGGGCTAACAGTCCAATAATTAGGGGTAAAATGGTCATTTGACAGTGTTCATCAAATACCCCGACACTTAGATTTTGTTAGTTCTCGAGCAAAACAAAAACTAAAAACTTAAAAAAAAAAAATCCTTAATTAAACCACTTTCGCTGGCACTCTCGATTGCATTTAGCATATGCAACAAGCCTTTGAACCCCTAGCTCACCACTATTGGAGGAGTTATAGTCTCGTGAGGGTTTTCAGTGATGATACCCACAAACATCGAATTTTTCAGCAAAAATACATAGACAAAAATCTAAATATCATATAATTCTAAAATTCATTTTACAAGGCTTATACCCGGAGTGTTATGTGTGTTAGTCAATATTAAGACAACCTTCTTTTTCCAAACACACACAAGTTTAGTAGCCACCATTGGAAAATTTGCTTTGACCTCAAACCTCAATAGATATATCTCTCAGAAAGACTAACGCTCTAAGGCTTGGGTTTATCTTCTCTCAAGGTATATGTGAGCAGAGTTTATGTTTTCAAATCAAAATATCTCATATATGTATTTAGAAAAAACAATACATAACAAAGAAAATAAACAGATCTCATAAATGGATGCCACTTTCTGAGAACGTTGAGTCATACACTATCATTTTCCCTCCTTTATTCTCCACATGAAATACCACATTAGACTTAAGATCAATAGGACGAAATGTGGCTTACGACTGGGTCATATCTAAGATGGATTATAACTCTAAAAATAAATATTTTTAATTAGAAAAGTTAAAGGTCTTCAAAATATAAGACAAGATATTTTTCATCTATTTTTTTTCTCTTTTCAGCACTTTTCAAAATATTCATCTTTTCTTTCTTTTTCTCTTTTCATATCCTTCTTTTGGTGTCTGGAGTTCCCTTTCTTTTATTTTCAAATATTTTTTTTAAGTGCCCATTTTTTAGAGTACCATCCCAATATTTGTCATCTCTAACTTCTTCTCAGCTCTTAGAATAAGTCACAAATATTTCCATGAGGCTCAGACTCCATAACGGGAGTTGGATACAGTAAACATGGCTAATCAATAAAATAGGCTATATTGGTTCAACTGGGAACTATCAGGGTAAATGACCAAAAATAGGTAGGCATGAAGGCTCAAACGATCCAAAAATGGTCTAAATCATAGACAAAGTTTCATACAGTGATTTCCTTGTTTTAAATAAATTTCGAAAAATTTCAATTGTACTAAGTTAAATTTGATGGCGTTCTCAGTTATATGATAAAAATTGAAAAATGATGAGATCCACAACTTGATGTGCTTAAGAAAGAACAATGGATTGACTTAAATCGCTCAGAAAAAATGATAAGCACCAAAGCTCACTGGGTTAAGTCTTCACTAGTATTCCTCCGATAATTACTAGACTTGTCAAAAAATTTCTTTTTCCAACTAAGTTTAATATGGATGTGTAAAATTTGTTCCGAATATAAATCCTATAAAAATCTTATCGAAAAAGTATGATATGAAAATTTTTATTTACCTATTAATGATGAAAAATCACCTATACTAAACAAATCTCCTGTTTTTTTTTTTCTTTTCACAAGGGGTAGTCTTAGTGTTCACTTACTTTTTCCTTGATTGATTTTTCTTTTTTTTTACTCACAAAAACTTTTAGTGAACTCAAATTTATTTTATTGGACTCAACTATTGTATCCCATTTTGATACCTCCAAACTTAAATTAAACATTGTCCTCAATGTTCCTTAATCTACAGTGGTCAGGCGTAAATCAGAAATTTCTTGGAACAGTGTTAATTAGGGTTCAGGTGTATTTAAAAGGGTTCATTCACAACGGACCTAAAACAAAAATCCTAAACTAAACTGACTCACTAAAAAATATCCTTCACTGACTCCAAAAGAAACTTATGAAACACACAACTCAATTATTCTTTCGCATATGAAACAACCTTGGCCTTCTTGAGTGAGTTCTATTCGGCTCGGAAAATGGTGATGGCGAATGTGCTCCAATGAGTACATACTATCATGGGCCAAGTATTTCTTTTCCCACTTATTATCTTCCACTGGTTTAAATAAAAAAGGATACAGTCCGGCACGGGTTGTGCGTCAATATTGGGTTGTTCATCATTGACAGGCTCTTCTTTAACCTCAATTTTGACTTTTACGCTCGAAGTATCACCTAACCTAGTCAAACTCTCCTCACCTCGGGTGATACTCTCGGGATTTGAAGAAGATAGTAGTTTTGAAACTGACATGACCTCAAAGACCCTACTGTTTTCCAAAGTGGATTAATGACTAACCTGGGGTTCACTAATTGGGGACCTAACTCTAACTAATCACATAGTTGAATCACGCCTCCAAATATTCATTGTTACTCAAACAAGACCACACAAGACAAAACAAATTCACACAAAACAAAAGACCTAAAACTAAAAATAAAGACGTAAACTAACCTAGTACTCTAGACAGCTCCTAATCTTTTCTCCAAAAATTATAAATCTCCAATTAAAAGTTTAACCACAATCATGGCCAGGTAAGTTCCCAGGTAAGTGGAGGATCACTTGGCAATCTTCTTATATTCCACTTATCGTTAGATTGTTTACACCTTGGTGACAGAACTAATCCTAGACACCATGATTGAAGAAAAACTAATATTAGTTCTTTAAAATAAATTGAATAAAAGATTGTTCTAATGAGCATTAAAGACCCTAAAGACTATCCAATGGTCCCTAAATTTATTTTTCTTTAAAGTGCATGAACCATTTTTATTTACTAATCTTTTTTTATTTTTCTATTTTTATGAATACAGTCCTAAATCTAACAGTGCAAGATACAAAAGCAAATATACAAACAATTATCAAACAATGTATACTAAGATGAGACTATCAACCTAAATGTATGATCAAAGTAAATATGCAATATTTATTTTTTAAATGCAAGCACCATAATAAAAGCTAGATAAATGCATTAGAAAGATAAAAATTAAAAGAAATTAGTTATATACTTACCTTAGCCTATGCGCGTATTTTCCTACAATCTTAACTTGCGATTTTTAAAAATTCCTGAAAAACACAACACATGAACACAGGTGACATGAGCTATTTAAATGCAAATTCCTAAACTATAACTAAGAGAAATTAAAATAATTTAATCCTAATTAAGACTTCTAAACTAATACAAAATCATAAATAAATTTCTAAATTAAATACCATTAACTAAAAAAAAAATTAGTTGAAAACCTTCTAAATTATTTGATAACTTCCTAAGTTTAGAAATTATTCAAAATCAGACGCCTCCAACGTTAGACAATTTTCTAAAAAATGGGATGTTTCTCAAATTAGATATTTTAAAACTTTCAATAGACAGAAGTTCTAAAATTTTCCAAAATTAGAATATTACTAAAATAAAGCTTATTTATAAAATTAGAAAATGACTAAAAGGAGAAACTAGTTGAATCCATCAAATTTCCAAAAATAGAAATATCTATAAAAATAGAAACTTCTAAATTCAACAAATATCTAAGTTTAGCAAAATTTGCATGTTTAGATAAATTCTAAGATCTCTTCTATTTTAAAGAAAATTTTAATTTTAGGTAACCTTTCAAAATTAGAGTTTCTAAAAATAGAACATTCCAATTTTAAAAAGTTGCCTAAATTAGAAGTTCCAAAAATAGAAATATTTTCCAAAATTATAAAGTCTCAAAACATATAATTTGCATGTTTCCCCGACAACGGCGCCAAAAACTTGTTGTGAAAATTTTTAATTTATAAATCGTAAGCGCACGAACCATTTAATAGTAAAGCGTTAAGAGTGCGACATCGATCCCACAATGAAACAACAAAATACATACAGAAACAAAATATATGAAATTGAAATCTTGTGATTTAAAAAAATCTAGATATTTAGAAATAAAGTAAATATGAGAATCAAATTCTAATTTTTATAAATATGATTTTAAATTAGTTGCATTCTAGTTTTATGAAACTAATCTAAATATTAGAGTATCATCATCTAAATCTAAAATCTAACCAATAAATCTAATTTAATTAAACTAATGGCAATGAACTAGAATTTATAAATAATCTCAAACCAATTTAAAAGAACAAAATTAAAATTCAATCAAATCAATCTCAACCTATTTCAAAAGAATTTGAGAGAATAAGAAAAGAATAAAAAATTAATAAAAATAATGAAATATTCACATAATGTACAATGGAATTGAGACAAGTATTTATGGAGGCATTTTATCTCATTTAATGATAAAATCACGGCCTAGATTATGAAATCTTCAAGAATTATCAAATACATTTTCAAATTTGCTTTTTATTAAAAATCCAATTAAAAAATTATGACTTCCATTAAATAAGAAATTCCCAACTCAAGCCTTAGGCTGGGCAGAAATTTATACTTACCCTTCCAAATTTAAAAGAAGTTGTTCTTAAAATGAAACTTAGACTGGGAAGATCAAGTTTCACCGATCCTAAAAAGGTTCTGTTTTTCGTTTAAAATTCTCAAAATAATTTCTAACATAACATTTAAAAGAGAAATTAAAATAAAAATTCAAACTATCATTACACGATATTCAATAATTGGAAAACCATACATCTAAATTAAGCTACTGATGAGCACAGGAAAATGACTATTTTACCCTTATATTTGGACAAGTTATCCCTTGTTTTGTGTGTTTTAGGATATGTTTGATGAGATTTTGGAAGTTTTTCAGGATTTACAGGGAAATACAAGATATGAGAATTCAAATAGTGAATTTTGCAATTCATGGGTATAAGTTGATATTTTTGGAAAGTTGGAATTTTTTATAATTATTTTACTACAATTTTAGGGGTTTTATTTGTAAACTAATTAATTCAAATCCATTTATGAGAGTTTCGATTAATTTAGTACATTTTTAGAATTGATTGTAAGTGGTAAAATTAATTATTAGATTTTCCATAATTTGAAAAAAAAAAAAAAGATTTGGTCTGAACAGTATTTGAATAGATATGGATCATCCCAGATAAAGAATTTGACTTCTACCAGAAACTTGGACTTATCTTGTTTAATCCAATGATCAGGCATCAAACCAGCGACAAGATAATTCACAATATCTGCAGACCAAGGTAATTGGGAAACTGACATAAGTTGCTCATCAGGAAAGGACTCAGTGATAGGCATCGGGTCATCAGAAAATTCAATTACCAATCTAGACAAATGGTCTGCTACCACATTCTCGAACCTTTCTTGTCCCGGATTTCAATATCAAATTCTTGTAGCAAGAATCCACCGGATCAAGCGGGACTTAACATCTTTCTTAGACAAAAGTTACTTGAGAGCAACATGATCAGAGTAGACAGTGACCTTCGAACCTAAAAGGTAAGATCGAAATTTGTCTAGCACAAAAACGACTGCCAACAATTCTTTTTCCATGGTGGAATAGTGCAATTGAGCATCGTTCAGTGTTTTGCTCGCATAATGGATAACATGAAGTAACTTAGTGACCCTTTGACCTAAAACAACTCCTACTATGTAGTCAGAAGCAACACACATTATCTCAAAAGGAACAGACCAATCAGGAGGTTGAATGATCGGAGCAGAAGTCAATGCAGTTTTCAATTTTTCAAAAGCCTTGACACACTCATCATCAAAATCAAAACTAGCACCCTTGGTCAGGAGTCTACAAAGAGGTCAGGAAATTTTACTGAAATCTTTGATAAATCTCCTATAGAAACTAGCATGACCTAGGAATGATCTGATCCCTTTAACAGTTTGGGGTAGTGGAAGACAAGAGATGAATTCGACCTTAGTTTTATCAACTTCTATTCCTTTGTCTGATATAATGTGACCTAAGACTATGCCCTATTTCACCATGAAGTGACATTTTTCCCAATTGAGTACCAGGTTCTTTTCTTTACATCAGACTGACACAATGGTTAGGTGATGTAGGCATTGATCAAACGAAGAACCAAAGATTGATAAATTATCCATACAGACTTCCAAAAATTGCTCTACCATGTCTGAAAATATGTTGATCATACACCGTTGAAAGGTAGCAGGTGCATTGCACAGCCCAAAAGGGATGCGACGGTAGGCGAAAGTACCAAATGGATAGGTGTAGGTGGTCTTCTCCTAACCCTCAGGAGCAACACAGATTTAGTTATAGCCGGAATAACCATCGAGAAAACAATAAAATGCATAACCGGTTAAACGCTCAAGCATCTGATCAATGAACGGAAGAGAGACAAACTCTCCACCCCGTTTGGACACGGGTAGGAACTAGCTTACTATCCTCATTCTTAACTACTGTCACACCAGACTTCCTTGGGACAACCTGTATAGGACTTACCCATGCACTATCAGAGATGAGGTAGATGATACCTGCTTCGAGAAGTTTTAAAATTTCGGCTTGTACCACATCCTGCATTACCGGATTTAGGCATCGCTGTGGTTCTCTAGACGTCTTGGAGTTCTCTTCCAAGTGAATTTTGTGCGTGACCACAGAGGGGCTAATCCCTTTAAGATCGACAATGGACCACCCAATAACTTCTCTATATTCTCTCAAAACAGCAAGGGGTTTAGACTCCTGCTCTGAAGTTAAATCGAAAGCTGTGATGATAGGTAAAGTTTCTGATGGTCCCAAGTAAGAATATTTCAAAGTCTCAGGGAATGGTTTGAGCTCTAATTTTGGTGGCTTCTCTACAGAGGGGACTGGTACAGATTGACTCACAAGGAGAGGTTCAAATTTCCTTCCTCTAACATCAACATATGGAACTTCATTTAGTAGAGCGTTCACCTCTTGCTCACTATTTTCATTAAAGTCTGTGCCAAAGGTGGACAAAGACTTCTCGAATGGATCGTCGCAAATAAAGTGAAGAAAAGATTCTTCGACAGAACTCTGAATAATATTAACCTCATACAGGTCATTTGTGCAGGGAGGTTGTTTACACAAGTTGAATACATTGAGTTCTGTTGTCAGATCTCCAAACGACAACCTAAGCATACCATCTTGGCAATTGATAACGGCTTTGGCGATGGCCAAGAATGGTCGTCCAAGAATAACCGGATTGTGTCCACTTTCGTTCTGAACAGGCTATGTATCCAAAACTACAAAATCGACCGGAAAGTAGAATTTGTCTACTTTTATCAGAACGTCTTCTATCACACCTCTCAGGATTTTCACAGAACAATCAGCTAACTGAAGTGTGATAGTAGTGGGTTTTAACTCACCCAATCCTAACTTATCATAGACTGAGTATGGCAGTAGGCTAACACTGGCTCCAAGATCTAACAAGGCCTTATCAATTTCAAATGTATCAATGGTGAGTGATGGTTGGGCACCTAGGATCTTTTTGCTTTACTAGAAACCCCTGTTGGATGACTGAACACTCATTTTCTGCTAAAAATACCTTTTTGGGATTAGTATTCTGTTTCACTGTACAGAGGTCTTTCAAAAATTTGGCATAGGAGGGTACCTGGTTTAAACCTTTAAGTAGAGGTATATTGATACTGACGTGTTTAAATACCTCTAATATGTCACTATAGGGTACTCCGTTGTTAGGGTTGGGTAACCTCTAGGGGTACGGAGCTTTAGGCACAAAAGTATTTTTAGTAGGTGTTTCCAGTGTAATTTGGACAGAAGATGGACTAGGCAGGTCCCCTTGATGCTTTGGTTGACCATCAGTCTGGTCTTCTAGTTGTCTAGGTGGTTCGATCTTGTTGTCTACATGTCTCCCAAACCTCAAGGTAGTAATGGAGTTAGCATCGTCTGGATTAGATAACGAAACCTCATTCTGTCCTTTGGGATTTGGGATAGGATGACTGGAGAACTTTCCTTTCTCCCTATCTCCTATCGCGGTAGCTAACTGCCCAAGCTATGTTTCGAGCTTGTACATAGCCTGCTGGGTGGACTGCATGAATTATTGCAACGTATCCTTGAGAGAGGACTTACGTTGTTGAGAAGGACTGGACTGATAGGATGGACTTGGCTGGGGTGAATGATTTTGAGATGGATGGTATGGTTGGTTGGGTGGTTGGTACTAGGGAGGTTGATATGCTTGACCTTGATATTGAGGGGGTCCTTGACCTACTGGAAGTTGATTTTGACGCCAAGAAAAATTTGGATGGTTCCGCCAATTAGGATTGTATGTGGCAGAGAAAGGGTTTCTCTATTGTCTTCCAAAATTATTGAGTGCATTGGCATGCTCGGTTGAGCACTCAGCATTCAATCTTAAGGAATGACAATTTTGGGCAGTGTGTCTTAGGTTAGAACACAATGTGCAAACCTCAGCATGCAATCCTAGTGATGGGTTCATCACGTGAGACATCGCTAAAACATCTATTTTTTTTGTTAAGTTTGCTATCGCAATCTTAACATCAAAGGCAATGTTAACCTCGTGTAAACATCCTCTCTTTGAGGTTTGTGCTGAATTCTCATGTTTGGAGAAGTCTCATCGCTGAGAACTTTTCACCTATGATTCTAAGAAATTTCATCCATTGTTTGCAGTTAGCTGTAAAAATTCTCTACCCTTCATAGACTCGACCATTGTGCGGTTCAATGTGGTTAAACCATCATAAAAGAATTGCACGAGTCTCCCTGTTTCATAGCCTTGGTGGCGTCATTTACTCAACGAATCTTTGAATCATTCCCATGACTCACAAAATTTTTCACCCTCCTTCTGATTAAAGTTTGAAATTTCTTTATTGAGGACGTTAGTTTTTTATACAGGGAAAAAATTATTCAAAAATTTGTTGGCCAACTGATGTCAAGTTGTGATGGAATTTGCAAGTAGAGAATTTAGCCAAGATTTCTCTTTTTCTTTGAGAAAAAAAGGAAATAAAAGAAGTCTAATGGATTCATCAGTGATGCCTTGAAGTTTGATGGTGGCGCAGATCTCTAAGAATTCTTTAACATGTAAATAAGGGTTCTCACGATCAAGTCCATGGAATGCAGGTAAAAGATGTAATAGGGCTGGTTTGAGTTCAAATGCCACATTAGTTGCTGGAACAACTATGCCGGATGGTGTGTTGGGTGTGACTGGTGAAAAGTAGTCTTAGAGGGTTTTCTTTTCGACTCTTTCTCCGGCCATGTTAGGTGAGGTGATGGTGGTGGTGAATGTGGACTGTCTATGTCTATGGCTGAACTGGACTGAGCTCCGGACACAATGATCGGTAAATCGATGGAAAATGTAATTCGAACCAAGCGATTGTTAGAGTCACGACACTAATAATTCATACATAGACATAATCATTCACGCTCAATCAAATCCACGCAAAACATGACCTAAACCTAAACTGACACAGGGATCCTAGACTCTAGACTGCTCTTAATCTCCTTTCCAGATTTTAGCCTCCGAGGAGAGTGTAACCACAAGTACGGCCAGGTAAGTTTTCAGGTAAGTGGAGGAGCACAATGGCAATCGACTTAACCTTCCACTTATCATTCAGCTATTTACACCTTGGTGACAAAACTAGTCTAGACACCGTGCTCGAAGTAAAACTATTCACCGGTGAACTAAAAATAACTAAATTAAGGATGGTCCTAATGAGCATGAACAACCCTAAACAATGGTTTTAAATTGATTTTAATTGGGTAATGCATGAACCAATTTCACTAATCTTTTTGAATTTTTCTATTTTGTGAATGAAAGCCTAAATTACCAATGCAAGATTCAAGCAAATGTGAAAACAATAAGCAAACAATTTAAATTAATGCATGAACTAGCAACCTAAATGCATGAACAAGCCAAATATGCAATTTTTTTTTATACAAAAGAAATGTAAGACAACCTAGTAAAAACTATATGAATGAATGAAAATTAAAAATTTAAAGAAAGAGATTGAACGTGCATACCTTTGATTTTTGTTTTTATTTATTAGCAAGCGCAATTTTTATTTTTTAAGCATTTTTTTCCACAAGGATTTTCAAAGCACCTGCACAAAACAAAACTCAAAACCATGGTGAAACATTTAATTACATAAAATATGCATGATTCCTAAACTAAATGCAGATTTCCTAATATTATAACTAGTGGAGGAAATTAAATTATTGGAACCCAATTAAGAACTCTAAATTAAATTAAGACCATAAAAAATTCTAAATTAGTATCCACTAAATTTAGGGTTGCAACTTGGGTCGGGTTTTGACCCGACCCACATGACCTGACCTGAGAAATCATGCGGGTAGAGTTACAATGGTTGGGCTATAGGGTCGAGTCGGGTTGAGAAAAGAAAAACCCGATCGAAATTCAGGTCGGGTTGGGCTGAGGACTTTTAATTTCAACTCGACCCGAGAAGACCTGACCCGACCCGACCTGAATTTTATAACTTAATATAAAAACCCTGACCCTCAAACCCTAAACAGAACTTTCATTTTCCAGCCCTAACCGAAATTTTTTCCTCCCTTCCCTCGCCTGCGAATCCGAGATTGTGCTCCTTGTCGTTGTCGTTTTTCCTCTTCTTCACTGACATCTCTTCTCAGCCGGACCTTGGTGAGTCTCTCTCTAACTGGGTTTTTCTCAAGTAGTTTGTTTCTTCTGATTCTCCTAAATTTGTTGTAAAAATCTCTTTTTTTGGGTGAAAACCAAAACCTATTAATCATTTTATGTTTTAGTTAAACCCATTATTCTATTTTTTTTCAGTGATTTTGCCCGCACCCCTTCATTATTATTTTTTTTTTGAGTGATTTTGCCCGCACCCCTTCAATATTATTTTTTTTTTTTGACTGATTTTGCCCGCATCCCTTTATTTTTTTTTAAGTTAAAACCCAGTGCTAGCAAACTTTGGCTGCATAGCTAAATGATAAGCTGATTGCATTTGTAAGAGGAAAATCTCCAGTTAAGGTGAATGGTGAACACAGAGCTATGCCTAGATCTTTGTAAGCCAAATTTCATCCCAAACCTCACTGTTGTGATATAGGGAGAAGGAAATATACATGTTTTCTACATAAAAACATGTGTTGTGAGTCGGGTTCAACATTAAAAAATCCCATTATTTCCAAGATATGTTGAATTCAACATTAAAAATCCCATTGTGAAAGACGTGTTGTGAGTCAGGTCGGGTACAACGGGCTGCAACTCGGGTCGGGTCAGGTTAAGGGTATTACAATCTCGGGTCGGGTCGGATTCACTAAACTGGGTTTCTGATTCGAGTCGGGTTCAATGTGTTGTGAGTCGGGTTAGGGTTGGGTTTATTAAAACTCGGCCTGCCCGACCCGAGTTGTAGCCCTAACTAAATTAATCCAAATTAGATTTTCAAGTAAGTCCAAAGTTGTTCAATTATTTTTTTTTTCAAACTTTGTAATTGGAACCTTCCAAATTGAGATCTATTTTTTAAAAATAGAATGTGACTAAATTAGATTAAAATTATAAGATTAAAAATGATAAAAATAAAAACTAGCTATTTTTGGAAGTTTCTAAAAATAGAAGTCTCCAAAAATTAAAAATAAATCTAAATTTAGCAGTGATTCCAAAGTTAGATAATCTCCTGATTTTTTTTATTTTTAGAACTTCTACATAAAGTAACCTTCTAAACTTAGAGTTTCTAAGAAAAATAGAAACTTCTAATTTTAAAGAGTTTCCAAAAATAGATATTTCTAAAATTAACATTATTTCAAAAAATAAATAATTCAATGGCAAATTTTTTAAGTTCTCCGGCAATGGCGCCAAAAACTTGCGAGTTATAAATTTAAAATTTGCACAACAGCTACCATAAATTTTATTCAAATAAATTGAAATATGAAATTACAATGCTTTTGGAATTTTTGCATCAAAGACATGAAATAAAAATAAAATACAAGAACCCACAGACATAATTTGAATATTCCTTTCTCTTCTAGTCTTCACAGCCTCCAATCCTTGCACACCTTAATTCATTGCTCAAATTCGAATTTCAATGGAGTCCATAGGCTCTATTTATAAACTTAGGGTTGGAATGGACGGTTGGGATTAAATCTGGGTTAAGTTGTGAATTGATGGCTTGGATTGGATCTCCTTTAAAAGTGGATGGAGGAGATTTTAAGTTGAAAAGGCTAGGGTTAAAAGGAATACACGAATTTTGGAGTGTCTTGGCTTGGAGGCTAAGCAGAGAATGAGAAAATATAGGAATTTGGAGAAAAAATTGGGATTTAGTGCAAATCCTATTTTTCTATACATGTAACATGTTTCAGCTCCATTTTGACATAGTAAACGTTTGAATCTTAAAATTTTGTAAACTACAAAGTTGTATTCCTTGAAGTCTTCTTTCCAACGCAATACAAATAAATGCAATCCGATATCGGAGTGGAAAGTTATGGTCAAAATACCAAAGTTGTGTTAAATTTTGTCTTTCCATTTTTTCTCTGTTTCTTGCTTCACAAGAATTTGGATTGCTTGGGATTGGGTGATGAGGTGTAGGTGATATGGCATGAACCTAGATGGGATTTTGGCTTTATTCTTAATCCTAGGGTTTTAAATGAATGGATGGCTATGATTACTTTGGGGTACGATCTAATGGCTCTAAGGGTATTTGGATGAAATAAAATATAAAAATGATGAGGTACCTAATGGAGGGTTATGATTTAAAGGTTGAGATGGTTAGATGATATGATGAATGAATTAGATTAATGCAAAGTAATTTATGACATGGTTTAACATGAAGGATCTAGGGTTTTACCTAATATGCATATATGAGATAGATGGTTGTGATGAAATGTCCTAAGATCTAATGTTTGGCAAATGGGTAACTAAAATTAATTATGAAATTGATGAGATGATTATGAATGAATGAGATACTAAGGCCAACCTATATGATAGGTGGCTTTGATAGATAAGATTTAAGATAATGCATGTATGGATTAGATATGGTAGGTGGATCTAGGGTTTCCTATGATTAATGAGATGAGATGGATGGTGTTGATTAATGGATGAAAATGAGTGGTTAAGATTGTATGTATGGAAAGGATATTGGGTGGTGTAGATTGACAAGGAAATGAACAAAACTTCGGCGTATGAATGGGCTATGGACTTGGGTTTTGGACGTATAAATGAGCACATAGGCCTCCATTAGATCTTGAACTTGAGCTGAAGGACTTGAGCCTTTGTCGAGGCCTAACCTGTTGGGCTTGACTTCAACTTGGACACTGGTCTGGCTCACTTTGCAGAGTACAAATGGATCACCTAGCCTGGCCGAATGGATTGGCATTCTAGCTCATGGACTTGCAGTCTTCGGTCTTCATTCTTCAAACTTCAGCAGCCTCTCTTCTGGAATTCAATAATTAATCCACCATTATTCTAAAAATTATTGGACTGATTCAGATTCTCATAACTGGATTCAAATTTGCCAATTTACAATTGAACTCCTAAAATGGTGAAATAATAATCAGAAATCCAATTCTTGCAATTGAAGCTCAAAATTTGCAATTTTCCCTGTTTTAGGTTGATTTCCTGATTTCTCCATTTTTCTGTACAAAACTGGAAATAACATTAAATGCATCTAATACATACAAAAGCAGGGGCTAACTGGTCCAATAATTAGAGGTAAAATGGTCATTTTACAGTGTTCATCATCTATAGTTTCACATCGTCCTAGATCATAACTAATTGTAATCATAGAATCGGATATTTCATTTTCGTTTCTTATTTCTTTTTCTTCTAAATTTTTTTCACATTTCTCATTAAGAATAATTTTATTGCACATTTGAGTATCATTATGAATCTGTTCATTGTCATTATTTTGTATCGTTAATTCATCTTGTTTTAATTCTGTTAACTGAATTGATTGTTTATTTGTTAAATCTTTATTCAAATTACTTGTTAAATTTTGTCTATTGCTAATAACAAATTTATCAAGGGCTCCTTTTTGAGATTGAATTATGTTTCTATTCTTCTCTTTTTTTGAAGCTTTTGAAATCCAAATTCATATCTTTTAGCAGACATATTTATGATTAAAAGACAATTATATATAAGACAAAACCTTTAAGATTAAAAAATAATTAAAATGGACTAAAATTTAAAGGTTAAAGAACAATAGAACCTGGCACTGTGAAAATAAGAGAATTAAAAGGTTGCAATATCATTTATTATTCTACCAATTCATCAAAGATCTCTAAATTAAATGTCACAGCTTGATCTGCATAGAGGAAATATATTATTAGAATTGAATTGAGATGCATCATAATATACAATGAATTAAAAACCCTTATAATGTAAATGATTGTAACAATGTAAAATTGAAAAATAGAATAATTTTCAAAAACAATAATAATATATGACACAAGTATCCTTATTTTCGTAATGTTTAATAAAATAATAAACCACAATCACTTTAATCTACAGAAAGAGGGATAAAACATACGCTAGACATTATCTTTGCTAAAATAAAAAATTAAAAAAAATAACATAATCAGCTAAAAATTCAAAAATGAAGAGGCAACCAAAAGGTCAAATGCCTAAAATCCCATAAAAGTAAACAGCATAACCATCTTTTTTAACCCACACAATTTTGAGTAAAAAAAAAAAGATAAAAAACTAAATGGAGAAGCTTTCTACATTTCCTGTAACCCAAACTTAAAATCTTTGAGGAAGTGTTAAACCCACAAATCTTTGAACATGAAAGCCCCATAAATCAAAACAAGATCACCAATCCATGAAAAACTCATATCAGAAAAAACACCCATAAATATTTCTTAAGCTTACATTCTCTTTAAGCATCTTTATGGCTCAATTTCTAACGAAATAAAAAAAAATACAAGAACATATTATATGATAATTTAGAGAAAAAATCACAGAGAAGAGAAAAAAAAATAGAGAGAACTTACAAATTTAACGAATGTTGGAGTGGCCCGGGAAGTAGATTCGAGAGAGCAAGAGAGAAGTGAGAGAGAGAGAAGTTAGAGCCAGAGATAAGTGAGATAGGAAAATAATAGGGAATGTGGGAACTTATTTGTTAGGGTTTTTCGTTTGCGGAAGCCGAAAAGGGTGTTTAATATTTTGTGCCGTTTTTTTTAGCGTTACTTGGAAATCGGAATTAATACTGAGGGCCTATGCAAATTGGGGAAAGGTGTGGCATGTATTTTTTTTAGGTTTACCTAGTGGACTTTGCGGAACGGAAGGGTGCGACTGGAGAGTGGGCTTTGAGGAAGCAGAAGGGTTCCATGAGCATAGAAAAATGACTATTTTATCCTTGTATTTGGGCTAGTTTGCCCTTGTATTGTGTGTTTTAGGATATGTTTAATAGGATTTTGAAAGTTTTGTAGGATTTACCAGGAAATACAAGATATGAGAATTTAAATGGTGAATTTTGCAATTTATGGGCATAAGTTGATATTTTTAAAAATTTTGAATTTTTAATAATTATTTTATTACAATTTTAGGGGTTTTATTTGTAAACTAATTAATTCAAATCCATTTATGAGAATTTGGATTAATTTAGTTCTTTTTAGAATTGAATGTAAGTGGTAAAATTATTTATTAAATTTCCATACTTTGAAAAGCCCATTAAGAAAAGTCCATAAAAAATCCACATGTGTGAATCTATTTTCACTATCTCAAGATACATATGAGGAAATTCAAAATTTACAAGTCATTATGAGAATATTTTCGAATTTGGCAAGTGGATCGAGGAAAAAGAAACAAAGTAAGAGGTGGAGAAAAGAAGGAAGGTTTGAGAGAGCTTCACTATTTTGACATAACGTTCCACTCCGATGTTCGATTGCTTTAATTCTTATTGCGTTGGAAAGAAGATCTCGAGAGCTACAACTTTGTAGTTTACGAAATTTTGTGATTCGGACATTTCGGACGTTAACTAGGTCAAAACTGAGCTGCAAGGTGGTACATGTGTAAAAAACGGGATTTTGCACCCACTTTCCTTACACAAGTTTTACTATTTTTCCCACCTCCTTGCCTCTTAAGCCATTCTATGTTTAGCACGAACCATATCAGCCCTCCAAGTATCCTTTGCTTTATTTAAATCTTTAAATCCAAGCCATCCACTCCACCTCCTTTCATATATAAATATTATCCCTCTCCCATTGAGAAAATTGAAATTGGGCAGAGAATTTTAAGGTGGGCTAGTCTTTGGAGAGAGATTGGAAAGGAGAAGAGAAGACTTTGGCAATTTTGATTTTCACATTAGGTTCTTAAGGTTGGTAATTTTAATTTTCCATTGTACTTTCTTGTCTTTTTAAATTTCAAAATTCCAATTGTATTTTAATTTTTATTCCAATGCTTTAATCAATAAGGGAAGGTGAGAATTAGAATTATGGTTTTCCAATTGTTCTTTCATCTGTAATGAAAATTTCAATTATATTTCCATTATTTTCATGATTTTATGTTATTTATTTTTTCTAAGAAATTCAAGGAAAGTGAGATTATTTTAGGATTGGTAGACCTTGATTTTTCATGTCTAAGGATCTTTTTAAGAGTAAGATTATTTTAGATTCAGAATTACAAGTAAAAATTTTACCTCAGCCTAAGGCCGGAATTGAATTTTCTTTGTTAAATGAATTTCTTAGATTTCATATTTAAAATTTTAATGAATGAGAGATTTGAATGCATGTTAAATAATTTACGTGAACTCCATGTGCTGGGCTGTTATTTTATTATTAAAATATGGATAATATTGCCTTCTTGAATCTCTGATCCAATTCCATTGTAAATATGTACAAAGGTAATTTTAGTTGTTTTTAATTTTATTTTTATTTATAAATTCAAAATTCTTGAAAATTGTGGAACTAGGTTGGTAAATTAATTTATTGCATCTTAATTTGTGTTATAAGTTAGATTAAGATTATTTATATTTTTAAATTAATTCTACCATTTTAATTAAAGTTAGATAAACTTTATGTTTTCCATGAAACTTAGATCTCTTGAATGGTTAATTTCTATAATTTTCTAAATTTTTTAAAATATAAAATTCAGTGGTATGTTTTTCACGGATATGTTTTCCAAAGTTTCGATGGGTTCGACCTCGCACTCCAAAGCTATATGATAAATGGTTTATACGCTTGCGAGTTATAAAATTAAAATTTGCACAACAATAGTTTTCTTGGCCAATTTACGCTCTTTCTTTTGATTTCATCTATTTCCCTGAAATATCTGCAAAACTCTCAAAATTCCATTTAAACATCTCCAAATTACACAAAACAAGGGGTAAAATATGTCAATTTCCTATACACATCACTTGACTATGCCCCCATAAAAAATCTCAGCAGTTGCTTGAAGCATGAGTGATTGGTATTTTGTCCAAAAGACTAGTTTATAAGGTAGAGTGATTCAAATTTAATATAAGTCCCTAGATCTCTCCTTTCACAACTAATGTGAGACTCGATCGGCTGCAAACAATCTCTCCTTCGAATGAGGCTCTCCGGTGGATAGAACATCGTCGGCCATTCTGCTCGGCTAGGAAATCTTCTGAGTTCACATGCAGACGTTTGAGACCTGACTCTGATACCACATATTGGAACTGGATATCTAGCCCAAAAAACTGACCTATTAAGTAGAGTGACCCAAGTCCAATATAAATCTCTACATCTTCCTTTTGAACACTAATGTGGGACTCATTCGGCTGCCCGACAATAATATCCAATAATGAAGTTGAATTTCAGTGGAGGAATGTGGAATTAATTGTTTGTTGTTTTCCGTTTTCGATCATAGTTAAAAGTATGAGTCATACGAAATGGGATTCGTGTGACGGATTGAGCAAATCATTATCGGTGTTCAACATTTAACAGATAAGAATAGGAATCATATCTGGTAATGAAGTTGGATTTCTTTGAGGTAATGTGAAATAATTATCAGGATCATATTTGCTATAGGGATTGGATTTTGATGAAGGAATGTGTAGCAAGTAATTGCTGGTGTTCTCCTTTTTATAGCATAGTTAAGAACGATCCTTACAAAATTTATGCTCAATCCTTCTCTACTTGTGTGTATGTGCTTTTTTTTTTTTAATATATGAAAAATGTACATGTCATCAATCTCGTTTGGCCAAAAATTTCATATTCAGCATAATTCAGAAAAGGTTTCATCCATTTCGAATTCAGTGGTGAAAATTTATTCTTTGTAAACTGATTAACTGTGAACTAGTTCATTAATTTTTAATACGACTTTATGTTAGATAGTAAAAATGTGTTTCTTTTAGAGATCTATCTAAGTAGTATAATTTCAAGGGCAAAAGATTCTATACCATCTGTAAGACTTAAGCTTAATCCAATAATGATTCTATCTCAAAACAAGTTCAAAACATAATTATATGTCAGTACAATTGGTAAAGTTTACTACTAGCTAGAGGTTTAAATTTTATGAGCGTCAAATACCTAATTGATCTATAAAAATAATTTGTCAAATTTAATTATAAAGAAATACTTTAAATTAATAAAATAAATAACTTAAATAATAAATTTTTATTTTTATTTTTTTTATTTTTTGAAATGATTCATATATTAATATATAGAAGCACCAGAGCTGCAAATAATTATGACCCATTTTACAATCTGGCTTGAAGAATAATTATAACTTTTAAGTGACTCATATTTTGAGTTTTAATTTATCTTAGTCAACACTTTTTATATAACTATATTTTTTTAAATGTTGGGTAAAATGTCATTCAAAGGGAAAGTTGAATCTTTGACATATGTAGATCTAAATTTAGATCACAATTAAATTCAATTAGGCTTCTGCATAGGCATTACAATGCTCTTCTTAGTAAGAAGTTCTTACAGATTTTCTAATTAGTGGTGTTACACATGAACCTTAGTTAATCATGAAAAAAAGCAGCTAAAAAAAAAAAAACCAAGAGAACTGAAGTATCAAGTCTCATATTATTGAAAATTTCCTGCCAAAATCCTCATTTATGACATTACAAAACTATTCCACTCTTGCATGGAGGCCAAAAAAAACAGGATTAAATCATCAATTAAAAAATAAAAATAAAAGGAAAAATCAACACTTGGGAAGATCAGAAGGTGGAGGCGGCAGTTTCTGATTGGGCAGCATTCCGTCCAACACGACCCAAGCCATCTTCAGACCCCAGCTTGTATGGACTTCCAGATGGCAGTGCATAAACCATACACCTGTCACCATGTCATTGATCGCATCAATTTAGAGTTGGCTTATGCAGCATTTAGAGTACTAAGTGCAAATTAAGTAGTTGTAAACTACTTCTTTCTATTAAAGCTGCTCTGCGTAAATTAGCAAGATCAGCATTTCTATTCCAATTAGATAGAAAGACAATTTCTTCACAATTTTTTAATTTTAAATTCTATCATGTTAAGGAATCAACTGCCTGTACAATGCCATTAGTTTTCTACTAAAATTTTAACCATATCCAAAGACAGTAGAATACTAGAATGTATGACTCACCTGGGTGTCTGCGAGAAAGCGAATGGCGACCCAACCCCCGGATGGAACTGCCAGTGTTTCTTTCCATTGGGTCGATGAGATTGAAGTTAGAAGGGTCTTTATTCGGGTCATAATTTCCAAAGCCTTGGCCAACGACGAAGAAGTTGAATCCATGGAGATGGAGGGGGTGGCTTTCTGCCCCAAGAATGCTGGTATCTTGCATAATAAGTTCGACGCTTGTATTAAAAGGAAGCACAACAACCTTAGTGCCATTACCCACCAAGGTGTTGTTGGGAGGGGTTCCGGTGTAATTAAATGGATGGGGAGAATTGTCAGGGAAGTCTGCTGTGTAGACACC
Source organism: Chimonanthus salicifolius (assembly GCA_013350335.1). Classification (NCBI taxonomy): domain Eukaryota; kingdom Viridiplantae; phylum Streptophyta; class Magnoliopsida; order Laurales; family Calycanthaceae; genus Chimonanthus; species Chimonanthus salicifolius. Next base: position 54,725,731 of record CM023535.1, on the reverse strand, counting down.
GTTTGATTGTCCAAAGAAGTGAGCTTGGAGGAGGGCCATGGTTGGCTGACTGAAAGAGACATTGTTGATGGTAGCTGCAAATTTGGTTCCATTGGGTCCTTGGCAGGTTTGATTGTTTGGGCAAGGACTGGTGCCAAGGCCTACTGTGAAGAAGAAGCTCTTGTCAACAGTCTTGGGAACATTGGCAGGGAACTGAGCATTGGCTAAGCTACGGAACCTTTTGGTGAAATTGGTTGCCAAGGAAATGTCATTAAGTGGTGGAAGGGTTGGTTTGAACAGAGGGAGTTTCTTCATACCAACATGGGGGGATGATAGATTAGGCCCTTCATATTCAAGGATTCCGACAGCCATTGAATTGTCGAAAGTGCCGAGGCCGGTCACATAAGGTCTTGCTGCCATGAAGAATGTAGCATCTGGGAAGTGGGGCTTGGTCTTGAGGAGGACATTAGTGGTCTGTCCTGGTGTAATGAGGATTGTATCAGTTTCAAAGGGCTTTACATAGACTGCATCAGCTTCGACCACAGTGACTGTATGGTTGGCAATGCTAAAGAAGAGTTCATCGTTCAGTGCAGCATTGATGAGACGAAGAAGGTAAGTCCCCCCGGGTTTTACACTCAATTTGAAGTATATGCTAACACCATCCAAAACAAAATGACATTAGGAATACAATCATGAACGTATGTTTTCTATAAATGCATGTGTTGGTTCTTTTTATTCCTAAAACACCCTATTTAAGTTGTTGGGTTGGCTGCGAACGACTTCTACATTGGAAATGTAGAGAAAGATTTAGAGATTTATAAAGGACTTAGATCACTTCACCTAACATGCTAGTCTTTTGGGATGGATACTCAGTCCTAACAAGTGTTATCAGAGCCGTCTCGTTCGAGGGGAGATTATTGAGTCTGACTACGAACGAATTCCACATTAAAATGTAGAGTGAAATTTAGGAATTTATAAAAGATTTAGATCACTCCACCTAACAGACTATTTTTTAGAAAAAAAATATCCCGTCCTGACACAAGAAGTACATAGTACCAGACATCAATATACAGTAAACCATAGATATATCCAACATGGAAATTTTTATTGTTTCTTATAGTACGAAGACATCAATATTCAATGAACCATAGATATATCCATCCCATTTGCCGAAACTAAGCAAAATGTCTTTACTACCTCTTGCTGAGCAGTTGTACAATGGTCCAGGGAGTCCATTAATGGTGTAAGAATCCGAGACATTAGGGCCTCCTCCAGTCTGCAGAGCCTGGGAGATGATGGCTTCATGGTCGGTGTTGAACCACTCTCCTATCATTCAAATCAAAATTGTGCCAATCAGTCAAGATATCGAAAGGTTTTAAGCCATATAATCTTTGGGTTGCACATTTCATTACCAAAGATGATGGGGACTTCCTTGTGCGGGTTGGCGAATGGGTACCAAGTGTTGCGCTTAGGGAGGATAATAATAGGTCCATAGAGAGTCGATCGAAGCCATGACACGTGTGCATGCTAGAAGAGAGTTCCCCTCTGGCCGATGATGGTGAAGTTGTAGACATAGGTTTGGCCTGTTTGTATGGGACACTGAGTCACATATGCTGGGCCGTCAGCCTATCCACTTTGGAGCTGTCGAATTCCATGCCTATTCCACCATGCACACCACCAACCAAGTAAATTCAATTTCGTTTGACCCAATTCCATAATTCTTTTTTCTTTTCATCTATGGCATTTATTTATTTTATAAAACAAAATGAAAATGGATACCAAACTTGTTCAGTGAAATAGAATAAATTTATACTGTAAAATCTTTATTCAATTGAATGAATGTATTGCATTATCATCAGAGTAGTTTCTCATGGTGAGGGTCTGACATTATCATTTCACATTTCATTAGAATCTTTGTTACCCACATCTCAAGAAGATGGTGATAGTGTTCCTTACCAATGGATGGTGATATTGTTCTGAACATGGTTAACCACCTTAACGATGACGCGGTCACCTTCCCTAGCAACAATCCTAGGCCCTGGATATTGACCATTAACAGTCAAAATGCTCTTCGTATGGCACAACCGCGTCACATTCTTGAGCTGGATCTGCATGCAAATAATTCAAGTTATTGAAGATACTAATAACAATTCCCATCACTAGCTTATCGCAATCTAACCCTAGTTTTCAAGCTTCTTCCACGTACATTGAACTTGTAATGCCTGGTTATGCCTCCCTGCTCAGCAATTGCTAGCTCTGGTAAGAGGAAAGAAGCAGTCAATGTAAATAGTAGAATTCCCATAGGAAAAGTTGATGGAAGAAGAGAAGCAGCCATCTCTCTCTCTCTCTCTGATTGATTGGATACGATTGTTGAAAGCTTGTATGGCTGTTTATATACAGAGTTGGATTGATTAGGTAATAAGATAATCAGACAAAAGGAAGACATGATCATGGCATTTTGGTTTGCTAGGTGTAGGTCGTGCTTAATTGTAGAGTGTTGACTAAGTCAAATTATTTTATTGACATTCTTAGCTATTCTGTTAAACTCCTTTTCTTGAGATATATTCCTCTATTATTGAAAACATGAAGACAGAAGGAAAAATCTTAGTTTCAGTCGTTGTCTTAATGTTTCAAACCTAGCCTAATCCTGTAATTTGAGTTCTAAATCCAACTGTTAATGTCGAATTCTCGATAATGAAGGCAAACTATAGGCAATTAATTACCTTCTCATTTAATGAAAGTTCTTTTTTTTTTATCCTTTAACATAGATTTTGGCAAGTTCCATTGGATTTCACCTCTTGTAATTGTAATTATTGTTGTAGTTTTTCATGAAGGGATTTTTAATCAAGAGAAGGACAGGTAACCCAACTAGCTATTTGAACCCAAGCCACCATCACTTCAAGCAAGAGACTGCTGTTCTCATTAAACAACCTTATTTCCTTCAATCTCATGAGCCTTCCAAAGGAGACCCACGTAAGATGAAATAATATTTGTATCATGTTCATTTGATCTTGAGAACACTAGTTTGAACCAACGGTTGTACCAACAACTCTTCTTATTGGCTACTCATGCCTTTGGACCCACCTCTGCCCAACTATGAATACACATGCATGTACATTTATGCACCTGCCTACCTTGTAGCTTACAGTAAATTTATAATAGTAATAATAAAATTGAATAATAAAGAAAGAAAGAAAAGAAGAAGGGAGCGAATCGAAAAGGGATTAAAGAGCTCAACAACTCTTTCCCCTTAATGTTTTCATCACTCTATTAGAATTCAACTTTCTTGATTGTTTGGGAGAGAGACCGAAAAATGGTAAAGTGGTTACAAACTTGCCATTTGGTAGGGCTGCAACTCGGATTCGGTTTTGGCCCGACCCGCATGACTCGACCCGAGAAATCATACGGGTCGGGTTGAGATTTTCGAGTCAACAAGTCGGGTCGAGATTTTCGGATCAGCGGGTAGGGTCAGACTGAGAAGATAAAAGCCCATATGAAATTCGAGTCGGATCGAGTTAAGGATTTTATAAGTTAATCCAACCCGAACCGACATAACCCAAACTGACCTGGCTAAAATTAGTCTAAGCTGTGTTCAAAATGCAGGTCGCATCAGAATTCACGTTGATTCGGATTAGAATTTGGGTCGGGTCAGGTTGTGAGATTTGGGTTAAGAATTTGGGTCAAATCGGGTCGGGTTGGATTTTAAGAAATCCGACCCGTCCAACCCAAATTGCAACCCTACCATTTGGGAGAAAGATATGGTGGGAAAATGGTCACAGGCATTGGAGTGTAACCCGACCATTGTCATTTTTATTCTATAAATAGACTAATTGATAATGGAACGAGTACAGAAAAAACAATAGTGTTCTTCTCTCTCCCTTTCTCATTTTCTAATTTTTTTTCAAGCACTCTCAATTCATTTTGAGTATTCGGTTTTCTATTTAGTAGGGTACAGACCAGTGAGCAGAAGCTGTGCATTAGGTTTTCAGCAAACCTACCTGCATATAGTGAAGAAACTTTTGTCTCATAGGTAATACACATGCCACTGCTTCTTGACAATTTCTCATTTCTTAAATTATACTTTTTTTTGTCTTATTTTAGTTGTCTCATTTAAAATATTTGTATCTTTTAAGAAACTCTTTATATAAGGCTAGCATTTTACGTGATTTCATCCATTTTCAACACACTTTATACCATTACAATTCAAATGAAACAACTATTTTGGAACAATTCTAAAATTCATATAAGATAACTAATTTAGAACAGAAGAAATATTTAGTGTCTATCATAATTTCTACAATAGGTTAAACTTTCAATCTATTCGGTATAGTCCCCATGTTGCAACTAAAGTGGGCGATTATGTGAAATCGGGACACATGGCTTTGCTCAATTTACCCTTTTCTCATTCAGGCCTTCTCCCACTAATTTTTGGACATGGTCAAAGCCTACCCACGTATGACTAAATGTGTAGTTTCAAATTTTGTTCTAAGATGTAGCTCAAGAATGAATAAATGGTTAGGATTTGAAAAGACTTAAATCAGAGTTAATTTTTTATCAAATTATCATAATATTGTATTGAATATTATTTGCAGAATAAAATACTCACTATGTTCCAATTTATTTGTCTCATATGTATTTTGGAACTGTCCCAAAATATTTGTCTCATATACATTTTAGAAGAGTTAAAGGATGTTGGAGAGAAGTTTATAAGTCTTTTAAGAATCCTTCCTTAAAAAATTCAAATTTTTAAAATAAAACAACTAAAATAGGACAGAGGAAGTATATAATGGATACGGTGTGCTCTCTGATCTTATAACTAGACTCTGGCTTTTAGGTTAGTCGAGACTTTAAATTAAGGCCTGAATTCAATTTGATTTTAAATTGAGTCCTCTTTTTTAAACTTGAAATTGACCTCACTCATAACTCAACTCATCAATCAATATGAGCATAGTCCATCGAGTATGGGGTCGAACCTATAATTGATCTCAAAGAAAACATGTTTGCCACATATCGGATATATGAAGATTAATGTTCTTGATTTCACTCAGACGCTTGGATTCATTGGTCAATCCAAAGCAAATACATATGGAGGGTGTCCAATCAATTACTCCCTCTGTCTCAATTTATCTCTGAGATTGTCCGAAAATAGTTATCTAATTTATATTAGAGTAGTATAAAGTGTGTTGAAAATGATGAGATCACATGAGTGTTAGTCTTATTCTTAAAAAATACAGATGTTTTAAATGAGATAACTAAAATAAGACAGAGAGAGTATTAACTTTAAATACAAATTCATACTGAATTAGAAGAATCTTTTCTTATACATGATACCATACAGGTAGTTATTAACCATTTTAGGAGTCTAGGTTCAAACAATTAAACTCCGAGGATGATTCAGTTGATCAAAGTACACCCTTGGCGTTTACCTTTCCCATTGGAAAAAGGTTAAAGTAACATAAATTATATCTCATAGATATAGTATTACCTGAACCAATGAATCTTATTCTATTAATTAATTGTAGAATCATATAGGATTCTGAAATCAAATTTTACAATAAAAAATAATTTTTATTTATTAGATTTAGAGAAATTAAAATCAACGGTGAGATAGTGATTAGTTTTAATGCATTTAGATTGAATTGGCTAACAATTTTTATCCTAATTCTTTGATTCTAATATACTTCATAATTCATCATCATCATCATAGAGTCATTTATTCTATCAATTTAAATTGATTTTTATATTTAAATTTGACAACCGTCAATATCTCTCGAATTTAAACCTACAACCTATACAACAATGAACCTTTATTAGTATATGTTTATAATTCTAGATTCTAAATTGTGAGATGGTGGGACCAAGCGACCTATGTCAAAATTATAGCTTCTTTTTTCAATAAATAAGTAAATAAGAAGGAAGGAGGCTCGACCTTATCCATTTATCTCCAAATACAATCATTTCTGATTGTATAGTGTTGAGAGCATTCAATGGCCAACCTGCTCTGAAAGACCAAAGAGAGAGAAAAATGAGGTCGAAGACTAGAAACTATAGCACCTATATTGCATTGCCTGTTAAAGCATACAATTCCTGCAAATATCCGAGCCATTAATCTGATAGAAAATGTCTCAAATCTCAAAATTCTCTAAGACAGCCCAAATTTTCAAGTATATTTAACTTAAAATAGATCGAAATTTGAAGGATTAAGAACTATATCAATGTTCAAGGATTAAGACTTTTATGAAATGCCGACCAACGATTTAGCGCAAGAAATTAATGGTTAGATTGCAACTACATCACTTATGGGATAAAAAATTCGCCCCCAATATCGCATCGGCCGATTCGATGTATTGCCAATGCAATATGTATTGGTTGTTAGACAGCTGATAAGCGATACCTTTTATTCAAAAATTCAAAAAATTGTTAGAAAAGTAATAGTCTTCTAAAATGGAAATTTGTTAAACTATTTTAGATGAAACAGTAGTGTTTCATCAATTTCGCTCTAAATAAATCAAAATATTTTGAAATGGATGAAAAACATTTAGTAGAAGATAATCCGCTTGTACAACAAAATTACTAACTATAGTCCTAGTGTGATATATCCCATAGTATGTACATGATGAGTGCCAAACAATTTAAAGAAATTTATAAGTAAGTTTTAATAATGCTTTACCAAAATGGGCTAAATCGTCCTTCTCTACAATGATGCAAAGATTTTTTAACCATAAAAATAAATGGCCCATAAAATTAGACACGTGTTTGTGAAATCATAGAGACACCTTCTATTTGATCTTTATCAAGCAATTTAAACTAGAGTTTTAAAATTCAGTTAATCTTGATATGGCATTTATTGACTAACGCGCCAATATGTATCATATCAACCTGATGTTTGACCATATTAGATTTGAAATTTTTTCAATGTTAGAAGTAAAAACAAAAAAAAAAACAAAAAACTCTAAAAATGGAAAACCAATATTAGCAAACATGTGATATAAAATCCATGTTCTCTAGTGGATCATAATGTCCCGCATGGAAGATTAAATATTAATTAATTTTAAAATATAAAATTTTGAAAAAAATGAAATAAATATTTCTCCAAGGTTTGAACTTATAGTTTGATTTTTATTTTTATTTTTATATGCAGCATTAGTGCCTTGGCAACATTTGTGAAAATGTATATTAAATACTTAAAGAATGAGTACCTAGACATCCTTAACTAATACATTTAATGTGTAAATTAAGAAATAAAAATGTAAAGAACTCACGTGAATTTATATAAATTGATAAATACAACATGGTCTTATCTTAAAGAAATTCAATGTTGTGGACTTGTATGCACTAGTCTTTTATCATGCAAAGTTGAAACTTGAGCCATATTCTATCTTGTAACAATCTCAAAAAACCCTATTCTTAAAACTTATACTTAGATTCACCACTATCTTCCGTACGAAACGTCCAAAATGATAAAATTATTTTTCTAGAGAAAAGTTAATAAAAATATACTTATATTAAAAAATAATCTTTGCTTATCCAATATTGGCATATCTTTGAACAAGCAATGATTATTATTTTATTAATGTTATTTTCTTTTGATTTATAAATATTCATAGGGTTTTTTAGGTTTACCTAAATATTCATAGGATTTTTTAAATTTTCAGTCATTCCTCACCTTTTTTATTTCTAAGGATCATCCCTCATTCTTTATTTTATGAAATATCATGGAATATATTCATTATTTTATGAAAAGTGATTGATTGTTTTTTCTATTTCTTTTTCATTCTCTATGAGAAGGGTATTTTTATTATTGTACATGATATAATGGATTGACTAACAATTAAGAGGGATTTTTGAGATTTTCATAAAAGCTCAATGTCTTTTATAATATTTAAAAAACACAGGGTCTTTTATTAATTAACTATAAGTAAATTAAAAATATAATAAAATGTAAACTTTCAAATTCAAAAGACATAAAAATAAAAGGTTGATGATGACATTTTCATGAAAATGTCTTATTTACACAAATTAAAATTATAAAAATAAAATAGTCCAATGTTTCAAATTTTCAATATAATAAGTTCCAAATCTTTTGCATGTTATTGAGGGGTAACGCTCCATGCCTCAGCTCTTTCAAATAGCAGGTTATAGAGGGTTTTTAGTGAGTTTTTATCCCTTATCCAAATGCATCATGTTGAAAATATTAACACATTTGTAAAATAATCTTCTAACAGAATAAATTATTAATTACTCAGAAATAGATTATCATGAACCTCAAACTTTTTTAGAGTTTTGAGACTTTATCGAAACTTCGACAGAATCACCCCTTAAAAATAGAACATTTTGATAAATACATTTAAGAAAATTTTATTTTTATTTTTATATTATATGGATTAAATAAAATTATTAATTATTCTAAAATTGTTAATATGTCAGGTTACCCCTACTTACAATTACCCCTGCTTAAGGGCAACTCCTGTAAAAAATTACTCCTCATTCAAATGCATCATGTTGAAAATCTATATAATATAAAAAATTATTTGAAGTCTATTAAATTTTCAATTATATAATATATAATTGAAAAATAAAGGAAGGCATAGGGGAAATGTTTCTTTAAAAAATAAAAAAAATAAAAACCACTATTATTATTTTAAATTTCAATAAATGAATAAAAAAATTCTACATATCTTTCATAAAAAAATATAATTTGTTGTTTGGTAATATGAAATTTATCAAATAGAAATAATTGAGTGTTTTTAAAAAAAGCATAAAAGCTAAGTACTCACCAGAGTAAATAAATAAATAAAATGTATAAAAAAAAAATCTCATAAAAGAGCAAAAGGAAGAGTAAGGAGGGGTATTCAAGAGTAAATACGGAACCCCCGTAGGGTATTCAAAACGGTGATAAGAGAGGTAAAAATTCCAATTTACCAAACCCCCTTTTACCAATACCAATCGAGGGTAGGGGTAACGGGGGTTACCCCCTCTTACCCCCATCCATCCAAACGCAGCCTATATTATTTTTCATTTGGGAGTGAACCTCATCCTTTCTTCTTTCTTCCTCGTAGGGCACTTTACCAACAGAAATCGTGAATCTAATTTCCCGACTTTTTCCCATTTTTAGCAGACCCAAATCTCAGAAAGTCAAGAATTCCATCCGAAACTAGGTTTTGGGTGTCCATTTTCTGAATACTCTCTTTAGGGTTTTTGGAATCGATCTTCGAACTGCAAGATCGGACCACCATTTCTGTTTTTGTTTGCGTGATGTATCTGTCATTTAACATAAAAGGATGAGGAAACTGCAACAAATCGCAGATATGGCGCTTTCGATCTCTCCAACGCAGCTGAATTTGTCCGAGAGGGGAAGCAATTCATCGTGGCCGTTCATCTGCCATGGATTGTTCTACAACCTAGCCCTGTTCGTTCCTTCTGCCCTTTTCGTCATCTTCTTGGCGTCGCAGGCGAGGAAGAGCTTCACGAAGCTCTCTCATGGTCGGTCCTATATCATGATCGCATACTATGCCCTTCTTTGGACCGTTAGCCTTCTTAATCTCTTGTGGTGTTCCCTTCAGGTTTTACCCCATTTGCCCTTTATTTGTTTTTTAATTGGTTTGAATTTCATGTTCTCGTGTTAGTTTTCAACTTTTCATTGATAATTGGCGTCGAAGTTCAAATCTTTTACATTTTTGCTCTTTAATGGTGTTAGTTTTTCTTCATGCTGTAGGTTCTTGGTTTGTTCCTTATGGTTTTAAGAGTGGGTTTTGTTTAGTTCAGTCTTAAGCGAGTTTGATGGTTTTTGGTTATATCTTGTGGTTTTTGGATGGATTTCCTATTCTACTATTGGATTTTATTGATAATTATCACCAAAGTTTAAATTGATATGCATTTTAGTTCTTCAGTTGTGTTAGTTTCTCTTCATTTTATGGAGGTTTTGTTCTATTTGGTCGGGTACAAGTTTGATGGTTTTGAAATGGATTGGCCTCATTTATTACTGGTCTTTTTCATTATTTAAAATAATATCATGATAAATAAATAATAATCTAGTATTTCATGGAACTTTTTTTAGAACCCTGAAAAATTAGGATAAAGTTTAGATATTGAAAGAAGTCTTTAATTGAATTAGTCATCACTGTTAGAGCCATTTGTCTCATCTATTTGGGGTTGGCACTTGTAATAGTACTTGGCAGTATTTGTTTTTTTATAGGCCAATTGCCTATCTGATGGCATTTAAATAATCAAACTTCAAAAGTCCAATTGACCGTGAGGAATGGGGTGATCTTTGACATCAGTATTCAATCTCCTTATCTGTTGTCAAATTACACCATTTGCTGTTATTCCTAATCTGCTTGTTCATGGAAGTGGAATGCTGATTTTTCTTATTGCTCCCTCCTCTGTCTTCTCAGTTGGGACTGTGGCAAAACTTTTAAGAAATTGTTGGCATGCAAAAAGGATTGCCTGGTTCATTATACGATAACTATGCTATGTCAAAGCATGGGCTCTTTGTTTTTTCGTTGTTTCTTTCCTTATATTTAAATATGACTAATCTAGACCATTAGAAAGATCATAAATATGTGGAAACAAATAGAGGATATAGCCCAAAAGAATTCTTTATGGACTTTGTCCTTTATAAGCCGTTGTTTGACTCAGTCCATTCAATTACTACCCATCGGCATTTTTGTGAAGAGGTTTCTACATTATAGTTGGAGATTCATATTGGAAGAAAACAATTTAAGAATTTGTTATGGTTGGAAACCACTGCAGTTAAGAATGAAAATATTGGCCAGTATATGTGAATGGAACATGCTGCATAAAAAAGTGAAGCTTCAGCCACACTTGGCCGAAGCAATCTCCTCACTGTTGGCTGTTATAAGAATGTGCTGACAGTATGGTCCTTCCAAAATAAACAGTTTAGTTTTGTTCAGCCAATTTGGCCCATTGAATGGCAGTAAAATGACCTAAAATGAGGTTTCTCAATACACCAATTGTTTTCAACTTATACAGGCCATGAACAAAGATAATATTTCAATTCATTAGATTTTACAACTTTTAGCAGGCCCATCAAGTATATTGAGATAAATCCTGTTTGACAATGAATTCCTACTTTAACTTTTATACTTTAGATGGCTTCCATGCTGTATCAGTACTGTGACTGAGTTCTTACTATGGTAAACATGTTTTCTTTTCATTTTTATTGGAATGCTCCAATTTTCAAACGATTTACCTTTCCTGATGCAGGCATGGCAGTGCACCCCTGGAAAGGAATCAGCATGGAATCTTCTGTCATTGTTCACAGCATCTGGAATGCTTTTTATGGAAATTAGTTTGGTGGCTTTCTTGCTTCAAGGAAACCATGCTAGTGGATTGGAAGCCTTAACACGTACATTTGTCATCTCCGGTGTTATTGTTGGTGGGGACATACTTCTTAAGGTATCCTGAGCTTTTTCCAAATTTAACATCTGTTTGTTTCTGATTCTACTTGGACATGTTGATCATCTCCTGAGCTAAATGAGTTCAGGGTGAGTATGTACTATAAAATTTAATTGGAATATATCATCCTTGTATATCTGATTCCTGTTTTCGTTCAGCTCTTTCCATTTTTTGGAGGCTGTCTTTTGTTTTGAGTTGATGGCGGCATTGTTAATGTCTTGTACAAATTGCGTATGACGATCACTCATTTAGGTATCAAACTATAGTCATTTCCTGTATGTATGGTTCCTGCATTGATAGGTTTATGCTGCCCAATAATAGTGGGAACTGGGAATATTACATGGTAGATAGAGTATGGCCAGTTTTAATCGATCTCAATTGACCTCTCGTTACTGTCCATAGGAGAAGTAATAGGTAGGGATGACAGGATTTGAACCCGTGACATTTTGTACCCAAAACAAACGCGCTACCAAGCTGCGCTACATCCCTTTCTTTCAATTGTTGTACAGTGTCATTGTAGAGAATCCTTGTCTTGTTTTCCACATCGTTATTTCCTCTATCTATCTAGAATTTCTCTTGCCATTTCTTCTTTTTCGTCTCATATAATAAAAAAGAATTATATACATACCCAACGTATAAAGGAATGTTTAAGGAACTTTGGTAGATTCGGCCACTGGTGGTTCCAGTCCTTGGTCTTTTGGATCAGGTGAGAAGAAACTCAAGAGAGTATAAACATCTATAGTTTTCCGGTTTGTCAAACACCCATGGTTACTAATGGTAGCGCAGACTGGTTAGCTTGGGGTATGATTGGGGCATGGTGGGCCCTATATGGTTGGCTATAAGTTCTCATTTGAGGCTTGATTCTTATTTCGGATCGTAATTAATATATAACAATAATGTCCTAGTCACCTTATTTGAGCACCTTTGTTAATGCCCCTATGTGGCTGGTTTGGTTGGATATATCTTTTACTTGAATGGTGTGCATGCAAAAAATCACCTTGAGCGGATGAGTGAAGTTGTATTTTGACCCAAATATTCAATTTTATTTAATGGTGGAACAATTGAGTAAACGATCCAATTTAACGTGATAGGTTGTTGTGAAAGGAGAAAAAGGAGAGAGAAGAGAGAGAGAGAGAAAAAGGGGGGGGGGGGGTTATTGATTGGTGTCATGGTTGACTCCACATGGCTAAAGCTGTGAGTTATTACTTGAGGCCTGGTGCTTACTGCGTATGGATCTTGGTTATATACATATGGAGGTTACTTTATCCTTGTCCTTTTTTTTTTTAAATGACGTAGAAATCCAAGACCCCCCACCTCTCCCCGAGTATGAGGGCGTTGGGTAAAACTCCTATTGAACGCAAGCCACCACAAGCTACGTCCATCAAGTTACTACGAGACTCGAACATGGGACCTTTGGTTCTTGAGCCAGAGTATCTACCAGTTGAGCTACTCTGTGCAGGGCAATCCCTTTTTTTTTTTTTTTCCTGCTATTAGTTCCTTCTCTCATCATCATCATCGAGCCATTATCCCATTATTTGGGGCTGGCTTGTCTTTTGCACTCAACTCTATCAAAAGCCAATTTCTCCAGCACTTCTTAATCTGCGTGCTCTTTACTGCCACATCGATTTAGTTTTTTATTGGTCTCTTCTTCTAATTCCTTTTACCCAAAAAAGAAAATACAAACATCCATGCAAAAAAAAACCTCGATAAAAATGCAAAATACAACAAGAGCCCCTGCTCTATAAATGCAATGAAAAATCCACAAATAGAACTCTCAACTCTTAAGATCCCAAAAAAGTGTCTCATTTTGATCTTTGTCTACCCCCATTTGGCTGTAAAGTCTGAGTCAACGTTTGTCGATCTCCTAACGAGAGATAAAGAGGTCTCTCTCCCGACACACAAAGCACTAATCACCCTAGCCATTGTCACAAGTTTCCAAGGGGCTCATTTCGACCCCCCTGCCCACTTGATGGCATTTGCTGCATCCCCCTCAATTACTGGCCATTGCCCGCCCACAAAGTCAGGGCTCTCCTAATGGCTAACAACTCAACTTCGTTAGAGTCTGTCACTCCTATTGGATCTGAAAAGAGATGAATATCTGCAAGAATCCCTCAAGATCTCCCTATCCCCATAGGCCTTGGTTTTACACCTAGAAGCCCCTTTGACATTAAACTTAAACACTCTTGGTTAAGGGGAGACCAAGCCTCGATTCTAACCTTTTTACTAAGCCTACCAAACAAGCACCCTCCCAAGAAGTATAGAGATCCATTAAGCTAAGGCCTTTAAATTCCGTACTGGCTGCCAACCAAGTGCATAGCCTCCATTTTGCCATTTGGAATGTCTTCCTTTGATCTTTGGTTCTCATAGATTCTCATTTCTTAGGTTCCTCTCCTTCCAAATTGACCAAAGGATAACTGACGGAATGGTATTTCTGTTCCAAGCCACATTCATCTTGAGTTCTACTTTGGAAATGACCCAGCTTTACACGATCGTTGTAAAGGAGCTATGAAAAACCCAAAAAACTACCATCATGGAGACAAATTTGGTCCAAAGATTTTTCACTATTGAGCACCATCCTAGCAAATGGTCGATGTCTTCCTTGAGGTCTCCTCAAAGAGGACATGAAAAGGTCGTTGGTAGACACGAAGATTCCCCTCCTATTGAGTTTTGTCTCGGACAAAATTCACTTTTTTAGGGCACACCAAGAAAAGCTTATGAGAGGGCAGCAAAGAGAGAAGAAAGGGAAAAAGAGAGCGTTGCTTCCATTTAATCTCTTCCAACAATGCTTTCTTTTTAAGACAATCTTTTAAATCTTTTCGCCGCAACAGCTCATTCGGAGAGAGAGGATTAATCTCTTCTTGCTAATGCAGAAGAAGCAACTCATCCAACCAGCTTTGATCATCGACTATATCTGCCTCTCTCCGAGATTGGGCCCACTGCTTCAACTTCTCTTTAACAAATTTTAGTTTTTGCAGCAAACAAAAATCCTTCCACCCCACAGGCTGAGACCCCCTCCACCAAAGCTCTACTCACTCCTTCAGACCATCGACCTTAACCCAAGCCAACTCAAAACGAAAAGGGGTAGGACCCCACGAATCCTGACAAGAGTCCAATAAAATAGGAGTATGATCAGAAATCTGAATGGGAATCACACGAAGAGAAGTAAGATGGAAACACTCCTCCCACCTAGAATCAATCAAAACATCCTTGGATTTTCTTGTGCTTCATGATCAATGTGATTCACATATTTCATATTTAACATTACATTCCCCACCTACCCTTATTTCTTTATCTTTTTGTTTTTTGAAAGGTGATTTATTAAGAGAGAGACAATGGCTGCAAAAGGTCCCAAGAAGGCCACAAACAAAGAAGCCCTATCGGGTCAAAACTGAAAAAAAAAATAAAAAAAATAAACGGAGGTTGAGGTGCAAAAGAACCCAGCAGGGCCAAAAGAGGGACATCTAACTAGGATGGCTTGCCAAATGCAGCCACATACAAAATCATTTAGGCTATGCAGTAATCAATGCCACTTATAAACATTAAATTCCTCAAAACCCCTTTCTTAGACAAAGAATCCGCTTCTCCATTTGCCCCCTGTATTAATTGGTATTTGGGTCTTCTGGAGCTGAAGTGGAAGTTGCTTTAACCCTTGACGAAGATTACAGGAAATCCCATTTTGTTTAGACCTGCTTGGTGAAGTGAGCCCAATTTCGTTGGATTTGACCCAGTTGTGCAGAATCAACGAGTTTGATGCAGAAAAAGAATTTATGATCCTCTGGATTAATATTTGCCATTTTTCTTGAATTATTTTCTGATTTTTATTGCATTTTAAGTTGGTTTCTAATTTTGGGTCATTTCCATGGTGTCTATAAATATCCATGGGAGGTGGGATTGGGGCCGGAAATTTATTGTATTCTTATGTGTGCTCATGTTGGAAGAGAGAGAGAATAGAGAGAGAGTGAAGAGAGAGATTGGTGATCTCGTTCATATCGGAGAGGGGAGGATTCATGTAAGTCTTTATCTATTCCATTCAATAAAGAAGAATCTCTTGTAGTTTGTTCTCTATGTGTGCTCATGTTGATGCATCTTCATCATCTTTGTTTGTGATTGCATGCGTCTGATTCGATGGCCAAAACGTGATCATTGAGGTTTCGATCCCACCATCATTTAATTATGTGTTTTATAAACATTTCTGTTGTGGAAATCTCAGATCCATTGTTTTACATGCACCTAGAAAACACCCCCTCAAAGTTTGGATAAAGGAGAAAGAACCAGATTTGTAGAGATCAGCAATTTTCTCAATAATATCTACAATAGCCCAAGGGAAGGGAATCAACATTTGATGCCCACCTGATGGTGCAAGAGGAAGCATCTTCAACAATTAGAGGAAGAAGCCTGTTCTTCATGGCAAGCTTGATGTCGAGAGAAGGGCCTTAGCTTAGGTGACATATGCGAAGCAGGGATGACATGGGCCAGAAAAAAGTGACAATGGAGATCCGTTCCTTACTTTTCATCACACCACCTATGCCAAAATGCCCTGGAGCCCCAACATCACCTGTCAAAGTTTAGGCTTTATTTCTTTATCTTTTGCCAATACCATCTGAGTTTCATTATTGGGTCACTTTTTATAATCGATATTTTTTAGTTCTTTTCTCATATTCCGCTAGCTCATGCATACCCTTTCCCATTGCTTCGATTGCAACTTTTAGCCGTTCATAAGAAAGTATGTTTATCCTCCTTTTCAAATTGCCTACAAATTTTTCCTATCTGTTTCAATTTATCTTGTCTTTATGTATTATGCGCAACAACTGGCAGCATGTGCAACTCTACTTCCATGTGAGAATTGGAAACTGAACGATTTACACTGCTTGGAGAAAATGTTATCTTTCTTTCATTGGATCATTGTCGTCAAAGAAACCCTTAAAAGCTCCCCATCTATTGCCTATTATTCAAAATTCTTGCTGAGGTAGCTATAATTCTTGAAAGATCCAGAGAGATCTCCTTGGGGATTTTTTTAACGGGGATTTTTTCTCGAGCAATTTCTTTGGCAATCTTTTTGGCGAAGGGATCAGCTATGACCATTTCATTCTCAAAAGGCTTTTCTTCAGGAAGAGGAATTTCTTCTTTAACAGGAGGAGAGATTTGATTCAGGATTCTCTCATAAGTATCATTTTCAATCTTAGGCCACCACTTTTGGTAAAAAGTCTGATAAAGAGATGGTAAACCGTATAAGTCCTTTTTTACTTCAAACTTCCATTGGAAAATATAAGGGATATGAAATTTAGCAAAGAAGCGAAGCATATTGATGGCTTCACATGGAACCTTTTCTTTAACTTGAGAGAACTTAATAAACAAATAACGAAAATTATCAGGTAAGATTTTCTGAGAAGCACCAAAATATGACCACCAAGTGAAGAGAAACCAGGATGGGAAATTACGATGAATGGGAGTGACATCAGGATTTTCTTCTTTGAATCTGATGAACCAGGAATGATTATATTGGCGATTTTGCCACATCAAAGCAAATTTCTATGCATCAATATAATCCCAATAATTGAAGAACTCAGTCGAATTGTATAATTGGACTGATTTTGTCATGTATAAGGGACCATCCCAATCTTCCTCAGTAAGGATTTTGAGAATAGTGAACTTTGAATAAGTGATGATACCATTTGCATTCTTATTGTGGAAGATGAGGACACTTTTCGTCTGATGTAAAATATTGAGATACCAATCTCTGGTTTTCCTTTTATCAGGGGAATAAAAATGAAGCCCCTTGCCAAAGAGAAAATAAACATTATCTTCAACAGATCTTTTTTCCATAAGACAATCTGAAGTAACAAGAATTCTGTTACCAGTGTAAAGATATAATTCTGATTGACTTGGGCCTTTTGTTGGAGTAAAACCCTTTTGGCTTTCTTCTTGATCTGCCAATTTCTCTTTCCCTTTTTTCTGCATGAATGGGGAAGAGCTACTTGCCATTTTGTCGTCCCTGAAGGAATTCTGTAGTAAGAAAATCAGGGAGAGAGTTAGAATTTCCATTAATAAATTCAATCTTAAATTCAAATACTGATAAAATGGATTGCCATCTAGCAAATATTTGCTTAGAGACAAGATTTTTGACATCTTTTTCCAGAATTTCTTTTGCTGCTTTACCATCCACTCTGATGAGAAATTCTTTGTTCAATAAATCATGTTGGAATTTCGTCACACAAATAACTATGGCAAGAACTTCCTTTTTGATGGTTGAATGTTTCTTTTGTGCTTCATTCCATAATCCAGAATTAAATCTTATTAATTCTTCTTTTGAGTCTTTTTGTTGTAAGAGGATTCCACCATATCCGACATCAGAGGCATCAGTTTGAACTATTTTAAAAGCTTCTGGGTCAGATAAACATCTGCAAGGAAGATTTTTAACTCTTTCTTTAATCTTTTTTACTGCATTAGTGTGATGGATAGTCCATTCCTGAGGATTTTTCTTTAACCTTTCTTGGATAAGTTTTCTATCTTTTGCCAAATCTTGATAGAAAAATCCAACATAATTTAGACATCCAAGAAATCTTTGTAGCATATTTTTATCCTTAATTTCATCTGAAAATTTATCAGCAAATTGAATAACTCTATTAGTTGGAGTTATTTTTCTGTCTTGGATCTCAAATCCTAAGAACCTGATTTTTTTGCTGAAAGAGATTCATTTTTCTTTTAGATAAAGCCAATCCATTTTCTTTTATGACTCTTTTGAAAATACCCAAGTGTTTCCAATGTTGTATCACAGATTCTGAAAAGATAAGAATATCATCAATGTAAACAATGGCAAACTAGGTGTAAGACGAGAAGATATTATTCATAATATTCTGAAATTCAGATGGAGCATTTTTCAATCCGAAAGGCATTACATTCCATTCATAATGCCCCATTGGAATAGTGAATGTAGTTTTATATCTATCTTCTTCTTTTATCTGGATCTGCCAAAATCCTGATTTTAAATCAAATTTTGAGAATATTTTGGCATTGTTTAATCTGTTTAGCAAATCTTGAGTATTAGGCAAATGATACCTAATAGATTGTAAGACTTTGTTTAAAGGTTTATAATTGATTACCAATCTTGGAACTCCTCTTTCTATTTCAGCGGCCTTTTCAACATAAAATGCCGTACAGCTCAAAGGGGATTTGCTTTTTCTAATTAATCATTTCTTTAGAAGATCATTGATATCTTCTTGGCAAAGCTTTAAATGAGCAGCATCCATTTGGGATGGACGAGCTTTAGTAGGAATATCTTTTTCATTAAAATCTTTTACATATGGTAATCCTACTATGTGTCTTTTTCTATTCCAAAAGGCTGATGGTAATTCAGAACAGCATTCTTCTTCAATCTGTTTGGTGAATTCTTCTAATTTTGTTTTAAATTCTTTTTTCTCTAATTCTTTTGTTATTTGGACAGATTTAATTTCATTTTTTAGTCCATTTATGTAATTTTCTCTTGTGGCGATAACTTGATTTATCCTTTGGATTTTCGTTTCACAAGGATTATCTATAAAATCAAG
This sequence comes from Chimonanthus salicifolius, assembly GCA_013350335.1. Lineage (NCBI taxonomy): Eukaryota > Viridiplantae > Streptophyta > Magnoliopsida > Laurales > Calycanthaceae > Chimonanthus > Chimonanthus salicifolius. Next base: position 54,706,790 of record CM023535.1, on the reverse strand, counting down.
ATTTACTTCAATCCCTTTGATATTTGTAGAAATTCCTTTTGTTGTTACAGAAAAGGGTTGGATTTGAAGAATAAATGGGGATCCAAGGAGTACATCATTAACAATATCTTTTGAAATAATAAAGGGTGAAGTAACACAGACTCCTTTCATGCAAACATGAACATTTGGGATTTTTCTTTTTATGGAAATAGTCGTTCCATTAGCAGCAGAAACAAATTGTTTTGATTCACTTGTAAATTCAATAGGAACGATTCCAAGTCTGATAACATTTAAGTCTGCACCAGTATCAATTATGGCATTGACAATCTTCTCAAAGTTTTTTATTTTTATCTTTACCTGAACTCTCCACTGTTGGTAAATACATTTTGTAGGAATTACACCAGTAGAGATTTTGCTAATTTCCCCTTTAATTCTTTGGACAAATTTTTCTTCATCGTATTTTTCAATAGCACCATCATTTTCTAACCAAGTTAACCTTTCATCAAGCTCATTTTGTTTTTTGGTTAACTCTATTCTTAATTCACGAAGTTCTCTCTTCTGATCATTTAATTCTCTTTGTAAGTCTGAGAGAGTTAAGGGTTTATTTATAGTATGAATTTTTCCTGCTCTATTCATAAGGTCAATCATGGAATAGGTTGGTGTGTGAAATGTTTCTTTCTCTTTTGTCTTTTTTTGATAATATGGTGCTTTATCACCATTTTCATCTTCTTCAAAGGAAATCTTTGGTTGTGAACTTTCTCCTTCTTCTCCTCCCCCCAATTTTGAAATTTGATTTTAAAATTGAACTTTTTTCTCCGGATCGGGTATGTTATCAACCATTTCTAGAAGTAATTTTTGAGGGGCAGTGAGGACACGGATATGGATACCAAGATCTTCTTCAGATGGTATCGACCATTCTCCATCAGATTCTTCATCATCTGAATGACATGTACATGATTGGAATTGTTTGATGAGCTGAACCTGGGGACTATTTTCTTCAATGTCAGTTGATGAATCAGATTCATATTTTTCTTCTTCTTCTGAGGAACTCGAATCAGATTGTTCCTTTTCAGTATTTTCCTCTTCATTTTTGTTATTTATTTTTTTAAGTTTCTTTTTAGAGGAATTTTCTTTTGTGAAGCATTTATTTGAATAATGACCCTTTTTCCCGCAAGTATAACAAGTTGGAACATTTTCTTTTATGTATTTCTTTTTGAAATATTTTCTAGATTTTCTTTTGAATGGGATGAGTTCATTGGATTTTCTCTGTTTCTTATATCTTCCGGGTTTATATTTTCTTACCATTTTGTTTCTTCTATCTGGGTTAAATCTAGAACGCGAGGGTTTTCTCTTTGATTCAGGTATTTGATCTAAACCAAACTGGAAACAAAAATCTCCTAATTCTTTATCTCCAGAATATTTTCTCATTTTTTCAGCTTGTTTACTGATCTTTAAATCAGTACAAAGAGTCATCCCAACTTTGTTAATTCTTTGTATAATTCCTCCGAAAGTCAGCAAACTGTAATTAATAGTACCATGCATTTCTTCTCTCAAGGAATTACGCACCTTTTCAGCAAATAAGGGTGGTAATCCTGAAATAAATCTTTCTTTCCAAATATCAGAATTACAATCATTTAGTTGGTAAACTTTTGATAAGAATACATCTCTATACCAACGAAATTCTCCTAAATTTCTACATCTCAAACGGTGTAATTGCTGTCTATTTTTCTCCTTAATTAGAGCAATTCCTCCAGTGAATTCATTGAGGATGCATAGAAGCAAGACACTAACACAATCAGATTGAGTTTCCCAATTATCAGGGATTTGACTAGTACCTGCTTCAAGCTTAACAATGGGGTCTACTAAGTTTCCTGTGGTTTTGTCTCTGTAAAGGATTCTTCCAAGTTCATCCATTGTGACAGCATTTTCTATTTCAAGTCTTTGGGTTCCAGTTAATCCATAATTCCACCATCCTCTTAATATTCCATTGAAAGAGGTGGTTATCATGAGGAAAATGTTTCTTGGAGTATTTCCTCTGACTTCACAGACATTACAGTATATTAACATACTGTGAACCATTTGGACAATTTGATATTCTGTTAATCCATCTAAGTTCCACTCATATAAAGAATTTCCTGAATAGATTAATTCTGAGGTGTATGGAGCCTCTTCGAGTTGTAGATCAAAAGGGGTTGGTCTAGGATAATAATTTTTTGTCTCTGGCAATTTTACCTGAGGATTCCATTTCTTTAGACGATTTATTAATGAATTCTCCGAAGCAGAGACTCTTACGATGCTGAATCCTTTTCCTCCCATATTGAGGCTTTCCATCCTATTGGATAATTCTTTTTGCATTTCGTCTGTCATTTTGAATGGTCCTTCTTGCAAAATAATCCCTTTAGGTAATTGTCTGGGAACATAAACTGCATTGGCAGAGCTTTCTTCTAATTTTTCTTCTTTATCTTTATTGAATTCGGGTTTTGATTTGATTGTTCTTTCTATTCGATCTATTTGTTCTCCAATGGTTAATAGACATAGATTGGTAAAATTTTTTTGTTCAATTATATCTCCAATACCTATACCTATGTCTTTAGCATTTGGATCTGGTTTTGATTCATAAATGGATGCATTTTTTACAGGCATGGCATAATTCTTGGTTTCTGTATTAGGAACAGAAATATCAAGTTTCTTCCAAGGTGGGTGAGATTTATAAATTTCTTTTCCTTCAGTGTCTTTCCAGGTTCTTGTTGTTCTTCCTATAACTCTTATTTGTTTTGTGCTTTGAGTTTCTTCTTCTTTGATTTTCCCTTTTATAAAATATTCCATGAACCAATCAAAGAAAGGTATATTTCTTTCTTCTTCCTCCATTTGGAAATACCATAATTCTCTCATTTTATCTTTTTCTTCTTTGTTAAACCTTTTAAAGAACCAGAGGGGAAGGGTGAGAAGGTGAGAAGGGAAATGGTGATACGGATTTTAAGAGTTAATTCGAAAAGGTCCAAAAGTAATTGCAACCGTACATCTCAACATCGGGACCCCCCAAAGTATTTTCCCTTTTGGAGAGTCATTTGGTTTATTGAAGTTTGAATTCAAATTTCAATTGTGGTGCAATTAGTGGTCTAAAAGAGTCTTCGTTTGAATTTTGTATGAGGTGCAATTTGTGTCTTGGCCTTAGTTTTTTGTCTGAATTCAAATACAAATTTGAATTCTAGTGGTCTCCATTTTTATTAGAGTACATAAAGGCCAATTCTATATATCTAGGTTTGTATTCAAACATGGAGGATAAGCAATGAAATTTGATTAGAAGCTTTGAGCTTTTTCCTTGGTTGGTGATGACTTGAGCCTCATTATAAGATGTTGAGTCCTAGTCCTTGGTGATGACTCCAAGGAAAGCCTAGGTGCTAATTCCCAGGCAATTATCCCTCTACCTTATATGTCCTACTTTTCCAATTTCAAGCCCACCTTTTAGTTTTGAACTTTATCCTTAACTTGCCCACTTGGACTATCAAACAATTCCTGATCTTTTTCTGTAGTTTCTTAGCCCCTTAAAATCCTAATCCTTAACCTGAATCCCATCTAAACCCCAAAGTACTTGACATTTGCCATCATTTGTGGCTTGCATGTCACATTTGATAAACCATCTTGCCATCCTGCATCACCTAGTGAACTGGGAAACAATGAACTTGCCTTTAGAAGATGGGGCTTTAGGCACACGAAACATCTTTCTAAGGAATGCTCTCTCTTAGCAAAGATTTGTTTTAAGTCTTCGTAGAGGAGAGCGAGGCTCTCTCGAGAAGAATGGAATAATAGAATTTTTGAGATAGACCTTTAGTTTGGAATCATGTTATTGTGTGAATCAAATTTAGAGTTACTTCTTGGGCATGTTTGACGCATGCATTCATAACGCATTCTATTTTTGAACTTGTGTAGTTGGGATGGTGTATTGTTATTGACGTAGCGGCAGCGGTGCAGATTTATAGGAGACTGGTCAAACTCGATAAAATCGATTCAAACGGTTAAAGGTCTAATCAAATTGGTCAAACTTGGCTTAGGATATGTGGATAAAAGTTAAGAAGGGAAGGGTATTTGTGGAAAATGTGGAAAAATTGGGTAAGTGGGTAACTAGGTATAAAGTGAGGGGTAATTATGTAAAGAGGAAGATTGTTTCTACCAAGGGCATTAAATGACTTGGGATGATGGTGAAAGGGTGGTGCATTTATGGGACTGTGAAAGAAGATTGGAAGTGGCTAAAGGTTTTGTGTCTTCACGTGGGCATGGAAGAAGGAATGGGTTTAAAAAAAAAGGCAAAAGGGTGTTGGATAGGTTGAAACAAAGGGAGGTGCATTTATGGGACTGTGAAAGAAGATTGGAAGTGGCTAAAGGTTTTGTGTCTTCACGTGGGCATGGAAGAAGGAATGGGTTTAAAAAAGAAGACAAAAGGGTGTTGGATAGGTTGAAACAAAGGGATGCAGCGATGGAAGAGGGGGATTGGGGAGCAGCGGTGGTTTGAGATGTTGCAGGAGAAGACAACGAGAAGGATAGATTTGAAGGTTGCTTGCAACAGCGGCAGAAACACCTGGGATAATGCCCAGATTTTGCGGTCAGTCATCGGGATGCGACAGACCGCCGATGAAGACAAAAGGGGCTGGATCTTGGCCAGCAATCTGATAAGTCTGCAACTTAGGCAGAGAAAGGGAAAACAAGAAATATAGAAATAACAGATAAATTCAATTCTTATTCAGTATTCACGAAAGGTATCCTCTCATTTTGACCCTACAACTATATATATAGAAAAAATAAAAGCACTCCTAACTAAACTCAACAAGACTATGACCGACTATGGTCTTTTTAATTAAGCTAGGACATTGGGCTGGAATTACATTATGGACCGATTAATAATCTAATAATAACAATAACTAAGTTAAAATGGAAGTGGGCCCCTATCGTAGCTAGGCGTGTGTGTCCTACATCAGTTATCTCATGTAGAGGTGTGTTGTTATTTTCTATTAAGCATTTTGGCTCATCTTTACCACATATCGTTTTATACTTTTACTTTTAATAGAAGTTGCCAATTATATAAAAAAGGACCTTGCCTTGATTATTTTCCATACAAAACCGAAAAGAAAAATCTAATAAAGGTTTTTTAGAGTTACGAGGGGATAATCATTAAGGTTGTGTTTGGATGAGAACATGAAGTAAGAGAAGTCTCCTCACCTTTTTTTTAGCAGTCACAAAGAGACATATTACTTTTTTATCCATTTGGTGGGCATCTTCTAGCCTCCCTTTTTTTTTTTTTGGTAGTTGTTGGCTCTTCTTATTGATTAATGAAGTTACCTTTCAAAATAAAATAAAATAGAGATATATTAAAGAGAAAAGAAGAGTACATTGTATAGAGTATAAAAGACTTATTTCCTCCCTCAAGTACATGGAAACTTTATATTGTAATTCAAATACAAAGAGAACCACCAAAACAACCCTCCGATCCCTTAACACCATTTATCAAGAAATAATAGGAACAAATACTTAACATAAACCAACATATTCATGATTCCTATCCACTTCCACTTTAGCAAGAAAGTTTGCTATCCCATTCGTTGACCCCTTCCTCACATGCTGGAAGGAAACATCCACTGTTGATGCGAAGGCTTTGATCTCCCATACCACTGAGAATAATTTCCAAGGCAATCTTTTGCTTCCCATTACCCACGACATTCACAGGATCCCCCTCAATAATCGGCTTACCTTGACCATAATGTGCCCACAAAATCGAGGCCCTCCTTATCTCCAACAGTTCTGCCTCATTACTTTGACACCTATTGGTCCATTAAAAACAATAGTTACTTTATCTGAGCTACACAAAGCACCCCCAACTCCTGCTGGTCATGGTTTGCGTCCTGTTGCTCCATCTACATTGAGCTTAAAAACCCCCCGATGAGGGTAGACACCAGACTACCCTACTCTTTGCCCTCCTATACTTCCTAACCAAGCAACTCTCCCATGATCTATAGAAATCTGACATTGAAATAGCAACAAACTCCTTGCTAACCAATAACCATGCATATAATTTTCACTTAGCACATTCGAAAACCTCTTGCACCCATCTAGATTTGTTCTTAAACAATCTTACATTTCTTTCTTTCCACACAAACCACAATATGGCTGTAGGGATAGTATTTGTAGCCACTTTCTTCCTACCAACCTTTTGAACTTGCCAACTTACCACAATGCTATAACACAACTCACCAAACACCCATACGACAAACTTATACCGAAGTGCACTTTCCATGGGACAATTATTGAAAATATGATTGAAATGCTCCTCGGTGACCACAAAGAACACAAGAAAGATCACCATCGCCATTCAAAATGCCTTTATGGCTAAGCCCGATCTAGTGAGAACTTTACCCTTCAAAGTGCACCAAACGAAAGCCTGAACATGAGGAGTTACTCCCAACCATGACAACGAACTAGCCTCAGACACACTGTTGTTATTTTTCATTGACAAAGTAACTCCTGCCTTTTAACCGTATATTCTCCTGATGGATCTCCTATCTAGATACGCTCATCATCCTCATCCGTGAAAATGGGTATATCCCCTAAAAAGGTGACGAGCTCCTTGAAGCTATTTAGCTCAAAAGCTCTCACTTCTTCTTGGGGTAAGAGAAGTAAGAACATCACTCCTCCAAGTTCCCTTGGAGACTCATGATTTGTATGGTTTAAAGTGGACTTAGAAAGGCAACATAAATTGTGTGTTAGGTCTTTTTTATTTTTATAATAATTATGAATTTATAAAAGAAAAATATCTGGTGGAGATCTGCATGTGGATTAAATTTCATTTGAAAAGTCAAATCTTAGAAACTTGATCTTAGTCACCCGAGCTCTAAACTTTCAATTCCATTGGTAAGATTTTTTTATTGAACTAAAAAAAATAGAGAAGGAAATAGAAGCATGACTATATGCAACCCTAGTGATGGTTGCACAGAATACATCCTCTTCTTCTCTAGGAGAAGTTGGGTGATTATTGTTTGAGTCAACCAGGATACATTTAAGTAAATCCTTTTGTGCTCTTGTAAAACCTTCCTCTTCTCAATACTTTGTTTCAGACCTATTTGGAAACCAACTTGTCCCCTCTAAACTCTAAGATTTTGTCCATGCAGCCTGCTTATACAAAGTACTTACTCTTTATTAGCTTCAAGTGAGAAATTTCGTGATGTCTAGCATCTATTTCTTTGTTGGTGTTATGATGAATCAGTTGAATGCTTGGTTCTTCTTTCTATCTTATATTTGGTTGGGGTGAGCATGGATTATGCAGAAAGAACAAAACAAGAGACATGGTTTTAAGTAGATCTTCCATATAAAGGTGAAAGTTATGTTTTGGGCTATATTGGTTATCTCGCACCCAAAACCCACTATAATTTTGGCATTGATGATTTGGGAGGTTAATTGCAGAAGGGATTTTGTGACTGCAATTGCTTGGGTGAGAGGCAAGAAGAAAGTTTTGTGTTGGTTAATCATAGGAGAAAGACTAAGATGAATATAAGATACGGAACTTTTATTCATTCACATGAAGTGATCCACCAACCTGAAGTCGGACTTGGCCTGGAGAGGCCTCGCTCCTCCAAGAGTGCAAACCTTTTCTGGTATGCTATGAAAGAGATGATTTTGACTAGATCAACCCTTAACAAGTGTGGACTACTCAGTTCATATGACAACCTTCAATGCACTTTTTGTGGTCAGTCAGAGGAGGGTATCAATCGCTTGTTCATCAAGTGCCATGTGGCCAGGAAACTGTGGACGAGCTTTGCAAATATCCTGGGGGTTTCTTGGGTGTTTCAGCGAACATGTGATGGAATCGTTCAATCCTAGTCCTTTCGGCAGCCCAATCCCAAATTTAGAGCGACTTAGAACACCATTCCAACGGTTATTTCGTGGACTGTATGGAGGGAAAGAAATGCCAGGATTTTCGAGCATAAGATGTTAGAGGAAGATGATCTGATCCTGAAAGCCAAGTGGAGGTTGTTCACGTGGCTCTCTGCTCGGATGGAGTTTAAGGGTATCAAGTTAATGGATTTCCTTAACTCTTGGGAGGGTTGTCTTGGTGGGGGACCTAGGAAGCCTAGGGTTCGAGCCTCCTGGAGTCCCCTTGATCAAAAACACGCGTTTAACGTTGATGGGGCAGCAAGGGGGAAATCGGGACCGACATGTATAGGAGTGCTACGTGACTATAAAGGTAGGACATCTAAAGTTTTCTCGGAACCAATAGGCCAAAAGGATTCAAATGAGGCAACACTTATTAGCATTAGGAGAGCCCTGTCCATATGGTCTCAATTGTGGAAGGGGGGGATCAATTGTGGAAGGGGGGGACTCTACAAACACAATAAAGTGGGTGCTGGGCTCAAAAGGTCCCCTTGGAAATCGATCACAATAGTGGGGGAATTAGGGTGTTCTATTCAGGACGAGAGGTCTCGTCGTTGCGGTCCGAAGATTGGCAAATGGGGTGGCTGACTTCTTCGCTAAAAATGGGGTGGATTCTACTATAACTGGGGTGTTTCACATTGACAAATCTCAGGAGTCGTCTTTTTTTTCCTATTTCATAGGTGTTTTTTATATATTCATAGGCGCTTTGTGATATGATGTGCCTTTCTTCGCTATTCGGCATTCCACGGCTTCATACCTTTTACCCAACGATGCCTTTTCATGTACAATTCTTTTTAATGTAATTTGTTCTAATTTGTTACCATTCAAAAACCAATGGAGTAGCGGATTTCTTGGATAAAATGGGTGCTAAGAGGCAGAGTTTTTTTTTTTTTTTTTGTTATTGTTTCGGGTGGTGGTGGTGGTTGATTTAACATGATGTTTGATTTTCAAGAATGTATTTTAATAGAATTGGTATATCACTCTTATATTGTAAATATTATAAAAATGAACTTTTCAAAGAAGAAGTGAAGGACTATGATTCTAATGGAATAAATCGCAGAATCACAAGACATTAATATGGAAAATTCAGTGTTTCAGGAGTTTTCTTAGAGGAAAAATCCAAAATTTCAAGAAAATGGGCTTGATTCGGTTGTCTCCAACAGATGAATCTCAAACCTCACCATGGGTTAGATCAATTGAATTTGACTCACTCTAAAAGAAAGAAATTGAATATCTTAGAAATCTCTTGCAATTTCTAACAAGAAATTCATTGGAAAATTGAATGAAACTTGACAATCTTTCCCGATTTCAACAAAATTTCACCCACAAATTTTATGAACTTGGAAAATAATTTCATACAAACAAATTTATAGAATTTAAATCAACAAGAATTCATAAAATGAAATAAAATTTCACTCACCTTAAAAGAGGAAAATCACTTTAAAAATAAATGACCAACAAATTGCCTCTATCTTCTCTTTGAAGTTTGAAGACCAAGTCAAAGATTTCATTTACATCTTTACAAGGATTTTATGGGCCCCCAAAATCATAATCCAACAATCCATCTAATGAAAAATGGGCTTAGACCATACCTTGTGGACCTAGGCCCCTTATTTTACCATCTTTGGGCCTATAGCTCTCCAAATTAACTCATCTTTGGGCTATCAAAATTTTTATTTAATCCTAATACAACATGGATGATATGGTCTTACATCTTTCGGTAGATGCCTTGTATAAAGAAAGAAAAGAAAAGAAAAAAAGGCCCAAACCTCTTCTTCACTTGAGATTGGGACTAGAAGTGTTTTGGATTTTTTCTTTTCATTTTTAACATGTGTTTGAATTTTTCGAAAGGACTGACGTGATTTTCTTCAAGGGAGTGGGGTACCGTGTCTCCATGTTGAACTCTTTACTGATGCTTCTAGTACTATATTGACATTGTTTTTCAATATGACAAAGTATAATCACAAGTTCTCTTTGTTTGAATTCTTAGTATGGGAATGTTTATATTAATTGATAGCTTTGAGTAAAACTTAGATTTTCATTGGTGTCATTTTATGTGTTATTTTCATTTTAAACTTAACTAATTTAAATTTGTTTAATATGATTCTGATTTTGTTAATCCAATGTTTCGGGCTTTGCTCAATTTGACACTTCTTGGATTCTAACACATGTATCCATAACCAAGCGACTTCAGTTCCATAGATGCTTTCTAGCAAAGGCTTTGTTGTTTACATTGAGCTCCTCATTCTTTCTAGCAAATTCATTTCCTTTGCATGGATTCAGTTCTGACTGCTTCTGATGCTTTTAATATCTTTCAAAGATGGATTCATTTACTTCTTGGTTGCACATATCATATGCTCTCTAAGTAGTGATTCGTTTCTCTTTTCCTCTCCAGGGAATCTATGTATATGGTTTTGGGATTCCACTGTTCATAGACACTGATGAAACAGCAAATCGGGTCAAGTGGGGCTTATGGGTTGTTCACAAATTACTACTTACTGCAGTTTATGGTTTCATCTTGTTCATGCATCATACAAAGTGGAGAGAGAGATTACCTGGTAATTCATGGTTCATTGAAACATTATTTAAGTCCTAATAGTCATCCTTACTTTCTTGCAGACTCTATTTAATTTAAATGGATATGTTCTCTTGATTCATTTACGCTTTTTTTTTACAGCAAGACCTGCATTTCACAACTACATAGTCATGATGTTCTTATTGAATGCGATTGCATTATTTGCATGTGCTCTTCTGGGAAATGGAGCTGGATTGGGCTTCTGGTACTTTACTCTTATTTTGTTGATAAAAAGAACTGTGATTTGCTGCATTTTAAATGAATTCAGTTGCCCAAGATTTTTATTTGCTTGCCATGCTGTCCACAGGTTGTTTGATCTTACAACTGTCTTCTATCACTCTCTTTACCTACCTTTTCTGTATGCAGTCTTCCTGGCAGACTTTTTTCAGGTTAGCTATGCTTCTTCTGCTACAATTTTTGGTGTTCATTGTTTAAAGTAAATGTGATGCGGAGTACCACACGAGTTTCCATATTTACCAAGTTTCTATATTTAGATTTAGGATTTCCAGTTTTTCATAATTGTATTTTTTCTTTCATTTATTTGTTTAGTCCAATAGTTGGTTTTGTTTGGAGAAATTTAGTGATTTACATGTAATTAGGGCTTTCTAATCATTGGGGGTAGTTTGGTGTTTGTTTATTTGAGGGTTTTTTAGCCTTTTTCATGTTTTTAAGTCATTATATATATGATTTAACCCCTCCATACGGGATTAACACTTAATTAATAAAAAGAACAACTTTTGCTTTGTGCAAACTTGCCTCCATAGCAGGAAGCATGGTAAGAAGCCAAGTAACCTTCGTGAGAAACTAGGGAAGGCGAGAAGCCACAGGAAAATGTGAGAATCCTCTTCCAAGATCCAGGTTTTTATTTATCTTTTTTCTATCTCTCTCTTTTTCCCTTTCTTCTCTCTTTGTTGCCCTCTCAAACCCAGCTGAACTACTGTCCCAAAATCATCCTAGATTGTCCCAGAACCGTCCTATTGCTGTCCCAGATTTGTCCTAGAAAAATCTCTATTTACCGTCCCCACCTGTCCCAGATCCCTGTTTACCGTCCAGACCTGTCCTAGATCCTATCTAGACTCGTCCCAAGCCCTTCCTAAGTCCCTTACAGCCCTCCCCTACCCCAAACAGGCCCATAAACTGTTGTCCCAACCCATAACAGTCCCATATATGACTGTTTACTGCTGTCCTATCCATTGAGATCTCCTATTTTGCTGTCCCATACCGTTAAAGATCTCATATTCCTACTGTCCTACAATTTCTCCTTGCAAACAACCAATTTAATTCTTATTTCTGATGATAGATCTCCATATTTATGGGATTTGACAAACCCCTTTGTTTTGAGGAACCTTACTGCAAATGTGACTTGGTTTGGATTGTCTTATAATCACTTATATTAGATTCCAAGAATTTGCATGATTCTTTGTAGTAAATTTCTATATTAATTAATTGCATATATTAATTGGTATTTAATTTCAGCCCATTTTAGATTAGGGTGCATTATTTGATCCCTTTTAATCTTTAGGGACCACATTTAGACATTTAGGGTTACCCTATCCTTTGTCCTGCGTCAATTGGTATCAGTAGCAAGGTTGGATAGTTTCCTTAAACATCCACGATCCTAGATTTGCATTTAGTGTAAAAAAAAATAAAATTAATTAATTAATTTAAAAAAAATAAAAAATATTAAAAAATAATACTTCATCATGGCATATAGAGTTTAGGACATAGCATTTAGAATCATCTAGACATGTCAGGAGAACAACCCTAGCTTGGTTCAATGAGTTCCTCACCCAGACGACTGAATTTCAAAGGAGACAGAAATCCATAAATGCTAAATTCATTCCTGTACAACCCAAGAGCACCCAGTTGACTTCTAAGTTGACTGAACTCCGAGGAGTTGATTGTGGTGAGTACCATCAGCCTCATAAGCCTCAGGAATTTACCAAAATGAGGAACGTATCTTGAAGACTGTTCTTGTCCGTGCCCCGAAATTTTGGACGTCTAGATCCCAATTTTTTCCTCGATTAGCTATTGGGCATGGAACGCTACTTTGAGTGGCCTGACATGTCAGAAAATCGACGAGTCCGTTACTCCAAATTGAAATTGATGGAGCAAGCCAAGACTTTCTGGATGACGGTGGAACATAAAAGTAAGAGGTTAAGAAAAGACCCTTTAGATTTGACATGGGACGAAATGAATAAACAATTAATTGAGAAATATGTCCCTCCCTTTTACCGTCGCAGGCTCAATAATCACCCAATTCTTCGGGAACTGGACACATATGGTGAAAATAATGATGAATCAAAGGTGATACAATCTCATAGGTTACCCAAAACCATCGCGTCAAATAGAAAACCTCTAGATCCCATCCTAGTGTTAGTGTCACCTAGTCTATCTGAGTCTGTACATGCATCTGCACCTCACTATTCATGATTCACATGCTGAAATTAAAAGTCAAATTAATATAAGCGATGAACAATATAAGTTTGATGCAGATTCTCATTGCAAGTCCAAAGAATTTGATGAGGATGACCATGTGGAGGACCTCACACCTTGTCCAGGTCCAACACCTTCGCTTCCAGACCCCACCCCACATCAGAATGACCCTGATCCTATTGGCCTTCTTAACTCACAGCTTCAGCCCAGTCCACAGCCTGATCCACAAAATGATCCATGTCACGTACCAGTACAGTCCTTTCTGCCTTTACATGTACCACCAACTTAGCATCTACCTTTTGTACCTCTTGGCCTTTCTGATCCATTTCATGACCCATGTCCTATACATGCACATGTCCAGCCCATTCAGCTTGTAACTCCCTCACCTGTTCAAAGCCCAACAACTGCATCATCTAGTCCACCCTCACAGTTTAGAGTTGCCTTCAATCCTAATCATCACCTTGACCCTCCTACTGGTTTTCTGGACCCACTTCATAACATATGGCCTGCAAGTATACAGTTTTCACCGATCCTACCTTCTTTACGTTCCTTGCCACTCGAGAGAGAAAAGATAGAATTTATCTTGGTCGAGGAAGTTGTTTCCACAGTTACAGGACATCAGCTACATCCTATGATGAGGAAGCCTAGGCCTATGACATATATCACTTGGTTGCCTGACTTTGAGCTACATCGATTTGCTCCGAATTTATGGGCAAGACTTCGGAGTCTTGTCTCGGCGGAGGAGCATTCTACTCACATCTTGTTTTTGTCGCCACTCAGAGTTGTTCGTGTTGTCAGTTTCGGATTCAGAGTATACCATCGTTGGTGAAGGAGCCGATCCAGCATTCTTATTGTGGTTAATTCTGATTCGTTTGGATGACACCTGAAGACCTCATATGCGCTTGTTTGCACTTTGAAGACCCCACACTGGGAAGACGCGTGTGTGGTTAGATTGTCTTTTCATCTATTTGAACTTGAGATCTAGTTCTTTTTCAGATGGGGAGATTGATGCGGAACACCACACGAGTTTCCATATTTAACAAGTTTCTATATTTAGATTTAGGATTTTTAGGTTTTCATAATTGTATTTTTTCTTTCATTTATTTGTTTAGTCCAATAGTTGGTTTTGTTTGGGGAAATTTAGTGATTTTACATGTAATTAGGGCTTTCTAATCATTAGGGGTAGTTTGGTATTTATTTATTTGAGGGTATTTTGGTCTTTTTAATATTTTTAAGTCATTATATATATGATGTAACCACTCCATACGGGATTGACACTTAATCAATAAAAAGAACAACTTTTGCTTTGTGCAAACTTGCCTCTATAGCAGGAAGTATGGTGAGAAGCCAAGGAACCCTCGTGAGAAACTAGGGAAGGGGAGAAGCCACGTGAAAAATGTGAGAATCCTCTTCCAAGATCCAGATTTTTATTTATCTTTCTTCTATCTCTCTCTTTTTCCCTTTCTTCTCTCTTTGCTGCCCTCTCAAACCGAGCTGAACTACTGTCCCAGAATCATCCTATTCTGTCTTAGATCTATCCCAGAACCGTCCTATTGCTGTCCCAGATCTGTCCCGATCTGTCCCAGATCCCATCTAGACTCGTCTCGATCCATCCCAGATCCCATCTAGACTCGTCCCAAGCCCTTCCTAAGTCCCTTACAACCCTCCCCTATTCCAAACAGCCCCATAAACTGCTGTCCCAACCCATAACAGTCCCATATATGATTGTATACTGTTGTCCTACTATTGAAATCCCCTATTTTGCTGTCCCATACCGTTAAAATCTCATATTACTGCTATCCTATAATTTCTCCTTACAAACAGCCAATTTAATTCCTATTTCTAATGATAGATCTACATATTTATGGGATTTGACAAACCCCTTTGTTTTGAGGGACCTTTACTGCAAATGTGACTTGGTTTGGATTGTCTTATAATCACTTGTATTCGATTCCAAGAATTTGCATGATTCTTTGTGGTAAATTTCTATATTAATTAATTGGTATTTAATTTCAGCCCATTTTAGATTTAAGGTGCATTATTTCATCCTTTTTAATCTTTAGGGACCACATTTAGGCATTTAGGGTTACCTTATCCTTTGTCCTGCGGCAAAATGTGTTTTAAATTTTTTTGAAATTTGTTTTTAATGCTAAACTGAAAAAAGCAATTTCAATGCTCAACCAAAGCAGTGAGGTTTGTTCTGCGACCAACTGTGTAATTGTGCCCTTCAATACTGTCATCTTGACTGGGGGTCATTGTACCCAGTCACTTTTCCCAATGCAATGTTTTGTGTCATTACCTGGCCCTAATTTGTTTTACAGGATGTACTTGTGTATATGATCTTACTTGTACTTTCTCTACACCAACTAAAGTACAGTTTTGTATGCTGAGATACTGAACTTGAAGGGCTGTATTTGGACGGGGAGAACTTAATGCAGGAGATTCTCCTAGGCCAAGAGAAATCAAGAGAAGCTCTACCCTTTGAAGTTCTCTTGCATATCTCCTTTAAATCACTTATCTGGATGGTTTTAAGTAGATAAGTTAAATAACGTAGAGGAACCTAGTCATAAGGCAACATGGTTTGTACCTTGGTTTTTTATTATTACTTTTTAATTGTGAATCCTTAAGAAAAATAATCCAGTGAGATTAAAGTTCATTTTATGAGCTACATGTGGATCAAATTTCAAGCAAAAATCAAATTCAAGCTGTTTGATCTTGGCGTTTGAATTAATCAGGTCTTTAAAAAACAGGGATGCTTGGTTATTTTCGATCATGAAGATCAAGTAGCTAAAATTTAAATTTTGGACTGAAATTTGGTCCACTAATTGTTCATTGAGTGAACTCCCAATTCTACCGATTCGATTTTTACTAAATTCCAAAAAGCATAAAAAAGAAGAAGAAACATAACCAGGTGCATTTTGACGGGTTGCATCTATGAACATCTTTTCCTCAGTAGGTGAAAGCTCTCTTGGTAGAGCTGGATAATGTCATCTTCTCGTGAAGTAGAAGTGTTCCATTTTTTGGGCCCCATTTTCTCTTGGTGACAACATCCAAACAAGAGAACTTGGATGTCTATAGGAGGACCTTCCCCACTTCTGTTTAAACACAGCCAATGTGTCCTTTTTTTGGTTGAGCATGTTTAACCTCTTAAAAAATTGCATGGAGTCTGGGATATATTTGGGATTCTTCTCACCAGTCAGTGTGGGGTCTCCACAAAATGTGGATGATGGTTGCCTCTGCATCTATGTTGCACAGAACTTCAATTTAGGTAACATGCTCGTGTAGACACCTACTTGTATGTTTTGACACTAAATGTTTGTGTTAAATCCTTGTCTTTAACGTATTGATGCCGTGTCCTTGACGTTTTCCATGCCGTGTACGGGCATCATAGCTCTGCGACATGAAACCCTTGTGTTTGAAACTCTATGCCTTAGAAGACAATGTTTATCAAGGTTTTGTTTTAAGAATTAAAAGCAGGAGGTCAACCATCTCTAGATTTTTATATTCCACCAGATTGCATATTGCAAGTATTGGCTCTCAGCTTCACAATATGCTGTGCAAGTCAATGTTGGAATGTTCTTAATTCAACATAATTATTTCTGCCTTATGATATTGCAAGATTCAGCATTGAGTTGCACCTAATAATCCGATATAACATTAAGTTGCAGAAGGCAAAAGCATTGTCATGTTCAGCGTTCTACTGAAATGGAACCTGCCTAAGCAAAATACGATGCCTTGATTGCATGCACTTGGTAGTGTGCGTTGTGTTTAACTGTTCATAATGTAAAACAAAATTATTGATTTTGGTTTTGTTTTATGATAATGATTACAGGAGGAAGATTTGCATTTGGAGAATGTGTACTACTCTGAGATGAAGGATGCTGGGTTCTTTGATGTTGATTGGGACTAGTTACTCTATGAAGATGGTTACTGTTTGGGTTCTTCCACGCCTCTGTATTAGTTATTGTATGCTCTCTGCCATCTGCCTTTTTCCTTCTAGTTGTGCATAGCCAGGTCCTGTACAATGACAATTTGATTACCTGTGGTTCCTACACTCTGTAGAAAAAAAGATCGAAAGGTTTATACCGTTTTAAATTGGTTACTCTTTATGTACCACACAGGTCATTAATCTGATGTATGAACTTCCATTTTCATTGGCAATTTGGATTTACTTGAGCATTAATCCATTTATAACCAACCAGTTGCTTGAATTTCAACTTGTTTCCCATGTCAAATATTCTCAAGTACTGGATCTTTTATTGTATTTTTTTAGCACCAAATTGATTCATCACTGTCTCCAGTAATGTTCTTGCTTAAAAATAGCAGACATAATTTGTTAAGTAAGTAAAAGCGATGAGGTTAAGCCAGTGTGTGTGGGTTTGGAGGTTTACACATGCTCGTGTGATTAGTCTCATCTCTAATGTGAGGTGGTGATACCTATGTTACAAAAAAAAGTTCAGAGTACTTTCTGGTCAAGTTAGATCCCAAGAATGCAAGGCCCGGGTATAACCTAAATTTGAATCGGGCTTTATATTTGAACTGTAATTTGAATTCGTGTTCTAACTGAGTAGAGTTGGGATTAAATTTTCTGAGTCGGGTCTAGGTCGGTACAGGTTGAGTCGGACCCAAGTTGCACCCGTAGGAGAGGTTGAGTGGGGAAAGGAGCATGCACCCATGTAAGACGTGCAGTAAGTGTTTTGTTGTTCTTCCTTTCTATACATGCACGCCGCATGAAATGGAATGAGCACTCTACAAGTGTGTAGCATTATTCAGTTAAATCTCTTATAGAAATTTTTTTATGACGGATATGTTCAGACTTTTAAAAGTACTCGATTAATTCTTAGGACATGTACAAGCTTTTCTATTTACACACACCATTTAACTTTACAAAGAGTAGCCCTTTGAACTGGATTAGAAAAAATTAAATTATGAATGTTGTTCACCATAGGGGTACAAATATCATTATCGGTCGATATATTGGTCGATATTTTTGTCTTTCCTCCCGATATCGGTCGATATTTTGATATCGGCCGATATGATACGGCCGATAATATCGGCCGATATGATGCTCTAAAAAATCGATATATATCGGACGATACGATATGTATCGGCCGATATTTCGACCCCTGGTTCACCATTTGTTTAGATCCTTTCTTTGAATTCCATTCAAAGTATGAACATGGTTTGAGTTGGAAAGTTAGAGAAAAAGGAAATATCATATAGTTGGTTTCTTAAAAAAGTCCACCTATTTCGTTTTTAGGTTTAGGAAGATGAGTAAAAATAAAGGAAAAAAGAAATTATTTCTTGTGTGGAACTCAAGATCAATGTTGTGCTTTTCAAGCTCAAAAGCCGATTGTTGTGGATCGATTTTCTCTCTTCCATTGCAACTTGGATCTCGCTGCTGCTGAAAAATGAGTTCCTGTTGGGCAGTAATATGAATGGTTAAGGAGAATGAGATGAGAAGAATAACCCCTAAAAATATTTATTGAAACATAATTAGATGGGATTAAGTAAATAGAGTATGGAATATAGATAGAATTTTATGTTTATCGAATCACCACATCTTCTCAAATGAATTATATAAAATCAACGCCTTATGAGATTATAATTTTTAAAGATTAAATTACAAGGCTAAAATAATCAAATAAGATATATTTTATGTATTTCTTTCTTCACATGGTCTTATAGACATTGCATCCGATAATGTAACCTAATAACTTTTCAAATCCTTATTCCATTCCCCATAGAAGTTCTCGTATTTTCAAATTTCTGGTGTCTTCTTCTCAAGTTTAAGCTTAACATAATATGTTTTCATCTTATACTCTGTTTTTATCAACGGGCACTCTCATGAATCTATCTTGTAGTTATTCTTTACTTTTCCGATTTTCTACATAAATAATGTGTCATGGATTGGTGAATTATATTCTTAGCTTGTTTTTGGAATTTTCTTTTTGGTGATGCAATTTTATTTTTCTTATTTTTAATTCACACACTCATTGAGAAGGTTGTGTTTCCCCATGAGTGGCATTAAAGCCACGGCTGGACCAGTTGAGAAAATTTTCTCATTTTCTTTAATTAAAACCACCGATATCGGCCGATATATAAAGGTTTTAAAAGCTAATATATATCGGCCGATATTTAAACCCCCTCTTGAAACTATAGGTAAATCATATTGTATCGGCCGATACGATATATCAAGCCGTACATTTACAATATCTCTGATATTTTGGCTGTGATATCGGCTAAAGATATCGGGCGATATTCTAAATATCAGCTGATATCAAATATTTTTAAACAAAAAAATTAAAAAGGTGATTTGCCGATTTATTTATTAAATGTTTATAAAGAAGAAATAAAATTTATTTTATATAACAATAAACATTCAAAAATAAATACAACAGAAAATATTTTAATAACTTATATTCTAAAAGAAAAGAAATTCGAAATTAAAAAAACGCCAACTGTACAGTTTGAAGAAAAAAGGAAATGTTGAAATTTTGGCTTCAAAATATTATCAAGTTTCCTAAAATTTATGATTCTAAAATATTCACATAATTTAAGATAAAATTTCGGTATAATTTATATAAAATTTTGCCCAAAATTTACATCGGGTGAAATTTAGCTGAAATTTTAGCTTGAAAATATTTTCAAGTTTCCTAAAATTTATGATTAAAGTTACCTAAAATTTATAATTCTAAAAAATTTACATAATCTAAGCTAAAATTTCGGTATAAATCTTGGCTAAAATTTTCGCTGAAATATATGGCTGAAATTTAAAACTAAAATTTAGACTGAAATTTCATAAATCTTGGACGAAATTTCGGCCAAAATTTTCAAAATTTCGGACAAATATGTTAGCAGAAATTTCAGCTTAATTATATCAGAAAGTTCGGCTTAAATTGTGGCTGAAATTTAGGAAGAAATTATGGCAAAATTTTGTCTGAAAATTATGGAAAAAATTTGGTTTAAACTTACGACAAAATTTCGTATGAGATTATGGAAAAAATTCGATTGAGATTATGGCAAAATTTTGGGTGAAATTTATGGCAAAAGGAAAAACTAATTTCTTCTTAAAAGAAGTGAGAAAAAGAAATGCAGAAATTTCGGCTGAAAATTATAAATACATGATTCAAGTTATCTAACATTTATGATTCTATAATATTCACATATTCGCACAATTTAAACTGAAATTTCGTTATAATATTACATAAAATGTTGCCCAAAATTTAGAGATGAAATTTGGATTGAAATTTCATAAGGTGAACTTCGACTGAAATTTCGTAACTTAAAAATAACATTTAAATATGTAAATAACCGATACTTAATGATAAAATTACATATCTATGAAATCCATAATTTTCTTATTTTTTTGTATTTTTTTTGAAATAAAAAATCATGGCGATATCGGCATTATTACTAATATTCGGTCCATATATCGATGTTGGCGATATTTTCACCCCTGATTGAGAGCCATGTGTAGATTAAATGGATGATTCTAAAAGCTAAAATGGATCATTACATATTGGAAGGATTTATATCCCCCAATTGTAAACATGGTTCTAACTTCTAAATATAGTTCTATTTGATAGGTATCGGATTCAAAGGGCTCAATACTTATCTCTAAGGTGTGTCGGGTGTTAAGATATATTAGGATATAATTTAGATTGTGATTGATTTTGATGATATTATGATGGGAAGAGCTATTATGTGTCTCTCTCAATTACGAAAGTAAGATCCTATGCCCTATATTATTTCTCTATTTTTATTCTTCTAAATAAAATCTAAATTTGTAGAGTACATTAAGAGATTACTTTTCTAATTTTCTAATTGAGAGATATACATAATATCTCCTACTAGGGGTAGAAATATCGGCCGAGATATCTCATATCCGCAGAGATATCTCGGGTTTTGGTCGCCCGATATATCTTGGCCGATACGAGATATATCGTCTATACGAGCGAGATCTCGGCCGATACGACCGAGATCTCGCCGATACAGCTGAGATTTGACAAGAGAGCAAGAGAGAAAGAGAGATATCGGCCGATATTCGTGGGACTGAAATCTCGGACCCAGCAATATTTCTACCCCCGTCTCCTACAATCTATCACAATCTCATCACAATCAATCACAATCTAAATTAATTAATAAAAATCAACCATAATTTAAATTAAATCTTATCATATCGTTATATAATAATATCTCCCACAATCACAAAACTGCATCAAAATCAATCACAAGCTAATTCATATTCTAAAATATCTTAACATCGGCTACGGCAAATAGTTTGAGCTGAGATTACGATTCATCTATTGACATTTTTTTTTTTAAGTCTTAGCATATTTTTCTCTCTTTTTTCCCTTTTGCAATCTACTTCGGTTTGAACTCCTTGTTAGAAAGTCAATTTAATAACCATTTTCGCTAATGATAGCATTTTACAGCAGTAGAAATAAGAAATATTTATTGTATTATGTGTTTCTATAATAGCCATCATTACTTATCATAATTTTTATCTTTTCGACTTTATGTTATTCATTAGCACAGATAGTTACCATCAATTAGGTGTGTTTTGTATTTTATCTTAGTACATTTCTCTATCTCAATGAACAACAAATCAAAGTTTTCCTTCAATCTCATCTCTCCATTTCTCTACTTCACCTACTTTCTACTGCATACTCTAGAAAGAATACGAGAAATGAAACACATAATGATGTAGGACACACGAAGACACTAATCCTACGTGGACTCACTTCTCTTTATTTTTATTTATTTTTTCTTAATTAGTAAATTATTATTTTCATTTTGGAATAATCAGGAAGTTTCTTAGTTTGTGTGGAATTCTAATCGCATGTAGCTTTAAGTCTAGATTTTCTTCTTTCGTTTTTTTTATAAAGCCATGTAATGGGTTGAGAGAAACAACTCTCAATGATATTGAAGGCATAGTCTTTTTCTATCTTTTCTTTTTATCTTTTTCTTCTTCCTGCCCAAGCTGTAGGTTGGTTATCCCTTTCTCTGATCTCGTCGAAGACTTGGGAATCCCTATCTTGGCTGGGTCGCTCTACTATATAGAGGCGATCCGCATCACATTCCATATCCCACTATTGAAAAAAAAAAAAAAAAAAAAGAAGATGTTCTTTCTACTGGTCCAAAGAGTTCTTGTAAAAAACAGATGTCGCATAAATGCAAATTGAGAGTTAATATGTTTTAAATATCGGCCTTAAAACAAATATCAGTCAATATTTCACGTATATTAGCTGATAGTTTAGCCTATACATTGTTCACACCATATAATACAATTGATAAAGGCTGCGTTGAATGAGGAGTAGAGGTTGAAAACGAGGTAACTTTCCTTTACCTCATTTGGTAATGAAGGGAAGGGGCGAGAAAATCTCAAATTTCCCCTCCCCAGCACAAATCCAAAAACACCTTCACTGCAAGAGGTGATCACTTTTTCTTCTTATACATTTTCCACTATAATTAGCAAACAAGAAAAGGGAAACACCTTTACCACTTATCCAAATGCAGCCATATAGCTAATATACCAAGTTTTTAATGTCTATATAAGAAAAATCCGACAACGTATTAGGACTGGATATCTAGCCCCAGGCCAAAAGGTTAATCTATTAGATGGACTGACCAAAGTTCTTTATAAATCTCTAAATCCTCTCCTTTATAACCAATGTGGGACTCATTCTCTGCCCCAACAAAACGATAGGTGGATATTTTGGATATTGGATTTATAGACAATATTTGAATCTAAAGAGTTGCAACAGTTGACTTTGCATTACACTAGGGTTTCCCTTTTTGCTACCAAATATATCTCAAATACAACATTTATGAGTATTACATAAGAACAAATTCTCTAATTAACACTTCAATGAAACTATACCAACTTGTTTACATGATACTCAACATATCAACTAGAAAGAGGTACCTTCATCGATACTTGTTTGTCAATTGGAGCAGTCCACAATGCTCATCCTTTGTTTTGTTGGCCTTTCCCCTTCACAGACCAACCTTAGAGTCCTCTCAATTTGGTATCCTCCTCCCAAGCTCCACTCCCTCTCTAGATGCAAACAATGGCTCTCAAAAACATTCAAAGTTATTCGTAGCTTGAACTGAATTAGAAACAAGAAATTCAGTTCCAGATCATTCATTTCATCTACACCCAAACCTACCAGTTTTGCATAGTAGGAATTTAGGTAGTTTCTGTTCACATACCTAATGATCATAAATCTTAATAGCATAGAGTAAGTGAAAAGGCTGAACTTTTAAACCAATACAAAGAACCTAAGCCAAAACATTTTTTTTTTCTTTTTTAGTCTGTTCGCCGAGCTGCAATAGTTGAAGGGCAAATGGGATCATTCGAGATTTCCTAAAAATTGATTTAGTGAAGTCCCCCATTTTGTATCATGGAAAAAGGAATGATATGACAAGATGGTACAAATATCAATTTTTTTATTTTTTATTTCGAGGCGATGATTCAATCACTTACTCAACATCAAGGAACTATTCGTACATTGTTGAATAGAAACTATGAAGCACGGATACGGCCAAACCCTTCGAGTATCGGTGGCTGGGGCGTTAGTTAGACCAAAGGGCATCACCAAGAATTCGTAGTGCCCATCATGAGTTCTGAAGGCTGTTTTTGGCACATCCTCTGGCTTGACTCAGATCTGATGATAGCCGGATCGTAGATCAAGTTTTGAAAATACTCGTGCCCCATGTAGTTCATCCAACATCTTCTCGATCACTAGGATTGGGAATCGATCTTTGACTGCTTGTTGGTTGAGTGCACGGTAATCAATGTGCATCCTCCATGATCCGTCATTCTTGCGCACCAAAAGTACAAGAGATGAGAAGGGGCTCTGACTAGGTCGTATGACCCCACTTGCAAGAGTTCCTGCACCAATTTCTCTCTCTCTGTTTTCTGATAATAAGGGTACCAGTAAAGGCGGGTGCTGATAGGCTTAGATCTGGGTAATAAGGGAATGTGATGGTCATGTGATCTGCTAAGAGGTAGTCCTTGTGGCTCACTGAAGATATCCTGGAACTGGGTGAACAGGTCATCAAGAGGTGTTGGATCCATCTTCGTGGGACTTTTGTCAGGGTTGGAGTGGAGAATAAATCTGGAGTAGATAACTCGGGTTGCGATTGGGGTCCAAATGTTTTGCCCGTCCTTCTTTAACTATCCGCACCTCCTGTTTCTCCTCACCTTTCCATAGCAAGGGTCGGTCGTGGAGATGGAAGACCATGGTCAGCTTTTGGAAGTCCCATGTGATGGGCCCTGGGGTCTGCAGCTATTGAGTCCCTAAGACCACATCGTACCCTCCTAGAGGAAGGAGATAGAAATCGGCCAGCACCTCTAGCCCTTGCAAATCCCATGACACTGTATCCGGTCTCCATTTGCTACCACGACTTCAAAGGTGGAGTCAGTTGTCACATGTAATGCCGCCTTGGTAGCGATACGAGGGCTTATGAAGTTGTGGGTGCTCCCAGAGTCCACTAAGATCATCACTATTGTTTGGCCCAGCTGTCCTTGTACGCGCATGGTCTGGGGAGCATGGCTCCCAGTCACTGCATGTAAGGAGATCTCTGACTGATAATCAGATCTGTCATTTCCTTCTTGATCCATGCCACCCTCCTTCGGTCCAACCTCTATAACATCTTCGAGCCAGCTACCCTCCATGAGAAATAGCATTTGGGTACGGCATTTGTGACCTAGTGCAAATTTATCAGCACAGTTGTAGCAGAGTCCCTTTTGCCGCCTTTCTTTCATCTCTGAAGGTGTCAACCTCTTAATGATGGGCAGGGGCAACTTAATGGGCCATGTAGAACCCAAAGCTGCCTGCAGTCCCAATTGAGACTGGTCAGTGTGAAATTGCTGCCTCCTGGTAGCAACCTTCTCCTCTTGTAGTCGGGCCAATCCTACAGCTTCCGATAGCGTCTGAGGTTTCAGCATCCTGACGCTGAGTTGAATGTCATCCCTCAAACCCCCGAGGAAGCAGCTCACCATGAAAGGCTCATGAAGGCCCTCAGTTTGATTTGCAAGCTCTTCAATTCGGGTCTGATAGTCTTCCACTGAGCCCGTTTGCCGCAGTTTAGTAAGGGAAGAAATAGCTTCTGTGTACGGAGACGGTCCGAATCGGACCATTAGACCGTGCGTGAAGTCATCCCAACTGGCTATGGCATTGTATTTCTCCATCCATCGGAACCACTGTAGTGCTTTCCCCTTCAAATGGAAGGAAGCCATCAGCAGTTTTTGTGATGCGGGCGTCTGCTGGTGCAAGAAGAATTGTTCTGCAAGGTATACCCATCCGGATGGGTCGGTTCTGTCAAAGCGAGGGAAGTCTAGCCTTGCTGGTTGGTTGGAGTGGTCTGTTTCTCCAGAGCATTGACCCCCACTACCGAACGGTGGTGGGATGGACGTACCGATCTCACTGGATTGGAACTGGGTTATCCCGTCGAGGTGAGAGTCCGTTGCTAGCTTGTCAGCCAACTCGTCCATTCGTCGTGCTTGTGTTGCCATGGATTCCCTTAAGAAGACCATCATTTCCTCGTTCTTCGTGTTCCTAGTAGCCTCCACCATTGAATGTGAAACCTGGCTCTAATACCTTGCAGAGAACCCACTGAGTTCTAGTTGATTTGGTAAGGACTCACGGCGTGAGAAAAAAAGAGAAGAAGGAGATACTGGGTTGTTTCGAGGGGACCTACCCTCCTAAGACTTAGATACTCAAAATAATGTTGTGCCCTCTTTATTATTCCTTCCATTAATTATAAAGATTGACCCACCATGTATGGTGGTAATTACAATGCCTTAGGCTAAAAACGTGGATCTAGATAATGCCAAGCAAGGAGATAACAACTAATACAAATCAAATCTAATCAAATTTTAATCAATCAATAACAACCGAAAAAAACTCAGCAGATCAGATGAAGTTGATCCTTAATGGTGCTTCCTACGACATCGTTATCTCTGAAGTAGTTTCGCCCCCGCCATCTGTATCCACGCCGGAGCAGTTTTCCGGCATCCATTGCAGACGAAACCTTCGTCGCTCACTCAGTTCAGTTCTCGAGGAGGACACGTGTCCTTCATGCAGGCTCTTCGAATTCCAAAGCAGCAGAGGGGATCAGAAATCCTGCTGGGCTGGCAAAAGATAGGTGGCGTGGAAAGAGATTTTGTGGCGAAAGGGGATGGAGCCTTTCCCCAAAACACGCAACCCATTTTGGCTGTAAGTGGGAAGGATCTCGCACGTGGCATGAAAATCTGGATAAGTTGGCTCTCGGTTGGGACTTGGGCTTTCTTTCGAAGCCCTCTTCTAATCCCTTTTTAAATGGTCCCATTAACACATAACCCAAACAATCAGCATTCCAGGCACCCCCAATCCGACTGCTATCCAAGGTGTCCAGGTCCAGTCTGAAAATTTCCCCACGCACATCAACTTCTCACACAGGAACGGAAAAGTAGAGGAAGACATAAAAGGAGTTTCTGCCGCGGGAGAAGAGGAAAAGATGTTGAAGCTTCTCCTCGAGGAAAAAAGAAAAAAGAAAAAAAGGAAAAAAGGGGATTACAGAGGATGGAAAAATTATTCGAGAGCTAAAAAGTAAGGGTTATGCAGCAAAGGACACGACAGAAATTATCAAAATAGGGAAAGGCTTGGGTATGAATTCCAGTGACATTGCTCAAGTGTAAAAGACTTAGAAGTGGCGGAGGATTGGGACCAAGCATCTCTTTTGGATAATTTTTTTTTTACCTAGGATACAATACGGAAGGAATCCAACTATCAGAGCCTATTGTAGAAAACTACAGAGGAGGTGGCTAAGTAGAGGAGGGAAGGAAGCAACAATTGATAAATTGAAAGAGTGGGTGGAGGATAGTTTATCATCAAACCCAATTGAAGATTTGGGACCAAGCATTGACAAAATTGAGGAGATTAAAACTATTTTTAATGAAGATACTTAGCTGGAATGTGAGGGGTCTAGGACTCCGGGAGAAAAAAGGGCATATTCGTCGGTTGATTAGAAGAAATGGGATAGACATGTTGCTTATTCAAGAATCCAAGAGAGAGGTGCTGGATGCCACTCTCATTAGAGAAATTTGGGGTCCTTTTGACGTCGATTTCTTCTCTAAGCCAGCGGAAGGTTCGTCTAGGAGGCTGATTTTGTTGTGGAAGCCTTCATTCTTTCAAGTGTCGGCAAGAAGACAAGATCTCCGGTCAATATCAGTTAAAGGCATGCTATGCAATGAAGGTGTGGGGGTGTGCTTTACAAATGTTTATAGGCCCTAATACAGAAGGAGAAAGGGAGGCTTTGTGGATGGAGTTGGATGATGTTAATTGTTGGGGATCTTCTATATGGTGTATCGGAAGGGATTTCAATATTATTAGACTCCCATCAGAAAAGAAAGGTTGTGGAAGCTATTCCAGAGGGATATTTGATTTCTCGAAGTTCATTTCTAGAAACGAACTTTTCGACTATCCGCTTATTGGTGGCCGTTTTACTTGGTGTAGTGGACAAGCTAAATGTGTCGTGAGCAGATTGGATAGGTTCCTCACTTCTCCCAACTGGGTTTCATCTTTTTCTCATTCAAGTAAGGTCAAACTCTTCAGTCTGATTTCTGATCATTGTCCGTTTTTGCTTGATACCGAGGTAATTGATTGGGGCCCAAAGCCTTTTCGCTTTTGCAATACTTGGTTGGACTGACCCCAATTTCACTAAATTGGTTAAGGAATGGTGGGATAGTTTCGATATCCAAGGTTGGAGAGGATTTGTTATATCTAAGAAATTGATTCTCTTGAAATCTAAAATTAAAGATTGGGTCAATTCGGGATGGCGGATCTGTGAGAGAGAAAAGAGTTAGTTTTGCAGGAGCTGGATGGTTGGAACAGATTGGAGGAGGACAGGTATTTGGAAGAGGAGGAACTGGTCTCAAAAAGAAACAGTAAAGTTGCTCTATGGCAGTGTCTTCGATTGGAAAAAATGGAATGGCAACAAAGGTCTCGTGCTCTTTGGTTGAAGGACGGAGATAAGAACACCAAGTTTTTTCATCGTTGCGCCAATGTCCGAAAAGCAGTTAATTGTATTAGATAAATTGTGGTCGACGGTCGTCGGGTGGTTGATAAGTTGGGGATTAGGGAAGCATTCAGTCTTCATTCCACAGCTATCTTTCAGTCTTCTCCTGAGCTCCTGCCTCTCGCCCCTCGCCTCTCTGCCCCCGTCCTGGTTTGCCGCTGTCAGCTCCTCCTCTCTAGCTTTGGATCCAGGTACTATCTCTCCTTCCCATTTTTTACCCTCTTCGTGTCACATATATTTTGGTGTTTTCTCCAACCTTGCCTTTCAGCATGCAGGTCTTTCTTCTACCTCTATGTGTGGTATCGGGTCCACAAGACCCACTTTGGATCGAATTCAATTTAAGAAGATTAGTTCGGAAAGCTCTTTTAGTTTGGAAAAGGACTTTACCATCGAAGAGATCAAAGGGGATTTGGAGGATTTAGGTGGAGATAAGGCTCCAGGGTTAGATGGTTTTAATTTCAATTTCTTCAAAGCTTGCTGGGATACAGTGGGTCCTGATTTCCTAAGAGTTTTTAAGGAATTTTATCGAGATGGAATCATCAATAGAAGCTTGAAGAATGCCTTCATTACTCTTATTCTAAAGAAGGAAGGTCCTAGGGATCTCTCTCATTATAAGCCTATTAGCCTCATTGGGAGTGTGTATAAGCTCTTAGCGAAGGTGTTAGCTGAAAGACTAAAGAAAGTGCTACCTGAAATTATTGGCGAGTCTCAAGGGGCGTTCAGTCGAGGATAGACAAATCTTAGATGGGGTTTTAATTGCTAACGAGCTTGTCCACATGAGACATAGAGATAAGAAATCGGGCATCCTCTTCAAAGTGGACATGGAGAAAGCCTATGACTTCGTGGATTGGTCCTTTGTGGGTTATCTTTTCATAATGATGGGTTTCGGGAGTAAGTACAAGTGGATGAAAGCTTGTATTGAGGACACCTCTTATTCTATTTTGGTTAATGGTTCTCTAATACAACAAATTCATGCTAATAGAGGTTTGAGGCAAGGTGATCCATTATCTCCCTTCATCTTTACGCTTGCGGGAGAGCCTAAACAAATTGGTGGAAAAAGCCAGAGAATTGGATGTCATCAAAGGTTTCAAAGTGACCCCGGCTGGCCCCACT
This sequence comes from Chimonanthus salicifolius, assembly GCA_013350335.1. Taxonomy (NCBI): domain Eukaryota; kingdom Viridiplantae; phylum Streptophyta; class Magnoliopsida; order Laurales; family Calycanthaceae; genus Chimonanthus; species Chimonanthus salicifolius. The sequence goes on along the minus strand of CM023535.1, from coordinate 54,677,701 downwards.
GTCACCACTTACAGTTTGCGGACGATACACTTTTTTCCTATGATCCGGTTCATCAAGATTTATTGGGTATCAACACCCTTTTGAGATGTTTCGAATTAGCTTCGGGTCTTAGAATCAAATTGGGCAAAAGCACCATCATCGGGATTGATGTGGATGAGGATTTTATTAAGGATCTAGCAGATGGCATGTGTTGGAAAAATTACCATTCATATACTTGGGATTACCGGTGGGGGGTAATCCAAAAAACAAATCCTTTTGGTATCCGGTCATTGAAAGAGTGGAAAGAAGAATGGAGGGTTGGGGGCATAAGTATCTTTCATTGCAGGGTCGGGTTACCCTTATCAAATCTGTCTTGATGAACCTTCCAATATATTACTTGTCTCTTTTCTAAGTACCAAAAAGAGTAGCGAGGAGAATAGAATAACTTCTCAGAAATTTTCTGTGGGTTGACAAAGAATCAAAAAAGAGGGTCCACTTGGTTGCTTGGTCTGACATCATCAAACCTAAGTCTTTGGGTGGTCTTGATTTAGTCCATTTCAGGCTGAGGAACCAAGCTCTCTTGTGCAAATGGGCATGTAGATTTGGAAGAGAACGCAACGCTTTATGGGTTTGTGTGTTGTCGGCTAAGTATGGTTTGAAGGAGACAACCGGGTGGTTTCTAAGTGATGTTGTTGAGAAAGAAGGATCCTTGATGACCAGATCCTGGTGGCAAAATGGGACAAGGTGATCAAGAAACAGGTAGGTTATTCAGAGACAACATTAGAACTATGGTTGGAAAAGGAGACAAAACCTCATTTTGGAATCATCTTTGATTAGGAGAAAGGCCTTTAAAAGATGTGTACTCAAGATTATACAGGATTTCAAGGAACAAAAGAGCTCTAGTTCAGGAGAGCTACAAAATCGAGGGACATTCAACTTCCTAGGCAGCTGGATCATAGAAGGGAATTAAGAGATTTTGAGGAAAAAAGCAGAAGAGATCTCCTAAGTCATTTAGCGGCATTTCTTGTCTCACCAATGGAGGATGATGAATTGGTTTGGATAGGGGACTCTTCGGGTATCTTGGTTTGGATAGGGGACTCTTCGGGTATCTTCTCGGTCAAAGCCTTGGTTGACTTGGTTCTACATTGGAATTCTATGTTTGTATCAAATACCAATTTGGCCTGGAAAGGTGTTGCTGCCCCTAGGGTCCAAATTTTCAGTTTGGTGGGTCCTTAAAGGGAGAATTTTAACAAGATTGGAACTCAAAAGGAGACGTTTATTCTATGGGGAGGAGGATCACATTTGTTCTATTTGTGAAACGGAGGACGAAGATATTGATCATTTGTTTCTTAGCTGCCCACTTGCTCGTAGTCTTTGGATTCACTTTACCAAGCTTTTCGAGGTTTCATGGGGTTTTTATCATACGTGTGCCGGATCTTTGGAATCGTGGTTTATTTCAAAGCTTACTCCTAGGATGAAACTTGCTTGGATTACTCTCCCAGCTGTCATCTTATGGACCATTTGGAAAGAAAGAAACTCCAAGGTCTTTGAAAGTAAAACTGCAGATATCAAAGATCTCATCCAAACAGCTGTGTGGAGACTCTGTGTTTGGCTTCTTTTGCACAAAGAATTCAGTGGTCTTAAAATTTCAGATCTTCTCTCGTCCTGGGATGAATGTATGGAAGGTGATAATAGAAAGACGAAGCTCAATGAAATTTGGCACCTGCCTAATCCAAATTTTTGGAAGTTCACTGTTGACGGGGCTGCTAAAGGGAAGCTTGGGCCGGCAGGGATTGGAGGGGTACTTAGGAACTATGAAGGCATCACGTCTATTGTTTTCAACAAGTCAAGTAGGAACTAACGATTCCAACGAGGCGAAAATTCTTAGAATCAGGAAGGCTTTGCACATTTGGAAGTCGTATGGTCAAGGAAAACTTATTATTAAAAGGAATTCGGCAAATACAATCAAATGGGCAATGGGTCAAAGAAAACCACCTTGAAATTGATCACTGTAGTTATGGAGATTAGGATGCTAGCCAAGGGATTAGAGGTCTCTTTCAACAAGATCGGCAGAGCAGCGAATGGAGTGGACAAATTTTATTGCTAAGCTTGGAGTTTCGGATCTTTTTTCTGGAGTCTTTCTCCTCCCTACTTAAAGGAGTTTTTCTATGTTCTCATTGTATCTTCTTTTTGTTTTTGTTTGGGTCTAATCCCTTTAGACCCTCCATTCTTATTCTTGTTTCCTTCTTTTTTAATATATTTTTCTTGGTTAATGCCTCAAAAAAAAAAAAAAACTGAGAGCACATGGTGGACTCCATGTTGTGCATGCGTATGCACATGAAGCTGAAACGTTACAATTAAATTGAGACACAATGGATACAGTATGTCAGTTAGCCAAAAGCTATATCCATTTAGCCAAGACACACCATCTCACAAGTTTAAAATGGCTGTGGGTATTGCAGTCTAGTAGTACAAAGTACAACAGTAATGAAGTCAACAGTTATTGCACAAATTACATTTCAGAGATAACCACCCCCACCCCCACCCCCGCCCCCGCCCCCGCCCACACACTATGAAGTTATCAAATCTTGAAATTGAAAAAACCAGCCAATCAGCTTTGGCAGCCACCGATCCACGAAGTTGGATGCAAGCGTAGCACAGAAACAAGTCAGCCCCACCAGGTTTCCAAGCCTACAAAAGGAAAATACAAAATGTACAATTTTAAGTCTCAACATATTCAGCAAATACCCCTTATTGAAAGACCCAGGTGTTCTCATGGGCCATAGAGAAGTGTTAGAGGCCCCTGGCCCTGCAGGTATTGGTGGCTTGATCAGTAATCATAAAGGTGAGCCCCTCACTCCTTTTTCAGGTCCTTGTGGTCCATGATTTGTTTATGAGACAGAAGCCAGAGCTCTCTGATTTACCTTAAAGCTGGTCATTCAGAACAGATATCTCCCCATTATTGAAGAGGGTGGTGAGAAGTGGGCTGCCAAGAAAGATTCCTTCCTGTGGCTGATTGACATTAAGGATATCTTCAACCTTTGCCGGGATAGATCCTTCTTTGTTCACATTCTGAGGAAGGCAAATGGAGAAGCTAATTCCTTAGCAAAGAGAGGAGCTTCTAGAGATCAGGTGGTAATTAGTGGGCTTGAACGATGTATGTCTTATCTATTGTATTGCAGTTTTGGCCTCTTCGGACTTTTGTGCTATCTTTCGGCCCTTTTGGGGCTTGGTCTCTTTCCTGGCTTGTTGCTCAGCCAGCTGTATCATCCTTTTTACTCATTTTAGTAAATTACTATCATCAGTCAAAAAAAAAGACCTATCATGAGTAATCTGATAGTGAAGATGCATCAAATAGAAATTATAAAAGGTTAGATCTTAGCTTTAAAAAGAAAAAAAGAATTACTGGACTGGATTCAACATGAAGTGGGTCCCACATGGGACCTTTGTGGCTGTGCACCAAAACCGCCAAGGTGTTTTGTAGTTCACCCTTGAAAGAAATGCATCTTCTATTTTTTTTTTTTTTTCCAAGAGCAATGCTACAGCCACAGATCCATTCATAGTACTATGGGCATAGATAGATCCAACAAATCCTAAATTCTTCACTGATGCGGCCGACTGCTCCTTTTGCTACTGTCTACTTTCCGACTTATGCATGCTGAGTATGTAGGTATAGTAATAGCAATTGTGCAAGTGGAGATCTATGTCTTGTCTTTTAGCATTCATAGGTCTCTTATTTCACCTTTCAGAAGATAAATATTTAAGACTTTTAACATCGATTAAAGGGGCAATTTCTATAAGAACCACTGTCAATGCTACATGCAACAGAAGGTTGGGCAATAATGACAGGACAAGTAGATAAAGAACAGTGGTAGACATGTGTAGTTAAAATTGATATTCGGTGTGATGGTAAGACAGAATTGAAATGAGTGTTACAAAAGAAAGGCTAAAGATTGCTCCAACAGAAAATAAAAAAGGATGAGGAAGAACGTTGTCTAAGATGGTTGGGACATGTTCCTTGAAGAAAATAGCAAGAAAATAAATAGCTCCAATACAAAAAGTTAGACTACAAGGTACTAGAAGGGGGCGCGCCTCAAAGGGATGTATCGAAGTAGCAAAGCAAGATATGGTGAAAATTGGTGTGACGGAAAACACAATTGTCAGGAGGGTTGAGTGGAAAAGTAGAACTCAGAAAGTTGAATCCAAATAGATTTTGTGTGTGTGTTTATATTGCCTTTATACAAATGTTTGTTTCTTTGGGAAACTCTTCCCTAGATTTATTTGGCTTCATTCCACAATAAAATCTAGTTATGAGACCACGAAAAAGCTCAAATATACCAGTATTTTGAACATTTTCAGTTAGTACATTTCCCAACAGTTTGAAGATAATGAATTGAATTTCATAGTATCATTATTAGATCATGAAGCAATTGGATCATGCACGATGCTACCTTCTATATCCTAATTATGTTCTCAAGATGATTGATAGCACAGCAATGCCACAGGCAACTCAACCAAATGATTTTATTCATGATTGCTTATAATGACAGGAGGAAAAAAGATAAGATATCAGTGGTGATTGAGGCACTCCCTTTTTTATAGGAGCTGCTCCCTTTGTACTTGTGCACAAACCATCTAAATGGCAAAAGTACGAGTGACTCCAATAAATAATAGGAGTGCCCCAATCATCACAGTGTGATTTGGAAAGCTTTTCCAATTTGGTACTGGATACCATAGTTCTGTATTTTGCCATAGATAGCACAAATATATGTTTCCTTAGCAAAGATCACTCATAACCAGTAAAAAGGAATGAACTTCAATGAAATTAAATTACCTCTAGATCGGTTTCACCATCCTCAATCATGACCAGTTTTTTGTATTCATGAACCTGCGTTTACAAGAGAAACAGAACCATGAAAAGGAAGCACTGCTCTAATTATCAGAATGATATCACTATAAACAATTCCCAAAATTGTGCCATCATACCTTTCTTATATTTTGAACAGAAATAGGTTTCCCACCACTACTTGAAGTAGGCCCATTTGCATCGACCAAATCACCAGAAATTTCAAATGGTAACTGATTCGTAAAGATGTTCTCATGTGGTATTCCAAGTTATATTGCAACAGGCTTCACAAATAGTTATACAGGTTAATATAATTTGTTCAGTACATTTTCTTTCCAACAAGTCTGCAAATCCAGTTGTAAACACTTTATTCATCACTCTGAAGGATGTTTAACACAGAAAGTGTTACTATTGTCAACACCAGACACTATCCACCTTAATTACCTGAATCATCAATGAAGCTTGGTAACTCTACTCACAACATGGGTCTCCACTTCCTATCCCTACCTAAGGCCCCCATCCATCCCTTTAAATGTCATCTCTAAGATACCATCTTACTGCACTAAATTTCCATCACATCTAAACATTACCACTTAAGATCGCCATAGAGGTGATGCGTATTCAAGTATTAGTTCTAGTAGAGAGGCACTCTTTTTAGTACTTGAGGGTAGTTATAGAATGAAACGATGTCTAATCTGGATATATAAGCCAAGCCTAAGTAAGCTGGTGGTGTTACGTGATAGAAGAGTGCCACATTGATGGAAGGGACACGTTCTATGAGATGGGAGTTAGACCTAGAATGCTATATGGAGCTGAACGATGGGTAATGAAAATAAAGTAATTGTGACAAAGAAGCATACCTTAAGATGGTTGTGGTATTTAACAATAAAAGATAGAATTAGAATAAGTGTATTAAAGAAGCCTAAAGGTTGTCGATATAAGAAAAGAAGAGAGATTTTTTTAAGATTGATAATCTAAAGGTGAGGAAATTTTCCAGTCCCAATGTTTGCTACTTTTGTTAATAAAATAAGGAAACTGTTGGTCACCATTTCATTCATTGTCCATTTGTCTATTCCATTTGGTCCCATTTCCTATCCCTGTTTTATATCTTGGGAGCTCAACCTTCTTTCAATGGTCTTATTTCGGGATGGAGTGTGGATCCTTTCCAGAAGAAAGGCTAAGCTATTTGGATTTTTTTTGAACAATAAGCAATATGGAAAATGTTACATTTGGCTATTGCATGGTTTGTTTCGTTCAAAAAAAAAAAAACAGGAGGACCTTCGGAGACAAAGCTTTGTCCAAGTAAGTTTTACAGATCTAATGTTATTCAATGCGTTACGGTTACTGAACCTTTTAATGGGATTTCAGTGGATCAGTTTATCAAAAGATAGTCATCTTTGTCTTCGATGTTTCTTTCATAGTGTCTGCATTTTGTAATTTCTCCTTTCTTGGCCCAACAATTCATTGGGGAGGTCTTGATTATGTACTGTTCTGTTTTTAACGAATGAATTTCAGTAATCCTTTTTTAAAAAAGAAAAAAATGGATTGAGGAGTAAAGCAACAAGCCTACTGACTCTATATCTAGGATTACCTCGATGCAACGGCAGTCAGAAAATAAAATTGTGGCACCCTGTTATTGAAGGATACTAGTATAGACTATTTACATGGAAAAAGGAGTTCCTCTCAGAGGGAGAATTACCTTGATTATATCATCCCTCTCAAGCTTGCTAGTCTCCTATCTTCAGGTGCTCAAAAATGAGTTGCAAAAAGATTAGAACAACTAGAATGCAATTATCTTTGGAATGAAAAGGATAAAAAGAGAGATACCATCTGATGGAGTGGAAGCAGGTCAAGCAGCTCTGCAAGCCTAGTGATCAAGAAGGGCTAGGCATCAGGTCAACAATCCAAGTGAATGTAAGTCTTCTTTCAAAATGATGACAGGGAAAAGGGGAGAAGGTTCAAGGAAATGGCAAGACATTCTTCAAGGCTTCTACGATTTCCCGGTTAATGGCTGGATGGTAGGAGACTGTTGCCTATAGTCAAGATTCCAGTTCTATATAAAGTAGCAACCAATAAAAACAACTTGGTGATGCAAAACTTTGAAAACATTGAAGGTAATATAGTATAGGGTCCTTAGGAAAGGCCTTTTAGATCGCGAAGAGGAAAATTTCCTCTCCTTCAATGTCCTTGAATCGTTGATATCCCAGCACAAAGGCAAGACTAATGGATCTGGTGACAAAAAACAAACAGGAAATTCATATGGAGGCCTTCTTTCAAATTTCTCTCTCTGAAATGCGCATCATGGATCGCTCCCTAAATTTGGAAGACCAAAGCCCCTCATAGTGTCTTAGTTTTCTCTGGTTGGCTTCCCAAAACAAAATATTGACAATAAATCACCTCCATAGCCAATGTTTGCTACCTATGTGGAGACAAGAGACCATCTTCTATTTGTTGCAATTTCACTAAGACGTTTTCAATGTATGCTTGAAGCTGATGATCTTGAAGAACAAGCTTTGGACAAGTTGGACAACAATTATGTACTTAATTCTCCAGAAATTTCTCTTCAGCATTAGTTAACATATTATCTCCATGAACTATGTGGGTCACTGGCTTAATAGAACATCATAAAGTTTCTATTTTGATCCATAGCAGGCAGTATACATAATTTTATCAACAATAGGTCGGTGCAAAAATTGCATTATCCAATTTCCCCTTCATCAGCATTTCAAGTTTTGGTCGCTGACGGCAATGACCTAGAGTGTTCAAGGCAGTTTAGGGATGTGGACGATGCAATTGGTTCCACTTCTAGATGGAAAGTACCACTTGCCTATCGAAAGGATTTGATGTGGTCTTAGGCATGCAATGTTTAGAACAGCTTGGACTAGTCTTACGTGATTGGAAACATTTGAGCATGGACTTTGTGGTTGCACTGAAGCCTATTCAACTCCAAGCTATGGAGCACCTTATCCAACAAGATGTTCATGAAATGTTAATGAAATTGGTTGTTGATTCTGAAGGTTCCACCATTTCTCATTCGCTTATCAACTGTGCTAACAAAAATTTTTGTTGTTTTTGGGGAACTTTCTAGTTTACCACCTCATGCTTAGGATCATAAGATTGATATACAAAACAGAGCAGTGCCTACTAATGTGTGCCCTTACCGGTTATCCCTCACATTCAGAAAGCACTTGGGCTTCCGAGGAGTCGCACCAAAGGTTGATGGAATGACACCATCACCTTCAAGAGGAGGATATGCAGAAACTCTTCAATTTCATTCATTGTGTAAATAAGAGGTTCAGACAAGTATGTCTAAGAAAACCCTCAAGAAACCCTAAGGACTCCACACGTGTGTGCAATGAAACCATCCAAATAACTTTTTACATCCATATAAAGTCTGAAACTCAGATTACAATACAATAAAAATTAAAATAAAATTCCTAAATCATCCACGGTTTGTTGGACCCAAATATACACTCGGATCAAAACAATCAGATGCAGCTAGATTTGATGGTCGTCCTCCAATCATAACGATCTGAGGTCTATATGATGTTGCTTCCGAGATCTCTAATAGACTGAATACTGTTCATGGCTGTCCTCGTCAGTGTAAGGTGAGTATCATGATCCTAATTTCTTATATTAATTGAATATTAGCTAGATATTTGAGCAATTGCTGTTGGTATAAGAGTAAGCTATTGTTTTCTCACAAAAACAAAAAAAAAAAAAAGGAAAAGAAAAGAGTGTTGCTATAATCTTACCCTTTCTTTTCACGTTTCTCTATTTTGAAATAGTAACAAGAAAAAAAATCAAAATCAACCTACAACGAGGTTTTTCTTGCCCCTTGCCCACGCTATAGCATTGGCAAAGTCTCCCTTGACAATAAACTTCCCAACCCCAGAGGCATTCCACACATCCAAAGCTTTCCCAATGCCTATGAACACTGCCTCATTTGAATCCTTAACCCCACAACCCACCATCATGTTTTACCCCTCCAATCCCTATGGGACCTAGTTTACCGCTAGCTACCCCATTGGCATTAATCTGGAAAACAATAAAAGGCAAGATTAACCACCTTTCTATTGTTGTCGCCTTCCTACCCCTCCTAATAAGTACACCTTTCAATCTGAAAATTAAAACAAGAAAGGTCCAACCATTCATTAACCTCAAACAAAATCTTGAAATGATAGCATAGATGATTAATGTTGGTGTCATCTCATGCAGTGGTGTGTGTGTTTGGAAGAGTGGGGTTGGGTTTTGATCAATTTCAGACATCCGTCACTTTCTTTATTTTCCAGAGTTGGTGTAAGAAGAACATGATTTGTGCCAATCTCCCTTCAAATACACTTTCTATGATTGTCAAATCCATTTCCTAAGGAGAATTATTTATTGCAAATGTATAAAGATAATGATCTAATGGAGCCCCTAGTTGGATGGTGTGTGTAAGAAAGCATATAATCAGGAATTCGAGTAAAGTTTAAACCTCACAACCCTCCATGTAATCATTCTAACATTTAAGTTTTATCCGTTAAAATTTCTAGTACTCTATACCATTGATTTTCCATGGCCCATCTAATCAGATAGAATGATTTGATTGTTGTGAAAATTTATCCACCCTCTGTTCATTAACACTATACATCTCACCTAATACCAAGGTCTCTCTTTGATCCCCTATCCACTTTCTTGACCATTCTCCTGAAATCATCCTCTTTAGCATTCACATTTTTAACCACTTTCATCAAACCAACACTTCTTTTTGTACAAATCTAATATCAAATACATTGGCATCCAGTGTTGTCATATCCTGAAATCAATTTTGAGTTTGTTTACTATTGAGTCCTACTATTTCAGTCAATTCTGTTTTAACACATAATTCATATTTGTATTTGGTCAAGATGTTTTAGATGGGCTGACTTGTCTCACACCCAAACAGTACTCTTTACAAATCCTGACTCCCAACAGAAAGATGATGAAACAGTAATATTTGGAAGAATTACAATAAACCATCTAATCCAGTTCCAATTTCCATGCTGCCCAAAACATACAGCAGAAAGATGAAATATTATTTTTTCCCCTAGAGATGTATGAAGACAATCCCATTACTACACTAGAAATACAAGCCAAGAAGCAGAAAATTTGAACTTACAAGCATATAAAACGAACACCAGTTAAATCTCACAAATTTATAAAAAGAAGAAAAACAATACCTGTTCCACGTCACTACGAAATCCATGACGGGCATCGGCCAAATCATGTTCAAAGAATCAGCAATAGCCCCAATTCCAAAAGAGAAAATTTGAACTTGCAAGCATATAAAACGAACACCAGTTAAATCTCACAAATTTATAAAACAATACCTGCTCCAAGCCATCATGAAAGAAAATCAGAAGAAAAAACGAACACCAGTTAAATCTGATTTAAATTTATAAAAGAAGAAAAAGAAGAATACCTGCTCCAATCTATGAAGAACAAGAACAAGAAAATAAAAAAAAAAAATGAAAAAGAAGAATACCTGCTCCAATCTACGAAGAACAAGAACAAGAAAATAAAAAATAAAAAAATTGAAAAAGAAGAATACCTGCTCCAATCTATGAAGAACAAGAACAAGAAAATCAAAAAAAAAAAAAATTGAAAAAGAAGAATACCTGCTCCAATCCATGAAGAACAAGAACAAGAAAATCAAAATAAAAAAATCATATAAAACCCCCAATTCCAAATGCATATAAAACGAACACCAGTTAAATCTCACAAATTTATAAAAAGAAGAAAAACAATACCTGCTCCTCGGGCATCGGCCAAATCATGTTGAGAGAATCAGAAATACCCCCAATTCCAAAAGGGAATATTTGAACTTACAAGCATCGATAATGTATAAGAACAGAAGAAAAATTCTGGCATATGAAACGAACAACAGTTAAATTTCACAAAAATCAAAAAAAAAAAAATTCCAAAAGGGAATATTTGACAAAATCAGACCATGAAGAACAATACCTGCAATACCTGCTCCAAAGAAGAAGAAAATCAGACCATGAAGAACAAGAAAAATCAGAAGAAAAATAAAAAAAATTTGCACTATTTCTCGATTGTGCCGAACATCTCTGACGCATGGTGCCATGTTATCTTTTCTGCTTCAAGATTCCAACGTTTTGCTTCCGCTGCTAATTATATCCACCTCGACTTAATGGCTTTCGGGCTATGTGGGACTCTGTTCTCAGTCGGTGGAATTCTACAGTTCTACGTTCTACTGTATTCTCCAGCCGGATTCATGATAAATTTAACTAAGGTCGAAAATATTATTCGTATAATTATTTAATCAAATTTCAGTGTCTATTTGATATATATATTTACAGAAGATTGACTATCATAAATAATAATATTTTTTATCTTAAAATTTAAAAGACAAATATGATTCTATGGTTCTCATTTTAAATAGTTTCATAGTGTTATCATAATTTATGCACCCATCAATTTTTATTTTATTATTATAGGATGCAGCCAACCAGAGCTCATATTTATATTTAGACATTAGTCGACAGAGACTAAATTTAAATTTAACTCTATCATCTCAATTGTTGGTATTTTGTTATTTATGATTGGATGGTTAATAAGTCTAATTTATATTAAGGTGAGTCTTGTGAAAAAAATTAAAGCCCAAACTCAGTTCAATTAATTAGGCCTCAAAAAAAATATAGATGAGGTGGCAAATAGCACCTGAGCAATTCTTTTTCTTTTCTTTTCTTTTTACTACTCTTTTGCGAACTATGAAAATCTAGTTGGTGAGATTGAAATTTCAGTTACATGTACAATAAATTTTATCTTAAAATTCAAATGAAAGTCATTTGATTTTAGCAATTAAAGTCATTATTCTTAAGGAGACTTGTTAATTTTGACTACTAAAATCATATAGCTTCAATTTAAGGTTTGAGATGTAATTTATTCTAATTATAAGAAATTCAAATATCTTTGAATCGATTCAGTTAGATTTTCACATTCTACTACAATTATAAAAAATAGAAAAAATCATACATGATTTGAATTTATTATCTAATATATATTTTATTCAATGGTTATGATTTGAACTTATTATCTAATATATACTTTATTCAATAGTTATTTAATAATAAGATAACAATAAAAAATCATACTTCATACAAAACACAACCTAATTAGTATTTTGTTCATAAAAAATACTTGCTTTTAAGCTCATATCCAAATTCGTATTTAAATTGGGCTTATGAAGCTCGGGCTAGACTTAGTTATTTCATTTGGTAATTAGGCTCGAACTTCATACTGCTTAAGTTCTGCTTTTTTTTTACTTTGATATCCTATGAATTGATCTGTGCACTGCTACTTTTTCTCAAAAAGTACAATAGAGGATGCAAATTTAGGTTCTTTCTCATTTTGCTCTTAATTTTACCATTAAAAATTAAAAATAAAGAAATAAATATATATTCAATACTCTCTTTTGTATTTATTTTAAAAATATCTAATTGTATGTGAGAAAAAAAATATGGGCACTTATTGTTGTTGGCTTGACCCCTCACAATCGACGTGCAAATCTATTGCAGTTGATTTGACTTATTTCTTTTTGGCTAAAGAATTACAAAAGATTAGAAAGATCTTTTTATTTCACTATTTGCCAAAGAATTCTCATTAGTGTTTCCTTAAATGAGAATATTGGCCAAGATTAAAGTTGGAATTTCTTTTCAATATTTACGAACATTACATTAATTTATATTTATGCCAAGAAAAATATGGAAATGTTACAAACATTACATTAATGTATATTTATGTCAAGAAAAATATGGAAATGTTAAATAAGACATGAAAAGAGTTAAAAAAAAAAAAGTTGAAATATGTATTAAGTCATATTGTATAGGAGAAATCCTCAATTAAATTTGGTCACGTAATGCATAAGTTTTGGCATAAAAATCGAACTTGACTCTAACACTCTTTAATTGTATAAGTTGCAATTGATATTTTTTTTTTTTTCCTCTCATTTTTAAAGTTTTGTATATTCTATCAGTTAAAAGTGACTCAAATTTCAACCCTAAAATCAATTATGACAAAATTTGTCTGAGATTATGGCAAAATTTTGGGTGAAATTTATGGCAAAAGGAAAAACTAGTTTCTTCTTAAAAGAAGTAAGAGAAAATGAAATGCAGAAATTTTGACTTTAAAATTATTAATACATGATTCAAGTTATCCTAAAATTTATGATTCTATTATATCACATATTCACATAATTTAAACAGAAATTTAGTTATAATTTACATAAAATTTTGCCCAAAATTTAGAGATGAAATTTGGACTGAAATTTCATCAATTATCAGGTGAAATTGGATTGAAATTTCATAACTTAACAATAACATTTGAATATGTAAATAATCGATATTTAATGATAAAATTATATATCTATGAAGCTATTAACTTTCTTATTTTTGTAATTTTTTTTATTTTTTTAAATAAAAAATCGGGAGGAGGGAGAAAATTATCGGCCGGGACAATATTTTCACCCCTGATTGAGAAAAGCTAAAATGGATCATTACATATTGGAAGGATTTATATCCACCAACTGCAAGCATGGGTCTAAATATCGCTCTATTTGATACATATCGGATTCAAAGGGTTCAATACTCATCAACAAGGGTTGACATGGTCAAGTGTCGGCTGTTTAGATATATTAGGATATATTTTAGATTATGATTGATTTTGATCACATTATGATCAGAAGAGACATTATGTGTCTCTCTCAATTATGAAAGTAAGATCTTATGCCCTATATTATTTCTCTATTTTTATTCTTCTGAATAAAATCTAAATTTGTAGAGTATATTAAAGATTACTTTTCTAATTGAGAGATATGCATAATATCTCCTACAATCTATCACAATCTCATCACAATCTATATTAACTAATCAAAATCAATCATAATCTAAATTAAATCTTATCATATCTTTACATAATATCTCTCACAATCACAATAAATTCATCAAAATCAATCAAAATCTAATTTATATTCTATTATATCTTAACTTCAGCTACAGCCAATAGTTTGATGCATATTGAGCTGAGATTACATTTTTGTTGGCCTAAAAGTTAAATATGTTTTTCGCAAGTCAAACTGACTTTTCAATTCTGTGACTGAGTCTGACTGGGTCATAAGTTGTCAATTTCTGTGACTAATTCATGACTGTGTCTAAATGTCCTAAACCTTACCTTTGGAAGACCTATAAAGTCAAAGCAAGCTTGAAGGTCCAAAAGCAATGAAGATTGAAAGATATTGTTCCATACAAATCAAACTCCTTGTATGCCAACCAAATTCGTGTAAATAGACCTTAGGATGGACCTAGAAAAACCTTATAATTCATGGCTTAAAATTTGGTATAACTAAATTGGGTCTTTTAGGTTAGATGAATTTTGCCCTGTTTTGGAAAAGCTGTTGCATCTATCAAATGTGCTCAAGTATTAGTAAAATCTTCTGATTTAATAGAGTGCTCAAAGAGTTTTCTAAAAATTCCAAGAACACCCAAATCCAAGTTGTAAGGATTAAGTTATAAGCATTTTAGTGAAAGGGTACAAATAAGACAAAACAATAAGATTCTTGGGTTGAATAAAACTTAACCTGACTTGGAGAGATTATTTGAAGTATCAAATGGACTTCATATTGGTTGAAATTTTGTGAGTAAATAGATCTTTCAATGAGCTTTCCGAAAAGTATAAGAACTCACAAAACCGAGTTCAGGAGCTCAAGTATAGTCATTTTAGTGAAGATGTACAAAACTGTCAAAGTTCAGTCGACTGACTATCTGTATCAGTCGATGGAATGTGTATCAAACTGCATATTTAAGTCTCTAATAAGAATCATTTGGATGATCTTAAGTATTAGTTGATTGACATTCATACAGACACTACATTTCAACCTCTGATACGGTTCAGTCGACTGATACTTAAGATCAGTCGATTGATAGCGGAACGATTAGTTTTTAAACGGCTCTTTTTTACCTCCAATGGCTAGATTCTTCAATGGGATTTAAATATAAGCTTAAGGGGCATTCCTAAGATGTTTTTGAGTGCTTAGAAACACAAGAGAAGTTAAGATAAGAGAAATTGAAAGAAATCCCCTTTTTCCCAAGATTTTTAGAGCTTTTCTCCCAAGTTAAGAAAATCAGTCTTTAGTTCTTGTAAATCTTTCTCACTCACATTCCAAGTTTTCATGGACATATCTTGATCATCTAAACTCACTTTGAATGTGATTTGCGGAATCCTCTAGGGAGAACCTTGTTTTCATAGGAAAATCTTTATCTTCCCTAAGTCCAAAATTCTTGATTTTGAAGAGTTATTTCTAAACTTATGAAAGTAACTTTCAGCTCTTCTAAATCATTCCCAATCACACTCCAAGCTTTTCATAGACATATTTTGAGCATCTTAGGCTCATTCTTGAATGTGCATTTGAAAGAATTTTCTAGGGATAGATTATCCTCATAGGAATACACATCACTTTCTTAGAAACCTCTTCTCCTACATCTTGGTTGGGCATCATTGGAGCATCTACACTTCATCAAAGAAGCCAAGAAAGAGAACAACTTCAAGAATGTGCCAAGGCCACTTCAAACATCAGAAGGCAAACATTCTACGTATTTTTCTACAAACAAATTATTTCTATTATTTTGTTATTTGTAGAAGGGTTGGTATTGTAACTGTTAAGCGCAGAAACAAGAAATCGAACGGGAAATAAACACACAGAACAAGACAATATTTTTAAGTGGTTCGGCCCACCTAGCTTACGTCTACAGAGCGACAAAATATTTCATTATAAAAGAGAGAAAAATACATGTACAAGAATATGACTCACTTGAACCTAGAGCCCAAACCCGAAGTCCCGAGCCCCTTGTACACCCATGTATACAACACACCGACATCACCTCTTAGTTGGTGTTTGTATCTCTCTCATACCCAGAAAAATGAACCCAACTTCTGTCTTGCTCTTCTCTCCGCTTCCTACGTTTACGAACACATCCCGACGTGTTTCACGAATGCGAGAGTCTCCAATGGGTTGCAGCAATCAACCCAGACACGTCCTTCCGGAGCCTTTCTATGCATATGGCCAAGTTGCCATCTCCACGAGTACAGCTAAAAGGCCAGAAGGCCCTTCACCGTGCCCCCTTTCACTCACGATGTCGTGTATCCATATATAATACACATTGCCGAGTCTTTCTCCAAAAAATTATCTCCACCGTGTTAGTAATTGCTATACTTGTTGCCATGTCCCCCAAGGATAGTAATTTCATTTGATGCCTCTATAGCAACGGTCCATTGGATAATATCCCAAGACAACACATTATCGTGCATATCCCGTGTACAGCCACGCATACAGTTGTACTGCTATGTATAAGGAAACCCATCAGTCTCACCTTATCTGGACTCCTATTCCCATTACAACAATTGTTGTGTACGATCCATGTACTTTAGCAATTGCTAAGCTTAGACATGAGGTCCAACTCACACCTCTCTAGCCAACCTCTTCTAGATTTTCTGTCATCGAAAATCTAGACTCTATATTGTTAAATCGAGCCACTGTCTCAATAGGTGTAACCTTTGCTAAGTTAGAAAGGTGTCTTCTCTTTTGTGTTTCAAGAGAGGTGTTCTATTGTGTATCAAATGTTCAATCTTCACCTTTGAAGAAGATCAAAATTTGTACTGGTCCGATCTCTATCCTTGAAAGAGATCAAGTAGTTGTAATAAATTTTTTCTCCACCCTTGAAGGAGAAGGTTAGTGGAATCTTCAAGTGGTGTACTTGAGACGTGGATGTATGCAATGTTGCCCGACCACGTAAAAATCCTTGTGTCATTATCTTCCATTTCTTCTCACATTCTTTTATTACTTGCATCTGTTTTATCTCCTATCTAAATTGCACATTTAACTTGTGAGAATTTGTTGATGCATATTAATTGAAGTGCGTAATTAATCTTGTTTACACCTTTAATTAGAGTAATTGGTAAAGATCTAACTCTAAATTGAGCAAGATTTTAAAGAAAACTAAAATTCCGTTATAGTCCTATTCACCCTTCCTTTAGAACTATTCTAGATTTACCTAGCTCGACTAACAATTTCTTTTAAGTTTTAACATACTTCTCTCTTTTTCCCCTTTTGCAAGCTATTTTGGTTTGAACTCTTTGTTAGAAAGTCAATTTAATAATAGCCTTTTACCGTAGGAGAAATAAGAAATATTTATTGTATTATGTGTTTCTATAATATCCATCATTACCTATTGTAATTTTATCTTTTCGGTTTATGACATTCATTAGCACAGATAGTTACCATCAATTAGGTATATTTTGTATTCAAGTCAAGTAGGAATATGCTTCTAATCTTGTGCATTTCTCTATCTCAACCCACAACAAATCAAAGTTTTCCTTCAATCTCATCTCTCCATTTCTCTACTTACATTCTTCTCTCTTTTCACCTTCTTTTTGAAAACAAGAAATGGAACAAATTCCTCTTTGGAGCTGAACTTGCCATATCATACTACTAAAAAAACAGAAAATGTTTTGTATTTCTATTGGTCCAAAGAGTTTTTGTTAAAAAAGATGTCGCAAAAATACAAGTTGAGAGTTAATATGTTTTAAATATTGGCCAATGCCAAAATATCGGCCTAAAAACAAATATCGGTCAATGTTTCAGGTATATTAACTGATAGTTTGGCCCAATGTTATTAGAATCGGACCGTGAAGCAAACCGTCTTGAAGGAAGGTCGGGTTAAATAAGGTTTAACTACAGTCAAAGCCGGTCAAACCTGTGTCATGACTATTATATTATAATTAGTATTAAATTAGTAACTAAGATTTAATTAATGAGTTGAAATAAGATTTTAAGTAAAAAAAAAAGTCTAAGATGATGAAGTAATCTAAAATATTAGATTAGTTTTTTGAAAATGCTCAAATATTAGAATATGAAATAAGATTTTATTAATTTTGAATTTAAAATCTATTGTCATAAAAAATTCTTAGATTTCAATTTGTTTTTATGATAGATAAATTTTACTGTTAGAGATATTTTTTTGACATTACAAACATAGTAGAAATAGTAACAATAATAATAAGGCTGGCCATACATACACGTCCTTTTCTGCAAGCAGACACCGCATTTCGGTTTTATAGTGGAAAATTACATTTTTGCCCTTTCGTGTTGAATCGACCGAACGAATAGGCATTTCATTTTTGCTTCGATTGATCGATCTTATGCGTATAAAATCGTGCGATTGAACAGATAGTTCATTTTAGCTTCGTCTGATTGATCCTAAAAGGGTATTCAATAGATCGAATGATCCCATGTGATCGTCCGATTGATTTTAACTGAGAGGTCGAAATTCTGACAGTCGGCCTCTACTGTGAAGATCGATCGCACGATCAATTTTGTTCAATCGATCTATTGAATACCCCTATAAGTTCGATCGCACGATCTCAGAGGTCGTCCAATTGATTTTAACTAAGAGGTCGAAATTTTGACAGTCGACCTCTGGTTTGAAGATCGATCGCACGATCGCTTTTGTTCAATCGATCGATTGAATACCCATATAAGTTCGATCGCACGATTTCAAAGGATCGTCCGATTGATTTTAACTGAGAGGTCGAAATTTTGACAGTCGACCTTGGTTTGAAGATCGATCGCACGATCACTTATATTCAATCGAACGATTGTATATAAGTGTAAGATCGATCGGATGATCACAGAAATCGTGCTGTCGATCATAACTGCGAAACTCAAAATAAGTTGTAATCGCACGCCTTTTCCCATTTCCATTTTCGTTCCCATCTTTCACTTTTCTAAATCCTACTCCCTCAAACCCCACCCCCCCCATTTCGAAATCTTCTCCCTCAAAGCCCTTTCTACACCCCTCTCACTCAAACCCCTTTTTTCTCAAACTCTTTTCCAAACTATTCTCCCTCAAACCCCAAACCCCCTTCCAAAACGAACCACTCCACTATTTGAAGTTACTTTCTCTATCTCCTATATTAATTCGAAAATATCTCTCTGAAGCTACTCTCTCAATCTCCTATCCCAAATCAAAGGTAACTCTTTCTCAAACCCAAGACTCTCAAAATTTCTTTGAAATTAGTGCTATGGATTGTGAGGGAGTTTTATCCACATTTGTTGAAAATGATGAGATTGTTGCGAATGAGTTTGTTGAGATGTGTTTTTCAAGTCGCGACGATTTAGTGAAGTATGTTAAGGAGGTTTCTATTTCACAAGGGTTTGTATCTACCATTAAGAGGTCATGTAATAAGCACAATGTAGTTATTCTTAGTTGCCATAGAAGAAGAAGAAAGATGATGAGAGGAAGAAGAAAACATACTCTCGCCTTATTAATTGTCCATTTGAAGTGAAAGGGAGACAAATTATTGATGGGTCATGGAAGTTGACCTTAAAAAATGTAGAGTATAATTATGATCTCTCGAGCGTATTATTAGCTCATCCAAGTATAAGGTGTTTTTCAGATGAAGAGATATAAGGTGTTTTTCAGATGAAGAGAAAAGAATGATCATTGAAATGAATAACAACAATATACCACCCCGCCAAATTATGACGACCCTTCGAAACGAAAATCCAGAGATTGGAGTATCATCGACTGATTTGTACAATTTTTTGTCTTCGATTAGAAAAGAGCAACTTAAAGGTCGTACTTCAATTGAAGCCTTGTTAGAAAATCTTCAAGAATGTGGTTACCAATATTTTCTTAACTATGACAGTTAAGGTCGTTTATCTCATATTTTCTTTGCACATCCATTGTCAGTTGTACTTACTAAGAGCTATCATAATGTCTTTCTGATGGATTGCACTTAAAATCAACAGATATTATATGTCATTGCTTAATATCGTTGGTATCACAAGTTTTAACAAGAATTTCTACTCATGTTTTACATTTAGAAGAAATGAGAAATTTGAAGATTACGTATGGGCGTTACAGATGTTCAAAAAAGTCTAAAGAGTCCATCATGATCGACAAGTTTTTTTTACCGATAGAGATTTGGCGTTGAATAATGACATTGATTCAGAGTTCCCTAATGCTGTACATATATTGTGTATTTGACACATCAACAATAACATTCTTGCTCATTGTAAGCCTCTTTTCAAGAAAGTAGAAGAATGAAATGCATTTATGACCCAATAGAATGACTTGGTTGAGTCTCCATTTGAAGCAACATTTAATGGAGCGTTTGAAGTATTCAAACAAGATTTTAGAGATAATTCGGAGGTAGTAAACTATATAACAAGGAAATGGATCCCACATAAAAAACAATTCGTCAAGGCATGGATCGGTTGGTGTTTACATTTTCAAAATTCAGTTACTTTAAGGGTTGAAGGTGCACATTCTGTGTTGAAACACTATATATCTAACTCCACTAGTGACTTATATGTTATCCGAAGTAAGATATCTCATGCTATTGAAAATCAATTTCAAGACTTCAAAACTCAAATCGATGATGAAAAAATCTAGTTTGCTCTTACTGTTTCGATTCCTTTTTTTTATGAAGTGAACGGCAAAGTATCACAATTTGCATTGTCTGAGGTTTACAAGCAATATGTTATGCTCAGAAACATGTCATTTTCACCAAATTGTATATAAGAGATTACGACTTCCATGGGCTTACCTTATGCTCATAGAATGCAATGGATGAACAAATTACATTTGGATAAGATCTATCCTCAATAGAGAATCGATTTGATTTAATTTGACGAGTTAAACATTGAAATGAATCGACCTGGGGATGAATTAGATGTACACTGGGAAGGCATTAAGAAAAAATATAGGAAATCTGTCTACATTTGATCAAGAGGGGCTCTGAGATCATCTCAAAGATCTTGCCAGTGATGAGATGCATATCAGTCAACCTATTATACAGTATACTAGAGGATGTCATCTAGGTTCAAAGCCTAGCATTCTTTGACAAACTTTCTCACTAAATGGGAAAAACTTTTCTTTAATCAGGCCATCTGATTTATAAGCAAAAAATATTATTCACTTATTTACGTGGTTACAACTGTTTACTGTCAAACATTATTACAATCGTTACTTACTAAGATGCCATGTTTAGTGATAGACCACTCTAAGGTCCCATGTTTAGTGACAAACCACTCAAAGGTCCCATGTTTAGTGATAGACCACTCTGAGGTCCCATTTTTAGTAACAGACCACTCAAAGGTCCCATGTTCAGTCACCATGTTCATTCAGTTGTTTACAAAATTTACATACAAACAAAACATTCACCATGTTCATTCAAAATTTACAAAATTTTGATACAAAGAAAGCATTCACCATGTTCATTCAAAATTTACAAAATTTTGATACAAAGAAAGCATTCACCATGTTCATTCAAAATTTCCAAAATTTACATATGAATATCAAACTATGAAAATCACAAAATTTTCAAATAGAACAATTACTCGGAGGTAGAAGGTGGTGCAAATGTAGAAACAGGTGCATCAACATGAGCAGGTGCAAATGAAGGAGGTGCATCTGCATCAATAAGAGCAGGTCTAGATGAAGGAGGTGCATCTGCATCAACAGGTGCCAGTGCAATATGAAGAGACTAAAGTCGTTCCAACAGAAGACGTCCAGTCGCACTCTCAATGGGGCCAAAAGGTCGCATCGGACGAACAACTCCAGTCAGACGAAAAGTGGAGGCAGAAGCTGTACCAATCGCCAGTGAACGAGGAGGAACAAATCCAGTCGGGCGAGGCTGAGTGGCCAGCAGGGCGAGACTGAGTGGAACCCCAGGCTTGAGCTGCCATCGTTGGATTTAAGAATGATCTTACGGTCCCATCTTCGTGTCCTAGAAGTGCTCGTATTCTTATTCTTTGTGCTAAAAGTACAGACAACCTCATTGTATCTATCATTTGATTCTGCATATTAATCAACCTTCTGGTCGTCCTTCCTTCCAACTCAGCAAATTTCTTATCAATTTTTCATTGAGCCTTCTTTCCATCTCAGTAAATTTCATATCAATTTTTCATTGAGCTGCGCAATGCTATCAAGAATAAGCATAGTACTGACTCCAGTATGAGTTTGCGGAGGAGTCGGTTCCTGAGGTGCCTCATTCCCAAATTCAGGTGCCTCACCCTCAACTTCAGGTGCCTCAACTTCACGAGTATGTTTTACTTTTTAAACCCAACGTGCATTGTCGAGTTTGAATCCCATTTTGTCTAAAGTAGACGTATCAAATGTATCGGTCTTTTTCAAAGCTATTTTGTCTTCAGGGGGAAGGGTGATTCATCGTTGTCCAAACAAGTAAGACAAAAATAGACCGTATGGAAGACTATATTTTTTTCGTCTTATGCTAGGCTACTATGTGTTTTATGATGATATAGGCGACGTCAATTTGCTTGACATTCATGATGCACCAGATGAGGAAACTATCGAAATAGGTCACTTGGTTACTATGCCCTTTCTAGGTAAAATATTTTTCGTAATAATGTAATAGACGATTCGGACTTCAAGGACTAGATCCATCAGAGTGGGCTTATCTGCTTTGACAATATCAGTCTGCCCACACATTTGTTTCATGGCATCCAAGGGAACGAATTCACCAATATCGGTAGGCCATGAATTTGTTTCATACTTCACAATAGTGGTACTGAGAAACTTAAACATTTTGTCTAGTGCCGAAGTTGAAAGAATAATTTCGGTCCCTTTAACTTTGGATTTCATGGAATGTCTGGCCCTATCTTTGGACATGTTTACATAAAATTCTTTCACTAATTTAGGATAAAAATCATCTTTCATTGCGAAGAAGTCGCCCCAACCAAGTTTTTCAATGTACTCATGGATTTTAATTCCAAAGGGTGGAAAAAAAGTAAGGTCAATGATTTACCAAAAATGTAGGGCCGAGAGTACAAATCCTCTTTGTACAATGTTGCCGCTTTCAAAGAGGTGAAATGGTTGGGATCGAACGTCTCCGTCACCATCTCCGTCTCCACCACTCTCGGCCTCTTCCTCTCGATATAACTATGGTTTTCACTTTCTTCCATCTTGGTGTAGACCCTTGGATTTGATCTGATGCCATGTGAAAGAAGGGGTGTAAAGGAGAATCGATTGGAGAAGAAATAAGAAGGAAAATGGTTTGGAAGAGAAGGAAGGGTAGAGAGAAAGGTGTAGAATCGATTCGTGCGATCGAAGGTGGAAGAGGGGAGAGGGCAAGATCGAACGAATGTGACAATCGTGCGGTTGATTTGGAGAAAAGGAAATGGTAGATCGAACGATTAGGAGAAGAGAAGATAATGGGTTTTAGGGTTTCGGTCTTCCAATCACACGAATGAATGAAATGGGAGAAAATCTTATTCGTTCAATTATATATAAGTGTAAGATCGATCGCACGATTTCTGTGATCGTCCGATCGATGTTACACTTATATACAATCATTCGATTGAATATAAGTGATTGTGCGATCAATCTTCAAACTAGAGGTCGATTGTCAAAATTTCGACCTCTCAGTTAAAATCGATCAGACGATCCTCTGAAATCGTGTTATCGAATTTATATGGGTATTCAATCGATCGATTGAACAAAAGTGATCGTGCAATCGATCTTCAAACTAAAGGTCGACTGTCAAAATTTCGACATCTCAGTTAAAATCAATCGGACGATCCTCTACGATCGTGCTGATCGAACTTATAGGAGTATTCAATCGATCGATTGAACAAAAGTGATCGTGCGATTGATCTTAACAGCAGAGGCCGACTGTTAGAATTTTGACCTTTCAATTAAAATCAATCGGACGATCACATGGGATCATCCGATCGATTGAATACCCTTTTAGTGTCACGCCCCGACCCGAAGGGTGGGCCCGGAACGCGACTGATTTTTTTTTTTTTAAGACTAAGCTAACACAAGCATTCTAACTGGGCCGGACCAACAGTTAGGCCCAAAGGTCACACATGATCCCAACATGTGGACTCAAACATATACCATAAGTCCACCCAATAAATAGATACAAAAGTAAAAACACATACATGATCACATATTCCAACACTGAATTATCATTCAAACACATCATCAGAGTAACTACGGATACATGGTAGTTTCAATACATCACATTTAAACAAATTAAGTACGACACTCGGTACTTTTCAAAAATAAACGGTTCTAAGAACCAGAAAGCAAAGATAAGAGTATTCCCCTCAGTGGGAATCCCAAAGTAACACCGCAGCTTATCTACTCTAAGCTTCAAATAGAGGATTCTCCTCATTGGGTTCATCTCCTGAAAGGTGAGTGGGGTGAGCTAACTAGCCCAGTGAAGGAAATATAACAGTGCAGTTTTAAGTAAACAACAGGTTAGCAGAGTAATCAACAGTTGCAATAATATCTTATGCTTGATACAAATTCTCAACATCAAGTATAATATCATCATCATTCCCATACTTCATCATTCATTCCAACACTGTTGTCATCCAACGTAACGCCTATATACTACGCTGAGACCATCGTATTAAGTTCCGATACGGTCAAAATACATCATTGCAAGTACATCTCCGGCTCTCTCATAGCCGATACTAACACGCTCAAATCAACAACTGTCGACACTCATGGTCCAGTAGACGTAAACCATCTCACACACATGGCCGATATTGGTTCAATAGTCAAGGGCACGTGGAAGCAGTATTATACATTTCATATAATCAACATCATAAGCATTTCACAATTACATAACACTTTTTACAACAGTGCATCATTTCTAGGCACATGAGTAGGTTCATCAAATCTGAAACCACTCATTGCTCAAGATCCATCTCAATAAAAACATGTTTACATCTCACTGCAAAGTTAAGTTCCCTCACCGTAACTGTGTGGTTTTGTGGTCTCTGTTCAAACAAACAAACAAGTGCACAATCAATTATAAGTCACTATACATATCATCAAATACATATACACAAGTAGTATTTTCGTAATCATACTTATTTTCCCAAAAATATCCAAGGTAAATGGAATTGAGTCTCCTACTTGGTTTCTAACCATTTTAAGTTACAATAATCCACAGTAGAGTAATAGTAAGGTGCTCAGTCCAAAACTCATATTGTCTTCTGGGCATGATCAGATTGACTTATTGAGTTAGGTCTAGATACTTAGGT
Organism: Chimonanthus salicifolius; assembly: GCA_013350335.1. Classification (NCBI taxonomy): domain Eukaryota; kingdom Viridiplantae; phylum Streptophyta; class Magnoliopsida; order Laurales; family Calycanthaceae; genus Chimonanthus; species Chimonanthus salicifolius. The sequence goes on along the minus strand of CM023535.1, from coordinate 54,652,754 downwards.
TACTTCTCGGTTGTCTTCTGGATAGGACCAGATCTGACATTTTGAATAAGGCCTAGAAGTCACTCAGTGCACGACAAATATAGCGTCCGCCTGGAAGTGAAATCACTCAGTGCCCGACTAATAGAGTCTGCCTGGAAGTGAATACAATAGTATATACACTATAGTAATAAGAGAAGAGGATTAGTACCACTTTTAATTTATCAGAGGCATAAGCATCACATGCAGTCATCAATCAAACAATAACATTTTACACTTCAAAAACTGGGTCCCTCGGAACCAGGTACTGTGGCTTCAGATCATTCGAACCACTGCCTAAACTAGTCACTGACCTTGGACTGAGGGTCTGACTTCGGATCGTCCGAAGATCGTGTCTCGGATCATCCGAAGTCCTTTCGAACCGATAAAATCTGAAAAACTGGTCTCGGTGGGTTTGTGCACCTCAGAACATGCCGAGTGAGGCTCGGATCGTCCGAGTGGGGTTCGGTCCTTCCGAACTCTACTCGGAACATCCGGGCAAGTCAAGCTAGCCTCGGGCGCTTCTAGGCTTCGGGTGAAGCTCGGAACGTCCGAGGGGTCCTCTCGGACCGTCGGAGAGTCGTCTTCCTCCACTGTCTGCACCAGCAGACAGTGTCGGCAGACACTGTATGAAATACGAATCTGAAAACAGTGGGTTTTCCGGATTCGATTTCTACATCTAGCCGGTCCGATGGACTCCTCTGGGAGTCCTCTTTCCATAGGGAGTGATTTAAAGTTTTAGAACTCAGTAGGCCAACCGATTTTAAAATGAAAAGCTCACTAGTACACTAAAAACCATGTTTTTCCTAAATTTTAAAATTGTTTTACACACCCAAATCATGGCCAAAACTGGTTTTTCTTGATTATAAACCGGCTGGAATTGAAAGAGGAACACAGTGATTACCTTCACTGAAGTTCCTGAGCAGAAAATCCGGTATTTGAAAAAACTTCCCTTCTAAGCTTACAGTTGACAAAAACTGGGAAACAGAGGTTGGGAGAGAAAAAGGATCGGCTGGCTTTTCAGCTAAGACTGAGAGAACGATGGAGATAGAAAATCTGAGGGAGTTAAACCAGTGATCACAGGGCCAATTTATAGAAAATTTGGCCGAAGGAAGGGGGTCATTGGCCACTGCATGCAGCTGTATGCAGCTGGTGCGGACGTCCCGAACAGTGGTTACACTGTTCAGTAGGTTTGGTTGTAAAACAGCCCCTTCCAAATTCTGGTTTTGCAAATAAGTCCCTATTTTTGATAAAAAATCGATTGTTAACTAAAAACATGATTTTAGAACTCACAAATTTAATCCAACCTTACAGATAAGTTGGGTTTTAAAAACTCTAGTCACTATAAAAATTTAGGGGATTTAAAACTCACTAAAAACCATTGATTCAAATAAAAACCATAATTTAACACTATTTACATGTTTTAACTTGTGATAAATAAAACAATTTATAAACTTCATTTTTGGGTTTTGAAACGATAAACTATACCATACTAAAATGGTCTAACATACTAAACTTGTTTTAAAATTTATTTCATCTCCAAAATCATTTAAAAATATTTATTACTCCCTTTCAGGGTTTTGACAGGACGGTTTTAAATACTATTTTCTGAAAATAAAATTATTTTAAAATCAGAAATACAATTCATTGACTAAGGAGAATAATATCATCTAATAATCATCACATAACAACACAATTAATAAAATAATAATAGTAAGCGGTAAATTACCATTTTGCCCCTCCAGCTGGACGAGCTGGATCACTGAGCATTTGAGCTCGGATTGGGCCACACTTGGGCTTTTCTCAAAGCCCTAACCGAAACCTTCGAGATTAATCGGTGTAAGTAAGATTATTATGGTAAACTGCGCCTAATCTGGGTCAGGGTATTACATTTAAGATCAATCGGACGAAGCTAAAATGAACATGTTCAATCGCACGATTCTATACGCCTAAGATCGATCGATCGAAGCAAAAATGAACTGCCTATTCCTTCGATCGATTCAACGCAAAAGGGTAAAAATGTAATTTCCACTATAAAATCGAAATGCGGTGTCTGCTGGCAGAAAGCGGGGGTGTCTGTATGGCCAGCCAATAATAATGATAATAATAATGATAATAATAATAATAATAATAATAATAATAATAATAATAATGATTATTTTAGTAAAAAATAGAAAAAAAATTAAAATTTATAATAAATTTTGAATAAATTAAATTAGGCTGGGCATATAGACACTGCACTATTCTGTCAGCAGACAGCGATTTTTAGATTTTAAGTGAAAATTACCATTTTGCCCTTCTGCGCTGAATCGACCGAATACTTCGATCGATCGATCCCACGAGCGAAAGAAATCGATCGTAAAATGTGCGATTGATTCTGTTAGATCGATTGATTTTGTTGATATTCTGTTGATTTATGCAACAATAACTAAATAAAAAAAAATTAAATTTTAAAGTCATTTTTTAAGCACAGTGTATTTTCAAAATTTCTCAAATTAAATATCCGGACTAATTACGATAACGTGATAAAAAAACTTTAACACTTCAAGGTCTTTTGACACTCCCAAATGCTTAAAATAGAGTGTTTTACAAATAAGGGTATCATTCTGCTGTGCCGAAAGCACATTTAGGATTGTCAAAAGACCTTGAAGTTTTAAAGTATTTTTATCAGGTTATCGTAATTAGTCCGGATATTCAATTTGAGAAATTTTGAAAATACACAGTGCTTAAAAAATAACGTTAAAATTTTATCTTTCCTTTAAAACTTTAACATTATTTTTTAAGCACTGTGTATTTTCAAAATTTCTCAAATTGAATTACCGGACTAATTACGATAACCTGATAAAAATACTTTAAAACTTTAAGGTCTTTTGACACTCCCAAATGCTTAAAACAGAGTATTTTACAAATAAGGGTATCCCTCAGCTGTGCCGAAAACACATTTGGGAATATCAAAAGACCTTGAAGTCTTAAAGTATTTTTATCAAGTTATCGTAATTAGTCTGGATATACAATTTGAGAAATTTTGAAAATACACAGTGCTTAAAAAATAATGTTAAAGTTTTAAAGGAAAGATAAAACTTTAACGGTATTTTTTAAGGACTGTGTATTTTCAAAATTTCTCAAATTGAATATCCGAACTAATTATAATAACCTGATAAAAATACTTTAAGACTTTAAGGTCTTTTGATACTCCCAAATGTGTTTTCGACACAGCTCAAGGATACCCTTATTTGTAAAATACTCTGTTTTAAGCATTTGGGAGTGTCAAAAGACCTTGAAGTCTTAAAGTATTTTTATCAGGTTATCGTAATTAGTCCGAATATTCAATTTGAGAAATTTTGAAAATACACAGTATTTAAAAAATAACGTTAAAGTTTTATCTTTCCTTTAAAACTTTAACATTATTTTTTAAACACTGTGTATTTTCAAAATTTCTCAAATTGAATATCCGGATTAATTACGATAACCTAATAAAAATACTTTAAAATTTTAAGGTCTTTTGACAATTCCAAATGTGCTTTCGGGCACAGCAAAGGGATACCCTTATTTGTAAAACACTCTGTTTTAAGTATTTGGAAGTGTCAAAATACCTTGAAGTCTTAAAGTATTTTTATCAGGTTATCGTAATTAGTCCGGATATTTATCTTGAAAATTTTTAAAAATACATAGTGCTTAAAAAATAATTTTAAAATTTTAAAGAATTTTTTTTATTTAGTTACTGTTGCAAAAATCAACAGAATATCAACCGAATCAATCGATCGATTGATAGCCGATTGATGCTATCAATCGATCGATTTAAATTAACAGGATCAATTGTACATTTTACGATCGATTTCTTTCGCTCGTGGGATCGATCGATCGAAATATTCGGTTGATTCCTCACGAAAAGCCAAAATGATAATTTTCACTTAAAATTTAAAAATAGTATTTACTGACAAAATATTGCAGGTCTTGAAATAGTTTTAACTAATTCCAACCTTTCATAGTCAGGTATACTTTTTATGGAGTGGAGGCAAAAAATCTTATGATTTGATTTTGGTCAAATCAAAATAGCTGACAGTAGAGATGGGTGATAGAAAAGGTCCGGCACCTATCTACCCTCTCTATGATCTATATAGCGATCAAATCTGTAGTTCTGTGCACATAGTTTCTGCGATCTTCTTTATTATTTATTTATTATTCTTCCTTTTTCTCTATTTCTCTTGATTTCTTCTCTTTGTTCCATGTCGGTCCCTTTTTTTTTTTTTAATTGGGTTTCACAAAGAAAATGAAACTGGATTTTTCAACATGTGAACTACAGTTCATGAGCGCAGGTTTATTGCATAAAACCGCAATGAACCACAGCTCATTATGGTTTTTTGCAGTTTAATATAGGAAGATTTTTCTACCGAACCAAATCGAACCTCGGTCAGTATACAATGTTCACACCAGGGGTTGAAATACCACCCCAGCCGATATATCGGCCGATATGTAAATATCGGTTGGTAAGTTTCTCTCTCATCAGTTTTTTTTTTCTGCATTTTTGTCCGAATTTTTTTGGATAATGTCAGAAAATTTGGGGCTTCTTGAAAATGTAATTTTTTCAGTAAATATCGGTCGTATACATATTCAAATTATTTATTTAAGTTTCGAATACGATTAATATTAAAATTAACAATAGATGATGTTAACTTATAAAAACAGGAAAATGTCCCATCAATCCTCTCAACTCTCAAGAAGAATTAGATCATATTATATAATTAATCAATCTTAGCATAATTTTTAATGAGATTAGTGTCACTTATTATAAAACAATTATCACATTTACAAATAGGATTGCCTTTCTTGATTTTTTTTTCATATGATTAATATGGGCCTAAATGTTTTGAGTTTGGACTTTGCCGGATCGATGGAGAAGAACATGTAAATGTAAATGAAAAAAAAAAAATTCACATTCATGGAATAGTATTTTAAAATTCAAATCATGTTTTTAAAATTTTCAAGAAGTGGTAATAAAAGGTAAAATAGTATTTTATAAGTGAAGACCTCTGAATAATATGGTATTTTTTTTTTTTAAAGGGATTTCGATTATCTTAGCTTAGACTAACAAAAATTGATATCAAAGTAGACTATTAGTTATCTATCAAAATTTGAATTCATTTTAAGTAGATCTCAATGAAATTGAATTTCATATAAAGAGTTCGCTTTATCTTAGAGGTAGAAATTTTAATGGGTTTAAAGATAATATATTAAATCTAATAATAATGATTAGTGCTAATACTTCAAAGTTGAAAACTTGAAATCACTTGAGTTTCACCAAATACATCAAAGCTTGTCCAAATTTTCTCAAAACAAATGTAATATTACTATGGATCCAGCTCTTCATATGGATAACCCGGGACATGGAAATAAAATCTTGCATACATCTCTTCCGGAAGTCGCTCATCATTAGACGTGTAGTCGGATGTTGACGATGGATTGTGGTACTGCCAACTATCAGATGAGGGTTGCGACTGACGATCTGAAATCGACATGGACTGCATATTACTGGATAATGAGTTCGTGTCGAAGAGCTCATAGCTCGGTTGACCATAATATCCTGTGGGCGTATATCCGAAAGATACATATCCTTCACCGGGCAAGTTTGTTCCTGCCATGAGGAGGTGCATGTTGCCTATCATCCTGTTGGTAATGGACTTCACTCATGTTGGGATAATACCCCGGTGGATTTGCAGGCTCAACATCCACAACAATATTTGGATGAGTAAAATCCAACCCATCATCTGACCCATTACCGTCATCGATAGATGAATCAGAATCAGATCTAGTCGACCCATAATCACGTCTGCTAGGTTGGCTACTCGGAACAACAGGTTCTTTTCCTCTTATTGATCTCCTCCTTTGTGAAGAGCTACATACCCACCTGTCCCAGTGGGCCGTTCACTAACAGAATGACGACGTTGTGCCATCCTTGTACTTGTCTGACGTTCTAGACCCACATTTGGAGAGCGGGACACACTGATTGAATGGCGGTGACCTTCATTTTCCGCCTCTTCCTCGGAATCTTGCAATTCTCTCAACTCTACACTTTGATCTAAAAATGATATATCTAGATCATGAAGTACAGGTTGTTCTTTCTCTTCGATCCATTCACTTAATGGATCATTATAGGTAAATAGAGACTCGATGTCGATCGGGACGAAAAAATCATCGGCATCTGCCCGTGTCAACTCGAGGTACTGCCTCAAATTCCTTGCCCTTAGCTGCTAATTGTAGTGTAGGTACACTAAATCATTCAGTCTTTGAGATGATAATCTGTTTCGAGGCTTGCTGTGGACATATTTAAATGTCGACCAGTTACGCTTCGCAGTTGGTTGCACTGCACGTCTGGCTCATCAGCTTGATGGCATACTTCCTCAATATAGGTGAGCTGTTGTCAAAATATGTCCACCACTGTATAGCACTCATCATCGCCGTCTCTCTCAACCTAACATCGACAGCTTCATCTGCAAATGACTTCAAGTGGTTCTCATAATTGTGTAACTTCAAAACAAAAATAAACACAATTAGTATTATCGAATAAAGAACAACTTTCAAATCATCGAAAATATTTGGGTCATAATGAACAAAAGTAATACATCTCTAAAACATGCCGCACGTTCACCAGGATGCATGACACCCATAATCTCCAACGTCCGTCTTACGCAGTTACGAATTGAGTCGGTCGACAGTTCTAAACCTAACTCACTAGGTTTTTTTGAGAAGGGATTCAAATAATATGTTGCCAAGTGAAATACAACGCGATTAGTCTAAATATAAGATATGCACAATAATAAGATATAAACACACTAGCGAATAAAAAACTAACCTGCGACAAACTGTGGGTTGGAGATGAAAAATTGATTAATCCTGTGGTTGATGATTTCCATGAATTGAACCGGATGATTACTTTCGCAACTTTAGTTTTAGCCTTTATGATGCATTCAAATACATAGGGGAGCGTCGGCTTCTTATCTCCGTCTACAAAGCGGACTGCTGTGACTATGGGAGCAGAGATGTTGATGGCAGATACGATACTGTCCCAGGACATTTTAGATACAAACAAGTGTGTAATGTTCTGGTAATATCTTTGATGTTAAGCGTTCCTCATGTCGAACGCATTCGCAAAGGACCTACTTCTCGCCATCTTCATCAATTCTGTCTTACTTCTTAAGAAGCTCTGCATCAGTAAGGAATACTGTGGCGAAATATGTTACTGCAGGTCACAGTAGTTCACGACGTTTCGTATTCTTCCTCATTACCTCTAAGATTCTAACATGATTGTATATAAATGTGGTGACATCCTTACACCAGTCAATTAGGTTCCCAAATTCCCTCACATTAGCAAAATCTTTGAGGATTAAGGCTATGTAGTGGGCCGCACAGGGGGTCCACAAGATCCACGGGTATGTGTTCCCGACCTTCCTCCCTCCCGACTTATAGCCCGCTCCATTGTCCGTTACACTTGGACAACATTCTCAGGTCCAATTTCTTCACAGACAGACACCATCAAGCTACAAAGAAAGTCACCATCATTTACTCAGCCTAATTGTCGTATGATTTATGATACACTGTGCCACATTGATTATAAATGAGGAAGTTAATGATACTACAGTTATCGTCACTCTTCTAGCCATCCGACATAAGGGTTACTCCCGTATCCTCCCAGGAAGACTTAAAATTATTTACCCATTCTCAGATCCGCTGTATTTCATGGGGGATGAAAGTGGTAGAAATCTTATACGACGATGGGAAGTTGATATTAGGTCCAGCAGTTGCGGATGTAAAGCACACAGACTTAAAATATGGATTTAAGATTTCTGTCGGTGGCCGATGGCTTGTCGACGAAAAACTTAGTGACTGCCGTTCCAACTAATTGTTTTGCCGTCTCTTTGTCTACTTGATTTATTTTTCCTTATTTCAAGGAAGTTGGTCTGTCCCACATTGGATTACCAGCACCAACTGTATCCGAATTTACACCGTAGCGTTCAGTCCTTACTCGTTCTCCTCCTCTGAATGCATTTTTAATGGAATTCATTTGCCCATAAGTCCAGATTTTTGTCTGGATGATCCACGTGCAGTCCCTAATCCACTCGCACCGCCTGTGTAGAGTATTAAAATTCAGTTTTTGGCATTTTAATATAATTTAGAAATAAATTACTTTTGTTACATTAAACAATTAATTTAAAGAAATTAATCTACACCACTCTGCCCTCTCATCTCATGTTCGCGGCGACTAATTCGCATTGCACGCCGCAGGTCTCTGTCCTCCTCAATCTCGTCTGGATCCTCTTCTGAAGACGACGGGACATTTTCCACGTATTAGCCCTCCCTTTCACTTTCAAAATAGTCGGCCATTATGTGACCGATAGCATGCTCTTCTGCTTCAGTCCTTATTTTCTTTTTTTTGGCATTCACTTCCAGTAGTTGCCTGCAAAGAATTTGCGCTTGTGTTGGTGCGCGTTTGCAAGCGGCTACATCTCCCGTCTTTCCGGCTATATGTGCCTTTAAACGAGTTATTTCTCTTGATACTATCTTTTCACAGAAGTTGCATTTGACTTTGTTATTACTATGTCGTTCACCGAACGACCATGCTGGATCTTCATTGTTCTTAGCCATTGCTGTTTAAGAAAAGCAAGAAAAAAAAAATAGGTACATTTACACATTTTTTGGTCAATTTATCACATGAAAATGGGGGTATTAAATGATAAAATGAAAAGAAAGCATCATCTGCTGTGAACCTGAAACTTTTTATAGTAATAACACACTACAAACACAGAGGGTTCATTTAAAAAAAGAATCTGATTTTTTTGATACATTTACACGTTTTTGGGCAATTTATCACATGAAAATGGGCGATTGAATGATAAAATTTAAAAAAAAAACCTCAACTACTGTCAAAGTGAATTTTTTTAAGTACACAAACACTACTCACTGAGAGGATTGGGTTAAAAAATATTCATACTTTTTAGGTACATTTACATATTTTTTCGTAATTTATCACATGAAAATGGGGGATTAAATGATAAAATCAAAATAAAGCATCATCTGCTATGAACCTGAAACTTTTTACAGTAATAACACACTACAAACTCAGAGGGTTCATTTTATAATCTGATTTTTTTGATACATTTACACATTTTTGGGCAATTTACCACATGAAAATGGGGGATTAAATGATAAAATTAAAAAAAAAACCTCATCTACTGTCAAACTGAATTTTTTTACAGTACACAAACACTAATCACTAAGATGGTTGGGTTAAAAAATATTCATACGTTTTCAGTACATTTACATATTTTTTCGTAATTTATCACATGAAAATGGGGGATTAAATGATAAAATTAAAATAAAGCATCATCTGCTGTGAACCTGAAACTGTTTATAGTAATAACACACTACAAACTCAGAGGGTTCATTTAAAAAAAGAATCTGATTTTTTTGATACATTTACACATTTTTGGGCAATTTATCACATGAAAATAGGGGATTAAATGATAAAATTAAAAAAAAAACCTGATATACTGTCAAAATGAATTTTTTTACAGTACACAAACACTACTCACTGAGAGGGTTGGTTTAAAAAATATTCATACGTTTTCGGTATATTTACATATTTTTTCGTAATTTATCACATGAAAATAGGGGATTAAATGATAAAATTAAAAAAAAAAAGGCCTCATCTACTTGAAAACTGAATCTTTTTACAGTTCACAAATACTACTCACTGAGATGGTTGTTTTAAAAATTATTCATACGTTTTCGGTACATTTACATATTTTTTCGTAATTTATCACATGAAATCGAGGTTTTTGTTTAAACATTTTAAATTAATAATTACGTTGCATGAAATTTATATTTTTTCACAGAACCTTCTTTCTAAAATCAGAGGGGTGTTTTATAAAAAAAATCAGCAACTTTTCCCAATAATTACTATTTCTTAATTCTTATAATGTTTTATAGTACATTATAGGGGCCATTTCACTTTAGAAAATAAAAGAAAATGAAAAAAAAAACTAATCTGCATGAAAAAAATATCATACATTCATAATAACTTCTATGCTAAACGTTTAAGCATAAATAAATCACTATCAATAATTAATAATCCATATTTCTAAAACAACAACATATTACAAAAAATACATTAAATATTAAACTATACATTAAAACCATAAAATATTTAGATCAGAAGGCTAAAAAATAAAAATGGAATAAAAACTTACATGAAAATGAAGATCAATCTATGAAATATACTTTGAACAGAATGATCTTCTAAGATAAGCCAATAATACACAAGGATTTCCAATCAAGCCGGATGAACGTTTGTAAGATGGGGATAGGAGTTAGAAAATACCATTGCTGGATGAGTGAGTTTCTAAATGATTTAGTGGCTGAATGAAGAGATGTATAGGGTATTCATATAATGGAGGAGTTCGGCTGGTTCAGATCACGGGTTTCAGAAATATTAATAAAAAATCCAGGCATGGGAAACAGCAAGAATCCCACAGCCTGTTGGATTTGATGTCATGCAGGATTCCTGGGCGATATTTTGGACGATATATCGCGCGATATATCAGCCGTGATATATCGCCCGATAATCCTTCAAAATATCACCGATATTAATATTTTATTCATATTAACTGTGACCGATACGGAGCGATATACAGGGTTATTGGCCGATATTCTGGACCGATAAACGGTCCAAATATCGGCTGATATTTGTACATAATATTGCTGATATCTAGTGGGTCCCACTACCGATACAGATTTTTTTTTTTTTTAAACCGCTCTTTCCAGACCGATAAATAGTTTATAGGGCGATATTTGATCCGATATACGGACCGATATATCATCTGTATCGGCCGATATCGTTCTTTTCTTTAAAAAAAAAAACTGAAATAAATGTAATAAACCGATATTTACCAATATCGGCCGATATTTACGACCGTTTATCGGTCATATCGGCCGATGATACTATTGATATCGTATCGGCCGATATCGTTCGGTTTGAAAAAACCGATATATATATATATATATATATATATATATATATATATATATATATATATATATATAGGCCGATACGATATGTATCGGCCGATATTTGAACCCTTGGTTCACACCATATTATACAATTGATATAGGCTGCGTTTGAACGATGGATAGAGGATGAAAACGAGAGTAACCCTCCTTTATCCCATTTGGGATGTAGTTGGATGAGGGGTTATTTCGAATAGGGGTCACCTTTGAGTAGGGGTGACCCTTGAACTGGGATTACCTTTATTTTATTTGGTAATTATAGTGGTAAAGTAAAAGCTTACTTTGAGAGTAAAAAATCTTGTTTAGTAACTAGAAGAAAGGTTAATCTGATATATTAATATTTTTTGAATTTTTTTATAAAATATAATTATTAAATAATATTCATGAAGTAAATTCTAATAATATAACTTATAGTAATACTATCTATTTTTTATAAATTATTTTTCATAATTATAATTTAAAATGAACACTTGCATTCTAACATTAAAAAAATAAATAAATAATTTTCTTTATATTATTATTTTAAATCCAAATAAATGAATAAAAAATATCAACATATTTGTTCTTTAAATATTACAATTTTTATTTTGTATATTATATGAATTTAATAAAAATATTAATTCTCACAAAATTGTTAATATGTCAGATTATCCCTGCTTACAGTTACCCCGACTCAAGGATAACCCCGGGTAACCCCTGCAAAATTTACCCCTCATCCAAATGCATCACGTTGAAAATATTGACAAATTTTAAAAATAAAGATTCAACAAAATAAATTGCTAATCACTCCAAAAGAAATTACCATGAACCTCAAATTCTTTTGGAGTTCTGAGACCCTTTCGAAATTTAGACAGAATCACTCCATAAAATAGGACATTTTGACAATTATGTTTCATAATTTTTTATTTTTATTTTTATTTTTTTATTATATGAATTAAATATAAATTATTAATTCTTATAAAATTGTTATGTTAGATTACCCCTACTTATAGTTTACCCCTACTCAAGGATAACCTCCGTAAAAGTTACCCCTCATTCAAATGCATCATTTTGAAAATGTTCATACATTTTAAAGAGAATAAATTACTAATTACTTCGAAAGAGATTATGATGAACCTCAAAATCTTTCAGAGTTTCGAAACCTTATCAAAATTTCGACAGAATCACTCCTTAAAAATAGGATATTTTGACAATTATGTTTCATAAAATTTTATTTTTATTATTTATACTAGGTGTATTTAATAAAAAATATTAATTCTCATAAAATTGTTAATATGTGAATTTACCCCTACTTACAGTTACCCCTACTCAAGGGTAACTCCTATAAAATTTACCCCTCATCCAGATGCATCATGTTGAAAATGTTGACACATTTTAAAATAAATTTCAAACAAAATTAAATTGCTAATTACTTGAAATAAATAAATATATATATATATATATATATATATATATATATATATATTTTTTTTTTTTTTTGAAAGATTTTAATTTTATAATATTTAATTGATAAAGAGAGAAAGGCAAGGGTATTGAGGGGTAGGGTATTGTGAATAGCCAAACCTCTAAAGGGGTATTAAAAAATAGGATGAGAGGGGTAAATTTTCAATTTTCTTCCTTCACCCCCTTGTTATCAAACTAGGGTAACGAGGGATAATGGGGGGTTACCCCCTCTTACCGCCCATCCAAATGCAGCCTTGGTAATGAAGAGAAGGGGAACGTAAACTCCAAGTTTCCCCTCTTCAGCATAAATCCAAAAATTCCTTCACTGCAAGAGGTAATCACTTTTCCTCTCTCTTAAAGTATTTTTTTTCTCTTATACCTTGTTCACTGTAATTACCAAATAAGATAAAGGAAATACCTTTACCTCTTATCCAAATGCAGCCATGTAGCTAATATACCAAGTTTTTAATGTCTATATAAGAAAAATCCGACAACGTGTTAGGACTGGATATCCAGCCCAAAAGGTTAGCCTATTAGATTGAGTGACCAAAGTTCTTTATCAATTTCTAAATCTCCTCCTTTATAATCAATGTGGGACTCATTCGCTGACTTCAACATAACGATAGGTGGATATTTTGGATATTGGATTTATAGACAATATTTGAATCTAAAGAGTTGCAACAGTTGACTTTGCATTACACTTGGGTTTCCCTTTTTGCTACCAAATATATCTCAAATACAACATTAATGGAGTATTATATAAGAACAAATTCTCTAATTAACACTTCAATGAAACTATACCAACTTGTTTACATGATTCTCAACATATCAACTAGAAAGAGGTACCTTCATCGATACTTGTTTGTCAATTGGAGAAGCAGTCCACAATGTTCATCCTCTGTTTTGTTGGCCTTTCCCCTCCACAGACCAACCTTAAGAGTCCTCTCAATTTGGTATCCTCCTCCCAAGCTCACCTCCCTCTCTAGATGCAAACAATAGCTCTCAAAAACATTCACAGTTATTCGTAGCTTGAACTGAATTAGGAACAAGAAATTCAGCTCCAGATCATTCATTTCATCCACACCCAAACCTGCCAGTTTTGCATAGTAGGAATTTCGGTAGTTTCTGTTCACATACCAAATGATCATAAATGTTAATAGCATAGAGTAAGTGAAAAGGCTAAACTTTTAAACCAATACAGAGAGCCTAAGCCAAAACAATTTTTTTTTTCTTTTTAAGTGTGTTCGCCGAGCTGCAATAGTTGAAGTAAGGGCAAATGGGCTGATTTGTGATTTCCTAAAAATTGAATTAGTGAAGTCCTCCATTTTGTATCGTGGAAAAATGAATGATAGGACAAGATGATGCTGATATCAATTCTTTTTATTTCAAGGCGAGGGTGCAATCACTTATCCAACATCAAGGAACTATTTGTAAGTTGCTGAATGGAAATAAGGAAGGCCAATTTTTTCTAATTTTGTCATCATCCGATTGTTCTCGAATTGGTTCATTCAATGGTTCGAAATCTCACAAAGTGACAAAAGAATCAATTACAAATAAAGAGGATCCCTCGGTTGCCAGCAAGGCAAAGGGAGAGAATTTCCAGTATTGAGGGACTGTTTGTCATTTTTCATCAATGGAAAATGAAAAGTCTAGAAAATGAGACTATTTTCTCTCCTTCCATAAAATTAGGGTTCTTTGCTTAGAAGCAAGAAATCAAAATCTTCTTCCACGGAATACATCTCTCATGGTCTGGGATAAGAGAATTTAAAAAGAGGAGTTTTTCCTCACTAACCAAGACAATGCGGCATTTATTTTCAACAAAAATAAACTTTTGATGCAAATAACAAAAATATTATATTTTCATATCTCAACCCGAAGTCGGATTTCATAACACTTATTAGATGACATTAATTAAATCCAATACATTTTTTCATGCAGAATTGCTTTCCTCAAAGAAAAAAAACAAAAAGCCTCTAGCGCACGCAATGGAAACCTGCCTCGACCACAAGGAGCAGTTTGCCATGACGATGTAACAGAGGGCAGGTTGGCTACCCTTAGAAGCTGGTTGCTCTTATTATTATTATTATTATTATTATTATTATTATTTTCAATGATATGTAGATTTTTATCTGAAGCTGTTCTTATACTCATGAGAAGGACGAGATTTTCTATCAACTTGAAGTTGATGGTCTCTTGTATATTTTCACATTTTGACTTTTCTACTCACCAATTTAATCATGGTAAGACAAAAAAAATTCATGGAAAATAGCAACTGTTGCCAAACATGATATTTAGATATAAAGTTCTATTATTAACTGTTATAAAATTTGAAGCTTTTCTCTCTTAAACTCCTTTGAAACCATTGTGGGTGAAAATACATAATTTCTTTTAAAAAATATAGAGAAACTGCTAATAACTCATTGATCAGAGTTTGGATCAGTGCCCCCTACTGATATTTTTTACTAAGGACACATTCTGTTCTTGGGGGGCTCTCTTATGTAACTTTTGAGTAGTCAATTCCTTCTGAAGAACTTAAAAAATACAACATACAAGCATAAAAATTTGGGTAATCAATTATGAACACTAAAATCATCTTTCATCTCATTTAAAGAAAATGGAAACTTCTATTTTCTTTCTTGATTTTTTTTTTCCAACATTTCAATATGCAATCAAAATTCGATATAAAGTCTAAAACAATTCCCAACTTCAAAAACAAGTCTCTCTCTCCCTCAAACTCATGTTGTCCTGAACCAAAAGAACATTTAAACCATCTTTCATGTCATATAAAGAAAAATTAAAACTTTATGTAGGTGATCTTAGTTCTCTGGAACATTTCAATTTGCAGTCATCATTCAGTTAAAAAGAAATCTAAGGAATTGACAATGTTAAATTTTCATGGGTTCATCACCAGGAATCGAGTATGATGAATATGAGATCATAAATGTAAATGAATTATACATAAAAGGAGGAGAAGTCAAGAAATCATACAAATCTTCGACAAATTTTGCGGCGATCATGATACTTGTGATGAGAATTCGATGCACGTTAGATTGCAAAACTCTTAACTGAGGATTAAACCGGCAGATCCGATCAATGTACGCATAGGCGACGACAAGAACAGATGGGCTGACTTGGGTTTGCTCGAAAATCATTTGGAGGAAAGCTTGGATGCCAGTTTCTGGGATTCTAGTGCTTTCAAATACTTTGAATTTGCCATTTTGAGTTGTTGGGTCTGCAATTCGATTGTTTCTAGCTATGGTTCTTTCAATCAAATACGCAAGAATGGCTATTATATGTGGTGATGATGATAATGCTGATGAAGATGGAGAGTAGAGTTCATATCTAACTCTTGAAGGGGAGAGTTGTAGATTGAGAGGAGAAACCATTGAGAGAGAGAGAGAAAGAAGAGGGTCAAACTCTAGATGTATCAGATGTTATAGAAATCCTCGGAAGGCTTTCCAAGTGAGTCAAATTCACATGACCCAATGCATATCTCGAATATATAATTTGGGATTCTTCGGCCGTTAATTATGAAAACTTGACTCTCTACCAGAATTAAAAGGTTGAAATTCGTGTGGGTTGGTTGAAATTTTAATAAATTAAATTCAACTCATGTTAAAATTTATTAAACTAGATCTAACTCGAGTTGAATTGCTGATGTGATTCAACTCAAGTGTTATTTTATAATTTGGTGCACTTAACTTGGTCTATGTCGGATTGAATTGAGTGGATTTTAAAGTTCTCAATTCAACTTAAATTTCATGCTCATTTTTTCTTTTCTAATTTGATTCGACTCCAAATATAACCCAAATTCATGGATTTCTCAAGTCGGGTCATGCGTGTTGGGTTAAAAGCCAACCCAAGTTTCATCCTAACAAGAAAATGTGCCAAGTATGGAGCTCTATTTATTTAATCTTTTAACATAGAATGATTGTACAACATGGATACCTATGATTGACTAAATGGAGGTGGACAAATAATTGATTGTCAACCACTTTATATTTAAAAAAAAAAAATTAAGGGTGGTCATTTAGACACGGGTATTTTCTACTAGGAGACACGGGATTTCGAAATTCCGTATGAAATTACCATTTTGCCCTCGATATTCCTCACTGTCTGAACCTCCTTTATTAACATTTTTTGTGTGTTCAGACAGTCGGACAGTTTGTTGAAGTAAGTTATATAAGATCATTATATTGAGCATCTAGTCAAATGGTGTGGGCTGTGAAGAGGGACTTTCAAACGAGGTTGTTTCTCAACCGATTTCTACAAACAAGGTATAAAATTTATCTACTCTGAATTTTATGAACTCCGAGACTGACTTTAAATGAAAATGGTATAGTTTTGGATTTAAAAAAACTATACCATTTTCAGTTAAATTAGTATTGGAGTTCGTAAAATTTAGAGTAGATGAATTTTGATACATTGTTTGTACAAATCGTTGAGTAACCGCCTCCCTACCAAATGTAACATTTGCGCGTTTAACTCGATTTTTCAAACAATGCGGTTAGAACTTAGAAGTGTGCGGATATATGATATGTTGAATATTTTTTATAGATACGATAAATTAAAATTCATTTTAATTAAATAATTAATTGTACTTAAGACTTGAGATATATAAAATAAATTGCTGCACAAAAATGGACTTTCAGATTTTCAGACACACACAATCACACCTCACTTTTACGTGGTAAACCCACGTGGATTCTGTACTTCAGATCTTGCTTTTGTATCAAATCGTTTGGGTAAAAATATGCACACTTTTTTTTTAAAAGGGGTTCTCTAAAATACCTTTTATTTTGGCATTAAAATAAATAGATCCAATATTAAAAACCATTTTTTAAACTTTTGCTGTTTTAATGATTTGGAGATTAATATAGAAGGCTCCATTGTACTTATCTATGCAATTTTGAGTAAGGGCTTTTTAAGCTTGGCACTTCAACTATATTTGAATTTAAGACAAAAATAATTCACTGCACAGTAAAATGAGATCTATAATTACAATCAAGTATCAATAAATATCTAAAATATTTAAAGTTAAAATGTTAATTTAGAGAAATTAAGAAAAATGCTAATTATTTATTACAAAATTTTAAAATTTAGATATTTAATCATACCAGTAAAGATAGGGGTGAAACTCGAGTCAGGTTTTGGCCTGAACCCGCATGACCTGACCCAAAAATAATACGGGTCGGGTTATGAAAGTCGGGTCAGTGGGTTGGGCCGAGGTTGAGAAGTCAAAAACCCGCATTGAATTCGGGTCACGTTGGATTGAGAGATTTTAAGTTAACTCGACCCGACCCGATCAAACCTGACCCGACACAATTAAAAAGTAGGCTAAAGAAGGTTCAAAATGCGAGTTCGAGACGAGTTTCGAGTTAAGTTGGATTATAATTCAGGTCGGGTCGGGTCATGACGTCCGCGTCAAAAGTTCGAGTCGAATCGGATTAGGTTCCATATATTAGTAACTCAGACAGAGTTAGGTTTAAAAAAGCCCAATCCAACTCGACTCAATTTCAGCCCTAGGTTAAGAAGAGATCTATTCTAGTCATATACAGAAGGGCACGGGTTGAACAAAAGATACATAAACTGATAAACTCAAATTCTATATATTTGGAGAGTACTATAAAATGACATTTAGACTCACAATATTTTATAAAATAGAATTTTAAGCAGTGAGGATAAGATAAATAAAAATATACCCAGATGTATATATTTAAATAAATTAAGAAAATAATATCAAATGACAGAATCATTAATTAATGTGTTAGGAAATTAACTCAAAGGGTGAAAAGAATAAGAAAAGAATTCAATAAGGGATTGATAGACATCTATATTTTATTAAAAGAGATTTTTTTCTTATTTTTATTTAAATGATAATAATACTTTTGATTGAATTTTATTATAAGAAATATTATCACTTAGGAAAAATACATTATTATAATTAGTACAGATAATTCAATTGATTTAAGCTTCTATAATTAGACTAAGAGTTTTGTGTTCAATTCTTCCTGAAATTATTTCATACAGAAGATTTGCAGATGATTTTGTATATTCGTGAGATTAATCTCATTTTCAATATAAGATAGAAATACCATGTATATATATATATATATATTTTGTTATTAATAGAGAAGTTTGTGATGAAGAACAAAGGAGCTTCATCATCCTCTAATTCAATATTATATAATTTATTATAGAATTAATGCATAAACAAATTAATTAATAATGTTCTCAAAATGTTAATAATGTTTTATTAAATTTTCTTTTTAATCGAAGGTGTTTAAGTGTATGCCTCTCTACACATACATACCGGTATATATCCTATCTAAAGTAGCTCTTCATTGAAATTAGGAGAAATTGATTCTATAATCTCGATTCTAAAGTCTTGTGTATCAACTATTACACCTATCTTTTTAAGTATTTTTATTAAAGATTTTAAAGACTGATATCTAAGAATTAACCAAGAATAAGCTAATAGACTTTGTTTGAGAATTGAGATACTTTGTGCCAAACTTTTGTATTAAACTTAAAAAGATTTAATTTGAAGAAAAATTTGGTGATTAGCGTGTGGGTCCACTGTTGCAGTAGATAAGATTCTTGAGGTCGGAAAAAGGAAGCTCATTTAATAGAGCCATAAATGAGGCATCAGCTGGTTGCTTCCACCGACACAGCCGTCCTCGTTACCAGATCGGATTCATTCTTGCACTGGCCGGGTGCACGGCTTTTTTTAATTTTTTTGTTTTACTGGTTTATGATGAATTTTACAAATGATATTATTTAAATTATATTCAAAATTTATCTAATTATAAAAACATTTTAAAGTGTATATTTTATTTGATAAAAAGTAATGACATTAATGCTAAATCTGAACACAAAATTTAAGGTCACTTTTTAAATTAAAATATTTTATTTTTATACTTAATCACTTACTTCTGTAATTTTAAATTCGAAAATATAATATAATATTTAATTATAAATATAATTTAAATAAGATAATTTTTTTTTAAATTATTAAAAAGCAACGGTTCAAATTTAAAAGAAAAATATACTCTAACAAAAAAATGACCTTAAATTTTGTGTTCTTTAGCATTAATGTCATTACTTTTTATCAAATAAAATATACACTTTAAAATGTTTTTATAATCACTCATGGAGGTTTTACGTTAGATATTCTATAATATTTCACATATAAATTAAAAAAATACACCAAAGAGACATTAAAAAAAAGTAGATAGGTCTAAATTTATAAAATTTACGATCTATCTAATAACATATTTGATTAGTATACGAGACACCTAATTCTTAACTGGGCCGGATACGCAGGCATGATAAGTGAATACGTGGATCCCATACTTTCATAATTGCAGCGTTCTATTGGACGAGAATCGAGCACGGGTAAAAAAATGTCCATATCGAGATACAGCATCTCGGTGGATATATCTCTAATTTTTTTTTTTTCCAAATATCGGCCCATATAAGCGTCAAGTGCGGATATTTGTAACCCTGGACCAGGGGTAAAAAAATCGGCCGGGCCGTTATCCCGGCCGATTTTTCATATCGGCCGATATATCGGTTCGGCCGATATATCGGCCGAACTTTTTCTCTCTCCTCCCCGTTTTTTTTTTTTTTTTAAAAAAAAAAAAAAAATCCAAAAAAATTACAGCAAATGCAGAAAATTATGAGCTTATTGAATATGTAATTTTTTCATAAAATATCGGACATTTACATCTTCTAATATATTTTTGAAGTTACGATAGTGGGAAATTATATAAATAGTAATAAAATGGTGAAAATTACAAAAAGAAATAAAATAAAAGGAAAAAATTGCATCCCTTTAAAAGAAGTTATTATACATTAAATAACAGCAAATAAAAAAAGTTCATGTATTATTTTATAGGTTTTACCATTTTCTAACATTTATATATCATAGTCCATAGATAATAATGAAATAATTACAAAAAGAAATAAAATAAAAGGAAAAAATTTCATCCTTGTAAAAGAAGTTAGTATACATTATATAACAGCAAATAAAAAAATTTCATGTATTATTTTATAGGTTTTACCATTTTCTAACATTTATATATCATAGACCATAGATAATAATGAAATAATTACAAAAATAAAGAAAATAAAAGGAAAAAATTTCATCCCTGTAAAATAAGTTAGTATACATTAAATAACAGCAAATAAAAAAATTTCATGTATTATTTTATAGGTTTTACCATTTTCTAACATTTATATGTCATAGTCCATAGATAATAATGAAATAATTACAAAAAGAAATAAAATAAAAGGAAAAAATTTCATCCCTGTAAAAGAAGTTAGTATACATTAAATAACAACAAATAAAAAAATTTCATGTATTATTTTATAGGTTTTACCATTTACTAACATTTATATATCATAGTCCATAGATAATAATGAAATAATTAAAATAAGGAGTAAGTGAATGTAAAAAATGTTGCTGTAAATTTTAACATGTTAGTAACAGTAACTAAGAGCAAATGAAAAATGTTCATCTATTATTTTATAGGTATTATCATTTTCTAACTTTTTTTTTCATTTATGCTATTTTATGTTGAAATAGTTAACAAAAATGAATAAATAAATGAAAAAAAATAGTAACTAACAAAGTACACAAAAACTAACTACAGATACATTAAGATGGAAAAAAAATTATAATACCTATATAAAGCTTTTATTACTACATATCTTATTTAACTTCAAGCATTTTTTAACTTCTTTTATGTTATTTTTGGCTAAAAAAATTAAAATAAATTACAGATAAATCGAAATAAATTACAAAACTTACAAGATCAGTAGATCTGTAAATGAAGAAACCTTTGAACGGTCTGGATCGTTCGGTTTCAAACAAATCCGGGTCGTTTAGAACTTACTTAAATCAAGTAATGAAGAGTGCAATTTTTTTTAAAGAAAAATAGTAAAATCTGATTTTCTCTTTAAAAATAAGGTGTAAAATTTGAAATGTAGGTGAATGGTATTTATAGGAAAAAATTGGACCGGTTCGATTTTTTGGATTTAAAAAAAATAATAAAATATTCAGGCATGCCGGACCAGCCGAATCCTGCAGTCCGCTGTACACAGAGATGTGATGGGGAGAAATTGGTTGACAGGTGAGATCTCGTCCGAGATCTCGCCCGATATATCGGACATGAGATATCGTCCGATATATCGGCAAAATATCGCCGAACTTGAGTTGGGCCCAGGCCCGAGATTTGGGGAAAAAACGGCCGATTCGGCCCAAATTCGGCCCAGATTCGGCCGAGATTTGGACCGATATATCGGTCATCTCGGCCGATATTTATTATGAAAAAAAAGTTTTTTTTTTTAAAAACAAAAACAAAAAACCGAATTTTTAAAATTCGGCCGATATGATGACCGATAATTCGGTCAAAAATTCGGACATACCGGCCGAATTTTTTTTTGTACGGCCGATACTATACGTATCGGCCGATATAATTCGGTGGTTGAAAAACCGAATTATATCGGCCGATACGCACAGTATCGGCCGATATTTTGACCCCTGCCCTGGACTCGAGAAAGCTAATGAGAAATGCTTTGCTCACTTTTCTATGTCGGCAAAAGGTCTGACTTAGTGTATTTGACTGGAAATAGGAAAGATTCTTAATTTAAGAAACTGGCTTTTTGGATTTTTTCTATATTTTAATTACATAAATACCTTGGAATTTATATATATTATACACCGTGGATCCATAATATGGGGTCAATTTTATGTTAAATAAAAATTATACTGATGTAAACACTTAGTATGACCATCCAATTATTTACTACAATTGTAAATAGAATTTGATTAATTAAATAAAGAAAAATTGAGATAAATAAGAACATTAGAAATTAAATTAGCATAAATTAAATTATTAAACTACATAAATGTTTCATAAAATTAAGTGAAAAAACTAGTTAACCTCTCAGTTTTAATGAATTAAAATTATTTTATTAGCTTTTATGAAATTACAATCACATAATTTTACAACATATCACGTTATAAAATAAAGCAATTTTAACAACGGTTAGGCGTTTAGCATTTTTAAGACGTGAATACTTAAAAGGAATTCTCTGCAATTCCATCTCACTATAATATTAAGAAAGTAAATATCGGTCGATACAATAAGTATTAGCTAAACATATATGAAATTAGCCGATATCACCGATATATCGGTGATATATATCAGTTAAATATTGGCCTAAATGGGGCACGGACGGAGCACGTGCTAGGTTCATGAGTGAATATTCTGCTGGCGTCTTTAACTAATGACGAGGTGATTTTTTTTTTAAAAAAAAATCAGACATGGGCCCAGTCGATATCTCTGTCCATATTTACATTTATTTTATTTTCAGATTTTTTATTACAAAGAGCTTATTTTTTATTTTAAATTAAAAAACAATCAGCCGATACTTTTAAAAAACTGAAAAAGGGGAGAGAACGATTTCGGCCGATGTGGCTGATGTCACTCAAAACCGATATTATTTGTTTAATTTTTTATCAAAATTTAAATTTAAATTATTTATTTTTATTCAATCACGGATTTCAGTCTAGCAAATATGAATTCAATAACCTACTAATCTCAATGACAACTAATATTTATTCTTAATAGATATGTTACTTATCATTCAATCAAGAAACCTTGACATTTACACCCATTATCCTTGTCGTATTACCATTTAAATGTTAGAACTATGATATGGTATGACCAGTAAAATATGGTTGGATTCCATAATTTGAATAATATGTTTCTATTATCTATTTTGACATTATTGGTGTTTCATTTTGCAATTTTCTTTCTTTCTCATATAGGATTAGAGTATTTTTTTTAAATTGTTTTTTTAGTTATTTTTTTTTTAATTTTCACTTGTATACTTCATGGGATTTGATTGCTTTTTCACTATTCAAACTTGATTAGAAGGTAGATCTATACAAAGTTGGCTATGTCAAACCTTTCTATATGGTCCATATAATGATTAAAATTCTATGTAAAATTAGATAACATTTCATATGTATATATAATAATAAGCTGAAAAGAATAAAATATGTAATAGTTAAGAATCTTGTAGTGCTGTAGCATATAGAAATTATGGTGCTACCAATGAGCACTAATCATGTGGATCAATTTAGCAGTTATTTCACCGGGGGTAAGAAGTTACAAATTTTTTATCTTCATTACCAATTTACCTCTATATTATCTATGTGGCAAGAGATGATTGGTGGTACCATAACTTATCCAGTACTATCTCAATTCAATTTTAATGTTAAGTAAATATATATATTTTCTTTTTGGATTAATGCGTGGATAACTCAGACATATTCCTACTAAAATCCCACGAATGAGCCCACTATCCGTAAGGTACACTAAGGTTAGGTCATGGGGGTTCGAACCCGCAACCTTCCACTTCGTGAGGAGGCAACCAATTGAATTACGCCCATGTCATGTCATATGAGAACTTTTAATAATGATCAAATCCTTAGAAAATTATTGACATTTGCACTCCTCTTGTATCTTAAAAGATGAAAGAGATACGGGACGGTGACTTGAAAAAATAATGAAGTGAAAAATAATAATAAAGTTGAAAACTTAAATATGACTGGAAATTTCTTTAAATAAAATCATTTATAGACATAAATAGCCCATAAAATGCAATTTTTTGGTGAGATTTCTAAATGAAGATTTATTAGTAGGCTAATGGGAAGAATTTTTTAAGTGTGAAATTTGGAGGGAAGGTAGAGATAACCCTAAATCTTTTAACTTTATTGAGATGAAAGAGACGCTTTTAAGTGATTGGAAAATCGATCTTTGACTATTCTTTCATCAAACAGGTGTAATTTTACTTCGATTTAACAAGCAACATTAAGAAATATCATCCAAAATATGACTAAAATTAGAAAAAATGATTTTAAGATTTGATTGAGTTTAAAAGTTTTTGTTTATCTCTAATGAATAAGTGCAAACAGTAGAGAAAATTAGTGTAGAAAATAGATTTTAAGATTAGATTTATCTTCATCATATTATTATCTAAAATTAAAGAAAATTTGAGTAAAAATACTAATAAAAATAAAAAAGGATTTTATCATTAAATTTGGTGATTTTGAAACAATAAATCTCTTTTATTTTTTGTATCGTCAAATGAATATTTATAGTTCAATTATTGAACGGTTGTGATTTACTCCTATCTAGTAAAGAAAAAATAAAAAGGCTAAAGATATAAGATAAATTTCAAGATTTGATTTTGTGAAATTGAAAGATTTGACGTATGCTTATTAATATTAAAAGATAAAAAATTGTGTGAAAAAGAAAAAAAAAATAAGAAATAGATTTATAGATTTTGATATTGGATTTGGTGAGTTTGTAGGATTTGATTTAACCTAATCATATTATTACTTAAAAATAAAGAAAACTTATAAAATGACCAAAATAGAAAAAAATCTATATTTAAATTAGTGAATTTTAAGAATTTGGCTTCACATTTTTATATTAGTATATGAAATTAAAAAATAAGTAAAAGTTTAATAAAATGAAAAACCCCACTAGTTTCGAAAAAGAGTGTTTAATTGCAGGTAGAAAGAAGGGAAGAGGTTTACACGGTACACAGAGAGCCGCTCGTATTGTTTTTTTAATTTTTTTTTATTATTATTATAACAAAGTAGCCGTTTGAACCGGTTAATACTTAATAGGTTGGCTTTCATGGTTGAAACTTGATATTAGTTGATAATAACTGTAAACCAAAAGAAAAGTTTGGTACATGCCACCTGGCGTCAGTGAGTGGGCTAACATTTTAGTAGTCACAGCCGGATGCGTTGGTGTGGTTTTTTTTCAAATGATAGAACTTGTTTAGGTATTTCACTCTACTAATTTTTTTAGTACATAAAAATCTCATAATTCATATAGATCGGATAAAATTATATTCCCTCTATCTTAAAAATATTTTTCATACACATTTTGAAATTGTCTCAAATTACTTATCGGATTCGTATATTTTTAGCTTCATAATGCATTCTAATGTGAATGAAAGAGGATCCTACACAAGAAGTATAAAGTGAAATTTCGTTATTAGCTTAATGCATGACTTAGAGGGGGGTGAATATGCCAGTTTTAAATTTTAATTTCCTTTTTAAAAATCCTTAACTGAATTACACTTAAGTGTATGAGATATGGAATGAGTTCTTTTTACCTTAAATTAACCATAGTTAATTAAAATGGCCGAACCAATAAGTGTATATGTATGTGACACAATATTCAATTAAAGTATTCATGTCTAACCATCAACCACATATAAACACAGATATTTTATAGTGCTTCGGTTTCAATTAACTTACGTCCACTGTTAAACTTCCTAACTCTAGGGTCGTCTCAACTATGCTATGAATGGGCCTCACATCCAAAATATTGTAAACTAGCTTTTTATAGAGGTTCAACCCAAATGGTCTAATCCTCTATACCTATTTTTTTTTTAGTAGTTCGAACACAATGTTCTAATCCACCTTACAATGATAAAAATAAAGGAAAGGAGAAATACTTGCCTTGGACCTTATCCAATATTCTTTAAGTGCTTTCTTCTTTACTCAGTGTCTGTGTGCTTCTTCCATCAGATTCGATCCACCAGAGTAATTATTGGCATAACAGTTTAGGACAGGTATATGACTGGTTTTCTGGTCCTAAGAGAACACCTTTAACTGAGATATTGATTACCCAAACATCTCTATAAGAAGATGATGAAGAACGTGTAAGAGAAGGTGGATAATCTCTCTGGTCACACTATTATTTTTCCAAAAAGGTTCTGTCTTTATATCATTCAGCCCACGAGATATATATATAAAATAGACTATTTTTGTGGCCAGTCACGTCTACGAGGCATCGAGGTTTCCTATAAAGCCTCGTGGTTGTAAAAGGAAAAACAGAACACAGATTCTGTAATTCAAACTTTTTTACTTGTCAATTAAGTTAATGACCAGCCAATCTATATGCCACATGTGCGTGATTGACCATCAAATCATTTCAATAACCAATCATGGATTTACACTATGATTCTAAATGGCCTTATGAGAACAAAGAAATGTCTTAAATAGATTTTCCAAATTTGTTAAATCAATGATTGTCAATTACACTTTAGATAAATTGAGGAGCCTTTCCAAAACAGTAAAAGACAGCCATCCACGATGCTAGGCTCCCCAACAGATTTGTTCAATCTGTGTGAGGTGGCAATTTGAGTTTCCAAAGAGGATCTTGGTTATTTCTTATTTCCATAAAAACTCTCAATTAAGAATTACAGATTTATTTAACTAAATCTGTAAGATATTCGATCAAAGGATAGTAGGCCTTGCTGAATTATAGCTATCACAAATATCATTCAGCTAAAGACAGTCTGTGAGGCCTCGACAAACTGCACGAGGCCTCGAGGTTGGAAGTCAATCATTTTCTAATTTTTCAAATGTTAAACAATCGACTTCTAAGTTATTGGGCTTAGCTTAAGGTCTACTAAGGTTCACTTACCTGTGTACGAATAACATGTTCGGTGTAGACTCTTCTATGCATAGTAGATCTTTTGAAATTTTCACATTCTTCCAAGGCAAGGTCCATGTAATACCCTAACCCAAATTAAGCGTAATTTGTTTAGTAAATCCTTCTTAGACCGCTTAATCTCGAAGATTAGGGTTAAGGCTTTTAGAAAAGCCTAGGTTCGGCCCAATTAGAGCTCGAAAGCTCAGTGATCCAGCTCATCTAGTTGGAAGGGCAAAATGGTAATTTACCATTCTTGATATTATTTTATTATTTATACCATTGCCTGATTGTTTTGATTGATATGAGTTTTCCTTCTTCAAAGATTTTGATTTTTGAATGCGATTTTCAATTATTTTCAAAAAAAATATTTAAAACCGCCCGAAAAGACCCCGAGAGGGAGAAATAAATATTTTTAAAGGATTTTGGAAATATGAAAAATCTGAGACAGTCCGAGACTTGACCCACGGACGTTCCGAAGACCAGAACCACATTTCGAAGTTCTGTGGACTAGTTTAGACAGTGGCTCGGACGGTCCGATGCCACAGTACCAGGTTTAGAGGAACCCAGTGTTGGTTTGAAAATTCTTGGTTTGATTTTGGATTTGCATGCTTAGATCCTAAGTTTTCATGTAATGTTTATACCCCCCTTTTGATAAATAAAATTGTATTAACCCCTTCTTCTCTTATTACTATAGTGTATTACTTATTGTATTCACTTCTAGGCCGACACTATTTGTCGGACACTGAGTGACTTCACTTCCAGGCCGACGCTATATCTGTCGGGCACTGAGTGACCTCTAGGACTAACTCAATACGTCAATCTGGTCCTGTCTAGAAGACAATATGAGAAGTGGCCGAGCTGTAACGCCCCGCCCTTTTCCAACCTTCCAAAAATTAGAGTTTATTTTTTTTTTATAAATAAACAAGTGGAAGAGAGCGGGAGGCGTCACGACGTGAGCGAAGTTCGGACTTCCACCTCCATTCAGATGCTGCTGGAGAACAGAAGTAACTACCGCTTGAACCAAGCTTTGTAGTTCAGGAGGCACTACTGGTATACTCACGTTGCTATTGTTGTTCCCCTCTTCCTCTTTTTGAGATAAGTGTTCACTCTTGTCCTCTTCTCGCCGAGAGTTATGTGACTCTTCCTCATTGTGTGATTTTTCATGAAAAGATTGCTCCTTCTCAGGTTGAGTTACCTCCTTCTCGTGTAGAGATTTTTCATATTGAGATACTACTTTCTCCTTCCCTTTATCGTCTTGTCGAGTCTTTCTTTTTGGAGCCGTTTCGCCTAAGCCAATTTGTAACACTTTTTCCTTCCCTTTCTGATTCTGTAGGGTCTTTCTCGTTGGAGCCATTCTTCCCTAAATCATGGAAACATTATGGACTTAGTTTTCTTCGTAACATACAACTCAATGCCCAAAAGTCCTCATAACTCATAAATTTGCATACTTTATATACATATATATTCCAAATTTCATCATAGTACAAGGGTTGGCAGGGTTAAAACAAACCCCTCAAATAACCAAAAAGCACCCACAACCCTTACAAAATAACCCCCTTTTTTTTTAACCTTTCTTACTACTTCTTAGTCTAATCTTCCGTAGAAGGCCCTACATCCTCAGCAAACATAAAGAAACTATCCGGGCACGTCATCGACATGTGCCACAATACTCCACACGTCAAGCAAGGTATTATCCCCGGTCCTCCAATGTAAGGACAGTTAGTCCTTTCTTTCCTGTGCCCATGAAGTCCACAAACCAGGCAAACAACTTCAAGAGGGTGGGGGCAGTATGTACAGTTGTGCCCATCCTGATTGCACAACTCGCACATATAATCGGGTTCTATCTCCCCCACAGACTCTCTTATCATTGGGAAATCTTCCATATGCTCTTCTGGAAAAGGTGCTAGATCCACTTCAACCTCCTCAGGAAGTCCCTCTTGATTGACCATGTTAACTTCCATGCTGTAGTTGTTGGAAGAAGAAACTAGCTCTATTGGATTGCTAGAGGTTTCTCTATCCCACAACTCTGTATACTCTACGTTGCTCGACATATCTGTATCATAACAATAGAACACAAGAATAATCAACAGTAGTTTTGGGGGATTTCTTATGTATAATACAATGTATCTTAGTTGGGGAAATTGCCAAATCATCACTTTTTGTTTTCCTTTGTTTCTGGGGAAATCTCTAAATTCCTGTTGTTTGTTTGTCAATGTGGGGATATCGGGGAAATGTATTCTACTTTGCTATGTTTGATATGTCCACTTATGATGACTGTACTTTACTTTGTTATCTTTCATTATTGTTCTCAGATTGATTGTTCAGTCTGAGTCTATCGAAGTAAATTAATCCGGCCCCTAGTCAGCGGACTCCGAAGAGTCGGTCAGTTGGGATTCTTATCTGTCAGTTAGACATGAAACCGTCTTAATCTTACTTCGATGTTTCAACTTCCCATTTCGCTCTGATACCAACTGTAACGCCCCGCCCTTTTCCAACCTTCCAAAAATCAGAATCTATTTTTTTTTTATAAATAAACAAGTGGAAGAGAGCGGGAGGCGTCACGACGCGAGCTAAGTTCGGACTTCAAAAGTTCGACCCTTAACTGGCCAACCATGTGTGTATGGACTAAACCATGATAAACAATACACACACGGAACTAAATAAGTCATGCGGAATAATACTAAACTAAATGCGGGATTAACTGATTGTGGAATTATACTGAGTAGATAGCAAGTACAAGTCATCTATTATAAACTACTTAAACCAAATATCCATCATCAAACTATTCACAAACCATAGCGAAGTTACTAACTATTACATGCCCATAGAAATCTATTCAAACAACAGTAATAGAAACCAATGCAACACCCAAGCATCTATGCTTAGCTTTCCTCGTGATCCTCAGCCTTTGCCTTTCCCTTTCCTTTTCCTGTTTTTCCTGCTTTTTCTGCATCATCCTCTAAGGATAGAATTAGGGCGTTAGATCAACGCGCCCAGTAGGTTTTCCGATCAGGGCTACCACATGGTTAGTATATAAAACATGCATATATCATAATATATATGGTCATAAAAAACATGTAAATCAATGCTATGTATGTATGCAAATGTAATGAGTCCCACCCATCACACATATACATAGCTATCACTCAACGAGACTCTCATCGTTAAGGTAAACTATAGTATTCTTTCATTTCTTCTTGATGTGACTCTCATCATCATGATATTCCTCCTGGCGGGACCCTCATCGCCTAAAGAGGCCCCACAGTTGCGTCACGGGCATACCGACGAAGTGTGGGCTCCGGTTTCCATAATCATCATCCCATGTCCATGCATGAGATGCCAATGAATATATGAAACATGTAAATAAATCTCATCATTCAAATCCAATATGATAAATAATAGTATAACAAATGTCTCATAAAAACCATGATAAAACCAAATATAAAAGTGGTTACAAGTAGGTAGGAAACCTACTGAAAGTTCTCTTAAGTGTCCGTTCTTTCTTAAGCGTCACCTGTTCACGACTCGCTCGCCGTTCAAGTCCCGTTACCTTGTTTATACAACAGCAAGTTAATAATATATCTTTTTGATTTCTCATTAAGTCTAGACCCCATAACCATCTTGTGGGGTTCGGCCATACCCCATGGCCGAACCTCACCCACTTTGGATTTGATCATCCTTTTCATTTGATCAATACCGTCCATATAAACACCTTATATTACATAGTATAACTTGGTAGGGTTCGGCCATGCCACTTTGATTTGATCCTTCTTTCAAGTCCTTTAATCCTTCATTCCATTATAACTTATATTTACGGTTTTGCCACTAGGCTAACCAATAATTAATCTTGCTAACCACTAGTATCCAAAACAAATCCACCTTAGTGGGGTTCGGCCATACAACATGGCTGAACCTCACCAATCCAAATTGGTCTCTTAATCCTTCATAATTAAGACTAGTTACCCATCTATCCATGTGATTAACTAGCCCTTAATCTTCCATCATTTTCTTGGTTCCAACATTACTTACTTCCATCAAAACTACTCCATGGGGTTCGGCCATATATATGGCCGAACCCTATGGTTCTCTATTTCCACCTATTAACATGCTAACAATTCTTTTAAGATATTCATATCATTCCATAATTTTTATCCTTCAAAACCCCCAAACATGACCTATGTTTCTTTCTATGGGGTTCGACCATACCCATTGCCGAACCCTATAGATCACCCTTGGTTCTTTTAGCCATTAATCATACTTCACCATTTAGTCATATTTTAGACCCTTTAAAAACATTACAAAACCAACAATAATTTCTAACCATATGCTTGAATCCAATTACCCATTCAAGGGTCCATGGGGTTCGGCCCTACACATGGCCGAACCCTATGGTTCTCTTGGCTCAATCCTTCCATACTTATTCATAGTTTTGACATAATAATTTAGCCATAAGAAAAATATGGTTCAGCCATACATTGGCCGACCCAAGACATACACCTTATCTCCATTTTTAACACCTTAACCCTTCCATACCTTGTATGGTTTTTATCTCTAAAAACCATCAAAGATCACCATATACTTATCAAATCCTTTCATGGATGGCCGAACCCTATGACTCATGATTTGGACCTTTTTAACATATATCTTATGTCCATTAACAACATGTAAAAATCTCCATAGTATTGCATGATTTTTAGCTTTCAAAACCATCAACCTAATCAAATCTTTTCATGGGGTTCGACCATCCAAAGTGGCCGAACCCTATGATCCTCTTTTATCCTTTTTAAACAACATTTATCCAAGGTTTAAACCCTTGATGGATTCGGTCATTCCTTGGCCAAATCATGCTCCCTTTTACCAATTCATTTAACTAAATTCTTATGTAAACACTTACCAATTTCCTTTGCTTTTCTTCTCTCCTTTTGATCCTTGCTTTCTTCCTTCTTGCTTCCTTAGTCCTTAGCTGATTGAAAGCTTGAACAATGGTGAAAACACCAAAGGATTATTCGGCCAAGAGGTAGGTTTTGAGAGAGAAGGAGAGAGAGATGAATTCTATGGTTTCTTGAGATGAAAATCGGCCAAAGGGTGTGGTTTATCCCTTTTGTTAAACAGCCCTCAAACCTCTCAATTGCCCTCATTAATTCTTGATCTAACCAAGGAGTCATTTGATACCAACCAAGGCATCCCATGGCACTCCCAACGTTGGGCTTTGGGTTTCCATGATGAGATGGAAACCCTCCAAGTTCCCAATGCAAAACTTATCCCATCTCATTGAATTTCATGCATGAACATCACTCCAAGCCACCAACGTGTGGGACTTGTCTTGGTGGTGTTTGAGACCAAGGCAACTCCTCACCTCCCCATTTGACTCACTTGGATTACAAGGTCCCTTTGGTTTCCATTTTAACTCACCCAACTCATTAACCCAACTCACCCCATTTAATACCACTCATTTAATGCACTTGAGTCAACTCCATTATTTGATTCAAATCCAACTCACTTCAGCCCCAACTCAACCTGATTTGACTCACCTTTTAAGTTCACTTGGTGGTCCATATGGTCAACCATGGTCAACTCGACCCATTAGGGTCTCAATTGGGTCCTTTGATCCATTTTGACGCCAAGACCCATTTATGGGTGGTTTAACCATTTAAATGTGGTTTACACATTTGCATCAATCCTATCCATTTATCCTCCATTTAACTCCAAATTAATTCAGTCTAACCCAATTAAATTGGGCTCACCCAATGGTCAAATAAGTTCATCATGACCCATTGGGTCCAATTGGGTCTTTGACCCAAATAACCACCTTGACCCAATTAGATGTACAATACCCATTTAATTTTATTTGATCCTTATAATATGCACATTGAGTCTTAATTTGAACAATGGGCCCCACCATTTCTCATCTACGATCATATCTTTTTAATTTACCATTCTAATGGCATTCTTGTAAATATTTATATCTTTAAAAAATCGAGGTGTTACATGAGCCTCTTGTACATCCAGACCTAACTCAATACGTCAATCTGGTCTTGTCCAGAAGACAATATGAGAATTGGTATGAACACCTATTTATTATATTGTAGATTATTGTAACTTAAAATGGTTAAAAATCAAGTAGGAGACTTAGTTCTATTTACCCTAGAGATTCTTGGAAAAACAGTATGGTTTTGAAAATACTACTAGTATGTGTTTCTTTGAATGCTATGTATGTTGACCAATTATTGATTGTACACTTGTTTGCCATGTTGACCGAGACTTCGAGACCACACAATTTCGGTGAGGGAACTTAACTTTGCAGTAGGTGTAAATCAGGTTTATAAGATGGATCTTGAGCAATGAGTGGTTTCAAGTGTTGATGAATCCACCATGTGCCTAGACATGATGTACTGTTGTAAGAAGTGCTTATGATGATTATACGTGATAATGTTGATTATGAGTTATGTAATACTGCTTCCACGTACCCTTGACTATTGAACCATTATCAGCCATGTGTGTGTTGGTTTACGTCTACTGGACCAGGGGTGTCGACAGTTGCTGACTTGGGGAGCCAGTACCGGCCATGTGAGGGTCGGAGATGTACTTGCAAGAATGTATTTTGACTGTGTCGGGACTTAATACAATGGTCTCAGCGTAGTATGTACGTGTTAGGACGGATGACAGCAGTGATGGAATGATGTTAAGATTTTATTGACAAGCATGAGATATCATATTGTAAATGTTGATTATTTAACTAACCTGATGTTTCATTAGACTGTATTGTTATACTTTCTTCACTGGGATAGTTAGCTCACACCCCTCACCTTTCAAGGAGATGTGCCCGAGGAGGAGAACCCTCCGTATAAAGCTTAGGATGGATAAGCTGTTGCGTTGTCTTGGGATTCCCACTGAGGGGAATTCCGCTATCTTT
Source organism: Chimonanthus salicifolius (assembly GCA_013350335.1). NCBI lineage: Eukaryota > Viridiplantae > Streptophyta > Magnoliopsida > Laurales > Calycanthaceae > Chimonanthus > Chimonanthus salicifolius. The sequence goes on along the minus strand of CM023535.1, from coordinate 54,618,785 downwards.
GTCTTTTGGTTTCTTGAACCATATGTTTTTGTAAAGTACCGTGTGTGGTACTTAGCTTGTGTTGATGTGATGTATATCGCTATATGTTCTGTAGCTACTCTAGCTATAATTTAATAACATCTCATTTATAGAATTATGTGTTTGTCATTGTGTTTTGGGTAGGCTTATGGTATATGTTTGAGTCCACCTATTGGGCTCATGTGTGACTTTTGTTTCTGGGCCTAACCTTTGATCCGGCCCAGTTAGAATCTTAAGATTAGTTTCAAAAAAAAAGGATCAGTGACGTTCCGGCCCACTTCCGTGTAGGGGCGTTACAGCTTGGTATCAGAGCTTCGGCTCAAACTCTAGGACTGTGATGGTTACAGCATAGTTAGAATTATTTTTTATTAGAACTACTGTATTCATTGACATTTTCTGTTTTTGTGGTACATATATGTCGAACAACGTAGAATGTACCGAGTTGTGGGACAAAGGGACCCCTAGTTGTCCTATAAATCTGGTTTCTTCTTCCAACGACTCCAGAATGCCAAACTGCAATGTGGGAGTTAATGTGAACATTCTAGTAGGATCACCCGAAGATGTTGAAGTGGTTCCAGCCTTGTTTCCAGAAGAGAATGAGAGAGATGTCCCAATGTTAGAAGAATCCGTAGGGGAGATAAGCTCGCCCGAATATACTCCAGCTACCCCGATTTCGGAAGAGCTGACGGAGTATATGTGTGAACTGTGCAACCAGAGGGGCACAACTGTACTTTCTGCCCCTACCCTATTAATGTTGTTTGCTCTGTTTGTGGACTTCGCGGGCACAGGAAGGAGAGGACTAACTGTCCTTATGTTGGGGGTGTAACACCCCGAATTTTCAATTTATGAATATATATGGAAATTGTCCATTTAATTTGTGAATTAATGGAGATAGACCTTAGATGGGTAAGGTGCTGGGTCAATTGCCCGAATTAGGACCCAACGGATATTGGATAAGGTTTAATTGAAATAAATGGGTAAGATTTATTTAATTGGGTCAAGGTTGTCAATTGGGTCAAAATGCCCAATTGGGGACCCAATGGGTCATGGTTGACTTGATCAACTACCAAGTGAGTTTAAGCTTAATTAAATTGTGGTTGAATTAAATTGGAAATGGAATCAAGTAATTGAGTTGATTTAAGTGAGTTAAATGAGTTGAATTAAAGATATGAGTTGAATTAAAGAGATGAGTTGAATGGGAAGTTAATGGACTTTCATTTTAGGTGAGTGGAGTGGGAAGATGGAGAGTTGCATCTCATAAGGTTAAACCCAAAGACTACACGTTGGGGAGATGAGAGTTTCATCTCATGGGATGAAACTCTAAAGGAAGCATTAAATGAGGGAGGTGAAAGGTTGGTGTTGTTACACAAGGATATCAAGGGCTACACGTTGGGGGAGATGGGAGTTTCATCTCATGGGATGAAACCCCCAAAGATAGTATTAATGAGGAGGTGAAGAGTCATGGTGGTTACAAAGGGGCATCACCCAAAAGACACCACTCAAGGCCGACCACTCTCATTGAACAAGAAAATAATTGGAGTTTCATTTCACTCTCTCCCTCTCTCTCTTGGCCGATCCCCCTCTCAAGACAAGAAACACTTAGAATATTTTTCTATCTCAAGCTTAGCCGACCACTCTCATTGAACAAAGGAGAGAACACTTAGAGTTTTTATCTTAAATCTCCTCTCTCTCTCTCCCTCTCTCAAACCTACACTTCTTGGCCGAACCACTCCTATAGATTTTATTTTAATTAAGATCACTCTCGACCAAGGATCAAGAAGGAAGGAAGAAGAGGCTAAGGAAGGAAAGAACGGAGGAGCAAGTGGGAACGAAGGAAACCGGAGGAGTCGCGGAATCGGTAAGTACTTGATGAGATTTTAATGAGTAAGAAAAGAATGATCAAGGATCATGGTTCGTCCCTTGCATTGCCGAACCCTAATTGTTGTGTATATATGGAAAAGATCTCATGCATGCCTAAGACAAAGTATTATGATCAAAGATCATGGGCTGGCCTTGCATGGCCAAACCCTAAGGTTGATATGCATGGACCATTAAGGACAAAAGAAGGGTTAGATGAGGTTCGGCCATAATGTATGGCCGAACCCCATCAAAGGATTATAATCTTGGATGCATGATTTTTAAATGGAAATGATGAACCATAGGGTTCGGCGAAGGGTGTTAGTGATTTAAAATGTTTTAAAGGAGGGAAATAATGGAGGAATGTTATAGATTTTTAAATGGTCTCAAATGTTGAAGATGGTGAAGAACCATGGACCATGGGTTTGGCCATGGTGCATGGCCGAACCCCATGGAGAGATATTGATGGCTTAGATATTTCAGACCATGAAAATGATGGGGGAATGTTTGTAATTTTAATTGGTTTTAAATATGTTTAACTGATGAGTGTAAGTGTATGATTAAACCCCCCCATGGAGGGACTTGGATTATGGATCTAGTGTTGTAAATGATTTAAGAAAGAGAAAAAATGACATCATGGGTTTGGTCATGTTGTATGGCCGAACCCCATGAACCATTTTAATGGGTTATTTATGAATCTAGGCATGTTTAAATGAATGAAATGTTTAGTCATGGATCTATGTTATGGACTTAAGTATGGGTAGGTAAATTAGGTGATTACCTATGGAAGGAAATAATGGCCAAATGGTAAAATTAAAGGACCATGGGTTCGACCATGGTGTATCGCCGAACCCCATTGATCATGTTTTTGGATTAAGGAATCATGTATGGATCATTTTTGGGACTTAAGTCATATGTAAGTAAGCTAAGTAATTAGCTATGGATAGAATGATGGCTAAGATGGAAATTTGATTAAAATGATGGATCATGGGTTCGGTTATACACCATGGAGAATGTTTTTGTGGACTTAGATTTTATTAATGCTAAGGGACTAACTCGTGTATGATTGGTTAATGAATCAAAAGAGGGACCCAAACCAAGTGAGTAAGGTTCGGCTATGTTGTATGGCCGAACCCCACTAAGGCATGCTTATGGACTTAAACATGGTGGAAATAAAAAGGGATCATTGTTTTAACTTATTGATATGTAATAAGGTAACGGGACCTCACAAGCGTGTACGATCGGTGAGCGATTTTCGGACGAAACCGCAAGGACACATTAGTTGGACATTGGTAGGATTCCTACCTCATTGAAACCATTGATTATGTATATGCAACGTTTTACTCGAATTATTTTGGTATCAAATAATATGTGTTAAGGATGGGATTTTTAATGCTATGGTTTGTATTGTTACATAGCATGTTGCACTTGCATCTCATGGCATGGGAGGGATGAAATGTAATCGGAGACCCATGCTCCGTCGGGGCGTCCGTAAGGCATTCGTGAGGGGTACCTTGATGTGCATTATCCGTAAGACATTCGTGAGGGTATGATGTATGATTGATTTGTAACCGAAGACCACGCTTCGTCGCGGCGTCCATAAGGCATTCATGGGGATACTTTGATATATGTGATTGTGATATGGCTGATGGGTGGGACTCATGGCATGGTATTGACTTGCATGTTTTTGATATTATCTATATCTATGTGATTTTTATACTAACCCATGTGGTTGACCCTACTTGGAGTACCTACTGGGCGCGTTGTCTAACGCCTTACTTCTACCCTAGTTGATGACATAGGGAATGGACGGAACGAGGAATGAGATCAGAGCGAAGCTTGGCAGCTTGGATGTTTTAGTTTCATTTTACTTAAATTATTCATGGACAATATAATTTGAGTAGTTAGCATTCGGGACTGTAATAACGTAGATTATTTGCTATGGTTTGGAATGTTAATTTTGGATATTTAACTTAAGATAATTATTGTTAAGTGATGGACCTCCTTACTATATAAAATGGAATAGAATTAGGATTCTATTATAATTCCGCATCTATGATTTATTCCGCATGTTTAACTTGAGTACGTGTGAACCGTTTTAGTGGACTTGGTCTACTCATACGTATGGTTGGCCAGTTAAGGGTCGGGCTTTGGAAGTTCGGATTTAGCTCGCGTCGTGACGCTCCCGCTCTCGCTCACTCTTTTATTCAAAAAAAAAAATAGACTCTGATTTTCGGCTAGTGAAAAAGGACGGGCCGTTACAGGGGGACTGGAATAATGCCCTGTTTGACTTGTGGAGTGTTGGGGCAAATGTCGGCGACATGCCCTGACAACTTCTTCTATTTTGGTGATGATGCAGGGTCTTCTATGGAAGATTAGGCTGGAAGTAGTGGAGAAATGTCGGGGAAAAGGGGAGATTTTGTAAGGGTTGTTAGTAGTGTCTTCAAGTGTGTTTTGATGATTGAGGGGTTTGCTAACCCTACCAACCCTTGTAATTGTAATGCAATTTTGAGATTTTTAATGAATTGTGCAACCTTGTTTGTTGTTTTGATAACCTCTTCATATTAAATAATTAAGTAATATTTACAAGTGTAAATAACAGATGTCATGACCCAACATAAATGGAAACAACTGTCGCGGAAGGAGGACAGGTCCTCCACCCTGCGATATACCCAACGAAGTCATTCTCGTAGCAATGGAGGCGTTCCAGCAGATAGCGGAGAATATGCGACGCCCTCTCGTCAGGACGCAAGAACAGAGTGCCACCTCGACTCTGAAGGAGTTTAAAGGACTAAACTCGACGAGCTTTTCAGGAATCGAGGATCCTAGTGCAGCAAGGAACTGGCTTACCCAAATCAGCCGGATCTTGAATACCTTAGCCATTGCCGATAATCTAAGGGTAACTTTGGCAATCTATCAGTTGGAAGGGAATGCCTATGAATGGTGGGAGATTAAGAGTTTGGCTCGTAACCACGAGCCTATGACGTGGGAGAAGTTTTCAACAGCCTTCCTGGCCCGTTACTTCCCAAAGACTGTCCAGGAAGCGAGGAAGAGAGAATTTCTTAATATCCATCAAGGTTCTGACTCGGTGGCGCAGTATGCCATAAGGTTTATCGACTTGAGAATGGACTCCGACCCTTTCTACAGCGGCAAGTGACCGGTTTAACTTTCAACACCTTGGAAGAGATCATCGATCAGGCTTCGAAGGTAGAAGCGGTGGATTCCACCAACAGGAGCGCCGACAACTTCCAGAAACCTTCCTCCAACAAGAAGGCTAAATTCAACCAAAAGAGGTCATTCTTCAAAAAGAGCCAGCCTAGTGCGGGACAGTCGAGTCGGCCTGACATTCGACAATTCATGTGTTACACTTACAATCAGCCTGGCATACTTCTAAGTTCTGCCCAACAGGAGGGGAAAAGGCGTGCTACCACTGCAAGCAGACCGGACACCTGTTTAAGGACTGCCCCTATCTCGGCAGAGCCGCACATTCGCAAAGCGCAGGGCCATCTTATTATGTGGCACAACCATCCATTGACAGAGGTTCTCAGCAAACTTCTAGAGGCTCGGTGGCACCTAGGAATGGACCACTTCAGAACAGTCAGGGGATGGGACAGGGACGTCCTCAGACCACCCAGGGGAGAGTCTATATAAATAGGACTCAAAGGGAGGAGCCGATGGAGAATGTGATGATAGAAGGTACCCTTAGTCTCTTCAGTCTTTTGGCACGAGTACTTTTTTATTCCGGTGTTTCGCATTCCTTTATTTCTAGAGCTTGTTATGATAGATTGGATTTGCAACCAGTATAAGTAGCTAACCCGCTAATTGTAGTATCACCCTTGGGAAAGAGATCTTTGATAAACCAACAGTGTGGATCGTGCATTTTGAGAATTAACGGTGTAGAATTGTCCTATGATTTTCTGGTTTTAGAAATGAAGGACTTTGACATCATCCTTGGCATGGACTGGTTGTCAGTTTTCGAGGTTTTGATCGACTATTCTCAGAAGAGAATTTTTGGAGTCTTCTCAACCAATGAAATGTTTATGGAGAAAATGGTATCCTATGAAAAGATGAGAATCATTTTCTTTGGCCTTAGGGCGTATCCCGGTAGTGCGGTGGCGAGCATGGGTTGGGAAGATATAGGTGGTGTAGAGTCTGTTGCTCCTCGGGTGGTGTGTGAGTTTATGGATGTGTTTCCTAACTAGTTGTTGGGCTACCTCCACGCTGAGAGATAGAGTTTGTTATAGACCTACAGTCAGGAACATCTCCTATTTCCATGGTACTTTATCGGATGGCGCCAGCTGAACAGAGAGAGCTAGCTACGCAGGTAGATGAGCTTCTTAGACTCGGTTTTATTCGTCAGAGCAATTCGCCTTGGGGCGCACCTGCTCTCTTTGTGAAAAAAAATGATGGATCGATGAGAATGTGTATAGATTACCGGCGAGTCAACCAAGTAACCGCTAAGAATAAATACCCTTTGCCTAGAATAGACGACCTTTTTGATCTTTTGAGAGGATCGAGATATTTTTCAAAAATCGATTTAAGGTCGGGTTACCATCAGTTCCGGATTCGAGAGGAATACATTCCTAAGACTGCTTTTCGGACGCAGTATGGTTTGTATGAGTTTGTGGTGATGCTCTTCGGATTGACCAACGTGCCAGCCATGTTTATAGACTTGATGAATCGTGTTTTTGACCGTACCTGAGAGAGTTTGTGATAGTCTTCATAGACGATATCTTGATATTTTCGTCGTCTGAGGAGGAGCATGAGCATCATCTACGCATTGTTCTCCAGACTCTAAAAAATCACCGACTATACGCTAAGTTGAGTAAGTGCGAGTTTTGGTTAACTCAAGTGCAGTTCCTTGGACACGTGGTATCTCCAGGAGGGATCTTAGTAGACCTAGCTAAGGTAGAAACAGTGAAGACTTGAGAAAGTCCCAAGAATGTGTTCGAGATCCGAAGCTTTTTGGGATTAGCAGGATATTACTGAAAGTTTATCCCACACTTCTCCCAAATCGCGGTGCCAATGACTCGGCTGACGAGAAAGAGTGTTAAGTTCTAGTGGAGCGAGGCTTGTGAAAGAGCGTTCCAGGAGCTGAAAGAGAAGTTGACTACGTCTCCGGTTTTGATAATACTCGAACAAGGACGAGGTTATGATGTGTATTGCGATGCGTCTAAGTTTGGTTTGGGATGTGTGTTGATGTAAGAAGGGAATGTGGTAGCTTATGGTTCTAGGCAGTTGAAAGGACGTGAGCAGAACTATCAGACTCATGATTTGGAGTTGGCAGTCGTTGTCCTCTCGTTGAAGTTGTGGAGACATTACTTATATGGTGAGAAATTCAATGTGTTTTCTGATCACCACAACCTCAAGTATATCTTCACTCAGAAGGATTTGATATGATGCAGCGGAGATGGATGGAGTATCTGGGAGATTACAACTTCAGTCTCTCCTATCACCCAAGAAAAGCCAATGTAGTGGCCGACGCCTTGAGCAGAAAATCACATAGCAACGTGACAAGGATGGCATCCTTGCAGTGGAAAATGTTAGAAGTTCTATCCGAATATGACCTGGAGCTGATAGAAGGAAACGGGTCAGCAAGAATCCACAGTTTGGTTCTGCAACCGAGGTAATCAGATTGGTGATGGAAGGACAGCAGAATGATCCGGAAACAAAGGAATTGGCGACTCAACTTTCAGGAGGAACGATCCTGGAAGATTAGAAGATCAAGGCTCACGGAGGTCTGACGTTCAAAGACAGACTTTTCGTACCAAAGTCGAACGAGTGCCGAAGAAAGGTGCTTGATCACTTTCATCGTTCTCATTTTGCAGTGCATCCTAGTGGTACAAAGATGTATCACGACTTGCGGCGACTATTTTGGTGGAAGGGAATGAAACGAGAGGTAGCGTATTTTGTATCAAAGTGTCTGACTTGTCAACAAGTTAAAGCAGAACATCAACGACCTGGTCGAAAGACGCAACCGCTTGGAGTGGCCAAATGGAAATGGGAGCACATCACAATGGACTTTGTGACTGGATTTCCAAAGTCTTCCAAGAAGAACTACGCTATTTGGATAATAGTCGACCGATTGAGGAAATTAGCTCACTTTCTGCCGATCAAGAAGACTGATTCTTTGACTACTCTGAGTAGATTATATTTGAAGGAGATAGTCAGACTGCACGGAGTACCTATGTCTATTGTGTCTGATTGAGATCCTAAATTCATGTCAAGATTTTGGCAGGGTTTGCAGGAAGAACTGGGGACTAAGCTATGCTTCAACACTGCTTTTTACCCTCAGACGGATGCTCACTTAGAGAGAACCAATCAAACCTTACAGGATATGCTAAGAGCTTGCGTCATGGATATGCAGGGAAGTTGGGAAGATCACTTGGCTTTAATCGAATTTGTTTACAATAACAGCTATCACTCTAGTGTACAGATGACACCCTACGAAGCTCTGTATGGTAGACCCTGCAGGTCACCTCTTTGTTGGACAGAGGTAGGAGACAAAACACTTTTGGGATCGGATCTAGTACGTGAGACATTGGAACAAGTTGAAGTGATAAGACAACGTCTCAAGATAGCCCAAAGCAGACAAAAGAGTTATGCTGACAAAAGGCGAAGACCCTTCGAGTTTGCAGTCGGCGACTCAGTTTTTTTACATGTGGTACCACGTCATGGAGTACAAAGGTCTGGGCGCAAGGGAAAACTATCACCTCGATATGTTGGACTCTTTGAAATCTTGAAGAGGATAAGGGAAGTGGCCTATCAGTTGGACCTTCCTCAAACTATGGAAAAAGTGCATAGTACATTTCACGTGTCTATGTTGAAGAAATACGAGCCTGATCCATCGCATGTGATAAGCTTTGAAGATATTGAAGTCTCAGAGGACCTAACTTTCGAAGAAGTACTAGTATAGATATAAGGACATCGGACTCAAGAGCTTAGAAGAAAGTCTTTCCCTCTAATACGAGTGTTGTGGCAACATCGCGACGTGCAACATGAGCGTGGGAACCGGAATCAACGATGCGGAAGCTGTACCCTAGCTTATTTTTAAGCAAAAAAGGTACGAGTTTTATTTTAAATTTCGGGACGAAATTTCTTTAAGGGGGGTAGGATGTAATATCCTGACCCAAATTAAGTGTAATCAATTTAGTAAATCCTTCTTAGACCGGTTAATGTCAAAGATTAGGGTTAAGGGTTTGAGAAAAGCCTAGGTTCAGCCCAATCAGAGCTCGAAAGCTCATTGATCCAGCTCATCTAGTTGGAAGGGCAAAATGGTAATTTACCATTCTTCGATACTATTTTATTATTTATACCATTGCTTGATTGTTTTGATTGATATGAGTTTTCTTTCTTTAAAGATTTTGATTTTTGAATGCGATTTTCAATTATTTTCAGAAAATGATATTTAAAACCGTCCGAAAAGACCCTGAGGGGGAAATAAATATTTTTAAAGGATTTCGAAAATAAGAAAAATTTGAGACAAGCATTTTATGTTAGACCATTTTAGTACGGTCCTAGTTTATTTCTTCGAACACTGAAAATGAGGATTTTAATTCATTTTATTTAACACAAGTTAAATTAAGTAAATAGTGTCAAATTATGGATTTTGTTTAGATATATGGGTTTAAGTGAAAATTAAATCTCCAAGTTTTTGTAGTGATTTGAGTTTTTAAAACCCAACTTATCTGTGAAGTTGGATTAAAATTATTTAAGCTTTTTAAACCATATTTAGTTAAAAACCGATTTTTTTATCAAAAATAGGATCTATCTGCAAAAACCTGAAATTTCAAGGAGGACTTATTTGTAAAGCTACAGTAAATTCTGCCCGTTACTGTGTCGGGCGATGGGCAGCCGCTGCATGCAGCGCCCGTCGTGGCCATCATCCATTGCCCAGCTCACTCTATAAGACTCAGCCTTCCCAACTGGTTTACCTCCCTCTCTTGTGAATTCTGAAAACTAAAACCAGACCGATCTATCTCTCTCCCTCAGTCTCTGTTTTTCAAATTTTGGTTGACCATAAGCTTGAAGGGAAGATTTTTCAAAGTTCGGATTTTCAAACCACGAACTCAAGCGAAGGTACCCATTGTGTTCATCTTGAAATTTTAACTGGTTTAGAATCAAGTAGAAGTAAAATTGACTGAGTTTTGAGTGTGTAAAACCGATTTCGAGTTTAAGGAAAAACATGGATTTTCTTGTGTCAACTTGATTTTGGTGTTTAAATCGGATGTTTTATCTAAGTTTTAAGGTTTTAATTAATTCCCTATGTCAAGAGGACTCACTAAGGAGTCCATCTGACCGGTTGGATGTGAAAACCGAATCCAGAAAAATCCACTATTTCTGGATTCGTATTTCATGTATCGCTGCCCGTTACTGTCAGTTGTTGCAGATAGAGGAAGAAGACAACTCTCAGAAGTTTCGAGAGTTGTGTTTCGGACGTTCCGAGCGTGACCCCTTCGGACGTTCCGAGTTTTGGCTCGAAGTCCCGAAGCGTTAGAGGCTAACCGTTGCCCGCCTCTGCTACCGAGACGTTCCGAGCCGTTCGGAAGGATCGAACCCCCTTCGGAAGTTCCGAGCTTATCTCGACATGTTCTGAGACACACCGAGACCCTATTTTTTGTTTTTCAGTTCGGAAGAACCTTCAGACAGTCCGAGACTTGACCCTCGGACGTTCCGAATAACAGAACCACATTTCGAAGTTCTGTGGACTAGTTTAGACAGTGGCTCGAACGGTCCGAAGCCACAGTACCAGGTTTGGAGGAACCCAGTGTTGGTTTGAAAATTCTTGGTTTGATTTTGGATTTGCATGCTTAGATCCTAAGTTTTCATGTAATGTTTATACCCCCCTTTTGATAAATAAAATTGTATTAACCCCTTCTTCTCTTATTACTATAGTGTATTACTTATTGTATTCACTTCTAGGCCGACACTATTTGTCGGACACTGAATGACTTCACTTCCAGGCCGACGCTATATCTGTCGGGCACTGAGTGACCTCTAGGACTAACTCAATATGTCAATCTGGTCCTCTCCAGAAGACAATATGAGAATTGGTATGAACACCTATTATTATATTCTGGATTATTGTAACTTAGAATGGTTAGAAACCAAGTAGGAGACTCAGTTCCATTTACCATAGAGATTCTTGGAAAAACAGTATGGTTTTGAAAATACTACTAGTATGTGTTTCTTTGAATGCTATGTATGTTGACCAATTATTGATTGCACACTTGTTTGCATGTTGACAGAGACTTCGAGACCACACAATTTCGGTTAGGGGACTTAACTTTGCAATAAGTGTAAATCAGGTTTATAAGATGGATCTTGAGTAATGAGTGGTTTCAAGTGTTGATGAATCCACCCATGTGCCTAGACATGATGTATTGTTGCAAGAAGTGCTTATGATGATTATACATGATGATGTTGATTATGAGTTATGTAATACTGCTTCCACGTACCCTTGACTATTGAACCATTATCAGCCATGTATGTGTTGGTTTACGTCTACTGGACCAGGGGTGTCTACAGTTGCTGACTTGGGGAGTGTTAGTACCTGCCATGTGAGGGTCGGAGATGTACTTGCAAGAATGTATTTTGACCGTGTCGGGACTTAATACAATGGTCTCAGCGTAGTATGTAGGTGTTATGATGGATGACATCAGTGATGGAATGATCTTGAGATTTTATTGACAAGCATGAGATATCATATTGTAAATGTTGATTGTTTAACTAACCTGATGTGTCATTAAATTACATTGTTATACTTTCTTCATTGGGCTAGTTAGCTCACACCACTCACCTTTTAGGAGATGCGCCCGAGGAGGAGAACCCTCCGTATGAAGTTTAGGATGGATAAACTGCTGCGTTGCCTTGGGATTCCCACTGAGGGGAATTCCGATATCTTTGTTCTTTGGTTTCTTGAACCATATGTTTTTGTAAGTATCGTGTGTGGTACTTAATTTGTGTTGATGTGATGTATTAAATCGCTATGTGTTCCGTAGCTACTGTGGCTATGATTTAATAACATCTCATTTATGGAATTATGTGTTTGTGATTGTGTTTTGGATAGGCTTATGGTATATGTTTGAGTCCACCTATTGAGCTCATGTGTGGCTTTTGTTTCTGGGCTTAACCTTTGATCCGGCTCAGTTAGAATCTTGAGATTAGTTTCCAAAAAAAAAATCAGTGACGTTCTAGGCCCACTTTCGGGTCGGGGCGTTACAGTCCAACTAAGTTACGTAATTAAAAATATGGGTGACTCGGACGAACTGAAACACTAACATAAAGTGTTTTTTGGAGTGAGGTTAACTCGAACATAAGATCCTTTTACTTTTTGTACTGAATTCTTAGTGGCCGACAGACTAATCCCTTGATATGACTTTAACCAAGATGGATATATATAAACGAGAGCTTTTCTATTTTATTTTAATTAAGATTAAAATTAAAAAAGAGAAAAGAGAAGGGTTTTTTTTTTTTCCATCCTATGTCCAAATTAATCTCTAAATTTAGTCCATCTAACGGCAGCATGTTGGCTTCCGTGTGTATATATATATATATATTTAATAATGAGATTGTCAGAATAATACTGAAAACAGTAGAGCCATGCAAAATTATATTATATTTATTCATATCATTTTTAAAATAGCCCACTCAAATATACATGATAGTACAAAAAGTGGGCAATTTCCTTGTTTAACTGGTGTTTAAAAATATACAACCTTGCATATTTTCAAGTATAACTCTTTTCAAGTGAGAAAATTCCTATGGTTGTTTATACACAAAACTTTACAAGAAGTTAAAGTAACAATAAATCAATCTAATAATTTAAAATGGACAATTATATTAAAAGGAGTACTTCTAAATTTGATTGTAAATTAGTGATCAAGATACATAGAGATTGAATGATTTATTAAATTCAAATTTAATTCATAAAATTATCACAAAACATTTTATTTATTTTATAAGTCATATGTTAATTATGATCTTAATTAATAATTACTCAACATCATAAGCCTGTGTTTTTAACAAAAGCCAATGGGCTAGTAACTTATGAATACATAGTGTATTCACTTTGAAAGAGTATGATAGAATTGTATGTGTTTTTAATTGTATATGCTACATTTTTTACAATAAAATTGTACTTAGATGATACAAGGCCTTATGATTAAATTCTTTAACCTAATCCTAATAATGCATACGATCACAAAACATCTCCTATTCCTCTCATGCCATGTAAATCAAGATAGAGTAGGAAAGAAGAGAGGCCATTGTTAAATAAATAGGATATAAAATATTGGACAATAGTAGATTATAATGAAGCAAATAGAATATAAGAGGAGCGATGATACCCGATAAGTTGTTCAAAATTAGTCAAATTTCGTGTCAAATGATCTTAATTAGGAAGTGACAATCAACAACAACAAATGATATAAATGTAGGGGTGTAAACGGACCTGGACTCGGTCCACGGACCTTCTGAGCCGGCCTGATAAATAAGCAGGTCGGATTCCCAGGTCCATTTATATACAGGGATCAGATTCGGACTGTCCATTTATCATTGGACCTGGCCGCGAATGGACCGCCAGCCCATCAGACTCACTAAACAAACACATGTTTTTAACCCTCAATCGTTCTCTCCTCTCGATCGCTCTCTCTAAGAAGCCCTAACTCGGGATCGTGATCTCATCTCTTGTCGTCGCTCTCGATCGCTATCTCTAAGAAGCCCTAACTCTCGATCGTGATCTCATCTCTTGTCGTCGCTCTCGATCGCTCTCTCCATCTCTTCCTTCTCGCCGACGCTCTCTCTCCTTTACCAAACTCATCGCCCAGAATCTCACATCTGCTGCCCCCGCCGCGAACACCCAGAATCGCCACCACCAAACAACCCCATCTCCATAACTGAGCCATCGCCCAATCGTGCAGATCCTCTCAGATCTGCCCCTCCAGTGATTCAGCCACCTTTCCCCTGTTCGCCCACGTCTACCACTCACACCAACCCCATATCCCTACCTCTTGCAGCCTTAAAACGCCTAGATCTGCCCCTGCATCTCTCCCACTTATAACCCATCTCCTGCTGCCAGGGTCGGCCCTGAGATTTCAGGGGCCCTAGGCGAGTTTTTAAGATGGGGCCTTTATACACTCACAAAAAATAAAATTATACAATTTTTTTTACAATGTGTGAAACTAAATAAAATATCATAATTAAATTTATAACAAAGTATTATTTAAAATTTATTCTTATTTTGAGATGCAAAATTACTAATTAAATTATTATATTCAAGTTTTTTTAATATTTATTTTTCAATAGATAAGATAGCTAATTCATTCAATTTTTCTTATGACATTATAGACCTAAGATAAGATTTTATCAGTTTTAACTTTGAAAACTTATTTCTGCATAGGTAAATGTAACTGGTATAATCAACATTATTTTATAAGCAATTCATGCATTTAGAAAATAACAATTCATTCTTTTTATATAATTTGACAATTCATTCTTTTAGTACTCCATCTTTTATCATATTCAAGTGTAATACTAATGCAAATGCTAATTTGAAACGAAGATATTTTTATTATTTTAATTTTTCAATTTTCTGTATTTTTTAAAAATTAAAAATTAAAAATTATCTTAATTATAATGATTTATACTTGCATATTACTTCTAATAAAATCTACATTGATCAAATAAATAAAGTTATGTTTTTTCATCTCTTCAAATTTTAAAAGCTTTAAATTATTTTTAATTCAAAATTATCAACTTAATATAGATTTCTCTTTCTATTTATTTAGATGATAGATATATTTTAAAAGATTCTTTATTAATAAAAATTATTTATTATTATTATTATTATTATTATTAAACTCAATAAAATAAGGATAATAATAATAATTATTATTATTGTTACTATCATTATTTTAATTTTTTAAGAAACCTATGCTTTAAATTGAGTAGAAAAATTATCAATATATAAATTTTCAATTTTAAGTGTTCTAAATTTGAAATAATTAAAATAGTCAAATGATTTCAAGTAGTATTAATTCAAATTATTGTTATTTTCATTATTATTATTAAATAACTCAATAAAAATAAAAACAATTATTATTATACAGAGCCCGAGTTTGAACTCGAGCCCGTTATTTAGAAGAAGGCCATTCTTACCGCACTGGCGAACAATGAATTTGTACTTTAATTATGCATTATTAACTATTTAACATATACTAAAGGAACTTATGGACTTGAAGCCCTAGGCGACCGCCTACTTCACCTGTAGCCAGGGCCGGCCCTGCCTACTGCCTCCATCACCCACCTCTCTCTCCACCTGTATCACTGTTTTGATTTTCCTCTCCATCACCCACCTCTCTCTCCACCTGTATCACTGTTTTGATTTTCCTCTGCCTTTTTTTCGATCTCCGCCACCATCTGCATCTCTATCCTTTTTCTTTTACTTCTATTAAAATCTGTGCAACCCAAAATCTTTAGTGGTGGGAGGGAAACAAAGAGTAAGGTCAAAAGGGCATTTTTAGTGGTGAAAAGCACTGACAAAGGGGCAGCAGGTATTTGGATTTTCCCCTCCTATAGCGTTTTATTTCTTATTTTTTATTATCTGAAAGGGTTCAAGTCTTCTTCCATCCATCTACTGCGACCAACTGCTAAATGGCTGGGACTGGACTCATCTTTCCCACATGAATTAAAAGACCTAAGAACCTGCACTTTCTGGCCTGATTTGTTTAATTTGGTTTGATACTTTGATGTACAACTTTCCCCAATGTTTGGGATGTGGTACAAGCTGTTCATTATCCATGGGCTTGATCTGGCTCTTAAAATTAGGCCTAAGAATAAACTAGATTGTTAGCAAAATCCCACGTTGTTAATGGACCTTCGAGTTATGCGTTTTATAAACATATCCGGTTTATAAGGACTATCCATATTCCTACTGCATTGGACTGCTCTCAGCTTTATTTGAATTATTTCATCCTTTTTTTTGTTTGGTAGTCATCTCATTCATTTGATTTTCTTTTGACAAGATTTCTCTTATCCATGTATTGTTGCTGCAACTCAATGTTTGCATCCCCCTGTTATATTCAATTATATTAGATTAGGGTTTGTTTTGTTGTACTTATAATTTTTGATACTTGTTCTCATTTCATTTGTTGTTTAGAGGATGGGCTTTTTTTCTCGTTCATCTAAAATCATGATTTGGGAACCCCAAAAGTAGATCATTGATTCAAGAAAATATCAACTTGCTCCTCTTAGAATTTCAAGTTAACTGTACTTCATGATCAACTTCTATATCAGGGAAGTTGATCCCTGCCATCTTCATGTAAGATTCAATGCAAAATTCAAGGTGGAAAGATGGGACTATTACAGCACAGCGGCTCATACATATATGTGTGATAAATAAATTAATTTTCAAATGAATTTCTTGTACATTATGGTATCTTTATTCAGAAGTGTTAATGTATAAATGAAAGGAGCTAACAAAAGCATTCATCGAAGTTGAGGAATGACAATTCAAATCTTTCGGGAACTAAACCCAGGTATTATTGAAGTTTTGAAAAAAGGGGTGCTTGATTTGCCTGAAAAGTGAAACAAAATAGTTCCATAATCAATTTATGATCTCCTTAAAACCAGAAATTCAATCCTTATCATTTTTCTTCTTAAATAAACTGTGGGTTCCTACGGCATCGGTGGGAGTGTGTGGGGTTGGGGAGGATTAGAATTGTGTTCTATTGTTCATATGAAACCTGCAAGAAATCATGTTCGAGGATGGTTTGTGATGGAAGATCTATTACAGTGAAGTACACATGTATAGGAAAAGAGTTCCAAGTTAGTTGTCTCAAATGTGTATGGTCTAATGTGGAGAGTGGAAGGGAATTTTTTTTGGAGAGAGCTTGGATCCAATAAGAGGCACGTGGGTTTGCCATGATGCTTGGAGGTGATTTCAATGCTATTAGATTTTGCAAAAAGAGTGGAAGGGGGAATAACTAGGACTACGGAGAATTTCTTTGAGTTTGTTCATGTGGTCTAATGATCAAGAAAGACCCAGTATGCATAAGTTGTATAGTTTCTATGTCAAATGAATAGGAGGAGAGATAAATGAATAGTTATTTGTGTTGTTTGAATCTGATTTTGTTTAACTCTATTCTCTTAACAATGATTATCGAATGTTTGAACTCCTCTCTTACATAATTGTTTGCTTATTTTATGGGTTGTAGGATTTTGATTATTTTATGACCAAACAATTCTTCTCATTTGGAACTGCAATGGAATTTGGAGAACTTCTCAAACTGTATTCTTAAATGAGATTGGAACTTAATGTACATGAAATTCTTTCTGATGGGAATTTAGTGAATTCACTTATTTATTAAGAAGAAATTGTGTATTTATTATATGAAGTAATCTGAAAATTCATGTGAACTTCTTTGTCTGTTGTTTTGCATGTGAATTGCAGGTGAAGAGGAGGATAAATTTGGTCTATGGTGGAGGGAATGTAGGATTGATGTTCTCAATCTCTCAAACAGTTTATAAATGAGGTCGGCGCAGCTGATTAGCAATTGACACAGGTGATTTGCCTTCAATGCCAGCCCTCTTGTTGAAGTTGATCGACTTTAGCATACATTTTATTTGATTTTCATTTCAGTGGATTGTAAAATTATTATTATCATGTATTTGTCTATCTCATGAAGGTTATAGTGTAAATGCAATCCGGACTTCATTCGAAGGAAAAGATGCGAATTAAAATTTTCTTTTTCGAATTTGAAAACTTGACTTTTGGGAAAAAGAAACAATTGAAAAAAAAATCAATTGAAAAGTAAAACTTTTTCTTTTTTCTTTAAAATTATTTTAGAGAGGTACTCTATGTGCCTTTTATCCAATTTTTGTTTAAAATTTTGAAAAACTTAGCTGATTTAGTTAAGAGTTAATTTTATTGAACAAAAATTCAAGGGTTATTTCAATTTTGTTAAAATTTAATAAAATTTCTCAACATAATAGAACTTTCAAATCAAATCTGAATTTCAAAATTTAAACTCTGATTTATATTAGAATAAAATATATGATTTATTGGGCCTATTCTGATAAAAAAAATTAAGGTTAAAAAAGTGATTTTGGGTCATGTAGCATAATGGGTCAAAAATAGGTAAACATGCCTTTATCAGTCCGTTAAGTCTATCAGGTCTGGCTGGATCTTAGTATAATCGGACTCTGCATTATTGGGTCAGGCTGCAGACTGTCTGATTACTTTATTGGACTGGGCCGGAGCTGGATCCATTAACGGACCTAATTAGAAGTGCCACTGCACAAGTAAAAGCAAAGAAATGGAGCAATGACAATTTCTTTTTCTTTTTTTGGAATGACGGTTAGTAATTGCATTAAAAAAGGGGAGAAGCTCACAGCCCGGGCCAGGCACAAAAGAATCAAAGAAAATGATTACAAAAATGGGCTAGCTAAGCCCAAAAACAAAACAGGTGTAGGGCAAGACCCAGACAACCACAAGCCCAGAACTAGTGGGCGCTAAAACCCACTAGAGGCACAATACGCAGGTGCGCCAGAAAGGATAACAGCAGCCAGATTTGATGGATGTTCGGTAAGACCACGCAAGTTGTCTTCAGCAGTAGTCTGCAAGTCGAGAGGAGGGACCTCGACAGAACTGATGTCCAGCTGCAGGATGCCCAAAAGAGAGCAGATGATGTTCGTATGAATAGTGAAACACCATCCCAATCTTCTGTGCTTAAGCAAGTGGGCAAAATCAGGGGTTTAAAAATCGTTTTCGGCCGATGTATCGGCCGATATTTTTCTCACTCCAGCTGATATCAGCCGATATTTCAACCGATATTGTGAATATCGGCCGATAACAATATATATCGGCCGATATTTGCAACCCTGGGCATAATTACGATCACAAAAAACACAGGTGCGCCAAAGGAAATTTCACAGAGATCAGAGCTTGGAGGAAATCAGAGGTGAAGAGAAGTGGATGGAGGGTACCAAGCTGAGAGTTGCAAGTCCTCCTAACATAGGATCCGAGAATCTCACTGTTGGAGCCAAAACAAACAGCACCAATCCAGGAGGCGGCAGTAGACAAGAACCTATGAATCAGCAAAGCATAATTACGGTTAGGAATCAAAGAGGGATTTGGTGGATTTGATGGGAAAGGATTGTAAAGAGACAAGTCCCAGGAGGCAGAGAAAGAGGTAGGCAACAACTTCGGATCATTGTTTGAAAGGAGGAATAGGAGACGAGAACGGATGTCCAATGCCACAACAAAGCAGACCTGATCAGGGCTACGAGAAAGATGGGAGAAGAGCCTGGAGTTTCTTTCATGCCAGCAATGCCAAATCATTGCCAGGGACCGAAAGTGCAGCTGCAAGCTTTTCAAGAGAGGAGGTCAATGAAGAGACAACGTTTAAAAGGTGATCCGGAGCATGGAGATCGTTGATAAGTGATCGGAATTCATCTTCCCTTCGTTTGAAACAGAGGTGGTTTCACAGAGGTACACGACTCATGGCCCTCACTCACGAGTGATTGATTTCTTATAACAATGATGGTTTTATTAACATTTAATGTTATTTATGATAAGTATTAATCTTTTCATGGTTTGTTAATTGAAACATCAAATTAAGCTTTCTTTTTGGTGGATGACGCTGTTTTTTAATGTTATTTTGATATTGAATGACTTTGATATTTTATTTACCAATGAACTCATATGATAATTTTTCACTCAAGAAATGTTAGATGTGAATTATTTATTATTTATTATTACTACTATTATTTTTAAATATTTATATTTTCTGTGAGATTTTCTCCTTTTTTTTAAGGTCTGAAGATGTCCAGGCGTCGCACCCGACTAGTCCCTCAAGGTGTGTCGAAACCCTCCTATCCTATCCGCACACACCGGATAATTCGATGGGACCTTACTTAATACATATTCTCATAGGAAGTGGCCCTTCAATGGAGCTCCTATGGTTCGAACCGAAGACCTCCCTCTAGAGATCTTGCTCTCAAACCAACTGAGATAACCCCTTGGAGTTCAAAATATCCCGTTATCGATAGTTGCCGCTAATATTCTGAAAACAGTATTTGTGACTTTGCTTCAGAGTTAGAAAACAACCAATATCAAAAGGAAAGGTGTCCAAACTACATAATAAAATCAACATATTTCCAGTTGATAATAAGACAAATACCATATACATCAAGAAGTAGAGAACAAGCTTAACGTCCAATGTTCCGTCAATATGGAACATCGAGAAATGAGCACAAGCTCGACATCCAAAAATCCATCAAATATGGCACCCAATAACATAAGAAAGTTACGATATTGTAACAGAAATTGATCCAAACAGCAAAGAGTCGTACATCTGTATGTGTAACAGATATTGATCCAAATACTTTTAGTATAAAGGGTTCATCTTGGCAATTTGTATCAAATGATCAACTTGTATACATACAAAAAGTGATATACGATATGTAAAATAACAGAGCAACAGATATATGTCAATAAACTAAAAGACATGCACCTTGAAAATGTTACAAGGCATTTGTTTTTGTATACCAAACTGTGAACTTTATCGTGATCCACAATGTCAAAATATATATCCCTTCCAATCTTCTCTGCTAGATCTTCAACCTAAGCATATTTTAAAAATTGACTCAGTAATGAGAAAAATGAAAAACAGAAGCATGAATGTTAACAAAAGAACTGTCAAAATGAATGAATGTCAACAAGCTACTTAATAGAGTCACAACCAAGTGGAGACAAAGCCAAAACCTTAATAATGGTCTAAAGATGTGCTGTTGCTTTTTCCTTCTTATGTTGTTTCTCTTCCTGTTCTTTCTTTAACCTTGTCTGGGTAAAAACAAAAAATACACTCAGCCAAGTCCTCATCAGAAAAGCCATATTCAAAATAAAATCAATCAAATGGATAGAACATAGACATACCCTGAGGTGTTCTGCAATGTCCTTCTCATCCACATCACAAATTATTTTCTCCTTGTCACTCTCACGGATATACACAAGCATGTATGCATTTGAGCATTTGGTAAATTTAAATGGAGTGTTATTGAACCCTGGATTAGTCGGCGGTAACTGTTGGATATATACAAAAAAGGTAAACCACATAGATTATGTTGGAGGTGGAAAAGAATAATCATGGTAACACTAAGAAGCATTCAAAATGGTCAACCTCACCTCTTCTTCACAACCATATTGTTCCTCCAAAGCCCTCTTCATATTTTCTTTTGTAACTCGTTTATCATCGAACTTGAACCTTAAAAACAGAATGTTGTCAGATTGTTAATTTAAAATTCTATCTGGCAACAAATAGATTACAGATCAATACCATCACCAAAGCTTTAACACAGGATTGTCAAGCATGCAAAGGCCACTAGTATACACCCATCCACCCATGGAAAAACAAGACAATTTCCAAGTTTATACAATCTATAACAAATGAAACTTTCAACATGACGATAAAATGGCCACAAAGTAATGAAAATCCAACTACAGTGACCCCTTTCTCGTAAAAAAATTCAGTGGCTTGTTGTTGGACAAGTAGGGGAATGATAGTTGACTAGTGTGTACTTCAAAGCAGAGTAGCATTTAAAATTCAGGAAGCCAAACCCACACAAGGTGTGACAAGGCATGACATTGTCATTGGTGATTTTGAAGACAGCGGATCTTAATGACTGCTAAAGGGGTCTATCCTTTGTTATAAGTTTGTTCCAGCTTAGGTTTAACCTTGGTCATGTATTCCAGGTACTTTCTTTCCTATCTCAGTTTTGGCTTGTTTTTCGGGCTTTTTTGTTGTACACTGTTTCTCTCTTTCTTAATAAATATTATCACCATTCAAAAATAAAAAATAAAAATTGTAAGAAGCTAGAGGCTAGTGCCAGTTACAAAAGTCAGAATGTACAATTCCTAGTAATTCAATGCAATAACTGATTACAACTGCATATTAGCAGAATAATAAGTACCAAATCTTCCCAAATAACTGACATACCACTGATCAGAAAGAGTTGGCCTGATAAAAGCACGATAATGCCCTCCATGTACCCCACCACTATGGACAAGAACACTGCAAAACAAAGTAGAAGAAGACACTGTATTAGTTTCCACATGCTGCAAAGTCAATCAGGATTGTCTGGTGACGTTATTTTCCATGACAACCATATGAAAATGGATGGATAAAATGAGCGTTCAGTGTAAATTCAAAAAGTAACTACTGAAATTGAATCTGTGAGCTCTGAGCATTATAATTCCCTGTGTCTGTATCACGCACAGATGCCCACATGTGCCTGATGCACACACATATACAGAGTTGTAAGACCACCCACAACCAAAAGCTGTTCAAACTTTCTATGACATGGAAATGATTTGAATAATGAAACCAGTTTATTTGCAATTGCTTTTCAACAGAAGTTGTTTTTCTTTTTTCAAGTGGTCTCTTTTCAACTCCTTTTTAAAATGGTAACATGATTCAAACCCAAGCTTTTGATTATAACGATGAGAATTTACCAACTGCACTACAGGTTCTTGTCAATTTTGAACACAAGATGGCACTAAATAATTCAAATTTGAACTGACAAGGGATCAAAAGTACATCAATGAATGATGTATTACCACTTGCTCACATATGATTAAAATTGCAGTGATATTCATCTTTCTTTTTTATATTTGAAAGATAGTGACATGGGAATTGATAGGGACACTGGTGTTTTTATTAACAAGGGACAACATGCTTGTCCTTTTGTCCACTAATCACCATTCAAGTGGTAACGGGTACACCAATCTCCCTCGTTATAAAAAACACCAGTTTCCCTATAAATTCTCTAGTGCACATTCATCACTTAATTGCATTTACTTACATTGCCCACGAACATGAGGACACCTGGTGATAGAAGATCTGTTAAACTGAATGCAGTGGTGATCAAGAATTCTATCCAAGTGACATTTCAGGCACACGCATGCAGATGACCAGAAAACAAGCACCAAACAACAAAAAATGTAAATCACACCCACCACCAAAAGATGAGAATTTTTATGTGAGGAAGGTGACTTATTAACCATATCCAGACTAATCAATTAAACCAAGAAACTCAATATGCAACATCATAAAAAAGTAATAAAGAATGAGTCAACCACATGAGGAAATGATTTGGAATCCACAACCATCAAAGGATTAGTACCTGTGAAGAGTGTAAAGGTTGCGTACTCTCCTGTCTGCTTCATGAGAAAGATATTTCCCATTTTCTTTATCAAGGTCTAATTGCAGAGGGAATTCATATCGGTCATTTATCTAAGTAATGAAAACACACACATGGGAGTTACATCATTACTATCATTCAAAAAAAGAAAAGAAGTTAGACCATTACTCTGAGAGGAGGAAACACAAATTGTAGATACATTTGGTAGTAAAGAAAGACTTTAATTTCCACATGATCTAAGAAAAAGAGAGTTGCCAAGCAAATGATTGTTTCATGCAATCAAGCAGTCCGGCATTTACAAGAATAAACAATGAGGAAAAAAAAATCATAAGACTTCTCACTCATGTAGCATTTCCAATGGAGCTATTGAAGACCTCACAACTACCATAAAAAATCGAAGCAAAAAACTTCACAAAAGAACACATTTTCCTTAACCAAAAACAAATCTAAAAATCAAATACCAGCACTAATGCCTTCCTGAAGATCCTTCAAAATTGAACTTGACATGCTTCTTGAAGAAGCTTTGCCAGACAAACCAGAAATAGACAAGTGAACAATACACAACAGATCATCGCTAAAATACTAAAAAGAAAAAGATATGAGAAGTTTAATAATATATATATATATATATATATATATATATATATATATATATGGGAAATTCAGACCAAGATAAAAATCATCAATCCTTGTTCATAAAGTCAGCACGACAGGAAGCCACGCAACCACAGTCCCTATAAATGTCTACAGAACTCTACCAACATCCATTTCAGAACCTGGCAACTATACACTAAATGATGGTACTGACGTTATAGACGTGGGCTTCACGTACTTCACATCACAATGCATTAGAATCCAATAAGTCACTTTTCTTCAGACATCCAGAGGAACTCCAAATTTTTCCATAGAACAGTGAATGAGAGGTGGTTACAACCTTGAGAAACTCGGGGTTTTTTGGAAGTGGTAAGTGTATGTATGTTAATACGAAAAAAAAATAAAATTTGAAAGGTGCAAGATCAAATATTTTTTCCCCTTCCAAAATATTCAAGGTAAGTTCCTTTCTGCATCATGGTCAGTATCTGCCCTCTCTGCCTTGGTGCTGCAGAAGACATCAACAACTAGTTTCTCCAATGTTCTTCTTCTAGAGGTTTGAAGTTTCATCCTATAGCTTCTCAATATGAAGTAAATAATGCCTGAATCCTTGTCATACCTATAATACTCTCAGAGACATTCTTTCATTGGACCTAAGTTTTCTATTCTACGGAGGCTCACCTTTTTTGCTGGCTGGAAAAGAACAACTGCATCTTCCGGGACAAAGATGAAGATCTCAACTCCATCGCCCTTGGAGTGTAGGCTAAATGCATCTTTTGGTCTTCTGCCTTCAAGGAGTTTAAAGGAATCCAACAGTCACTTATTTCAAGTCTGGAAAGAAACATCAGCATCAGCTAGTCTCTATGGTTGATTTTGTGTGTTTTTCACTTTTTCTGCCATTGTCTGTTTCTTGTTAACCTTTTTATTATTTCCTTGCGGGATTCTCTCGTGTATTTGCTTCTTTTGGGGGTACTTTGTCATTTTGTGCTTTTTTTTTTTGATACAAGAAACCACCTGCAAGCTCGTGTACCCTGGGAGGATCATTTTATACTATTTTGGCAAATCTCTTGTGCCTGTTTCAATAAATTTAGTTTTATATGTAAGTGTGTACGCACATATGTATGAATGTATGTTTGTGTATATAGGTTCACCGGTGCAACATTGCGCTTGCACGACAAAGCTCATGGTTGGAGATTTGGGTCCATTCAAAAGGTATTTTCAGAATGATACCTCTCATAAAAAATTAGATTCATTGGTTTCAAAAGCCATGATTTTCAAGAGTCCAAAAATCAATAGTAAAAATAGAGGAAGTTTGTATGGATTTCAATCCAACAGTGAGATTAACTTAGAATGGGTTCAGATTGGATAGGGATCTGGGATCCAATTCACGAGATATGATAGGGAATGAAGGGGGTATAGGGTGTCAATGGGGACCACATCAAGGTTTTTTCGTCCATGGGTGACATCACCCGTGGGAACCTGGGTATGTATACATACATACATGGAACAAAAATATAGGGCATGTTGCTTTTGAAGGAAAATGGAAAAAATCTAGTAGCATTTGCTAGATTCTCTCCCACAAGCCTCCCCCCATAAGTAAATATCACCATTATCAAATGCCAAAATCCCATATATGGGGTTGGCTTTCGAGTTCTACTTCTCCATTTGACACTACCATGGACTATAATATTAAAGTTAATTCATTATCTATCATGTACTTTTTTTATCTCATCCCTCCATGTTTTCAGTGATCTATTCCTCCTCCTTGTGCCTGCAAATAACTCTGCATACTAGGGTCATCTTAGGTCTCATACTTACGTGACCAAACCACCTCAACCGAGTTTCTCTAAATTTCTCATCTATTGGAGCTATTTCTCAACTTTCCATAATATAGTCATTTTTTAACTCTATCCTTTTGCAGTAATCCACTCGTCTAATATAGCATGCATCCTGTCACCCTGACTTTGTCTATTTGTCTTTTCTGCATTGCCCAACACTTTACTCCATAGAGCATTACAATTTTGATAACTATTTTATAAAATTGTCCCTTTAAGCAATGTGATACTCTTTATCACACAACTCTACTAGCTTGTCTACATTTTGCCCACCCTACTCCTCTAGAAATAAATATGTAGATAAAATATTGAGTATGTTAGGCTCTCTTCTCAAGAATCTGCCTATTCCACTCATCCCCTTCAAACAAGTACAGTGAATCCATAGAAAACATTTATTAATAAAATCTGAGCACATGCAATGGCAACACACATACTGCAAACATTTTTAATGGGAAGAGAATAAAAGCAATTAGCCATTTCATTTTATATAACCCTTGATGACACTATACCTTTCCTAGTATTGATTGTAAGCTATATACAATATTATTCCCCAAAAAGAAGCAGCAGAGACAAAAAATGGTGATCGTAATGTGGAGTATGTATGTCTTTGTTGGTATAACACCCCAACCCCAAGAACCATATTGGATCCAAACTTCACGCATACTAGCAGCTTGATAGCCACACGTAGCGCATCCTTTTCATCCACTGCACAACCCCCAAGACATTCTCTAACAATCCCACAAACTGTCACCCTACCAACCTGACCCCTAGCCTGAGTTACATTGACCGTAAACCCGTTTTTCCGGGCACAAACATATAGAAATAAGCAAGATATCTTCTTTTTTAAAAAGAAATGTTTGGTGTTGATCCAACATATTGTATGATCTTGTGGTTTTGAGCACGGGTGCAAGATATATCTCTCACCTCAAGTTGACCCAACCAGAATGCGACGATCCCCCCCTCTTTTTCTCTCTCTCCCTTTTATTAAAAAAAAAACACTTAATGTCCATTAAGGCTTGTTGTTGGGCTTTTAAGCCTGTTTATTTTTCACATATCTTTTTTGTTTTATAAATTGAAAATATAACCATACAGATTGGAAGAAGAATTAAAGACCGGACATCTTTTAAAATTTCATCTCAAAAATGAATTTCTAGTCGTCTTAATGGTCGAAATAACTAGGCATCATCTTTTCAAGGATGTCCACCAAACTTTGACTCAAGATCAAGTGACTAGAAAAGAGTTTTGAACTGAAATTTTAACTAGTAATAGGTATTTATGTATACTTTTAATCTATATGGTTAAGTTTTAAGTTACAAAACACAAACTATTAAACAAATAAAAAACAGGTGCACTAAGTGGTAGGTTTGGGTATAAGAGTGTTATCCGTGATGTTGTCATGATGGCCACTTGGTGCACTAAGTGGCAGGTTTGGTTACCCTCGGCTTACCGAGATGGCCACTTCAGTGGTAGCTGTGTGATCCTCGACTTTGTCGAGATGGCCACTTCGGTGGTAGTTGCGTGATCCTTGATTTGTCGGGATGGCCACTTAGGTGGTAGTTTAGTTATCCATGACTAATCACGATGGCCAACAATTGGTGGAAGGTTAGTTACCCTCGACTTCATTGGGATGGCCACCTCGGTGGTAGTTGTATTATCTGTGACTTGGTCACGATGGCCACCAAGTGTTGGAAGAGGTGTTTGTGTGTTGAGTTGCATTGAGCATTGTGCATTGTGCATTGGCATTAAGCATAAAGAATCATTAAATTATTAATGTGAATTTATTATGCTTTAATTATTCAAAGAATATGTAATGTGATGGAAGAATAAATGCATTATGTATGTGCTAATGTTTTCTTCATTGGGCTTGGAGCTCATATCCCTTCCATTGGGTCTGGATGAAACTCAAATTTAGGCATGAAGGACAATTTTTTTTTTAAAAAAAAAGGTAACTACATGAAATCAACAGGGAATACAAAGAAGATAACTCAAGCCAAGAGAAGGCCGACGAACAAAAAGACATGTTCCCTCCCCAAAATTATAAAGAATAAC
This sequence comes from Chimonanthus salicifolius, assembly GCA_013350335.1. Classification (NCBI taxonomy): domain Eukaryota; kingdom Viridiplantae; phylum Streptophyta; class Magnoliopsida; order Laurales; family Calycanthaceae; genus Chimonanthus; species Chimonanthus salicifolius. Next base: position 54,591,234 of record CM023535.1, on the reverse strand, counting down.
CCTTGATGGGCCGAATCGTCTGCAGCAAAATTCACTATCCGAGATGCCCAAGCAATCTTAAAATTAAAAGAAGCAATACTATGATGAATCCTTTCTATTTTGTCCAAGAAAATCCATGGGCATTGAGACCCCAAAGCCCAACAAACTACTACCTTGGAATCACTTTCTACCAAACTCTCATTAACTCCTAACTTCTCCAACTCTAGAATATCACGCCACAGAGCAAATAACTCCACCTCAATTACGGAGTCGTTAAGAAATGGACAAGCAAAGGGAGAGCACCGAAGATCCTGTGTCATTACGAATGATTCCACCATACCTAGCCCGACAAATCTCATGCATACAACTACCATCAAAGTTGAGCTTACGAAGCCCACGCAGAGTAGTAGTCTAGGAAACTTGGAGATGCGACCTCAACTGATGAACCATCGAATCAGCAGAAGCCCAATATCTACACAAATCTGAAACCGAAACACCCCGGAAATTCGCATCCCCCACCAACCACCAAGCTGCCCGAAATGTTATAGTATCCAATAGCGCTAGAAGAGAGCACTCAATTCCATTAAAAACCCTTTTATTTCGTTCCAACCAAAGGGACCAAACAATACTCAAGATACCTTCCAAAGATTACGACGAAAGAGACTTCCTGACACCACCACCTCTTCATTAAACAACTCGGGCCATGATCGAGGTATGCAAAAATCAATACCCAACAGATTGAAGAAGTGCATCCAAATCTAATAAGAGAACTTATAGCACAACAATAAATGATTAACCGTTTCCGCATTAGATAAACACAAAGGCATGCATTCACTATAAGCATCTTCCGCAAAAGCAACATATTCAAAATTTCCTGAAGTCCGGCAAGCTATGAAGCACTGATACTTCGAAACCCTTCGAGTATTCGTGTCGGATGCGTATCCAACACGGATATGGCCGGGTACGGCTCGGGTACGTGTCGGATACGCACCCAATTAATTAAAATATTTTTTAAATACGGATATGCCACCGATACACCCCAATATGTCACTAATACGAGTAGGTGTACGAGGATACGTCATGCGACATGACGGGACACGCCTAGACACGTGACATAGATTTATTTAATTTAAAAAAAAAAATTCTACACAATCAATATAGCTTTAACTGATAAATCTTGGAAAAAAATGAATTAAATTACTCAAATTTTAACATCTACATAACATGACCGAGATGATAAAATGGAGTTCATATTTTACTTTTTTACTTTTATTACCATTATCTATATATTTAAAAAAAATAGTGTTTTTAAAATTTTGATAAATAGTTTTTCTAAATATGGAAGTTTTATTTTTTTTCTAAATAAATTTATTTATTATATAAAAATATATAATTATCTCAAATTTATTTTTTTATTATATGCATAACGTGACTTCCTAAGCCCACTAATTTAAATTACAAAATAGGATTATATTATTTAAATCTTTTTAATTATTTAATTTCTTTATAACTTAAGTTGTCCAAGTCTCTTAAAGCATCTAGTTAAATAGCTTAATCTTCCGAGAATGCGCAAATTACTCTATCAACACACATTGAGTAACTCTGATTTGATTACTATTTGATAATTATATTGTTATAAATTGAAATTAGAAACATAAGTATGTATATACTGATAATTTATATTTTTATTTATGTAGATTAGTGAAAAATGAAAATAATTAATTTTAATAAATTTATGTTTATCTTATTATTTTATTTTATGTCTTTCTTTTTAAAAAAATGGAACAACAAAATAGCTGAAATGTTAAAATATCCCATTATAGAGAAAATCAGATTGAAAAATGGTAATATTAGAAGTCATCTTTACTATTAAGCTAACATAACTGAATAAAATTATTCATTTTTAATTAAAAATTATTTTAAAAATATAGTGCCACAATAATAAAACAGTTGGGTCTCAAAATGGATTGTCACTTAAAATATTTTAAACTTTTCATCAATAATTGTCATAAATAATAATTTTAAATGTTCTTATCTCATGCCCACAATGAATTATTTTTAACTTTTCTTCATAGTAGAAGTTATGTTGTTTATATATATATATATATATATGAAATATTTTTTTAATTCGGTGTATCACACTGCACCCGTATCCTAGTTTTTCAAAATTTGTCGTATTCCCGTATCGGTGCTTCTTAGCCAGCAAGCCATCCGAAAATCTTTACTTTAAAAGGAGAGCCCCCATCAAAATTTTTGGATTCACAGAAGGAGCATCACCAACCATCAATAGCTTCCTACAAAAGGACAGTACAAAAAAGAAACCATGACAATCTATCTCCCAAATCCCCCTATCCTTCCCATGCCCTATCACAAAAACATTCCCCAAAAGACTCATAAGCGACATCTAGTCTTCAACCATCCAGTCTTCCATCTCCCTCCTAAAATGAGGACCCCAAACTACCTTAATTAATAATAATCACCTCGTAACAATCCTTAACCGTGGCCTCTTTATTTGTAGCAAGAGAGAACAACCCCAGAAAAGTATGAGCCAAAGTATCATCACCCAACTATTTATCCAACCAAAAGAAGATGTCCTCAAGCAGAATAGACGCGGTAGCGAATGTGTCGACCAAAGACCGATGCAACAGAGCAAACTCCCTTCCAAATACCAGACACACCCCCATTCACATTCCCAATCCTCCAACCACATCCTTGCAAACTATATTTCTTCGAAGAATATCCTTCGAGAGACCTTCAGAGGAATCACCCAGCCTGCCACAGCCACTTACCTAACAAAGCATCATTGAACTGCCGAAGAGGCCAAATCCCAAGCCCTCCTTCCTCTTTAGGCTTACAAACATGTGCCCAACTAACCAAGTGAATTTTACGCCCCTCTATCATCATTCCATAGAAATCTCCTCTACAATCTTTCCCAATGTTGTCAAACTTGAATCGTATTGGAAATCGGTATAGGACTGTGACTCGTGAATCGTAAATAGTAGATCGTAGCATCATAAGAGTTATAATATTTTTTAATTTTTTACTATAATTATTATTTATACTATAATTACATATAAAATGCCATAGAATAATAAGATGCATTATTCAATTCCTCATAATATATAATTATTTATACTATAATTGAATAGTATATATTTTAGATAGATAATTTAGACGAAATATTTGTTTAATGTAATTATAAAATTTAATTTCAATTGAATAAATTGAATAAAATTGCCATTAAGATGATAATAAATTAATAATATGAGCTCTAAAAGAAATTTCTACATATCTTTTAAGATTTATAATATTAAAGTATATAGCTTGTTATATGTTGCTTTTTATAGCCGCAGTTGTAGTGATAGAATATTATATAAAAATTAAATTTTAATATATTTTGTAAAACTATTAATTATACAAATTATTTTTTATTATTAAAAATTTCATACGAAAATTATTATTTATACTATTAAGTACTAATAAATTTAAAAACATCAAAAAAATCAATAACATATAAAATTTTAAATAACCCTCATTAACATCCATCAAATATTTTTTTGTAAAAAAATAGAACTATTATGTTTTATAATAGATATAATTATACAAAAGATTGAAAAAAAAAAAAAAAATTCTTAATAAGAAAAAGAAAAATATAGTAAAAAATTAAATAGATGTTTCAATGAAAAGAATAAAAATAAACATGAAACATGAATATGCAGAGAAGAGTCAAAGAATCTATTTATAAATAAATCAAAGTAATTTAAAAAAATATTAGCATTTATTAAATATTAAAAAATAAAAATATAGACTTTTTTTAAAAAAAAATAGATATAGAAGATTGAAAGAAATAGAAGAGATATTTTTTAAATAGAGATTTAAAAAATCTTTAATTAAAAGACCCCGATAGTCCTCACACACGGGAAGCCTTATTTCCGTGAAGACTACAAGTCCCCTCATTTCCGTGACATGAAATGAGGACTTGTAGTCTTCACGGCAAGCCTTATTTCGGTAAAACCTAAAATGCAGTAGCAGTAGCAGCTGAAAATGCGAATAAGGGAAGGGGAAACACGGCGGAAAGGGAGGAGAGAAAGGAGAAACGAAGAAGGAGAAGAAGAAAAAGGAAGAAACATAGGTACAGTCTATTTTCTTCTTTTCCTTTCCCTCTTTTTTTTTTTTTCCTTTTATTTTTCTTTGGATCGCACGATTGAACAATTGTTCGAGTTGGAATCGCACAATCTGCAATTTACCCAAAAATCGAACGATTATTGGCCATTTTCGATTTAGCATACGAGTTGACTCGCTGGACCGTCCGAGCCGAGTCAACTTGGATGATTTTAACAACACTGATCTTTCCAACTTGTCTATCACTGCCACAGGGCATTTAAAGACACACACACAATAAACAAGAAGGCTTGATAGGACCGCCTTAATCAAAACGGCCCTACCACCAAGCGACAAATGTTTCCCCTTCCAAGATGACAGTCTCCTCCCCATTTTATCCACCATCATATCCGAGTACACCCTTCGAGGTTTACCTTTACAAAGAGGAATTCCTAATATTTGGATGGAAAAGAAGCAACTTTACAACCCAACAGAGAAGCAAGCTCCACACACTGACTATGCTCGATGTTCACCCCCATCAATTCGCTTTTATGGAAATTAATCTTTAACCCTGAACAAATTTGAAAACACTGACGAACTGCCTAGACCACTTTTAAAACCTCCTCATTAGCATACCGAAGATAAGAAATCTCGATATCAGAATTTGTGATACGAAATCCCTGAGTCCAGCCCTGAGAATGCTCAACCTGGAACATGAGATGAAGTGCTTCTGCCACTATCACATATAAATAAGGAGATAAAGGATCCCCCTGCCGAACACCTTTCTCCATCCTGAAAAACCCCTCAGGACTCCCGTTAACCAACACTGATAGATGCGCCGAAGACAAACAAGCCAAAATCCAACTCCTCCAACGCTCACCAAAACCCATACGCCTCATGACAAAGTCCAGAAAAGACCAATCTACAATATCATAAGCTTTCTGAAAGTCGAACTTACACACCACACGTGGTTGTCCAAACAAAAAAGCAGAATCCAAACATTCATGAGCAACGACGAGTGAGTCTACAATCTGTCTACCCTCCAAAAAAGCACTTTGCATTAAGAATATGATATGAGACAAAACCTTCTTCAACTGATTGGCAAGATTTTTAGTTAAAATTTTATAAAGACCACCAATCAAGGATATAGGATGAAACTCATTCAGAGCAGATGCACCTCGCCTTTTCAAAATCAATGTAATAAAATCAGCCCCTAAATCCTTGGAAATGATTCCCCTTTCAAAAAATTCTGACACGACAACAAAAACTTAAGGTTTCACCAAATCCCAGAAAAACTTAAAGAACATAATAGGAAAACCATCAAGATCGAGCGCCTTATCCTCCCTAAACTGCCATACTGCCTCTTTTACCTCTGTCTCATCAAAAGGGCATTCCAACACAACACGTTGCTCATCCGTCAATTCTTTAAAAGGGAGTGCAGTAGGAATAGGAAAAACCTGATTTGGAGCCTCATATAACCGGCGGTAGAATGAAACAATTTCCTCACAAATATTTGATCTTTCTTCTACTCTTTCCCCTTCGACCAACAAAGAATGAATATAATTTTTCCTCCTCCGAGCACTAGCCATATGATGGAAGAACTTAGTGTTCTTGTCCCCCTCTTTCAGCCACTTGATACAAGAACGCTGTTAACATTTTATCTCCTCTCGCAAGAACTACTTTTTTAGGCTAACTTTGATTTCCTTTCTTCTTATTAATTGATCTTGGGATAGGGGATCGACTTCCTCCATCTAATGAAGAGTTTGCAGCTCCTCCAACCACAGTTGCTCTTCTAATTTTTCCTCCTCTCGTCGATTCATTCCCCACTCCTTCAACTTTCCTTTTAAAAAATTTAGCTTCTACAGGAAACAATACCCCTTCCATCCTATAGGAGTATATTCCCTCCACCAATTTTTGACCAGCTTAGAAAAGCTATCCTCTTGCAATCAAGACAGCTCGAACCAAAACGGTGTAGGACCCAAGAATCAAGAGTTGAATCCAAAATAACTGGAATATGATCAGAAACTGGATTAGTGGAAGCACACTGCGAAGAATGTTGAACGCAATCTACCCACCTTAAGTCAATTAGAAATCTATCCAAACGGGCAAGCCTTGGCTTATCTTGCATATCGGACCAATTGAAAGATGCACCACCCAATGGTAAATCTAAAAGCTCCAAATCATCAATCCATTGACTAAAACATTGTATTGGGGAGGAAATTCTATTACAGCCTTTCCTCTCGAACATACAACGCACAACATGGAATAGAGGCAAAGCTAGTCCCTCTCCTCGAAGTTATCTCCTCCAAAAACTGATCTTTGTTTGCATCATGGTTCGGCCCACACACATTTGTAAAAAGAAAAGACTTCCCAAATGACACCTCTTCCATAACGGTTGAAATAGAATAATCTTTTACCACAACCGTAACCAGCCTCATCTTCGAAGAGTTCCAAACAGTCCACAAGCCACCAGAAGCTCCGTCCGAGGCCTTAGCAATCCATCCCATACTTCCCGGTCCCCAAACAGTTCGAACATGCCCTTCCTCTGTCTCTGCACATTTTTTCTCCTGTAAAAAAAGAAAATCAGGTCGTTGAGCAAGCATTATTTGCTTCACCATGACACTCTTTACCTGCTGCCCCCAATCTCCGGACATCCCAAGACATAACCTTCATCGGATCACACCTTGGGCACCTACTGTTCTGACTACCACCAGAGAGCGAATCATAATTAATTGAAGATTGTAAATTTTGCAGTGCTCTCTCCCATTTTTTAGTACGTTGTTGTTGTTGTTCCTCCTCCTTATCCCTGTGTTCTGCTTCCCAGAACTCTGTCAACACTTGTTTCAGTTGCAAGGACCGACTAGGTGAAGAAATCCCAAGTAAAGCCCCTACTAGCATCAGTTTCTCCTCATCAAAGTTCTCTATCCGCACAGCCAAAGCAAGCCTATCCTCCATCCCAGCATCCTCCGCCAATTAACAGGATGCTGCTGTCGTCCCAGCAGATATGGAGTCGTACTCAAAAACATTGTTTCCGCCCCTTCGTGGAGAGGCCCTCTGCTGGCCAATAGACAATTAGTCCTCATTCACAGCCTCCCGTTCCTGAGACACTTCATTTTCATCATCCTACCTCTATCACCAGCAAGAGAGGTCTATTGACCAGTTCGAGTTTCCGCTGCCACGTCATGACCCAAATGATCTGTGGAGGCTTCTGCTCTATTCAGATTCTGGGCTTTTCCTTTCAGCCGCGAATTACCATCGTCAAAACAGGCTCGAAGAGGACTAATTGCAACTGGGCTTAAGTTAGGCCCAAGTTGTTTCAGCTGACCCAAAGGAACCAGGCCTTGTTTTTGGGCCGCGACAAGGCCCCAATTTTTTAGTCGGAGTTAGCCTTGCCTGGGTCCAAAACGACATCTTTAAAAGATTCCAAACTCCCAAGATTTAGCCCTAAATTCTCTCCTCTCCATTGCAGCGTCCTGAGGATCCGAAATAGCATTTGCAGTCCCCAACAGCAACGAGATGGAAGGAGGTATCTCCGCCGAAATTGATGGAAGAAACCATGTAGCAGCATTCTCGGCATAACCTTCCGAAGAATTTCCACTTACCTTTTCGGTCCCCATCATCGTCTCCGGTCACCGGAAAGCCTCATCCAACTGTTTTGAGTTCGCCAACAACGGGGGAGAGCTAGATACACCAAAGCAACCATTGTCACCACTTTCCTCCTCTTTTGACACCACCAAAGGGCTTGGTTCCCTTTCGCATCACTTTGTTCCAGTAAGTCTCCCATCGACACCATGTGCCTTGGCTCCACCTCTATCCACAATCCAAAACAAAGATCCTCCACATCTAAGGATAGAGATTTTGGAATTGCTGCGTTGACAAGATGCATTATCTTCACACGGGCAAACGCAACAATCTCCATGTTCAAGCAGTGCTCATCAATCTCTTCCACGATCCCCATCAACGACCCTAACTTCCACAACACCACCTTGCGCCAAGCATGCAGCGGGATGCCAAATATACGCACCTAATCCACCACCGCTCCAGGTCCCTGTGCCTCAGACAACCTTTCAATTCGTTTTAGGGGTCCATTAGCGAAATGAGAACCACCATATCTGAATCTGCTTCTATCCTCCTCAGAGGCTAACACAATTCAGAAAAGAATAGGAGACAGCCTACGCACCGACACCTTCAGATCGAAGTCCCACGCCTCCAGCAACGAATCTTTGATTTCTTGAGACGAAGTGGTTGAGGTTCGAGCTACTCCAATCCAGGTACGATCCAGAATCTCAATATTCTTTTTGGTGAAAGGCTCGTAGACTCGTAGCAAGAGATTGTCTGGATCAGCCACCGTTAGATGGACTGGCTTAGGTCTTTGTCTCTGATCAGGGACGGCTTTCTGCCCGTTAGTCCTAATAGCCACGGGTCGACTCCCCAAACCATTTCCATTCGAACGACGGTTTTCTAGTCGGAAACGAGCTTTGTTCACCTGCAATTGTTTACCTTCAAAAGACTTCCCATCCAATAGTTTGATAGTTGTATCCCTTTCCTTTTCCGTTTTGAAACGTAAGAAGGCAAAGTTCTTACGCTTTCCAGATATTCGATCAAAAGGAACGAAACTATCAAAGAACAACACCAACAACACCGAACACTCTAACCAAATCTCCCGTTCCCAATCCGGGATGTTTTCCACGAACACCGAAAAACTCTCTCTCCACCACTCTACCATTTCCGATGACCAGATCTTCACCCTCGATTAAAAGCAAGGAAGAAGAAGGACCAAGGGAATCGAAGTGGTCATTTTTCTTGAAAGTATTTTTTTTTAACATGGTATACTCTCTGAACACTTAGACAATATATTTAATTTATGTCTTGGTCTGGAACCCTTTGAGGAATTTATTTGATTATTTATTATGTTTAGAGAGACTTGAATAATAAATTCAAGTTTGAATAATAAATTGGGAAAGAGAGCAAACTTGTGAGCTTAGAAACATTCATGTGATAGATTGTTTTAATCCTTCTAAGTTATGTGGAATGATGTTTAGAAATTTTATATAACTTATTAGGATGTGGGCATGAAGAATTCGTTGGCTTTGTAAATTTTCATTTTATTTATTTGAGAAAAAATTTCTAGCCACAAATTTATGATTTAAGACCCGTTCAAATGAATAGTTCATTTTAGATTGTGTAGTCAGATCACGCCTTGTTTAGGTGTTGGAAGGGCGGGGTGTGAAATTGCTTTCAGGAGATCATTTTCCTACATTGACATATATCACAAAATGCAGAACACAAAACGAATGTAGATGAGTTTCAGTGATCACTGAATACTAACCTTTACCATTGCATCTCGCGTGAAATCATATTCAAATCGTTTCAGCTGAAGTTGCAAAACAGGGGGGAAATCAATGAAAAGGGCACCTTTCTTAGCATCCTGAAATATAAATAAATTATACCACTTTCGATTAGAAACCTCTCCAAGAATTGGTTAAATAAAGTAAGATAAGGAAAAAAAATCCAAACTTTAATATAAGAGAGAAAAACCACTAATCATAACAATCAAGAGTTATATAAATAAAAGATACAGTATTTGTAAAAAATAAATAAATGGAAAATAACATATTCATATCAAATTGGCTTGCCTTTCACACTCAAGTTAGGTGGCAGGATCAAGACCACCAAAAGAAAAAATATATATTGTCTTAAATGCAGCATCAGCCAAGATGTTGTCACAATCTCATTACAGTTAAGCCAATTTGACATCTGAATTCCATAATCATGTTTGGACAAGTAGAGTTGGGTGTCAAACTTTATGTCCTCTAGACCACTGCTATTACCATGCTTAGCATTAAGAGAAGTCATGTTTTCTTATGAAACAAGTTCCCCTCCTAGTAAAGAGCTTGGGATTTCCAACAGAAGGTAGGGTAGTCACAAGTTAACCAGTTGTAGCTTCTCCCTCTTCCAAATCCAGTTCTCTTACCAACAAGTTTGCCAGTTGCCACTGAACAGGGAAAAGTTAAAAAAGCAGCAGAACTCTACTTTTCAAGTTCTCTGCCTCCAAGAGAGCTACTTTCAACAGTACCCCACCTTAAGAAGTCCTCATCTAAGTACATTTTTTCGCATAAACAGCACCACTACCTAGTAAGTAGGTAGTAAGAACATAAAAGGAGTATTTTCTCAATCTCTGACATAGAACCTCTATAGAGAGATCAAACAGGCAGCACCTCACCATCACAACCAAGATCTTGATTGCAGTCCATAAAAATTTTCAAATTGGCAAATCCATAAAAGATTTAAGGCACGGTCATGAGAAACGACCAATCAGTGATCCCAGGTCTAACCAATACGAAAAACAACTGACCTGTAATCCATGTTGCTCTGCATGATACTTGTTATCACCTTCAAGGTGTTCAACCTCCACATACTTATCAAAGGAAGCATAAACATCCCGACAGCCTTTCACATCAAGCTGAAGGTCTGCCAAGCACATTAAAAATCACTAGATATGATGTTCATTACAATTTATTTCTTGGAAAATGTCCTTAACTTTAGAATAATACCATAAAATGACTTCTTTTGTGTATACTTGTAGTCCACCTTTATGCACTCAATGTAGTTCATATGATGTCCTTCAAATAACTGTTGGATTGTACCCTCCACAACAGTTCCCTGAGCCAATAACATCAGATGTTAGAACCATAATAACTTCAAGGACCAAAACAAAACAGTAGGATCCTGCGATTCAGTTCAAACACAAATATGGTACCTTCATCTTATCTTCTAGTTTTTCACAGAGAACCCTATTGAGTTCTTGCACATCATGTTGCATGAAAGAGTCATATGTATCCCATCCAAATGATTTGGTCAGCTCTTTTGTAGAAACACTATTGTCACTATACTGAAGCTTATAGAACAAGCTCTGCAAAGCTAGAGGAATGCTCCCCGATGGCATATCATTCTCTGTCGTCGGCATATGGTACACAGCCTGGAATACATTATCAAAGGAAAATCTTTTTCCTTAGAAATAAAAGAAATAAAACATAGGAAAGTCATATTGAGCAACTGAAAAATGATCCAACCTTTCTAAAGTAAGGTATATGGTACAGAGTCTGGAGAAGAGAATTCATTTAACATGTAGCTCCTTGATACTCGAGGCCAACATAGCTTGTCTCTTTCTTTGAGTCATACGTCCAGTAATCAGCAACTCGACGACCAACCACCTCTGCTACAACTATACATGTATCATTCACAAGATAGCCTCTAGTGAGGTCATGAAGTTCACTGAGAGGCATGAAAGATGAGAAACCCCAGCCACTTTTACCCGCCTCGAATTGGTGGTGTAATTCTGCATAACTCAAAGAAGATGCATTCAACACTTGAATCACAAACATGAAGCACAATACCCAAGATCCACACGAAAAGGAACCATTTGCAATAACCTTATTATACCCATTTACAATAAATCTACATAGGAAGCATTTGTCGCATTGATTACAAGTAAATGAATAAAAGAAAAATCCCAAATACGTACAAATAAGCACTCTTGCTATTGAATCTTCTTTATTTATAACAAGAATATTCAACAAAATTCAAACTGACTCAGTAACAATCCCCATTCCATAATGGTATCCCTCGTCCCCCTCCAACCTTCCCTTCAAACCATCCACCCTCTCCTACCCTGAATCTCCAACCCCCTCTTACCTCTCTCAGCAGTGCTTCGGTCCCTCTCTCCTCTACCCATTGGGAGGAAAAAAAGGAAGAACTCTATTTCCCTTTTCATCTCTAATCTCCCCGATGACTTTTCAAACTTGATATTTTTGCACTGTTTAGCAAATCAAGGAGAGTTGTTGATAGCTTCATACCTATTTCCAAGGAGTCTAAAAAAAGCCGTGGCTTTGCCTTCACCCGGTTCATCTCTAAGGAGGAAGTGTTGAGAGGTGTAGTTGACGTCAATGGTAGAGGCTTTAAGGGCAAGAAGCTTCAGTCAAGCTGGCAAAACCCCTTAGTGCTTCTTCATCTCCCCTCCAACCTCCGTTGTCTTCTCAATCAATCTCTCTTGGCCCTCCTGGAGCTGTTGTGGGATCTGATAAGCCTAACTCTACCCAGATTGTGGCCTCCTCAATTTGGACAGTCATCTCAGACAAAGGAAAATCAATTATCCTGAGCAAAGGGTTTGTCCTTCAGAAGATTCAGGCTCTTAAGAGGTGTCTCGTTGCCACCTTCCTTGTCCCATCTGTCTTAGATGAAGCTGTCATGGCTTGGTTCGAAGAGTGGGGTTATCTCGGCAGGTATCGATCAATCACTTGGACTCTCAACATGCTCTGCTGACCTTTGCTGTGCCTGAGGAAGCAAACAGGCTTCTCATTGAGTTCCCAGTTCTTCTTGGAACTCCCTTCTCAAAGTTGTGCTTCTACTCGGAAGATTGGGACCGGAAAATCTGTTGGGTACGTGTTTCAGGAATTCCTCTTTGTGCCTGGTTCCCGAAGCCCATCCAAGCAATTGCCGAGTTCCTCGGCAAGGTTGTCGAAGTTGACCCCTGTACCTCCTCAGGAAGGAACCTCTGTTTTGCTCGATTCCTTGTCCAATGGGAACCGAGCCTTGGCGATAAAAAAATCCCTTTTAAAAGCTGGGGATTTCTGGACTGATCTGAGTGTGGAGGTTGAAGAAGGGTTGCCTCCGCCAGCTCCTTATTAGGTATCCATGTTTCCTCAGGCCTCCTCCGGCTGAAAATCCATGATCATCCCATCTCCGGCGTTAGTTGGGGAGCGGAACAATGGTCAACAGTCCGTGCTTCCTTCCTCCACGTGGCAGAAGATCTCTAGCCAAGAGCATGCTCAGCTGCACTGCCCTTCTGTTTCTCTTCTCGAGCACGCTTCTTCCATTTCGGTTGCATCCCCTCTGTCAACCCTCTACCTACGATTGGAAAGCCCAATACTGCCTTTTGCAACCCTAATCCCCTTTTACCCCTTCAGTGCCTAAGTCGCATGTGTGCCTAAAGCCTTATGTTACTTTCGTTGTTGGACTAGGTCTCTCTTTGAGGCCGAGGCCTATCCAACCAAGCTCAATACTCGACGAGACCTGTACAGGAAGAAAAAATAATCAAGTTGGGTATTCCTTGTCTCACATCACCTACATCATCTCGAGGATGGGAATGGAAACAGCTGGTCATGAAATGACCACTCCCTCTCATTTCTCTCTTCACACTCCCACCCAATTCTGTACTCTCTCGGTCTCTCCGTCTCTCTTTCAAATTTCATACGAAGAAGAAGAAAAGTACAGAAAAACTGAGATCATGAGATGAAGAAGAAGAAAAAAATTAGTATGAGAGTTTATTTCTATACCTTTTTCTCCTTCGATCTTCTTTATGGTTTCCTTTTTCTTTTTCTCTCTCTTTCCCTCTGCAAAAGATTTTTTTTCTTCCAGCTATTTTTTCCCAAACATGGTCGCGTGTCCGGACATGTCTCGCCGTGTCACGTGCCGTATCCTCACACATCTAAGCGTATCTGTGGCTTATATATTTGAAAAATATTTTAATTAATTTAGTGCGTATCCGACATGTATCCGGCCGTATACGCAGCTGACACCGATACTCAAAAGGTTTAGCCGTATCCGTGCTTCATAGCTTGTCCCACATCGCCTACGAAGGAGAATTGGCTATGGTATATTTGAGGATGTCTCCCTCCTTTTAACACAAGGCTTTTTGGGAAAAACCTTGGGTTGGCTCGCAAAGCCATGCGGGCTCCTATGTGCCCAAAGCTGACAATATTGTACTTGCAAGACGGGGCATTACAACCTTGGCCCTTGAGGCCAGCCATCTAAACCCTCTTTGTAATGTAAACCCGCACCTATCTTGGCCTAACCCTCTGCTTGTCAGGCCCACGAACCCTCCAAATCAGCTTTTGCTTTCTTCTCCTTCAGCATTTCAGCCTCTGGTATCGCTAGAGGACATCAAGCAAGATAGCTTGTCCCCTTCTGAACCGTTGGAGTCCTTACTGTCGCCGGTGATTCAATTTCCTATTTTCAGAGGTTCTTTTCCTATTCATCCTTCTTCGGATTTGCCTACCAATCTTCACTTGTGTCCCTAGAACACTCCTATTCCAAGTCCCCTTTCTCCAAGCCTCTGAAGACCTCTAAGACTTTGTCGGTTAGACCTGGGACTCCAATGAAACCTTCTACTGCTGATTTTTCTTTGACTATCAGATCCCTACTTCTTCCTGGAGTTTGGCCATCTATTCAAACCACAGTTGTTGGCCCGACAGTTGTACCATCTTGTGCCACCGCTATCCCTGAAGGCTTTCTTTCTCCTTCCTTAGCTTAGATGAATCGTCAACAACCCCACAATTTCAATTCAAAGAGAGATTTTGGATTCGGATATTTTGCAGTGCAACAAGATTATGAGCCCAATTGATCAAAGGGGGGAAGAGGAAGAGCAAAGAGACTTTTCTTATCCCAATTGGATTGATGACAGGATACTTGTGGTCGGTCATATGCTCAGCTTAATTTATGAAGGCCAGGAAGACAAACTGCTCTCTTTCTTGCCGCCATTAAGAATCTTGATCACGGAAGTTCTAAAAGAAAATACAAGACTTCCCTTGAGCTTTCTAGACTCAATCCATCAGACTTGATTATTCGCTCCTCCAATGGTGGTCGGCATTTCTAGTGGGTTGCAAAACCATCACATGGCAGATCAGGCGGTATCATCATCTGTTGGTATTTTAATAAGCTAACCAAGTTAGATTCCTTCATTGGTGACTTCTCTCTATTTGTACATTTTCAGGATCGCTCATTTGGCAGTGAGTGGACTTATAACCTCTATCTATGGGCCAAGTGCTGAATCTAGAAAGATCATCTTTCTTGCCGAGATTGAATCACTTAGAGGTAGATGGTCTACGGTTGGTGCTTGTGAGGAGATTTTAATCTCATCAGGTTCCCACATGAGAAGACTAAGGTGACGAGTCACTCCCATCATGCATCGCTTTTCAGATTGTATCTCTTCTCTTGGGTTGGTTGACCTTCCGCTTTCTGGTGGCAAATTTACTTGGTCTAGTAGCCAAGGGAGATCATCTCTTTCACACATTGAAGATTTTTTGTGTCGACTGAGTGCCTTGACTAATGTTGTCAAACTCAAATCGTATCGTAAATCGGTCTAAAGGTGTGACTTGTGAATCGTAAATCGTAAGACTTATAACATTTTTTTTATTTTTTTCTATAATTATTATTTACAGTTAATATTAAATATATAGTTATATAGTATTCACAGTTACACTATTAGACTATAGTTATATAGTATTTACATAATTAATATTTACAGTTAAATATTAAATATATAGTTATATAGTATATAGTTATTTACAGTTACACTATTAGACTATAGTTATGTAGTATTTACAGTTACACTATTGGACTATTAGTAATTTAGTATTATAAAAAGATATATATATATATATATATATTAAGTTAAAAAAATATTTACATTATTACAGTATATAATAATATGTAAAAAAATGATCTGAAATATATAGTATGTACAGTTACAGTATTAGACTATTAGTAGTATAAAAAGATATATATAATATGCTAAAAAAATTATTAGTAGTATAAAATTTAAAAAGAATAAAAAATAGCATCAAATAATTTAAAAAGAAAAATTATAGTTTTTTAATTTTTTTTAAAAAAAATTGAAAAAATAAAAAATATGTTTTTTTTAAGTAGAGATGAAGAAGTCTTTTAAGGAAAAGATTCACACGCACATAAATTGTCATCGCGTTTCAAGTAGCGTAAGAATGAAAGAAAAAAAAAAAAAGAACGGCGGAAAGAAAGTGAAGAAGAAAGAATGGAGAAAAATCAGGTAGTATCTCTCCTCTCTTTCCTTTGCTTCTTCTTCCATTCAAATTGCACGGCACAACGATTCATTGGAAAGCCATGCATGTCTTTCCTCTTCTTTTTCCTTTTCCCTCTTTTTTTTTTTTCCTTTTCATCTGGATCGCACGATTGAACGATTGTCCAAGTTAGAATCGCACGATCTGTGATTTACTCAAAAATCGCACGATTATTGGCCACTTTCAATTTAGCATGCGAGTTGACTCGCTGGACCATCTAAGTCGAATCAACTCGTACGATTTTAACAACATTGATATCAAGATTTGATCCTCCAAAGCTCCTCCGAGGGCATTTAGTTTCCTTTGGACGGCTGGGTTGGAGAAAATCTTGACTTAAGACAATTTGCAGAAAAAAGGAAGAACCTTGGTTAGTGCTTGCCCATTTTGTCTTCAAACCTCTAAAGAGTCATCTGTTCCTGCACTGTCCTTTCTCTTTTGAAGTTTGGTACTCGTTTTTGGACCAATTTGGTGTGGATTGGATTATGCCTTCGTCAATTGCGGAGTCAACGTATGCTTCGGACATTACTTCCGCCTTGCCTAAACGCTCTTTTTTGTGGTAATTATCTTTATTTGTCATTATTTGGAGTCTTTGGTAGGAACGTAATAATAATATTTTCAAAGATACTAGTGAGTCCAGTGTGGCGGTTGGGAGACGTGCTCTCATTAAGTGCATCTCGCGAGTTGCTTTTTTATAGGAATTCAGGAACATATCTATGTCAAACATTTTGCGTGCCTAAAAAGAATTTGTTGATCTTGCGCCTTTGTCGTTAATTTCTCTTCCTTTTTATAATTGTTGCTTTATCTTTTTGTACTTGCACCTCTAGTGCCTCTTTATCTATTAATATATAAACCATTTTAAAAACAAAACAAAAACTATCCCCATTCCATAACAAGGCAAACTATAAAATGATGCAAAAAAAAGTGATACAAACAAAAGCTACAACTGATCAAAAGAAGAAGAGGGGAAGAAAAAACAATGATGCAAATCTTACAAATTGTAATTCAAAAAAAGAACCTAATTTCCAGCAAAATCTCTTCATATGGGGATGAAAACCCAACGCAATAAAAACCAAACCTGGAATAATATGTGATCCACAGAACATATTAAGTGGTATGTTGCCATCAAAATCTGTGGATAGTCAGGATACAGCGTATGCCACTTACAATTGATAAAGGCAATCACAAGGAAACTGCAAGCAGGACTTATGTTTATATAAACAGAAGACTAAATCTAGGCTTCAGAAAAATGAAAAATCTAAAGAAAATTCTGAAAGATGGATATGTGAAGTGCAGAGATCAATTCCTAAAAGGCCCTGACTTTGACATACTTTCCATGGTTTTGAGTTTATTGCAAACGAAGGGACATTACGAACTAAGAGAATGCAATGCAAATAAAGGCCCACATTCCATCATTAACTCCAAAAAAAATACAATTTAAAACTGGACAGACCATAGCGAACACAATACAAAGCACCTATGACTAACCGAGCAATATAGCATGAATGTAGAATAAAATGTATTTTGACATTGAATTTGGAAACTAATAAAATAAATAATTGACAAGGAAAATACCTTTTATTATTGTATATTTGTTATGAATCTGATTGATCACAGCCAAGCTGAACTGTGCATATCTACTCCATCCATATGGCAAAGTTGCTGAGTCAGCAACACCAAGTACATGGACAGATGGCCTACACTGTTTCCTTTTGGAAAAATTAGTATTCGCCTGTACCCAATATAATGCAAGAATCCAACATTAGGGACTTCTTTGGATGTCTGTATATGTATGTATATAGTATGCATAGTGTGTGTATACATAAATACAGGAAATGTGAATGTTTTGGACATCCCAAGTCCAATCCAATTTAAACATTCTTGATATCCATTCTTCTGCATGTCGAGCATGAATGCATGGCACAGAAAGTGGGGTATCACATTGCCAAGATGCTCTTAGTGAATGATGTAGGTTTCTTGATTATTTAGACAGAATAGTAGTTGCCACTTAAGTTTCAAAATTAATAATAAATAAATAAAAGCAGTTACCGAGTAATTCTATTTTGATTTCAATACCACACCCAACACAAGGGATGGATAACCTCTTGTTCTTCGTAATAAATTATGATTTGGCCTAAGGGATTGAAGTGATGGCTAAGAACCCGTCTCAGGAAGCGGGAGTCCTGAGTTTGACTCCCACTCTACCTGAAAGGGCCACTCCCCATAGAGCTACTCAGTGTGTATGGGTGGGGAGACTTGCACATGTCCTAAGAATTAGTCGGGTGCTATAAGAGGCTTGGACACCTTGATCATCAAAAATAAATAAAATCATGATTTGGCTACATCCAAGTGCATCCCAATCAAATCTGATGAATCTGATAATTGAAATGGCAAGCAAGAAAATCAAATAAGGCTGAGAAATCAGCATTACCATTTACAACCTCCAACAAGAAAAATCTCAGAGTAGAGCTTCATGGTGTTCAACTTGGAGAAGTTCTCAATTGTCCACGTGAATCTCGATGAGGACGGAGTATCTTGCATCTATATGAAATTCTCCATTTTGCAAGATTTAGGAGATTGATAGTGTAAGACTATAACCAAATTCCATTAAGAACAATTTAAAAACACAAGTGTTCGAAATATAAAAGTAATTTTTCAAATATGTGTTAATACACCAATTTATGTACAAGAGTTGAATTTCCAAATTGAAGTAATTATTAACCAATTCACAACCCTATCAAGTTGGCGTCAAAATCAGATTCTCTTTAATGTGCTCAATATTTTCTCATGCCATATTTTAAAATAAAACATTTAGCGCATATACATGGCTTAACAATCCTATCAATTGAAGAAGGTATCTCATAATTGGACTTGCTAGATGTTAGTTTTTTGAAAGTTTGCATTACAAATCAAGGTTGTGAAATAACTATGGACAAATTAAATTAAATTAAATGAGTTAATGGTTGGGAAACGGTGATATTTTAAGACCCGATAGTCTTTAATGGGTCAAACCCTAACCAGTGGAGTGTCTAACCTGATCGACCATTCATCATTTTTAAATATGATTCATGAACATATAGCAAGAGATTGGGAAAGTAATAAGGTAACTTGAGTAATTTTTTAATATGTTCTTTTTTAAATTTACTTCCTATTTTTTTAAATGCTCTCTCTCTCTCTCTAAAGTTTAATACAATCGCATAAGACGTTAAGAGGAAATAAACAAATGGTGCTTGATGTTTTCAACTGTTCATAGTCATGCCAAATGAATGAAAAAGGAGTTTTTATACAAAAAATTCACTAGTGTATGATTTTTGACAATTATAATTAGAGAGTTCTTTCTAATGAAATATGGTGTGAAATGTCCTGATACATATAGAAATAAAAAATTATGCATTTCATGGGTACGTGAGTCTAAGGTGGGCTACATAGTTAATATTGTTATGGACATGCTTTGCAATTTATGAAAACCAGCTTTTTCATGCCAAATGGTATTAACAATTCAAAGGCAATTAGGTTTCAAGAAAAACAGGATATAAAACACGGAGAAACTTGGATGTGGTAGAAAGAAGACAAAAAAACAGTTGGTAGGTAGGACAATTTGGACTTTTTTCAAAGGTCTAAGAATACAAATCATCCACAATTTTAAGTATTAATAGCAATTAAACTAAAAAAAAAACTACACCCTATTTGTCAACTAATACATATATAAGTAATTAAATGCAATGAAACTTTAGTGTTTGAAACATTATAAAAATAGTTGTTCTAAGCAATAGTTGTCAAACTCGAATCGTACCGTGACTCGGTCTAGGAGTGTGACTTGTGAATCATAAATTGTAAATAGTAGAATCATAAGAGTTTTAACATTTTTGACTTTTTTTTACTATAATTATTATTTATACTACAATTACATATAATATGAAATAAAGAATATGTAATGTACAATTAAGATACTATAATTTATACTTAGTGTGAAGAGCAGCCCATTTATTGATTTAGTTATTGATCTAATGATTTAAAATAATTGATTTAATTTAATAATATTAAATGTTGCAATGGAGTTCTAGTTAACTATCAGTTCTATTTATTTAAATAAAATATATAAATATTTTTGAATTAAAACTTATTTCTATAGTCAATATAGTAAAACATTCTAATTTAATTTGATAAGATATTATATTCAATAAATTAACACTATTAAAATTAAACTGAGTCGTTGAACTTATTTCTCATTATGCATTATTATTATAGATAGTGCACTATTATTAATATTTTTTAAACTCTATTCCATACGAAATCTCTAAAAGTAATTTATTATTTCTTTTTCATGAAAACATGTTCGGATAAGGTCTAAGTAAAAGGAAGCAAATGTCCCAACGAAAAAATTATTAGTCTTTACGGTAAAAAAAACCATTAAAAAACAGGCCTCGTGTGAAGACTGATTACAGTAAAAAAAAACCCATTGTTAATTGAAGACACCAGCTCCACGTCCTCGCACGAGGACCTTTAAACCTACCACTAACTTAAATAAAAGTGCTGTATCTAAGTTTGAAAAAAAAAATCCGAAACCCACGTGCCATCAAAACCCACATGCCATCAAAACCCACTAGCGAAAGGAAAAAGAGGCGAAAGAAAACAAGAGGCGAAAGCGAAAAGAGGAGGAAAATCGCAAGGGGAGAGGAGAAGAGAGAGAAAGACAAGAAGAAGAAGAAAAGAGGGAAGATGGAGAAGGAAAAAGCATACCTCGAAAGGCTTGAAGGACTTCCAGAGGCAGAGAGGACGATTTCCAAAAGGGTTTCTCATTCCTTGCTTGCAAAGGAGTGAAGCACAATTGCAAGGGCCAAGTAGTTATCGATAAAACTTAATCTCTATACTTTAATAGAAATCCACCGCACATCTTCCCTCTTTTACTCATTTTCCCTCTTCTTCTTTTTTTCCTCTTCTGCTCATTTTCCCTCTTCTTTTTTCCTCTCTTCTGCTCATTTTCCCTCTTCTTTTTTTTCTTCAAACATCACATAATGGTGCGATTGACGAGTTTGGAATCGCATGATATGCGATTTTAGCAAAACTCAGATGATTGATGGCATTTTTCAGTTGACCAGCGAGTTGACTCGGTTGATCATCCGAGTCGAGTCAACTCGTACTAGTTGACTCAAAACTCGGACGATTTTAACAATACCTTCTAAGTAAACCAATACAACATACCTTTCCTACTCTTATGTTATAGGTATTGCCATAATATGCTTGATCTACATCTATTCACATATTCCATTATTCTCTAAAAAATCGTTGAATTTCTTCTTAATTTGCATACAATATTCATGTTTCTGTAGAGATCATATATTTGGATTGTATGAATCTACATAGTTCACCTTTAGGCTAGATGATGTGGGCCAATTAACCTAAAGTTTTATCTAGATGGGCTAGGTTTTTTGCAAAATCTATTTAATGTTAGGCTTTCCTAGGCTTAGACTTAGACCTTCAAGAGTCCTAAATTTCTTTTTCTTAACTATTTATATTAAAGGTAACTAATGTTAGTGTCCCGGTTTGACCGAGTTCCTATATCGTCAATTTCGTGAACTAAGTTGAACCTTGCCTTGGATACATATGAAGATGTTGCAAGAAGTCTATGAAGTCAAATTGAAGATCAAATTCATGCAAAGGCATCTCTCCATGAGTTTGGCAACCACACAGGTCAAATGGCCATATTGGACCCTAGATTGAACACAAACAAACCTAGGCAAGAAGGCCAATAATGTAAATATACCATGAAACATAATATTTCAAGTGTAAATTTTTTTCTCTATCTATCGGGCTTGAGCCCTCGAGTTCTGGTTTGAGGCCTTCTGGCTCGAGGCCTCAAAAATTTGGTATTCTGAGAGTAATGTATGTTTTTTGTAAAAGTCCTCTACTCTCGAGCTATGCTCGAAGTCTCAAGATCAAGGCCTCGAAGCCTCCCGAGCCCTCGCAAATCTTAAGAACATGTTTTGACTGTAAAATCTGTTTATTCTCAATCTCGAGCCCTCGAAGTATCCTCAAGTCCTCGAGGGTGTCTCGAGACCTTGAGTACGCTCCTCGAGATTTCGTAACTTACACGTTATGCTTAGCTATATTTCATATACAGGTGTCGAGCTATGCTCGAAGTCTCAAGATCAAGGCCTTGAAGCCTCCTGAGCCCTCACAAATCTTAAAAAATGTTTTGACTGTAAAATCCGTTTGTTCTCAATCTCGAGCCCTCAAAGTATCCTTGAGTTCTCGAGGGTGTCTCGAGACTTTAGTACGCTCCTCGAGATTTCGTAACTTACACGTTATTATATATACTAGGTTCATTTTTTAATTTTGATTAAGGAACTTAATGAGGTTTTTAACCCTAAGCACCCCTAGGCTCTAAAGGGTCATTCTTGTCTTCTACTATCATCTCCAAACCTCCTCAAATCTTCTCTAATCACCTTAACAGTCATCCATGGTGATTTTAATCTTATTCATTGTGATTAAAAGAAGATGATTTTCTAGGGTAATATTGTAGAACTAGATCCAAACCCTAAACCTAGCTTCATCCTCGGTTGCATGCACAGGAGATCAAATCAAGCATTGGAGACCGAATCAAGGGACAACATTGAAGAACACATTTTCAAGAATTATGAAAGCCCAAGGCAAGTGTTCTTTATTACTTTCTATTATTCATGAACGGTGGATTAGAACTTTGTGATCGAACTACTTAAGAAAATAGGTGTCGAGGAAAAGACCTTGGTGATCGAACCTCATTCAAAATTAGGGTGTATTATCTGGGTGTGAAACCTTTTTATAGTGTGTTTCGGATAGCCCAAGGTTGGGTGATTCCAAGAGTGGATGTTGGTTTATTTAAACCGAACTACTATAAATTTTGTGCATTGACGGTTTTGTGGTTTGTTCTATTTGGTTTTGATTACGCTGATTCATTGCTTGCTTGTTTTATTCTCTGCACATTGGTTGAATAACTAATTAAAAAAAGGCTAATAAAAATTGAAAGAGGTCCTATTCAACCCCCCCACCCCCCTCTCTGACGGCATTGTTCTAGCCGAGACTTGCAACAAACACAACAGACACCAAACAAATCAACAGGAGCCCACTTGGCCCATAGTTTGGCATTTAGGAGTCCGCATGGGCCATAGTTCAGCATTCTCAAGGGCCCACTTAAACAAAATACAAACACATGAAATACAGTCATTCAACTGCAAAATTTCAAGCCAAAGAAAAGTAAAAAGAAGAGTCTTAGATTTCACCATATAGAACCCTCCATACCATCCTCTGTGAAGTGACAAAAAGTCCCACATCGGTTAATTTGAGAAACCAAGAACTTTATATAACACTTGAGACACCGTTCTCTCAACGCCTAGCCTTTTTAGTAGGTTCTACCTCAATAATGTTATCAAGTCTTGGTTCTCTAACCTCAATCTCGACTCCGAAAATAAAACCCTTCACAATTATTCCTTCTTTTTAAATAATATTTCTATGCTTCTCCAAGAAATTGCTCCCACTTGAAATGGTCATTGAAAAAGCTATTTATGGTGTTAAGTAGAAAAAATCATTACAAGAATATCCACCATTTATGTAGTCACTATAATCTTATGGGAATCTGAGGGTTCCCTTAAACTGTGATATATTCAAAAGGATATCACCAGATCCTTGGAACCAATGTTGTCAAACTCGAATTGTATCGTAAATCCGTTCAGAGGTGTGAACCGTGAATCGAAAATCGTAAAGTCGTAAGATTCGTAATTTTTTTCTAAAATTATTCTATAAACTAAAAATATATTAAACATCCATCATTAAATTATTTTAAAATTATTCTATAAACTATAAAAAATTGGTAGAGCGATTGTCATCCCCAGTTTGACACTTATCACCCATCGTAAATAACCATAAAAAAGACACAAAAATATACTAATATGAGATTTAAATATAAATATTAAGTATTGATAAATTTAAGAAATCAACAAATAAATCAAAGGCATTTAAATAAATCTAAATAGCATCCATCAAATAAAAAAATAAAAAATCATTATTTAGATATTTCTAATTTTTAAAAAATAGATACAAAATATTTGGGAAAAAAGGGTTTTAATAAGAATAGAAAAAAAGATGGCAAAAGAAATAAAATAATAAAAATAAACACATGAAAAACAAGCGAAAAAATATTTAATTAAAAAGATAAATAATAAAGAAAGACAGAAGAACATCACTAAAAAAAAAATGAAAATAAATAAAAATAATAATGAAAGCCACGTGAATACACATGAAATACGAAACTTACAAGCTAAAGTCATGTGAAATTCAAACTAAAGTCACCTGAAATAAGAACAAGACGAAATTACAAACTAAAGTCAACTGAAAAAAGTTGCCGCACATGATATAAGAAGATAAAAACCCTGAGTACACCGGCGGCAATTAAACACGAAGAAAGAGGGGAAACCGACGAAAACCCTAGTATACAAGAGGGTTGCACGACGAAAATATACGTCTTCTTCACTTCTTTCTTCTCTTTTTCGCCTTCTCTTCTTCATTTTTTCCTCGTCTTTCACCTTTTTCTCTCTTCAAATGAACCGCACGAGTTTCTAATTCATGGGGCTGACTCGTACGATTTGTGAGTCACCCCAGAATCACACGATTTTCTTCTTCCGATTTGACTTGTTAGAGCACCCGATTCGAACAGTGGATCATGCGATTTTAACGACATTGCTTGGAACAGTCTCACATCTTTTCATGGATTTTATAAACGATTCTTTAGAGTATTGGTACAATATTTGGGAAGTTATCTTTCGACTTTGAACTCCAATGAAATCGCTAATATTGGATCAACACATTCTCATTTACATAGAAAGAAAACTAGAGAAACACTCACATTATTTAATTAATTTTTTTTTTGAAGACCAAGGTGTCCAAGCCTCTTAGAGCACCTGACTAATCCTTGGAATATATGCAAACCTCCCTATCCACACACACACCGGGTAACACAATGAGGAGTGACCCTTTTGTGGTGAGAGTGACTTGAACCCAAGACCTCCCACATCTCAGGCGGGTTCTTGACTGCCAAGCCAACCCTTACGGTTTAACACACACATTATTTTTTAGATATAATTTAAGTTGTTTTAATATAAAAACTAACCTTTGCATCTTTGGTTTACCATTCATGATTCGATTTTCAAAAGATTAAATCCTAAAACATGTATATCTATTCACATCTCCTTATAGAGTAGATGTAGAAACTAATTATCTAGAAATTGATTTATCAGAGAGAATGGCTTCTCTTTAAGCATTGAAAGTTTCTGTTCATCAAAAGGGATCAGAGAAAACTTCGAAGTACAAAGCAATCCATTGGATGAAAATTAACAAGTACATAGGTGGCACATTACCTGATTGGTTGTATAAGCCCTTTTTGGAGCAGTGTCAGAGTGCTCTAGACCAAGATATTGCTCCCAAGCTCTATAAACATCTCTTCTCTGAAGGCAAACGGATCACAGAAGGAATCAAGAGAACTAGTGAGTCCCTATAATGCTTCACAAAGGGGAAAAATGAAAGTGGATATACCTGAAAACGGGACACAATGTCGGAGTCTTGAAGGTACTCAAGGCGACCAAGTGACATAAATGCAAATTTCCACTGGTAAAACATACAAGTAATATCAGATTTTCATCGCCTGCATATTCTAGAATTACATGCTCGGCTAAGTAAACATGATAAAGAAGTTTTGTGGTTTAAGGATGTTTCTTCATCAACTGCAATACATGTTTTTTTCATTTCCAACGGATAGGAAATGTCCATATGTCCATCGAACAGCGATTACACATAAAAACATAGTACAGCAGTTGGATCCCATAATAGCCAGAGACACGCCTAGATATGCCATTTTCATAAAATTTTCTATAATGAGCCTGTTTTCAATTTTCCTGTAATAAATGTTAGATATTCTACTAAAATATGCATTATCAGCTGGCAATACTTTGTTAGAAACTCTTAATTTATGAGAGTTAATATACATGTCTACATCTCTCACAAAATATGCCCATGTACATACAACATTGCATTTATATTATCATTACATCATTAAAGCCCTTATCCCATCCATCTGAGATTGGATTTGGAGCTTCTACCTTCTACTCAATCTTATCAACAATCATGTTCTCCGTCACCCACATTCTATCATATCATGTCTTACTACCTCTATCCAAATCTTCAATAGTTTCCCCTGTATCTTCTACTAGTAAATTGAGGCTGTTTTTCATCTTATATGAATGTGTATAAACCATCATAACTGACATCCCGCATCTTTTCTTGTAATAGAAATACTTTTAGGTTCCAAAATACAGACTTCTGATTCTATCTTTTCCCATTACACCAATTATCCACTTAACATATACA
Source organism: Chimonanthus salicifolius (assembly GCA_013350335.1). Taxonomy (NCBI): domain Eukaryota; kingdom Viridiplantae; phylum Streptophyta; class Magnoliopsida; order Laurales; family Calycanthaceae; genus Chimonanthus; species Chimonanthus salicifolius. The sequence continues at coordinate 54,564,889 of CM023535.1, read as the reverse complement.
AATCTCCATCAGCATTACTTTATCTATGGGTTGTCTTCTGAGTTCTGACCATCTACCAGTATTCAATTCTAGATAGAAATGTAGATCTAACTACCATCTTATAGAAAACACCCCTTACCAAACACGGCACTCTAAAATCACATAATGAATTAATGACATAACAAACCACGAATTTGCCTACACTGAACAAATCCTCCACCCATTCTCTTTTGGTGGAAAGTTGAAACGGTAACAGAAACTTCATTAAATATAAAACGAAAAAAACAATGACAAGAATACAAATACATATACTGTAATACCCCTGTTTGAGTAGGTGTTGGTGGGAGAGAAAAAATAGCCAATGAGGGCGTGATTCAATCCCACATCGCCTAGACAAAGAGGGATATAAGCTTGGAGCTCTCCTCCTTCTAGCATGAGGCCTTTTGGGAGCAACAGTGGGTTGGCTCGCTAATTGAAAGCCGTGTGTGAGACTCATAGCGGACAATATCATGCTAGCGGGACGGGTCGTTACAAATGGTATCGGAGCACGTTCAACTCTCGGCTGTGGGTATAGACAGAGTCGGGGATGGCTCTAGTTCTAAGGGAGGTGGATTGTAATACCTTATTTGAATAGGTGTTCGTGGGAGAAAAAATAGCCAGTGAGGGCGTGATTCTTGTCCCACATCGCCTAGACAGAGAGAGTTGGTGTAGGATATAAGCTTGGAGCTCTCCTCCTTCAAGCATGAGGCCTTTTGGAAGCAACAATGATTGGCTTGCAAATTGAAAGCCGTGTATGCCGTGTGTGAGGCCCAGAACGGACAATATTATGCTAGCGGGACGGGTTGTTACATATACAATAGCAACCCAAGAAAACCCCTATCCCACTACACCACATTAACTGGTCCCACCACACCTATTCCATCTCTTTTCTCCTCGCACACCTTCTTTTGTCCCTTTATCCTCTTTATATAGAAGTCCAATGAAATGGCTTAGTAATAAACTATTTTTTTATCATAGGCTGCCTCAATCCAACTCAGTACCACTTGCAGTCTTTCCTCATCCTTAAATTCAATTTGCCAATTCTCATCAACTTGGCAATTTGAATTTATCTTATTGGCCTCCTTTGTTGATAGAATCCACATTTAATGCCTGAAGGCCCACCTCCCCATTTCCATCCCTTCATCATTTGCATCAAAATTTTCCACATCCTTCTCGGCAACTCCCACTCCACCTAGGCCCACCTTCTTCTTACTCAAAAAACTTACCTTCAATCCACAATCCTATCCCAAAAAAAATACAATCCGACTTTCCAACTATTTATAGCCTAGACAATGAGTCAAGCCCAAAATAAAAACAACCTAGACCTTATTCAAGCCCATAATAAGAAACAAAATCATCAATCATAGCAACATCGCCATTCTCAGACCCTAAATAAGGGTTGGGCCCAATTAAATTATCAAAATCACCATGAATTAGTAGGCCCTAAAGAAGGAAAACACTCAATCCTTCTCAACCAGGCCCATCAAGATGCAGAGGCCTGGCACAATAACAACATCAGCACCAAAATCTTGTGATAAAGTATTCTCAACCTCTGATTGGATTCACAAGAAGATGTGGGCCTTCTACATTGCCGCATTATGAGAGAGTTTCCTCATGAAGAGCCCCATAACCCATTCCAACTTCCCCCTTTCCACCTTCCACAGCAGTGAGAAAAAACCTACTCAACATCCCTTCATTTCCTATCAGAAGCCCTCCCCTTCCATGATGCCTGGTGTCAAACATGCCCAGAATCTCACCACCAAGCACAAACAACCAAGATTAGAAATGGTGGATCCATTTCCTGTGACTGCTTTTACACGTTAAAACACTTGTGAAAGATGCATAACTACCAATTTTACCCCTCTCATCACCCTTGTTAATTCCTTTTTTGAACCCCCTCACTTTGCAAGCACCCCATCCCCTACACTTCATGAGCCCTGAAATTACCTCTTCTTTGTCACCGGAAATAGCACTAAACTAGCTCTTTTAACCATAACCATCTTGTTTCTATAGGCAACACCATTTAAAGCATAAACCGTGTAATTAGCTTGATTTCCATCCCCCATCTGTATGAAAATGAAATCCTTACCTTTAGTATCCTTCTTTTTAGGGATGAATATGTCCTCGACCACCCCATACTTTAAAAAAGATGTCTTCAGACAACATAGTATCTCATTTGCCAAAATGTTCACCACGAACAAGTTGAACACACAACCCACAACCCTCTTTTTCGTCCTCACGTCCTCCCTCTTCCCTTCATTCACCTTGGAAAACATCTCTCTATTGCCTACAACAGAAGCCCATCCAACAAAGGTATTATAATCTTCTTGAATGATCAAATACGCCCATCCTATTAGTTATATCCAAATCAAACTGTCCATTTTGTTCCACATTTGCACCTAAGATACCATGTCATTTTCAATTTTAGTCAAATATATCAGGACGAAACTATAGTCCATCAGACTATAATGGCCTCAGAAGGGGCCCATTCAGTAATAAATTCAAACTTTATAAACGTTATTTTCCTCTTTAGATTTAGATCTAATCTTGATTTATATCCTTTTCATACATCCTCGCCATTAGATTGCACAATATAAGTAAAAATATTTATCCAATGGTTTTATTTTGATCTCAAAAACGAAAAGGCTAGGATGACATAATGGACCCCATTTTGGACAATTTGATAAACCTCGCAACAATCTATTGACGCAGGACAAGACAAAAGGTGACCCTAAATGCCTAAATGCAATTATGCTGTAAGAAGAAACTAATATGAGGCTGAAATTAAAATTAAAATTAATAATAACAATTAGAATAATAAAATCTACCACAAATAATAAAAAAATTTAGGAATTCAATGTAAATAATTAAATCACAATCCAAATCAAGTTATAGTTCAAAATAGAAGGTCTTTCAGAAGAAAAGGGGCTGATCAGATCTTACGCGAACTTAGAACCACATCAAATTAGGACTGAAATGCAATTTAAATGGGTTTAAAGGGACTGATGGCAATTTGGTAATTAAAGAAGGGGAAATAAGTTAACAGAGGGGTTTATGGTGGTGTTGGAAAAGAGGTTGGGAAGTTACAGAAGTCACAAGAGGGAATATGGGTTATGGCAAGACTGATTGGGCTTGAAAAGGCTTACGGAAACAAGGAAGAGATTTGGGAGTGGATGGCGATGGCTGGAAAGGAAGATAAGGGGGTGGCGAAGGCTAAGAAAGGGGTCCAAAAGGTATGGGAATGGCCGGCAGGGATTATGGGTGCTGTTTGGGACTGTCTGGAAACTGTAGCAGCAGTAGGAGGGGTCTCTGGAGAGGGACGGAGGCAGTATGAAGGGTGTAAGGGTTGGGCGAAAGCAATGGAAGAGATCTGGGGCAGCGGCAAAAGGGGTTGGGGATCTTGGGAGTCACGGCAGGTAAGGAGAAGGAATAAAAGGAAAAGAAAAGAGAAGAGAGAAGAGAGAAGATGAAGATAAAGAAGTACCTGGGGATTGAAGGAGGGGGAAGAGGACTTCACGCCAAGGCTTCTCGCCAACAAAAGCACGGCAAAGGCTTATGCAAAAATCTCAGTTTATTTCATCCAATCGTTCTCTGCTCAAAGGGCTATAAGGCTTTATATAAGACTATCCCTTACTTAAAATAAAATAAAGCAGAAATTACAAGATTACCCTTGCTTAAAATAAAATTAAAAAAAACAGAAAAATAGCAAGTAAGAAAAATAGCAGGAGCAGGGATGCACCGCATCATCTATCCAACCATCCAATTCTTTTGATTATAAGGGGAGTCTCACCATCTAACACAGCCAATCAGAGCATCGGGCTTTTCAGCCTAGGCGTCTGTTAAACCTGCCATATATTTTCTTGTCTAGATGCCCAAAACAAGGAAACCCATTCATGTCAGGGCTCAAAGAAAGGATTTGAATTAGACTTACCATTTTTTTGACAAAAGATAATCTTATCAGGGAGGATGGGAAAGTTGGTGCCCCCCTTCAATTTTCTTAGGCGTGAAAACATGAGCACATGGCCTAAATGAAAGATCTAATATAACCATTGAGACTATTAAAATAGTTCAATTCCACTGACCCCACATGCCTGACTACAAGTAGATTGTTTGGAAAAGAAGGGACATTGATTGCATATAGAGTGTAATACCCACCAGCCCAAAAAAAAAAAGTCCCACATCGGTCGTAGGCTTGGGTGATGTGGGATTTAAAAGAGGGGGCAATCATTTCCCATGTGTGAGGCCTTTTGGGCCTAGCTTGGTGGACCAGGCCCAGAAACAAAACCATGCGGGCAAAAGTGAGCCCAAAGCGGATAATTCACACTCGGGAAATCGGGGCGGGGTGTTATATTTGGTATTAAAGCACGGCTCAACACTCGAACTATAACCAAACTTGACTTTGATACCAAATGTAACACCTTGCCCCGATTTCCCGGTGTGATATTGTCCGCTTTGGGCCCACTTTTGCTCGCATGGTTTTGTTTTTGGGCCTGACTTGCCTCACACAAAGGAAATGGTTGCCCCCTCTTTTAAATCCCACATTACCCAAGTCCACAACCGATGTGGGACTTTTTTTTTGGATGAGTGGGTATTACAATCCACTGCCCTTAAGACCAGAGACATCCCAGACTCTGTTAGAACACACTGGTAGAGAGCCCACACAGTCCGAGTGTTGAACCGTGCTCTGGTACCAAATGTAACAAACACCTAGCCCCGATTTTCCGAGTGTGTTGTCCGCTTTGGGCCCACTTTTGCCTGCATGATTTTGTTTCTGGATCTGACCCACCAAGCCAGGCCCAAAAGGCCCCACACAAGGGAAATGACTGTCCCCTCTTTTAAATCCCACATCACCCAAGTCCACAACCGATGTGGGACCTTTTTTTGGGGAGGGTGGGTATTACATAGAGAGGAGAAACAAAAGCCTTGACTTGATGACCAAGCCATTCCATGCAAGTTCTGGCTACAACAAATTGTAACAATTAGGAGTCATTGCTAGTTTCCTATGCTTAGCTCAACTAGTGTAGCATTCACCAAACTTGGGCATGTAAACTGAGACCTGCTTAATAGGCCATGATTGGACTTGGAATCAAATCCCACTAGGATTCTAATAGGACTTCTTATTTGAAACTGTAATAGATCAAATTTTGATGCAAGACAGGGGATAGAGTAACCCTAAATGGTTAATGTGGTTATGAAAAGAATAAAAGGGCTAAATATAAAATGGGCTAAAATTAATCATTCAATTACTATAGGCAATTAATTAATATAAAATTTACCACACAGAAACATGCAAATACTAAGAATATAATGCATTTAATGGGAACAAAGGGAAATTAAGCAATTAATCAATCCCGACGATTATCGGGTCAAACAATCAAGGGATGGTCACGGGTATAGGATGGGTGACTTGTGAGGAATGGTTATTGAGCTGGGGACTTAGGCATGGGTATACTTAGGTCTCTAGAGACGGGATACGAATGGAATAGAAAGGGGGTTACAAATGGAATAAAAGGAGATATGAATGGAGCTTGCGGAAAAGGCAAGATATGAAGGTCTTATTGTGCAGTAAAAAAGGCGAGATCACAAACAAAAGATGGAAAGAAGGGTAGAAGAGTGCGGGAGATGACTGTCTTGGGATAGGGGGCAACCTACGAAGGCTTAAAGGACCAAAGGGGTGGTGGAAGTGGCAGATCTGGGGCCTAGGAAGGGTTACTGCAAAGCCAGATGGATTTGGGAGGGGAGGCGACACAGGTAGGGTCCCTTTGGAAGGGTGACAACAGCAAGAGAGGGCATGTGGAGGGTGTGGCAGCAAGGGAGGGCTGATAAGGAAATGGCAGAAAGGGAAAAGGAGTTTAGGGGTCTCGGCTAATGAGGAGGGATCTTGGTGGGGTATCGACAACAGGAAAGGGACAGGCTACAGATGCCAGGAAGGCCCTTTTTGGTCTCGGCAAAGGGATTTGGTTCTTTGGGTGGTGACGGCAATGGTTATGGCCTCTATTGGGTGACAACAGTAAGGCTATAAAAAAAACAAAAAATAGAGAGAGGGAGAAAAAGGAGGAGAGAGATAAAAGATAGAAGAGAGGTACTTGAATAGAGGAATAAGGCTTCACACCTTGATTCCTTGAAGATTCACACCTTCGGGCTTCTTGCCAATTCCCGAGTTTCTCACCTCAGGCTTTACACATGGAAGAAAATTCTCCAAAGCACAAAACATGTAATCTTATTCATTGTTAATGCACTAATGAGGGTTGCAGAACTATTTATAATAAACCCACAAAGAAAATGATCAAAGTGCTCTTGGTTACTAAATGACTAAAATACCCTCAAATAAATTAAAGAAAAACACACTAACAAATAAATAATAAAATAAAATATGATAAACAAAATGCTCCAAAATGCTCCGCATCAAATTTTCCAAACTTAAGCTCAATAGTAATGCTTTTCAACTTACACGTCCTTCATTAAAAAGTTGTGTACACCCATAAAAATTACATATGCTTTCCTATATACACTTAACTGTGCATATCCCCCTTGTTAAAAAGGGTTGTAAGAAAACTTAGGCTTGCATAAAATAAATGTCTTGCACTCATACAAGCTAAGTGTAATACCCCGCTCCAAAAAGTCTCACATTCCTAATTGCATTGGAAATTTCCTGGTATATTACTGGTAGCCTTCCTCCTTCTAGCATAAGGTCTTTTGGGAGCAACCGTGGGTTAGCTCGTCAATTGAAAGACGTGTGGGTCCGTGTGTAGGCCCAAAGCATACAATATTGTGCTAGCGGGACGGGTCGTTACAAATGGTATCAGAGCATGGTTCAACTCTCTGCTTGAGGATATGTGATTGGTTGTTGTGTGTGCAGAGTCAGGGATAGCTCTGGCTTTAAGGGGGATAGATTGTAATACCCCATCCCAAAAAGTCTCACATTGCTAGTTGCATTGGAAATTTCTTGGTATATAAAGTGGTAGCCTTCCTCCTTCCATCACAAGGCCTTTTGGGAGCAACAGTGGGTTGGCTCGCCAAAGCAAAGCGGTGCGCGCCTATGTGGGGGCCCAAAGCGAAAAATATTGTGCTAGCAGGACGGGTCGTTACAAATAATTGTAATACCCTACCCCAGAGGGGTCTATAGTGTGGAGGAGAAAAAAAGTCTCACATTGCTAGTTGCTTTGAAAATTCTCTGGTATATAAGTGGTAGCCTTCCACCTTCTAGCATGAGGCCTTTTGGGAGCAATAGTGGGTTAGTTCGCCAATTGAAAGTCGTGCGGGCTGCATGTGAGGCCCAGAGCAGACAATATCATGCTAGCGGGACGGGTCGTTACACTAAGCCCAAACCCAGGTCATGACCAGCCAAAGTTATGGTCATCAAATCCAACAATCAAACCTATATGTAGCAGCTAGATCTCTTGTAGTGCAACCAGTTGGACGTATAGTCCCTCACCATCACATCCAACTAAGCTCATTTATGCATAAGGGAGGCTCATCCAACAGTGATGCATAGAAGGGAGTGTGTTTTTTTTTTTTTTCGAATAATATACTAGAAGTGCCACATGTTTCACATATCATCCTCCAAACCTATTTCATGAACCCAACCACTGATTGTCAAAAAATGCCTCAGAATGACTTTCTTTACATTGTAACTATTTTTCTGTACCCACATGCCCATACATATACTACTGAATATCTAGTGCCGTCAAATTGTAGTATTCTCACAGTTCACAATTGGACCCACTGAATAAGGTATTTAGACCTCACTAACGCCTGTGCAACATGTAAATGCCTACAAGATAGGAGCATAATATTAGGAAATTGTACATGTATTCTGTTTTATTTGTACTTAGTAAATAGGTGTAGTACTACAGGGCATTAAAGAAGCATAACTTAATAAATGTTGGCACAGCACACGGTTCTCTTTCCTTTTCTCTATTTCCACTGTCCCTCAAAACTGTGTGTGTGAGAGAGAGAGAGGGAAAACCCAGTAACAGAGGTGAAACCATTTCCTTGGCCATCAAACTCATTCAAGATCACAAAAAGTAATGTAAAGAGGAAGAAGAAGAAGGAGATTGCAAGAGGTTCTGAAGTGCTGAAAACAAACCTTGGGGAACTCATAATCTGGAACCTGCAATTTCTTCTGGATACGTACTTTTACCTCTGCCAAAGTCTCACCTACATGAATGACTAAGAAGAAGGGTTCCCCAAAGTTCTGAACTTGCTGTTGAAACCAAACAGGATTTGAAATTTGAAGCAAAATTATTACATATTCAAGTTAAGGCTCAACACAGTTCATGAATTTATGCGTAGTTGGAAAACATTAAATAATAAATTTATAATCCATATTTACCATCTGATTTTGAGTAGAATCTTTTGTGAAGTGGTATACATGAATCAAGCGATCATGAGGACCAAGGTTTTTCTCTTCTTCTGGAATCTGTGGTGACAAAGATTCAGTGTCATTTCAAATACACATATATAAACCCGCGATTGTTCCTTTATACCCTTCATTGTACAAATCCATACTATGTAAAGGCATTGGCATTGATTGCAGGAGCATATCACAATCAATCCAATAATCATTTTTACATTCCTAATATATGGTTAATGAGTCTAGTTGATTTGATAACCAACAATGATCATATATGAAAGAGAGAAACACTACAATTTTTTTAAGTGAACTACCAAACTCAGACGAATGTCACATGGAATGTTCTAGAACAGTGGAAAAACCATAGTAGTCAAGGTGCAAGGGGTCTTGGAGCCTAGAAAGCAAGCCACATGCCTAGGTGCAACAATAATATTGCTGGACACACTTAGATACTTCAAATATATGTCTAGATTCATGCATTGTGTCTTTTTTTTTTTTTGAGCGTAACTATGGTAATTCATTCAAGAATAAAAGTACAAATGCAACAAAAAGGTCTAAAAGCAATAGACCAAAGAAGGGAAAACAACAAGAAAAGTAAAAGAAAGAGAAACCAAAATACAAGCACAATGTATAATAAGAAAAATACCATCTAACATCCCCTCCGATGAAAAACAATCAAATGGTGGTCTCCGAAGATCAAAGGAAGAAGACTCTTGAGAAATCATTCTCTACTCCCAACTTGGCAAAGTAATCTGCCATGCCATTAGCTGAACAGCTAAAAAGAACAAAGGATACATCAAGCCCTATCACCATATGTTTTCCGATCGAGGTATATGTATGAAAATGATATCTCCCGTCCTGCACAACCTCCTAATGTCCCTAGTAATGCTTATCAACCTCCACGGGAGGAATTACCTTTTATTAGTCCAGGAGATGGCATTAGTCGAGTCACCTTCAATAATCTTATAACGGTTTCCAAGCCTAGACCAAACCTGAAGTGCTCTCTTGATTGCTCTCAGTTTCGCCTCATTTGACTCCATAATCCCTAATAGCTCAAAAAATGCTAGTAACATCCTACCCCTATCATCATGTAACACCCCACCTATTCATGTCGGCCCAAGTTTATCCCTTGTTGCCCCATCCACATTGAACTCACATGATCCTTGAGGTGGCGCTACCCATTCGGCCTTAGGTTTCCTAAATTTCCCAGCCCCCCTTCATGCATCCTTCCCAAGACAAGATTTTTCCCACATGAGATGATCTATAGAAAACCAGTTACCAACATGGAACAACATCCAACTGTTAGATTTTTGGACTTCAATCCTTTGATTCAAATAACATGCCCTATAATCAATATAGACTTAATGGTGATTCACACTCTGCAGATGCAACCAACATCAGTAAATCACAAATTTGGTCACCACCACCCAATGTTGAATTCAAAGTGATTTATTTATTTACTTGTATGAATGATAATAGTCACATGAAGCTGCAACCTCAAGTTGCAACAGAGAGTTCCATCAACTTTGTTTTAGGCTCTCTTCAAAACCGAAATCATCATCATCACCATCATCAAAGACTAACATCCCATCTATCTAGTGGCGGCTTTACAAATTCTTCTCCATTTGATACAATCATAAACTATACCATCAGTCACTCTACAGTCTAACATGTTTTTTTTTTTTTAGGTCCGGAGGTGTCCAAGCGTCACACCCGATTAGTCCTCCGGAGTGTGTGAAGACCCCCTATCCACATACACCGTGTAAGTCGATGGGACCTTGCTCTATACATATTCCCATGGGAAGTGACCCTACAGTCTAACATGTCCTCTATCCCTTCCCTACATGTTTTCAATGATCGACCTTGCCTCCCAGTGCCTTCTATATGAAGTCACTCTACGGACTGGTGTTGTGCATGGTCTTCTATTAACATGACCAAACCACCTCAAATGAGTCTCTCTCAATTTGTAATCTATCAGGGCTATTTTTAAACTATCTCAAATGTGTTCATTTATGACTAATCCACTTATCCAACGTAGAACCCACATCTCAGCAGTCCTAATTTTATCTATTTGTCTTTTCTTCATTGCCCAACACTTTGCTCCATAATGCATTGCAAATGTAATACATATTTTAAGTGAAGGGGGATTCTAATATCATATAGAACCCCACTAGTGTGTTTACAATTTTTTTTTAAGACCAAGGTATTCAGACATGTTAGAGCACCTGACTAACCTTTGGGGCACGTGCTAGTGTGTCTACATTTTGCCCAACCCACTCCTACCTATTCGTTAAGTTGAAACATTCTTGTGATTCTATCATAAAGCCTAAGTATCTAAACTTATCACAATTTACAACTAAGTTTACCGGGTTGCCCTCACTATCATTTGAGCCACTATAGTCACATTCGATCTATTTCTACTATTTTCCAAACCATATGACTCCATTCTCCTCCATGATTCCAACCTTGCATTGAGGAGTTGTTTCGTCTCACTAATCAATACTATATTATCTACAAAAAGCATACACCATGGCATTTCATCCTGGATTCTAGATGTTAAGGTGTCCATGATTAGTGCAAATAGGTATGGTTTAAAGCAGATCCTTGATGGAGTTCCACTTCAACAAGAATTCCACCGTCACTCATCAAAACCGAATTTTTTTCATATTTTCCTACGATTGGCTTTGGTGACTTAAAATCCATATGTAAAATCAAATGATCATGTTGATTTTAAAGTGGTCGCTAGTATACTAATCAAATAAATCTCCACATGCAACTACCACCAGGCCTGCCATACAAAATTTTGGCAGACAATATGCTGAACTCATGCTAATGGTAAAGCATGCCAAGAAAACCCTCAAAAAAGAATACAATACTCAACCTGCAATAACTGTGCTGCTGAGAAGCCCTAAAAATATATTTAGAGAGAGAGAAAAAGTACCTCCTCAGCACGAAGTGTACAGTATTGATCATTTATGTTCTCAATATTTTCACTGGGTGGGAAAATCTGCATGAACAAAGTCACCAGTGAAACAACAATGAATAACAAGAAGATAAGAGACAATTGCATTGCTAATTTCTTAGCCAAAACTGGGGAAGAAAGAGACTTCACATGCCTCAAGCACACTATATTAGTCGGAATGCCAGAATCATAAGATTAGGAAAAGGGTATCAACTAATGTGTTTTTGTCAGCACACTTTATACAGTCAGTTTTGTCATAACTTCATCTTCTATAGATCATTTTTCTACTATTCATAAGAAAAAGGTAAAAAATAACATAGGGGTGAACTCTCATTTCTACTGTTTTTCTGATGAGTTCTAAAGTACTCTTTGCAAAGAGGGACTTTTTTTTCTTTTGCGAGAGGTAAATTTAGAAATTGTGAATTGTTGAAGACATTTAATAACAAATTGCAACAATCTTTCAAATTGTATGTTTGGTGGTTCACCTTAACAAAACTAAAGGCTCCATTTTGTCAAGACAAGAAACAGAATGTGGATTGGAAAGCCACAATTGTGCTTTCCACTCCCCTTCCAAAGATGCACACATTTGAAAAAAAAAAAACAGAGCTGCATCTTTGTCTAATAGAAACACTAACTTAACATGGCTACAACCAACCAATTTGAAGTTTTCCTAATCATTTGTACAAGCAATCCATGACGGAAATCACAATGAAAATACACCAGCCTGGAGTTTTTTATTAAGATTATTCATGAGGCCAAATCATACCTTGTATATCTTGTGGTAGAACACCTCAAGCAATCGTAGCTCTGCATTAGGATGGGACAGTTCAACCTGCAAAAACAAGATATAAATTAAATCATAGCTCTATATTAGGATGAGATAGTTGAACCTAAAGAATGCAGGATTTCTGTTAGTGAAGTCTTTTTCTAGGTAATCAGCATAGAAGAACTCAAAAGGCAATTCAAGTACAATGATAAGCATCTCATATGCATACATCACAGGTTTTTGTGGACTAGGTAAAAGCAGCATCCATACTAAAAGATGAAGCATGGAAAAAAGAGCACAACTAGCAGAAGTTACCTTGGTTTTCATGTCATTGATCACATCCCCCAAAGTGCTTTGTTTGGGCAATCTAATACTGTGAATAACCACCTAGAAACAAACACATACAGAACTAATAAGAGAGACAAAGGATAACACAACCTTCAACTGGATGAGAAGAAAAAAATGTGGTCTGCCTACTGACTTCATCTTTTGTGGAATGATGAAAAGCAACTTTCAAAGTTTTCAAGCCTTGCAACTCTGGCAGAGGAATGTCCAGTACTTCATAGTACAAAATATCGGAAGTCTGTGATAGAAGGGATACATAAGATATGTCTCATAACACCCAATGCTTTAGACAGCCGAATCGATAAAGGAATCTAAAAGGATTTCCAAAACCCTTAAAAAATAATGAGATCGGTTACCTGATTGCAGTGGACAAGCATGTCTGACAAATGATAAACACCCCTGTACTTAATGGGCTGGTGCTTTGGCTGCTCAGAATAGCAGTTGTGTGATGTCAACCTAATTTTTGATGGATCATCCAGACCCAATTGCCAAGCAACTCTTTCCACCACATCATCATAAGTGAAAAGCTTTGACCTTAAAATTCACATGATGAAATTTCAGAAGGAATATTAATCAGAAATATAAACATCAGAGGGAAAAGAGAGAAAAGTTCAAACTATACAAAAGTAGAAACTGAAAAACTTACAACTCTAGACGGAAATCCTCCTCCGTAGGTTCCTCCAGAGATAGGAAATGGACCACCTACAAAAATTGATAAAGGGTAAAATTTTAGATCTAAAAATGGTCGACATGAAGGCATGCAGAAAATATAATATATAGAGGTTAACAAAAAACAAAACTGGTGTAAGAATATCACCAATCACATCTCATGGACAGTTCCTTAGTTTGAGGTTTCTCACTGAAAGGCCTCCCCCCAACTTTTTACATTATTAATAACAATCTTTCTTGTTAACAATATTATTACTAACGTATTTGTCCAGACACAACCACGTGCATGTGGGTAGATTCAGGGGCTTCTATCCTCACTTTCAATTAATGCTCTCTCCTCTGCATTCTTGCGGTACACTTTTTTTCTCTTGTTCCAAGACTATCATTATAAAGATTCTTTTTATCATCTAATAAAATAAATATTTTCATTTTTTTTTTCAAAACAAAAGAGACCTTGTACTCATGTCATACCAAACAAAGCTCCGAGCAACATTAAAAAATGAAACACAATAAGAATATATGAGAGATAACACATTATGACATCATATAGCACTGTATATCTAGTTCCATACATCACTGCACACACTTATTTGTATAATTGGTACCAAAATGTTCTAAACTCGAGCAACTACAATTGAGCTGCTCTTTGTTGTTTACTTGGTACCAAAAGGTTCCAAACACCAGCAGCTATTGCATAAAATTTTCCAAAAGAAACAAAAGGGGATTACCTGCGGGTTATGGACATATTCCAAAAATGAAGGTACATCTGGATAGCGGCACTTCATAGTAGTTCCGATCGGAGATTTCTGGAAACAGATGATGTCCCCATCCTGAAGCTGCAAAAAAAGAAATCAGAAGATTTAAGTATTGACAAGTAACTGATTAACAACTAAAGCACTCTGCATGTCAAGGGATACAAACAGCATAGGAAGTGATCTTCAGTTCTTAAATTTTGAAAAGCCATCAAAAATTTTGAGAAGTATTCCTGGGCTGGCATGTGATGGATGAGATTTCAGAAAACCCACACATATCCACCCAAGAAGAAGGAGAGACCTTGCTCAAGCAGATGAACATGCGCACAGGGGAGAAAAAAGGCCATCATAAAAATAACATTTTTTACGGGTAGAGTAGTAATATCAAGAACCGGAACATTAAAGGCCCCTAATCACATTGCTATAGTGATTCGGATCGCTGCAAATTTTTACCGACCAGTTGAAAAGGTTCCCTTATATCCCCTCATCTCCCTATCATATGTAGAGCCCCAAGAAAGCATATCAAGGTAAAAGGTCTCACTGAAAAATTCACTACATACAAGAAGAACAAGATTAATGGGTTATCTGAGAAATTAACCTCACTAGTTCGAAACGTGAGTTTTTTGTCAATGTGCTCACACCAAACAGTTGGTTCAAACTTTATTTCCTGGCATCACAAAAAAGGTAAGAAATTCTGTTAAAGTCATTTCCAAAAGGCCAGAAAGTACAAGTTCTTTATTAATTAAAAAAAGCACAAGCCAATGAAATGCTTGATCAAGACTTTATTATATTAAGAAATGAGAAAGAAAGTAGAACACGAAATTGAATAAATGCAAGAAGGTGATATGGTGCATGACCTATGTTAATGTGTGCATTTAAAAAAGAAAAAAATCATGTTACATGCAACCACAAGAAGATGTAGGACTACTTGCCATGTTTTCTGTTGGAGTCCATATCAAAGCAAGTACATATCTTGCATTTTATCCAATCGATAATATGTGTTTTTCTTTACGAAAAAGGTAACCAAATAACTATTATTGATTAATAATAATGTAGCGGAAGCGGAGATAGAAATCAAATCAAGTCAGTCCCGACGATTATTGGGTCACACACTTAAACCCTTCACATGTGTGAAGCTCTAACTTAAAGGGTCTAAGTCTTGGCACGTGTGTTAAAGGAAATTAGGGCTGTATGTAGGGTGAAATACGAATGGGAAAGTGGAAAGAAAGAGGGAAACGAGAAGAGGCAGAGAAAACAAGGGGATAGCGGCGGCGGAAAACAGGAAGGGAAAGACGAAAAAGGGAATCGCAGGGAGGAGGAAAAGATGAAGAAGGAAGTTGCGGCTTGGCTTAAAGGGAGGTACCTGGGCTTAGGTGAAGGGGACGAGGTGAGTCTGCTGCAAGAAGGAGAAGACTTCAAGCAGCAGATGCAAAGGCGACGACGAACTTGGGATAAAGCCCAAGCTTTGCTTGGGGTGGTGATTTTTCTTGAGATGAAGCCCAAGATCCGACGATATGGAAGACTGGAACTGGCCAACGATGGCTTTGTCTACAACTGAGGCAGAAAAGGGAAGAAATCCTAGTGCTCAACGGCAAAAGAGAGAAACAAATCAGATTTTAATTCATAATAATCGAAGAGGTATGTTCCTTTGTTATATCCATGGTATTTATAATAAAACTAGGAGCTCAAAATAGAATACTAACACACGAAAATAGAAAAGATTCCTAAACTAATTAGGGAAAGCAACCGACCTGGCTTTCTTGCTAAACAAGTGTTCTAAGAATAACATAATACAAAAATAGTAAAAAATAGAGCCGGTGGATGCATATGTTCGGCGTGTCCTACATCATTCCCCCGGTCTTAAAAAAAACTCCTCATCAAGTTCGTCGGGGTCTATCTCATCTGCATCAACTCTGGTATCATGAACCAGGCTGGTAGGAGACAAATCACATAATGCAGTAGGCGGGGAGAAGGCAAGAACAAACGTCAAACCATCCTTCTGGAAGGTGTAGGTGTTGGAGTGGCCGGCATGTAAGGTGCGAACATCAAATTGCCAGGGGCGTCCAAGTATCAAGTCGCACATATCCATGTCGATCACATCAAACAAAGCAGAATCCGTATAGTTCTAATGGAGAATTGGACTTCACACTGGAAAGTGATCGGCTTGCTATACGCATCATTTATCCAACGAGCAGGGTACGGTGTAGGTAGCTTCTAGACAGGGAGCTGCAACCTGTCGACCACAGATTGTGAAACTAAATTGTCTTCACAACTCCTGTCAATGGCTAAGAGGCAAGGGAGACCGTGAATTGTGCACGGAGTACGAAACAGACGATGTCGCGGAGATGGCGGCTCTAGAGAAGTAGGAGAGAATGTACGAATACAAAGGAGACGTGTTCCCTCATGAGTGCCTATGTAGGAGGAGGATCAACTTCAATATTCTCAATTGCATCATCATTCGCATCATGTTGAGTATTGAGTGTGACAAGCGCCACATTGCTGCGACATTCATGGGAACGGTGCCCGGGACGGCTGCACTTAAAGCACTTTGGGAGGTTAGGATAGGTGTAGGGATTGGAAGAGGAAGATGAAGATGGATTGGGCTTAGTAGGAGGTGGTGGGTGGTTGTATCAGGAAGGTCGGTTCGGAGGTGGTGGTTGGTTCAAGGATGTGTGAGGTTGATATGAAGCTTGGGAAGGGATTGGTTCTGGTTGGTATTGGGGAGGAACATAGGTGTTACATCCATGGTATTTATAATAAAACTAGGAACTTAAAATAGAATACTAACACATGAAAATAGAAAAGACTCCTAAACTAATTAGGGAGAGCCACTGACCTGGCTTTCTTGCTAAACAAGAGTTCTAAGAATAACATAATGCAAAAATACTAAAAAATAGAGCCGGTGGATGCATATGTTCGGCAGCTGTAGTCAGATCCATATTGCCACATATGGCTCAAATATACGAGAATTTCAAAAGTCACTTAACAATTGTTAATTAAATTTGTAAGCACATTTCCCACCCCCTACTTATTTTTATTTCGATCTCCACGAGTTTGTTGGTTCTTCACCAAACTATTGCTGCCACTTAAAAGTAATAAACGAAGACCTATCAATCACACAACAGAGTCTACTGTTGGGGCTGCTGTGAATGAGTCCCACATTGGAAGTGTAGAGAGAGATCTAGAGGTTTATATAAGACTTGGGTCAATTCACCTAACAATTTAGTCTTTTGGGCTGGAACTCCAAGTCCTACCAAGTGGTATCAGAGCCAAGTCTCAAGCTACTTCATGTGGGCTCAGAGGATTCCCCAAGCGAACGAAATGGCCAGCGTTGCTCTCTCCACCAGAGGGACTCGTTCGATGGGGAATTACTAGGGCTGCTGCGAACGAGTCCCACATTGGGAGTGTAGAGGGAGATTTAAGGGTTTATATAGGACTTGGGTCACTCCACCTAACAGGCTAATCTTTTGGGTTGGAAGCCCAAGTTCTAACACCTACTACTTGAAAATGGCAGAAGACAAGCAGATCCGAATAACATAAATTACAAAAATAACTACCTCATAGAGTTCAATCTCTTCATTTCGAGAAAAGCCGGCCATTCCATTTAATTTTGTTAAGATTTCTGTTGGCTTACCTCCACCTTTAACAAAGAGTCTCCCTACATACCTGCCATAATGATGGGAAATATCATTAGTCACATACACAGCTAACAATGCCATGGCAAGACAAGAAAATGATCAAATACCGGAGCTCCTCTTTTACAGGATCATAAAGCTTGAAGAACAGGAGTATATCTTCTTTAGTTTTTTCAGGAGGTGGAATTGGACGTAAATCCTGTAAGATCAATTGCATAGAACAAAATTCAGTATTGCCACTGGGGAAAAAAATCTCCAGGTAAGGATAGTGCATGTCCAACATGTTCATTCATGATTAAAAGGACTGCAAACACCATACTAAAAAGATCATATGCCAAGTGGCATTAAATTGGTGATGAAACTATTAAAAGAGTATTACCAATATAATACTTCTGCAAACTAAATAAACAGGATATCCATATTGAGGTGATAGTTTGCTATATTGCATAAAATTGATAAAAGCAACAATTACCAGTGCACGCTCTATTTCAAGAAACAATTCCAGTTCTGCATTGTGAGCTTTGTTTGAAACCTCCCTAAATTTACCAACCTAAAATGTAACATATGGTGATTGTCAGATTGAAAAGACATTTTCACAAGGCCAATAGAAACCTTAAAAAAAATAGAGGTACCAAGAAATGTTTAAAAACAACAATAGCTTTGAAGCATCATACAACAAAAATTTGCTGGAAAATAACTTAGCCTAATAGGAGTACAGGACTGATTAGGATCACATTGGGAAACAATGGCTAACAAGTCATATCATATCACAGCACTCACCAACTGGTTTAGAAGAAAGAACAGAATGCAAGAAGTACTAATCGCAAACTAATTATTGTTATACATTTACTAATTGACTTTTAGTAAGAAAGAAGCAGTGATTCCCTACGAATGAAGTACTTTAAAACTATCAAGCTCTAACTACCAATGACTATTTTGTTCTAATTACCTTATTCTTCTTCTAATCAAGCACATCTGAGGCAATCCCCCTATTACTACTTCAAATGCAGGTATTCACCACAGCTAAAAAGATACTTATATTAAAACCTGAATGACGCAGGACAAGATAAGGGGTGATCCCTAAATGCCTAAATGCGATTATGATGTAACAAGAAACTAATATAAAGCAAAATATGAGGCTGAAATTAAAATTAAAATTAATAATAGTAATTAGAATAATAAAATCTACCACAAACAAACATGAAATTCTAGGAATTCATTATAAGCAATTATTGTAACCCAAATCAAGTTATAGTTCAAAAATAAAGGACTCTCAAAACCAAGAGGATTATCAGATCATACAAACACATAAAACCAACATCAAATAGAGACTAAATCTGGCTATGACAGCAGTATGAGAGGTTAATGAGGTTAAGAAAATGACTGGTTCTATGGGACAGTAGTAAGAAAGAGGGAAGGATAGGTAGGAAAGGCTAAGATAGGGACTGATCTGGGATGTGTTACTGCTGGGAAAATAAAAAAGGGGAAAGTGAGGGGAAGAAGAAGAAAGAGAGAAAAAGAGGAAAAGAGAGAAGAGAAGAAGATACTCGTACCCGAAAGAAGAAGAGGGCTTCTCGCCAAAACACCAATGTGCGAAAATAGTTCTCAGATTTTTTATTTCATAGCATCGTGTATGCCTCCAAAGGGCTACAATTTATAACTTTCATCTTTCTAAAATAAAAAAACAACAAAAGAACCAAGCTGCCCTTACTTAAAATAAACAAAAGGACCAAACTGCCCTTACTTAAAATACAAAAATGACAGCTGGAAATAAGAAGAAAGAAAAGAAAAGAAAAGAAAACTCATTGAACGGCAATGGATGCAATGGATGTGCCTCATCAATCCCTCCATCTGAGAAAAACTCGACCTCTAGTTCAAATAGATGAGAAGACACAAATCTTCCCACGAACGCGTCTTCTCAGTGTAGGGTCTTCATAGAGCAAAACATGCGTACGTGAGGTCTTCAATGTCATCTAGTCATATCATTGTTAGGCCATAACGATGGAACTGGAGCGGCTCTCTTCCGTCGTCATTGATAGACTTGGAAACCTGTTTTTTTTTTTTGAACGGTAACAAGTATGAATATATTAAGAGAGAAATAAGAATAATACAGGGATGGAATTGATGGATCTAAAATATTAAGACCCAAAGAAAACCAACTGAAAGAAAGGGGAAGAAAAGAGAAAAGAGACCCACCAAAAATAAATACTCCGGAAGACACTCCAAAGTGGCAAAAAAGCCGGCAACCCCAAATGCACAGCTGCAACCTGACTGAGATAGCTCCGCTGGGACGCCATCCACACACCCACAAAGATGGATAACAACTTCTCCTCTAGGACGCCATTCACACACCCACAAAGATGGACAACAACCTCTCCTCTTATTCAATAGACCGAGATCCTAACACACCAAAAATTCTTAACTAGGGCCTTCATTTGTAAAATCTTCGGATTCTCAATATCTTTTGCAGTCTAACCTGTTTTGTCGTTGCTGTCATCTATTGCTGTAGAAGAAGAAAGCACCTCTTACAAACCGATATCTCTCTAGAAGGTCTTGATCAAGTCGTTTTAGCTTACTTTCTATCAATCATGTGGCATTTGTAATCGGTCTGTCTTTCCACTTCACAAGATACTTCTGATAGCCTCCGGCACGTGTAGAAACAACTTCTTCATCCAGAATAGATTCTATCTCATCTCTCTTAGGTGGCAAGGAAGGTAAAGTAGGTAGAGGCTGTGAAGGCTGGGTAGGTTCAAGCAATGGATCATGAAGTGGGTCAAGTAGGCCAGTAGAAGGGTTAAGGGAATGATGTGATGATGGGCTTATAGGTGTAGCTGTTGGGCCTTGGAAAGGGACCAAATCTTTCACATTGAAAGTAGGACTGATACCCATATCTGATGGAATGTCTAAAATATATGCATTGGATCCAACTCACCTCAAAATTTTAAAAGGCCCTGCACTACGAGCATGTAACTTTTTTACAGTTCCTTGTGGGAACCGTTCAGGTCTTATGCGGATCATCACATAATACACTTCATTGCTCATATTAATTCTTTTTTTAATTTCAGCATGCAATTCATGTATGCGATGTGCAAATGATGATGCAGACTCAGATGGCCTATGTGACATTGACATAGGAATGAGACCTATAGGCTTCCTAGGCTTATAATCATGCATGACTTTAAAAGGACTCATACCAATAGATCTATTGACCGAACTATTATATGCGAACTCAACAATCAGTAGAACAATATCCCACGTTCTCATACGCTCTTCAACTAGACAACGCAACAGATTTCCTAGGCTACGATTAACTACCTCAGTCTGACCATCAGTCTGAGGATGATACGCATACGAAAACTGTAATCTAGTACCCATCATGTACCATAGGGTTTTCCAAAAATAACTCATGAACATGACATCCCTATCTAACACAATCATCTTTGGTAAACCATGGAGCCTCACCACTTTTTTGACAAAAATCTTGGCAATGTTAGAAACATCGGAGGTCTTAAAACACGGAAGGAGATTGGCCATTTTAGAAAAATAGTCCACAACCACCAAAATGGAATCTTACTTCTTAATAGTCTTCGGAAGTCCTAGTACGAAGTCCATACTGATATCCTGCCAAGGAGCATAGGGAACTGGTAAAGGTGTATACAATCCTGTGTTCTGCTTCCTTTGTTTTGCCAGTTGACAAGTTCGACATTGCTCATTGATTTTAGCCACATCTCTCTTAAGACTAGGCCTTCAACAAAGGCAATCGTCTTGTCTCTCCCAACATGTCCGGCCATACCTCCGGCATGTAACTCCCAAACAAGAAAATCACACAGGGAAGTTCAGGAGAATGCAGAGTTTATTTCCCTTAAACAACAATGTATCCACCATGAGAAACTATTTATTACTCCTCTCTTGGTCACTCAAGAGTGAATTGTACAACTCTCCAAAATCCGGGCATGCGGGATATTCATCATTCAACTGTTCAAACCCGGTCACCTCTACACTCATGGAGTGTATTAGTGCAACCCTACAACTCAATGCATCGGCTGACTTGTTCTCAACCTCAGGCCTTGTGTTTCAACACAAAAATGTATGCCTGAAGAATTTGAACCAATTGGCTATGTCTTGAGTTTAACTTCTTCTGGGAATTGAGATATCTCAAGGACTCATGGTCCGAGAACAAAATGAATTCGTGCTGCAAAAAGTAATGTCTCCAATGATGGAGTGCTTGCTGACTTAGGACTCCACCTATATCAATGCCAGATGCATCACATGCAACTTCAAAGACTTTGGTGAAGTCCGGTAGTCGCATGACAGAAGCTTCGACCATACGAGTCTTAATCTCCTAGAAAGCTCTTGAGGCTGCTTTAGTCCATTGGAACTCCCCTTTCTTAATGCAATCAGTGATGGGAGACATGATAGAACTAAACCCTTGGATAAACCGCCTATAGAAGGTAGCTAAGCCGTGAAAGCTTCGCACCTCATGTATATTCTGCGGTTCAGGCCAACTTACTATGGCCTTTATCTTTTCGAGGTCCACTGACATACCTTCAGATGAAACTACAAACCTTAAGAAGATAACCCTATCAGACATGAATGTGCACTTCTTTAGGTTTGCGTATAACTTTTCATTCCGAAAGACCTCATAAACTAACCTCAGATGCTGCAAGTGTTGCTCCTAGGAGGTACTGTAGATAAGAATGTCATCAAAATATACCACCAAGAACTTACCCATAAAGGGTCTCAACACTTGAGTCATCACCCGTATAAACGTACTGGGAGCGTTGGTCAAACCAAAAGGCATAACCATCCATTCGTACAGACCATCCTTCATCTTGAAGGCTGTCTTCCATTCATCTCCTGGTCTAATGAGGATTTGATGATATCCACTCTTGAGGTCAATTTTTGAAAAAATAGTACCAAGGGCCATCATGTCAAGCATGTCATCGAGACGTGCGATTGGAAATCTATACTTGACAGTGATCTTATTAATAGCCCTGCTATCTATACACATGCATAAGGTGCCATCTTTCTTGGGTGTCAGGAGGGCTGACACAGTGCACAGACTCAAACTCTCCCTGATGAATCTCTTTTGTAGGAGCTCATCCACTTGACGCTTCAACTCTTCATGCTCCGTAGGGTTCATCCTATAATGAGGCAGGTTTGCCAAAGTCGCCCCAGGGACAAGATCAATGCATGTTGTATGTCCCTCATGGGAGGTAGTTCATTCAGTAAATCAGATGGGAATACATCTTGAAATTCCTTAAAGACCGAAATTACAACCTTTGGCAACTCAGTACCAACCTCAAGGGAGGTCTCTCTCGACTACTAAGGCATACACAACCGAAGTTTCAATAGTCTCTTTTTCAAATCTTTAGCAGCAATGATATGCAGAGACTTGGACTGGGCCTTCGGATTGTCCCTCTTTGTGCTATCCTATCTTGAGGGAGGGGGACCTAGGTTGCATAGGGAGGAATTTGATCTTCCTACCGTTATGCTCAAAGCTACATGTGTTCGCTTGACCGAACAGTGTCACATCATGATCAAACAACCAAAGACGACCCAAAATAATGTGTCCTACGCCCATAGGAATCACATCACACCACACAATGTCCTGATAGGTGAGGATCTGAATGGGCACGGAACATCGTTGAGTGATTGAGATTGACGTGTCATTGACCCACGCAACTCGATGTGGATTAGGATGAGGCTCAGGCTTCAAACCTAATCGAGCAACCGCGCTGGTGGATACGACATTTGCACAACCTCCACTATCCACAATTAGTTTGCAGGATTTTCCACCGCACTTGATATAAGTGTAGAAAATGGTTATGCGCTTCCAATCTTCTGAGGGTTGGGATCGAGTAAAGGCAAATCTAACCACTGCAAGAAAGTCTGCATCGATATCTTCATCAAGTTCCTCATCACTCAAAGGATATTCTCCCTGAAATTGAGCTTCTATGCCATCTTCACGGACAATCTCATCAATGGGTGGTTTTCCCAACAAAAGGGCTCTTTCCTGGTTCCTGGTCTTAGTAGGACATTCACGAACAAAATGCTCGTATTCCTGACAGTAATAACACTGAGGACCATTCCTAGAAGAGCTCGCACTAGAAGCTCCCTTAAAACTTGTAACCTTGTTCTTGGATGGAGCACTGGTGGCTTATTTGGGTTGACTCATCTTATTCTGTCGAGATCCATGCGAAATAGGCTTAGAATTGGCACATCGGGAGCCAAATTGCTTTGGAGGATTCGGCTTGAAATAACCTTCTAAACCTTGGACTATTTGGTAAGTTTCCTCCAAAGTTTCCACCCGATGTAAGATAAGCTCACGCTGAAACTCAGGACGAGGACCTAGTCTAAACCTAGAAAGGCATCACATAAGGAACTCATCAAACTTCTCAATGTACTCATCAATGATCTAGTTTCCCTAACGTAGAGAGTTCCATTGGTCAATGAGTATTTGCTTGTATCTGAGAGGGATATACTTTTCCTTCAAATGTTCTTTCATCTCATCCCAATTCAGATTAAGGGGTTCAACTCCTTGCCTCCAGACTTTATGTTCTACTGTGGTCCAGAAAAGCCAAGCTGGTCCTACCAACTTCATTTTGGCAACATGGACCCTACGAGCTTCCAACATATCATGCCACTCAAAGTAGTGATCCATGTCCGAAAATCAATTTGAGAAAACCTTAGGGTCTATTCGTCCATTAAATTCATAGGCTTCTACTCGAACGTTCTTCAGGACACCTTCCTCATAGTCGATGGGTTCCTGATGCTTGTGTGGCTGCTGGAATCAACCATGACCAAATCCGCGGCCTCTATGGTCTCCATTCCTAAAATTCCCATTATCCTCATGAACTGACCCATTCTCCTCATTCCTAGGGTTTCAAGGGCATCAATCCGGGTTCTTAAGTTGGTCATGTCAGTACTTAAGGTATCTTGGCCTCTCTGAAGGTCAGTGAGCCGGGCATCTAATTGGGCAAAGGCCTGAGTAAACCAAGCTGAGGGTTGATCTCCTGACATTTCGTTGGATGGTTCAGACTCTTTCTGATAGGTAACTCCACTCCTAATAGTCATGCACGGGTACATGCACTAGTATTCCTCTAGACTCACTAATATATGGATGAATTTTGACTATATGCTATGATGTAAGTCTATATGCAATGAATGACCAAAAAAAAAAAATATAAATAATAAATAATGCAATTTTTTTTTTTTAAATAGGATGCAACGTAAGACCGTGGGTATTCAAGGAAACAACCCAACTTTGCTACTGATACCAAATTTGACGTAGGATAAGACAAGGGGTGACCCTAAATGCCTAAATGCAGGTTATGATGTAAGAAGAAACTAATATAAAGCAAAATATGAGGCTGAAATTAAAATTAATAATAGCAATTAGAATAATAAAATCTACCACAAACAAACATGAAATTCTAGGAATTCAATATAAACAATTATTGTAACCCAAATCAAGTTATAGCTAAAAAATAAAGGGCTCTCAAAACCAAGAGGATTATCAGAAGAAAACCAACATCAGATAGTGATTAAATCTGGCTATGACAGCAATATGAGAGGTTAATGAGGTTAAGAAAATGACTGGTTTTATAGACAGCACTAAGAAAGAGGAAAGGACAGTTAGGAAAGGCTAAGATAGGGACTATATGAAGGTTTAAGACAGGTGGTAAGGACTGATCTGGGACGTATTACGGCTGGGAAAATAAAAAAGGGGAAAGTGAGAGGAAGAAGAAGAAAGAGAAAAAAAAAAAAAGAGAGAAGAGAAGAAGATGCTCATACCCGAAAGAAGAAGAGGGCTTCTCGCCAAAGAACTAGCTTCTCGCCAAAACACCAATGTGCGAAAATAATTCTCATATATTTTTATTTCATAGCATCGTGTATGCCTCCAAAGGGCTACAATTTATAACTTTCATCTTTCTAAAATAAAAAAACAACAAAAGGACCAAGCTGCCCTTACTTAAAATACCCTTACTTAAAATAAATAAAAGGACCAAACTGCCCTTACTTAAAATACAAAAATAGCAGCTGGAAATAAAAAGAAAAGAAAACTCATTGCACGGCAATGGATGCAATGGATGTGCTGCATCACTGAATGAAGCAATACAATTTCTAAAATAATTCATTTAGCATCATGTTGACGATATTCTTTCCAGTCGACATCATTGGGACTTTATTCAGAATTTCCAATCAGGTGGTGGTGTATTGGTCCCATGAGAATTGGATCTTTATGCATGGCTAAATCGTTCAATAAAAATGACGATGTTTGCCGAAGGAGGGGTGGTTAAGTCAGGGCATAGCCTTCTGTCCGTGACTTATGCTTTCACTCTCCTTATTTATTTATTTATGTATGTATCTATCATTATTTGAAAAGACAGCTTTTAAATTTTTTTTTTGGAAGGAGGATTTGCTCTGCTTTTTGTGCTTTTGGATTTCTGATCATTTTGTTACTACTTCTCCTTATCAGCAGACTGCAAATGCACAAGTTCAAAAAGAAAATGTTAGCAATAGAAAATTTCCAAATTCCATCAAAAAATTGCTTACCATGGAAAATGAGGTCACACATGGTATAACTTTCCTATGTTTACAAATTCAAGCACTTTTAGTGCAGAGGAATTCTCTAATGCCTCTTTTTACTGAAAAAGGATTTTCCACTATGGAGGAGATGGGACATGGTTTCTTATCAATGGATCCTGGATTCTCACATAGACATAGATTGGCATATAAAGCCTAAGGTATTCTTCCACTCTCATTATATCTCCCATTATTTCCCTGTATCAATTCCTCTCCAATTAACTCTTTCCTTTTGCAAACTCACTTTTCTATCTTATTCTTTTTTGAATTCCTCTTTCTTATAACACCACCAATTAATATTAGCAAATTTGCTTTATTGAGACTCTAACCATGTGCAGTGAATGAGAAAACTATCTATCAGTGGGTTGTGATCTCACTGGATATTTGTGTTATATGCAGTTTTCACAATTATCGAAGAATGAAACAAATCACTGGTGACAGAAATTTTGGACAGATTTTGTTATTGAACAATGAAATTGACTTCGAGTGGTTGTTCGACATGTTTTCTACTTGAAATTTGAAGGATACCCTTAGCAGACTATATCATAAAAACACCTCATTCAACAAGGAGAACAACGTGTCACCTCACTGCCAAGAACCTATTAGGACATGGCTAAGAGATATCCACACTTCTCAGAGAGAGAGAGAGAGAATCTCCTGCATCCAAGCACATTTACATCAGCAATATTGCAGCATTACCAATGTATCTGGGAATGGTTTGAGTTATATTACTCTTTTCTACTGGAGGTATGTTCTCTATTAGACCACAATCAATCATGTTGCTTCTCACAATTTCGTTCTTGTTTCAATGTCTCTCCCACTTCTCCTTACACCTCATAATGTTTAAATCATTTTTTATAGAAGATTTTATATTTAAGCGCAAACCATCTTAGATGCCATTCCTTGACCTCCTCTTTAAGCACAGAAAGGGTCATTCAGAAAAGCTAGGTAGTTTCCCCACCTTGTTAAAGCTTCCTTTTTCAAAAGGTAACAAAGGATTTTATTTCACTAAAAAAACAAATACAAAGAGGATTAGCGGCCAGATGGAAACAAATTACAACAAAAAATGCATTAAAATCTAATAATCCAGAATAATGAAAGAACAAATCTGATCTCAATACACCACACTTAGCTAAGAAGTCGGCCACTCTATTAGCTGATCTTTGGGTGGTTACACCCCCCCCTTCACAAAATTACATGATGGTAGTACATTACTGAATCCAGTAAAATGAGAAACCCATTTTAACGCTCTGAAATCATCTATTTTATCAAAGATAAATACAATAAGGGCAGAATACATTATAGGAGCAATATACAATATAAGAATTCAGTAACATAACCTCTCCAAAAAAAGAATTTGAAATTCCGTTACTAGAAGTATGCAAGACCTAGAGGGGGGGTGAATAGGTCTGATCCGATTTTATTTTCCTTTTCAAAATAAATCAATTTAATAATATGTGCAGCGGAATAAACGTGTGTGCAAGTGATAAATAAAGGAATCAAACCATCAAAGCAAACCATATTGCACAATCATTTCTAGTGGTTCGGTTCACCTGAACCTACATCCACTGTTAGACTTCCCAACTCTAGGGTCATCCCAATATACTATGAATAGGCTTTACACCCAGATAGTACAACCTAATTTTTTTATAAAGGTTCGACCCCTATAGTCTAATCCTCGGTGCCTGTTTTTTTGGGTGGTTTGAACACGCTGTTCTAATCCACCTTACAATTTTTATCAAATAAAAAGTAAAAGACGAACACTTGCCTTAGGCCTTAACAAATCTTCATAAAGTGTATTCTTCTTGTTGATGTCTCCGCGCCTTCTACCTTCAGATCTGATCCATTCTTCAGTGAGTTTTGGCAGAGTGGAACATGGGTTCTAGGACAAGAGTATTACCGGTTTTTAGGTCCTAGAGGAAGGTCCTCATCTTCACAAAATAAGCATTGAATGCCTTTTCATTTTCGTAGTAAAAGATGATGAAGAAGAGAGATAAGGTATGGGGAAGGTCTCTGGAACTGTTGGGATTTTCCAATATTCAGATATATCTTTTGAATTCAGCCAGTCGTATATTTATAAGACTGTTTTAGAACAGTTAAGTTTCGAGGCCTCCAGATTGCCTTCGAGGCCTCGAGACTGCTATTTGTTATACAGCTCATAAGATTTCCAGATTTTTTAAACTTAACTCCAGTGATATTTAGTCAAAGGTCAGCTCACATATTCGCCACACGTGAGTGATTGCCAATCACAATATTTAAATAACAAATCATGATGAGGCAAAAAGATTTTTCATAATCTTTTTCAACTCAAGAGGAGCCTCTTAAAATTTCCAGATTTATATGATCATGATAAATTTTTCAATAATATCAAATCACTAAGAGGCTAAAAGATTTTCCATAATCTTTCCAAAATGAGGAGCCTCTTAGGATTTCCAGATTTGTAAACTTTTCAAAATGAGGAGCCTCTAAAGGTTTTCATTTTTTCATGTGCTAGCAAATTACAGTGAGGCTTATCCTTTATAGATTGAGGATCCTTCAAAAGATTCTTTCATCAGTGTGAGATGACAAATTGATTATTTATAATCTCATCAAATCCATAGGAGCCTTTCTAGGATCCTCCTTATTTCCACAAGATTTTCAAACAAGATTAGATATAGGATATTTCAAAATCATAAGCAACCTTTCCCCTTTTCCAAATCTTTCTTACCATATTTTATAAGATATTTGGTCAAACGCCAGATGACCTTGAGATCACACGCTGGAATCCAGTCGTCACGATTTTTACTCAGATATGGACAGTCTTCGAGGCCTTGACAAATTGCTTGAGGCCTCGAGGCTGAGAGTCAAGAATTAATACAATCTTTTAACAAGCTTGCTCTCACTAGATTCACTCTCGAGGGCTCGAGATAGAGCATGAGGCCTCGAGGCTAAGCTAAACATTTTTCAGATTTCCAATTTTTTAACCATTGATTTCTAGAATTTTAGACTAGACCTAAGGTCCACTATAGTTCACTTACCTGTGTGCCAATCACATGTTCGGTGTACACTCTTCTATGCACAGTAGATCTTCTGATATCTTTACATTCTTCCAAGGTAAGGTCCAACACAGACAGTCACGCTTGGTTACTGAAATTGACATTATATAGACTCTGTCAAACCGAGGCCCTAACAGAATCCAGTAACATAATAATATCCAAGTAGGTCCATTAATTTTACTAAATTTTATCATTTCCAAAAAAACAGGGTCCTTCAATGTAGAAGGAAATTTCCACCTGCAACCTTTTTTTCTATGATACCCATCTAAATGCTTTGGTACAATGCACATGTACCAATTCATCTGTTGCCCAATGCATGTAAACACAAGTTTTAAAAAAATAAAATATAAAAAACCCTAAGTAGACACAAGATTAGATAATTCTAACCTTGGACACATTAATGTCCAAAAAATAAATCTTGAAAATATCAATTAAATTTGTTTTTAATATTAGAATTGCCACTGCACGAGTAAAAGCAAAGACATGAAGCCATGACAATTTTAATAACATGGTTCTGTTACAATGCCAATTATCAGAGCAAAAATACAATCCGATATAACATTCAAAGAAAGTCAAGGTGGAAGATATTTACAGATTGAGACTCCTCTTGACGTGTCAATGGCCTGTCGGGACGAAATGTATGGTTTTCGCGCTGAGCCCACAGCCAAAAGCGCAGGAACTGCACTGGTATGCCAAATTCCTTCGCCACTTCCTCCTGTTGATGACTTTCAGAGTTAGAAAACAACCAATTTCAAAAGGAAAGGTGTCCAAACTACATAATAAAATCAACATATTTCCAATTGATAGTAATGTAAATATCATACATCAAGAAGCAGAGAACAAGCTTAACATCCAAAGATCCATCAATACGGAACATCAAGAAATGAGCACAAACTCGACATCCAAAAATCCATCAAATATCGCATCCAAGAACATAAGAACGTTACGATATTATAAAACATATTGAGCCAAACGGCAAAGAGTTGTACATCTGTATGTGTGGCAGTGGATAAGAATAGAAATTGCACCTGTAGCTGCATGTAGATTTATTTCACAGTCAAGATAGTAGATGCTCTTCACAGGCATGTGCATCTACCTACAGCTGAAGGGATGTGCAATTCATCTTTTATCGTAACATCACACATCCATCTTAATGCAATATGTCACAAATACTTTTAGTATGAAGGGTTCATCTTGTCAATTTGTATCAAATGATCAACTTGTATACATACAAAAAGTGATATGCCATATTTAAAACAACAGAGCAACAGATTCAACGCCGGCCCTGATATTTCAGGAGCACTAAACGAACTCTTAAAGATAGGCCTTTTATACACTTACAAAAAATAAAATCATACTTTCTTTTTTACAAAGTCTGAAATATCTACATAAAATATCATAATTAAATTTATAATAAAATATTATTTAAAATTTATTCTTCTTGAATTTTGAGATGCAAAATTACTAATTAAATTACTATTCTCAAAATTTTTTAACATATCTTTTTCAATAGATAAGATAGTTAATTCATTCAATCTTTCTTTTGACAAATTTAATTTCAATTAGTGTATACATGTTGATTTTTTATTACTATTTTATTGTATTTAAAAAGATTAGTTGACATGCTAAAGTATATAATGCATTTAAAAAGACTTATAAAGTAAAATTATATTAAAAAATTATCACTCAATTATAAACTATAAATCACAAAATAGTCATTCAAATTTAAACTCATTTTTTTAATTCAACCATCTATATTATATTAAACACTAAGTTTCCTCATTTAGAAACTTCTTTATGTCACACTTTTATTAAAATTTTTGAAAAAAATGATAAGAATAATGATTGGTTAAAATTTAACATTTATATAATCATTTTAATCTTGTAATAGAGATAATTAATCATCTCAATTCTTAACTTTAAAAGAAAAATAAAACTACATGATAAATGTTTTTTTATCATGGTGTTTAATTCATTTTATTAGAATTATAGATTTAAAATTTAAAAAAAAATTGGGCAAATCAATCTGAGTTGACTAAACTCGATAGGAATTCGAGTCAAACGAGTTAGCGAGTCTTGTCAAGCCTTTTCAAGTTGACTTTAAATACTCGTCAAGTTATTTTACTTGAAGAAAAATTATATATAAATTTATAAGAAATTGCAAAACGTTTAACATGTATACTCCCCATGTTATTTTATTTAAGGAAAAATTATGTCTAAATTTATAAGAAATTGCAAAAAGTAAAGTTATTTTACTTAAAAAAAATTATAAATTATGTCTAAATTTATAAGAAATTGTAAAAAGTAAAGTTATTTTAATTAGAGTAAAAGTTATATATAAATTAATAAGAAATTGAAAAACTGAACTCTTCATGATTCAAATACACGACCTCTAAATAGAAAGTTAGATGCACTACCAGTTCGCCACAGATCGATTTTTTGTTAAAATAAACATAAAAATAAATTTATAGCATATAAGAAGGTGCGAGAACTTAAAACTTGAACCCAATTTGGGAGCTCTATATATTTGGAGGTCCTAGGCGGCGGCCTAGTTCACAGAAGGCTAGGGCCGGGCCTGAACAAATATATGTCAATAAACTAAAAGAAATGCACCTTGAAAATGTTAAAAGGCATATGTTTTTGTATACGAAAACTGCAAACTTTATCGTAATCGACAAGATCAAAATATATTTCCCTTCCAATCTGCTCTTCAAGATCTTCATTTCGAGCAACCTAGGCATATTTTAAAAATTGACTCAGTAATGAAAAACAGAAGCATGAATGTTTACAAAAGAACTCTCAAAATGAATGAATGTTAACAAGCTACTAAAAAGAGTCACAACCAAGTGCAGACAAAGCCAAAACCTTAATAATGGTGTAAAGATGTGCTTCTGTTTTTTCCTTCTTCTTATGTTCTTTCTTTAACCTTTCCTGGGTAAAGACAAAAAATACGCTCAGCCAAGTCCTCCTCGAATAGTCATATTCAAAATAAAATCAATCAAATGCATAGAACATAGACATACCCTGCGGTGTTCTGTGATGTCCTCCTCATCCACATTACGAACTATTTTCTTCTTCTCACTCTCACCGTGCATTATGTCTCTAATAGATTCGAGTAGGGACACTCGGAAATCAGCAAACATGGCTTTCAACTCATCACCATTGCTGGATGCCATGCAGTCCACCTGACACGGTTGGTTGATGGATCGAGGGATGAAACGGGGCAACAGGGTAGTGAATTGAAAGGTGTAAATGGACACTCAACTGTGAGTTGTGGTGGATATGGGAATAAGTTCAAGGCTCGGTCAACAGCTTTCCCAAAAGAAACACATTAAAGGGAAAACTGGCAACGCACACGGGTTGGAAGAAGACGGGTGTGTGACTGTAAGGGCAGGGATAGCCCAGGAAAATGATTAGAAGAAGACGTGTTATGTTACACGAGCTTTAAAGTGAATTCGTGCCTTCGATGCACACGTTAGGTATGTTTGTTCATATTCTGTAGAACATTCCATACGCTTTAAAGTGAATCCGTGCCTTCGATGCACACGTTAGGAATGTCTGTTCATATTCTGTAGAACATGCCATACGTGTGAAGACAAGCGGTGCTTGCCAAGAAATACGACTTTGGATTCTGGAAATTTTTTATGTTTTTTAATATAAACAATCTATCTTTTGATAAAATTTGTAAAAAAATCTAGTGTTTGTGTGGCTATAAAAATGAATGAATAAAGTCAATAAACATAAAAACGAAAGTTCTTAAACTTAAAATAAAGAGCTTCAAGTTTGATAATTTATTTTTATAAATCAATATTAAAAATAAAATATTTTATTATTTAAATAAATTAAAATGTATTTTATTTAAGATAATTAGTTAACTCAAGAAATTAAACAAATACATTGAGAGTTTAATATTACATATAATCCTAATCAGGGCCGGCCCTAGGTAAACTCTTAAGATGTGGTCGTTTACACTCACAAAAAATTAAAATCATACATTTTTTTTACAAAGTCTGAAACATCCAAATAAAATATCATAATCAAATTTATTACAACGAATTATGTAAAATTTATTCTTCTCGAATTTTGAGATGCAAAATTACTAATTAAATTATTATATTAAAGTTGTTTTAACATATCTTTTTCAATAGATAAGATAGCTAATCTATTCAATCTTTTTTATGATATTGTAGACCGAAAATAAGATTTTATCAGTTTTAACTTTGAAAAAATTTATTTCTTCGTAAGCAACTGTAATTGGTATAGTCAACATTATTTATAAGCAATTCATGCATTTGAATAACAACAATTCATTCTTTTTATATAATTTAGCACTTCAATTGCTTCTTTTACTTCTTTTGAAATTCCATCTTTCAAAATTTTAAATCCTGAAAATAATTCGTTTCTATCAATATCAGAAATCATGCCATGTCTTAGAAAGTCTTTAAAATTATTACAAGAGCTCTTCAAACTATCATCATCTAAAGAATTTAACTTTTTTAAATCAAACAAAAATCCAAAAGTATCTTCATATATTTAAAATTATTCAAATCTAGTCTTAAGTGACATAAGAGGTTGATCAATTATATGTAAGAACTAATTAACTCTAAAAGATTGTTTAGGTGATTGTTTTATCTCGTCAGTAGCATTCACATCAAAATATTTTTTTTTACGAATAATACGTTTTTCATGAAATATAGGTTCAATTTTCATTTCTCTAACAATCTCTTTAGCATCAATCATGGCAGATTCAAACCACTTTCTCTTTGAGTTTCAAAAAAAAGAAATGATTTTTTTTAAAGAATTTAAAGCAACTTCAATATTCATATCTTTTGCTTATAAAATTTTGCTAGTGTTAATAAATGCAAACAATATATTATACCAAATAACCATATCAAATTAGAATTTAAAAACTTTCAATTTTTAATTTTACTAAGTCTTCAGCATCACTCTTTGTCTTAGAATCTTCACAAGTGTTCGCTAAATCAATTAAAGCATCTCTAATTTGTGAAACTTGAAATCTAATTGCTTTTACACTTTCAATGTGACTTTCCCAACGAGTTTCTGATAATGGCTTAAGTGTGATACCTTTAACATAATCTTTAAAAACTGTTCACCGCTTTGTAGAGGTTGAAAATACATTAAATATACGTTGTATAATTTCAAAAAATGTTTTACCTTGAGTACAATAATTTGCTATATCACAAAGTGCCAAGTTAAAACTATGACAACAACAAGACGTATAGAATGCTTTAGGATTTATTTGTAATACCCTATTTTGTACTTCTTTATTTTCCCTTTCATATTAGAACCATTATTATATCCTTATCCCCTCGTATCATTAATATTAAGTTCAAGAGTTTTTAGAACATCTATAAGTTCATTAAAAAGTCAATGTCCCGATGTATCGTCCACCTTTAAAAATCCTAAGAAAAACTCTTATACTTTTATTGGACTTATTGAAATATCCACACAATGTACAATGATAGACATTTGTTCTTCATGACTTATATCTAGAGTACAATCAAGTATAATTGAAAAGTATTTTGATTCTTTGATCCTTTTAATTATTGCATTCTTTATCTCATCCGCTAACAAAAGTATTAATTCATTTTGAATTTTATGACCAAGATAGTGGTAATGAATTTCTTTATCTTTAATACGTCGAATGTGTTCTTACATTTGTCTCCACGAAATGACAATTTGTTTTTAACAATAGCTTTCATAACACCAATTATTCTTAATAGTACTTGTCTCCAATGTTCCCTATCTTTATTAATTTGTTCTTATAGCGCCCCTCCCTCTGACCATCGACATTAGAGTAGGATTGTGTGGATAAATTAGTAGAGAGAGGAGATCTGCGCTATGAAGTGAGGTGAGTCTGAGTCCGAAGACAGGACCCTCGACTGGCCCATCTAGTATGTGCACATGGACAAAAGTCCATTATCACATTTGCAACACACTAATATAAACTTGCGAAAACATATAAAGATATTTGATGCATCTGAATAATAACCAATCACATTTCAAAGCAAAGTGTAAGTATTTCACATTAGTTAAATTTCAAATATCAAGTCTAAGACAACTATCTAGGAGTTTATATAGATCAATAATTACATTTCCATCCTTATAACTCCTGCAAATTACATTCTCTCAAAAGATAAACAAAATAACAAAATGAATTAAGTCTTCTTCCAAAATATCAAAAGTGAGTAAATCTCTCCAAGCTGTTTCTTTTGCTTGCTTTCTATTTACGCTTGGCTATTACTCGATGCGGCCTCATCTCCTTTCTCCTTATCTACATTATATTCTAAAAAGGGAAAAAATTGTGGGCTTAGTTACACACCCAATAGGAATTCCCACCAAAGTAGGTACCAACATGTGATGAAAACATCCTATCAATATTTCATAACTCATTCAAACCTTATTGAAAATCAAATATGAAATCAAATGTTCAAAATTCAATTATAACTCATAATGGAAAAGCAATACATTCAAATCCAAATCATGCTCATTTAATAATAATAATAATCATAATGTTTTCAACTCGTCTAAAAATCAACATAAAGTGTGATGTCATGGGTGCAATGAATCTATGCAAGCCCTTTCATGCCACCTGCATTGGTCAATCTTTCTTTCTCATTCAATGGTTATAACATTGGTCATTTATATCTGTAGCTTTCTCGAGGCACCGACTGGGAGTTATTGCCCAATACTTGCAATTTAACCAGAACTACTGGGGAAGCGCTACACACTCATACTCATGCGCAAATTTCGGGACTTCTTCTGACCCTTGAGCTTTCTGTCCAATTAGAATGTTATATTTTCTATAACCCAAGGATGCGGCCATATAACTATGTCATCCATTTATCTCAGTCTCATGCTTTCCCATCCCATGCAAATGCATGAATTTTATGTCCAAGCAATGATATTAAATTCATTTGACAATATACAAAATTTTCATATTTTTCATGCTTGAAACTACACTTTATCAAATCATCATCGGAATATACATTAGAATCAATTTATAAAACTTAGAATCAAATATACAATTATAGTATCACTTT
Source organism: Chimonanthus salicifolius (assembly GCA_013350335.1). NCBI lineage: Eukaryota > Viridiplantae > Streptophyta > Magnoliopsida > Laurales > Calycanthaceae > Chimonanthus > Chimonanthus salicifolius. Next base: position 54,528,698 of record CM023535.1, on the reverse strand, counting down.
GGTACTTCAAGTAGGTAGGAAAACTTACGTGATTGGAGATCAATCGACGAATCACGAAACGACACGTACGACTCCTAAGTCACCTCCGACTCCTTCGGTTATTTCCGTGGATTAAGACACAACCATCATATCATTAGTTAATGTCCTTGGTTTCCAAATCTAATACTTAGAACCTTTTTTAATTACCATTTAGGGGGTCAGATTTGGAGAATGTTACTGGTGTTTTATTAATCCCACATTAATAATCAAAACAAGAGTGTGGGGTTAAGATCAAAATAGTTTGGTCACTGCCAGTTCGGAACTTGGGTCACTATGTTTGGAACATCCGAGTTATCCTTCGGATCGTCCGAATTATGTAATCATGTTGGTATGCTCGGAACTTGTTTTCGGAACCTCCAAACCAAGTTCTGAGACTTTGGAACTTCTAGGTCTTTTCTCGGCACTTCCGAAATATGAATATTTTTAATTCACATTAGGCTGCTCAGAACTTGGTCTCGGTACTTTCGACCCAGGTTCTGAGAAGTTGGGTCCTCTTTTGGACTTAACAGATTTTTTCTAAGTGTTTATTCCTTCCGGAGTTTCATTTCTCTTCTCAGAACTTGGCATCAGAACGTCCGAACCAGATTCTGAGACCTTATACCTTGCTATAGTTCTTGGAACGTCATCCATTCTCTCGGACTGTCTGAGCTTTCAAAACTTATCTCGGAATGTCTGAGGCAGGTTCCAAGACCTGTCTTCTTCAGACAGTCACTTGCAAAATCTGAAGAAAAACTGTAGTGCGGGCCGAGTTTCTTGAACTCGAAAATCACAAAAGGGTAGGTCATTAGGCTTGATTTTTAAACCTAACCTCCTCGATTGATTCCACATGTGATTTATCCCATTTTAGAAGGTTAATACTCATGATTTGATTAACAAATTCATGGATCTGAAATCAAATTCCATGAGTAGTAGGAAAACAAAAAAATCTCCAAATTTTCCAATTTCTTTTTCCTTAACCCGAATTTGTCTTGGGTTGATTCTAAACCATCTTAATCTCAAATTAAGTCTCAATACTAAATCTAGGGAGAAAAACTAACTCTTATGAAGCTTTTCCAAGATTTTTCTTCCTTCTTTCTTCTTCATTTCTTCCATTTTCTCTTGCTTCCTTCCTTGCTAGAGTTTCACTAGTGAAGGAGAAGAGAGCAGGGAAAAACCGTGTGGAATGGTGGAAGAAGAGAGTGCACGGTGGTGAGGAATGGAGAATGGGTGTGTTTGCTGTGTGAGAGAGAGAAAGAATGAAGTGTGTCGTGTAAGGGTGGAGAGAAATGAGATTGCAGTGTAAGTGAGGAGGGACTTAAGAGAGTGTGGTGGCTTTTCCTTTTTTTGGTTGCCCTAAGTTATAGGGAGTGGGGTCAAGTGTGGTGTTGGGTCACACCTTTCCAAGTGGCATGCCATGTTATCGCTCATGTGGCATGATGCCACATCATCAATTTATTTTTATTAATTTTCATAAATTAATTACCCACCACATCACTTAACATTAAATTATATTTTAATCTCTTAATTAAATTTCATTTAAATCCATCTTAATTACTTAATTAAGTCACCCTTAATCTCAGTTAATCATTAATCACTATTTTAATCTCATTAATTAATATTAAAATTTATGGGGTGTTACAATACTAACACCTTTTGAAATTTTCATCCCAAAAATTGGTTAAAGGCAGAGTTTAAATAACTTACGTAAAGAGTTCCGGATGGTACATCCTCATTGCCTTGTTGGTCTTTCGATGTAAGACACGTCACTTTGTACATCCAACCCTATCACATCCAAGACATGTAATGAGTGTGGATTATACTTCCTCAACATTGACTCATGAAGATATCGTGCATACTGGACAGCTGTGGGGGAAGTATAATGCGATATGCAACTTCACCAATCTTTTCAAGGATGGAAAAAGGTCCAACAAATCTCGGTGTCAGCTTCCCTTTATTTCTGAATCTCATTTGACCACTTACGTGGAGAGACTTTCAAGAACACTTGGTCTCCCACTTCGAATGTCAAAGGCCTTCTTCTCTTGTCAGCATAGCTTTTATGTCTGCTCTATGCGGTCAAAAGACGTTGCCTGATGGTCTTGATCTGTTCTGTAGTCTCTGCGATTAACTCCGGCCCAATGAGTGCAGCTTCACCTGTCTCAGTCCAACATACAGGAGACCTACAAGGCCTACCAATGTCTTGGCTCGTCCGAGTCACCCATATTGTCAATTACGTGACTCACTTGGATCTTGCCTTAGAAGATTGTGAAGATGTTAGAAGATTTACTATGCATTGAAGAGTCCACACCGAACATGTGATTGGTGCACAGGTAAGTGAACCTTAGGTTAAGTGTAAAATACTTTAGAAGTCAATGGTTATAAAATTGGAAAACTGAAAACTATTTGGCTCTTAGCCTCCTCGAGGCCTCAAGCATTTTGTCGACTGTCTATATCTGAGTAATAATTATGACAGCTGAATTTCAGCGTGAAATCTCAAGTCCCTCTGTCCTTTGACCAAAAATCTTAAAAGATATGGTAAGAAAAATCTGAAAGGGAAATGCTCCTTTTGATTTCAAAAAATCTTAAATCTTATCATGATTGGGATTCTTATGGAATTATGGAGAATCTACAAGGTCTTCTTAGATTATGGAAAATATGTTTGCCATCTCATAAATCATGAACAAATCCAAAAACGTGGGTGGCAATCTCATACATATTTGGAAAGGCTCATGTTGATTTGAAAAGATTATGAAAACTCTAATTGCCATTTCATGATTTGATTTTATGGAATAAAATTATGGAATATGAGATAAGCCACATTGTGATTTTCAATCACATATAAATCTGAAGATATATGCTGAGTTTTGGTGAGCTGGCCTTTGACTAAATATCATTAAAATCAAGGTTTGAAATCGGAAAATCTTGAGCTGTATTACTAAATACAAGCATGAGGCCTCGAAGGCAATCTGGAGGCCTCGAGACTTAACTTATTCCAAAATAGTCTTATAAATGTACGGCTAACTGAATTCAAAATACAGAGCTGAATATTGGTAAATAAAAAACAGTTAGCAGAGACATTTCCCATCTCTTTTCCTCTCTTCTTCATCATCTTTTGCAAGGACTGATTTACTAGGACCCAAAAACCAATAAAATTATTTTCGTAGAATCCATGTTCCACTGTGCCAAAGCTCATTGAAGAATGAACCAGATCTAAAGGAAGAAGCGCGGAGACATCAACAAGAAGAACACACATTTTGAAGAATTGTTAAGGCCCAACGCAAGTGTTCCTCTTAGTCTTTTCATTTGAATCAATTGTAAGATGGATTAGAACAGTGTGTTTGAACCACCCAAAAAAATAGGCGTCGAGGATTGACCATGGGAGTCGAACCTCTATAAGAAGTTAGGTTGTACTATCTGGGTGTGAAGCTCATTCATAGTATATTGGGACGACCCTAGAGTTGGGAAGTCTGACAGTGGATATAGGTTTAGGTGAACCGAACAACTATAAATGATTGTGCAATGTGGTTTGTTATGATGATTTGATTTCTTTGTTTATCACTTACACACACGTTTATTCCACTGCATATATTGTAAAATTGATTTATTTTAAAAAAGAAAATAAAACCGGATCAGACCTATTCACCCCCTTTAGGTCTTGCATTCATTTTAGTATTGGAATTTCAATTGGTATTAGAGCTCGGTTACTCTGAGTTAGACTTAATTGTCCAAGTTGATCCTGTACTAGAATCATGTATAGAGGTGATAGTCACCTTCTTTCCAAACCTCCCTCATTTGACGGCTCTAACTATGCCTCTTAGAAGGAAAAAATGGAAAGCTTCTTTATATCACTTGATGGAGCCGTCTGGGAATCAGTAGTAGGGGGTTGGGAACATCCTGTTAAGGAAATCACTGACAAATCCACCAAAGATGAAGCAAACAAATCTGTACAACAAATTATTGGTACTAAATTTAAGGATTACTTCACGTAGACCTGACATGGAAAATACTCTGTATACTGCAAATGGAAAGGCTTTAAATGCCATTAATTGTGTTGTTTCACCAGATGAGTTCAAACATATAATGACATGTGTGACAGCCAAAGATGCTTGGGACATTTTAGAAAGGATACATGAGGGAACTTCAGTTGTTAAGAGGTCTAAACTTCAAATCCTCCAGACACAATTTGCTAACATACGCATGGAGGAAAATGAAATGTTTATGGAATTTTATTCGAAACTAAGTGACATTGTAAATTCCATCTGGGCCTTAGGTGAAATAATCCCTGAATATAAGATTTTTACCAAAATATTAAGAAATCTGCCCAAAAGTTTTAAGCCCAAGGTAGCCGCAATTGAATAATACAGAGATGTGCCTCTAATGAGAATTGATGACTTGGTAGGATCACTTCAAACTTATGAGCTCCACTTTGATGATGAAAAATGTAAGAAGAAATCAATTGCTCTAAAATCTTCTTAAAAACTAAATTTAAAAAGGATAAAGCATTTGATGACTCAGAAAGTGATACAAATGAAAAGGTTGCCACTCTTGCTAAAAATTTCTTAAAATATTTTAATATGAGGAAAGAGAGAAGAAGAGTTAATAAAGAAGATTATAGAGAATTCAATAAAAGTAAAATACATTTTTTTTTTAAAAAGTTAAAAGATAGATTCAAAGAAAAATCAAAGCTCGAAGAAACTCAATGTTTTAATTGTGATAGATATGGGTACTTTGCTAATGAATGTCCTTCTAAGAAGAGATCTAAAAAGAAAGTCATGAGCACTTTGGTGGAAGAAGACACATCACAATCCGAAAGTGAATCTGATGTGTCAACCCATGTAGATGTTGTCAAGACGAATTGCTTCCATCTCTTATGATCCTAAAAATGCTCAAATGTTGAAAGTGATAGTGAAGGATCAGACAACGAGGATGATGGCTTACAAGAACCTTATAATGCTTTATTCTTAGAAAACAAAGATTTGGCTAAAAGACTTGGTAAATCTAAAAAGGAAAATGTAAAATTGAAAAATCAATTAAAAGTTGAAAAAAAACATTTGAAAAAGACTTAAAAATTGTTCAAGATGAAAATTTAAGTCTTAAAGAAAAGCTCAAATTGACTCAAAATGAAATTTTAAAACTAAAGAAAGATGAGTAAAAAATTAGAAGTGAAAAACAAAAACTGGAATTTGACTTTGTAACGCCCCGCCCTTTTTCAATCGCTTTCCTTTCCGAAAATTAGAGTCTATTTTTTTTTTTAAATAACATAAGTGAGCAAGAGCGGGACGTCACGACGTGAGCTAAGTTCGAACTTCTAAAGTCCGACTTTTAACTGGCCAATCCTATGTGTGCATGGACTAAGTCCATGAAAACGGTTCACACATAACAATATAAACATGCGGAATTATAATAGAACCCAGTTCTATTCCATTTCAGATAGCAAAGTACGTCAAGTCTTTATCCATAATTAAAATATCATAATTATCCAAATAAATATCCAACCATAGCAAACCATCTAAGTTATTACATGTCCGAAGTCTAGTTACTCAAATACAAAGTCCATAAGTAACTTAATCAAAATATAAATTAAAAACATCCAAGCTCCTATGCTTGGCCCGTTTCGCGTTCCTTGTTCCTCTCATTTCCTGTATCATCCACTAGGGTAGAAGTAGGGCGTTAGAACAACGCGCCCAGTAGGTATTCCAATTAGAACAACGCGCCCAGTAGGTATTCCAATTAGGGCTAACACATGGTTAGTATAAAACATATGTAATAATATCATAATGTCAAAAACCATATAAACCATGCCATGCAATGAGTCCCCACCCATCACATGTACATAGAAGTACCCTTACATAGGTCTTTCGGACGCCTCAATAGAGTGTGGACCCTCCGGTTTCTTCTTGATGGAAAAACACATTAAGGTATCCCATATAGGTTTTTCGGACGCCCTGACGGAGTGTGGCCCCTCCGGTTACGTATCCTTCACCCATACCATGCATGAGATGCCAATGAAACACATGCTATTTTATCATATAAAACTAGCATTGAAACTCACATTTGAAACATATCCTGTACAATAAAAATTCATCAAAATAAGATAAAACATTGTACATAAAACCCATGGTTTCAAAAAGGTGGAATCTACCAAAGACCATTAACGTGTCCTTGCGCTTTCGTCCGGTAACCGCTCACGATCTTAAACACCTTGTGAGGTCCTGTTACCTTATAACATATTGATGTGATTTTAATTTAACTCGCAAGCGTACAAACCAGTTTATAATATAGAGTATGAGTACGAGGTCGTACCCAAGAGAAATCCACAAAATATATGTACGAAAAAGAAAATGGCACTATTAAAATAATGTAATTTAAGAAAATAAGTTTCTAAACATATAGTTATAATCTTAATTTAGAATAATAATTAATTAATTATCTAATTTTATTAGTTAACATAAATTTTGATTAAAATAATGGAGTAAATTTAAATGACCTAAATTTAATTTAAAATGTAGATTTAATAGACAAATAAAATGTTTCTAACCTAGTTAAATTGTTTTGATGATTTTTGAGAAAAGGAAAAATAAATCAAGAATAAATAAATTGTTTACATATTTTACAATGGAATCGGGACAATTATCGAAGGCGACATTTTATCCTATTTAAAAGTAATAAAATCATGGCCTAGACTATGAAATGTTCTAGAGTTATAAAATATAATTCAAATTTATTTCCTATTAAATTCTAATTAGAATTTTTATGTCATCCATTAAATCAGATTTTTTTCAATTCAAGCCTTAGGCTTGAGCGGGTTTTAAACTTGTGTTTCCCCAAATTGAAAACAACTGTTCTTGATAAGAACCTTAGACTGGAAAGACGGCAAGTCCCACTGATCTAATAAGGGTTCTACTTTCCTTGAAAAAATTCTAAAAATAATTTCTTACATAATATTCATAAAAAGAATTAAAAATAAAATACAAATCATCACTATTAAATATTTTAATAACTGAGACCACCATAAATCTAAACAACTGCATGAATTTTTATTTAAAAAATTGGAAATGAAATACAATCCTTTTGGACTTGACATAAAAATAAAAAAAATAAAGAACTTACAAGAAATTAAATATTTTCTCTGTCTTTCTTCGTCCAACTTCAGTCTCTTCGACGTCTTGTCCTGTTCAACTTTCAATGGACCCAAAGTCTTGAATTTATAGAAAAGAAGGGATGAGATAAGAGACCCTTCAAACTCAGTCGGGATAAGACCCATTTAAGTTCAAGTTCGAATTCAGCCGAGATGAGCCTTGTCTTTCTTTATCTCCTCTCTAAGGATCGGCTAACCCTCTTCTTTCCTTTCTTATCTTCATCTCTCCTTATCCCTTCTATTTTTGAAACCCAGCTCCCAACGGCAGCTGCTTCTTATCCATTTTCTCTCTTAGGATAGGTTAATTCCCAGCTCTATCCAGTAGATAACTCTATCTTCATCTCTCTTCCTTATCTCTTGATCGGCTAACCCTCATCTTTCCTTCTTATCTTCTTGAAACCCAGCTGCTACAAGGCAGCTGGTACACGGCAGTTCCCAGTTTTCTTTTCTATCTTCTGCTGAGTTTCAAAAACAGTGGAAACTCAGCTCTCTGATCTCTTCCGATTATCTCTCTTTCAGCTGGCAACTCATCCTGCTTCTTATCCTTATCTTCTTTATCTCTGATCTGCCATGATCGGCTTGCTCTTTCTTCCTCTCAGCTATTTGCTTTACAGATCTGGTCTTGCTGCTCTCTGTGAGCAGCAGACTGATGTTGCCGCTGTCTTCAGCTGTCCTTGTAATACCACCTGGAAAAGAGACTTTAGTGATTTGCATTGCAACCTTTGACTGCACCTCTCTTGTGCAACTGCTGGGGAAACCTTTGTTTTGTGGAAAAGAACTGCAAAATTAAATAGAAAAGAAGGAACAAGATATATCGTGGTTGCAATATTATGGCATGCAAATGGGCAATGACACTCGTTTGGAATAAAGCACCAAATGCAGGCAGCCCTGAACGATCCATACAAGCCATAACTGGAAAGCCATGTCCCAACCATCGCAATCGCATCCTCCACCAGATCGCCAACGATCAAGTAAAGGTGAAGGCCCACTTTCCTCTGTACTCGACAACTCATGTGTCCTACTTGCAGTTACCACTTTCACGTTCACAGGACCCATGCTATCAGCTTTCTTGTCTTTCAAGTTTTGAGTTTTCTCAAATGGAACTTAAATGACAATAGCTGCAATCTCTAGGTGAGGATGCAAATTATCAGAGACCCAAGGAATGAATGGGTCAGAGTCATGCTTGCCAAAAGCATTGGATTCACCATTGACGTTGGCAGGTTGGTCTTGGATGACGAAGCCTTTTCTCGCCTTTGCCGATGCGGACTTGGGCAACTTGAGCAGTGTTTCTCTTTCAGCAAGGCTGTTGCTATCATCTTCAGGAGACACTGTTTTAAGACACTTGACTTTTGGTTCTCCTGCCAATTTCATGTGCATATCCGTATTTTCTCACGACACACTGTAAAACTAAAAAATAACATTAAACATATCTCATATTTACAAAATAAGGACTAATTCATCTAATATAAAAGGGTAAAATTGTAATTTTACTGTGTTCATCACATATCAATCAATTAAAACCATGTCTCCTTTATTTACAATGTTAAGTCCATAAACCAATCCCCATGGGGTTCGGCCATACACCATGGCCGAACCTATGGTCCCTTATTTTCACTTATTTACGTCATTGCCATTGTCCTGTTTATGGCTGTCCATTCCATTCATTTTAATCTACCATGCATAGACTCTAAGTTCACCAAATAATTCCCATGGGGTTCGGCCATACACCATGGCCGAACCCATGGTCCATTAATTCACTTTAATTACAATATTGCCATTATACCTATCCATAGCCAATACGTAAACCATGAACATAGGTCTATAATTAAATCCCTAAATCATTTCCCATGGGGTTCGGCCATACACCATGGCCAAACCCATGGTCTATCACTTTCACTCTTATTTACTTCTTTGCCACTTATATAAATCCCTAAGTTAATTTATTTAAACACTTAGTCCATCAAAACACACCTTAGTGGGGTTCGGCCATACATCATGGCCGAACCTCACCCTCTTGGTAACTACCTAAGTCCATAAAAACATTCACCATGGGGTTCGGCCATACACCATGGCCGAACCCATGATTTTTCATTTTAGACCATAATTACATTTTTGCCATTCCTTTAATCATATTAGGTCCATACATGACCCATAACCGATTCCTTAATCCAAACATGATCCACCAATGAGGGACCCATTAAAAATTACTTCATGGGGTTCGGCCATACACCATGGCCGAACCCTATGATGTCTAACTTTCTAATTATAGCAATTACCATCCTTGAATCCATAATCAAGGTTCCTTCCCTTTTTGATCCAAAAGTCCATCATTAATTTCTTTCTAAAATAATAATCATCCTCCATGGGGTTCGGCCATACACCATGGCCGAACCCTATGGTTCATAATCCTCTATTTAAAAATCATTAGACCCATATAAATTCCTTAACCAATCAAGTCCATAAAAAGGACCTCATGGGGTTCGGCCATACACCATGGCCGAACCCATGATCTTTCATTTTGGCCTATATTTACAACTTTGCCATCCATAGAACATAACCAATATTTCTCCATGGGGTTCGGCCCTTCATCATGGCCGAACCCTATGGTTCAACAACTTCTCTTTAAACCATTTAAACCCTTTTAAAACATACACAATTATTCCATGGTTTTCATCATTAAAATCCATAAATTAAACCATGTCTTTCCATGGGGTTCGGCCATGGTGTGGTCCATCTTTCCCATTAAAACCCCAACATTCATTCTCCAATTTTCTTCCATGGGGTTTGGCCATACACCATGGCCGAACCCTATGGTTCCTTATCTTAAAACAAATTTATCAAAATACTAACCGGTTCCACGACTCCTCCGATTTTCCTTCGCTTGTTTTTGCTCTCCAATCTTCTTCTTCCTTTAGCCTCTTTCCACTTCTTGATCTTTCCCTTGCTGGCTGCCTTCTCCTTCTCTTGATGTATGCCGTGAACACCTTCTTGCCAATGTGCAAACCAACGTCAATGCTTGCTGATTTTGTTTAATGTCGTGCGCCCCCTATGTTTGCCTTTTATCAACTTGCAATGGGTCCTAATTTAGAAGGTACCAAGATAGCAATTGCTTAGTGCTATGCACCCCTCTTGTTGCCTCTTTATAAACTTCCAATCAGCCAATCTTGCTGAGATAACAAGTCACAATTTCAGCCATGTAAGACACATAGAAGTTGCCGTCCCTTCAATTTAATACCTTCCTAGTTTCACTCTTTGACTAGCAAAAGGACTCCTTTAGCGCATGATCATGGATTACGCATATCCCTTCAAATTAGCAATTGCCGTGGTGCTGTTTTTAATCAAGGAAATAGACACCTTTTGCCGTGTGCATAGATTACAATTGCTATCCTCATGGATATGCATATCTCCCATACACGGCCTAAGCAACTCCTAAAATCTTTCCATCATTATCTTCCATGCGCATGCAATCTTCCAATTCCTAAAATCTTTCCATGTCAAGCTCACATACACGGCCCAAACAATCCATATTTAATTTTTAGACAAATTGCATTATTATTTAATTCAGCCCCATTTAATTTTATTGAAATCAATTCCACAATCCGTTGGATCTTAATTGGGCAATGACCCAACACTTTACCCATCTAAGGTCCATATCTAATAATTCAAAAATTAAATGGGTAATTTATTTATATATATATATATATATATATATATATATATATATATATATATTAATAACTTGAAAATCCGGGGTGTTACAGACTTAAACCAATTAAGGAGTCACAAAATAAAATTTGAAGATAAAATAAATAAGAAGTCTAACTCCGAAACTATATTTGTGAAAGGTGAGCATTCCTTCTCTAAATCTTCTAGTGTGACATGCTACTATTGTGAAAAGTTGGGTCACCTAAGGTTTGAATGTCCCCTAAGAAAGAAGCATCACAAAGAAAAATTCACTTCTGTCTGACCCAAGATACATCATAGAAGGGACAATGTCAGGCAAAATTTTCAAACAAGAGATCAAAATCAGCTCTTAAATCAAATAGTAACATATTTGCTAAAAGAACTTCTCAAACATAGAACTGGCTCAAAGAATTACAGTTCATCCTTCCGGCCATCTTCCTTCAATGCGAAATGAGTTCAGAAGGTGAGAGTGTAACACCTCGCCATTTTTCACTTGCATAAATCAGAGTATATATATATATATATATATATATATATATATATATATATATATATATATATATATATATATATTTTGATAAGTGAGAGAGGAAAGGCCGTTACGATATATATTTTGATAAGTGAGAGAGGAAAGGCCGTTACGACGCGAGTCAAGTCCGAGTTTCCAAACTCGACCCTTGACTGACCATTATTACGTGTGCGTGGACTAAATCTACTAAAACATTTACACACGCTTATATTATTGCTTGTGGAATAATTTATATGAATAAGATGCTATTCATTTTCTTAACATCATTAGACAAGGAAAGCCAATCACCATAAATTTTCAATAAAACTTAAAGATTGTCAAACCATAACAAATAAGTTCTAAGGTGTCCCAAATAGTCTAAGTTATTACAACCCAAAATGCAAGTCCTCCGAATACATCGTTGAAATCAAAACTAAGCAATTTAAATTTCAATCTTCCATGATCCTACGCTTGGCTCCCTTCCGGTCTTACACCCTTTTCCTTAGCATTTCATGTTCCATCATCTATAGGGTAGAAGTAGGGCATTAGTCAACATGCCCAGTAGGTATTTCAATTAGGGTTAGGGTACACATAGGAGTAATATTAGAATATCACAAATCAAGGGTTTATGCATCATTAATGGCATATTTGTAAAAACATTTTGTAAGTAATAAAACAATGCATGATGTTCATATCATAATCATGCTAACATAAGTGTCGTTTCATGGGTGTCAATGCCAAATGAAATCCCATCCAATGTCTATACTCAATCACATCATAAATCAATCAATGTTTTCCTTGGCCAATTATGTCCACAGTGTTTGAGGCGGCAACCACCAGGGCACTGTATACCCACCCACAAATTAACCGAGATTACACGTGGAGTGTGGTCTCCTCCCTCTGGGTAGGGTTTCGGGACTGACTATGTAACGACCCGTCCCGCTACGAGTACGTCAAACTAGTACAAAGTCCTAAAACCGATCTGATACTATTTCAGGAGTATTATTTTTTTTTTCAAAATAAAGGGAAGTACCGCTCCCGCAACCCACACTCAAATCAATAACCGCTAGTATCAATAAAGTATTAATCATAATTGAAAACAATAACATCATTCCATTATTACATTAATCCAACTTAATGAAAAGTACACATATCACAAATACATTAGCAAGTCCTCAATTACTAAATGGAACCATGACAAAGTACAAAGTTACAACTCTACCTCTATGAAGTACCTGTGAGGCAAGGGGTGAGCTCTACATGCTTAGTGAGGGTAATACATGCATCATATGTCACCAACCATACACTGTATATGATCAAAATGACACATCAATGTCTAGGATGTCTACATGCATGTCCATACAAATGTGTGCCCTACCCCTAGCACACGTGCCCACGTCAACTAGGCTTCCAACACCCCTCTAACCAACCCAAGGTAACTCTAAGGAAACTCCCTTATGTGCCCATCCGTTGCAGTCCTATGACCCTCACAGGACAACCTGTACACATACCATGACTAACCCATAAACTAGGCTCACTAGAGTCCCAAACAGACTATCACACGGGGGTAACTACCGCGCTAATCCTCGACGGACTGCCAACTAGACTCATCCGTGGTCTCCTCGATGGAGCACCAGACCCCCGGTAGTCACACCTACTCGATCATCCGGGAATCACAAATCATACCAGCGGGAGCTGTCCCTCACTGCACCATCCCCTGACCGATAGCAGGCGAGCACCTCCTCAGCCTACTCAGTCATTCAGGGATCAGCTCATCCATAACGCGCTCGGGTACGGTGTACGTAATGACCTTTAAGTCTACCTTGGGTGAATCAATACTCAACCCAGGGACTTCCCTTAGGTCATCATGGTTGCCTCACCGCTTGCCCAAACTGAGACTCCAGGGTAGCTTGCCTTCCAAGCCAGACAATGCTCTCCCATAGGCTCATTAAAAAGCCACAAAGGGTAGACTGACCCATACTAGGAAGTACATTCACCCACGATCCACCACCGGAATCCATAGCTCAACCACGCTTCCACTGCGTGGCTTCACATAACCTTCAACCCCAACTACCTGATAGGCTAGGGAGAGTCTCTAGATCCTGGTGTAGCCTAGTGCTTATGCCCCACTGACATCCCACAATTACTAGCTACATCCATGTACAATTGTTTATAAGCATGTTACCAAAACGGTAATAATGAATAATAATTAAGTATGTGCATAGCTATCTTTAGGAGACCAACATATTGGCACTCGAACATGTTATCAACCGATATCATTAAACAATAAAATGTGGTTATACAAAATAATATCACATTCATTCATCAGGTGTATACATCTCTAACTATCACATACTAGCATGTACCATCCACACACGTTATCAATCAAAACATGTTCCAAACAAGCAAAGTAGGCAATACCATCTACTATCTACTGCATGTGATCCTACAACATGTTGATTAACCATCAATTGCAACCATCGCAGGTTATCACACATTTTCAACCAATCATATTATCATGCCGTTAATTCATCATGAGATCAAATAAATAACTTATATATACTCCTATGAGCTAAGAATACGAATACATCGGGATGGGGTCCAGGACCCACCATGGGGCCCACACTCACCCCACTGCTACCAAGACCCTAAAACTCTGAAAAATCGAGTCGGGTCGTTACAGATTACCCAAGAGCTCTTTGCCCCAATTATATTGTACTTTTCTATCAACCGGATGCAGCCAAATCTCAACAGTTCATATAGCTTCATATAAGCTAATCTCATGCCCAAGTCTTGTTCGGACCGCTCTTGACTTGGCTTGTTGGTCATATGTGTTCCCTCCCATGCCATGCATGAGGTAATGTATGCAAGAATGCCATATCATTTAAAATGCATCATATCATTGAAAATCAATTCATAATCATATACAATTTATTTAGCCAAAGTATTCATCATATTTTGAATAAAATAATGTCATATTATACTCCATAGTATTCTCAATGAGGTAGGAATCCTACCAATGTCCGATATACTATCCTTTCTTGTCTTGCAAGGATAACACTAACTGTTCGTGTGAGAAAAATCGTAATCCTTTTGCTAACCTCTTTACCTCATCAAATTCCAACATACATATTAGTTTGATTTTCTATTTTAATTTCATCATCCCTATTTCCATCTAAGTTTCATGATCATTTTTCAATGCACTTACGCATCATAGTCCTTAGACCCGTTAAGACCCTCAATCGGGTTTGGCCATGTTGTTGTCCCATTTTTCTTTTAAATGTGTTTATGTTCCACAAAAATCCATCAATGGGGTTCGGCCATACAACATGGCCGAACCTCATTCTTTGATTTTTGACCCTCATTTTAATCCTCATACTATTTTAAACAATGCAAGTCAATCATCATTCATTTTTCTCTATTTCTTAATCTAATAATCCCAAGTTAGTCATTTAACCTTTAAACATACATAGGTCCATAAAATCATCCATGGGGTTCGACCATACAACATGGCCGAACCCATTGTTCTTCCTTTCCATCCTACATCACCTTGATGATGGGTTTTTCTTAAAAAAATACATCAAACATGTTTTAAGTCACTTGATGGGGTTCGGCCATACAACATGGCTGAACCTCATCTACTATCTATTTTAGTCCTCAAATGGTCCTCATACAAAAATAGGGTTCGCCATGCAAGAGGCCGAACCTTGTTCTTTGATTCTTTCTCCTTGAAATCCAGTCTTAATCATATTTAAACATGGATTCCATCTTCAATACTTAACTTAATATATTTATCCTACCCACTAGCCAAGGTTAAGGTTTGGCCATACAACATGGCTGAACCATCCTGGTGGGTTTTCATCCTTTTACCTTAGGCATTTTTCTTATTTTTCTTAATTCATCCATCCAATCATAATCATAGCATCATCATAGCATGTATGGCCGAACCTATGTTTCCTTATGTTTGATTATTCCTTCCTCTTATAAGTTCTTAATAAGGATTCATCAAAACCCTTAAAATGTTAGACCCATGGATTTGACCATATCATGGCCGTATCCATGATGATCCGGATTATTCTTATGGTTGTTTTGTTTCAACCCATAACCATCCTTTGGATGGATTTCCAACTCCATGGCCTTATAACATTTTTGGCCATTCATTCCAACCAACATGGAACCCATGGGTTCGGCCACACCATGGCCGAACCTATGGTTTCTTTAGATTAATCCCCATTTTATTAAGTCTAGACATACCTTCCTTCAATGAGTTGCTCCTCCTCTTTGCTCTTCAATCTCCTTCTTTTCTTTTGGTCTTTCTTTTCTTCCATAGTTCTTCTTCTCCTATAATACCCTGACCTGAAGTAGGCTTAAATAATATGATTTAACCTGTTAATCACATAGATTACAGTGAGGGATTTTTGAAAAGTCCAGTTTTAGCCCAATCGGAGGTCGATCGCTCATCGATCCAACCCTTTTAAGTTAGGAGGGCAAAATGGTAATTTACCATTAATAGTATAATTATTGTTTGAATAATTTTTTGTTAATTATTATTTGAGTGATATTGATTTCTTTATTAGGAATATAGATTCTAAATTTATAAGTATCTTTATTTCATTAATTTTTTTTAAAAAATTGCCCTGAAAAAGGTCCCGAAAACTAGAAAATGATTATTTTAAATAATTCTAGAAGTTAGATAATTCTAAAAAAATACCTAGTGTTTAATCTATGTTTAAATCTACCATTTTATTTTTCTAGATCTAAAAATTAAGGTTTTAAACCCTTTAAATAAATACAACTTAGTTTAAGGGAATAGTCTTAAAAAGTGATTCTTATTTAAATCAATTAAGTTTAATAAGTTATAACTTTCCAAAATTATATGGTATTTAAATATTTTAAAAACTCAACATGTAATACCCCGCTCCAGATTAGGCGTGTTTTAGCTTAATAATCTTGTTTAACCGGTTAATCTTGAAGATTACGGTTAGGGCTTTGAGGAAAGCCCAAGTGTGGCCCAATCCTGAGCTCGTGAGCTCAGTGATCCAGCTCGTCCAGCTGGAGGGGCATTTTGGTAATTTTACCGCTTATTGTATTTATTTTATAATTGTGTGATTTGGTGATTATTATTGGTTGATAATATTCTCCTTAATAAAGGATTTACATTTCTGATTTTAAAATGAATTTATTTTCAGAAAATGGTATTTTAACTCCACCCGTCAAAACCCCGAAAGGGAGTATTAATTATTTTAAAGGGTTTTGAAAATGAAATAAATTTTGAAATTAGTATTTTATAGTAGACCATTTTAAGAATGGTGTAGTTATTCTATTTCACCCCAAAATGAGATTTCTAAAATGATTTATTTAACATTTGTTTATTTAAGTAAATAGTATTAAATTGTGTTTTTTATTTAAATAAATTGTTTTTAGTGAGAGTTAAATTCCAAATTTTTTATCGTGATTAAGATTTTTAAAACCAACCTATCTGTATGGTTGGATTGAGTTTTTGAGTTTTTCAAATCATGCCTTTAGTGTAAAATCGGCTTTTTACTTAAAACCGGGACCTTTTTGCAAAAATGGAAGTTTTGAAGGGCTGAATTGCAACCGAAACAGTGTTTACTGTTTCAGGCGTCACTAGCCACTGCATGCAGTGGCCACCCGACCTCTTTTTCCGGCGACTTCTCTATATATACAGCGTCAGTTCGGCAGCTCAAACTCCCAGCAAAATCTGCATCCCTTCTCCCTCTCTCTCTGTCTCTCTCAGCCCGAGCTGAAACCCAGATCGACCGACCCTTTTTTTCTCTGTTTTTCAGTCACCTGTAACTTTTAGGGAAAAATTTTCAAAAGACCGGATTTCAACCTAGGAATTCAATTGAAGGTAACCATTGCATTCCCCTTTCGATTTCAGTCAATTTCGAATCCAGAAAACCCGGTTTTAGTTCTGTTTTCAGTGAGAAAAACCATTTCAAAGTTTAAGGAAAACCCGATTTTCTTTGTATCAGTGTGCTTCCGGTGCTAAGATCGGATGGCTTACTAAGTTTCAAAGCTCCAAACCTCTCCCTATGGAAAGAGGACTCCCGGAGGAATCCATCGGACCGGTCAGATATGAAAACCGAATCCGGAAAACCCTCTGTTTTCGGATTCGTTTTTCATGTTTTCCGGCCGTTCACTGTCTGTTGCAGACAGTGAAGGGAGGAAGAAGAGGAAGAAATTTTTTTTTTTAGATATTGTTGATGCTTGTGATTTATGATGTTAGTACCTTTTGAAAAAAAAATATAAATATTAAATAAATGATTGAATAAATAAATATTATTATTTTATTAAAAAAAATTAATATTTTGTTAGATTATGTGATGTGATGTTAGTACCCCATTTTGTTAATTAAAATTTGTACTAACCCTCTTTTCTTATTACTTATAGTGTAAATACTATTGTATTCGCTTCTAGGCCGATCCTATTGGTCGGGCACTGAGTGATTCACTTTCAGACCGACACTATAGTTGGGCACTGGGTGACCTTGAGGTCTAACTCAAAATGTCAGATTCTGATCCTATCCAGAAGACAACCTGAGAAGTGACCCGAGGATCTAGACCTAACTGAATAAGTCGATCTGGTCAATGCCCAGAAGACGTAATATGAGTTTTGGATTAAACCCCTTTCTATATTATTATATTGTAGATTATGATAATTTAAAAAGGAATAGAAACCCAGTAGGAGACTCAATTCCATATACCTTGGATATTTTTGGGAAAACGTAAGATTTCGAAATACTACTTATGTGTACGTATTTGTTATGTATATTGATTGTGCACTTGTCTGTTTGTTTGAAAAGAGACCGCGTAAACCACACATCACGGTGAAGGAACTTAACTCTGTAGGATATGTAAATAGGTTTTATTATGAGATGAGTCTTGAGTAATGAGTGGTTTCAGTTTTGAGGAACCCACTCATGTGCCTAGACATGATGCACTATGGTAAGAGTACTTATGATGTTGATCGTATGAGTATGTAAGACTGCTTCTACGTACCTGGGCTATTGAACCAATATCGGCCATATGGGAAATGGTTTATGTCTACTGGACCATGGGTGGACCATGATGTCGTCAGTTGCTGACTTGAGGATGTCAGTATCGGCTAAGTTAGAGCCGGAGATGTACTTGCAAGGATGTATTTTGACCGTGTCGGGACTTAATACAGGTCTCAGTGTAGTCGGCAGGCGTTACGTTGGATGATAGCAGTAATTGATGAGAAATGATGATGAAGCTTTACATGACATTATGCTTATTTGTTATCAAGCATGTGATATTATTGAACTGTTGCTAACCTGTTATTTTACTTAAACTACATTGTTATATTTCCTTCACTGGGCTAGTTAGCTCACCTCACTCACTTTTCAGGCGATGAACCCGAGGAGGAGGACCCTCTTTATCAAGCTTAGAGTGGATAAGCTGAGGCGGTGTTTCGGGATTCCCCCTGAGGGGAATACCCTTATCTTTTCTTATTAGTTCTTGGAACCATTTACTTTTGTCAAGTACCGGGTGTGGTACTTGATTTGTTTAAATGTGATGTATTAGACTATTATGCCTCTCTAGTGACTTTAAGATGATATTTTGAATGAAATCAATGGTTGGATTTTATATGATCATGTTGTGTTGATGATGTTGTTTATGTCTATTTTGTGGGGTAGACTTATGGTATGTGTTTGAGTCCACATATTGGGATCATGTGTGACCTCTGGGCCTAACTGTTGATCCGACCAAGTTAGAATGCTTGTGAGTTGGTTTAGTTTATCTTTCAAAAAAAAAAAAAAAAAATCAGTCGCGTTCCGGGCCCACCCTTCGGGTCGGGGCATGACACAACATTTTGGATAAGATAAATCAAATTGAATAAATCTTTTTTGTAGTTAAATATTAATGAGAAAATGAAATAAGAATAAACTATAATAAAATAATATTATGAATAGTAAAAGCTATGTAGCTACAATAACATGATAAAATCTTATCTTGTTGTAACCAACTGAAGTAAGTAAAAAAATATATATATTGAGTTGTCTTTCATCTAGGTAGTCTACAATGCAAACCTATGCCTTAGGTAGCCTACAAAGTAAAGCTACTCTGCTTCATAGGTAGCTACATGGCTACTCTTGCAGCCACATAGCCTTTTGGTTTTTCCTATTTAAGGAGAGGTTGTGAAGAGGATTTTTTTACAAAGCATTGCCTCCTTTTTATCTGCTTCCTTTTCAACTTCTCTTCTCTCTCTCAATAGACTACCGTCCCTACCTTTCCTTTCTCTCTGAATTCATTTTTGTCACCGTCAAAGCAACGGTTCTCTCCCTTTCATCCTTTCTTTTGTCAGAAACCTTAGCCTCATTTCTTCTTACCTTTTGCCCTCCAACGCCAGTAGACTTTCGTGCAATTGACTGGATTGAAGCCATAAAAACACACTGCCCGTGGCCATCTAATTTGATTTTATCACAAGTAATTTTTAATATTTCAACTATTTAGTTCTCTTATTTTATGAAATGATGAGAGATATTATTAGAAGTTGTTTTGAAAATCAGTTTCTAATTATTTAAAAATGAGATTGATTCTTTTGTTTTATAAAGTTTATAAAGTCTTTTAATGTATGTTAATTAAGTTATCATTTTAATTGATGAAGTTTTGACTTATAAATTTTAAATGGATTATTTAAAATTGTTAAGATAATGATTGAAACATTTTTTTTAATAATATTAAGAAAAGATATAGTTAAGTTGGTTTTCTTATATATATATATATATATATATATCTTAGTTTTGTTTAAAATTAGTAAATTTAAAAATTCTAATTTAGTCTTATTAATAAATTTAAAATTTAATAACCTAGAGACTTAAATTACTTTTAGACTACTTAAATTAATCATTCAGCTTAATACTTTTTATAGGTGGAATTTTTTAAATTTGTTTAAAATTAATAATTTGATACTTATATTTTGACTATGTTAATGATTGTCTAGAGACCCTTATTCTCAATTGAAAGTGATACTAACCCTTGTTTGTCCTATTATACTATATAAATATATATGTATTCACTTCGAAGTAGATACTCTCTATCTGTGTCTGACTCAGCCCGATAGTTATCAATAGCTGAGTGATTAATTTTGCCGCTCGGTAGAAAAGAAGGGATCGGGCACTGAGTGTACCTCTAGGCCTAACTCACTATATGAGTAGTGGCTTGAAGACCCTACAATTGTATTTTTAGGCCTAGCTTGCTATACAAGTAGTGGCCTGAACACCCTATAATTGTATTTTTAGGCCTAACTTGCTATACAAGTAGTGGGCTGAGCACCCTATATTTGTATTTATAGGCCTAACTCGTTATACGAGTAATGGCCTGAGCATTCTAATATATTGTTGATTATTATAATCTAAAATGAATACTAACCCATTTTAGGAGACTTATATCCATTACCCTTGAAGGTTTTCGAAAAATAGGATAAAAAGATTTGCAACACAATGATTATGTGTATTATGTTTGATTGATGATTGTATAATTTGTTGTATTCTTGTTTTCATGTTTTGATAGATATCTCTATACCCCACACATACGGTGAGTAAACTTAACATTGCAGTAAAGTGTATCAGGTTAAGAAGATCTAGCGCAATGAGTAGTTTCAAGAATGAACCCACTTATATGCCTAGACATGATACACTATTGTGAAAAATGCTTATTGATGTTAATGATGTTTATCATATATTATGATTATGATGATGAAATGCTTATAAGATATGATGATATTGATACTGCTTCCACGTACCCTTAACTATTGAACTGTTATCGGCCTAAGTGTGTCGATCACCGGCCCAGGTGTGTCGGTTTGCGTCTACTAGCACAAGTGTGTTAGTTGCTAACCCAGGTGTGTCAGTAAAGGGCCAAGTGTGTCGGAGATGTACTTGCAAGATTCTGCATTTTGACCATGTCGGGTCTTAATGCTTATAGTTAGTGTAGTGTCTAGGTGTTGCGTTGGATATCAACAGTAATATGAGAATGATTGATATTTTGGCATGACAAACATATTATGATGAAAATGTTGATTTTGGCTAACGTGATAATTATTACACTGCATTATTATGTTCTTTTCACTGGGCTGGTTAGCTCATACCACTCACATTTCAGGAGATGTACCTGAGGAGGAGGAACCTCCATTTCAAGCTTAAGATGGATAAGCTATTGCAGTTTCTTGGAGTCCCATAAATGGGATTTTCATTTATTTTGTCTGTTGGTTCTTGGAACCATATTTTGTAGAGTACCTCTTATAGTACCCATTTTGTAATCATGTATGAACCACTATGTTACTACTAGTAACTCTGTTATAAATGAGATTACCCTTTTTATGATGGAAATATTTGTTTGTATGATGCATGCTTGTAAAAGGGTAAACATATGGTATATGTTTGAGTCCACATGTAAAGAGCATGTGTAACATTTATTTCTGGGCTTAACGTTTGTTCAAGCCCAGTTCGAAATTGTTAAGGTAAAAAAAAAATAGTAGCATTTTGGGCCCACCTCAGGTTGGGGTGTTACATCTCCTTTCTTTGTTCTTCAAAGTCTTCAAGTGTATGGAGGTAGAGGTGGGAGAGAGAGGAGAGAACTGGAGAGAAAATCCTTGCTCAAGAGAGGGGGGGTTGGCCTAGGGGTTTGGAGTGCCCTTTCGTTTGGGTTTTTATATTAAAACCTTAATTTCTTTCCTCCCTCTCGTAATGGCATGCTCTAACCAAGGAGGCCCTTAGTTTCCCAAGGGTAGCTTCATTACTTTTAAGGTGAAGACCCTTGGATTCCCAAGTTTCTAGGTACAATATACCTAGACAAGATACCCCAACTTTTAATCTCCACCCTTGATCTTTCTTTAGATGAAATCCTAGCCTTCCATCTTATCCCTTCATCTTCCCAACTTAAGCAAAACCCTAATTCAAGATTTAAAATGAAAAAGTGGTTGTTGACCAAGTCAACCCATACCACATGGCACTTGGGTCCCATTTTGGCCATGTCACTTGATGTGTCATCTACACTTGTATGCCACCTCAAGCCTACTTTCCACCTCACTTGATGACATGGCATCCTTGCTTAGTTGGTTTCTATGTGATGACATGGATGCCACATGGCAATGCCACATGGCAATGCCACATCACCCACATACAACCTCGCTTGATGAAGTGGACTTTAATGTATTAAATGCACTAACTTATCCAAATTCAACTAACTTAACTAAATTTACCTAATTATTTCAAAACTTCCACATACCATTTTATTTTATTATTTTAATTCTATTATCCCCTTTTATTATGTAATTTATGTATGATGATCTAATTCATCAATTATTTTTAAATTAAGATCACTTATGACCTATTGGGTCTTAATTGGGTAATTGACCCATTTCCTTGCCCATCTAATGTCTATTACAACTTTTTATTTTCGAATTCAAATTAAATTGCAATCCAAGTGAGCCCATCCAATAAATTTATAAGCTAAGGAAAATCCAGGATGTTACAGAGAGGGTGTATTTAGGCCCCTTGATGTTTTCAAATCCTCCATGTGCCTAATAGGAAAATGTATTTTTGAGGATCTGACAAATTGGTTAGCGGTTGATCTTTCTTAGTTTCAAATATTGGAATAAGTGATTATTAAACTGATGCTTTGTCAATTTATGACAAAAAGGGGGAGAAAAATGGTACTAATGTTGAGGGGGAGAAATTTCAAAATCCGACCTAGGTTGCCTATGTCTTTTGCAGGAACTTTTTTTTCAGGCATCATTTCAAGGTAGAAAAAGAATAAGGGGGAGACGGTTGTAAGTCTAAAGGGTCAAGTGTCATTGTAATTCATTGTAACTATTTCTGTTTTGGGTAATGGGGAGTGTCTTGTGTGCATATGTATTTTTGAGAAATTGATGTACTTGGTAGATTTTAGGTTTTGTCACGAAATTGACAAAGGGGGAGATTGTTAGTGCCCTGTCTCGTCCGAGTCACCCATATTGTTAATTACATGACTCACTTGGTCCTTGCCTTGGAAGATTGTGAAGATGTTAGAAAATCTACTGTGTATTGAAGAGACCACACCGAACATGTGATTGATACACAGGTAAGTGAACCTTAGTGGACCTTAGGTTAAACCTAAAATACCTTAGAAGTCAATGGTTATAAAATTGGAAAACTGAAAACATTTTGACTCTCAGCCTCGAGGCCTCAAGCATTTTGTCGACTGTCTATATCTGAGTGATAATTATGACAGGTGGATTTCAGCATGAAATCTCAAGTCCGTCTGTCCTTTGACCAACAATCTCAAAAGATATGGTAAGAAAAATCTGGAAAAGGGAAATGTTCCTTTTGATTTCAAAAAATCCTAAGTCTTATAATGATTGAGATTCTTATGGAAATATGGAGAATCTACAAGGTCTTCTTAGATTATGGAAAATATGTTTGCCATCTCATAAATCTTGAACAAATCTAAAAACGTGGGATGGCAATCTCATACATATTTGGAAAGGCTCGTGTCGATTTGAAAAGATTATGAAAACTCTAATTGCCACTTCAAGATTTGATTTTATGGAATAAAATTATGGAAAATGAGATAAGCCACATCGTGATTTGCAATCACATACAAATTTGAAGATATGTGCTGAGTTTTGGGGAGCTGGCCTTTGACTAAATATCACTAAAATCAAGGTTTGAAATCTGAAAAATCTTGAGTTGTATTACCAAATAGAGGCTCGAGGCCTCAAAGGCAATCTAAAGGCCTCAAGACTTAACTGTTCCAAAAGAGTCTTATAAATGTACGGTTGACTAAATTCAAAATATAGAGCTAATATTGGTAAATAAAATACAGTCACCGGAGACCTTTCCCATCTCTTTTCCTCTATTCTTCATCGTCCTTTTCAAGGACATGAAAAAGTATTCGATGCTTAAGTTATGAAGAAGATGAGGACTGATTTACTAGGACCCAAAAACCAATAAAATCATTGTCATAGAATTCATGTTCCATTGTGCCAAAGCTCATTGAAGAATGAACCAGATCTGAAGGAAGAAGCGAGGAGACATCAGCAAGAAGAACACACATTTTGAAGAATTGTTAAGGCCCAAGGCAAGTGTTCCTCTTAGTCTTTTCATTTGAATCAATTGTAAGGTGGATTAGAACAGTGTGTTCAAACCACCCAAACAATAGGCGTCGAGGATTAGACCATCGAGGTCGAACCTCTATAAGGTTGTACTATCTAGGTGTGAAGATCATTCATAGTATATTGGGACGACTCTAGAGTTGGGAAGTCTGACAGTGGATGTAGGTTTAGGATGAACTGAACCACTATAAATGATTGTGCAGTGTGGTTTGTTTTGATGGTTTGATTCCTTTGTTTATCACTTGCACACACGTTTATTCTGCTACACATATTGTTAAATTGATTTATTTTTAAAAGGAAAATAAAATCGGATCAGACTTATTCACCCCCGTCTGAGTCTTACATACATTTTAGTAACGGAATTTCAGTTGTAGTTTCTAGTCTTGAATTGTTTCTCCTCTCGCTATCTTCTCCCATATTTCAGTCAATTCTGGACTTGACCTTTGTGCATATTCTATCTTCGATGTCATAGTGGAGTGTACTATGAGATTGCACACACATTCCTTATTAGTAATCTACATATTTAGGATTCTAATTGCCGACATCATCTCCCATTCTTGTCCAATCAAACTGGCCACTGTTCTATGGCTCATACGACTGAGTGCATCCACGACTTTGTTTGACCTACTCAGATGATAATGGAGAGCAAAATCATAATCTTGAAAATATTCCATCCACCTCCACTGTCTCATGTTGAGCTCTTTTTGTTCAAATAAGTATTTGAGACTCTTGTGATCGGAGTAGACTTCAAACTTTTCTCCATAAAGATAGTACCGCCAACTTGTGAGTGCGAACACCACTACGGCTAACTGATTGTCATGTGTGGGATAGCTCCGCTCATGAATCTTCAGCTATCGGGAACCATAAGCCACTACATGTACACCTTGATTGAAAGAACATCCCAATCCTTCACCTGAAGCATCACAATATACTGTGTACCCTTTGCCTCGTTATGGAATGATGAAAATGGGAGTTGTTATCAGTCTTTCTTTCAGTTCTTTGAACCTTTTGTGGCACTAATCTGTCCATTCAAACTTGACTCTTTTCTGAGTCAATCGGGTGAGTGGGACTGCAATTTTGGAGAAGTCCATGATAAACTTACGGTAGTACTTGAGAGACCCAGAAAACTTCGGATCTCTATGACGTTCTAAGGTGGTTTCCAATCTTTCACCATAGCTACCTTTGTCGGGTCTACTGTTATCCCTTGCGTTGTCACTATGTGTCCCAAAAAGTTGACTTTTGACAACCAGAATTCGCATTTACTTGCCTTAGTGAACAATCTATTGTTTCTCAAGGTTTTCAAGACAATCCACAAGTGTTCGGCATGTTGTTCTTCACTTGTGGATTAGGTGAGAATGTCATCTATGAATACAATTACAAACTTGTCTAAATAGGGCTGGAAGATCCGATTCATTAAGTTCATAAAGACTGCCGGCGCATTTGTCAATCCGAAGGGCATCACCACATATTCAGATAACCCGTATCTGGTTCTAAATGTTCATTTTCTATATCCTCTTCTTTGACCCTGATCTGATGATAACCTGACATGAGGTCTATCTTGGAAAAGTGACTAGAGCCTCTCAACTGATCGAATAAGTCATCAATTCTCGACAAAGGATATTTCTTCTTGATTGTGACTTCATTGAGGCGTCGATAATCTACACACATTCTTAGGGAGCCATCTTTCTTCTTGACAAACAATGTAGGTGCTCTCCATGATGAAGTGCTATGTCGGATGGAACCCAATCGAAGTAGTTCATCAATCTACTTCTTCAGTTCGGACATTTCTACTGGTGCCATCCTGTAATGTAGGAGTCTTTCACTACTGCCAGTAGGGTGGAGACGGGTGAATTTTCCAATCTGATGCTATTTAGCAGAACCCGTCTGACGTCATCTTGAGGTTTTCCACATGTAGACATTTTCTGCGTGTCCCCATACACAATGAATTTCTGTCCCTCAGGTGACCAAAATGTTACTCTTCTGCAATAACAACTAATGCATGCCTGATAGGTACTCAATCAATCCATGCCGAAGATCACATCATACTCGGTCATATCCATTACTAAATAGTTGAACTCAAACTGGAAATCAGTTAATTTAGTATTGACACAAGATTGATCAGAGTCACAGAATCAATTTCACTACAAAATATTAATATAAAAAAAAATATCAATTTCACCGTTTTATTTTGACGGGAGGGATGTATGCAAAATCATGCAGGCTACTTGTTTTGGCATCAATTGGGAACTAAATGTATTTTGACTTTCTTTGACAAATATACTCATACATCAAAATAAGAATCCACACAATGCCCAATTGTTTTCTAAGTTTAAATAAATAGGCTACTTCACCAAATTACAATAGTTGACAACAATTTATGACCTGAGGGAACTCATTAGAAGCATGTGCCAGTAAACTCAAGTTGTTTATCACTATTTACAGCTTTAGGCAGGATGGGTTTAGGTTAAGTTGACAATTTAGGTCAATTTTTACTAGGTCTACTAGAATTCCCTTTGGCCAAAGGGATGGCATAGAGAAACACACTTTACTACTTTAGCATCTAATTAAGCTCATTTAGGGCCTGAGATACACATGGAATATTGATTTATATGATGAAAATTTTAAACGAACAAAGAGACTGCACTTTATTGGGGTGTATCCATACTATTCCTGAGATTTACGAGAAATCTCTATCGTTTCAACAACTTCTAGATCTCTCTCTCTCTGAACTATTGACGTTCAATCTTTGCTTGAGGTTTTCTCCATTTAGAACATCAGACACCTTTGTTCACCCAAGTATTTTAACACTGAAACGATAGAGACTTCTCATAAATCTAAGACAATTGAATATATCAGCCACTCATCTCTTTTTCGTTTTAATATATCAATCATTCTGGGCCAATCGTTTTAAAGGAGAAATCATAGAAAATTCATAGAAACTGATTCAAGTCCCACTGTATGGGCCACTCAATGAAACCATAGCAAATTCATAAAAAAAAAATACTTGGAACTGAGAAGTAGGACGACTGGACGAGAAAGAACAGTGAAAGAGAGGAGCGGCGAGAGAGAGCACGGAGAGAGAGGTCAAAAGAGAGCGAGAGAGAGCACAGAGCAGTGAGAGTTAGGTCAGAAGAGAGAGAGAGAGAGAGAGAGAGAGAGGAAATGCGAGATTGCCTTGTGGGTTTTTTATACTTATGCAGCAACGGTAACATTGGGGTTTTATATTATTAGGTTTTATGCAGAATGTGGAACGCTTAGGGTTTCAGAAGAGTAGAAGGATGCGCACGGATGCGGAATACAGATTCGTGTGGAACGCTAACACGTGCAGAAGGCGGAAGCGCGGAACGTGAAAGCGTGTGGACGCGTGCTGATGAACACCGTAAAATTACAATTTTACCCCTTAATATTAGATTAATTAGTCCTTATTTTATAAATATTAGATATGTTTAAATGTTATTTTTAGTTTTACAATTTATTTTGAAAAATACAAGAAAAGAAAATAAAAATGATAAAAAATGGCTAAGTAAAAAATACGGTCGACGTCACCTTCAAAATGGTCAGGTCAAGTTGATTAAACCAGTTGGGTCTTAGAACCTGCAACTTTCTCCACTCGTGTAATTAATATTTAAATTTTATTGTCTAATTTTGAGTGAACATCGAGTCTCATTTACCAACCCTTCTCATTTACTGTCGATCGGAGTGCCCGACACCTGAAGGAAAAGTCCGAAAGAAACTATTTCCATTTCTTTTCTTTTTTCCATTTCTTTTCTATTTTCTCCCCTTCTCTGATTGCAGGACTCATGAAAAAGAAAAAGAGAGAAGACAACAAGTAGAGGAAAAAACAGTAGAGAAGGCCGATGCTGAACCATAAAGAGACCAAAGCAGAGGAGAAGAAAACCAGTAGAGCAGCCAGCTGAGATAGCAGCGGCAACCAGCAGAGATGGAGCGGCTGAAGCAGGCAGCAGCACTGATAGCAGAGAAGAAAGGCAGCTGAACCGTGTAGTGCAAAGAAAAAGAGATCGGTAGAAGAAAGCCAGATCTGCCGATGATGGATCTGCAGCAAAGCCGGGGGAAGATAGAGCAGCAGCAAGAGATGACGTTGCAGCAACGACCGATTGCAAATAGCAGCCAGCGGCGCATGCAGGAGGCAGCCGGCTGAAGAAGGCAGCGGCCAAGAAGAGAATGAAGACGGCAGCAGAGGCAAAACAACCAGAGGTAGAGCAGAGGCAACCAACATCATCGACTGCAGCCATACACAGAGCAACCAGCGGTGCAGCATGACTTGGCCTTTTGGTTGAGGTTCCAATGGTCAAGCAGCTGCCCTGTAGCAGCTGAGAAATTTGAAATAAGAAGAAGATAAAGGATAAGATGCAGCAGTTGGGGTTCAAGTTTGAAATGAGAAGAGAAGATAAGGAGAGATGAGGATAAGAAAATGAGCAGCTGTCGTGTAGCAGCTGGGTTAATGTACAACAGAAAAGGGATAAGAGGATAGAGCCAATCAACAGAGAGATTTGATTTTGAGCTGGGATACTGAACTGGAGATAAGTGTTTTGAAGAAAAGAAGAGGATAAGATAGAAGTGAATTAACCGATCCTAAGAGAGAAAATGGATAAGAAGCAGCTACCGTTGGCAGCTGGGTTTCAAAAATAGAAGGGATAAGGAGAGATGAAGATGAGAAAAGAGATAAAAGATGTGTTAGCGGATGGAGATTTCAAAATGGGTCTTATCCCGACTGAATTCAAATTTGAAGTTAAATGGGTCTTATCCCGGCTGAGTTTGAAGGGTCCCTTATCTCATCCCCTCTCTCCTATAAATTCAAGTGTTTGGGTTCATTGAAAGTTGAACCGGGCAAGACATTGAAGACTGAAGTTGGACGACGAAAGACACAGAAAAATAAATAATTTCTTGTAAGTTATTTTATTTTTCTATTTTTATGTAAAGTCCAAAAGAATTGTATTTCATTTCCAATTTATTAAATAAAAATTCATGGCAGTTGTTTAGATTTAGGGTGGTCCCAATTATTAAAATATTCAATAGTGATGATTTGTATTTTATTTTTAATTCTTTTTATGAACATTATGTAAGACATTATTTTAGAATTTTTTCAAGGAAAGTAGAACCCCTATTAGGATCAGTGGGACTTGCCGTCTTTCCAGTCTAAGGTTCTTATTAAGAACAGTTGTTTTAGAGTTGGGGAAACACAAGTTTAAAACCCGCTCAAGCCTAAGGCTTGAATTGAAAAAAATATGATTTAATGGATAACATAAAAATTCTAATTAGAATTTTAATTGAAAATAAATTTGAATTATATTTTATAACTCTAGAACATTTCATAGTCTAGACCGTGATTTTATTATTTTTAAATAGGATAATATGCCACGTCGATGTTTGACTCGATTCCATTGTAGATTATGTAAAAAATTCATTTATTCTTGATTTATTTTTCTTTTTTCTCAAAAATTCATTAAAACAATTTATTGTTCTAAATTAAGATATTAACTAAATGTTTTAGAAAACTATTTCCTTAAATCACAACATTTTTAATAGTGGCAATTTCTATTTTATACATATATTTTGTCGGTTTCCCTTGGGTACGACCTCGCACTCATATCCTATACTATAAACTGGTTCGTACGCTTGCGAGTAAATTTAAAATCACATCACGTGCGGAACACAGTTTTAGGCCTTTTCGAAACAAGGCCTTAAGAGACAGTTTATGGACTTGGAGCCCTAGGCGGCAACCTAGTTCGCCTATAGGTAGGGTCGGGCCTTATCCTAATTAATGATTACTAATCCTCATTCTTCATTATAACACATTAACTTTATATGACTTCATATGTCATGCCACCTTACTCAAAATTCCATCACATCATCCAATATTACATTTACCACTATTGAAGTCATAACATCACATCCTTCACAATTTGTGACATCACAAATAGATGGTGAAATGTGATAGCCACTTGTGAATGATGTATTTGATTAACAGAATGTCGGTTGACAAAATGTAATGAAATTTGAATTCCAAGTGTTGAATTGTAGTGCATGGGCCCTGTGATGGCCGCATTGTATATCCGTGTATGACGGATGGTATGAATGGCATTTGATAATCAGATTTATGAACTATGATGTGTGGCTTGTGAGGTGAAACTCTAAGCGTGAGTTTGATTAAGAACGTAACATTTAGTTGACTTCTTGATGGAGATGGGTGAGATCAAATACGAAACCATAAAGAACAAAACAATTTTACAGGAAGCATTGAAACATAGATGAACGAACTCGTGTTTAGCGTATTACCCGAAAAGGAATACGGTACCTATGTCGGATGATAATTTCATGAATAAAATTAACCCTGTAATGGATGAGACCTATTCAAATGAGAAGACCTAAGGTTAAATAAGCAAGACGTTCTGACGTAACGCCATTGAATAACATCTTATGACAGTCATTGATGGCAACTAGGGTATGAGATTTCAATAAGGAATGAGCACAAGTAGAAAATGAAATTATAGTACATCATGATATGAGGAAGTGTTGAAGAACACAATCAACGCAAACACGAGTGATATGGAAAGTAAATGGATGATGAAGACGACGAACGTCAACTTGTATAATGGTTGCGTTTTCCCATTTAGATTTAAAAACCCATGTAAACAACGGAAGAGTTGGTTGAGAGACGATGTGGCTTGCTCGAGAACAAATATCGAAGATAAGGAAATTCTATCCGAAATTACTTATAAGAAAATACCTTGGAACCCAAGCTCCTGTCTAAATTTTCGAGACGAAAATTCTAAAAGGTGTTAGTATTGTAACACTCTAGAATTTCAATCTGGTAAATTAATATAATTTCCCTTAATGATGAGGAATGAATAGGGCTGATACTATGTATTAGGTCAAATGAGGAAAGAAATAATTAAGTAAGAATGTGAGATTAGAGGGATGATAGAGTAATTAAGTGAGATTTAAGAAAGACTAAATTAAGGGATGATTTAGTTAAATCATTTTGAAAGTGGAGTGGAATATAATTAATTAAATTAATAAATGGAATTTTGGAGATCCGTTAATTAAGAAGGAATAAGGGTGATTTAATTAACTTACTAATTTAATTTAGTAATACTATATGGAATAGATTTTTAACTAGTAGAACTTAATTAATGACTTGGCAAAGGTGCCACATAAGCAATGACGTGGCAAGTCATGATGAGGTGGCATGCCACATGACAAGATAAGGATGAAAGTAACATCACCACCTCACTTTTAGTTTGGACCAATGAGTGCTCTCCACCTCACCACCCCACCTTTAGCTTCGACCAATAAATGCTCTCCATCTCACCACCCCACCTTTAGTTTGGACCAATACGTGCTCTCTACCTCACCACCTTTAGATTTTGTTTTTTGACTAAAAAACAATAGGAGGATAAGGTAGAGGAAAAAACAAAAAGGAGAGGGGGAAAAGCTAGGACTCCATCTCTACCTCTCTTCCACCGTTCTCTTCTTTTATCCTCCTCCTCTTCCTCATTCTT
Organism: Chimonanthus salicifolius; assembly: GCA_013350335.1. Lineage (NCBI taxonomy): Eukaryota > Viridiplantae > Streptophyta > Magnoliopsida > Laurales > Calycanthaceae > Chimonanthus > Chimonanthus salicifolius. The sequence continues at coordinate 54,496,690 of CM023535.1, read as the reverse complement.
CCTCTAAAAGTCTGAAGTAAAAAAGCAAGAGAGAGCCTGGAAATTTCTCTTCCTCTTCCTCTCTTTGATGCAAATCTCTCTTGAAAGCTTGGAGTTTGGAAAAAGGAAGGAAGGACTTGAAGACTTGATTAGAGCTTGAACAAATAGGTTCTCTAACCCTCTTGGTTATTTGATTTAGATGTTAAAATGTTTTATCTCTTCATATAAGTTCTTATATCAAAGAAACTATGGAGATAATCTAAGAAATGGAGTGTAATGAAGAGATAATGGAAAGTAGTAGGTATTTTTATAAAAGAGACTTACTTGAGAAGTTTTACTTAAAATGCCTTGAAATACAGATATTTTCTTTTAAAGTATTTTTATAACTCAATTAGAATATTTGAATATCTTTATTTACTGGTTTTTGTAAGAAAAAAATGTTTAAGAAAATGATATCTTATGATGAACTTTGGAAAAATGATTCATTGTAAAACTGTTTCTACAAATTAGTCTAAGAAAATGGACCTTTAAACATCTCAAAATGATTTTCTAGAAATTTGTAAATATTTTTTTGATCTTCTACTATGAAATAGGTTTCCAAAAAGTATTTATTTGTAATTTTCGGACATCGGAAGGTACCCGAAATAATTTTGTAAAAATTGGACAGTTCTAATATAGAAAATCATTTTTACATATCAGTCCTGAAAATTGACCTATAACCATTTCAAAACGATTTTCTGGATTTTTTTAAATATTTTTCGTGTATTCTACTATCAAAAAGCTTTCCAAAGAATATTTACTCGAGTTATTCCGATACTGAGAAGAACCTGAAATGGTTTTTACAAAAACAGTGCACAATTTGTATTTCAAAACTATAAAGCTAGTTTTGGGCATCTTCACTAGATCTGAAATTTTACTTTCTAATAATGAGTCGAATATATCAGTAACTTTAAATAATTTGGAGTTTCATGAATTATGTTTCAATGGAAGTATTATGGATAAATGACCATTTTACCCTTGGTTAGGACAAAACACATATGTGAGGTCAAATAGACTCTAATGACCTTCGTCAAATGACCCTTAAAGCTTAATTAAGATTTTTATAAATTTTATTAGAGGATTTTTACACTATAATGACATGAGGATTATATGTTGACACATGTGAAGGAACGAAGGGCCAAAGAGTAAACCCGAGATCGAGCGAGGTAACTCGCGGAGTGCTTTTGTTTGTTAATCGGCCAAATATCAGGTAGGTTTTCCTACTTCGTTGAAATGCAATGGGTGTGAATCTAAAATCTTATTAACAATAAGAAAATGATGATTTGAGTCCTTTTGAAAATCATGTATTCTTGATTTATGAAATGGAGTTCATTTTCAATTGAAGTACTTTGGAATATTTCATCATTTAGAATTATATGATAGATGACGTGTTTTGAAATGTACATTACAGCTATGTGATATCTAATGAATATTTTGGAAGGATTTATGATATAAAGAAAACGATGCTATCCCGATTAAATGTATTTGTAGGTATTTGAAAAATATGATATTTTACTTGAAAGATTGTTGTGGATTTCAACTAAATGGGTTTCTAATTTATCTTGAGGAATACATGTATATCATATGTGTTGTGAAAAGAGTACCTTCAAGTTCATGAGAATGATTGACAACACATGGCATGAGATCATTGTTATCATTTGCATTCATATTCCTCATGCGTGAAGCATGGGATGGGAAAGACATGGAGTGAAAACAAAGAGCTAGTTAGTCTAAATAAACGGTGTCATGATTATTGTTATGGGGGTGACAGTCAACGAACCAAAGTACCGAATGTCCGGATGGGGTTTGTTGTCGTATTTATGAAAAGTGAATTGACGAATCAAAGTATTGAATCGATCCGGACAGGCTTTGGTGTCGTACGTGTATGGCCAAGGAATAAATGCTTTACTGATGGATCCAGTTGAAATTATGCTGATATGTATTATGACACCCCAAAAGATGAGTATGAAATGAGAATACGGGAAGATAAAATGCCCCGTTGTTCTAAATGAGTTGTTGAAATACCTATGCATGGGGCATGATGAGGGTATGTATGAATCATGACACCCATGTCATAATACATTGCACATTGATGAGCATTTACATGATTGGTATATGGTATTTTGAAAAGACAAGTAAATATGATTTCATTATTAGTATTGGATTGACATCATTATGATAATGAAATTATGAGATAAGTTAGGTATGAGTATGATACCTTATAATGAAATATGTATTATGTTTTCAAATATAAGCTTTCCATAATAATTGAACATGAGATTCTTAGTATGATAAGTATTTTGAGGAAAAGTATTGAAATACTTATACTATTTTGATATGACTAGGATATTAGAAAGGTTTTGAGAAAAGTATTATTTATGATTTCAATTATAAGATTTCTAGTATGAAAAGAAGTATGAGGTGAGTATGTAGCTTTGATATTATAAGTAAATGAGTTTTGAGAAATGCTTGGAGGTTTACATATAAGGTATACAATATGTAAGTGTTTGATTTTTAAAGTGCAAGTATGTATAATGTGTTAGTATGACACGCCGTAATGCATATTATGTGATCGAAATTCCTAGTGGACGGTTGACTAAGCACATAAATTCCCCCCTTAGATTGTGTATGCAAGTTTGAAGTACGTAGATGAAATTGGACAAAGTGATAGCCGAATGTGGACAAAGTGGTAGCCGAATGTGGACAAAATGAAGAACTAAGAAGGAAGCTTGGACTAGTGAAGCGGACTTATTTATTTTAGGAATAGTAGGACAATGTTATGTATTAAGAATGTTCATGTAATATTTGGAGAATGTAATGGCAATATGACTTGGAACTTTGTAATTAAGTATTTTGTATTTGACTCATGTATGATTATCTTGGGAATTTCCTTATATTTGCTTTGAGATGTGTTTAGCTATTCATTCAACGAAATAAATGTTTACATCTCTACAGGTTTATGTTAGTGTGTGCAAATATTATCACGCACACACTAGTTGGGATAGTCAAGGGTCGGGTCTTCAGAATCGGACTTGGCTCTCGTCGTGATGCTCGCCTCCCTCTCCACTAAAATATTCCTAATATATTACTCTGATGACGGTGGTTAGAGGGAAGGGCATTACATTGAAGATAACATATATTCTTCTTTTGAATGAACAATACAGGTTGCATTGGGCAAATCATCTTTAAAAACAGCTAGTAGTAGACGAAGGTTATCTTCTGATGAAGTCAACATTGACATCTTGATGATGAAGATGTACTCAGAATACAACTTGTTATAATACCGTAGAGATACATTATTAGTTTTTCATTTTACCAGCTCCTTTAACTTTGATGTATCCATTATTTTCATCATCTTGTATATCATCTTCATAGGGAGTTCTTGTAGTGCGGCAAAGGCATTTTCAATTTGAAGATTTCTAACTTTCGTACTGAATGATTCATCAAATGATTCATTGTTCTTTCCAAGATGATCAAGAATATCTTTTGTCAAATCTTCCTTGATTTTAAGAAGCTTAGCAGCTGAAGAATTGATGCTTTTGAAATGTCATGAGAAGGGGTAAAATTAGAAATGAAAGAGTGTGCCACAACTTGTTTAGAAGAGGGGAAGAATGAGAATGGAGAAAGGGAGATTGGCATAGAAGCCAGAGGGGAGTCAGTATGTACGTTATGAGCGACTTGAGAAGAAGATGCATTAAGTGCATCTAAAAAAACTAAGATTTAATCTTTTTGCAAAATGATCAGTTTGAGCATGCAACGACCCGTCCCACTAGCACAATATTGTCCACTTTGGGCCTACACATGGACCTGTACGGCTTTACTTTAGCGAGCCAACCCACTGTTGCTCCCAAAAGGCCTTGTGTTAGAAGGAGGAAGGCTACTACTTATATACCAGGGAATTTCCAATGCCACTAGCAATGTGGGACTTTTTAGGGCAGGGTATTACAAAACATGTTCTGATGCCAATTGTAAAGACCCGCTCCCACCAACACAATATTGTTCGCTTTGGGCCCACATGACTTTTCTCTGAGGACCCCACTGAAGAGGAGCCCCCAAAACGCATTGTTCTTTATGGGAGGAGCATTCAACCTTATATACCAGTGCCCCAGGCCTTCACTGGGCGATGTGGGACTTCTCCACATGCCTAGCGCCCAGCCTGGAGCTTTTCTCTCCATCTGTCGCCCCTCTGGTCCAAGGCTGGGGCCATTTCTAGGTCCAAGCCTCTTCAATAGGGAGGGGTATTACACCATTTAGCCCAGTCTCCCCAAAACCCATCCAACATGTTGCCAAATCAGTCCCTGCTACTTGCCGTCTGATTGCCAAATCCAGGTTCTGTTCACTCAACATCAATTTAGTTCGTATGTTCTTATGTTCCGACTGCATCACTTACTTGACCCAAATTTGTTGAAGGTTGACTTTACTTTGACCTGAATTTATTTTACACAAACCATCCTATTTTATTCAAACCAACCTACTCAACCAAATCCAATTAAAAAAAAAACATTTCAAAAGAAAATGAATGAGAAAGGGACTTTGTTTTTATATGGAGGGCATATGCTTGGATAGGGCTGCAACTCGGGTCAAGCGGGTCGGGTTCCTTAAAACCCAACCAGACCCTAATTTTCAACCCGAACTTCACAACCCGACCCGACCTGAATTCTAACCCGAATTCTAACTCGACCCGCATTTTGAACCCATTTTAGCCTAATTTTAGTCGGGTAGAGTCACATTAGGTCGGGCCGAGCCGGGTTAACTTGTAAAATCCTCAACCTGTCCCGACCCAAGTTGCAGCCCTATCCAAGCAATCTACCCCCCTTAAAGTCAGAGCCATCCTTGGCTCTGTACACACAACAACCAAGTCCACACCCTCAGGCAGAGAGTTGAACCATGCTTTGATATCATTTGTAACGATCTGTCCCGCTAGTACAATATTGTCCGCTTTGGACCTACACACGAACCCGCAGGCTTTGCTCTGGCGAGCCAATCCACTGCTGCTCCCAAAAGGCTTTCTGCTAGAAAGAGGAAGGTTACTACTTATACACCAAGGAATTTCCAATGCCACTAGCAATGTGGGACTTTTTGGGGCAGGGTATTACAGAGCAGCATATTCAAGATATATCAATTTGATTCCCTCAGAAATAATTTCTGTAAAATCAAAATTTTCCCAGTATTTTACATTAATTTTTCTGGTTAAAACAGGAAGGTTTAAATCCATTCTTTTTTTCAAAATGTCATTTGCAAATCCATGGAACATTATATTGAGAATAAAACATCATTGTAATACAGTCTTCAGCAGCAAACATAATTTTCTCAATATGATTTTTCTTTTCAAGAAAAGGTTTGAAAAACATGTTGAACATTTGTAGGCATGATATATTTATGAGCTCCGAAAATGATCCAGAATTTTGCAACCACCACATTGGAATTTTTCAAGATCATCAATTTTTATACGAATAAACCAGGAATGCATAAACATTATGTTTTGAAAAAAATAAAATATTTTCCCATGCAACTATGTAATTCCAATAATAAAAAATGATATCATGCATGTCAGGTTTTTGAATTATAAAGTGCTAATGAAAAGGATGACCCCATTTTTCTTCAAATAAAGCATTCATGGTTTTCAATTTTGAATATCCATTATTGACATTCGAAGGAAAATATCCTTTGTAACACCTCGTCCCGCTACGAACATATTACAACTGATACAAACTCCCAAAGCTAAGTGAATATCATTTCATTATTACATTCATCCAATTCATGCATGAATACATATCTCAAATACATGAACAAGTTCTCAACTACAAAATGGGACTATAACAGAAGATAAAACTGCAGCTCTATGCCCAGCACTCGATCGAGGGTCCCGCCGACCCCTTTTCCAGGAAACACCTGTGAGGCAAGGGGTGAGCTCTACATGCCAGTGAAGGTAACTCATTCATTATGTGTTATCAAACATACACTGCATATTGTCATATAGACGCATCAATGTCTAGGATGTCTGCATGCGTGACCACACAAACGTGTGCCATACCCCTAGCACACAGACCCACATCTATCAGACCTCCAACACATCCTCTATCTAACCCAATGCAACTCTAGGGCAACTCCCACATATGCACATCCGCTACGTCCACCAACCCACAGATACACAAACTGATCCCCAACCAGATCAGGGTCCCTGGCCCTCAACTAGTGCTATGACTCTTTCAAGGTGACCCACACACATACCACAATCAACTCATGATCAGGCTCACTAGAGTCCCAAACAAACTATCACACAGGAGTAATAACCGCATGAATCCTCAACAGACTGCCAACCAGACCCATCTGTGATCTTCTCAACTAAGTACTAGACACTCGGTAGTCATACGTTGTAGCCTCAGCCCCCATCTGCTGGTCTCAACACAATCGGCACATCCACCCTTCACGGAAAACCATATGCCTTCTACCGAGTGAGCCGGCCGAACTCACTCGTTAGGTGTTGAGCACTGAAAATTACCATTTTACCATTTAATTTTGGATTAGTTAGCCTTTGATTTGTGAATATTCGATGTTTTTAATGGAGTTTTCAAGTTTTGCAGTGTATTTATCAGAACACAAGAAAAAGAAATTAAAATGCAGAAAAGTGGGCCATAGTTCTATTTTTGGAAAGTTTATAATTTTTACCACTTAATTTGATTTGGAATTATTGTAAATTATTATAATTCAGATACGGATATGAATGTTTGAATTATAATAATATTTTTTTAGACTGTTAATTTGTAAAGGTGGTAGAAATTTATAAACACACAAATGGACCCACTGTTCGAATCTGAAGCCTGAAGACAAAGTCTGCAATTGGAAGCCAATTCGCCAAAGTCCACTAGTATTCTGGGCCAGATAAAAGTCCAAGTATGGGATTCAAGTCCAAAAGACCAAGTGGGACCAATGAATTTCGTTTGAAGGATGGTGCCTTATCTGCAAAATTCGGCCATGGTTTGAAAAAGACAGTGGATTTGGATAAAAGATAGTGGATTTGAATAAAAGATAGGTAAGGATAAAAGATTTTGAACCGAAAGAGAGATAAGGAAGAAAATGAGAAAAAAATGGGATAAAAGAGAAGGCTCCATCGGTTGAATTTGAATGGGTCCTTTATCTCGGCTGAATTTGAAGGGTCCCTTATCTTATCTCTTCTCACTCCTATAAATTGATGGCTTTGGATCCATTGAAGGTTGAACCGGGTAAGACATTGAAGGCTGAAGTTGGACAACTAAAGATAGAGAAAAAATATTTAATTTCTTATAAGTTATTTATTTTATTTTTATGTAATGATGTCCAAAGGATTGTATTTCATTATTTTTCAAATTTTAAATGAAATTCATGGCGGTTTCTTTAGATTTATGTTATTCCCAATTATTAAATATTTTATAGTGATGGTTTTTAATTTAATTTTAATTCTTTTTATAACGTTATGAAACAAATTAATTTTAGAATTTTTCAAAGAAAAGTGGAACCCCTGTTAGGATCAGTGGGACTTGACCAATTTTCTAGTCTAAGGTTCTTTTCAAGAACGGCTTATTTTAGATTTGAGAAATGCAAGTTTAAATCCCACTCAAGCCTAAGGCTTGAATTGAAAAATTTCGGTTTAATGGACGATGTAATTTTTTTAATTAGAATTTTAATAAATGATGAACTCGAATTATATTTTCTAATTTTAGAATATTTCATAGTCTAGGCCATGATTTTATTTTTAAATTAGATAACATGCCGCCTTCGATACTTGTCTCGATTCCATTGTAAACTATGTAAATAATTTATTATTGTTGTTTTATTTTATTCTTTCATAAAAATGCTTGAAATGATTTAACTAGGTTAGAAATATTTTATTTGTTTCTTAAATTTACATTTTAAATTAGATTGAGGTCATTTAAATTCACTCCACCACTTTAATCAAAACTTATAAATCAATGATAAAAATAGAGTTTATATTTTATTAACTTCAAAAGTTAGACAATTAATTAAATATTGATTATCTAAATCTAGAATTTTGCTAAATTAAGATTATAACTCCATGTTTTAGAAAATTATTATCTTAAATCACATTATTTTAATGGTACCATTTTTATTTCATACATATATTTTGTTGATTTCCCTTGGGTACGACCTCGCACTCATACACTACTCTATTAATTGGTTCGTGCGCTTGCTAGTTAAATTAACTGGTTCGTGCACATCCACCCCTCACGGAAAACCATAGGATTTCTGCCGAGTGAGCCGGCCGAACTCACTCGTTAGGCGCCTATAAATTCTCAATGAGTCAACACCCACATTACAAGCCTCACACATGAGCCCCACAGTCATAACCGCGGGTAGTCACACTACCACACCCCTTAGTCAAAATGCGGACGGATAGACACTCAACCCACCTGGTTCCCAAGGTGACCCAGTACGTACTTAACGTACTCTATGACCACCTTACCTCTAGGGTCACCTCCACAGAAATCCACACATACCACAGACTATCCCCACCCCGAAGGTGTCCTAGTCTGAAACATTATACCACGTCACACCACAGGTTATCCCCACCATATAGGTGTCCTAGCCTGGAATACCATACCTTAGATTGTACCCACCTTGCAGGTGTCATCGCCTGGAACACCACACCTCAGATTGTACCCACCCTGCGTGAGAAAGCATGGAATACCACACATCAGACTGTACGCACCTTGCAGGTGTCATAGATTGAAATACTACACCTCAGACTGTACCCACCCTGCATGTAACACCCCGTCCTGCTACGGGTGCGTTATCTCCGAAATATATCAAAAAGTCACAAAGGGCGGATATCGGATCTAATTTTATTTTGAAATGGGGTAACTACCTCCCACTCACAAACCACAAGTCCATAAAATCAAGAAACATAGAAAACAACGTTTGACTAACTGAACATAGTTATACAGTCATCCAAACAAATATGTAATAATAAGTCCTTACAAACTAGAGTCTCTCAAATTTAAAACATGAACATGAACATAAATGTTTAACTACTACTGTTCCTCCCCAGGTGCTTACTCAAAGGACCCGCCCGGTCCCTCCGCTATCGAGGTACCTAAAAGGTAAGGGGTGAGCTAACCATCCCATTGAAGGGATAAAACATATCACATGTGAGCAACATAACATATACCACATGTATGAAATAGAGTAAACATCATAATATAAAGAATGTTTATATACAGAGTACTCAAATGTACTACTAACCAATGGTCCCATTGACCAGTCCGGGACATCACATCCATAACTCACAATGGCCCTCCAACAACTCCGGTCTCCCTTACCAATACAAACGGGAGACCATACAATACACAACTGCCTCAACCGCCAGAATGCAACGGGGAAACCCGCATCCTCTATGGGGGTCTCAACTGCCAGAGCATAACGGGGAAGCCAATCTCGAAGGTAGGCACCTCAACCGTCGAAACGCAACGGGCATACCCGCATTTCCTATGGGGGTCTCAACCACTGAAGCGTAATGGGGAAGTCCTCCCATCAACCAACATCGTCACATCATCATGACCATATACACATATAAATGGTTCCTCCATTACGACACCCAATGGCACGCTGTCCGTTGCGGGTTACCTCTCCTACCTACACATGTTATCATGATTGTACATAACATATAGACACATTCCAATTTAGTTAACCAAAATCAGTATCATACTCCATCATGTAAATTAATAGCACATAATGAGTTACTTAAAACACACATCTCCATGTCCAACATGTGATTACATTTGCATCTTATACGTAAGCACGCAATGTATCATCAACACCTTCCAAGCATCATATCCAACATCCAACACATATCTTGCTCTCAGCATAAATTTTTCACATATTATAAATAAACACGCAACATGTTATCATTAAGTTCTAAGCATTATATTCGATGTCCAACACATATCTTATTCTCTTCACAAATTCATTCACATGTTATACTTAAATACACACTATGTTACCAAAGTTTCAACATCATGTTCGGTATCCATTCGTCCGATCAAAATTTCTCATTAATCGCATATTGTTGACATGAGTACACCCAAATGGGACCCTTGCCATAGATTCATTCAACAGTTCCCTTACCGAGTGACTTAATAAACAAAGAGCTCCATTCAAGTCACTCCATGTCCAGGGTTAAGGGTTAAATAGATGCGAATGCATGCTAAAACTATGATAATTCCCCTCACAGTGTGTGTGGAGTCGAAAATCCGAGGCGAGCAAGCGGCTTAAAGGGAGCTCAGTCTGTTGAAACAAGGAAGAATGAATAAGTAAATAAAGTAAAAAAGGCTAAAACGAGACCGGACTGAAAATGAGCCCAGACAGTGCTAAGCTCGAAACGAGCCGAACTGGGAAGGGCCAAGCCGGAAAACGGGCTCTGAAAATGGGTTGGACTTGAAAATTGGGTCGAGGTGGGCCGGGCCAAAGAGTTGGCCCTGCCAAAAGTGGACGGGACAAGGTCTGGGCCTGGCTGGGCCGGACCTAACTAGGCCAGGTCCGAATGAGCCTGTTGGGTCAGGTCTGGGCCAATGGTCCAAACAGTTGGGTCACAACCCAAGCCCAAGGGCTGGGTCAACCCAAGGCCCAGCTGAATCGACTCAGAACTCGTTGAGTCGACTCAATCACTCGACTGAGTCAAAAAAGAGGAAAAAGAGAAGGGAAAACCAGGAAAATCTGAGAAAACCGAAGAAAACAAGGGAAAACTACAAAAAACTAGGAGAAAATGAGGAAAACAAAGAAAAGCCGTGGAAAATCAAAGGGAAAAGTCGAGAGAGAAGAAGGGGAAAGATGAACAAGAAGATAGATACCTAGAAACAACGAGAGAAGGGTGAGAGGGGCAAAATCCGGTGGCTGCCAGCGAAGAAATCAGATCTAGACGGCATTGGGCTCGAAGGTTGCTCGTTTAACTGAGAGAGGGAAGATGGAAGTGAGTAAGGGAGGAAGGAGAAAAAGAAGAAGAAGAGAGAAGTCGAGAAAGAGAAGAAGCTAGGTGGTGGCGGCGGCTGCTTGGTCAAGTTTTTTTTTTTTTTGGTTCCCACAAAGAGGGAAAGGAGAGAGATCGAAACCGAGAGAGTGGATGGGGAGTTGCGGCGCAGGTAGCTAGATGCTACAGTGCCGCAAATAAGGCTTTTAAGAGAGGGGTGTTTAGAGGGTTAGGGTTTATGCCCTCCCCCTCATATTTTTTTTTTAATAAAATCATTTTTTTTAAATAATTCATTTTTAAAAGAAATAAATATAATGTGATCGAAAACCCGAAAAATCTCGAAAGTTGAGTGTCAAGCGAGAAAACGTGTGATTTTTCCAAAAAAAAATTTGGCAAACATACAATAATTATAAAATTACCAAAAAGTCCTTCGACTTCCTGAAGTCGAAATCAGGTGAACTGGGGCCCACCACAGAGTCCACAACACCCTCAATGCTACCAAAGTACTAAAAACAACTCGGAGAACCACAAAACTCTTTAAGACCCTGAAATATCGGGTTGGGTCATTGCATTGCATGTGCCATAGCCTGGAATACTATACCTCAGACTGTACCCACCCTGCAGGTGTCATAGCGTGGAACGACACACCTCAGACTGTACCCACCATGCATGTGTCATAGCCTGGAATATCATACCTCAAGCTGTAGCCACCTACAGGTGTCATAGCTTGGAATACCACACCTCATACTATATCCACGCTACAGGTTGTCATAGCTTGGTATGTGCATCACAACTGTGACCAACCCAACCACCCCCGACTCCTCATCAAACCCATGCGTTCGACCAACTGGTTCCACAGGTTGCACCTCATCCCCTAACCTGAACATGGGTGGAACACCCTCAACCCCCAATAATCATGTGGGCGGACCACTCAACCCAGCATACCACCCGTGGTGCCTCATCTGTCACGCACTCTAGTTCCGTGTCTGCAATGACCTCTACATCTGCATTGGGCGAACTAGTGTTTGACAAGAGTTTCCCTGAAGTATCCAGGACCACCTCACCACCTGTCCCTCTTGGGACTGCCCATGGGCTTGTCCGAAGATCACAATGATATGACTAGTGTGTACTTCAAAGAAAAGTAGCATTTAAAATTTAGGAAGCCAAAATCACAACAAGGTGTGACAAGGCATGACATTGTCATTGGTGATTTTGAAGACAGTGGATCTTAATGACTGCTAAAGGGGTCTATCCTTTGCTATAAGTGTAATGGCCCAGGTCAACAAAATGGTTATGGGAATAAGAGGACATATGAATCATATGATTTTACGATTTTCGATTCACGATTCACACCTTTAGAACAATTTCGATAGGAATTAAGTTTGATAACATGGGTAAAATTGGAGAATGCCATACACTTAGAGCATTGAGAATATTTGTAAAATTCCATACTCATAAGGTGTGTGATAATATGTTTGAGTGAATGTTGCCTTGTGCACATTCCAATGTATAGTTGGATAGGGTTATGATTTGACCTCTTTATACCTATGTGTGATTGATGTGAATATATTGTATCAGATACATATGTATGAGTTTCCCAATTTCCCTATGATTAGATGTTTACTATAATTGAGAATTCATAGATTTGTGATGTGTTAAAGTATGATAGAATGTGTGATAAATCAAGATTGCCAAAGATGTGTAATGTAGGGCCTTGATAACCTTTTCATACTTATGTATGGTTATGAGTAATGTATGTATCAAATGAATTCTCGTGATTGCGATTGGAATTCTTAGATGGGTAACTCATATAATAAGCATGATGAATGTGTTTTATGCCATGCTTGGATTATATGATGATGTGTACATCACTAGTGAGTACGTATGTTGATAATGGTTGTAGTGGATCGACCTAACCATGTGTAGAATGAATTTCTATGATTTGAAGAGGAACTTGGTAAAGGATTAGACTAAGTGATATGAGTGAGTTAAGATCAAGTATATTAGAACCCAAGGGGGTTAACTTGTGCTACAATAGGGATGTGCTAGCTTGATTGAAAATGCATAGAATGCAATGTAAATGCTAAGAGAGCCTTGTTTGATTTCCCCAAAGTAAAAGTATGATCACTCCCCAATGTCAACCCAAATATGAAAATAATGAACTAAGGTTGATCTGATCCACTATGTGGTACGTAGGCAACTGAGAACATTATGCCTCAGCTCGATTAAAAGATGCATTGTGTAGTCCATTTATATTAAGGATAATATAAGATGTTGAGCAAATGTGAAGGGTAGAAAGGGATTGGTGGGATATACCTTCCATAATATAGACCCTAGTGCTAGATGTTGGATCCCTCGAAGGCGATCCGAAGAGGTTATGATGCCTTTGGAGTTTCAATATAATAAGACATATATGTTTGTTACTCGAGTAAAGCCTAGAGTGGCTAGAGAACTGTGAAAATTCTTAAGATGGATAGATGAGGACTTTGGCATTGAGATGTATGTGACTAGGTCACTTGATTATATTGAGACGTGGTATGGGTACGTCCCTCACGTGATGATTATATTGAGACGTGGTATGGGTGTGTCCTTCACGTGATATTGATGATTGAGACATGGTATAGGTGCGTCCCTCACGTGATATTGATTATATTGTGGCGTGGTATGGGTGCGCCCCTCATGTGATTTTGATGATTGAGACGTGGTATGGGTGCATCCCTCACGTGATATTGATTATATTGATGCGTGATATAGGTGCGTCCCTCACGTGATATTGATGATTGAGACATGGAATGGATATATCCCTTACGTGATATTGATAACGTTATGCCTCAGTCCATTGAAAAAGGAAACGTAGATCATTGTGTCTCAACTTTGTATAGTTAAAAGGATGAGATAAGTACATAGATTCCATGAGTAAGTCCTAGAGTAGCCGTGAGACCGTGGGAGCCTCGATATGAACATATGGAGTCTGTGGCATTGAGATGTATATGTGACTTGGTCACTTAATATTGAGACGTGGTATGAGTACATCCCTCACGTGATTATGATGGTTGACTGACCATTCCAGAGAGATATTCGGGACGGTGGGGTTGGCTATGGAGCCTTGGTCACGTAGGGTTGTCGTCAAGGAGTAAGTCCCTCACATGCTACGCGCTGGAGGGTGCTCTCACGGATATTTAGTACACTTGATGTGCGTTGATGTGCAGAGTTAGATACTATTTTACCACATGAGGGTGGTGCTAGCTTCGTTAGACGTGGTGCGACGTCTTTAGAGCTTGACTGAATCACCCATGAGGTGAAGGAATGCAGAGCGAGGTAGACTTGATCACGCCAGTCGAGGGTCTCTCACTTAGTAAGTCATGGGCCTTAAGTCTTGCTAGGAGTCGTGGTATATTTATGATATGATATGATGATTTGATATTGTTGTCACAGTCACGTAGTGATTAATTCGATTGTTGTTCCTACGGATAGAAGATCTTATGGTAGATGATGTGCCCCTGAATTAGTTATGCCCATGGATGGATTATACTCATGGAGGAATTATATTCATGGATGGTTTATACCCATGAATAAATTATACTCATAGATAGAATGTTAACAGGGATGGATGTGTATACCCATGGATGATATTTCCCATGGTGGTTTGGATTCATGCCCAGATGTTGGTCTTATGGTAGACTTATTGGTTTCATAGTAGACATATTGGTCTATGTTAAACATGTTGCTCCCATGGTAGACCTGTTGGTCTCATATTAGATATATTGGTCTTATGTTAGACATGTTACTCCCATGGTAGACATATTGGCATTATGGTGGACATGTTGGTCCAATAGTAGACATATTGGTCTTATGTTAGACATGTTGGTCCCATGGTAGACGTATTGGTATTATGGTGAACATGTTTGTCCCATAATAGACGTATTGGTCTTATGTTAGACCTGTTGGTCCTATGATAGACATATTGGTTTTACGAATATATGAGTTATGCCCATGGATGGATTATACCCATGGAGTGATTATATTCATGGATGGTTATTACCCATGGATAGATGATACTCACAGATGGAGAGTTAGCGGGGATGGATGACGAATCCCATGGATGTTGTTCCCATGGTAGACATATTGGATTCAAGCCTAGATATTGATTATATAGTGGGCATATTAACCCCATGATAAATATAGTGGTCCCATGGTAGACGTATTGGTCTCATGGTGGACGTAACGATTCTATGGATAGATATTATTTTCTCATGGAGGGCTTTATGACCATGGATGAGTATTGTATACCAAGGATAGATATTCCCACGAAAACATTGATTCCATAGAGGATTGGACTCATATTTAAAGTATTGCCTCCGATGCAGGATGTATTTATGTTTGGGTATAGGTCCCATGGTTGAGGTTTATCCCATGTGTGACATTGACCCCATGGTTGACTGTGTTCCCATGGTTGGTATATACTCGTGATAGATGAGATCTATTTCATTGATGAGACCCACGATAGGGTAATTAGAATGTCTTGATGTGACATCATGAATAACACGAGGTTAGTGCCATGAAATAAATGAATTGAGAACTATACAGGATCTGATCTCCATTAGAGTACATAGGTAGTTGATAATTCAGTTCGATCAAATCAAGGGTCCAATAAGTCCTTGGATCCGTAAGGATCTCGCAATACGTGTAGGTGTCGCATGTTTGGAGTATGAGTTGTGGATGCTTCAGAATTGAAAAAAAAAATATATTATTGTTTCTCACGTGTCCGTTGGGTCGGACCGTGACAATAAGTTTGTTCCAACTTAGGTTTAACCTTGCTTATGTATTCTAGGTGCTTTCTTTCCTATCTCAGTTTTGGCTTGTCTTTTGGACTTTTTTGTTGTACATTGTTTCTCTCATTCTTAATAAATATTATCACCATTCAAAAATAAAAATTGTAAGAAGCTAGAGGCTAGTGCCAGTTACAAAACCCAGAATCTACAATTCCTAGTAATCCAATGCAATAACTGATTGCAACTGCATATTAGCAGAATAATAAGTACCAACACTTCCCAAATAACTGACATACCACTGATAAAAAAGAGTTGGCCTAATAAAAGCATAATAATGCCCTCCAGGTACCCCACCCACAACGACATGTACCTATATCGCGCACAGGCACCCACATGTGCCTGATGCACAAACATATAGAAACTCAGGGTTTTTTGGAAGTGGTAAGTGTATGTATGTTAAAACAAAAAAAAAAAAACAAATTTTGAAAGGTGCAGGCTAAATGCATCTTTTGGTCTTCTGCCTTCAAGGAGTTTTAAGGAATCCAACTGTAATACCCTGACCTAGATTAGGCATAGTTTAGCCTAATAAATCTTGTTTGGACCGTTAATCTCGAAGATTACGGTTAGGGCTTTGTGAAAAGCCCAAGTGTGGTCCAATCCGAGCTTGAAAGCTCAGTGATCCAGCTCGTCCAGTTGGAGGGGCAAAATAGTAATTTACCGCTTATTGTTATTATTTTATTAATTGTGTTATTGTGTGATTATTATTAAATGATATTATTCTCCTTAATCAATGATTTCTATTTCTGATTTTAAAATAATTTTATTTTCAGAAAATAGTATTTAAAACCACCCATCAAAAACCTCGAAAGGGAGAAATAATATTTTAAATGGTTTGGAAATGAGATAATTTTTTAAACAAGTGTAGCGTGTTAGACCATTTTAGTATGGTCTAGTTTATTCTTTCAAAATCCAAAAATGAAGACTTTAAATTGTTTTATTTAACACAAGTTAAATCGCGTAAATAGTGTTAAATTGTGGTTTTTATTTAAATCAATGGGTTTGGTGAATTTTAAATCTCTAAATTTTTATGGTGATTAGAGTTTTTAAAACCCAACTTATCTATTAGATTGGATTAAAAAATTTGAGCTTTTAAAATCATGTTTTTAGTTAAAAATCAGATTTTTATCAAATAAATTTGCAAAACTGAAATTTTTAGAGGACTTATCTGCAACCAACTACCGAACAGTGGTTACAATGTTCGGGACGTCGGCAACAGCTGCATGTAGTGGCCAATGGCCTCCACCCTTTGATCAGATCTTCTATAAATTGGGCATCTCTTCAGCTGATCAAACTCCCTCAGATTTTTCTATCTCCCTCAGTCACTCAACTCTCTGATTCTCAGACCAACTCCCTCTCTCTCGGCCTCTCTGTTTTCCCAGTTTTGCTTAAACCGTAACTTAAAGGAAGATTTTCAAAAGTTGGATTTTCAACCCAGGAACTCGAGTGAAGGTAACCACTGTGTTACTCTTTCAATTTCAGTCGGTTTAGAATCAAGAAAAACCAAATTTGGCTAAGTTTTGAGTGTTTAAAACCAGTTTGAAGTTTAAGAAAAACTATGGGTTTTCTTGTACCAGTGCGCTTTTCGTTTTAAAATCGGTTAGCCTAATCAGTGTTAAAGTTTCAAACCACTCCCTATGGAAAGAGGACTCACTGAGGAGTCCATCTGACTGGTTAGATGTGAAAATCGAATCCGGGAAACCCACTGTTTCCAGATTCATATTTCATGCAGTGTCTTCCCATCACTGTCTGTTGTTGCAGACAGTGGAGGAAGACGACTCGGACGGTCTGAGAGTCGAGCTTGGACGGTCCGAGGGTCAGCCCTTCGGATGGACCGAGAGGAAGCCCTTCGGACGTTCTGAGCTTCACCTGAAGCCCGAAGCGTCCGAGGCAAGTTTAACTCGCCCGGATGTTCCCAGCAGAGTTCGGAATGACTGAACCCCACTCGGACGATCCAAGCTTCACTCGGCATGTTCCGAGACACACAGACCCACCGAGACCTGTTTTTCAGATTTTTCAGTTCGGAAGGACCTTAGGATGATCCGAGACCCGATCTTCGGACGATCCGAAGTCAGACCCAAGGTCCGAAGTCAGTGACTAGCTTAGGCAGTGGTTCGGATGATCCGAAGCCACAGTCCCTGGTTCCGAGGGACACAGTTTTTGAATATCAAATCTTGTTTGATTGTTGATGCATGTGATGTTTATGCCCTCAATAATTAAAATTGCTACTAACCCTCTTCTCTTATTACTATAGTGTATCTACTATTGTATTCACTTCCAGGCCGACTCTATTGGTCGGGCACTGAGTGATTTCACTTCTAAGTCGACGCTATATTTATCGGGCACTGAGTGATCTCGAGGTCTTAGTCAACATGTCAAATCTTGTCCTATTTAGAAGATAATCGAGAAGTGACCTGAGTATCTAGACCTAACTCAATAAGTCAATCTGGTCATGCCCAAAAGACAATATGAGTTTTAGACTGAGCACCTTACTATTACTATACTATGGATTGTTGTAACTTAAAATGGTTAGAAACCAAGTAGGAGACTCAATTTCATATACCTTAGAGATTTTTGGGAAAAAACAAGTATGGTTTTGAAATACTACTTGTGTGTATGCATTTAATGCTATGTATATTGACCTGTTAATGATTATGCACTTGTTTGCTTGTTGAACAAAGACCGCGATACCACACATTTTCTGTGAGGGAACTTAACTTTGCAGTAGGTGTAAACAGGTTTTGATAAGATGGAACTTGAGCAATAAGTGGTTTCAAGTTTGATGAACCCACTCATGTGCCTAGACATGATGCACTGTTGTAAGAAGTGCTTATGGCAATTGTGAATGCTGATGCTAATCATATGGAATGTGTAATACTGCTTCCACGTACCCTTGACTATTGAACCAATATCGACCATGTGTATGAGATGGTTTACGTCTACTGGACCATGGGTGTCGACAGTTGCTGATTTGAGGAGTGTCAGTATCGGCCATGTGAGGGCCAAAGATGTACTTGCAAGGATGTGTTTTGACCTTGTCAGGACTTAATACGATGGTCTCAGCGTAGTATGTAGGCATTACGTTTGATGACAGTAGTATTGGAAGAGATGATGAAATATGGAAATGATGATGAGATTATACTTGAATTTATTTTCAAGCATGAGATATTATATTACAACTGTTGATTATTTACTAACCTGATGTTTACTGCACTGCTATATTTCTTTCACTGGGCTAGTTAGCTCACCTCACTCACCTTTCAGGAGATGAATCCAAGGAGGAGAACCCTCTGTTTGAAGCTTAGGGTGGATAAGCTGCGGAGTTGTTTTGGGATTCCCACTGAGGGGAATTCCCTCATCTTTTCTTTTTGGTTCTTGGAAACCTTTGTTTTTTTAAAGTACCGTGTGTGGTACTTAGTTTGCGTTAATATGATGTATTAAACTATCATGCGACTGTAGTTATTCTGATGATTATAATAATAATTCATGGTTGGAATTATGTGTTAATGATTGTGTCTCTTTGGGGTAGACTTATGGTATTTATTTGAATCCACATGTTGAGATCATGTGTGACCTTCGGGCCCAACCGTTGATCCAGCCCAGTTAGAATAATTGAGTTAGTTTAGTTTCCAAAAAAAAAAAAAAATCAGTCGCATTCCAAACCCACCTTCAGGTCGGGGTGTGACACCAACAGTCATTTATTTCAAGTCTGGAAAGAAACATCAGCATCAGCTGGTCTCTACGGTTGATTTTGTGTGTTTTTCACTTTTTCTGCCATTGTATGTTTCTTGTTAACCTTTTTATTATCTCCTTGCAGGATTCTCTCGTGCATTTGCTTCTTTTGGGTGAACTTTGTCATTTTGTGCTTTTTTTTTTATACAAGAAACCACCTGCAAGCTCGTGTACCCAGGAGGATCATTTTGTTATACTTTGGCAAATCTCTTGTGCCTGTTTCAATAAATTTAGTTTTTTATGTAAGTATGTACACACATATGTATGAATGTATGTTTGTGTATATAGGTTCACCTGTGCAACATTGCGCGTGCACGACAAAGTGCATGGTTGGAAATTTGGATCCATTCAAAAGGTATTTTCAGAATGATACTTCTCATAAAAAATCAGGTCTATTGGATTTCAAAGGCCATGATTTTCAAGGGTCAAAAAATCAATGGTAAAAATAGAGGAAGTTTGTATAGATTTCAATTCAATAGTGAAATTAACTTAGAAGCAGCAGAGACAAAAAATGGTGATCGCAATGTGGAGTATGTATGTCTTTGTTGGTATAACACCCACAACCCCAAGAACCATAATGCATCCAAACTTTATGCATACTAGTAGCTTGATAACCAAACCAAGAGCATCTTTTTCATCCATTGCACAACCCCCAAGACATTCTCTAACAATCCCACAAACTATCACCCTACCAACCTGACCCCTAGCCTGAGTTAGATTGACCGTAAACCCCCTTTTTTGGGCACAAACATATAGAAATAAGCAAGATATCTTCCTTTTTTTTAAAAAGAAAAGTGTTTGGTGTTGATCCAACATATTGTATGATCTTGTGGTTTTGAGCACTGATGCAAGATATGTCTCTCACCTCAAGTTGACCCAACCAGAATGCGTCAATTCAAAACACAGCCCTCCCTCTCCCTCCCCCCCCCCCCACCTCTTGTTTTTAAAAAAAAAAAACACTAAAAGCCCATTAAGGCTTGTTGTTGGGCCTTTAAGCCTGTTATTTTTTACATATCCTTTTTGTTTTATAAATTGGATGAATAATTAAAGACAGAACATGTTTTAAAATTTCATCTCAAAATTAATTTCTAGTTGTCTTAATGGTCGAAATCACTAGGTATCATCTTTTGAAGGACGTCCACCAAACTTTGGCTATCAAGATGAAGTGTCTAGAAAAGAGTTTTGAACTGAAATTTTAACTAGTAATAGGTATTTATGTATACTATCAATCTATATGGTTAAATTTAAGTTACAAAACACAAACTTTTAAACAAACAAAAAATAGGTGCACTAAGTGGTAGGTTTGGGTATAAGAGTGTTATCCGTAATTTTGTCATGATGGCCACTTGGTGCACTAAGTGACACATTTGGTTACCCTCGGTTTATCGAGATGGCCACTTCAGTGGTAGTTGTCTGATCCTCGACTTTGTCGGGATGGCCACTTCGGTGGTAGTTTAGTTATCCATGACTAATCACGATGGCCAACACTTGGTGGAAGGTTAGTTACCCTCAACTTTGTTGGGATGGCCACCTCGGTGGTAGTTGTATTATCCGTGACTTGGTCACGATGGCCACCAAGTGTTGGAAAAGGAGTTTGTACGTTGGGATGTGTTGAGTTGCATTGAGCGTTGTGTATTAGCATTGAGCATAAAGAATCATTAAATCATTAATGTGAATTTATTATGCTTTAATTATTCAGAGAATATGTAATGTGATGGAAGAATAAATACATTATGTATGTGCTATTATTTTCTTCATTGGTCTTGGAACTCATATCTCTTACATTACAGGAAATCATGTGGAATTAAGTCTCGATAAAACTCAAAATTAGGTATGAAGGACAAAATGTTTTTGTTTTTGAAAGGTAACTACATTAAATCAAAAGGGAATACAAAGAAGATAACTCAGGTCAAGAGAAGGTTGACTGTAATTGGAACCTCTCGAATGTCATTCGTTCAAATGATCCTAAGTGATCATTCGAACAAATGAATATATATGCATTCACTCGTCCGAACATACGCAATTTGCACTGATCTGTTCGTTCGGATGAGTTAAAATGCATGAGTAGAGATAAAAAAAATCAGGTGTCTATATAGCCCGCCTAAAATAAGAATATTTTACTTCCATAACACCTTTTATGCTTTTGGGACAATCGATGTACGTAGCACTTTAATTTTCAACCCTCCATCTATCATCCATTCACAATTGCCTCCATCTCACAGTTCCAATAGTAACGTCAGCAAAGTGCAACACCTATTTAATTCACATCACTTCTGTCTTTGTTGTTCTCCAAATTTAAAGCCCATTTGCACATGTTGAATGCATGTTCTTCAAAAATTGACCATTTTTCATTTTATTTTTTATTTTTAAGAATATGATTAGGTGATGTTATTAAAATAAATTTTTTTGTTATATATCCAAATGATTTTTCGGGGAATCTATCACCACTTTATCATGATCATCATTTTACATAAATACCATTATTATTAACACTGTAACCATATAAATTAAGAAATAATCCAACTTATTCAAGTTTCTATTGAATATGATAAGACTTATGAGACATGTACAGAACTTATTCAGGTTTTTTTGGAATAGGCTAAATGACTAAAAAACAAGATAGGCTTCATGGCTTTACCTTAGAAGCCCAACCATTCTAATTTGTTAGACAACCTCAAAAAATAGCCTCAAGTCCTACTGGCTATTTGTCATAGGCATTTAAATTGGAATTGAAGGGTAATATTAACAAGAGGAGAACCATTCACATTCTGCCATTGTATGAAAGGTTTAAGAGTTTACTATAGTATTGATTTTTGTTAAGTTTCTAATAAAAGATGACCTCTAGGGCCACTAATTCCCACCACAAGATATTAATCTGTAACTACATTCTTCAGTAATTTGATGAAGTCGAAGTTATGGTTGCTCAAGGACATAGACCCAACTCAAGTTCGGTTTATAGTGTGGGCCTGTGGTTCATTTGACCCACCAAATATAAGTGAGATTTGTGAATGCAATTGATTGTCAAAACATAGAAATAAAAACCAATCATACATGACTTTGATTGTTATCTAATTCACAAACCTTTCAATATTCATGCGGCTCTGATCCTATCGCAATCCATGGGTCAAAATAAAAGTTTTTCACATGAGATCGTATCGGCATATTGGGTTTCTAAATATATAATGGAATCTCAATATAGACCTGGAAAAAGGTGACTCAACCCAGTTATTCAAATCGAACATGAGCATTTTAAATAAGTATGAGTTTAAAGTTTTGAGATCTGAACTGACTAACCACTTATTAAACAGGAAAATAATGGGTTGAGAGTTGTTGACACGAATCTGAACTCAACCTAACATATTGCCAAATCTACTTTGAAGTAGAGTTGTCAAAATTTGACCCAACCCGATTACCCAAACTGAATCCGAGCATTTTAAATGGGTATGGGTTTAAAATTCTGTGACCCGAATATGAAATAGACCCAACCCAACTAATCCGTTTAATAAATAAGTAATGGGTGGAAGATTGTTGACCCAAATTTGGATAAGACCTGACGTGAGCGATTGCCAGGTCTATCTCGATACAATGAAAGTGGTATCAAAACAAACTTTTGGGCCAAGGGAGAGAACAGATGGGCTCGAACCTTATTAGTCCAACTTGGCCCATATGGCCTAGCAACTGGACAGTATAACATTTGTCAATGGCTAGGATTGCACAATCTATGCAATTTGAATTTCTCATCTGGCCCAGTTTGGCTGGCTTGGACTCATCGTTCAAGCTTCCTAAGTAATGGAATAATAAAAGCTCACATTATTAAGTGGGCTTGGCTCAGATCTCCTTTTAGCCCAATGGTTTGAAGCTAAGATTGTTCATGGACTTTGTGTTGGGCCGATACAATGAGTATGAAGTGAAACAAGCCTCACTCATCCCTACTTGGCAAACATTTAATTTTTTATTAAAAATGATATAATTTTTTATTTATTTTTTGAACAATCAATGATCAAAATAGTTTAAACTACATTCGGCCATGATCTAATGGCCTTAAAGCCTTAAACAATTATGATGTAGTCACAAACATGTGGAAACGACTTAGCTTTCAATGGACATTAGTTGATATGCAATTTATCAATCAATTTTATGAACTATAAGCGTAACTAGACTCATGTTTGCCTCCTAAACTCTTCTTACAAACTCAACTCACAAGGAAATCTAAGAATTTTAACTTTTGAGCAGAACTAAGTGAAAAGTACGGGTGTAAACGAACCTGGATTCGGCTCGCGGACTGTCCGGCCCGGCCCGATAAATAAGCAAATAGGCAGGATTCTAAAGTCCACAGACTCAGATTCGGACAGTCCATTTAAACTCGGACGGGCCGCGGACAGTCCACGGACGGTCCACAAGCCCGTCGGACTCTTTACGGATCGACTCTAAACGATGCTAAGTGTTTTTCTTTTGCATTTCTTCTGCGATAAACGAATGCCTTTTAGTTTAGGGTTTCTTCCGCATATTCGAATAAAAAATCCCTGGTTTTCTCACGCAGCCGCTCTTTCTCGCGCTTCTCTCTCTCACGCAGCCGCTCTCTCTCGCACTTCTCTCTCTCGTTCTTCCTTTCACGCCGCCGCTCTCTCGATCTCAATCTCCCCTCTCTCGCCGTCACTCTCGGTGGCTCTCTCTATCTCTTCCACCATGGCTAAGCCCAAATCTGATTGCTGCTAATCCGATTTACCAAATCCATCCCATCGATTGTAGTTTTTCTTAATTCCAGAGATGTTTATGGAGCTTGGGAGCAATATCTTGGTCTTGGCTTTTTCTTGAAGATTGAAAAGAGTAGAGCCTCTGTATGTTGATTGCAGATGAGTTTTTAGGTATTATAGTAAGATTTTCACTTCCTTTGTCTTCTAGTTTAGTTTTTATTCTCACCATTATTGAGAAATTGAAAGGACTATTTGAATGTGAAATGGTTTGGATAATAGTAGCAAAACAAGAAACACTTATTTTTTCTTCTTTGCCTCTTCTCTTCTATCGTCACCCTTTTTCTTGGCTTTCTCATTTTTTCCATATGAGGATTCAACTGAAGCTGTTGTGTTGAACCTTGAGTGGGTTTTGAATCCTAGTTGCAGAGGTAGACAAGATCCAACAAATTAACCCAAAATGATTTTTCCCCTTTTCTGCGTTTATTGCATTTCGTTCTGTCCCAAATAGTTATTTGATTGATTGAATGCATATATTGCAGTTTACCCAAATCTTCTCAGTGCTTTCCATTTGAGATTCATTTGAAATTTCCTTTTCGTATTAAGACCTTTTTTTTAAAAGATGATTTTGAGCTTGAGCTGTGTTTTTTTAAGAGGTGGAGCAACTAGAACACTCCTCAATGGAAACCATGTCTTCATCTTCTTCTGTCCCTCAAGAAGCTTCCACTTATGATGAAATCTCTGTGCAGCAGAGCCTGCTCCTCTCAGACAGTCTTAAGGTATCTAATCCCCCCTTTCGCTCTTTCTTTCTGTATGTGTAACACAAGCAGCCCAAACTCTCATGGCAGAAATGTTTGGACCTGAACTTGATGTGCATGTTTTATTTATCTAAATTGTAATTTAGATTTGAATATGTTAGAGGATTGGATGACCATGGCCTAAAACAAAATTTGAAAATGATGTAAAGGTATTATTAGACCATGTTGGATGCCAGATCTTTCTTCTCTTTGCTGCTTCTTCTTCTTGGTACTTCTTTTTTTCTTTATTTAATGAAATGCTGTAAATGTTATTATGGATCTTTTCGAAGCTCTAGTTTTAAGCAAGATTTTCTATGTATTTTCTGGTTAATGTCAATGAATGCGCCGAAATTCATTGCTTATTCAAGATCAATTTCGTAATCAGTTTCCCTTAGAACCTTGTAGACATGATGAAAAGATAAAGGTTGGGTTGGAAACAGAGCATGGGGCATTTGCTTCTTTGTGTAGAATCCAACATTCCCTGCTCATGGCCATTCATGATCATCCCAAGTTCCTTCTTTTTAAAGTAGGATATAGTAAATAAAAGTAAGTAGCTGTTGTCAATCTCAAGAGAAGAGATTGAGATTGGTGTGATGTGTGCAATTGAATAGAATCTTTGTTGGGCTGTTTATTTATTTATTTGTTTGTTGAAGAGGAATTGATTACTCTATGGATTCCACAAATAGATCAACTCACATCAGCATTCTCACACACGGTCTATATACAATGGACCTAAATGATGCACCTTTCAAGCTCAAGGAGGAACATCTAGCTAGGCTCAAGGCCCTTTCCACAACTGGTACTTATTTAATGCATATTTTTTCTCTGTGCTTTCCAGAACTGGTATTTATTTCCTGCATATTGATTTTTGCTACCTGTGAGGGTGCTAAATGCAGTATTTTTCCATGTTTATCCTTATTCTTTTCAACTCATGTAATATTTTTATGCATATATTGCAAAAAATAAAAATGGGTTTGGATATTGAGCTAAACTATTTGTTAAAGAGAATATTAACGTGTGGAAAATTCAGACACAGTCCTACTAAAACCCCCACGGATGAGCCCACCACTCTTGATTAAAAGATGCCTTTTATTGAATTGGCTTTGTTTGCATCCCCCTGTTATATTCAATTATATTAGATTAGGGTTTGTTTTGATGTACTTTTAATTTTTAATGCTCTTGTTTGGATTTTTAGTCTTTCTTCTCATTTCTTGATAAGTCCTTTGTTATGTGATTATTACATTCTTTGTGTGTTTCTTGGGCATTTTGGAATCACTATCTTAAGGATTGGTGAGGCTCTAGTCCCCTTGGTAGGGGAATGTTTTACAGAAAATGGTAACTCTTCTATGTGCTACTATTTTACTATGTACATTTCCAAACCTGCACAAAAATATTCATGTTCTTCTTTTCTCTATTGCTTCTACACTTATTCCTTATTGTATTTTTTTTATTTGTGCTTTTTCACCTTATAGTTTATGAATCACTCCAGCAAATTGAGATCTTGGTTGAGTATTTTGGTCATTTAATAAATGGGTTGACTCTTCTTGAACCCATTTATGGGGGTATAGCCTGAAATGTTTGTTGGGTATCACTCGTATAACTCTTTGATGGTAGCAATACACTATCTAAGAATGGTAAATGGTTTAATTGGGAAATTAAAGAAATAAAGTAAATGATTTAACTGGGAAATTAAAGAAATAAATGATACTATAGTTGTGTAAATGATACCAATCTCTATTTCTGTAATCCAACTTTTATTATGAGACACTTCTGTATCATAATTTTTTTTTATATTTATGATTGCTTGTTGGATATTTTATTTTAATATTTCATATTAATGTACTCTTACTTGTTCATGGGTTGTTTTTCGTATATTGTATCGTTAATGTGTTTTTTTTTTTTTTCACTTGCTTTCTCAGGTCTTGAGTTAGTTTATAAATGTTATCTCTGAATTTGGAAAGCCATCATGGAAGAGATGCATCAAGAAGAGGCGAAATAGAGCAAGAGAGACCCATTTTATATTTCTATTTAATTTTTTTTTTTTGGTATTAAGGGTAAT
Organism: Chimonanthus salicifolius; assembly: GCA_013350335.1. Lineage (NCBI taxonomy): Eukaryota > Viridiplantae > Streptophyta > Magnoliopsida > Laurales > Calycanthaceae > Chimonanthus > Chimonanthus salicifolius. The sequence continues at coordinate 54,469,604 of CM023535.1, read as the reverse complement.
AAGCCCAATTTAAACTTTTTATATTTTCAATTCTTAGTAGTCTTTTTTTTAATGCTTTATTTAATGCTAGTAGCAATAGTGGTAAGAAGTTCAAAATTTCACTAATGTAGTACATGTGAAATATTGATTTAATTTTTAATTAAGTGTATTTAGCTTAGGTAACAAAAAATTTAAGTTAAAAATGGATAATGGGTCTATTAGCATAAATTTTCAAGTTAAAAAATGGATGTTGAACTTGTTAGTACCAACTTTTAAATTTAAAAATGGATATTGAGTTCAGTTACATAAAAATTAAATTAAATTATTTTTTTTTGATATAGGGTCTGGAAGCATCAAAGCAGGAACTAGGGCCTAAATGGATGAAACAGATAAACGGACCCTTATCAGGCCGCGGACGGTCCGACAGCCCTATTGGACCAGGCCAGATTCAAGAGTAATCGGATCCTGTATTATCGAGTCGGGCTGCAGACAGTCCGATTATCTTATCGGGCGAGCCGGATCTTTCCTGGCAGGGCCGGATCTGGGTCCAGTTTACAGTCCTAGTGAAAACCAAGTGACTTAGATCAATATAGTTGAATTGAGTCAAGACTTTCTTAAGACTGTTTTTGGATGAGAGATAAATTTTACAAGATTATTCGGGGAATTATAAATACCTCTTAGGAAGAAAGAACTTTCAAAAGTGAGAGGAAAAGAATAAAATTTTGATTTTTTACTATTACCCTTCCATTACTAAACAAGGATACCCCATTTAAATGCAGCCTAAGCTCCTAGAAATTATTGCATGCGTTCTTCTATAGTTCTATTACATGAAGTTAGCACAGAGCTTATCCTTAAGAGTTATTTTCTTGTTTATGGACTATTTTGCCTCTGCTCAAATGAAATTTTCTCAATTAAATCTTATTTTATAATCGAAATACCATTTCACATGAAACCCAAAATTTCTCCACGTTAAAAATTCAAAAATTCAAATTTTCACTTTTAAGTCATGCATTGAAAATATTACGAATTTTGAAAAACAAAGAAGATGTATATAACAAATTAAAGTCAAATATCATTCCCAATGAGTAAAATCTCATAATTAAGGCTAATGATATGGACACTACGCAATTTTACAATGAGAATACCATTTTTATAACATGACAAATTAACTGTGGTAGCACCTGCATTTAAATGATGGGTTTGGGGGTCCTCAAGTTAAACTAACCTACTGAATGTCTCGTGTTTCTCCTTTCCACTACAATGACCCTTTGCCCCTGATTTAACAAAAAAAAAAAAAAAAACCCTTTGAATACATGTTTGATTGTTGTAAATATGTTCATGCATATGTTCATGCCTCTTAAAGCACTCGACTTATCTTCGAATTATTTGAGCCTCTTTACTCAATTCTAAAAGAAATAGCCCTTTGGAGTAACCATTACTCTAGCCCCTTTGGATTCATGTAAACTGCATTATATCTAGTTAAGCTCCAAATTAACAACAGTTACTGATTCCAGCTCTCTAATGAATGACATTAATTAGACAATTATCTAAATTAAACAAAGATGATAATTTAAGGTAAAACTGATGGGCTCAAAGCCAAACCCACATTATTCCTTCAAAGTGCCAGTCTTGAAGCTTGTATTGAGACCAACAAGACTATCAGTGGCAAAATTCCACGTGTCCTATTCATTAACAACTCTAAACAGCGCTAAGTATACTTTTTGAGGTTATTTTGTATATATCATATACATTATCATCATTGTTAACCAATAATTCTACCTTATAAAAAAGTGAAATAACTTCTTAATCCTTCCTCCTTTTCCTCCTTTTTTTTGTTTGAAGGGTCATTGTAAAAATAGATTATAGTTGAGGGCTATGATGACTTAAAATATTTTCAATTTTTTTAAGCACCCGCAAGAGTAGAGAACTAACTAGGGCTGCTTTTAGATGGGGGTAAGAGGGGGTAACCCCCCATTACCCCTTGGTACCCTCGTTTGGTAATAAGAGGATAAGGGTAAAAATTTGAAAATTTACCCCTCTCGTCCTATTTTTAAATACTCCTTTGGAGGTTAGAGTATTCACAATACCCTACCCCTTAATACTCCTTGCCTTCTTCTCTTTATCAATTACTCTCTCGATCCCATTTTAATTGTCTCATTTGAAATATTTGTATGTTTTAAAGAACTCTTTATCTAAGGCTAGCACTCCATGTGATCTGATATATTTTCAACACACTTTATACTACTCCAATATAAATGAGACAACTATTTTGGGATAATTCCAAAATCCATATAGGACAACTAATTTAGGGACAAAGGGAGTATATATTATAAAATTAAAATCTTTCAAAAACAAAAATATTATATAATTAAAAAAATAATATATTTCAAGTAATTAACAATTTAATTTTGTTTGAAATTTATTTTAAAAATATGATGCATTTGGATGAGGGGTAAATTTTACGAGGGTTACCCTTGAGTATGGGTAACTGTAAGTAGGGGTAAACTGACATATTAACAATTTTATAAGAGTTAATATTTTTTATTAAATATATCTAATATAAATAATAAAAATAAAATTTTATGAAATATAATTGTCAAAATATCCTATTTTTAAGGGGTGATTCTATCGAAATTTTGATAAGGTTTCGAAACTCTAAAAGAGTTTGAGGTTCATCATAATCTCTTTCGGAGACTAGTAATTTATTCTCTTTGAAGTTTATTTTAAAAATGTGTCAACATTTTCAACATAGTGCATTTGGATGAGGGGTAAATTTTACGGGGGTTACCCTTGAGTACAGGTAACTGTAAGAAGGATAATCTAACATAACAATTTTATAAGAATTAATATTTTTAATTAAATTCATATAATATAAAAAGTAAAAATATAATTTTATGAAATATAATTGTCAAAATGTCCTATTTTTAAGAAGTGATTTTATCTAAATTTCGAAAGGGTTTCGAAACTCCGAAAGAGTTTGAAGTTCATGGTAATCTTTTTTAGGGTAATTAGCAATTTATTTTGTTGGATGTTTATTTTAAAAATTTGTCAATATTTTCAACGTGATGCATTTGGTTGAGGGGTAAATTTTGCAGGGGTTACCTGCAATGCCCCAACCCGAAAGTAGGCCCGGAACATCACTGAAATTTTTTTTTTTTTGAAACTAATCTCAAGATTCTAAGTAGGCTGGATTAACGGTTAGGCCCAGAAGCAAAGCCACACATGAGCCCAATAGGTGGACTCAAACATATACCATAAGTCTACCCAAAACAAACACAAATACAAACACATAATTCCATAAATGAATTATTATTACATCACAATCAGAGTAGCTACGAAACACATAACAGTTTAATACATTATATCAACAGAAACTAAGTACCACACACGGTACTTTATAAAAACAAATGGTTCAAGGAACCAAAAGACAAAGATATCGGAATTCCCCTCAGTGGGAATCCCAAGGCAATGCAACAGCTTATCCATCCTAAGCTTCATACGGAGGGTTCTCCTCCTCGGGCACATCTCTTGAAATGTGAGTGGTGTGAGCTAACTAACCCAGTGAAAGAAATATAACAATGAAGTCTAATTAAACATCAAGTTAGTTAAATAATTAACATTTGCAATATGATATCTCATGTTTGACAATAAATTCTCAACATCACTCCATTACTGCTGTCATCCACCGTAACACCTACGTACTGCGCTGAGACCATTGTATTAAGTCCCGACACGGTAAAAATACATCCTTGGAAGTACATCTCCGGCCTTCACATGGCCGATACTCACACTCCTCAAGTCAGCAACTGTCGACACCCCTGGTCCAGTAGACGTAAACCATCTCATACACATGGCCGATATTTGTTCAATAGTCAAGGGCACGTGGAAGTAGTATTATATATCTCATATGACCAATATCATAAACATTTACAATCATCATAATCACTCCTTACAATAGTGCATCATGTCTAGGCACATGGGTGGGTTCATCAAACTTGAAACCACTCATTGCTAAAGATTCATCTCATTAAACCTGTTTATACCTACTGCAAAGTTAAGTTCCCTCATCGAAATTGTGTGGTATCGCAGTCTCTGTTCAACAGGCAAACAAGTGCACAATCAATAGTAGGTCAATATATATATAGCATTCAAATGCATACTTACAAGTAGTATTTCAAAACCATATTGTTTTCCCAAAAATCTCCAAGGTAAATGGAATTGAGTCTCCTACTTGGTTTCTAACCATTTTAAGTTACAATAATCCACAATATATAACAATAATAAGGTGCTCAATCCAAATCTCATATTATCTTCTAGGTATGACCAGATTGACATATTGAGTTAGGTCTAGATACTCAGGTCACTTCTCGTATTGTCTTCTAGATAGGACCAGATTGATATGTTGAGTAAGGTCTCGAGGTCACTCAGTGCCCGATGGCCTGGAAGTGAAGTCACTTAGTGCTCGACAAATAGAGTCGGCCTGGAAGTGAGTACAAATAGTATGTACACTATAGTAATAAGAGAATAAGGGTTAGTACACTTTTAATTTATCAAGTGGGTATAAACATCTCAATTAAAACTTAAGTCCAACACATGCATCATCAATCAACCAAGATTTTTCATTCAAAATCCAGGTTCCTTGGAACATGCCTCAGAACCAGGTACTGTGGTTTCGGATCATCCGAACCACTGTCTAAAGCTAGTCACAGACTTCGGAACTTGGGTCTGTCTTCGATCGTCTGAGGGTCAGGTCTCGAATCGTCCGAAGGTCCTTCCGAACCGAAAAAACAGAGAAAACAAGCTTAAGTGGGTCTATGTATCTCAGATCATGCAGAGAGAAGCTAGGATCGTCCGAGAGGGGTTAGATACTTTCGAACAGGACTCGGAACGTCCGGAGCAGAGGTGCAGAATGGTTAGCCTCGGACGCTTTAGGACTTCGAATTGAAGCTCGGAACGTTCGAAGGGTCACTCTCGGACCGTCCGAAGGGGGTTACCCTTGGACCGTCCGAGAGTCGTCTTCCTCCTCTGTCTGCAACAGCAGATAGTGTCGCAGAACAGAGAGTGAAATACGAATCCAAAAACAGTGGGTTTTCTGGATTCGGTTTTCACATCCAACCGGTTAGATGGACTCCTCAATGAGTCCTCTTTCCATAGGGAGTGGTATGAAGTTTTAACACTGAATAAGCCACTGGATTTTAACACTGAAAACCACACTGACAAAAGAAATCCCATGTTTTTCCTTAAACTTGAAATCGGTTTTACACACTCAAAACTTAGCCAAATTTACTTCTACTTGATTCTAAACCAGTTAAAATTTGAAAAGAAACATAGTGGTTACCTTCACTTCAGTTCCTGGGTTGAAAATCCAAGCTTTTGAAAATTCCTCCTCTAAGCTATGGTTAAGGAAAACTTTGAAAAACAGAGAGACTGAGTGAGAGGGATCGACTAGTATTTCAGGCTACAGAGAGATTTGAGAGATGGAAACTGAGGGAGGAAATCAGCTGAGCTGAGAGGAGCCATTTATAGAACCTCTAATTAAGCGGAGGAGGCCACCTGGGTGCTTCATGTAGCGGTGCAGACGTTCGAAACAGTAACAGTACTATTTAGGTGTTTGGTTGCAGATAGTCCTTGCCAACTTCTAGCTTTGCAAAAAGGCTCCTTTTTTATAAAATTTCTGGTTTTTAACTTAAACATGATTTTAAAAGTTTAAAAATTTTAATCCAACTTGACAGATAAGTTGGGTTTTAAAAACTCTAATCACCATAAAAATTTGGAGATTTAAAACTCACTAAAAAGCATAGATTTAAATAGAAAACATAATTTAACACTATTTACTTAATTTAACTTGTGTTAAATAAAACGATTTAAAATCCTCATTTTTGAGGTTTGAAGGAATAACTAGACCGTACCAAAATGGTCTAACATACCATCCTTGTTTCAAAAAATTCTTATTTCCAAAACCATTTAAAAATATTCATTTCTCCCTTTTGGGGTTTTGACGGGCAGTTTTAAATATCACTTTCTGAAAATAAAATAATTCTAAAATCAGAAATAGGAATCCTTGATTAAGGAAAATAATATCATCCAATAATAATCACATAATGACACAAATAATAAAATAATAGCAATAGTGGCAAATTACCATTTGCCCCTTCCAGCTAGACGAGTTGGATCACTGAGTTTTCGAGCTCAGATTGGGTCACACCTGGGCTTTTTACAAAGTCCTAACCGTAATATTCGAGATTAACAGGTCTAAGAAGGATTTATTTAGCTAATTTCGCCTAATTTGGGTCAAGGTATTACATCCTACCCCCCTTAAAGAAATTTCGTCCCGAAATTTAAAACAAACTCGTACCTTTTTGGCCAATGAACGGGTTAGGGTACAGCTTCCGCATCGTCGATTCTGGTTCCCACGTCTCGTGTTGCACGTCGCGATGTTGCCACAGCACTCGTACTAGAGGAATAGACTTTCTTCTGAGCTCTTGAGGTCCGATGTCCTTCTATCTTTACTGGCACTTTTTCGAAAGTTAGGTCCTCTAAAACTTCAATGTCTTCAAAGCTTATCACATGCGACGGATCAGACTCGTATTTCTTTAACATAGACATGTGAAAAGTACTGTGCAATCTTTCCATAGTTCGAGGAAGGTCCAACTGATAGGCCACTTCCCCTATTCTCTTCAAAATTTCAAAGGGTCCAACATATCAAGGTGATAGTTTTCCCTTGCGCCCAGACCTTTGCACTCCATGACTTGGTGCACACGTAAGAAAACTCGATCGCCAACTGCAAACTCCAAAGGTCTTCGCCTTTTGTCAGCATAACTCTTTTGTCTGCTCTGGGCTGTCCTGAGACGTTGTCTAATCGCTTTAATTTGTTTGGATGTCTCACGTACTAGATCCGGTCCTAAAAGTGCTTTGTCTCCTACCTCTGTCCTACAAAGAGGTGACCTGCAGGGACTACCATAAAGAGCTTCGTAGGGTGCCATCTGTACACTAGAGTGATAGCTGTTGTTGTAGACAAATTCGATCAAAGCCAAGTGATCTTCCTGAAATTTCGTTAATAGAAGTATGTACGATTTAGAAAGGGTGAATAGGTCGATTTTCAATTTTAGTTCCCTTTTAAATAATTTATCAAATTTAACAACATGTGCAGTGGAATAAACATGTGTGCAAGTGATAAACAAATGAATCAAACCATTAATGCAAACCACACATGCACAACTATATATAGTAGGTTCGGTTCGCCTGAACCTACATCCACTGTTGGACTCACCCTCTCTAGGGCTATCCCAAATATACTATGTATGGGTCTCACACCCAAATAGTACAACCTAGTTTTCTATAGAGGTTCAACCCAATCGGTCTAATCCTCTACACTTATTTTTTAGAGTGGTTCGAACACACTATATAATCCACTTTACAATGTTTGAAATAAAAGGAAGAAGAAATACTTGCCCTTGGGTCTTATCCGATTTCTTTATGCGCTTTCTTCTTTACTTGATCTGTGTGCTCCTTTCCATTAGTTTAGCTCCATCAAAATGACTATCGGTACAGCAGTATAGGACATGGGTATGACTGGTTTTATAGTCCTATATGAACACCTTACTCTTCATCAGGATTGGGGTATTGATTACCCAAACATTCACTAAGGAAGATGATGAAGAAGGAGTAAAGAGGGAAGGCTGAATGATCTGACACACTATAATACTTTTTCCTGTTTCTCTCTATGTATTCAGTCCCTCTTACAAAAGGCTTACTGTTATTTTATAAGGCAGTTTGAAGTTCTGCAGCAAGTCACGCCCGCGAGGCCTCGCAGATTCCAATGAGGCCTCGCCAGCTGTAAGTCTGCAAGGACAGCACATATGTGCAGTTTAATCTATCCAAAAAGAATCCAGCCAGATATCAGCCACCTCATATCCACCGTGCATGATTTGCAATTCATTTATATTAGCCATCAATCAAAGATTAGATGGGAAGATTGCAAGATGGTTTACAACTCATGGAGGAGCCTTTCCATACTCGTCGTGGACAGTTCCCCAATGGTATTCAAATTCAAATTTAAGTGAGGTGGCAGCATCTCACCATTTGAATAAATTTATTTACCATAATAAGCTTCTAATCAATTTACCATAATTACCCATCTCATCATGTGAATAAATTTATTTACCATAATAAGCTTCCAATCAATTTACCATAATTACCTCTCAATTAAACAGACACATGATTTTAACTTTCTAAATCTGTAGGGGACTGAGTCAGCAAAACACAGGGTCAGCTGGACTCAGCTCAGCTCAGCATAACTGGCTGCGAGGCCTCGGCAGACTGCGTAAGGCCTCGAGGCTGAAAGTCACTTATTATCCTATTTTCCAATTTATAATCAATTGACTTCTAAGGTATTTGACTTAGCCTAAGGTCTCCTACGGTTCACTTACCTGTGTGCCAATACTGTGTTTGGTGTAGACGCTTCAACTTCATAATAGTTCTTCTTATCCATCCAAGGCAAGTCCAACTGAGTAACGTAATTGACAATAAGGGTGACTCGGACGAACCGGGGCACTTACACTTCCCAACTCCCCTGCATGTCCATAACACAAGCTCTTAGCATATCTCCAAGGTTGTGCTCTCTGATTGACCATGCGTCTGACAGGTGAAAAGCAGTGCTGAAGCATAGCTTAGTCCCCAACTCCTCTTGCAAGTCCCTGCCAAAATCTTGACACAAACCTAGGATCTCTATCATATACAATAGAAACAAGTACTCTATGCAATCTGACTACCTCCTTTAAATATAATCTACTTAGAGTAGTCAATGAATCAGTCTTCTTGATTGGCAGAAAGTAAGCTGATTTCGTCAATCGGTCGACTATTACCCAAATAACGTCGTTCTTCTTAGAAGACTTCGGGAATCCAGTCACAAAGTCCATGGAAATGTGCTCCCATTTCCATTCGGCCATTTCTAAAGGTTACATCTTTCCACCAGGTCATTGATGTTCTGCTTTAACTTGTTAACAAGTCAGACATATTGATACCAAATCTGCTACCTCTCGTTACATACCTTTCCACCAGAACAATCGCCGTAAGTCATGATACATCTTTGTACCGCCAGGATGCACTGCAAAGTGAGAACGATGAAAGTGATCAAGCACCTTTCTTTTGCACTCGTCCGACTTTGGTACGAAAAGTCTATCTCTGAACGTCAACCTCCGTCCGCCTTGATCTTCCACTCTTCCAGGGTCGCTCCTCGTGAAAGTTGAGTCGCCAACTCTTTTGCTTCTAGGTCGTTCTATTGTCCTTCCATCACCAATCTAATTACCTCGGATTGCAGAACCAAGCTGTGGATTCTTGCTAACCCGTTCCCTTCGATCAGCTCCAGATCATACTCAGACAAGACTTCCAACATCTTCCACTTCAAGGATACCATCCTTGCCACGTTGCCGTGTGACTTTCTGCTCAAGGCGTCGACCACTACATTGGCTTTTCCTAGGTGATAGGAGAGACTGAAGTCGTAGTCTCCCAGATACTGCATCCATCTCCAGTTGCCTCATATTCAGGTCTTTCTTAGTGAAGATATATTTGAGATTGTGGTGATCAGAAAACACATTGAATTTCTCACCATACAAGTAATGTCTCCACAACTTCAATGAGAAGACAACGGCTGCCAACTCAAAATCATGAGTCGGGTAGTTCTGCTCATGTCCCTTCAGCTGTCTGGAACCATAAGCCACCTTCCCTTCTTGCATCAGCACACATCCCAAACCAAACTTGGACGCATCACAATACACATCATAACCTCGTCCTTGTTCGAGTATTATCAAAACTAGAGACGTAGTCAACTTCTCCTTCAACTCTTAGAATGCCCTTTTACAAGCCTCACTCCACTCGAACTTAACGTTCTTTCTTGTTAGCTGAGACATCGGCATCGCGATCTATGAGAAGTGTGGGATAAACTTTCTGTAATATCCTGCTAATCCTAGAAAACTTCTGATCTCGAACACGTTCTTGGGACTTTCCCAAGTTTTCACTGTTTCTACCTTTGCTAGATCTATCGAGATCCCTCCTAGAGATGCCACATATCCAAGAAACTGCACTTGAGTCAACCAAAACTCGCACTTGCTCAGTTTAGCGTACAGCTGATGATCTCGAAGAGTCTGAAGAACGATGCGTAGATGACGCTCATGCTCCTCCTCGGATGACCGAAAAGATCAAGATATCGTCTATGAAAACTATCACAAACTCTCAGGTACGGTCGGAAAACATTATTCATCAAATCCATAAACATGGCTGGCGCGTTGGTCAAACCGAAATGCATCACTGCAAACTCGTACAAACCATACTACTTCTGGAAAGCAGTCTTAGGAATGTTTCCCTCTCGAATCCGCAACTGATGGTAACCTGACCTTAGATCAATTTTCGAAAAACATCTCGATTCTCTCAAAAGATCAAAAAGGTCGTCTATTCTAGGCATGTAAAATCCCCGATTTTCAGTATATCAATATTTACGAAATTTGCCATTGAAATGGTGAATTAAAAGGATATGACCTTAGATGGGTAAATTGTAGGGTCCATTGTTCAATTAAGACCCAAAGGTTATGGAATAGTTGTATGTAGAGTAAAGGGGTAAGTTACAATTATTTGGGTCATGGTGACTATTTGGGTCAAAATGGCCAATTGGGACCCAATGGGTCGAATTTGACTTGATTGACCCTTACGTGAGCTCAAGCCTAATTGGCTTAAGTTGATTAAATGATTGAGTTTAGATTGAGTTGAATTAAAGGATTGAGTTTGGATTGAGTTGAAATAAATGATGGAGTTTGGTTGAGTTAAATTAAATGAATGGGTTGAGTTGAGGGAGTTAAGTTAATTTTAAGTAACTGAAGTGTGTGAATGAGAGTGGAGTGTTTTGATTTCAAGTTCCAAACAAAGAAAAACGTTGGATGCATGGGAGGTTAACTCATGCATGTAACTCCTAGATAAGAAATGAATGGAGGTGGCGGTTTTGGGAGTTACATATGGTGAGGGGTTATGTTTTAAATTCAAGATATTATGCACGTTGGAATGGCATGAGGGCTTATTCCATGCATAGGTCTCCAAAGGGACAGCCAAAGGAAGAACGGCTTAGCATATGGGAGTTTCATCTCAAAGATGAAACCCCCACATGAAACATAAATGAGGGGAGGTTACACCAAGATTCCAAGTTCAAAATGCACCATACGTTGGTTGCATGGGAAGTTTTCCCCATGCATGAAACCTCCAAAATGGATAATAAAGAGATAAGGAGTTTCTCATTTTAAATTCAAATTCAAATAAGAATTAAAAGGGGAATTGGATAGTTGGATGATTCAAGGGTTAAAGACACAAAACCGTTGGCATGTAGGAGTTTCATCTCATGGATGAAACTCCCACATGGGTAAATAATGGAAGATGAATAGATTTGTGGAGGTTACACAAGGCCAACCAAAAGCTAGCCGTTGGAGCCTATGGGAGTTTTCATTTCAATATGAAACTCTCATATGCAAGGTTAATGAGAGATGGTTGGTGGAGGAAAGGATACACTAACTCATGCATGGGAGACGTTGGGTACCTTGGGAGTTTCATCTCAAGGATGAAACCCCAAGGGAGGCATTAAGCAAATGGGAGTTACAAGTGGGTTCACACTTGAAGAAGGTTGCATCTAGGGCAACCAAGAGCCAAAAACCGTTGGTGCCTTAGGAGTTCCATCTCAAAGATGAAACCCCCAAATAGAATAAGTAAAGGAGATGAATGCAAATGGGAGTTACATGTGGTGCCAACATTAGGCTGAATTTCATTAGCCAAAGGAGTTTCATTTTCACTCTCTCCCTCTCTCTCCCTTGGACGTTTTTCATCTCTCAAGACAAAGATCATTGGCTAGTTGTCTCTCACACAATTCAGTCCTTGGCCGATCATTTTACCAAGACAAAGTACACATAGAGCAAAGGAGTTTTGCACCAAGGTTTTATCACTCTCATCCAAGGCCAAATTTCTATCTCTCTCTCTCAAATCAATAATTTGGCTGAACCATTTCAAGGGGTTTCCAGCAAGGTTTGGATTGGCTAAAGATTAAGAAGGAAGGGACGAAGGAAGGACTAAGGAAGGAGAAGGTCAAGAAGGAATGAAAGAACCGGAGGAGTCGCGGTATTGGTAAGTGCACTATAAACCCTTGTTAAATAAATTGGTTAAGGGAATATGATTCGGCCATTGTATGGCCGAATCTATCAAGGGTTTAGATCATGGATTATGCTGTTTAAAAAGGGTAAAACATGGATCATAGGGTTCGGCCACTTGGGATGGCCGAACCCCATGAAAAGACTTGGTAATTTTTATGGTTTTTGAGAGATAAAAACCATACCATGTTTTGAAGGTTTAAAGGGTTTCTAAATGGAGATAAGGTTACTATTTTGGATCGGCTATTGCATGGTTGAACCATGTTGTTATTATGGCTAAGTTGCTGATCATAAATCATGGATAAATGATGGAATGATTGAGTCGAGAGAACCATAGGGTTCGGCCATGTGTATGGCCGAACCCCATGGACTGTTTTTATGGGTTAATTGGAGTAAGAAAATGGTTGGAAATTATGGATGATTATATGTTTTTTATTTAAGAATCACATATGTTTATCTATGGACTTAGTATAAGTAAATAATCAGCCATCAAAGATGATGGAAAAAGGGACAAAAAAATTCAGTTTGGTAAGGTTCGGCCATGTAGTATGGCCGAACCCCACTAATGATCATTTGGTGGACTTAGTGGCTCAACTTATAATGTAATTGGAGATGGATGTATAAAGGATTTAAAGGACCAAATTAAGATGGTGAGGTTCGGCCATGTTGTATGGCCGAACCCCACTAAGGTGGGTTTGTTATGGACACTAGTTATTAAGCAAAATTAAACAAGGGTTATGGAAGTGGCAAGATTGTGAATATGAATGAAATGTTCAAAGGAAAAAAGGGTCAAAATCAAAGTGGTAAGGTTCGGCCATGTTGTATGGCCGAACCCTACCAAGGTATGTTTGTAGTTGAGGTGTTTAATTAAGTTATTTGAATGGTCTGTTTGGGCTTAAGAATTCAAATGAGGGATTAAAACAAAAATAAGAGAGGTTCGGCCATGGTGTATGGCCGAACCCTACAAGTTTCCATTTGGTGGATTGGGGTTTGTATATAAGTTATTGGTATGGTGTTGGTTAAATAAAAAGAGAGGCCAAAATTTAAGTGGGTGAGGTTCGGCCATGGGGTATGGCCGAACCCCACAAAGTGGTTTTTGGGACTTAGACTTAGTTGGAAATTAAATGGACATGTGTTTGACTTGCTGTTATATAAACAAGGTAACGGGACTTCCTGAACGGTGTACAAGTTGCGAACGGGTGACGATTTAACAGAGCTGTCAATCAAAGTGAACATTGAGTAGGTTTCCTACCTTTTTGTAACCACACTTATATTTGATGTTTTATCTTAATTTTGATGAAATATGTGCTAAGTTATTATGTCCAAAGTGGTTTTGTATGTTAAGATGTATTTACAAATGGCATGAACTCATTGACATCTCATGCATGGCATGGGGTGATGATTATGGAAACCGGAGGCCACACTCCGTCGGGGCGTCCGAAAGACCACTATGGGGTACCTTAATGATGAGAATCCCATCAAGAGAAAACCGGAGGCCACACTCCGTCGGGGAGTCCGAAAGACCACTGTGGGGTACCTTGACGATCAGAATCCCGTCAAGAGGAGGCAATGTATATTTGTGATGGGTGGGACTCATTACATGTGTATAACATACATGGTATTGTTTTTATAAGGTATTGATGATCATGTACTATTATGATATTTGCATGTTTTATACTAACCTTTTGGTAGCCCTAATCGGAAACACCTACTGGGCGAGTTGATCTAATGCCCTACTTCTACCCTAATGAATGACACAGGAAAAGAAGGGATCGAGGATCGTGAAAGAAGCCAAGCATAGGAGCTTGGATAGATTAATGGATTTTATTTATTATTTTATGTTAAGTTATCATGGACATGTAATAATTTAGTTAACTATTTGCTATGGTTTGGTATGTTTTGGATGGTTTGGAGTGAATGTTTAGTTTAAGGTTATTTTAGTAATTTTGGAGAATATGATTATGTACTTTGTTATCTAAAAATGGAAAATGAAGTAGTCTTAGGATCTATTATAACCCGTAATTAGATTAGGATTAAGTATATTCCGCAAGTTTTATTTGTACCATGTGTGGATCTGTTCTTATGGACTTAGTCCATACGCACATGGGCTTGGCCAGTTAAGGGTCGGACTTTAGAAGTCCGAACTTAACTCGTGTCGTGACGTCCCGCCCCGATCACTTGTTTATTGTTATTTAAAAAGAAAAAAAAATAAAGTCTGATTTTTAGAGTGAAAAGGGACGGGGCGTTAAAAGGCAAAGGATACTTATTCTTAATAGTTACATGGTTGAGTCGCCGGTAATCTATACACATCCTCATCGATCCATCCTTCTTTTTCACAAAGAGAGCAGGTGCACCCCACGGCGAGTTGCTCTGACAGATAAAACCAAGTCTAAGAAGCACATCTACCTGCGTAGCTAGCTCTCTCTGTTCAGCAGGCGCCATCCGATAAAGAACCATGGAAATTGGAGATGTTCCTGGCTGTAGGTCTATAACAAACTCTATCTTTCGGCGTGGAGGTAGCCCAGCTAACTGGTCAGAAACACATCCATAAAGTCACACACCACCCGAGGAGCAACAGACCCTACACCACCTACATCTTCCCAACCCATACTCGCTACCACACTACCAGGATACGCCCTAAGGCCAGAGAAAGTGACTCTTATCTTCTTATAGGGTAACAACTTCTCCGTAAACCTTTCATTGATTGAGGAGACCTCAAAAATCCTCCTCTGGGAATAGTCGATCAAAACCTCAAAAACTAACAACCAGTCCATGCCAAGGATGATAGTCAAAGTCCGTCATTTCCAAAACAAGAAAATCATAGGACAACTCTACACCACTAATTCTCAAAACGCACGATCTACACCTTTAGTTTACCAAAGTTCTCTTTCCCAATGGTGATACTACCATTAGCGGGTTAGCTACTTCTACAGGTTTCAAATCCAATCTATCACAACAAGCTCTAGACATAAATGAATGCGAAGCACCGGTATCAAAAAGCACTAGTGCCAAAAGACTGAAAAATAGTAAGGGTACCTTCCATCACCGTATTCTCCATCGGCTCTTCTATCTGAGTCCCAATCGTGTAGACTCTCCCCTGAGTGGTCTGAGGACGTCTCTGTCCCCTCCCCTGACTGTTCCGAGGTAGTCCATTCCTAGGTACCATCGAGCCTCTGGAGGTTTGTTGAGAACCGCTGCCAAAGGATGGTTGTGCCACCGAAAAAGATGTTCATGTACCTTGCAAAGGTACGGCTCTGCCGAGATAGGGTAGTCCCTAAAAAGGTGCCTGGTCTGCTTGCAATGGTAGCACGCCTTTTCCCCTCCTGTTGGGTAGAACTTAGAAGTATGCCCAGGCTGGTTGCAACTGTAGCACGGCAAATTGTCGAGTGTCAGGCCGACTCGACTACCCTGCACTAGGTTGGCTCCTTTTTGAAGAATGGCCGCTTCTGGTTGAATTTGGTCTTCTTGTTGGAGGAAGGTTTCTGAAAGTTGTGGGCGCTCCTCTTGATGGAATCCACCACCTCCACCTTCGAAGCCCAATCGATGATCTCCTCCAAGGTGTCGAAAGTTAACAGGCCATTTGCCGATGAAGAAAATGTCAAAGTCCATTCTCAAAGTGTTGTATCTTTTCTTCCTCGTTCGTCGCAATCCAAGGCACAAACTGCATTAGATCGATGAACCTCATGGCATACTGCGCCACTGAGTCGGAACCTTGCTGAATATTGAGGAATTCTCTCTTCCTCGCTTCCTGGACCGTCTTTGGGAAGTAACGAGCCAAGAAGGCCGCTGAAAACTCTTCCCACGTCATCGGCTCGTGGTGACGAACCAAATTCTTAGCTTCCCACCATTTGTAAGCGTTCCCCTCCAACTGGTACGTCGCCAAAGTTACCTCAGATCGTCTGCAGTAGGTACACTCAAACATATACCATAAATCTACCCAAAAGAAACACAAATACAAACATATAATTCCATAAATGAATTATTATTACATCACAATCAGAGTAGTTACGGAACACATAGAAGTTTAATACATGATATCAACATAAACTAAGTACCACACATGGTACTTTACAAAAACAAATGGTTCAAGGAACCAAAAGACAAAGATAGCGAAATTCCTCTAAGTGGGAATCCCAAGGCAACGCAGCAAATTATCCATCCTAAGCTTCATACGGGGGGTTCTCCTCCTCAGGCACATCTCCTGAAATATGAGTGGTGTGAGCTAACTAGCCCAATGAAGGAAATATAACAATGCAGTCTAATGAAACATAAGGTTAGTTAAATAATCAATATTTGCAATATGATATCTCATGCTTGACAATAAATTCTAACATCAATCCATTACTGTTGCCATCCATCGTAACACCTACATACTACGCTGAGACTGTAACACCCCGCCCTTTTCACTCTAAATCAGAGTCTATTTTTTTTTTAATTAAATAAACAAGTGATAAGAGCGGAATGTCACTACGCGAGCTAAGTCCGAGCTTCTAAAGCCCGACTCTTAACTGGCCAACCATACGTGTGCGTGGACTAAGTCCACTGAGATGGTTCACACGTATTAAGTTTATAATTGCGGAATATAACATAGACTTCGGATTATAATAGAACCTAACTCTAGTCCATTCCTTTTAGATAGCAAAGTACTTAGTCACTTATCCAAAGTTACCTTAATTTAATCATTCAATCAAACCATTCCAAACCATAGCAATAATATCTAAGTTATTACATGTCCGACATTCTAAGTTATCTCAAATTACAAGTCCAAATAATAACTTTAAACAACTACTAAGTAATCTCATTCAAGCTTCTAAGCTTGACTCCGTTGTTCAAGCTCATCGATCCCTTCCTTTCCTGTTTCATTCACTAGGGTAGAAGTAGGGCGTTAGAACAACGCACCCAGTAGGAATTCTAGGTAGGGCTATCACATGGGTTAGTATCACAAAAACATATATAATATCATATCATCAAAACCATATGAAATCATGCCATGCCATATGTCTTATGCAATGAGTCCCACCCATCACATACATGTAACCTCTTGATGGAATTCTCCTCATCAAGGTATTCCCACGGTGGTCTTTCGGACGCCCCGACGGAGTGTGGCCTCCGGATTCTTCTTGATGGCATTATCGACATCAAGGTCTTCCTACGAATGGCTTACGGACGCCCGACGAAGCGTAGCCTCCGGTTACAAACTTCCCTCCCATGCCATGCATGAGATGTACATATCCATATGCTATGTAATGTAAATACCATAGCATTAAAAACCTCACTTTTGAAATATAATATAAATTGTAACATAAAGCAGCAAATAAAATAATACCATATACATATCCATGTTTCAATAAAGTAGAATCCTACCAAAAGACTACTCAAGTGTCCTTTGCTTCTTAATCCGGCAACACTCACGATCTTGCACCGTTTGTGAGGCCCCGTCACCTTGTTTATGTATCAACAAGTCAAGACAAATCCATTTGATTTCCAATTAAGTATAAGTCCAAAAACCATCCTTGTGGGGTTCGGCCATACACCATGGCCGAACCTCACCCACTTGAATTTGATCTCTCTTTTTGTTTAACTAATACCATCCAAATAACTTATCTAAAACCTCAATCTACCAAACATACCTTGGTGGGGTTCGGCCATACCACATGGCCGAACCTCACCATTTTGGTTTTGGCCCCTTTTTCAAGTCCTTTGATCTTTTCATTCCATATTTACATTCTAACTTGTATTTACCATTTTTGCGATTGGTTTAACCCTTGCTTAATATTGCTAACAACCAATGTCCATAAAACAATCCACCTTAGTGGGGTTCGGCCATACAACATGGCCGAACCTCACCATCTTAAATTTGGTCCTTTTAATCCTTGACAAATCTCCATTTTGATTTGACCAATCATATTACAAGTTAACCACTTCAAAGAAACTAAATCCACCAATTATCCATTAGTGGGGTTCGGCCATACAACATGGCCGAACCTCGCCATACTGATTTTGTCCCTTTTTCCATCATCTATAATGGCTGATTATTTAATACTAAGTCCCAAGATAAACATATGTGATTCCTTAATCAAAAGCATATAACCATTAATAATTTCCAACCATGCTCTTAACTCCAATTACCCATAAAAATGGTCCATGGGCTTCAGGCCATACACATGGCGGAACGCTATGGTTTTCTTGATCCAAACATTACAACATTTATACATGGTTTATGCACAGCACCTTAGCCATAAAAACAACATGGTTCAGCCATGTAATGGCCGACCCAAAACATTAACCTTTTCTCCATTTAAAACACCTTAAAACCTTCATAACAATGTATGGTTTTTATCTCTCAAAAACCATAAAAATAACCAAGTCTTTTCATGGGGTTCAGCCTATCCAAAGTGGCCAAACCCTATGATCCATGTTCTACCCTTTTTAAACATTCCTTATCCATGATTTAAACCTAGGTTCGGCCATACAATGGCCAATCATGTTTCCTTATCTATTTTATTTACAAAAGGTTATGATGCACTTACCAATACTGTGACTCCTTCGGTTCTTTCACTCCTTCTTGATCTTCTTCTTCCTTAGTCCTTCCTTCTTGATCTTTAGCCGAGCCTAATCTTACTGCAAACTCCTTGAAGTTGTTCGGCCAAAATATTGATTTGAGAGAGAAAGAGCGATAGAAACTTGGCCTTGGATGGAAGTGATAAACCTAGATATGCAACTCCTTTGCTCTAAATCCACTTTGTCTTGGTGGAGGGATCGGCCAAAGACTGATTTGTGTGAGAGACAACTAGCGAAAGTCCTTTGTTTTGAGAGATGAAAAACGGCCAAGGGAGAGAGAGAGAGAGAGAGAGAAATGGAAATCCTTTGGTTAATGAGATTCAACCCATGGTGGTGTCTCTTGTAACTCCCCTCCCATTCATTTCCTTCACTTAATCCATTTGGGGGTTTTCATTCTTGAGATGAAACCCTCCAACGGTTTTTTACTCTTGGGCTGCCTTGGTGCAACCTACTCCATGTGTGAACCCATTTGTAACTCTATTTCTTAATGCCTCCGTTGGGGGTTTCATCCTTGAGATGAAACTCCCAAGGCACCCAACAGCTTCCATACAATGTTTTGTATAATTTCTACCAGCCCCATTCATCTTCCATCTTGGGGGTTTCATCCTTGAGATGAAACTCCCATGTGCCTTGAGTTTGAAATCCATAACCGCCACCTTTCATTATTTTCCCATGTAGGGATTTCATCCATGAGATGAAACTCCCACAAGCCAATGGTTTTGACTTGTCTTAAGCTTGGACCACCGAACTATCCAACTCCCTCTTAATTCTTATTTGAATTTGCATTTAAAAATGAGAAACTCCTTAACTCTTTATTATCCACTTTGGGGGTTTCATGCATGCGAGACACTTCCCATGCATTCCAACATGTATATCATTTTGAATTTGAATAAACTTCTCACCTTATGTAACTCCCATAAAACCGCCACCTCCTTTAATTATCTAGGAGTTTCATGCATGTGCTGACCTCCCATGCAACCAACGTGTGGTGTGGTGTTTAAATTTGAACTACAGCCCTTCAACTTCACACTTCACTCCTTTGAGATAAATATCTCCATAATTTCCCATTCAACTCATATGACACAACTCACCCATTTAACTCATTATTTTAATGCAACTCAACCAATAAATTCAACTCTACCATTAAACTCAACTCATCCAAACTCAATCATTTATTTCAACTCAATCATTTAATTCATTTTAACTCAATTAGGCTTGAGCTCACCCAATGGTCAATTAAGTCACATATGATCCATTGGATCCCAATTCGGTCTTTTGACCCAAATAGCAATCTTGACCCAATTAAATAATTCTTACCCATTTATTTCCATTGATCCACATCTTCCATCCGTTGGGTCTTATTTGGGCATTTGACCCAACATTTACCCATCTAAGGTTCATATCTATTAACTCACAATTTCAATGGCAAAAACCGTAAATATTGATAAACTGAAAATCTGGGGTATTACAGAGACCATTGTATTAAGTCTCGACACGGTCAAAATACATCCTTGGAAGTACATCTCCGGCCTTCACATAACCGATACTAACACTCCACGAATCAATAACTGTCGACACCCCTGGTCCAGTAGACGTAAACCATCTCATACACATGGCCGATATTTGTTCAATAGTCAAGGGCACGTGGAAGTAGTATTATATATCTCATATGATCAACATCATAAACATTTACAATCATCATAAGCACTCCTTACAATAGTGCATCATGTCTAGGCACATGGGTGGGTTCATCAAACTTGAAACCACTCATTGCTAAAGATTCATCTCATTAAACCTGTTTATACCTACTGCAAAGTTAAGTTCCCTCATCGAAATTGTGTGGTATCGCAGTCTCTGTTCAATAGGCAAACAAGTGCACAATCAATAGTAGGTCAATATATATATAGCATTCAAATGCATACTTACAAGTAGTATTTCAAAACTATACTGTTTTCCCAAAAATCTCCAAGGTAAATGGAATTGAGTCTCCTACTTGGTTTCTAACCATTTTAAGTTACAATAATCCACAATATATAACAATAATAAGGTGCTCAGTCCAAATCTCATATTGCCTTCTGGGCATGACCAGATTGACGTATTGAGTTAGGTCTAGATATTCAAGTCACTTCTCGTATTGTGTTCTGGATAGGACCAGATTGATATGTTGAGTAAGGACTCGAGGTCACTCAATGCCCAATAGACATGGCGCCGGTCTGGAAGTGAAGTCACTCAGTGTCCGACAAATAGAGTCGGCCTAGAAGTGAGTACAAATAGTATATACACTATAGTAATAAGAGAAGAAGGGTTAGTACACTTTTAGTTTATCAAGTGGGTATAAACATCTCAATTAAAACTTAAGTCCAACACATGCATCATCAATCAACCAAGATTTTTCATTCAAAATCTGGGTTCGTCGGAACATGCCTCGGAACCAGGTACTATGGCTTCGAATCATCCGAACCACTGTCTAAAACTAGTCACAGACTTCGGAACTTGAGTCTGTTTTCGGATCGTCCGAGGGTCGGGTCTTGAATCGTCCGAAGGTCCTTCCGAACTGAAAAAATAGAGAAAACAGGTTTATGTGGGTATGTATGTCTCGGATCATGCCGAGAGAAGCTCAGATCGTCCAAGAGGGGTTCAGTCCTTCCGAACAGGACTCGGAACATCCGGAGCAGAGGCCGAGAATGGTTAGCCTCGGACGCTTCGGGACTTCGAATTGAAGCTCGGAACGTCCGAAGGGTAACTCTCGAACCGTCCAAAGGGGGTTACCCTCGGACCGTCCGAAGCACAACCCTCGAACCGTCCGATGCACAACTCTCGGACCGTCTGAGAGTCGTCTTCCTCCTCTGTCTGCAAAAATAAACAGTGACGCAGAACAGAGAGTGAAATACGAATCCAGAAAAAGTGGGTTTCCTGGATTCGGTTTTCACATCCAATCGGTTAGATGGAATCCTCAGTGAGTCCTCTTTCCAAAGGGAGTGGTATGAAGTTTTAACACTAAACTAGTCACTGGATTTTAACACGAAAACCACACTGACACAAGAAATCCCATGTTTTTCCTTAAACTTGAAATCAGTTTTACACACTCAAAACTTAGCTAAATTTACTTCTACTTGATCCTAAACCAGTTAAAATTTGAAAAGAAACATAGTGGTTACCTTCACTTTAGTTCCTGTGTTGAAAATCCAAGCTTTTGAAAATTCCTCCTCTAAGCTATGGTTAAGGAAAACTTTGAAAAACAGAGAGACTAAGATAGAGGGATCGACTAGTTTTTCAGGCTACAGAGAGATTTGAGAGATGGAAACTGAGAGAAGAAATCAGCCGGGCTGAGAGGAGCCATTTATAGAACCTCTGATCAATCGGAGGAGGCCACCCGGGTGCTGCATGCAGTGGTACGGACGTCCGAAACAGTAACGGTATTGTTTGGGTGTTTGGTTGCAGATAAATCCTTGCCAACTTCTGGTTTTGCACAAAGGCCCATTTTTTATAAAATTTCGGTTTTTAACTTAAAACATGTTTTAAAAGCTTAAAAATTTTAATCCAACTTGACAGATAAGTTGGGTTTTAAAAACTCTAATCACCATAAAATTTGGAGATTTAAAACTCATTAAAAACCATAGATTTAAATAGAAAACATAATTTAACACTATTTACTTAATTTAACTTGTGTTAAATAAAACGATTTAAAGTCCTCATTTTTGGGGTTTGAATGAATAAACTAGACCGTACCAAAATGGTCTAATATACCATGCTTGTTTCAAAAAAAATCTTATTTCCAAAACCATTTAAAAATATATATTTCTCTCTTTCGGGGTTTTGACGAGTGGTTTTAAATATCATTTTCTGAAAATAAAATAATTCTAAAATCAGAAATAGGAATCCTTAATTAGGGAAAATAATATCATCGAATAATAATCACATAATGATATAAATAAATAATAAAATAATAGCAATAGTAGTAAATTACCATTTTGCCTCTTCTAGCTGGACGAGCTGGATCACTAAGTTTTCGAGCTCAGATTGGGCCACACCTGGGTTTTTTATAAAGCCCTAACTGTAATATTCGAGATTAACCGGTCTAAGAAGGATTTATTTAGCTAATTTCGTCTAATTTGGGTCAGGGTATTACATTACCCTTGAGTAGGGGTAACTGTAAGTAGGGGTAACTTGACATATTAATAATTTTATGAGAATTAATATTTTATTAAATTCATATAATATAAAAAATAAAAATTATAATTTTTTATGAAGAGATATGTTGATATTTTTTATCCATTTATTGGAATTTAAAATAATAATATAAAAAATTCTTTATTTATTTTTTTTATGTTAGAATGGAAGTGTTCATTTTAAATTATAATTATGAAAAATAATTTATAAAAAATAGATAATATTATTATAAGTTATATTATTAGAATTTACTTCATGAATATTATTTAATAATTATGTTTTATAAAAAAATTCAAAAAATATTAATATATCAGATTACCTTGTAGTTACCAAATAAGATTTTTTTACTCTTAGAGGTAAGTTTTTACTTTACCACTGTAATTATCAAATAAAATAAGGGTAATCACAGTTCAATGGTCACCCCCACTCAAGGATGACCCCTACTCAGGGTAACCCCTCATCCAAACGCAGCCTAGATGACGTTATTTAAAATTCAATCAACAAAAATATATATATATTTTTTAATATAGACAAGATACGCTCCTCATAATTTTTGTATAATTATGAAGACATTTTTTTTTTAATGGTGGTTAGTTAATTTATTCAAAAAAGGGGGAGAAGCCCAAGAATGTACAGTAAAGCTCGGGCAAAGCACAAAAGAATCCAGACATATAAACAAAACGGGCACAATTGGAACTCAAATGAATCAAACGGGCCCAAAGACAATTGTTCCTGGAAATCAACCATTTCATATAATTATTTCCATAAGCATTACAAAATCTTCTCTACGATGTCCCTTTCAGCCCAACTACTTTATGTGAATTAAATAAAAATTCTCTTTTTCTTTTTAATCCAAGTAAGACAAATTGAGAGGATGCCAAAATGGACCACGTGTCTCCAATGTCATCTTTACGTTTACTTTACAAAGTCATATTTAAACATCGTCAAAGCGGGGGATTGGAAACAGTGTATATAGAAATTGTTGGTCTACGTACGTTTGTGGCATGTTTTAGAAGCCCCAATGGTTAAAAACTTTATATATAAACAATTAAATAAGTTTTACAATAGTGTAAATTACGATAAAATTGAATTTCATTTCTCTTTCATAATAAAAATCCTTCACTTCTGTACTATTTATATAGTTGTTTCTCTGCCCTAGATCAACTTATCATGAAGGCTATTTTGTAGTCGTTTGATGTCAGTGACTTATCAAAACTAAGTGCATTCGATGTTATTAGAATCTATTTAGATATTCTAGATGCTATATTTAGATTATTTTTTTACTTGATTTTATCTTCTATATTTGTATTGAATTTCTCTACAATTAAGATCGCAGTGTCTTTGATTAAGAAAGACACATATTGCTTTACATGGTATTAGAGTCTTAAATCGATCCTAATATTCTTCTTCTTCTTCTTTCCTTCCATCAGAAGAGACTTATCACCAGCAGAGAGAGGAACCATCACATTACACCTGTCCTCAATTTTTTTTATCGACGTTCTTAATTTTGGGCTTCCTAACATCAAAAAGGAAATCCCATTCCTTTCCTGCATGTGCTTCCATTCAATTCATGCCTTCTCATCCAAGTGACAACAAAGCATAGGGCTGCAACTCAGTTCGGGTTTTGGCCCAACCCGCATGACTCAACCCGAGAAATCATGCGGGTCGAGTTGAGAATTTTGGATCAGCGGGTGGGGTCGGACTGAGAAGATAAAAGCTCGCATGAAATTTGGGTCGGGTCGGGTCAGGTCGGGTTGAGGATTTTATAAGTTAACCCGATCCAACCCGACCCGGCTAAAATTAGTCTAAAATGGGTTCAAAATGAGGGTCGAGTTAGAATTCGGGTTGATTCGGATTAGAATTCGGGTCAGGTCGGATTGTGAGATTCGGGTTAAGAATTTGGGTCGGGTCAGGGTCGGGTTCCATATATATCAACTCGAGTCAAGTTGGGTTTTAAGGAACCCACCCCGCCCAACCCGAGTTGTAGCCCTAACAAAGGAGATGGCGAACAACATTGACACAGTCTCTCCATTTTGGCCAGATCTTTTACCAATACTCTCATGTTCGGAAAAAGGTGGGGTCTTGAGTTACTTCGTTGTAAAAATAATCATAAAATCATGAAGGCTATTTGCCATTGAATTAAAATATACACAAATTTATGGTGATTTTAAAGACTCCATAGTTTATCTCAATTAAATCGTAATAAATTTGGAAATAGTTGATTTTACAACTCATCATCTATAGTAAAAAAGAAAAAAGTTGAGGTCTAATGAATATTTTTTAAAACAAGTTAATTATATATATAATATGGCGTCGCTATTGTTTTTGTAATATAGCTAAACTCATTTGTCATTCATTGATACTTAAAAAAATATTAAAACTCCACAATTAAACTCTTATATAATAGTCATATGCTGATTTAGTTTCCACGAAGCTTCTTAATGTTAGTACTAATTATCATTATTATATTAGGTTATGTTGTTAAACCAGGATACAACCCTGAAACATCAAACTGATCTTCTTGAATTCTATGTTAATCAAATGCAACAAAGAAGGGGTAATTAATTACTTAGATTAATCGATCTAAGTCTCTGGAACATTAATAATATCTTCTTTTCTACCCATCAAAGGGAATATTAATTTAAAAGTAGACATTTTAACACCCAACTTTTCTGCTAGGAGACACTAATTTTTAAAATTTAGAGTGAAATTACCATTTTACCCTTCCAATGTGCACCCGTATGATGAAAGATTTTTCAAAATCAGAAAGGCAAAATATTAATTTTATTGTAAATTTTGAAAGAAAGGTCAAGTGCCTAAATAATCACTGGTTAAAGAATAGAGAGTATCTCAACCTTTCTTTATGCATGTGAAAAGCTTTTTAGTTGTACAGAAAAAGGGCTCTTCATAGTCAGCAAAGAAGAAAGGCAATGGAAAAATGTGTGGGAAAGGGTTTCTATAGTAAAAAAAGTGATAGAATCAACTTTTTCTTTCTCAACATCTTCATACATTTGGGAAGTTTTACTAACGCCTTCCTATTCTAGAAGAGGTGGGAGTTTTTTCCTCCTTTTGTAAAAAAAAATATATTTAATTATGTAATATTTAATAATGTGAGTGTTAATATAAAAAATTGAAAGAAATTAATTTTATTAAACATATCTTATCTATTTAATTTAAATTAAGTAAAATATATAGTTGAAAAAGAGTCATGGTCATTTGATACTTAAAACAAATGAACACAAATGTATGAATTATTTTTTTATAAGAAGATTAGCATATTCAATAAAATGATATATGTTATTAGAATCAAAATTGAGCTGCAAGAACTCAGGTTTAAGTCTCATGAGAGTCTGATAGACAATCAGCCTATAGAAAATTAGAAATAATTTATCAAATCTAAATATAAAAAATGAAATCTAAATTGATGGAATAAATGATTTAGATGATAATAATAATGACAATGAATATATAATGACATAAAGGCCGTACACAGAAAAAGAAGGGAATATTCATCTTTTGACAAGATGAATTTAGATAACTATTAAATTCGATAGAAAGTTTTCATATTGGCTTTTTTTCCACCTCTTAAGTGTATAGTTATTATTTTCATTTTAATTTTTTTTTTAGTTATTTTGTTTCATATCTAGTGTGGAATATTTTATCATGTTGAAATAAAGATAAGTATTTAAAAAAAATATATAAGAGTATATATCAAGGGTCAAAATATCGGCTCAACCGAAGTATAACTGATATCGTACGAAAACAAAATATTTCAATCTATTTTAACCAAAATAAAAGGGCAGTAGATATTACCCGTGGAGGTTTTATGCTAGGTTTTTACAGTTTTCCACACCTAAATTAAAAAATAAAAATGAGATTGCTTACTATGATTCACGAAAGGAAGAGTGTCTCTTTTGAATATCACAATTTTTTATTTGACAGAAATTATTCAACCACTTGAGATGAAAACATCAATTGAATCTACAAAGGTGGACTATTTTTGGAATGTTTGACTTGAGAATTCAATTTCCATCAATTATGTAAAAAATGATTCTATTTGCTTACCAAGTTCACAAGTGCTAACCCATTATTTGTTTAGACAGATGATTGTGTGCTTGCATAGAGCCTCCACCACCCACGTCCTTCATCATGTTCTCCACAATTGAGCTGCAGTTTTCTAATTATATATAGGAAGATAAATCATATAAGCTTCAAATTAGATAAGTTCAAGTTTGAATTTGTATAGTTAGAAAGACACACAATTGAGACACTGACGAAACAGAGTAGCGAGATACTGTCAATTGATGATCCAAGACATATAATCTCGACTTTTAAATTTTGATGAGTATGGATCATTGATTTTTAAAAGTTTAAAATCAAATGATAAGGTCATTAAATAGAGGTGAAACTTCATTCAAGAGCTATTCATATGGTCCTCTTTACATTAAAGCCCAACAACGTAGGCCCTAAGATTCAATTTTAAGGTATGTCTCACTATCTACCCAGACACAACATATCTCCGTAGAATTTTTCTTTATATAAATGTTTATGTAACGCCCTGCCCTTTTTCACTATGCTTTCCGAAAATCAGAGTCTATTTTTTTTTTTTAAAGTGATAGAGAGCGGGACGTCACGACGCGAGCTAAGTCTGGACTTCTAAAGCCCGACCCTTAACTAGCCAACCATACGTGTGCGTGGACCAAGTCCACTAAAACGGTTCACACGTACTCAAGTTAACTTGCAGAATAACATACATGCAGAATAACAATAGGATAACAATCTTATTCCATTTTAGATAGCAAAGTAGTCAAACACTTAATAATAATTATCATAACTTAAATATCCAAGCATTAACCATCCAATCCATAGCAAATAAATCTACGTTATTACAATTCTGAAAAACATAAACAACATATAGCTTAATCATCCAAGCTCCTAAGCTTGGTTCCAATCACATCCTCGTTCTGTTCCTTTTCCTGTGTCATCACCTAGGGTAGAAGTAGGGTGTTAGACAACGCGCCCAGTAGGTATTCCAATTAGGGCTAACACATGGGTTAGTATATAAAATCCAGATATGATATACCATACCATACTTGTAAAACATCATATCCAAAACAGTGTATGAAAATAGAGATCCAATCATACAGATAAAAACTAGAAATGTTGCATGATAATAAAGATCATAATCGAGCCGATTCAATGCCATGCCATGCTACCATATGCAATGAGTCCCACCCATCACAAACACATGTATCCTCTTGATGGAATTCTCCTCATCAAGGTATCCCCCACAATTGTTTTACGGACCCCCCGACGGAGTATGGATCTCCGGTTACAATACCCCTCACTTTACGAACGCCCCGATAGAGTGTGAATCTCCGGTTAAAATACCCGTCACGACTTACAGACGCCCCGGAGTGTGGGTCTCCGGTTACAATACCCCTCACTTTACGGATGCCCCGACGGAGTGTGGATCTCCTGTTACATTCCATCCCTCCCATGCCATGCATGAGATGCAAATGCCCACATACTATAGAATATTACAAAACATAGAATGAAAATCCCACAATTGCAACATATTGTTTGATACCAAAATAACTTATCAAACATGAAATAAAATCATCATAAGTACATAATACATATCCATGGTTTCAATGATGTAGGAATCCTACCCAAGACAACTAAGGTGTCCTTGAGCTTTAAACCCGCAACCGTTCAAGATTGCGCACCGTTTGTGTGGTCCCGTCACCTTGTTACATATGAACAAGTCAATCCATAATCCATTTGATTTACCATTTGGTTTAAGTCCATAAACACACCCTTGTGGGGTTCGGCCATACACCATGGCCGAACCTTACTTACTTTGATTTTAACCCTTCCTTTAATCCTTTGATCTTTTAAATTAAGTCTAAGGTCATATCACCTTTAATTCATTAATCTAATCATACATGAGACCCTAAGTCCATAAAAATTCCTTAGTGGGGTTCGGCCAAACAACATGGCCGAACCTCACCCACTTGAATTTTGTCCAAGTTCATTCTCACTTGATTTAACCATTCATATCTAATTAAATCCTTTTAACATTAACATCCACCCAAGTCCATAAAAATATTCCCCATGGGGTTCGGCCATACACCATGGTCGAACCCATGGTCTTTCATTTCCAGGATTCAATTATACATAAAAGCCACTTGTACAAATCCATATCCAATATCACCACCCATGAGGTTCGGCCATACACTGTAATAACTCAACCCTTTAAATTAGAAATAACAAATTTTTAGAATTATTAACTCGGTTTTTTGACCGGTTAATATGATAGGGTGCGGAAAGAGCTTCTTGAAAATGGAGTATATGACCCGATTAGAGGTTATTTGCTTAGTGATTTAGTCCGACGAAGTTCAGAGGGCATTTTAGACATTACTTAAATGTCTTTTGTTTTACATATAAAATTATGAATGGTATTTTATAGACCTCTTGAGTGTGAAAGACCACTCTTCTGATATATTCAGACCTTGAAATTCACACACATATTAAGCTTTTGAGTATGCTACTCAGTGGTATTTTCGGAATTTCACTAGTATTCCTCAAAACGTGTATTTTACATATGCTTTTATCTAAAAGCCCCAATTTTTAAGATGCCCCAATTTTTAAGATACCCCGTATTCCGAAAATTAGCAAACTCAAATCACATTCGATCTGTATTTTATCAAACTCTTTGACGTAATTAGAATATCGAAAAGAGTATTTTAAACACTTATTTCGAAGTGTCAATATGACAGTGATTATAAGCCGTCTGTTTTATTAAAACATTGACTTTGTGAAAAATACCTTATTTTTGGTGTCAAAACAAAAAGTGAACGTTCCACCGTAGGTAAACCCTGTGTTCTTAATACACATGCGGTGTGGGATTTTCACGAGTTAAGGTTTAATATAGACGAACAGAAAAAGAGTAAGGTGACAGTAATTTTTACTGTTATCTGAAGATAAGATTTTTTCATCTTATCTTTCTGCCGACACTGTTAACAGATAAGATTTTTTTTCAACCCTTTGCCGACACAACAAATGGTCAGGGATCATCCAGCAGTTTTCAATAGTATTTTTCAAAACACTATAAATAGGTGCAGTGAGTTTAAGTTAAAATCACAAATTCACGAAGTTTTTTTCTCAGTTTTTCATTTTCCCTCTGCTGCCAGACTTTACTATTACTCCAAGCAGTTGTCTTAATTTTTTCAGAAGATTTTTGTAAGTGTTTATTTTGAGTTAATATTTTTAGTTTGTAGACCTCATTAAGAGGAAGTTACATATTTAATTTAATCAAAAAATGACTTACGGTTTGCTCTATAAAAATCGGAGAAGAAAATAGGGAAAAATAGAAAAATCTGTCCGTGAACAGTGATTTGCAGCGCACTGTGCAAGCCCTAAAGGGCATTTTGGTAATTTTGTAATTTGGATGAACAGTGACCCGCCCATGAACAGTAACCCGATGGCATTTTTGTAAATTCTTTGAACATTATTGTGAATAGTGCCAGTGGCATTTTTGTAAATTCTGTGAATACTGCCCCGTGAACAGTAATTTTCGGTGAACAATAATTTTCAGATGAATAGTGCCTTGTGAACAGTATTTTTGGTGAACAGTGTCCGTGAACAATATTTTCAGTGAATAGTGTCCAGGGGCATTTTGGTAATTTTGGATATTTTCGGGGGGCAAAAACGTAATTTTTGGAAAAATTTCAAAAATGAATTTTATGTTATTTTAGCTTAAAAATATTTGTTTTAGACCACTTGGGGATTTATTTTTAGCCCATATTAGGCTTGGGGCAAAATCGTATTTTTTACAAAATTTCAAGAAAACTCTCTAAATACATTGTCATGATATTTCAAACGCTTAGGAGTATAAATTATGGTTATATAGTGTTATTATACTGAAAAACACTCGCTGACCGAAGGTGAGGAGATTCAACCACACTATGTGTTTACTAAAATGCATCTCATTTTGCACTCAATACAATGTTTCTTTCACCATTAGCCCTACGACAATAAATGATGAGTATAGGGTAAATGTACCCGATTGGAGAGAACGGTAACACTTTATGTTATAATATAACCCGTTGGTGGGCTTTTAATCTATGTTTAGTTTTTCAGCATATTATATACTGATTGCTAATATTTGTATTATGATTCCATGCGGGAGGGCTTAGGAATCTATGTTAGCTGAGTGAGGGTATTATGATCATATGTGTGAGAGATATTATGTGGGTTGACAATTATGTTTAAATCCATTTGTTGATGTGCATAGTGATTGGTGTACTGTGCATATCAAATTACATCACACCAATGTATGAAGTACCTAGTTCGTGGAGGGCACTGGTACGAGGTGTATTTAAAATACGGGCTGTGTGAAGCACTGAGCATGAATTTGCCGGTGGTGTAGGAAACGTATTACTCGCGGTTAGGGGAGAATCGTAGACGTCGTTTGGCGGGGGTATCTTTTTGAGAAATGAAGGACATTTCATGGTAGATAGGTGTGTTGACATTATTATACATGATTTCTGAGTGTATAAACTATTGTTTGATAACATGTCTATTATGTTGATAATATGCTTTGTTATCCAGAACTTGCTGTTGTTTTCTCTTCATTGGGTTTGTAAAACTCACACCCCTTACAAAATAGGAAACCCGGAGGACGAAGGACAGGAGGATCTTCAGCTGTAGTTTAGGGCGGAGACCCTTTAGCTATCTACCCAAATGTTGGGATTTTATGTTTAACTTAGTAGACATTGTGCGTATGAACATGTAATGTAATAAATCCTTTATGATGTTCGTTTGAAACACTGTAGGATGTAATAAAGTGTACTTCGTTTCTGATGTGCAATTCTGATGTTAATGGGATCGATTGATGATAAATGTTAGGTAGATCATGTGCGACATTTTCTATTTTGGACTTTCCTAAGAGGTTAAGTTATAGATTACATGTTGGTTAGTAGTGTATCCACATACTATGTGTCGAGGTGAAATCTGTCGAGGTTTTGGGTTTTAAGTGGGCCCATGGTGGCCCCTCCATCTGCTTGGGATTTTTACCGGCTAGATATGGCTGGGTCCGAGGCTGCCAATCCATAAGATGATTTCCGCAAAAGGCTCAATATTGTGTTAGAAAAAAAAAATCTCACGTCAGTGGGCCCGAAGGGTCGGGGCGTGACATACACCATGGCCGAACCCATGGTCCTTCAATTTTAACTATATTTACCTTTTTGCCATTATTCTTTCCATGACTAAACTCTCCTATCATTTTTACATATCTATGTCCATAATTGACCCATAAATATAAATCCATAGATGGTCCACTAATCATGACATACAATCTTAATAAATTCCTAACCAATGTCTCCATTCCATAACTTGATAACCATTCATTTACATATGCATATAACCCTAAATGACTCATAGTATGGTTCATCCAATCAAGATATAATACCAATTGACCCATTTAAAAATGATACATAGGTTCGGCCATACACCATGGCCGAACGCATGATGTCTCATTTTCCCATCTTCTCCTTTAATTATTTACAATCTTTAATACATAACACAAGTCCCTCCATGGGAAATTTAATCATAACCTTAGGTCATCCTTTTCAACTCAAGAATCCATAATTCATCCATTACATTTCTTCATGGGGTTTGGCCTCATATTATGGCCGAACCCATGGTACATGGTTCTTTACCATTTACCATCTTTGAGATTTAAGTCCCATTAGCTTCCATTCAACTCAACCTTTTAAATTAACTCACTTCTTTAATTCAACTCTTTTAACTCAACTCATCTTTTTAATCCAACTCATTTAACTCACTTAAAAATCAACTCAAATACATAATTCCATTTCCAACTTAATTCAGCCCCAATTAAGTAAGCTTGAACTCACTTGGTGGTCAACCAAGTCAACCATGACCCATTGGGTCCCAATTGGGCACTTTGACCCAATTGACAATTTTGACTCAATTAACAATTTTGACCCAATTAATAAATCTCACCCATTTAATTCAATTGATCCATATTCACAATCCGTTGGATCTTAATTAAGCAATTAACCCAATACCTTACCCATCTAAGGTCCATATATATTAATTCATAAATTAAATGGACAATTTCCATATATATCCCTACCTTGAAAATACGGGGTGTTACAGTTTACTCCTGCATTAGATTGCAAAGTATTACTCTACACACTTATGGGTAGGATCTGTGATATCCTGACCCATGAGCCAGAGGCCAGGCCCTAAATAGACTGATCCAAGTGAAACTGGGCCCTGTCAGACGGGCCAACAGAGTGGGCCGGTCGGATCCGACAGCCCAGCAGTGGGTGGGAGTTGTGGAAGTCCCACATCGGAAGTTGAGGAGTTTGAGAGGGGGTTTATAAGCAGCCTTACCCTCCTCTTCTAGCAAGACGCGTTTTGGACCCGGACTTGGGCCGGGTCCGATCCAAAAACCATGCGGGCTCGCGCAGTGTGCACGTGTGTGCGCATGTGGGCCCAAAGCGGACAGTATCTTGCTGGGCCGAGCTCCAAACCCTTTTTATGGGCTGGACTGTTACAGGATCGATCAAATGGGATGATAAGAGGCCGGTAAGAATTGGATTTCCTTCATACGTTGTCTACTAAAAGTCACTTTCATCAAATTGATCAAGCTATGTTTTTAAATGTATAAAGTTAAGAGAATAAAAAACTAATTTAAATTGATAAAATCTTAAAGGTTTTAAAAATATAGTTTTATCAATAAGGTATTTTTGCAAGACAATATACTGAGAGAAACATATCACCATCCTCTTTAGTGGATCTTACGCCTAGATGCATTCGATAATACCGTGCAACTCAGTATACAGGTCAACATCTCATTTTCATTTAAATCAAACCTTCGATATAATTTAAGTTGAATAATTCAATTCACACTCGATCACAATCCAAAATACTCCCAACTCAATTTATTTCAAATTTGTCAAATTAAATTATTTCATTTCCACCCTTACCTCTAAGACTAACATTGTACCGTTGAATTCCTCAAATATAAATAAATGTTGGCATTATTTGTCTCAATGTCATAACGAGTCACCGACATCTGATCTCTCCACATTG
This sequence comes from Chimonanthus salicifolius, assembly GCA_013350335.1. Lineage (NCBI taxonomy): Eukaryota > Viridiplantae > Streptophyta > Magnoliopsida > Laurales > Calycanthaceae > Chimonanthus > Chimonanthus salicifolius. The sequence continues at coordinate 54,435,588 of CM023535.1, read as the reverse complement.
TAGTCCACATAATACGAAAACGATATAACTGAGTCGCGAACTCTCATAACTCAATTTATTTCTTTTATATATTAACCTTACCTTATTAAATTATAAATTTTTAAAATAATAATTATCAAAGATAATCTTTATTCAAACATTTTTATTTATATGTTTTATGCAAATAAGATTAGTTAAGTGTTGAGAAACTTCATTTTAACTATAAATCTTATTTAGTTTAAATTAGGTGGCTCTATATATGATTGTGATAAGTTTTTTAAATTTTTTATATCAATAACTATTTATATGATTTTATAAGATTAGTAAAATCTAATTTATATAAAATACTATTTATTTTAATTTGAGTCATTATAAACTCGTGAATCAGTTTCAACCAAATAGTCGTTGTACATGTGGTCCGAGAAGCGAGCCTTCTGCTCCAAAATGCTCCAATGTGCCGCGTGCCGCGTATCTCTCACCTGTTTGTGTATTATTTTCATTAAGGTTAAACCTTATTTTAAGTCATTGAAGGTTACAGTAAATTTTATAAGTGAGATATATTTTTTTATTGAAGAAATAGTTAGATCTCAATTTGATCGGGCAACAAGTCAGGTTTGGTTTTCTTCATATCGAATCAATTTTGAATTTAGATTTATTTTAAATCTTATAAAATGAGTTAAGTTGATTTAGGTATATTTTTTATTTAGCTTGAGTTAAGTTTATTAATTTACTTAATTAAGGAAACTTTTTAGTGAGAAATACATTAAAATTACTCTTAAATCGGTGTAGACCTCATAAAATTTTATATGTTTCATTCCGACAAGACAACAGAAAAGTCAGTTAAGTTTATCCATTTAATCAAGTTTTAGTCGAGTTTACACATTTTTTAAAATATTCAAGTGGGGCCAGATCATCTATTAAATAGTTCGAGTCAAGTTAAGGCATCTATTAGAATGGGTTGATTTAGATAAGATCACATTTTGTTAAGTCTATTTTTAGCATATAGTTATCATGGGTCACATGCTACAAAATCAGCTATTTGAGAGGCTCAATTCTTAAAACTTAAAAAACACATTAGAGTCTTTAAATCCATCATATATTACAGTATATCTTAATCTAACAGTGAATAATTTTATAAAATGATTGATATTTAAGTTTGACAACGTTCATAGAAAAATATTAAAAAATAAGGCTTTCTTCAATTAAAATAAGCCATTATATGAACAAACTCAATTTTACTATAATTTATCTTATGATTAACCTCATTTAATCATTTCACATCTAAATTTATACATGATTTAATTAAAAAAAAAAGTTATCTTTCATATTTGCAATTATCACCATTCAAAGAGACACAATTTTTTTTTTCTTTTATGAATTTTGAACTTTATTATTATTATTGAAAGTCCTAGAGTAATATATAATTAATTATAATTTATTAACTACTTCTTCCATCGACTATAAGATAGCAATACTTCATCTCAAAAATTTAGCTGACAAAAAGATTCAATTTTTTACAATTTAGAATATCAAATAGGTATTATTTCTCTAAATAATTAGTAAAAAACACCTATTTTGTACGTGTGATGGTTGAATGAGCATTTATTTTGATCGAACCTTCATTAAAAAAAATGTTGTAAAAATTGAGACTAAGTTAGAAAAAAATCTTAATCAATTCTAATCAAACTATAATTTATAAAACAAAGTAGAAAATCTTAGATGATAAGTATAATGTTATAATTTGAAACGGCACAAATTTATGGCTTATTGCATTTATTTTGTTTTTAATCCGTAGCAATTAAATAAATATTAACTTCATCTATGAAAAACGATTAACAATGAGATTATAATTTTAAATATAAAAATATGAGTAATAAAAATGAATAAGGCATAAACTTACTCATCATATAATCAAAAGGAGATTAGCTTGTTTTATTTTTTTATTTTTTTTCTTCAATTGAAAATCTAATAGTACATACTGAAAGAAAACTTAATGACCTACCGTTCTTTACACTTTCAACTCAAAAATTAATTTCTAGCCTCTTGATCTTATAAAGTTCAAATTACTAGGCATTTTTTAGTTTTTTAAAAGACGTCTATTAACTTTGTCCATTAAGATCAAATGGCTAAAAACTGATTTTTGAAATAAAATATTAAATGATTGTAGATCATGAAATATATTTTACATCTCTATGGGTAGATTTTCAAGTGAAGAAACAAATATTTAAAAAAATACCTTGTGTAGTATTTTTTTTTTGAGCAGTTTTTAAAAGAGGTGAAATACGAGAATTTCCCATGAGGTTACCAAGCACACTTAACTTTGGAGTTCTAATAGGATCCAGTGCATTAGTGCTGGTATGATCACACCGACACCCTATGTAGTATATGTAATTACTTTTAACTATTTAAGGGAGTTAGAATCCTCTCTTTTGTCTTCTTTCTTTTCCAAGTTATCTTATTCTATAAAAATTTAACAAAAATAAATTTTAGAGTACTTTTTATTTTTTCTTTATAATTTTGAATAAAATCTTAAATTATTTTTACATGCCTAATAATTGAAAAACCTATCAGTACTTGCTAAATTACTAACCCTGAATTGGAACAGTAGGCATGTAATCTTCGATGAATTATGCCTTCATAGCACTGGATGAACTGTCAGCAGTGTGACCACTCACTTCTTCTAAGGTGGAATGACCTTCTCTAATTATGGGCGTTTGGGAGATTTATTTAAAATAAGTTTAAATTATTTAAAATGATTTTTTTTATATATATTTAAAATGTCTTTTATAGACATTTATTTGATGCACCATCATTATTAAATTGAACATCACAAGTAATTTTTTTATTAAAACAATTTATTTTATTTAAAAAAAAGACATAATTTACTATGGTAAATTTATAAATTGACATAGTAATTTTTCCCTTGTCCTTGCTTTTACCAGTTTGTGGGATGACGGCTTCGTTCAATTTTCATGGCTAATCGCCATTATTATTTTAATAATTCTCATATAATTATTAGTTAAGCATCATGAAAAAGGATGAAATTCATCTCCACAGCTGATGTTAAAAAGTACAAAATGGGCCCCACATGTAGGTTAAATATCTGAAAATGCCAATTGTATGTGCGCCCACGATTCCTTGGATCATAATCTCTCAGTTGCTTTGTTTGAATAAAATGGCCGCCTTAAATTATTGACTGCCATTGCCTAACTTTCCTTGCTCATAAATAAGCAGTGACTAGGACATGCATATGTTGTACGGTTAAATTAGGGAAAGTAAAGACAAAAATCTTACAAATATAATCATTGATAATGACAGCGGTATTTTTTATAATAAAAATACTGATGAAGTTTTTTTATTAAAATAATAACAAATAAATTTAATATAAATAATTATAAACTACCTATGTTCGTGTCCTTGTGAATTCTCATATCTGCAATGAGATACATCTTATAAGAATTTTACTCTAATGCCCTTTGGTTGCATAGTTCAGTGAAGTGACTTGATGACTTTAGTACGATGCTCAAGTTCATATTTTATTTTGTCACCATGAACTTCAAATATCTAGTATATACAATTTTGATACACTACATATGTTCAAAAAATGGACATGTCCAATACGTATGTATAGACAAGTGCCTCATGTAACGAAGTTGGCCAATCGAAATCAAGCTCCTTTAAGATTTGAAATATGTCTAACATCCTTCAACTCTAGCATCGTCCCATTCAAGTAGTTTATCTGAACATCCTCTTTTCCAATGATACTGTAGAGTTCATCATCTTCTAAATAGATTTTTCGAATATTTCTCCACTATCATTTTTACTTAATCTTTCTTTTACCTTTTTACCAAATAATGGTGGTAATTCGGCAATGTATTTTTCTCTCCAAGAGGCAGCTTGCGAGTCATTTATTTTATAAACAGAATTCATGAAATAGTCATTATATTATGAAAATTGAGACATTGATCTATATCTTAAGTTATGTAAATAATCTTTTATGTTTTGTTCAAATTTAGGATATCTTCCTATAAAATATCTTGCTATATTTGTTATTAAACATTTAACACTATCATTAATTAATCTTCCAGTGGGGTCTAAAATTACATTTCTTAATTCATCTTTTTGTTTTACATTTAATTTTAAGTCTGTTTGTTCAGTTGTTAAATAATTGATCCACCAGTCATATAATTGACTAGTAAAACCAACTATTATTAAATCACAAATGTTACTTTCTTGATTAAGATTTGATCTAAGAATATTAGCATACATTTGTATTTTTTGAATTACTTGAATTTTTTTATTTATAGATAATCCATCAAGGTTCCATTCATAAATACCACTTCCATCAAAAGAATTTGGAGTTATTGTTTGGGGTTTTTCTATTCTTAAATAAGGTGGTCTATTAACCTTTTTTTCTATCCGTTTATATTTTAGTTTGTTTATTTCTAATTTTTCATCATCAGGATCTAATGTTATCATTTGTACACTAGGTTTTTCATTTAAAATTTTTAATTTTTTTCCGTAATTGAGAAACTAATTCATCAGAGGAATCAGGGTCTAAATTTATAGCTTCCTTTTTAAGGAAAACATTAGGGTCAATTTTTACTGATTTGCTAAAACTTGGTTCTCTTATTATAGGTTCTTTATCTAGGTTCTTTATCTTTCTTTTGTTCTTTAATAATTGGTTCATTTCCTTGAAATTTTTCTTCTATCCTATTTGTTTGTTCAGCAATTGTTTGTAAATACATATTTGTAAAATTATTTTGTTGTATAACATGTGCAAAGAATTCAACTTTAACTGGGGTTTTTTCATTAATAGCTGAAGCGTCTTTATAAGGAGAAGCTTTGGTTGTTAACGATAATTGAATATTTTCTTGCGGAGGATGTATACTTTTAATTTTTTCACCTTTAGATGTTGTCCATATATTTTCTTTGGATTTTAACATTTGAATATATTTTTGTTCTTCTTGATTTCTATTTAATTTACAATCATACCATTCAAAGAAACTCATTCTTTTTCTAATAACTTTTAAATCTTTTATAAAAACTTCTTGTAATTGTTTAACTTGTGTTCCATTGAAAATTTTGAATAATTCATCTATTCTATCATCAAACATCATTTCAGCTTTTAAGAGGGCTTCGTCTAATTTAAAATCTTCTTCGTTTAACAATTTGTCTAGATCAGTATTTTCTATTACTAGCATATCAGCGTCTGAAAGTTTTATAGTATCTGGATTTGAATGTTGAGAATCTGTCCTTTGGTAAATTGGTTGAGTTACTCCAGCTCTATTATAATCTTGAAAGTTTGGATAGGTGTTATAAATTGGTGGAATAGGAGCATGTATTCCAGAAGGTTGTGGTTTTTCTTCTTCTTTTTCTCCTATATTGATTTCTACAGTTCCATCAGGATGTTGGATTATGCTATTAGCTTTTGTTTCTATTTTTGGAGCAGGTTGACATAATTCTTCTAGTTTCTAGTTTTTTATTAATTTAATCTGAATCAGGTGTTGGTCTACTAGGGATTATAACTTTATTTCTAAAATCTGTTTGAAATAATGTTGGTTCATTTTTTATTAGATTGCTATAAGCAATATTAGATCGGTGTGATTTCATTGCTTTATAATATACTCTATACATTATTCCTAGATTTTCACTTCCTGGATCCATATCAAATCCTTCAGCTTTTACAACTAATTTAACAGCTTTATGGATCTTTTTGATTGTTAAAGGGATTGTTATGTCAGGAATACAATTAAAAAATATTAGGCCTTCAGCAAAGTTGGTAGAAACTAAACCGTAAAGAGCTTGTTCAAAATTGTGATATCTTGCATCCCTTAGAAAAGCTAAACAAGGTATGTTTAGTCCTTTTCTAGTTAGAGGTTTGATAGCAATTTGAACTATGCCAATATGTAAATAGTTGTATCTCATTCTTAGTCGATTAAATTTTTCTTGATCATCTAAGAGGAAGAGAAAAGCTTCATCTTGAGATGAAAAAATTCTTTCAACTGTTTGAATCATATAATTTGATTCATCTTCAAATGTTCCAATATATATTTGTTCAGAAGGGATTTTTGGAATAGTCTATCTTTCGATGGCTTGTTCCACATCTTTGAAATTAACTTCTTCAAAATTTTTAAATCCATTGTAACTAATTGAGTTGTTACAGATGTTCTAGGTTCAGGATTAAAAGAACTAAATGGCATACTATCATTAGCAGTTTTAAAAGTAGTAAAAGTAGAAGCGAATGCATTATTTCATTTTCTTTTTGTTCTTTTAAAAACCTTTTAAAAGCTTTCTTCATTTTTTCCTATGCAAAGATGCAATTTTGAATAGTTGTTTAGCAGAGATACCAGTCAATGACGAAACATTGTAGTGCAGCAGTCCAACTCCAAGGCTCAAGGCCAAGATTCCAATGCCCAATATTATGTCCATAAACGCCTAACACGGCAACAACATGACAATGATGACTGATGAACACTGAAAATTGATAATTTTACTCCTAGATAGTGGACTAGTTAGTCCTTGTTTTGTATAAATTTGATATGTTTGATGACATTTTTAAGTTTTGCAGGGAATTCAGAAGAACACACGATATGATGATTAAAAATTGTGAAAACTGTAGAAAGTGGGGCCTATGTTCAAAGTCTAGAAGTCCAGGCCTGAAGTCCAATTGGAAGCCCATGAAGACTCAAGAATACAAGTGTGAAGAAAGGGATCAAAAGCATGGCAGTTGCAGACTACTTGCAGCCAACGAAAGTTGGTAGTGTTGACAGAAACAATTGAAGGCAGCAACAATTGTAAACAGGAAATCAAGCAAGCAACTGTAGAGATAAAAGAAAAGAAAGAGAATAAAAAATAGAAGAGAAGATTAAGGAATCGAATGGGTGTTGGCTGATTTAGCAAACAAGAAAAATAGAAGTTGCTTGCATAATAGAAAGGAGCTGAGAAAAGAAAGCAGTAAAAACATAAGTTTTCCATACAGCAACGACAGAGAGGAAGTCGGCCAAGTAAGAAAAATCGGCTAAAGGTAATGGGTCCCACTAGGCTTGCTAAATTCACTATCTCTAAACTCTTTAAATTGGAGGCCTCTCCATTGCAAAAGACGGACTTGACATTGAGAAGAAGGCTCGTCTGACAGCAGAGAAGGATCTTGACATTCGCTTGGGATCTCCGACATGGCTCGGATTTTATTTTTCTATCTCTTTTGTTTTAATTCTTTTATAATGTTCCGTTAAATTTTTGTACTGAGGTTGAGGATGAAACCCCATTAATGAAATAATTCTTCTTTTATTTATTTATTTAATTCCAAATTATGTGTGTTTGATTATTTATGATTTTGGCTTCATCAAATTAATAGATGTTAATTATTTTTACCATCAATGCCATGTATTTTTGGTTATTAATATTAATATCTAATTAATCATTGCTTGGTTTTTAATTGAATAAAAGTAAATCCTTTGATTCACTGTTTTCTTTTATTTTAATTTAAATACATTGGATGCTTAGATTTATCCTTTTGATCCATTGTCTTTTAAATTAAAATAGGATACATTGAATGCTTGGAAATTACATCTTTAAAAGCGAAGAAAAATCTGAATTTTGAACACCATATTAATAAATTTAAATGTTTAAATCTCTTAAAATTGGGAATTAATAAATAAATAATTGGAATATTATGAATTTAATGGTGGTGGAATCCGATGCCTTAGTAATTTCTCTCATTTTATTCAATCTCTATTTTAGTTGTTTTATTTTAATTTTGCATGTTTAATTCAATCATTCTCTTGAAAAATTGTTAACTAGGTTAAGGTTAAAATATTAGGCTTTTTAATTTGTTTTCTCGTTCATTATAAATCAAGTTCCTGTGGGTTCGACCTCGCACTTGCATATCTCTATACTCCAATTCGATTCGTGCGCTTGCGAGTAATTATAAATTTAAAATTTGTACAACAATGGTGAGTAATGACTGGCACAGTCACGACGAGATACCAACACTAAACACTTGTTCAATTTGCAGAATTGAACAATACTTTAATGGAGATAGATTTTAACAAGAATTTTAAAATAACTCCGAAAATGAAACTAAAATAAAATGCATAAACTTAAAAGAAAGAGATTATACCAGAGAAGGATGCCAGAATTGAAACAACTTTCTATTTCTTCAAACAGTATTACAACAGAAAAGAGCAGTTTTACAAGAGAGATGTTTAAGCACTAATGGCTCTGATACTCATTTCATAATGTTATTGAAAATTCTCCAAAACATAAAGGTGCTCTAATCTCAGCTAAAGAGAAAAAAGAAAGGACAGGTGTTTTCATTTGAATGAAAGCTGAAAAGTAGAGCATCTTGTTGCTTTCAACTTTCGGTGCAACGAAGTATTCATTGAAGCAGTGGAAGAAAGGTGTCATTTGATGGTGCTTGCAACTTTTAACCAATGGTGCAGATGTTGATGACACTAGACAAGTGGGAGACAAGAATAAAGCAACTTTTGACTTTTGCTTGGTTGCTTGTCTTTTTGTTAAGACGTTATTATTTGTTGTTGAGAGAATCTTGACAGCTGTTGATGAAGAGTCGGTAAAATACGGTATAACTACAAAGGATAGTAATTATGCATATTTACATCTTCTTTTTGTTTTTGACAGTGATGAAAGGGTTCTTCTTGGCAGGTGTGACTTCATCCTCAACGTCATCAATTTGAACTTGATCTTCTGTTTCAGGCAATTGTTGAAGGACAGCAAACTGATTTTCAGCTATCAGTCCCTTAGCTTTGTTGTGAATGATTCGCTAGAATTTCAGGTGATCTTCCAAATCGAGCAAGTACTTCTTTCATCCAATCATCATTCAACTTGAGGAGGTCAACAACAGTTATCAGAGCTTCTTTTGAAAATTTTGGAGAGTGGGAGGAAGAAGAGGGAGATGTTTCAGCTTTTTTAGAAAAAGGGGAGACAGATGTTGCATGTGTTTCTTTTGTAGATGCATTAAGTGCATCGATGGAGTTTCTATAGCCTAGCCTTGGTGTACCTTGAGGGTAGTAGACTCATCCGTGATAGTTTTAGTAGGATTGTGTCTGAGTTTCCTACACATTAATCCAAAAAAAAAAAACCTACTAGAGATAGTCGCTTTACAATCATTATAAGTGACGCATTTACAAATGCCATTATCCCCATGAGATGTGGGGCCATTTTGTCACCACTTGATGAATTCATTAGAAAAATCTATCTTTCAACATTAGATTAATAAAAAATTCTATCAATTTAATGAATGAAATTATGTCTTAAGCTCTCTAATCATTTTAAATTACTCTTTTAAGGTCTAAGTTTAATGATATTTTAAAACATGATTTTGATTGTTGCAACTAAAATGATTTTTAGAACTGTATATATAAAAAACAATCTTTATAGCAATTTTATTATCGTGGATAAAACTAGAATGTGGGGTCCTTATTGAATTTGATTGGAAATAGGAAAAAGAAGTGATGATATAAACAAAATTGTATTTTATACTTAAACCTAAAACATAAGTTCAAAACATTAAAGTAAAAAAAAAAAACCTTACAATAATACAACGTCATGGTAATTAAGTATAGCCCGCTTTTATTGTTGTCATCATCATCATTTCATTATTATTTATAATAAATAAAATTGCTTAAAATTTTAAAAGGCTAAAACATTTGACAAATAAATGGTAGGACTTGGCATAGAATATGTCCAAGCCTGAATTTTTTTTTTTTCACCCAACCACAAGTGACTTCAATTTCTATAAGATTGACCTCTAACTTTTGGTTAATTGCGAAAAGGCCCGTGAGTTAATGTTGTTTGTCCCTACGGTGAGGAGACTCAACTATCCTTTTATACATTTTAATTTAAAACCCATTAACTCTATGACAATAAATGAGACTCATGGACATAATAAAGACGGAAAAGACTAAATGGGACCAGAGTGTAAGGGATGTAATCTTTTTCTAACTGATAGAATGAAAGCATAAAATGGTGTAATGAAGCCGAGGCCTATTAGTCAATAAACGCATTATGCAATCAATTTATGTGTCTAGGGGTTAATAGGTTAAAAGAATTGGATGAAGGTGCGTGAACGTAAGTAATCAATTCACTCAATGTATGTAGACTAATGTTTATTTGCCCATTATGCTTTAAACCCTACTCTAGAGTATGAATGTATGTTGGTGATTTTCTTAAGAGTTGTGTATCAATGATGTATATATACATGCAATTGAAATAGTGTTGTTATGTTGTACTCCCTCTATCCCATTTTAGTTGCCCCATTTTAAAAATTTGAATTTTTTAAGGAAAGACTCTCAAAAGGCTTATGAACTTCTCTCAAATATCCTATAACTCTTTCAATAAATAACAGATAGATAACCATAGTAGATAGATAGAGAGAGAGAATCAAAATGGCAAATCATACAACTATTTTGTGACAATCTCAAAAATGCATATCAGATAACTAAATTGGGATAGATTGTAGCGCATCGTCCCTTTCTACAGCCTAAACGGGTTGTGGCCCACTTAACTGCAGGTTAAACGGGCGTTAACCAACGCATTACGCATCTAACGGGTCTTACATCACAGATTTGTGGCTGGGGGAAATGAATATATATTTTTTTTAAGATTATGAATGAAATAAACAAAGCCATCAAATCCTTCATGCCTAACTACACATTACACAAATCTTAATGTCATCCACAAAAAAAAATGAGAAGGATAACATCGACTATTAATATCAAGTCTAATCTCCCTGCTCACATCCCATTCCATAAAATAAAATAAAAACAATATCCTCAAGGTTCTCAATTTATTCAAAGCAACTAATCAAGTCTCAAAAATAAATATTACCAAATAAATAAATTCAATCGCATCAATCCACAATTATGCTAAGAAATTAAACATCCATCCTTGACTTAGTACTACGTCACCACCTCCGTGAGTTGAATCGTCACTTCTCAGCTATCACCTAAAAAAACTGTTAGGGAGTGAGCCTCACTTGCCCATAGATCATCAGCTCAGTAGGGGTACAAATAAACAATAGGAAACCCATATACAATAATATTCAATAAAAAGGTGGAATATCCAACACAATTTAACATCACATAAACAACACACACATGAACACCACAACATAACTCACCTAAACGTATCTATCTTGATATCATACTCAATATGCTCATATCCATCAATACATCCTAGTTCTAAGCACTAGATCATCAACTTAACCAACTAAAGAGTGTAACTTATCACACTATCAAACTCCACAAGGACTTAATTCACCTAGTAGAGTGATACTCTCAATCCATTTTATAGAGAACGCGTTCACCCATCTGCTCTCGATATGGGATTAGTGACGACCTCACCCCTCACCCGCAGCCTGTCACTGAGGTAGTCTGCCAGTGTGGTAGCCTATGCTCATCCATCACCCGCCCACATATCATCCACCCATTAGGATTGTTGGGTCTGTTGGCCTCACACCTCCCCATCCAGAAGACAGATAAGTATCATGTTCTTAATCAAATCTCACACATGGGATCTTTCCTGACAAGCCTACTTATCATAATCAATAATCTGATACATAATGCCACCCATAAACATACGTCACTATGAATACACTGTGCGACTCATCACCCTCACACATAAGGCTCATGCCCTACAATCCAATACGTGAAGTACCATCTCATCATACATATGCACTAGCATCCTAGTAGTCAGATGTATCATCTTCAGTGGCTATTACATCTCACAATCTCATGAGGTCATCATTCAACCATATCACAATTACTCATACCCACCCAACTTACATTTATCAACATATCCATAAATCTCACTCATACACCGATCATAATCAAACTCATACTTAGCATATTCAATAATTCACATGTGATGGGATCTCAATCAATTTGACAGGTCCGGCCAGGTTCTTCGGGGCGTATAAAATTTATTTTAAAATCCAAAATCGGCATTAATCATTGGCTATGCTTGTGTCATTACCATAATATCCCAATCGCCGAATCATACCATATATATTAATAATTCACATAAACCAACATATAATCAAAGTCAAACGAATATTCACTATAATTGAAAATGCATATGAATTAAAATAAAAAAATAATAATAATTCAAATCATAATTATAATTAAATCTTCTACATAAAACCCATAGCATGACTTGATTTATATCAAAAGGAAAGAAGCCAAAAATCAAGTTTCGTACTCCCTACCTCAAAGACGACAAAGTTGACTAAGTTGAAGTATACACGAAGTTGAACTCAATTTACAAGCAAGATCCATTTAAAAGAAATTACTCAATCAAATGTAAGCCATCTCTGATAAAATTATCTGCATAGCCAATGAATAGAGGATTGGGTTAAAGATTTTAGTTTAGGTAAGATAGAGACCGTCCACAATCAAACAATTTTGAAGATTGAAAATCAGTCTCAAGTATAAGCAGTACAAGTATGGTATTCTTTGAAAACATGGATAGTTTTTGTCATAAAAACATGGGTAGTTTTCTATGGAAAACAAGGGTATTCTTTTTATGGAAAACACATGGATTTCTATGAAACTTGGATGATTTTCTTTGGAAACCATGGATAGTTTTCTATAAAAACATGGGGTTTCTTTTCTCATGGCAAGCATAGGATATTTCTTACAAAACATGGAGGTTTTCTCTATGAAAAACATAGAGAATTTTCTAGGAAACCCATATGGTTTTCTCATAATAAACCATGGAGAAGATATATATTTCTTTTTCGGTTTTCTCTAAGGTGATGGGCGAAATTTAGAGGGATAGAGAGGGAGGAGAGGAAACCACATACCTTTAGAAGAGAGAAGATGATAGCCCAAGAGAGAAGATCCACCCAGGAAAAAGGAGAGGAGAAGAGATGGCGTTGGAAGGAGAGGAGAGATGGAGAGGAGAGAAACAAGAAAGGATCGTTGGTATATAGGAGGAGGGAGGGATTTTCGAAGTCCTAATAGGAAACTAGGAGATAACGTGTGAAAGGGATGGGTTTTCTAATTTTTGGAGGCATGTTTGGTAAGTATTCTAACAAGAATGGAAATTGGGTAGGCAGGGTTTAGGATAGGATTTGAAGGGTTTAGGATAGGATTTGAATTCCATCTCATGGGAGTTTTACAAGACGTGCATATGGGACCCAAAATCAGTTGGGTTGTTTTTTTTTTTTCTTCATTTGTTTATTCCTCTTATTATCCATCTAATATAATTAAGCCAATTATTTGTTAATACTCCAAAGTTAATCATCTTTCTAAATTTTATTTATTTGGTTATTTTAAGTTTCTCTCTAATAATAATTTATTTTATTTAAATTCTCTTTCTAAAATTTGTAACTTTCTAAACACCAAAAGAATATTAAATTCGACTAAGACATGGGTACACTTGTACTTTCAAAGTTAATCAATTTTATTTGAAATACGAACACTAAATTATTCTCTGATCAATTTACTCAATGCACCTCTTAATTAACTCTCAATGTATTTTTGAAGTTTAGGAAATTATCATTCCCTTTTAATTTTTTTTTTTTGATAATTAAATCTTCCTTTCTCTTAACTAGCTCTTTTCAAATCAAAGAGAAATATTAAATCGTGTAATCTAATTGAGGAGAAGGTGTGTTCTTCCCAAATAATTTTAATAAAATAAAATAATATACTAATAAAAACAATGTCAATTTCTAACTAATTCTACCCACTTCTGCTGACCCTGCTACTCAGGGTCGGGTCACTACACAGATGGAGTATTAGAAATGGGTGTAGGATATTACGAAAACGTGAGAGGAAATTTTCACTTGAGTATGTTATTTTATATAGAATGAGATACTGCTGTATTTGTGTTGTTATGTGATATTGATGTGAATGAGCATACTTGTTAATGTGATGGTATGGGAATGAATGAGTGGATTATTTCTGGACATTGAGTGAATGAAGTAATGCACTGATGGAGATGGATTGTCATAAATGTACCAAACTGTTTTGATGATAAGAATGTGGAAACGTATGATGGTGATATGATAGGAGTCATGGAAGGGATATGGCAAGGGTCCTCTCTCATTTTAGTAGATTTGCTTGTCATTTTTAAGCCCTTTTAGGCTCATGAATGCATCTGGAGAAGCCCCTATTGTTCTTGCAATATGTTCCATTTCATGAAATTATGCAAGACAGAGATGCTCTAAGTTGCGAAAGTCTATTCCACCCAATTCTTGAACATTCTTGGAAACCTCACAACAGAACAAGTTGAGGACATCCATTTTTCGAATCATCACCCTAACCCAATCTTTAAGCAGGAACAGTATGTTGTTAATTGTCATGCTCATGTAAAAATAGTGCTCACCAATGCATATATCGGATTTTGTCAGATTTCTCCAAGGACCTGAGTTGTCTTACTACATATATTTTATCATTTTCTAGACAAAGCACAGAGCCTTCAACCAAGTCAAGTGCTCCAACTCAGAATTAGTCTGGAATGCTTTGTACTAATTTATTTCCTGGTAGCGTTAGCGTTAGGATTCAGAGAGTTTTACTTGGTCAGGTAGGTTATCAATATGGTGGCTAATTAAAGAAATCCTTTTACATTTTACTAAGCGTGCAGTTTCATTCTTGATGGGAGAAATCGCCTTCTCGGCCACACACAGCAATATTGAAAAAATGAAAGAGAAACCAATAATAAAAAACAAACCACAACACAGAGATTTATGTGGTTCCCGTTTAGTACATCCACGGGTTCACGCCGATCCACTCTGCTCAAGGCAAAAAACAAAGAAGAGACGGATCTCGATTCAGTTGTTCATCTCTCTCTCTCTCTCACAAAACAGTGCAAAGTCAAACAACAATACATCTTTGATTATCAGGCTCCAGAGAGCCTAACAATTCTCTAGCCACTCATCACATCCTACACCTCCTCTTACAGCAAAACCGTGCTCATCACTAAAGGCAGTTTATATGGCCATGTCGTGGATCATATCATGCATCTTTACAGTCCCTTCTCTATCGCCTTCCTGCAACAACCAAGAATCCTCAAGTATGTCAAGTATGGAAAGTACTTTCTTTGATGCTTCCTCTAAATTATTGACATGCTCAAATATACCTTCCTCCATCCCGTACCTTATGATACCAGTTGTAGTAATATGAGTGCACTCAGGAAATATAGAATAGAGTAAGAAGACTGACTTGGCATCCTCACTTTCCAGGTATTCATAACTCAACTTTGGAGAAGCAAATACCTTTGCATCGATAACCATGATGTTTGATAGTCTGTAATTTTTTAATTTTAACAATGCATTTTCCCAAAAGTATTTTTTAATCCTTCAATGCTGTTCAAAGTGTAACAATTGCCAAAGGCAAGGGATGGACTGGAGTACTATATCACTATTCATTGCAATGCATGCATTGACGCTCCTTCTTGTATGATTTTGCAGGCCTTGATTCAATTTTTTGGGAATGCCTACTCTGCTTAATTCCAACTTTTCCCGAAGATTGCCCAAAATTAAGAGAACTGCCTTTTTCTGTTCCAAAGGTGCCATCCCTAGATTGGGTCTATCTCATATCCTACACGAAGATAACTTCACCAAAGAGTTTCTCACTATCTTCTTGGATTACTTTGATATTGGCTTCCTGCACGAAGATAACTTCACCAAAGAGTTTCTCACTATCCACTCACCTAACAACCTCTTCTATTAATGTTTTCTTGCTGACTCCTCCCATTCCATATACACTGACAATGTATTCCATATACACTGACAATGTTGATGTTTTCTTCCTTCATAGTGCCCATGACTCGACCAATGGCTGATTTGATCAGTTTATATGACACAAAATCTACCACAGACAAGTTTTAAGCTCATTTTGGGGATGAGACATTAACAGCAAGCTCTAAATGCTTCTTTGCGGAAGTTGGAATCTTCATCAAACTTCTCTTTAGCTTCCTTACCTAGCTTGTAATGTGACTTCAAATCAAACCATTTCATGCTTGTTTGTGTTTGACAACGCAATCTCTCAGCATCAGCTGTGATGCCTTCCATATTTTCTAGCCATTCTTAGACTCTTACAAATATCACTTCACCCTTTTTACAAGCCTGATCCACCAATGGTCTTGCATCACTCTGTATATTTCACAACTTTTCTACCTCATTGTTAAGAGTATCTTACATTCCTTCTGTGCAGAACAAGAAAGACAGCTAGAACTTTAACAAAACTGAGCAAATATTTTCCTGCCTTCAGTACTGGGGTAAACACTACCAAGATTCCTATCTGCTCTGCTGGTGTTGACATGGTATTTCTTGATGAATAGGAGCAAAGGATTGTTGGTAAAATGACAGCTGCAGAAAGATGAAAAATAATGTACGAGTCCAATGCATGCTAATATTTGGTAGGTGTCTAATCAAAAGTCTCATAGGGCCAATGAATCCCACCAACTTGACATGTCTACCTTAAATGAGAAGTCTCTGTTTTGCCAATGGATTTTCCAACATGTAACTGCAGCTAGTACTTGCCCTGTACCCACTTGAAGTAACAGGTCGTGGAGCAGGTTAGAGTTTGATCCCCAAAAATAAAATGATAAAATTGTCAACTGAAATTTCTTAAAAAGGAATTATTTTTCAAAGATAGAAACTGACCACCAGATGCATCATTCCAACCTTCTTTTGGCATCATGTTATGTTTCACTTTTTAACATTTCCAAAAATTTCAGATAAAAGTTCACAATTAAGTTAAATAATTGTTAGAATAATAAACAATGCTCCATTGTCATTTTTTTCAAAATTATTATTTGGATTGTATTGAAATTTAGGGCATGTGAAGTGAAACTTATTAGTCGTAAGTCAAATGAGTTGCCCAGATTTGTGGTAAGTCAAAAATAGTGAAGGAAAGTGGTTACACTTTTTCATGGATTTCTTGTTGTATAGAACTTCAATTTTCTTTTCGAAAAATAGAACCAACCTCACTTTGGTTATTGACTGCAAATATGACTCCAAATTGAGCTGCATGTACTACAATTTCTGGCCACCCTATGGCCATACACACTTTTGTAAATGACTGTAAGTCATAGTTGGTGAAGCTACACAAAATTGGTCCCATTTGTGTCAATTAATCAAAACTGTTATCAACATTTTTTTTAAATTTTGAATTCCATAACCATTTTATATTTCATCATTACATATAAGTCGTTGAAATTGCTATTAAAATCAGCACCTTCCCCGACCTGCCTAGTAGTTTGGATTGCTCCAAGTAAATCCTTCCTTCAGCCAACCTCTAAGCTGAAAGAAAAGTCCAACCTAGAAACAGCTCAAGCTCTCTAAATGACAGAAATTATGACTCGAAATAGGGCTGCGTGCAGTTCAATTTCTGCCCATCCTTATACCATCATTTCCAATTTTATTAATGACTGCAAGTCATGTTCAGTGAAACTACTCAAAAAATGGTCACTCGTATGCTTCAATAAGACCAAATTACAGCCAATTGGCAACTCACAAACAATCCCATTTGACTGATTAAATAAAAACACGATAAGTGTATCACATCCACTTTCCAATTGATTTCCGCACTGCTTCAACAAGAATTACATTAGGAACATTTGTGAGTAGGGGTAATAGAGGGGGGACAGAATATTAAAGGTCTTATCTTGGGTTGCTTATGGGATAGCAAAATGAAGAAGTACAAGTTCTGTATCTGCCTTCTTTCTTAAATTGAATAAGCTAAAAAGAGAGAATTATCAATGAACTTGCAGCGGTTACCAACGATATCTGAAATGTATATGGAAGAACAGGCTTTAAAATTTGGAAAATCTCAGTTTGGATTCATGTTAAAATCTCAGTTTGTTATTAACATATTGTAAGACATGATA
This sequence comes from Chimonanthus salicifolius, assembly GCA_013350335.1. Taxonomy (NCBI): domain Eukaryota; kingdom Viridiplantae; phylum Streptophyta; class Magnoliopsida; order Laurales; family Calycanthaceae; genus Chimonanthus; species Chimonanthus salicifolius. Next base: position 54,417,750 of record CM023535.1, on the reverse strand, counting down.
TATGATCATTGTGGGGCACTTTAATCTCACAAAATAGAAGAAGCTATGATAATCAATACTGAAAGGAGAAGGAAAGAAGAGTCTACAAGGAAAATCATCAATGAAATTCCAGAATTGTATTTCGATAAATCAATACTGAAAGAATGTCTTTTATATGAATGTAGTCCAATTAGAGAGAATGCCAACAAATGAATTGAAGCATGGCAGAAAACACAGACTTAGACATCCGCTATACGTTGCTGTGGCAGCTCGAACATGCATATCGGGCAGAAATGTTGTACCTTCAACCAATCAAAGAGGCAACTGCTGTGAAATGTATGAGAACAAGGCATCTCCATGATTGTTTCACTAGCACAGAAGTCTTCTTGGCAGATGACACACATTAACTCTCTAGCCTTGCCTGCCTGATACTTGTATCTCTTCAGTTGTACGACTGCATACATCAATGCTGGGGAAGCAGAGGAAAGATGGTTCTGTTGGACATCCATCATTTCCTCTTCCTCTCCATCAAAGAATGTCATTATCTCCTCTTCCTCTCCATCAAAGAATGTCATTATCTCATCTTCCTCTCCATCAAAGATTGTCATTATCTCCTCTTCCTCTCCGCCAAAGAATGTCTGTGTCTGACGGGACTGCACATAAACCTCAATCTTGACCTCAAATGGACAGAGTTCTGCTAACTTTGCAACTTTTGCGAGATTTGATTCAATAAAAGTTGCAACAACCACCGGATGTGTCAGGATCCGTAAACTGGTCGAATGTCAAAGGAAATGTTTCACTACTAGTCCATGGTATTTCATCCCTTTGCAACCCTTCCTCATGCAAAAGCACCCGTTCTAGAATCATTGTATGCCTGATTTCGATTGTTGCAGTCGAATGCCTTGTTTCAGGTTTAGCAACTGGGGGAAACATGGTAAAAGACATAGGCCCATCTATACTCTCCAACTCCATCATGTTTGCTTCAAGATTCAGATGAGAGAGAGAGGATTTGAATTGCAAATTTCTCAGAGAGAGAGAGAGGCCGACAGAGATTTTGAATTGCAGATTTCTCAAACATATTAATTGAAGAAACCTTAAATAGAAGGACAGAAGTCGGTAGGGAGTAACTGGAAAGAGGGCGGTGGTGGTAGTGCACTAGTGCGCAAGAAACCTTCTAATTTTAAGAGAGAGAAGTTGAATTATAGAGATGACTGTTGAAGATTCGAAACCCTAATCTTCCATAGCCGACTCGCGTATTCCTGACTAAATTTTAATTCCAAAATAAGCATATTAACGCTATGAAAGTAAAATAAAATTTTCTCTTATACGAATTATAAAAAGTAGTTTTATTTAAACATTTATATCTATTTGATTTAAACGAATTAAATTAATAATTAAAAGAGAGTTTCACGTCAACCATCTATTTTATTTAAATGAAACTAGGTAGATACATATGTCTAATAGATTAATTTCTTTTAAAGTCTCGTACCAACAATAATTTATTTGATTTAGAGTCATTGGACCCCATCTTATTGCCTAATATCTTATAATCTGAATTAAGTCATACAGACATTATGATTCAAGTCTGCCGGCCTAGCCAAATTTGAGATTAGCATATTAAAGTATGACTAAACCTATCCCATTTTAAAAAAAAACTAGGTTTGAATAATTAATTTTGAAAAAATTAAATTGACCTAATTTGAAATGATTCAAAATAGATCTAAGTCAAGTTGGATAGATATATCTTGGACCCAAACATATCACAAATTGAAATAAATTTGAATCATGTTGGACTAGTCAAGTGCTCTCAGATGTATGAATACCTTGGTCTTAAAAAAAATCATGTTGAATAGAGATCTAAAGAGGTCTCGAGCCTAAACCTAACCTGATCTATATTAAAAATACTATTTAAGTACTACAGTTTAATTTATTTATTAGTTTTAGTCCATGTATCTTACTAAAATTCAAAAATCTTAGCCACTTTATCTATTTTGCATATCCCTACATAAAAAAGACATCCTCTTCTCTTTTCTTTTCTATTAAAAGAACTTTTATCTCAATTTTAAGGCTTTTTTTTTTTAAATTCAGAACTAGTCACGTTAGGTGGGGTTGAATAAAACAAAATTTGAATCCAGAAGGAGTTGGCTTGGCCATTCATAAGCTCTCCTCATGAAGAGATATCTTGAGTTCGATTCACACTGGGCCGCTCTCCAAATGGTTACTCCTCTTCGTTTGGACCCGATGTGTGTGTAGGGAGGTGTGCATCCGTCTCGAAGAACTAGTTGGATAAAGTAGCCTACGGATGAGATGCTGGTACACCTTTGATTATAAAATAAAATAAAACTAAATTTGAGTACATATAGTAATTTAAAAAAGAAAAAGCATAGAATAGAAAAACGAGCACGAATGATATGAGTAGATTCGGGAATGTGGAGCTGGATTAGCGCTGAAAACCAAGAAAAATTTTGAGTATAAAACAAGTATTTTTTTTTTATTAAGTGCTTGGTTTGAAAGAATAAATACAAGTAGATATGTTTCAATGACGTATAGTTTTTAATTATTATTTAATAAATAACCTGTTAAGATAAATACTAAAGTAAAAGTATAATAGATAACGAATTCAAATTAAGTGTGAAAGGTCACATAAGTTGTATTTGTTTTTTTTTTTTTTCATTTTAATTTCTTTCAATAGAATGGCAAGAATCCAATTGAATAGAATGAAAGTTAATTGAATAACCATTTTAAAGTCATTTCTGTTTGTGGTTAAAATCAGAGGACGTCATTATGAAGAAGAAAACATATGATGATTTCAATCACTAAAGTCAAGTGATATTTATATAAATTTTTAATAAAATTTGATATACAGGAGGATAAATTATATTCAACTATCAACTCATCTGCTTGGATATTCACGAGTCTCAAAAAGTACAATAAATATTAAAAAAAAAACTACTAAAGCATCAAGTAAAACCTCGACGAGCCAACAAGAACGTGAAAATCAACCACCATGACTTGAGGGAAAAAAGGACAATCCAAAGTGAAGGACACTAAGTAAGATTGAAATTTAGGTGGGTTGGATCGGATTTTAATAAATTTAATCTAATTTTAATTAGTTTTCTGATTACACCAGGTTTCTTGTCCTAAATAGTTTTTTATTTGAATTAGCTTTTCTTATGAATTAAAATTTCCTCTTAATAAGGTTTCTTTATTTAGTTTTCTTAATAAAAAAAGAAGATTGTAATGTATTGGCAGGGCCGGCCCTGGCTATAGGCGAAGTAGGAGGTCGCCTAGGGCCTCCAAATAAGTAGGGCCCCCAAATCCATAAGCTCCTTTACTATATGTTAAATAGTTAATAATGTATAATTAAAGCACAAGTTCATTCTTGTCTAGGTGGTTAGACTTGTCTTTTATAAATTTAGGACTTGGGATCAAATCTTGACTACGTTATTAATAATAATTTTTTTTATTTTTATCAAGTTATTTAATAATAATAATAAAAAATAACAATAATTTGAATTAATATTACTTGAAATCATTTGACTATTTGATAATTTTTCTACTTTATTTAAAGCGTAGGTTTCTTAAAAAATTAAAATAATGATAGTAACAATCATAATAATTATTATTATAATCCTCATTTTATTGAGTTTAATAATAAAATAATTTTAATTGATAAATAATCTTTTAAAATATATCTATTATCTAAATAAAGAGAAAGAGAAATCTATATTGAGTTGATAATTTTGAATTAAATATAACTTAAAGCTTTTAAAATTTGAAGAGATGAAAAAAATAGCTTTATTCATTTGATCAATGTAGATTTTATTAGAAGTAATATACAAGTATAAATCATTATAATTAAGATAATTTTTAATTTTTTAAAAAATACAGAAAAATTGAAAAATTAAAATAATGATAATATCTTCGTTTCAAATGAGAATTTGCATTAGTGTCACACTCCAATATGATAAAAGATGCAGTACCAAAAGAATGAATTGCCAAATTATATAAAAAGAATGAATTGTTGTTTTCCAAATGCATGAATTGCTTATACAATAGTGTTGATTATACCAGTTACAGTTACGTATGCAGAAATAAGTTTTTCAAAGTTAAAACTGATAAAATCTTATTTTCGGTTTACAATGTCATAAGAAAGATTGAATGGATTAACTATCTTATCTATTGAAAAATAAATGTTAAAAAAACTTGAATATAGTAATTTAATTAGTAATTTTATATCTCAAAATAAAAATAAATTTTAAATAATACTTTGTTATAAATTTGATTATGATTTTTTATTTAGTTTCACACGTTGTAAAAAAAAATTGTATGATTTTATTTTTTGTGAGTATATAAGGGCCCCGTCTTAAAAACTCGCCTAGGGCCCCTGAAATCTCAGGACCGGCCCTGTGTATTGGTTAATTGTGCATATCATGGAATAAGAAAAGTTTATTTATTTTTATTATCTTTTCCTTCTTTTTTCTCCATCTTCTTCTCAGTCTTGGTGAAGACAATGAGATCTCATCTTGTTCGATTGGATTTGCCGGTGTGAACTGGATCCGGCATCAAGTCATCGCTTCCATAAATATATAATAAAATAAAATATAAAACTCTCCCTCACTCACTCACGACTCACTTCCGTTACTCTCCTTCCCTTAACTCACTTGACCCAATTACTCTCGTCACTCACTCTCACTCGCCCAAACCCCTGTTACGAACTCTCTCATGAGTCATGAGTCATGATCGATCCTCTCTCGAAATCCCTCCTCGCCCTCGATCCTCTCTCTCCAACGAATCGTCCCTATAACTCTAGACGCACGCCTCTCCCTCTATATCTCTCCCTTTCGATTTCCCTCTCTCTATGAAAGAAAATCCCTCTTTCCCTTTCACGACCTCTCCCTCGTAGCACCCTCACCTCACCCGACGCTCGATCGCTGGAACTGATCTTCTCCGTTTCGTACCTTCATTGTCGCTCTCTCTCCACAGGTTGAACATGGTATGTATCTTTTGCATTTAAAAATAATGAACTGTTTAAATTTTTAAACTGTGTATCCCAAATGTTCCAAATAACATCATTTGAAGCCATTTTTTTTTTCAAAACATGGATTTTATTATATAATTAACCTGCTGAGATATAAACAGGCCAGATACATCACTCCCCCGAAGACTAAGTGATGGGGCATTATCAGCCCATGTTCAACCAAAACACACACAACCATACCGTATTAGATACATACTATAGGACCAAAATAAACAAGACAAAAGAAAAGAAGCCCCAGTGTACGTCCCCTGTTATTTTCTCCTCCTTCGTATCTTCTACAATATTCCACCACCAAGGATGTACTTTTGCAGCTGCCCATGGCTACACCATCCTGTTAGTTTCCTTCACCCGGCAGCAGAAGTTGAGATGACAACATAAGATCATTCCACGTAATAATTTAAAAGGTACAATAAGATCTTACAAAGATTTAATTAGGGTATACAACATTTCTGAGCTAGTTAAACTCAACGTCACTATTATTTAAATTTATGTTGGAACAAAGAAATAACAATGCAGTGAAAATATAGACAATCACAAAAGAGTAGACCTGACAAAGTTCGATCTGTTTTGATTATCCGATTCAAATATGGGCATTTTAAATGGGTATGGGTTTAATATTATGTTATATCCAAAGTTAACTCAAATCAACTAACCCGTTTTATAAACAAGTAAGTAATAGGTTGAGAATTATTGACCAAAACCCAAAACCGGCTTGATCCGACTGACTCGTTGTTATACCTAGCAAAATTTGACATGATCCAATTACCCGAACTGAACCCGAACATTTTAAATGCGTATGAGTTTAAAATTTTGTGACCTAAACCAGAAATAGAGCCAAACCGACTAATCCATTAAATAAACAAGTAATGGGTTTAAGGTTGTTGACCAAACCCGAATAAGATCCGATTCGAGACTAATCTGACTCGATCCATAGTCAGGTCTACAAAAGAGTCACAAAATTTATGTGATTTGACTTTATACCTATGTCTACAAAGAAATACGAGCAATTACACTGTCTCTCAAAAGGCTTTTAAAAGTGATCTCTTCTGTATATCTCTCAATTACAGATGAATCCTGTAAATCAATAATTTTCGTCAAGTTCACAATGTTACTCAGTTTCAATGAATTCCATCTACTTTCCAACATGCATTGGCAACACACAAAGCAAAGTTCCAACACAAGTAATTCTAAATGAGAGAGAAGACATTATCATAAACATTCAAAAGCTTTCACACCAATTATAAACCATCAACAAAAGTGTCATCTCCCCGAGTTGCAACCATGCCAATGTGAGCCACTTCCATTAGATGTAAAGAAAAAGGAGGACAATGGATAAGAGAAGGATCTACAACAATTTTCATCACATAATAGCACAACCATTCCACTGGTTAAATAAAACATAATGCCAAAGCATTGGCTTGACTTAGCCCAATACATGTCTTAACTTTTAGATGTTGATGAAATTTTAGATGTTGATGAATTGACATTTAAATACAATGTACAGGAGACCACATAAATATAGAAGACAGATCATTAGTAATTGTCTTTTTTATAATATTTAACAAGTGTTATTATTTCTCCTTGAAAGTGAAACCATTATACTTCCATGAACATGAATCTTGTGACTTGGGACTCATCAATAGGTCTTCAATCATACACCATAGTATTCCGACATCTTACGGTATGCAAATTGGATGCTTACTTATCCAGCCCAACACTCGTCCTGCAATTATTTAAAGAAATCTCACATAAATGAAAAGAAATAGAAAAATAATTTTTATGTTGAGGAAAAATCATTTGTTTGGTTAGGGTCAATAGACAAATAATAATTTTTATGGAAATTGTTAGCATACTTCCTAAATTGTGCACAAGAGGGAGTGAGAGGGGTATTACATTGTGAAAATTTCCTCTAGGACGATGTTGCCCTTTGGTATGACATTATACCATCTCCTTCTTGCACCCATTTACCCTCTATAAATTGTATCCGTATCCAATTTGAATACAATTTGAGTTGATTTCACCTTTGGATTAAAAATCTATTCATAATTTATCCCATTTTGACCGTTGATATTTGAGCCCTTGGTAATCATGGCCTTCTAAATCTGATGGACTTGATTTTTTATGAGAAGCATTGTCCTAAAAGATCTTTCCAACTCATACATTCTCATACATTGGACCCTAACCCCTTGTGCCCCACAGGGCCCAAGAGTGATTGTCACTCATGGTCGACGTCGTTCAGGAGAAACCAATTCATGACATTGTTTCAACCATGGTCTAGATATTTTCACACACAACCAATACAATCAAGTGTTCAAGAGATAATTCTTCAATAATTTCTTCTTTGCCATTGCCATGGTTTAGATTTTGCGGACTTATATGACTCTTTGTGATAGGATTTTTCTTCATCACAAAAAGGGTCTTTGTGAGAGACAAAAGTAGGTTCTTGAAGACATCATCAATGGGTATGTATTTCATAAGTTTCAACACAACTTGAAACAAAATACTTACGCTCTTTGTTATTAAGGATACTCTTAGATTTGCCTTGTCTATGGTTTTTCCTTTCGATTAGAGGATTTTCATGTAAAATATTGTCATTGTTTGGTTATTTGCATTTTTAGTTGGCTCGTAGATTCTTTTTGATGATATCCTTATTTGTATTTTTCCATATAAGATGGAAAAAATAGACCAACAAGCTTCACTTCCCAACATGATAAAGCTTATACTATACATGTGCATGCGTGTGTGTGTGTGCATTTGTACCTCCTAGAAGAGTGCTAAAGGCTTCCATTAATTGCATCATGTTTTGAAATTCTGTTGAAAGTGAACATGCCCTGAAAGCAAAAAAACTAAAAGTATATTAATTTGAACATAAAACCAAGTTCTTTTGGTGTCATGCTAATTAATGAGTAATAAGCTTGACATCGTAAGAAGTTAATAACTACGAAACATGAACTAAATATATGCAATAGGGAAATACTTTGAAAAGATGACTGATCAATGTCATCTTCTTTTTTTTTTTTGTCTTTTTTCTATGATGGTAGTGATAAAATTGACAATGATAATGATGATGATGATGAGAGTATGTATTAGATTTACCACATTAGTCCTTGAAAGAGAATTTGGAGACATTTTTTGACACTATCAGCCTCCCATTCTAGACCTTCAAGCCACGTTTTCTCTCCTTTGATCTTTTTCAAGTTAGGTGCACTTTGAATCCCAATGGGAAGCCTTTTTAGTTCATAGCATTCAGTAACATCAATGCATTCTAATGATGGCCAATCGAGAACTACACTTGCTCGATAAAACCTCTTTAAGTTGTATAATTTTTCTAGAGATAACGTTTTTAATTGGGGGAAGATACCTTAATCCACTACCTCTCCATCTTCCATTGAAATTAGCTCCTCCATTTTAGTAGTGCCACATACTTCTAGTGTCTCCAAATGCAAGAGCTACTCAATGGGAAAACACTTTTTAAAGCAGAATTAAATTGAATGCTCAACTCTCGAAGGTTTTGGAAAATTGCAGTTTGCCCAATTGAGGGACTTGGAGGCAATTCCTCTTCTGAAATCAACTTTTCAATATTGTTGCAATACACTATCGTAAGGTGCTCCAACTTAATAAGGCTTTGAGCCACACTAAATGAAAAGAGAGCTTTCATAGCTTCACAAGCTTCTATACTGATTTCTTCTATGTTCTGTAGGCTGCTCGGTGGAACATGTCCCTTCCAAATGCTTATTAGTTGTGGTCAATAGTACAAGTCTAGACCTCTTAATTTGGAGTGTACAATTTCTCCTCGATTTATTCTCTCAACATTAAATACCACTTGTACCTTGTTGGAATTATGAACTTCAACATTTTCCAAATTTTGCATTCTCAGTAGCACATCTGTTGAGAGGATGATGACTAACTTCTGGCAACTTGAGATGTGAAGGAGCTTTAGTTCTCCAAAAATACCAGTTCAAAGAGGCCCACTAATGAATTTTCTTAAGCTATCCAAACTATCATTTTTCAAGTCATAAATAATAGCTCCTCAGTTTTTTCCAACAAAACCAAACTCCAATGACTGAGGGGTTCTGAGATGCCTTGCAATCTCATTGTCCTCTGGTATTTTGGGGCTCTTGTCACTTTCGTAGACAGATGTTTTGTAAACATTTCAACTTCCTTCATAGTTTCAAAATCGAATTTACCTCCCACAGATACGCAAAATGTTTTGAGATTCATCCAAGGGCCTTTAATATCCCTGGACAAGCACCCCACATTTTCTATATCAATATCTAGAGAGGTTAAGCGTGTCAAGGAACCCACTTCAGCAAGGCTAGCATTGCTTCCATATAACACTCTTCTCACCAAACGTTGCCAGCCTTCAATTTCCCATCCTTTGAAGCTTTTTGCCATGTACAACTCTTGCAAGCAAACCAACCTCGATATCACATTTGGTGCTACTGTTTTACGATCTCCAGTGTCTCTTAAATCCAAGAAAATTAGATTTGTTAGTTCACTTATTTCTTCAGTCAATGCATGAATTCTTGTTGACCTTAGATGGAGTGTTAGGAGCTTTTTGACTCCTCCAAGTTGAGATACATCCTTCAAATGGTGACAATAATCAAGACAAAGCATTCGAAGGTTTACCAGGCATGGAAATGATGGTGGAAGTGTTGAAATACTAGTTTGACTTAGATCAAAGACCACAAGGGATTTCATCCCCTTGAACAAATTGTCGGGTATTTTCTCCAAAGAAAGATTATTTTGCAGTAACAAAGTAAGGAGTCCTTGGTTTTCCGGCATCTCATTGTCAAGTGAAGTAATTCCACAATTCATTAGTGAAGCCCTCTTACATCCTTGCCATTCCTCATCTTTTAAATTTTCCATTTGTGCACTGGTTTTCACAAGAAATTTATGTTTATCTTCTGATGCAATCCACATGGCCACGTCTCTAACAGCATCATGCAACTTCACACACACTTCTTTACTTCCATCAAGCAACAAGCCTTGAGATTTTCGACGAATGCATGAACTCTATTCCTTGCTTGCTCCAAAGTGTCAACATCCTTTATATACCCCTCACCTATCCCATAAAATGTTAAGACATTAACATCGATTTCATAATCTTCTGGAAATAGGCAGCAGAACAAGAAAAAGAGCTTGATCACCTCACTTTCTAATCTATTATAACTAAGAGTTAGAGATGAGAACACCTTGTCATGCATTCCTGCAATGGTTATTGGAGCAGAACTTTTCAATTGCGACAATGAATCTTCCCAAATCCTTAGGTCTGTATTATTTCTCATTGATCGTCCAACTGTGACAATAGCTAGTGGCAATCCTCCACATTCCTTGGCAACTTCCTGCGCAATGTTGTGCAATTCCAAAGAGTCGACAACATGACCTACATTTCTCCTGAACAACTTCCATGAATCTTGTTCTGATAAGATGTCCACTCTAATCGCTGCTTGGCATTTCATCAAGTTGCATACATGTGCACTTCGAGATGTGAGTACAATTTTGCAGCCCTTGTGGTCTTCCCCATATGGAATCCCTACTTCACCCAACTCCAATTCTTTCCATAAATCATCTAAGATTAGAAGGATATTTGTCTCCTGCTTCAATCTGCTGGACAACCTGGCTTTTCTTTGGATTAATGTCTTTTCTTCTAGTTTCATGCCTAAATTTTCTGCTATATCTCCTTGGATTTCTTCCACAGACTTTTGTGACACTGTCACCATTACAACTTTAAAAAGCTTCTCTGTAATCACTTGATTGCCTACTTCTTTCACAAGTGTAGTCTTTCCTACGCCTCCCATTCCATAGACTCCAACGATGCTAGTGTTGTCACCTTTTAAGGCCTCCATGATTTGCTTCATTGTAGATGTTGTTGATTCATAGGCTTCAAAATCTTCATGAGGGATCTGTTCAATGCCTATAGGAGGTGGACGGAGTGCAACACAACTAAAGTTCCCTTCATTGTGAAGTTTATTCACATCATCAAACTTTTTCTTCGCCTCTTTACCTAAACGGTACCGGGAGCTACAATTAGGAAGACATCCTTTGAAACATTTCATATTCTTCTCATCCTTATTACCCATTCCCTCCACACTGGCTTCGATTTTTTCGACTCTTGTCATCCAGTCTTGCACAATTGGATCAATATCATCTCCATTCCTACGAGCTTCATCTACCAATCGTTGCAAATGTTCTCTCAATGGCCTCAACTTATCAACTTCGTTTTTAAGATTTTCTACATTGCTCTTGTACTGAATAAGATAACTGGTGTGGCGTTTAATGGAAAGATACAAATCCTCCCCAACTTTCGTTGTACAGGTATTCAACAATGTAGTCAAGCACTCTATCATTTTCAAACAGACAAGCTACCTAGCAATACCCAAATGAAAAAAAAAAAATCAGACATAAATGACTATAAAAAATCTTTACACTCTACTTGCAAAAACAAGTCTTGTTGAATGCTCTTTATTGTGAATTTGAACAGAGGTTTTAGGCACTAAGACCAAAAGAAAAAAAATCAAATCAAATCCAACAATTTCTTACAAGCATCTTGTAACAAGTAATGAAGACAAAGGAGAAAATATAGTGCAAAGGCACTATGACCAACTGAGCTTGCAATGAACTTGATAAATTATATTAGATTTTCAATCGTTAAAGTTCTTTATTTAGTTCATCTTAGAATTGAACATTAGAATTTTAAAATTTTAATGATTTTATAATTTTAAATTCTAGTAGAATTATTTGATAATATAAATCATATAAAAAATTATTTAACAGAACTTCATATCATGTTCATGGTTTATTCATTAAGCTCCAAATGAATATTTTTGTTTTGATGACCAAGGAAGCTCAAATGAATATTATTTGGGCCATAAAAGACTTTAAATATTTATTTTAATTTAAAATTTACTAAAAAAATATAAGCACCCAATTGAAAAGAATAAAAGATAAATTCACATTTTATGGACCCATCTAATAACATCATTATGTAAAAAAAACTACAAAATCATATAAGGCAACAATCCATTTATCATCTAATAAAATATATTAAAAAAGAAGAATAACAAAACTAATCAAGTGTTGATACCTACCATTATAATAAGAAATAATGAACTCTAATCACTGGTTTGCTTTTGAATCTCTACATTTGTTTTTACTTTAAATTATTTTTAATCACAAAATTTTATTGGCTTAAAAAATATGCTTTATTTTTTCTAATGAATGTTTTTAAGTGAATTAGATATTCAAGTTTAATAAATTAAAAACACACCCATGTCCAATATTATTGGTGGGACCTAGATAGATGTGTATATCGGAATATGTCCAATATTTTGGCAACTTTCGAAATTTGAAGAATTCTATCTAAAAAAATTCAGATTTATCAAATAATAGATTTTGAGCAGAATTTGTCAATTTCCACCTCCGAATTCTGAACACCTATCATGTCCTAAAGGTCTATGCTCTATTGTTGTTGTTGTTATTGTTATTGTTCTTATTACAATTGTATGAAAACTTAATGATGAAAATCTATGGCAAAATCTGTATATTTTCCATATAGAATGAAACCAATCGAAGAATATGTCATCTTTTTACTAAAACAACTAATGGAGAAAATTAAAAAGAAAATGAACATCTATTATGATTTTTATCTATGTAGAAGTTGAGAGTGTATACTATGGGCTTCCAAACCCCACTCATGAGAAATTGGTGTCACCTTTTTAAATTTATTTTTTTTGACACGAAGGTTACGTTTTTTAAAGATTGGAGAGAGAAACGATCCTCACCATGTATTTGTATTGAGAGAGAGATTATTTCTATGTCAAAAGAAATATTGAGTTGTCTTTTCAAGGCATTTGATAATAGGATTTCTTCTCTAGACTTGATAAAAGATGATCGATTGCCATTTGTTAATGAGATTTTATATTATGTATTATGGAATAAGGACTTTTTCTAAGAACACATAAATTGAGATATTTTCATCTTCCTTTAAAGAATTCATTTTCTATAGACGGATAAGAAAATTTAATAAGGAAAAGTAGATTTCCTATATCACCAAGACAATGTTTGTTTTTCATTTTCAACAATGAAGATTTCAACGTAAATAACAAAAACGTCACTTTCATAGCTCAACAGAAAGTGGATTTCATAACATTTGTTAGATGACATAAATTGAACCCAAACATATTTCTCTTTGTAGAATTCCTTTTTTTCGAGAAAATAGACAAACAACCTCTATAAAAAAACATTTCGAAAAATAACCTCTATATAAAATTATTAATAAATTGAAAATTATAAAGAGAGAATAAAGGAGAGGTCTCTCCATGGTGCTCCGTTGTAGGATTCAAGAGGTGGTTTCTTGTATTGGTAGTATTTTCCAAAGCCACTACAAGGGTCGTAGAAGAGAGCCAGCCAACTTTGAGGTACCTTCTATATGAGTATAAGATCAGTAATGGATGCAAAGTAGAACCAATGTTGTCAAATTCGAATCGTATCGTGAATCGGTTTATGTAGTGTAAATCGTGAATCGAAAATCGTAGAATTTTAAGATTCGTAATGTTTTTCTAAAATTGTTCTATAAACTAAAAATATATTAAACATCCATCATTAAATTATTTTAAAATTATTCTATAAACTATAAAAAATCGGTAGAGCGATTGTCATCCCCAGTTTGACACTTATCATCCATCGTAAATAACCATAAAAAAGACACAAAAATATACTAATATGAGATTTAAATATAAATATTAAGTATTGATAAATTTAAGAAATCAACAAATAAATCGAAGGCATTTAAATAAACCTAAATAGCATCCATCAAATAAAAATAAAAAAATAAAAAATCATTATTTAGATATTTTTATTTTTTTTAAAATAGATACAAAATATTTGAAAAAACAGGGGTTTTAATCCTTGTCACAAATATCGGCGGTATTTTCAAATTTACTGCGTTTTTATCGGTAAAATACCATTACCACGTTAAAAACGCGTTTTTATCGCCACGACGATAAATTTCCAGTAAATTTCCAGATAAAATCGCGTTAAAATGCGATAAACGTTAATAACGTGATAATATCCCTGTAAATTCCCGATAAATTCCTCACACCATTTTTATTTCATTAATTTTTTTATTTATTCTATTTTTTTATTTTTTAAATATTATAATTTGTGAGAGATTTTCCCGTTAAATTCCCGGTAAAAATCCAAGAATTTAAAAATATCCCGTTATCACCAATTGCCATTAATATCCCGAGAACGGTATTTGTCACAATGGTTTTAATAAGAATAGAAAAAAAGATGGCAAAAAAATAAAATAATAAAAATAAACACATGAAAAAAAAGAGAGAAAATATTTAATTAAAAAGATAAATAATAAAGAAAGACGGAAGAACATCACTCAAAAAAAATGAAAATAAATAAAAATAATAATGGAAGCCACGTGAATACACATGAAATAAGAACAAGACGAAATTACAAACTAAAGTCAACTGAAATAAGTTGCCGCACATAATATAAGAAGATAAAAACCTTGAGTACACCAGCGGCAATTAAACACGAAGAGCAAGGGGAAACCGACGAAAACCCAAGTATACAAGAGTTGCGGCACCTAAACAGGAAGAAAAAGAGGAGAAAAGGGTTGCGCGACGAAAAGAGATGTCTTCTTTGCTTCTTTCTTCTCTTTTTCGCCTTCTCTTCTTCATTTTTTCCTCTTCTTTCACCTTTTTCTCTCTTCAAATAAACTGCACGAGTTTCTGATTCATGGGGCTGACTCGTACGATTTGCAAGTCACCCCAGAACCACACGATTTTCTTCTTCTTCTTATTTGACTTGTTAGAGCACCCGATTCAAGTAGAATCGCATGATTCGAACAGTGAATTATGCGATTTTAACAACATTGCTTCGAACAGTCTCACATCTTTTCGTAGATTTTATAAACGATTCTTTAGAGTACTGGTACAATATTTGGGAATATTTGGGAAGTTATCTTGCGACTTTGAACTCCAATGAAATGGCCAATATTGGATCAACACATTCTCATTTACATAGAAAGAAAACTAGAGAAACACTCGCATTATTTAATTAATTTATTTTTTTGAAGACCAAGGTGTCCAGGCCTTCTTAGAGCACCTGACTAATTCTTGGAATATATGCAAACCTCCCTATCCACACACACTGGGTAACACAATGGGGAGTGGCCCTTTTGTGGTGAGAGTGACTGGAACTCAAGCCCTCCTGCATCTCAGGCGGGTTCTTGACTGCCAAGCCAACCCTCACGGTTTAACACTCACATTATTTTTTAGATATAATTTAAGTTATTTAAATATAAAAACTAAAAAACCTTTGCATCTTTGGTTTACCATTCATGATTCGATCTTCAAAAGATTAAATCCTAAAACATGTATATCTATTCACATCTCCTTATAGAGTGGATATAGAAACTAATTATCTAGAAATTGATTTATCAGAGAGAATGGCTTCTCTTTAAGCATTGAAAGTTTCTGATTATCAAAAGGGATCAGAGAAAACTTCGAAGTACAAAGCAATCCATTGGATGAAAATTAACGAGTACATAGGTGGCACATTACCTGATTGGTTGTATAAGCTCTTTTTGGAGCAATGTCAGAGTGCTCCAGACCAAGATATAGCTCCCAAGCTCTATAAACATCTCTTCTCTGAAGGCAAACTGGAACACAGAAGGAATCAAGAGAACTAGTGAGTCCCTATAATGCTTCACAAAGGGAAAAATGAAAGTGGATATACCTGAAAACGGGACACAATGTCAGAGTCTTGAAGGTACTCAAGGCGACCAAGTGACATAAATGCAAATTTCCACTGGTAAAACATACAAGTAATATCAGATTTTCATCGCCTGCATATTCTAGAATCACATATGCTCAGCTAAGTAAACGTGATAAAGAAGCTTTGTGGTTTAAGGATGTTTCTCCATCCACGGCAATACATGTTTTTTTCATTTCCAACAGATAGGAAATGTCTATATGTCCATCGAACAGCGATCACACATAAAAACATAGTACAGCAGTTGGATCGCATAATAGCTAGAGACACGCCTAGATATGCCATTTTCATAAAATTTTCTATAATGAGCCTGTTTTCAGTTTTCCTGTAATAAATGTTAGATATTCTACTAAAATATGCATTATCAGCTGGCAATACTTTGTTAGAAACTCTTAATTTATGAGAGTTAATATACATGTCTACATCTCTCACAAAATACGCCCGTGTACATACAACATTGCATTTATATTATCATCACATCATTAAAGCCCTTATCCCATCCATCTGAGATTGGATTTGGAGCTTCTACCTTCTACTCAATCTTATCAACAATCATGTTCTCAGTCACCCACATTCTATCATATCATGTCTTACTACCTCTATCCAAATCTTCAATAGTCTCCCCTGTATCTTCTACTAGTAAATTGAGGCTGTTTTTCATCTTATATGAATGTGTATAAACCATCATAACTGACACCCACATCTTTTCTTGTAATAGAAATACTTTTAGGTACCAACGTACAGACTTCTGATTCTATCTTTTCCCATTACAACAATTATCCACTTAACATACAAATCTCCATCAGCATTACTTTATCTATGGGTTGTCTTCTGAGTTCTGACCATCTACCAGTATCCAATTCTAGATAGAAATGTAGATCTAACTGCCATCTTATAGAAAACACCCCTTTACCAAACATGGCACTCTAAAATCACATAATGAAATAATGACATAACAAACCACGAATTTGCCTACACTGAACAAATCCTCCACCCATTCTCTTTTGGTGGAAAGTTGAAACGGTAACAGAAACTTCCTTAAAAATAAAACGAAAAACACAATGACAAGAATACAAATACATATACTGTAATACCCCTGTTTGAGTAGGTGTTGGTGGGAGAAAAAAAATAGCCAAGGAGGGCGTGATTTAGTCCCACATCGCCTAGACAAAGAGAGTTAATGTGGGATATAAGCTTGGAGCTCTCCTCCTTCTAGCATGAAGCCTTTTGGGAGCAACAGTGGGTAGCTCGCCAATTGAAAGCCATACAGGCCGTGTGTGAGACCCAGAGCGGACAATATCATGCTAGCGGGACGGGTCATTATAAATGGTATCGGAGCACGTTCAACTCTCGGCTGTGGGTGTGGACAGAGTCGGGGATGGCTCTGGTTCTAATGGAGGTGGATTGTAATAACTTGTTTGAATAGGTGTTCGTGGGAGAAAAAATAGCCAATGAGGTCGTGATTCTTGTCACACATCGCCTAGACAGAGAGAGTTGGTGTAGAATATAAGCTTGGAGCTCTCCTCCTTCTAGCATGAGGCCTTTTGGAAGCAACAATGGATTGGCTCGTAAATTGAAAGCCGTGCAGGCCGTGTGTGAGGCCCAGAGCGGACAAGATCATGCTAGCGGGACGGGTCGTTACATATACAATAGCAACCCAAGAAAACCCCTACCCCACTACACCACATTAACTGGTCCCACCACACCTATTCCATCTCTTTTCTCCTTGCACACCTTCTGTTGTCCCTTTATCCTCTTTATATAGAAGTCCAATGAAATGACTTAGTAATAATCCTTTTTTTTTTTATCATAGGCCTCCTCAATCCAACTCAGTACCACTTGCAGTCTTTCCTCATCCTTAAATTCAATTCCCATCAACTTGGCAATTTGAATTTATCTTATTGGCCTCCATTGTTGATAAAATCCACGTTTAATGCTTGAAGGCCCACCTCCCCATTTCCATCCCTTCATCATTTGCATCAAAATTTTCCACATCCTTCTCGGCAACTCCCACTCCACCTAGGCCCACCTTCTCCTTACTCAAAAAACTTACCTTCAATCCACAATCCTATCCCAAAAAAAATACAATCTGACTTTCCAACTATTTATAGCCTTGACAATGAGTCAAGCCCAAAATAAATACAACCTAGACCTTATTCAAGCCCATAATAAGAAACAAAATCATCAATCATAGCAACATCACCATTCTCAGACCCTAAATAAGGGTTGGGCCCAATTAAATTAGCAAAATCACCATGAATTAGCAGACCCTAAAGAAGGAAAACACTCAATCCTTCTCAACCAGGCCCACCAAGATGCAGAGACCTGGCACAATAACAACATCAGCACCGAAATCTTGTGATAAAGTATTCTCAACCTCTGATTGGCTTCACAAGAAGATGTGGGCCTTCTACATTGCCGCATTATAAGAGACAGTTTCCTCCTGAAGAGCCCCATAACCCACTCCAACTTCCCCCTTTCCACCTTCCACAGCAGTGAGAAAAAACCTACTCAACATCCCTTCATTTCCTATCAGAAGCCCTCCCCTTCCATGATGCCCGGTGTCAAACATGCCCAGAATCTCACCACCAAGCACAAACAACCAAGATTAGAAATGGTGGTTCCATTTACTGCTCTATAACCGTTGACTCAGATCCCACCATCACATGCCATGTACATGTGGCATCAACACCTTCAACACTCGCAGGTGTTGCCGAAATCCAACAACCACTGATGCCTCCCCTTCATTCCGCCCCAGCTGGTTGCAAAAAATTGTTAATACCCTATTAAAACTCCCAACCCCCATTGCTACCCACCCATTGCCAATTTCCATACTGATTTCATTGATAACAATCTGCAACTGCACATTAGCTAGATCAAGCAAAACAACTGCACCCCCCACCCCCCCACCCCCTCTCTTCCACCACAAACCATTTCCCCCCTAGAAAATCCCTTGGGACCTCAACCAATGGAAAAGAGAGCCGAAGGTATTCACCTCGAACTATTTATCAAAATCTCGGTGTTCCTGTGACTGCTTTTACACATTAAAACACTTGTGAAAGATGCATAACTACCAATTTTACCCCTCTCATCACCCTTGTTAATTCCTTTTTTGAACCTTCTCACTTTGCGAGCACCCCATCCCCTACACTTCAAGAGACCTGAAATTACCTCTTCTTTGTCACCGGAAATAGCACCAAACTAGCACTTTTAACCAATACCATCTTGTTTCTATAGGCAACACCATTTAAAGCATAAACCGTGTAATTAGCTTGATTTCAATCCCCCATCCGTATGAAAATGAAATCCTTATCTTTAGTATCCTTCCTTTTAGGGATGAATATGTCCTCGACCACCCCATACTTTAAAAAAGATGTCTTCAGACAACATATTATCTCATTTGCCAAAATGTTCACCACGAACAAGTTGAACACACAACCCACAACCCTCTTTTTCGCCCTCACGTCCTCCCTCTTCCCTTCATTCACCTTGGAAAACATCTCTCTATTGCCTACAACAGAAGCCCATCCAACAAAGCTATTATAATCTTCTTGAATGATCAAATATGCCCATCCTATTAGTTATATCCAAATCAAACTGTCCATTTTGTTCCACATGTGCACCTAAGATACCATATCATTTTCAATTTTAGTCAAATATATCAGGACGAAACTACAGTCCATCAGACTATACGGGCCTCAGATGGGGCCCATTCAATAATAAATTCAAACATTATAAACGTTATTTTCTTCTTTAGATTTAGATCTAACCTTGATTTATATCCTTTTCATACATCCTCACCATTAGATTATACAATATAAGTAAAATATTTATCCAATGGTTTTATTTTGATCTCAAAAACGAAAAGGCTAGGATGACATAATGGACCCCATTTTGGACAATTTGATAAACCTGGCAACAATCTAAACAACCATCCAATTCTTTTGATTATAAGGGGAGTCTCACCATCTAACACAGCCAGTCAGAGCACCGAGCTTTTCAGCCTAGGCGTCTGTTAAACCTGCCCTATATATTTTCCTGTCTAGATGCCCAAAACAAGAAAACCGATTCCATGTCAGGGCTCAAAGAAAGGATTTGAATTAGACTCACCATTTTTTTGACAAAAGATAATCTTATCAGGGAGGATAGGAAAGTTGGTGCCCCACTTCAATTTTCTTAGGCGTGAAAACATGAGCACATGGCCTAAATGAAAGATCTAACATAGCCATTGAGACTATTAAAATAGTTCAATTCCATTGACCCCACATGCCTGACTACAAGTAGATTGTTTGGAAAAGAAGGGACATTGATTGCATATAGAGTGCAATACCCACAAACCCAAAAAAAGAAAAAAAAGTCCCACATCGGTTGTAGGCTTGGGTGATGTGGGATTTAAAAGAGAGGGCAGTTATTTCCCTTGTGTGAGGCCTTTTGGGCCTGGCTTGGTGGACCAAGCCTAGAAACAAAACCGTGCAGGCAAAAGTGGGCCCAAAGCGGATAATATCACACTCGGGAAATCGGGGTGGAGTGTTACACTCGGACTATAACCAAATTTGAATTTGATACCAAATGTAACACCCTGCCCTGATTTCCCGAGTGTGATATTGTCCGCTTTGGGCCCACTTTTGCCCGCACGGTTTTGTTTATGGGCCTGGCTTGCCTCACACAAGGGAAATGGTTGCCCACTCTTTTAAATCCCACATCACCCAAGTCCACAACTGATGTGGGACTTTTTTTTTGGGCGAGTGGGTATTACAATCCACCGCCCTTAAGACCAGAGTCATCCCAGGCTCTGTCAAAACACACTGGTAGAGAGCCCACATAGTCCGAGTGTTGAACTGTGCTCTGATACCAAATGTAACACCTAGCCCCGATTTTCCGAGTGTGATATTGTCCGCTTTGAGCCCACTTTTGCCTGCACGATTTTGTTTCTGGGCCTGGCACACCAAGACAGGCCGAAAAGGCCTCACACAAGGGAAATGGTTGCCCCCTCTTTTAAATCCCACATCACCCAAGTCCACAACCGATGTGGAACTTTTTCTTTGGGCGGGTGGGTATTACATAGAGAGGAGAAAGAAAAGCCTTGACTTGATGACCAAGCCATTCCATGCAAGTTCTGGCTACAACAAATGAACAATTAGGAGTCATTGCTTGTTTCCATGCTTAGCTCAACTAGTGTAGCATTCATCAAACTTCGGCATGTAAACTGAGACTGCTTAATAGGCCATGATTGGACTTGGAATCAAATCCCACTAGGTTCTAATAGGTCTTCTTATTTGAAACTGTAATAGGTCAAATTTTGATGCAGGACAGGGGATAGAGTAACCCTAAATTCCTAATGTGGTTATGAAAAGATTAAAAGGGATGGAAATAATGCACCCTAAATATAAAATGGGCTAAAATTAATCACTCAATTAATATAGACAATTAATTAATATAAAATTTACCACACATAATCATGCAAATACTAAGAATATAATGTGTTTAATGGGAATAAAGGGAAATTAAGCAATTAATCAATCCCGATAATTATCGGGTCAAACAATCAAGGGATGGTCACGGGTATAGGATGGGTGACTTATGAGGAATGGTTATTAAGCTGCGGACTTAGGCATGGGTATACTTAGGTCTCTAGAGATGCGATACGAATGGAATAGAAAGGGGGTTACAAATGGAATAAAAGGAGATATGAATGGAGCTTGCGGAAAAGGTAAGATATGAAGGTTTAGTTGTGCAGTAAAAAAGGCGAGATCGCAGGCAGAAGATGGAAAGAAGGGAATAAGAGTGCGGGAGATGACCGTCTTGGGATAGGGGGCAACCTACGAAGGTTTAAAGGACCAAAGGGGTGGTGGAAGTGGCAAATATGGGGCCTAGGAAGGGTTACAGCAAAGCCAGATGGATTTGGGAGGGGAGGCGACACAGGTAGGGTCCCTTTTGGAAGGGTGACAACAGCAAGAGAGGGCATGTGGAGGGTGCGGCAGCAAGGGAGGGCTGATAAGGAAGTAGCAGCAAGAGGAAAAGGGGTTTAGGGGTCTCGGCTAATGAGGAGGGATCTTGGTGGGGTATCGACAACAAGAAAGGGACATGCTACAGAGGCCAGGAAGGCCTTTTTTGGACTCGGCAAAGGGATTTGGTTCTTCGGGTGGTGATGGCAATGCTTATGGTCTCTATTGGGTGACAGCAGTAAGGCTATAAAAAAAAACGAAAAATTGAGAGAGGGAGAAAAAGGAAGAGAGAGATAAGAGATAGAAGAAAGGCACTTGAATAGAGGAATAAGGTTTAACACCTTAATTCCTTGAAGATTCACACCGTCGCGCTTCTCGCCAATTCCCGAGTTTCTCACCTCAGGCCGTACAGATGGAAGAAAATTCTCCAAAGCACAAAACATGTACTCTTATTCATTGTTAACGCCCTAATGAGGGTTACACAACTATTTATAATAAACCCACAAGGAAAATGACCAAAATACCCCCTAGTTACAAAATGACTAAAATTCCCTCAAATAAACTAAAAAAAATACATTAACAAATAAATAATAAAATAAAATATGATAAAACAAAATGCTCCGCATCAAATTTTCCAAACTTAAGCTCAATAGTAATGCTTTTCAACTTACACGTCCTTCATTAAAAAGTTGTGTACACCCATAAAAATTACATATTCTTTCCTATATACACTTAATTGTGCATATCCCCCTTGTTAAAAAGGGTTGTAAGCAAACTTAGGCTTCCATAAAATAAATGTGCTTGCACTCATACAAGCTAAATGTAATACCCCGCCCCAAAAAGTCTCACATTGCTAGTTGCATTGGAAATTTCCTGGTATATAAGTGGTAGCCTTCCTCCTTTCATCATGAGGCCTTTTGGGAGCAACAGTGGGTTAACTCGCCAATTGTGTGCAGGCCCAAAGCGGATAATATTGTGCTAGCGGGACGGGTCGTTACAAATGGTATCAGAGCATGGTTCTACTCTCTGCCTGAGGATGTGTGCTTGGTTGTTGTGTGTGCAGAGTCGGGGATGGCTCTGGCTTTAAGAAGGGTAGATTGTAATACCCCGCTCCAAAAAGTCTCACATTACTAGTTTCATTGGAAATTTCCTACTATATAAGTGGTAGCCTTCCTCCTTCTATCACAAGGCCTTTTGGGAACAACAGTGGGTCGGCTCGCCAAAGCAAAGTCGTGCGGGCCTCTGTGTGTGGGCCCAAAGCGGACAATATTATGCTAGCAGGACGGGTCGTTACAAATAATTGCAATACCTCACCCCAGAGGGGGTCTATAGTGTGGAGGGAAAAAAAGCCCCACATTGCTAGTTGCTTTGAAAATTCTATGGTATATAAGTGGTAGCCTTCCTCCTTCTAGCATAAGGCCTTTTGGGAGCAACAGTGGGTTAGCTCGCCAATTGAAAGCTGTGCCGGCCGTATGTGAGGCCCAGAACGAACAATACCATGCTAGAGGGACGGGTCGTTACAAATGGTATCAGAGCATGATTCAACTCTCTGTCTGAGGGTGTGGGCTTGGTTGTTATGTGTGCAAAACCGGGGAAGGCTCTAACTTTAATGGGGGTAGATTGTAATACCCCACCCCTGAGGAGATCTATAGTGTGGAGGAGAAAAAAAAATCTCACATTGCTAGTTGCTTTGAAAATGCTCTGGTATATAAGTGGTAGCCTTCCACCTTCTAACATGAGGCTTTTTGGAAGCAACAGTGGGTTAGCTCACCAATTGAAAGCCGTGCAAGCTGTATGTGAGGCCCAGAGCAGACAATATCATGCTAGCGGGACGGGTCGTTACACTAAGCCCAAACCCAGGTCATGACCAGCCAAAGTTATGGTCATTGAATCCAACAATCAAACCTATATGTAGCAGCTAGATCTCTTGTAGTGCAACCAGTTGGACATATAGTCCCTCACCATCACATCCAATTAAGCTCATTTATGCATAAGGGAGGCTCATCCAATAGTGATGCATAGAAGGGAGTGTTTTTTTTTTTTTTTTTGAATAATATACTAGAAGTGCCACATGTTTCACATATCATCATCCAAACCTATTTTATGAACCCAACCACTGATTGTCTAAAAATGCCTCAGAATGACTTTCTTTACATTGTAACTATTTTTCTGTACCCACATGCCCATACATATACTACTGCATATCTAGTGCCGTCAAATTGTAGTATTCTCACAGTTCACAATTGGACCCACTGAATAAGGTATTTAGACCTCACTAATGCCTGTGCAACATGTAAATGCCTACAAGATAGGAGCATAATATTAGGAAATTGTACATGTATTCTGTTTTATTTGTACTAGTAAATAGGTGTAGTACTACAGGGCATTAAAGAAGCATAACTTAATAAATGTTGGCACAGCACACGGTTCTCTTTCCTTTCCACTATTTCCACAGTCCCTCAAAACTGTGTGTGTGTGTCTGTGTGAGAGAGAGAAAGAGAGGGAAAACCGTATGTCAAACAAAAAAACAGTAAGGTGAAACCATTTCCTTCCTTGGCCATCAAACTCATTCAAGATCACAAAAAGGAAGCAATGTAAAGAGGAAGAAGAAGGAGATTGCAAGAGGTTCTGAAGTGCTGAAAACAAACCTTGGGGAACTCATAATCTGGAACCTGCAATTTCTTCTGGATACGTACTTTTACCTCTGCCAAAGTCTCACCTTCATGAATGACCAAGAAGAAGGGTTCCCCAAAGTTCTGAACTTGCTGTTGAAACCAAACAGGATTTGAAATTTGAAGCAAAATTAATACATATTCAAGTTAAGGCTCAACACAGTTCATGAATTTATGCGTAGTTGGAAAACATTAAATAATAAATTTATAATCCATATTTACCATCTGATTTTGAGCAGCATCTTTTGTGAAGTGGTATACATGAATCAAGCGATCATGAGGACCAAGGTTTTTCTCTTCTTCTGGAATCTGTGGTGACAAAGATTCAGTGTCATTTCAAATACACAGATATATAAACCCGCGATTGTTTCTTTATACCCTTCATTGTACAAATCCATACTATGTAAAGGCATTGGCATTGATTGCAGGAGCATATCACAATCAATCCAATAATCATTTTTACATTCCTAATATATGGTTAATGAGTCTAGTTGATTTGATATCCAACAGTCATCATATATGAAAGAGAGAAACACTACAATTTTTTTAAGTGAACTAATGAACTCAGACGAATGTCACATGGAATGTTCTAGAAAGTGGAAAAACCATAGTAGTCAAGGTGCAAGGGGTCTTGGAGCCTAGAAAGCAAGCCACATGCCTAGGTGCAACAATAATATTGCTGGCCACACTTAGATACTTCAAATATATGTCTAGATTCATGCATTTGTGTCTTCCTTTTTTTTTTGAGCAGTAACTATGGTAATTCATTCAAGAATAAAAAGTACAAATACAACAAAAACGTCTAAATGCAATAGACCAAAGAAGGGAAAACAACAAGAAAAGTAAAAGAAAGAGAAATCAAAATACAAGCACAATGTATAATAAGAAAAATACCATCTAACATCCCCTCCGATGAAAAACAATCAAATGGTCGTCTCCGAAGATCGAAGGAAGAAGACTCTTGAAAAATCATTCTTTACTCCCAACTTGACAAAGTAGTTTGCCACGCCATTAGCTGAACGGCAAAAAAAAAACGAAAGATACATCAAGCCCTATCACCATATGTATTCCGATCGACGTATATGTATGAAAGTCATATCTCCCATCCTGCACAACCTCCTAATGTCCCTAGTAATGCTTATCAACCTCCACGGGAGGAATTACCTATTACTAGTCCAGGGCATGGCATTAGTCGAGTCACCTTCAATAATAAGATTATGGTTTCCAAGCCTAGACCAAACCTGAAGTGCTTTCCTGATTGCTCTCAGTTTCGCCTCATTTGACTCCATAATCCCTAATGGCTCAAAAAATGTTAGTAACATCCTACCCCCTATCATCATGTAACACCCCACCTATTCCTGTCGGCCCAAGTTTACCCCTTGTTACCCCATCCACATTGAACTTACATGATCCTTGAGGTGGCGCTACCCATTCAGCCTTAGGTTTCCTAAATTTCCCAACCCCCTTCATGCATCCTTCCCAAGACAAGATTTTTCCCACACGAGATGATCTATATAGAAATCCAGTTACCAACATGGAACAAACATCCAACTGTTAGATTCTTCAACCCTTTGATTCAAATAACATGCCCTATAATCAATATAGACTTAATGGTGATACACACTCTGCAGATGCAACCAACATCAGTAAATCACAAATTTGGTCACCACCACCCAATGTTGGATTCAAAGTGATTTATTTATTTACTTGTACGAATGATAAATAGTCACATGAAGCTGCAACCTCAAGTTGCAACAGAGAGTTCCATCAACTGTGTTATAGGCTCTCTTCAAAACCGAAATCATCATCATCACCATCATCAAAGACCAACATCCCATCTATCTAGTGGCAGCTTTACAAATTCTTCTCCATTTGACCCAATCATAAACTATGCCATCAATCACTCTACAGTCTAACATGTTTTTTTTTTTTTTTGAGGTCCGAAGGTGTCCAGGCGTCGCACTCGACTAATCCTCTGGTGTATGTGAAAACCCCCCTATCCACACACACCGGGTAAGTCGATGGGACCTTACTCTATACAAATTCCCATGGGAAGTGGCCCTACAATCTAACATGTCCTATATCCCTTCCCTCCATGTTTTCAATGATCGACCTCGCCTCCCAGTGCCTTCTATATGAAGTCACTCTACGGACTGGGGTTGGGCATGGTCTTCTATTAACATGACCAAACCACCGCAAATGAGTCTCTATCAGGGCTATTTGTAATCTATCAGGGCTATTTTTAAATTATCTCAAATGTGTTCATTTATGACTAATCCACTTATCCAACGTAGAACCCACATCTCAGCAGTCCTAATTTTATCTATTTGTCTTTTCTTTATTGTCCAACACTTTGCTCCATAAAGCATTGCAAATCTAATACATATTTTATAATATCATCCTTTTAAGTGAAGGGGAATTCTAATATCACACAGAACCCCACTAGCGTGTCTACAGTTTTTTTGAAGACCAAGGTATCCAGACCTCTTAGAGCACCTGACTAATCTTTGAGGCACGTGCTAGTGTGTCTGCATTTTGCCCAACCCACTCCTCCCTATTCGCTAAGTTGAAACCCTCTTGTGATTCTATCATACAGCCCAAGTATCTAAACTTATCACAATTTACAACTAAGTCATTTCCAATTTTTACCGGGTTGCCCTTACTATCATTTGAGCCACTAAAGTCACATTTGATCTATTTTGTTTAAGTTCTACTATTTTCCAAACTATATGACTCCATTCTCCTCCATGATTCCAAGCTTGCATTGAGGAGTCGTTTCGTCTCACTAATCAATACTATATCATCTGCAAAAAGCATACACCATGGCACTTCATCCTGGATTCTAGATGTTAAGGTGTCGATGATTAGTGCAAATAGGTATGGGCTTAAAGAAGATCCTTGATGGAGCCCCACTCCAACAAGAATTCCACTCACTCTTCAAAACCGAATTTTTTTCATATTTTGCAACGATTGGCTTTGGTGACATAAAATCCATATGTAAAATCAAATGATCATGTTGATTTTAAAGTCGTCGCTAGTATATTAATCAAACAAATCTCCACATGCAACTACCACCAGGCCTGCCATACAAAATTTTGGCAGACAAAATGCTGAAGCAAAATGCTGAACTCATGCTAATGGTGAAGCATGCCAAGAAAACCCTCAAAAAAGAATACAGTACTCAACCTGCAATAAATGCGCTGCTGAGAACCCCTAAAAATATATTTAGAGAGAGAAAAAAATACCTCCTCAGCACGAAGTGTACAGTATTGATCATTTAAGTTCTCAATATTTTCACTGGGTGGGAAAATCTGCATGAACAAAGTCACCAGTGAAACAACAATGAATAACAAGAAGATAGAGACAATTGCATTGCTAATTTCTTAGCCAAAAGTGGGGAAGAAAGAGACTTCAAATGCCTCAAGCACACTATATTAGTCGGAATGCCTCAGTATAAGGACACTTGATAGAATCATAAGATTAGGAAAAGGGTATCAACTAACGTGTTTTTGTCAGCATACTTCTATACAGTCACTTTTGTCATAACTTCATCTTCTATAGATCATTTTTCTACTATTCATAAGATAAAGGTAAAAAATAAGATAGGGGTGAACTCTCATTTTTACTGTTTTTCTGATGAGTTCTACAGTACTCTTTGCAAAGAGGGACTTTTTTTTTTGCGAGAGGTAAATTTACAAATTGTGAATTGTTGAAGACCTTTAATAACAAATTGCAACAATCTTTCAAATTGCATGTTTAGTGGTTCACCTTGACAAAACTAAAGGCTCCATTTTGTTAAAACAAGAAACAGAATGTGGATTGGAAAGCCACATTTGTGCTTTCCACTCCCCTTCCAAAGATGCACACATTTGAAAAAAAAAAAACAGAGCTGCATCTTTGTCTAATAGAAACACTAACTTAACATGGCTACAACCAACCAATTTGAAGTTTTCCTAATCATTTGTACAAGCAATCCATGACGGAAATCACAATGAAAATACACCAGCCTGGAGTTTTTTATTAAGATTTTTCATGAGGCCAAATCATACCTTGTATATCTTGTGGTAGAACACCTCAAGCAATCGTAGCTCTGCATTAGGATGGGACAGTTCAACCTGCAAAAACAAGATATAAATTAAATCATAGCTCTATATTAGGATGAGATAATTGAACCTAAAGAATGCAGGATTTTTGTTAGTGAAGTCTCTTCTAGGTAATCAGCATAGAAGAACTCAAAAGGCAATTCAAGTACAATGATAAGCACCTCATATGCATACATCACAGGTTTTTGTGGACTAGGTAAAAGCAGCATCCATACTAAAAGATGGAGCATGGAAAAAAGAGCACAACTAGCAGAAGTTACCTTGGTTTTCATGTCATTGATCACATCCCCCACAGTGCTTTGTTTGGGCAATCTAATACTGTGAATCACCACCTAGAAACAAACACATACAGAACAAATAAGAGAGACAAAGGATAACTCAACCTTCAACTGGATGAGATGAAAAAAATGTGGTCTGCCTACTAACTTCATCTTTTGTGGAATGATGAAAAGCAACTTTCAAAGTTTTCAAGCCTTGCAACTCTGGCAGAGGAATGTCCAGTACTTCATAGTACAAAATATCAGAAGTCTGTAATAGAAGGGATACATAAGATATGTCTCATAACACCCAATGCTTTAGACAGTCGAATCGATAAAGGAATCTAAAAGGATTTCCAAAACCCTTAAAAAATAATGAGATCGGTTACCTGATTGCAGTGGACAAGCATGTCTGACAAATGATCAACACCCCTGTACTTAATGGGCTGGCGCTTTGGCTGCTTAGAATAGCAGTTGTGTGATGTCAACCTAATTTTTGATGGATCATCCAGACCCAATTGCCGAGCAACTCTTTCCACCACATCATCATAAGTGAAAAGCTTTGACCTTAAAATTCACATGATGAAATTTCAAAAGGAATATTAATCAGAAATATAAACATCAGAAGGAAAAGAGAGAAAAGTTCAAACTATACAAAAGCAGAACTGAAACTAATCCTCCTCCGTAGGTTTCTCCAGAGATTGGAAATGGACCACCTACAAAAATTGATAAAGGGTAAAATTTTAGATCTAAAAATGATCAACATGACGGCATGCAGAAAATATAATAGATAGAGTTAACAAAAAACAAAACTGGTGTAAGAATATCACCAATCACATCTCATGGACAGTTCCTTAGTTTGAGGTTTCTCACTGAAAGGCCTCCCCCCAACTTTTACTATTACCGTATTATTAATAACAATCTTTCTTGTTAACAATATTATTACTAACGTATTTGTCCAGATACAGCCACGTGCATGTGGGTAGATTCAGGGGTTTCTATCCTCACTTTCAATTAATGCTCTCTCCTCTGCAGTCTTGTGGTACACTTTTTTTCTCTTGTTCCAAGACTATCATTGTAAAGATTCTTTATATCATCTAATAAAATAAATATTTTCATTTTTTTTCAAAACAAAAGAGACCTTGTACTCATGTCATACCAAACAAAGCTCCGAGCAACATTAAAAAATGAAACACAATAAGAATATATGAGAGATAACACATTATGACATCATATAGCACTGTATATCTAGTTCCATACATCACTGCACACACTTAGTTGTATAATTGGTACCAAAATGTTCTAAACTCCAGCAACTACTATTGAGCTGCACTTTGTTGTTTACTTGGTACCAAAAGGTTCCAAACACCAGCAGCTATTGCATAAAATTTTCCCAAAAAAAAAAAGGGATTACCTGCGGGTTATGGACATATTCCAAAAATGAAGGTACATCTGGATAGCGGCACTTCGTAGTAGTTCCGGTCGGAGATTTCTGGAAACAGATGATGTCCCCATCCTGAAGCTGCAAAAAAAGAAATCAGAAGGTTTAAGTATTGCAAGTACCTGATTAACAACTAAAGCACTCTGCATGTCAAGGGATACAAACAGCATACGAAGTGATCTACAGTTCTTAAATTTTGAAAAGCAATAAAAAAATTTGAGTTAAGTATTCCTGGGCTGGCATGTGATGGATGAGATTTCAGAAAACCCACACATACCCACCCAAGAAGAAGGAGAGACCCTGCTCAAGCAGATGAACATGAGCACAGGGGAGAAAAAAGGCAATCATAAAAATAACAACTTTTACGGGTAAGAGTAGTAATATCAAGAACCGGAACAATAAAGGCCCCTAATCACATTGCTATAGTGATTCGGATTGCTGCAAATTTTTACCGACCAGTCAAAAAGGTTCCCTTATATCCCCTCATCCCCCAATCATATGTAGGCCCCAAGAAAGCATATCAAGGTAAAAGGTCTCTCACTAAAAAATTCACTACATATAGGAAGAACAAGATTAATGGGTTATCTGAGAAATTAACCTGACTAGCTCGAAACGTGAGTTTTTTGTCAATGTGCTCACACCAAACATTTGGTTCAAACCTTATTTCCTGGCATCACAAAAAAGGTAAGAAACTCTGTTAAAGTCATTTCTAAAAGGCCAGAAAGTACAAGTTCTTTATTAATTAACAAAAGCACAAGCCAATGAAATGCTTGATCAAGACTTTATTATATTAAGAAATGAGAAAGAAAGTAGAACACGAAATTGAATAAATGCAAGAAGGTGACATGGTGCATGACCTATGTTAATGTGTGCATTTAAAAAAGAAAAAATTCATGTTACATGCAACCACATGAAGATGTAGGACTACTTGCCATGTTTTCTGTTGGAGTCCATATCAAAGCAAGTACATATATTGCATTTTCCAATCGATAATGTGTTTTTCTTTACGGAAAAGGTAACCAAATAACTATCATTGATTAATAATAATGTAGCGGAAGTGGGGATAAAATCAAATCAAGTCAGTCCCGATGATTATCGCGTCACACACTTAAACCCCTTCACACGTGTGAAGCTCTAACTTAAAGGGTTAAGTCTTGGTACGTGTGTTAAAGGAAATTAGGGCTGTATGTAGGGTGAAATACGAATGGGAAAGTGGAAAGAAAGAGGGAAATGAGAAGAGGCAGTGGAAAGAATGGGATAGCAGCGGCGGAAAAAAAGGAAGGGAAAGACGAAAAAGGGAAAAGATGAAGAAGAAGGTTGCGGCTTGGCTTAAAGGGAGGTACTTGGGCTTAGGTGAAGGAGACGAGGTGAGTCTGCTGTGAGAAGGAGAAGACTGCGAGTAGCAGAGGCGAAGGCGACGACGAACTTGGGATAAAGCCCAAGCTTTGCTTGCAGTGGTGATTTCACTTGAGATGAAGCCCAAGATCCGACAATATGGAAGACTGGAACTGGCCAGCGATGGCTTCGTCTGCAACTGAGGTAGAAAATGGAAAAAATCCTAGTGCTCGACAGCAAAAGAGATAAACAAATCAGATTTTAATTCATAATAATCGAAGAGGTATGTTCCTCTGTTACATCCATAGTATTTATAATAAAACTAGGAGCTCAAAATAGAATACTAACACACGAAAATAGAAAAGACTCCTAAACTAATTAGGGAAAGCCACCGACCTGGCTTTCTTACTAAACAAGAGTTCTAAGAATAACATAATACGAAAATACTAAAAAATAGAGCCGGTGGA
Source organism: Chimonanthus salicifolius (assembly GCA_013350335.1). Classification (NCBI taxonomy): domain Eukaryota; kingdom Viridiplantae; phylum Streptophyta; class Magnoliopsida; order Laurales; family Calycanthaceae; genus Chimonanthus; species Chimonanthus salicifolius. The sequence continues at coordinate 54,385,716 of CM023535.1, read as the reverse complement.
TGCATATGTTCGGCGTGTCCTACATCATTCCCCCGGTCTTAAAGAAAACTCCTCATCAAGTTCGTCAGGGTCTATCTCATCTGCATCAACTCTGGCATCAGGAACCGGGCTGGCGGGAGATGAATCACATAATGCAGTAGGCGGGGAGGACGCAAGAACAAACGTCAAACCATCCTTCTTGAAGGTGTAGGTATTGGAGTGGCCGGCATGTAAGGCGCGAACATCAAATTGCCAGGGGCGTCCAAGTATCAAGTCGCACATATCCATGTCGATCACGTCAAACAAAGTAGAATCCTTATAGTTCCCAATGGAGAATTGGACTTCACACTGGAAAGTAATCGGCTTGCTATACGCATCATCTATCCAACGAGCAGGGTGCGGTGTAGGTAGCTTCTAGACAGGGAGCTGCAACCTGTCGACCACAGATTGTGAAACTAAATTGTCTTAACAACCACTGTTAATGACTAAGAGGCAAGAGAGGCCATGAATTGTACACAAAGTGCGAAATAGACGATGCCGCGGAGATGGCGGCTCTAGATAAGTAGGAGAGAAGGTACGAATACAAAGAGCCGTGTTCCCTCATGAGTGCCATATGTAGGAGGAGGATCAGCTTCAATATTCTCAATTGCATCATCATCCGCATCATGTTGAGTATTGAGTGTGACAAGCGCCACATTGCTGCGACATTCATGGGAACGGTGCCCGGGACGGCTGCACTTAAAGCACTTTGGGAGGTTAGGATAGGTGCAGGGATTGGAAGAGGAAGACGAAGATGGATTGGGCTTAGTAGGAGGTGGTGGGTTGTTGTATCAAGAAGGTCGGTTCGGAGGTGGTGGTTGGTTCAGGGATGTGTGAGGTTGATATGAAGCTTGGGAAGGGACTGGTTCTGGTTGGTATTGGGGAGGAACATAGGTGTTACATCCATGGTATTTATAATAAAACTAGGAACCCAAAATAGAATACTAACACACGAAAATAGAAAAGATTCCTAAACTAATTACGGAAAACCACCGACCTGGCTTTCTTGTTAAACAAAGTTCTAAGAATAACATAATACTAAAATACTAAAAAATAGAGCCGGTGGATGCATATGTTCGGCAACGGTAGTCAGATCCACATTGCCACATATGGCTCAAACATACGAGAATTTCAAAAGTCACTTAACAATCGTTAATTAAAATTGTAAGCACATTTCCCACCCTCTACTTATTTTCATTTCGTTCTCCACGAGTTTGTTGGTTCTTCTCCAAACTATTGGAGCCACTTAAAAGTAATAAATGAAGACCTGGCAATCACACAACAAAGCCTACTGTTGGGGCTGCTGTGAATGAGTCCCACGTTGGAAGTGTAGAAGGAGATCTAGGGGTTTATATAGGACTTGGGTCACTCCACCTAACAAGCTAGTCTTTTAGGCTGGAAGCCCAAGTTCTAACAAGTAGTATCAGAGTCAGGTCTCAGGCTACCTCATGTGGATTCAGAGGATTCCCCAAGCGAATGGAATGGCCGGCATCGCTCTCTCAGCCAAAGGGCCTCGTTCGAGGGGGAATTGTTGAGGCTGCTGAGAACGAGTCCCACATTGAAAGTGTAGAGGGAGATTTAGGGGTTTATATAGGACTTGGGTCACTCCACCTAACATGCTAGTCTTTTGGGCTAGAAGCCCAAGTCCTAACACCTACTACTTGAAAATGGCAGAAGACAAGCAGATACGAAGAACAAAAATTACAAAAATAACTACCTCATAGAGTTCAATCTCTTCATTTCGAGAAAAGCCGGCCATTCCATTTAATTTTGTTAAGATTCCTGTTGGCTTACCTCCCCCTTTAACAAAGAGTCTTCCTACATACCTGCCATAATGATGGAAAATATCGTTAGTCACATACACAGCTAACAATGCCATGGCAAGACAAGAAAATGGTCAATACCGGAGCTCCTCTTTTACAGGATCATAAAGCTTGAAGAACAGGAGTATATCTTCTTTAGTTTTTTCAGGAGGTGGAATTGGACGTAAATCCTGTAAGATCAATTGCATAGAACAAAATTCAGTATTGCCACTGGGGAAAAAAATCTCCAGGGTAAGGATAGTGCATGTCCAACATGTTCATTCATGATTAAAACGACTGGAAACACCATACTGAAAAGATCATATGCCAAGTGGCATTAAATTGGTGATGAAACTACTAAAAGAGTATTACCAACATAATACTTTTGCAAACTAAATAAACAGTATATCCATATTGAGGTGATAGTTTGCTATATTGCATAAAATTGATAAAAGCAACAATTACCGGTGCCACCTCTATTTCAAGAAACAATTCCAGTTCTGCATTGTGAGCCTTGTTTGAAACCTTCCTAAATTTACCGACCTAAAATGTAACATATGGTGATTGTCAGATTGAAAAGACATTTTCACAAGGCCAATAGAAACCTTAAAACAAATAGAGGTACCAAGAAATGTTTAAAAACAACAATAGCTTTGAAGCATCATACAACAAAAATTTGCTGGAAAATAACTTAGCCTAATAGGAGTACAGGATTGATTAGGATCATACTGGGAAACAATGGCTAACAAATCATATCATATCAAAACACCCACCAACTGGTTTAGAAGAAACAACAGAATGCAAGAAATACTAATCGCAAACTAATTATTGTTATACATTTTCTAATTGACTTTTAGTAGGAAAGAAGCAGTGATTCCCTGAGAATGAAGTACTTTAAAACTGTCAAGCTCTAATTACCAGTGACTATTTTGTTCTAATTACCTTATTCTTCCTCTAATCAAGCACATCTGAGACAATCCTCCTATTACTATTTCAAATGCAGGTATTCACCACAGTTAAAAAGATATTGAAACTTGAATGACGCAGGACAAGACAAGGGGCGACCCTAAATACCTAAATGCGATTATAATGTAAAAAGAAACTAATATAAAGCAAAATATGAGGTTGAAATTAAAATTAATAATAGCAATTAGAATAATAAAATCTACCACAAACAAACATGAAATTCTAAGAATTCAATATAAGCAATTATTGTAACCCAAATCAAGTTATAGGTCAAAAATAAAGGGCCCTCAAAACCAAGAGCATAATCAGATCACACAAACACATAAAACCAACATCAAATAGAGATTAAATCTGGTTATGACAGCAGTCTGAGAGGTTAATGAGGTTAAGAAAAGGACTGGTTTTATGGGACAGCAGTAAGAAAGAGGGAAAGACAGGTAGGAAAGGCTAATATAGGGATTGTATGAAGGTTTAGGACAAGTGGTAAGGACTGATCTGGGACGTGTTACGGCTGGGGAAAATAAAAAAGGGGAAAGAGAGGGGAAAAAGAAGAAAGAGAGAAAAAGAAGAAAAGAGAGGAGAAAAAGATACTCGTACCTGGAAGAAGATGAGGGTTCTCGCCAAAGAACTAGCTTCTTGCCAAAACACCAATGTGCGAAAATAATTCTCAGATTTTTTATTTCATAGCATCGTGTATGCCTCCAAAGGGCTACAATTTATAATTTCATCTTTCTTAAATAAAAAAACAACAAAAGGACCAAGCTGCCCTTACTTAAAATACCCTTACTTGAAATAAACAAAAGGACCAAACTGCCCTTACTTAAAATACAAAAATAGTAGCTGGAATAAAAAGAAAGAAAAGAAAAGAAAACTCATTGCACGGCAATGGATGCAATGGATGTGCCGCATCAACCCCCCCATCTGAGAAAAACTCGACCTCAAGTTCAAACAGATGAGAAGACACAAATCTTCCCACGCACACGTCTTCTCAGTGTAGGGTCTTCATAGCGCAAAACACGCGTACGTGAGGTCTTCAATGTCATCCAGTCAGATCATTGTCAAGCCATAACGATGGAGCTAGAGCGGCTCTCTTCCGTCGTCACTGATGGACTCGAAATCCTGTTTTATCATTGCTGTCATCGTTTGATGTAGAAGAAGAAAGCACTTCTGACGAAACAAAACTTCGATATCTCTCTAGAAGGTCTTGATCAAGTCGCTTTAGCTCACTTTCTGTCAACCATGTGACATCTGTAATCGGTCTGTCTTTCCACTTCACAAGATACTTCTGATAGCCTCCGGTACGTGTAGAAATCACTTCCTCATCCAGAATAGATTCTATCTCATCTCTCTTAGGGGGCAAAGAAGGTAAAGTAGGTAAAGGTTGTGAAGGCTGGGTAGGTTCAAGCCATGGGTCATGAAGTGGGTCAGGTAGTCCAGTAGAAGGATTAAGGGAATGATGTGATGATGGGCTTATAGGTGTAGCTGTTGGGCCTTGGAAAGGGACTAAATCTTCCACATTGAAAGTAGGACTGATACCCATATCTGATGGAAGGTCTAAAATGTATGCATTGGATCCAACTCGCCTCAAAATTTTGAAAGGCCCTGCACTACGAGCATGTAACTTTTTCACAGTTCTTTGTGGGAACCGTTCAGGTCTTATGCGGATCATCACATAATCACCCACATTAAATTCTTTGAATTTACGATGAATATCTACAGCAGATTTATACACTTCATTGTTCATATTCTAGGAAGCACGGATACTTCAAAATACTTGAAGTACCCGTATCCGGTACGTATCCGACACGGATACGGTCGGATACGGCTCGGATACGTACCCGGTACGTATCCAATTAATTAAAAAATATTTTAATTATGGATACTTCTCGGATACGCGTATCTGGATTCGGATACGGCAACTAATACACCGAGATACGGCGGGACACGGGGCGAGAAAAAAATGACGGGATACGGCATGTGCTAGTGCGAATGGGTAAAAGGGGAAAAAAGAAAAAGAAAAAAACACAAAATTGAAACCCTTTCTTCCGTCTCCTCCACTTCCACTTCGTGGGAAAGAAAAATACCCTTTCTGCCGTCTCCTCCACTTCCACTGCTGCTCCTCTGCTGCGACTCTGCTGCTTCTCCTCCTCTGCTGCTCCTCCTCCTCTGCTGCGTCTGCTGCGACTCCTCCTCTGCTGCGTCTGCTGCGACTCCTCCTCTGCTGCGACTCCTCTGCTGCGACTCCTCCTCTGCTGCGCCTCTTTTGCTGCGACTCCTCTGCTGCGCCTCTTCTGCTGCGACTCCTCCTCTGCTGCGGCTGCTTTTCGTCCGTTTCCAGGTATGCTTCCTCTTCTTCTTCTTCGTCTTCTCTTCTTCTTCTTCTTCTTCTTCCTCTTCCTCTGTTCTTCGTCTTCGTGTTCTCTTCTTCTTTCCTCTTTCCTCTGTTCTTCGTCTTCGTGTTCTCTCTTCTCTCCTTCGTCTTCTTCTTATTCTTGTAAACTGGGTTTGATTTCGGTGCTCTTCTTGTTCAGATATCCATCCCCGAAATTAATATGGTCAGAGATTTTTTTTTTTAAATAGAAAGTAAAAAAATTCTAAATATAAAATGTCAAAAACCTCAGAACAGAGGATTTTTTTTTTTTGTTTCAGTGAACAGAAAATACCCTGTTTTTAACCATTCAAGCTTTGGACCCCTCTCAAGACTAATATTGAAGTGAATGATATTGTTCCCTCCTCATCTTTATTATCAATAATGATTTTCAAATATAGGATTATGTGAAGCTTAGAAAGTTTTTTAAAAACAATCCCTTAGAAGTCATTTGTCAAATCGTCAAGGGAAGTAATTTCAGAGTAAAAATTATGTTGTAATTTCAGAGTAAAAATTATGTTTAAGTTTGATCTATGTTATTCGGTAGATGTGGTAAAATCTGGTCAGAGATTTTTTTTTTAAATAGAAAGTAAAAAAATTCCAAATATAAAATGTCAAAAACCTCAGAAAGACAGAAAGTGAAAAAGATAAAGGGAAAAGGAGTCTCCGAGTCTGTTAGCAGAAAAGGTGTTTCTTTGCTTGTGTTTGACCGGTTAATCATTTTTTTTTTCTCTTTGTGGAATATCAGTTTTGTTATGTTCGTTTGAAGTTTTATTCCGTGTTTGCATGTGAATTTTTAGTAAGGGTCATGGATTTGTTCTTGTATTTCTGTTTTCTCTCAATGTTTTAAATGTCTGTTACGCTGTTGAATTTATGCTTTTGGTTTTGTTCTTGTTTACATACATTACTTTTGTGTGTCTGGATGTGGGGCTTTTGTAAACATTTTGGGTTTTCCCTTAGCTTTCTGTTTGGTTCTTATTTACATTTCTGTTTTTCGTTTCAATCTGTGTTGTCCGTGATTATTTGGGATTTTGCTTAGATTTCTATTCTGTTTGGGGTTTCTGAATTTCTGTAGCATTTTTGGATTTTTTTTTTTAAATACTAGTTATCGGTTTGAATATCTGTTATATATTTCCAAATGGGTTTTTACTTTGACTTGTATTCAGGTAAAAACTCCTAACCATTTATTTTATATTATTTTTAATGTTTTTTAAATTAAAAAATCATTAAATTATCTTTAGAAAAGTTTAAACTAATTTGTTGGCCCCAAACATAAAAAGAAATTGTGCATGTACTAGCAAAATCATTGTTGTTGTTCAACCTGCAAAGCTGCAATCCATTACGAGGAGTTGTTAATACAATTTTTTTTTTTGTTATTACTCTTTAATTTCATTTTTTTTAAAGATTGAGCCGGTAAAAATCATAAAATTTAAAATTTTGATTTGAACCAATCATAAAATTTAGAATTTAAAATTTTGACATTTTGTTTTTGTTTTTTTTCTTATCTATGTTTGAACCAATCATAAAATTTAAAATTTAAAATTCTGACATTTTGTTTTTATTTTTTTTCTTATCTATATTTGTCGTTCAGCCTGTTTGTGAATTGAAATGGCTACTGGTGTTGAGGGCAGTGGTAGTAATAGGTGTGGTTCATCTAGTAGTACAACTACAAGTAGATTTTGTTCTTCACTGGCTATGGATGACCATTGTCCTCTTTGGTCTTATGTTACAATATTGCAAAGTAGAGATTCGACTATCGGAGGTGGAAATAGGAAGTGGAAGTGTAATTTCTGTAATAAGGATTTCAACGGTTCATACTCTAGGGTTAAGGCTCATCTATTGAGGCAAATTGGTAAAGGGATTCAAATGTGTTCTTCTGTGACTGAAGAATATTTAAGGGAACTCTTCAAAGTTGTTTCTGAAGCTGAAGAGAGGTCTAGACCAAGAAATGTTCCCTTACCGAATCGTTCTATTGCAACTCATATGGCCTCAGCATCAACTAGTGAGGGGAAAAAAAGACGAGTTGGAGGTACAAGTGCTTTGGAACAAGCATTTAAAAATGATGCTAGAGATCGGCTTACAAGTGAAATTGCTAGAATGTTTTATTCAGGTGGTTTGCCATTTCACTTTGCTAGAAATCCATATTATCTTAGTTCATATACTTTTTCTGCCAACAATCAGATCGCTGGGTATGTTCCTCCAGGTTATAATGCTTTAAGAACCACACTTTTACAAAAGGAGAGAGCAAACATTGAAAGGTTGCTCCAACCAATAAAAAATACTTGGCATGAGAAGGGGATGAGCCTAGTTAGTGACAGATGGAGTGATGCACAAAGGAGGCCGTTAATCAATTTCATGGCTGCATCTGAGGGAGGCCCCATTTTCTTGAAAGCTGTTGATGGGTCAAAAGAATATAAAGATAAGCACTACATTGCCAAATTGATGATAGACACAATTCGTGAGGTTGGGTCAGAGAATGTGGTGCAAATTGTGACCGATAATGCTCCTGTATGTAAGGCAGCGGGGTTACTTGTTGAAGGTCATTACCCTCACATATTTTGGACTCCTTGTGTGGTGCACACATTAAATCTTGCACTAAAAAATATATGTGCAGCAAAAAATACAGAGAGGAATGAGAATGTTTTTGCTGAATGCCATTGGATTACTGAAGTTTCAGATGATGCATGTTTTATTCGCAACTTCATTATGAATCATTCTATGAGATTGGCTATTTTTAATTCTATTGTACCATTGAAATTGCTTGCTGTGGCCGAGACACGATTTGCTTCCACCATTGTGATGTTGAAGAGATTGAAGCTTATCAAGCGTGGCCTTCAGGAGATGGTTATTTGTGAGGAATGGAGTGCCTACCGGGAGGATGATGTTGGAAAGGCTCAAGCTGTGAAAGAGATGATTTTAAATGATATATGGTGGGACAAGGTTGACTATATTCTTTCTTTTACACGCCCAATCTATGAGATGCTCCGGTTGTGCGACACGGATAAGCCGACCCTTCATTTGGTTTATGATATGTGGGATTCAATGATAGAGCAAGTGAAGGCGGCGATATATGGCCATGAGTTAAAGGAGCTAGATGAGCAATCTACTTTTTATGGTGTGGTATATGATGTACTCATTGATCGATGGACTAAAAGTTGCACACCACTACATTGCATGGCTCATTCTTTGAATCCAAGGTAATTTATCTATTTCGATTATTTTTTTAGATTTTGAACTTCATGTTTTACAAATTAATGTTATGCTTTTCTAACCTATAGGTATTATAGTAGTGAATGGCTTGCTCAAGCTCCGAATAGGGTTGTACCACATAAGGATCCAGAGATATCTGATGAGAGAAACAAATGTTTGAGGAGGTATTTCCCTGATGTGAATGAGAGGAAAGCTGTTCTGACAGAATATGCAAGGTTTTCAGGAGCTACTGATGTATTTGGGTCCTTTGATTGTTTACAAGACAGATGAGACTTAGATCCAAAAACATGGTGGGTGACCTATGGATCTTCTATACCAAAACTGCAAACGATGGCTCTTAAGCTTCTTGTACAACCATGTTCATCATCGTGTTGTGAGAGGAATTGGAGCACCTACTCATTCATCCACTCCATGAAAAGAAACAAGATACATCCTAAGAGAGCTGAAGATTTGGTGTTCATACATACAAATCTTCGTCTTTTGTCAAGGAAGAATGAAGGCTATGTCAAAGGACCAACTAGGATGTGGGACATTGGAGGAGATCAGTGGGATCCATTTGACGGAGCTGGAGTTCTAGAGGTTGCAAGTTTGTCTCTTGATGAACCAGATATGGAGGCAGTTGTTTTTACTGATGCCGGTGAAGGAAATGAAGAGATTGAAACTTTCCATCAGATTTTGTAATAAGTTTAAACATGTATTTTGTGAGTGACTTATATTTTATTGAAATGTTGACTCTTTTTATCTAAAAGTAAAATTTATGATGTTTTTTTGTAAATGCTTGAATTTATTATTAATATATATATATTATATAATTTTTTAATTCGGCGTATCCTGCCGTACCCGTATCCTAGTTTTTAAAAATTTGCCGTGTCCCCGTATCGGATACGTGTCGTATCCGATACGCGTACCCGTATCGGTGCTTCATTGCTCATATTAGTTCTTCTTTAATTTCAGCATGCAATTCATGTATGCGATGTGCAAATAATGATGCAGACTCAGATGGCCTATGTGACATAGACATGAGAATGAGATCTATAGGCTTCCTAGGCTTATAACCATGCATGACTTCAAAAGGACTCATACCTATAGATCTATTGACCGAACTATTATACGCGAACTCAGCAATCAGGTAGAACAACATCCCACGTTCGAGTATGCTCTCCAACTAAAGAAAGCAACAAATTTCCTAGGCTACGATTAACTACCTCAGTCTGACCATCAGTCTGAGGATGATACGCAGACGAAAACTGTAATCTAGTACCCATCATGTGCCATAGGGTTTTCCAAAAATAACTCATGAACCTAACATCCCTATCTGACACAATCATCTTTGGTAAACCATGGAGTCTCACCATTCTCCGACAAAAATCTTGGCAATGTTAGAAGCATCGGAGGTCTTAAAACACAGAAGGAGATGGGCCATTTTAGAAAAATGGTCCACAACCACCAAAATGGAATCGTACTTCTTAATAGTCTTCGGAAATCCTAGTACGAAGTCTATACTAATATCCCGCCAAGGAGCATATGAACTGGCAAAGGTGTATACAATCCTGTATTCTGCTTCCTTTGTTTTGCCAGTTGACAAGTTCGACATTGCCCAATGATTTTAGCCACATTTCTCTTGAGACTAGGCCAATAAAACCTGCCTTCAACCAAGGCAATCGTCTTGTCTCTCCCAACATGTCCAGCCATACCTCCGGCATGTAACTCCCAAACAAGAAAATCACACAGGGAAGTTCGGGGAATGCATAGTTTATTTCCCTTAAACAACAGGTTATCCACCATGAGAAACTCTTTATTACTCCTCTTTTGATCACTCAAGAGTGAAGCATACAACTCCCCAAAATCCATGCATGTGGGATATTCATCATTCAACTGTTCCAACCTGGTCACCTCTACACTCATGGAGTGTATTAATGCAACCCTACGACTCAATGCATCGGCTGGCTTGTTTTCAACTCCGGCCTTGTGTTTAAACACAAAAGTGTATTCCTGAATAATTTGAACCCACTTGGCATGTCTTGAGTTTAACTTCTTTTGGAAATTGAGATATCTCAAGGCCTCATGGTCCAAGAACAAAATGAATTCGTGCGGCAAAAGGTAATGTCTCCAATGACGGAGTGTTTGCACAACCGCATAGAACTCTTTGTCATAGGTGGAATATCGTTGTTTGGTTTCATTCAACTTCTCACTAAAGTAAGCGATAGGATGTCCTTCCTGACTTAGGACTCCATTTATACCAACGCCAGACGCATCACATGCAACTTCAAAAACTTTGGTGAAGTCCGGTAGTCGCATGACAGGAGCTTCGACCATACGAGTCTTAATCTCCTGGAAAGCTCTCGAGGCTTCTTTAGTCCATTGGAACTCCCCTTTCTTAATGCAATCAGTGATGGGAGTCATGATGGAACTAAACCCTCGGATAAACCGCCTATAGGAAGAAGCTAAGCCGTGAAAGCTTCGCACCTCATGTATATTCCGCGGTTCAGGCCAACTTACTATGGCCTTTATCTTTTCGGTGTTCACTGACATACCTTTAGATGTAACTACAAACCCTAAGAAAATAACCCTATCAGACATGAATGTGCACTTCTTTAGGTTTGCGTATAACTTTTCAGTCCGAATGACCTCACAGACTAACCTTAGATGCTGCAAGTGTTGCTCCTGGGAGGTACTGTAGATAAGAATGTCATCAAAATATACTACCAAGAACTTACCCATAAAGGGTCTCAACACTTGAGTCATCACCCGCATAAACGTACTGGGAGCGTTGGTCAACCCAAAAGGCATAACCATCCACTCGTACAGACCATCCTTCGTCTTGAAGGCTGTCTTCCATTCATCTCCTGGTCTAATGCGGATTTGATGATATCCACTCTCGAGGTCAATTTTTGAAAAGATAGTAGCACGGGCCATCATGTCAAGATTGTCATCGAGACGTGGGATTGGAAACCTATACTTAACAGTGAACTTATTAATAGCCCTGCTATCTATACACATGCGCCAGGTGCCGTCTTTCTTGGATGTCAGGAGGGCTGGCACAGCGCACGGACTCAAACTTTCCCTGATGAATCCCTTTTGTAGGAGCTCATCCACTTGACGCTTCAACTCTTCATGCTCCTTAGGGTTTATCCGATAATGAGGCAGGTTTGCCAAAGTCGCCCCAAGGACAAGATCAATGGCATATTGTATGTCCGTCATGGGAGGTAGTTTATTCAGTAAATCAGATGGGAATATATTTGAAATTCCTTAAAGATCGGAACTACAACCTCTAGCAACTCAGTACCAACCTCAGGGGAGGTCATTCTCGACACTAAGGCATACACAACCGAAGTTTCACTGGTCTCTTTTTAAAATTCTTTAGCAGCAGCAATGATATGCAGAGACTTGGACTGGGCCTTCGGGTTGTCCCTCTTTGTGTCATCTTGTCTTGAGGGAGGGGGCATGGCTTGCATAGGGAGGAGTTTGATCTTCCTACTATTATGCTCAAAGCTACACATGTTCGCTTGACCGAACAGTGTCACATCATGATCAAACAACCAAGGACGACCCAAAATAATGTGTCCTACGCCCATAGGAATCACATCACACCACACAGTGTCCTGATAGGTGAGGATTTGAATGGGCACGGGACACCGTTGAGTGATTGGGATTGACGTGTCATTGACCCACGCAACTCGATGTGGATTAGGATGGGGCTCAGGCTTCAAACCCAATCGAACAATTGCGTTGGTGGATACAACATTTGCACAACTTCCACTATCCACAATTAGTTTGCGGGATTTTCCACCGCACTTGATCTAAGTGTAGAAAATGGTTGTGTGCTTCCAATCTTCTGAGGGTTGGGATCGAGCAAAGGCACATCTAACCACTGCAAGAAAGTCTGCATCGATCTCCTCATCAAGTTCCTCATCACTCAAAGGATATTCTCCCTGAAATTGAGCTTCTATGCCATGTTCACGGGCAATCTCTTCAATGGGTGGTTCTCCCAACAAAATGGTTCTTTCCTGGTTCCTGGTCTTAGTAGGACATTCACGAGCAAAATGCATGTATCCCTGACAGTAATAACACTAAGGACCATTCCTAGAAGAGCTCACACCAGAAGCTCCCTTAAAACTTGCATCATTGTTCTTGGATGGAGCACTGGAGGCTTGTTTGGGTTGACTCACCGTATTCTGCTGAGATCCATACGAATTAGGCTTAGAATTGGCACCCCGGGAGTTAAATTGCTGACTTGAAATAACCTTCTAAACCTTGGACTATTTTGTAAATTTCCTCCAAAGTTTCCACCCCATGTAAGATAAGCTCACGCTGGAACTCAGGACGAAGACCTAGTCTAAACCTATAAAGGGTTTGGCTGGGGTCCTCATCCAATTCGCATCTCATAAGGAACTCATCAAACTTCTCAATGTACTCATCAATGGTCTGGTTGCCCCTGACGTAGAGAGTTTCATTGGTCAATGAGTCTTTGCTTGTATCTGAGAGGGATATATTTTTCCTTCAAATGTTCTTTCATCTCATCCCAATTCAGATTAAGGGGTTCAACTCCTTGCCACCGAAGTTTATGTTCCACTGTGGTCCAGAAAAGCCGAGCTTGTCCCACCAACTTCATTTTGGCAAAACGGACCCTACGAGCTTCTGACATATCATGCCACTCAAAGTAGTGATCCATGTCCGACAACCAATCTGAGAAAACCTTAGGGTATATTCGTCCATTAAATTCAGGGGCTTCTACTCGAACGTTCTTCAAGACACATTCCTCATGGTCGATGGGTTCTTGATGCCTGTGTGGCTGTTGGAATCTACCATGACCAAATCCGCAGCCTCTATGGTCTCTAATCCTAAAATTCCCATTATCCTCATGAACTGACCCATTCTCCTCATTCCTAGGGGTTTCAAGGGCTTCAATCCGGGTTCTCAAGTTGGTCATTTCAGTACCTAAGGTATCTTGGCCTCACTGAAGGTCAGTGAGCCAGGCATCTAATTGGGCAAAGGCCTGAGTAAACTAAGCTGGGGGTTGACCTCCTGACATTGCTCTGGATGGTTCGGACTCTTTCTGATATATAACTCCACTCCTAGTGGTCATGCACAGGTACAGGCACTAATATTCCTCTAGACTCACTAATATAGGGATGAATTCTGACTATATGCTATGACCTAAGTCTATATGCAATGAATGACAATTTTTTTTTAAAATAATAAAAAATGTAATTTTTTTTTTAAATAGGATGCAACCTAAGACCGTGGATGTTTAAAGAAACAACGCAACCTTGCTACTGATACCAAATTTGATGCAGGACAAGACAAAGGGTGACCCTAAATGCCTAAATGCGATTATGATGTAACAAGAAACTAATATAAAGCAAAATATGAGGCTGAAATTAAAATTAATAATAGCAATTAGAATAATAAAATCTACCACAAACAAACATGAAATTCTAGGAATTCAATATAAGCAATTATTGTAACCCCAATCAAGTTATAGCTCAAAAATAAAGGGCCCTCAAAACCAAGAGGATTATCAGATCACACAAACACATAAAACCAACATCAAATAGAGATTAAATCTGGCTATGACAGTAGTCTGAGAGGTTAATGAGGTTAAGAAAAGGACTGGTTTTATGAGACAGCAGAAAGAAAGAGCAAAGGACAGGTAAGAAAGGCTAAGATAGGGACTGTATGAAGGTTTAGGACAGGTGGTAAAGACTGATCTAGGACGTGTTACGGCCGGGGAAAATAAAAAAGGGGAAAGAGAGGGGAAGGAGAAGAAAGCAAAGAAGAAAAGAGAGAAGAGAAGAAGATACTCGTACCTGGAAGAAGAAGAGGGCTTCTCGCCAAAACACCAATGTGCGAAAATAATTCTCAGATTTTTTGATTTCATAGCATCGTGTATGCCTTCAAAGGGCTACAATTTATAACTTTTATCTTTCTAAAATAAAAAAAAACAAAGGGACCAAGCCGCCCTTACTTAAAATACCTTTACTTAAAATAAATAAAAGGACCAAAATGCCCTTACTTAAAATACAAAAATAGCAGCTGGAAATAAAAAGAAAGAAAAGAAAAGAAAACTCATTGCACGGCAATGGATGCAATGGATATGCTGCATCACTGAATGAAGCAATACAATTTGTAAAATAATTCATTTAGCATCATGTTGACGATATTCTTTCCAGTCGACATCATTGGGACTTGATTCAGAATTTCCAATCAGGTGGTGGTGTATTGGTCCCATGAGGATTGGATCTTTATGCATGGCTAACTCGTTCAATAAAAATGACGATGTTTGCCGAAGGAGGGGTGGTTAAGTTAGGGCATAGCCTTCTGTTCATGACTTATGCTTTCACTCTCCTTATTTATTTTATTTATTTATGTATGTATCTATCATTATTTGAAAAGACAGCTTTTAAATTTTTTTTTGGGAAGAGGATTTGATCTGCTTTTTGTGCTTTTGGATTTCTGATCATTCTGTTACCACTTCTCCTTATCAGCAGACTGCAAATGCACAAGTTCAAAAAGAAAATGTTAGCAATAGAAAATTTCCAAATTCCATCAAAAAATTGCTTACCATGGAAAATGAGGTCAAAGATCATGTCACATGGTATAACTTTCCTAGGTTTACAAATTCAAGCACTTTTAGTGCAAATGAACTCTCTAATGCCTCTTTTTACTGAAAATTGATTTTCCACTATGGAGGAGATGGGACATGGTTTCTTATCAATGGATCCTGGATTCTCAGACATAATTGGCATACAAAGCCTAAGATATTCTTCCACTCTCATTATAACTCCCATTATTATCCTGTATCAATTCCTCTCCAATTAACTCTTTCCTTTTGCAAACTCACTTTTCTATCTTATTCTTTTTTGAATTCCTCTTTCTTATAACACCAATTAATATTAGCAAATTTGCTTTATTGAGACTCTAACCATGTGCAGTGAATGAGAAAACTATCTATCAGTGGGTTGTGATCTCACTGGATTTTTATGTCATATGCGGTTTTCACAATTATCGAAGAATGAAACAAATCACTGATGACAGAAATTTTGGACAGATTTTGTTATTGAACAATAAAATTGACTTCGAGTGGTTGTTCGACATGTGTTCTACTTGAAATTTGAAGGATACCTCTTAGCAGGTTATATCATAAAAACACCTCATTCAACGAGGAGAACAACGTGTCACCTCACTACCAAGAACCTATTAGGACATGGCTAAGAGATATCCACACTTCTCAGAGAGAGAGAGAGAGAGAGAGAGAAAGAGAATCTCCTGCATCCAAGCACTTTTACATCATCAATATTGCAGCATTACCAATGTATCTGGGAATGGTTTGAGTTATATTACTCTTTTCTACTGAAGGTATGTTCTCTATTAGACCACAATCAATCATGTTGCTTCTCACAATTTCGTTCTTGTTTCAATGTCTCTCCCACTTCTCCTTGCACCTCATAATGTTTAAATCATTTTTTATAGAAGGGTCATATTTTAGATGCCATTCCTTGACCTCCACTTTAAGCACGAAAAGGGTCATTCAGAAAACCTAAGTAGTTTCCCCACCTTGTTAAAGCTTCCTTTTTTCAAAAGGTAACAAAGGATTTTATTTCACTAAAAAACAAATACAAAGAGGATTAGCGGCCGAGATGGAAACAAATTACAACAAAAAATGCATTAAAATCTAATAATCCAGAATAATGAAGGAACAAATCTGATCTCAATACACCACACTTAGCTAAGAAGTTAGTCACTCTATTAGCTGATCTTTGGGTGTCAAAGCTCCCTAGTTACCCCAACCTCAACAAAATTACATGATGGTAGTACATTACTAAATCCAGTAAAATGAGAAATCCATTTTAACACTCTGAAATCATCCATAAACCTTGAAGGTGTCTCCATCAGTTTGTTGAGTTGAGTTATCAAATAATGTATCTATACATATATGATAGAACCAAACAAGATTCAATTGCTCAAATTCAATTTAAATTGCTATACAAGAATATTTACCTTTTCTATCATTAACTGTAAATTTTATCAAAGAAAAATACAATAAGGGCAAAAAACATTATGGGAGCAATATACAATATAAGAATTCAATAACATAACCTCTCACAAAAAATGAATCTGAAATCCGTTACTAGAAGTATGCAAGATCTAGAGGGGGCGTGATTAGGTCTGATCCAATTTTATTTTCCTTTTTAAAATAAATCAATTTAATAATATGTGCAACGGAATAAACGTGTGCACAAGTGATAAACAAATTAATCAAACCATCAAAGCAAACCACATTGCACAATTATTTATAGTGGTTCGATTCACCTAAACCTACATCCACTGTCAGACTTCCCAACTCTAGGGTCGTCCCAATATACTATGAATAGGTTTCATACCCAGATAGTGCAACCTAATTTTTTTATAGAGGTTCGACCCCCATCGTCTAATCCTCGACGCCTATTTTTTTGAGTGGTTCAAACACACTGTTCTAATCCACCTTACAACTTTTATCAAATAAAAAGTAAAAGACGAACACTTGCCTTGGGCCTTAACAAATCTTCATAAAGTGTGTTCTTCTTATTGATGTCTCCTCGCCTTCTACCTTCAGATCTGATCCATTCTTCAGTGAGCTTTGGCACAGCGGAACATGGGTTCTAGGACAAGAGTATTACTGGTTTTTAGGTTCTCGAGGAAGGTTCTCATCTTCTTAAAAAAATAAGCATTGAATGCTTTTTCATTTTCCTAGTAAAAGATGATGAAGAAGAGAGATAAGGTATGGGGAAGGTCTCTGGTCACTATTGGGATTTTCCAATATTCAGATCTATCTTTTGAATTCAGCCAGCCGTACATTTATAAGACTATTTTAGAACAGTTAAGTCTCGAGGACTCCAGATTGCCTTCGAGGCCTCGAGACTGTATTTGGTAATACAGCTCATAAAATTTCCAGATTTTTTAAACTTAACTCCAGTGATATTTAGTCAAAGGCAGCTCACATATTCACCACACGCGAGTGATTGCCAATCACAATATTTAAATAACAAATCATGAGGAGGCAAAAAGATTTTCCATAATCTTTTTCAACTCAAGATGAGCCACTTAAAATTTCCAGATTTATATGATCATGATAAATTTTTCAATAATATCAAATCATTAAGAGGCTAAAAGATTTTCCATAATCTTTCCAAAATGAGGAGCCTCTTAGGATTTTCAGATTTGTAAACTTTTCAAAATGAGGAGCCTCTAAAGGTTTCCATTTTTTTCATGTGCTAGCAAATCACAGTGAGGCTTATTCTTTATAGATTGAGGAGCCTTCAAAAGATTCTTTCATCAGTATGAGATGGCAAACTGATTATTCATAATCTCATCAAATCCATAGGAGCCTTTCTAGGATATCCTTATTTCCACAAGATTTTCAAACAAGATTAGATATAGGATATTTCGAAATCATTACTTTCCCCTTTTTCAAATCTTTATTACCATATCTTGTAAGATATTTGGTCAAAGGCCAGATGACCTTGAGATCACATGCTGGAATCCGGCTGTCACGAGTTTTGCTCAGATATGGATAGTCTTCGAGGCCTCGACAAATTGCTTAAGGCCTCGAGGCTGAAAGCCAAGAATTAATACAGTCTTTTAACAAGCTTGCTCTCACCAGATTCAGTCTCAAGGGCTCGAGACAGAGCATGAGGCATCGAGGCTAAGACTAAACATTTTTCAGATTTCCAATTTTTTAACCATTGATTTATAGGATGTTTAGACTTGACCTAAGGTCCACTATAGTCCACTTACCTGTGTGTCAATCACATGTTCGGTGTAGACTTTTCTATGCATAGTAGATCTTCTGACATCTTCATATTCTTCCAAGGCAAGGTCTAATACACACGGTCATGCTTGGCTACGAAATTGACAATACATAGACTCGGTCAAACCGAGGCCCTAACAGAATCCAGTAAGATAATAATATCCAAGTAGGTCCATTAATTTTACTAAATTTTATCATTTCCAAAAAAAAAAAAAAGGATCTTTCAATGTAGAAGGAAATTTCCACCTGCAACCTTTTTTTCTATGATACCCATCTAAATGCTTTGGTACAATTCACATGTACCAATTCATCTGTTGCCCAATGCATGTAAACACAAGTTTTAAAAAAATAAAATATAAAAAAACCCTAAGTAGAAACAAGATTAGATGATTCTAACCTTGGACACATTAATTTCCAAAAAATAAATCTTGAAAATATCAATTAAATTTGTTTTTAATATTAGAATTGCCACTGCACGAGTAAAAGCAAAGACATGAAGCCATGACAATTTTAATATCATGGTTCTGTTACAATGCCAATTATCAGAGCAAAAATACAATCCCATATAACATTCAAAGAAAGTCAAGGTGGAAGATATTTACAGATTGAGACTCCTCTTGATGTGTCAATGGCCTGTCGGGACGATATGTATGGTTTTCGCGCTGAGCCCACAGCCAAAAGCGCAGGAACTGCACTGGTATGCCAAATTCCTTCGCCACTTCCTCCTGTTGATGACTTCAGAGTTAGAAAACAACCAATTTCAAAAGGAAAGGTGTAAAAACTACATAATAAAATCAATATATTTCCAGTTGATAGTAATGTAAATATCATACATCAAGAAGCAGAGAACAAGCTTAACATCCAAAGATCCATCAATATGGAACATCAAGAAATGAGCACAAACTCGATATCCAAAAACCCATCAAATATCGCATCCAATAACATAAGAACGTTACGATATTATAACACATATTGAGCCAAACGGCAAGGAGTTGTACATCTGTATGTGTAGCAGTGGATAAGAATAGAAATTGCACCTGTAGCTGCATGTAGATTTATTTCACAGTCAAGATAGTAGATTCTCTTCACAGGCATGTGCATCTACCTACACCTAAAGGCATGTGCAATTCATCTTTTATCGTAACATCACACATCCATCTTAATGTAATATGTCACAAATACTTTTAGTATAAAGGGTTCATCTTGGCAATTTGTATCAAATGATCAACTTGTATACATACAAAAAGTGATATACGATATGTAAAATAACAGAGCAACAGATATATGTCAATAAACTAAAAGACATGCACCTTGAAAATGTAAAAAGGCATATGTTTTTGTATACGAAAACTGCGAACTTTATCGTGATCCACAAGATCAAAATATATATCCCTTCCAATCTGCTCTGCAAGATCTTCATTTCGAGCAACCTAGGCATATTTTAAAAATTGACTCAGTAATGAAAAACAGAAAAACAGAAGCATGAATGTTTACAAAAGAACTCTCAAAATGAATGAATGTTAACAAGCTACTCAATAGAGTCACGACCAAGTGCAGACAAAGCCAAAACCTTAATAATGGTGTAAAGACGTGCTTCTGCTTTTTCCTTCTTCTTATGTTCTTTCTTTAACCTTCTCTGGGTAAAGACAAAAAATACGCTCAGCCAAGTCCTCCTCAGAATAGTCATATTCAAAATAAAATCAATCAAATGCATAGAACATAGACATACCCTGAGGTGTTCTGTGATGTCCTCCTCATCCACATTACGAACTATTTTCTCCTTCTCACTCTCACCGTGCAATATGTCTCTTATAGATTCAAGTAGGGACACTCGGAAATCAGCAAACATGGCGTTCAACTCAGATCTGGTAACATACTCTTCACCATTGATGGATGCCATGGAGTCCACCTGCCACAGTTGGTTGATGGATCGAGGGATGAAACGGGGCAACAGGGCAGTGGATTGAAAGGTGTAAATGGGCACTCAACTGTGAGTTGTGGTGGATATGGGAATAAGGTCAAGGCTCGGTCAACAGCTTTCCCAAAAGAAACACAGTAAAAGGAAAACTGGCAACAAACACGGGTTGGAAGAAGACGGATGTGACTGTAAGGGCAGGGATAGCCCAGGAAAATGATTAGAAGAAGACGTGTTATGTTACACGAGCTTTAAAGTGAATCCGTGCCTTCGATGCACACATGAGGTATGTCTGTTCATATGCTGTAGAACATGCCACACGTGTGAATACAAGCGGTGTTTGCCAAGAAATACGACTTTGGATTCTGAAATTTTTTTATGTTTTTCAATATAAACAATCTATCTTTGATAAAATTTGTAAAAAAAGCTAGTGTTTGTGTAGCTATAAAAATGAATGAATAAAGTCAATAAACATAAAAACGAAAGTTCTTAAACTTAAAATAAAGAGCTTCAACTTTGATAATTTATTTTTATAAATCAATATTAAAAAAAAAATTATTATTTAAATAAATTAAAATGTATTTTATTTAAGATAATTAGTTAACTCAAGAAATTAAACAAATTCATTAAGAGTTTAATATTACATATAATCTTAATTAATGATCACTAATCCTTATTCTTCATTATAACACATTAACTTTATATCACTTCATATGTCATGTCACTTTACTTAAAATTCCATCACATCAATATTACATTTACCATTATTGGAGTCTTTACGTCACACCCTTCACTATTTGTGATATTACATCTTCATTTTTTGCAGTAGCAAACTTCAAGTATGAAATTCAGTAAGGCCATCCATCTTAACACGGGACTTTTCTGTCAGAAGACACGAATTTTTAAAATTTTAAGTGAAAAGTCCATTTTATCCTTCATCATTTTAAGTGAAAAGTCCATTTTATCCTTCATCTTCTGTATCTCTTTGAAAAACAAAAGTTAGCGGTGTACCTTCTTTTGAACCGAGCGGTGTACAAATGTTAGCGGTGTACCTGCTTTTGAACCGAGCGGTGCACTGATAATTCCGAATGGTGCACCGCTCAGTATTTCACTGATAATTTTCAAAAGCTCAGTGCTTAGTATCTCTTTTAAAACTTCAAAGTTATTTTTTAAGCACTGTGTATTCCAAAATTTCTCAAATTGAATATCCAGACTAATTACGATAACCTAGTAAAAATACTTTAAGAATTTAAGGTCTTTTGATACTCCCAATGCTTAAAACACAGTGTTTTACAAATAAAGGTATACATTGGCTGTACCGAAACACATTTGGGAGTGTCAAAAGACCTTGAAGTCTTAAAATATTTTTATCAGGTTATCGTAATTAGTCTGGATATTTAATTTGAGAAATTTTGAAAATACATAGTGCTTAAAAAATAACGGCGTATGTTGCAGATGTTACAGTAATGCATAGTGCATTAGTTAAATAATAAAATCTCCTTTAAAACTTTAAAGTTATTTTTTAAGTACTGTGTATTTCCAAAATTTCTTAAATTGAATATCCGGACTAATTACGATAACCTGATAAAAATACTTTAAGACTTTAAGGTCTTTTGACACTCCCTAAATACTTAAAACACAATGTTTTACAAATAAGAGTATCCCTTGGCTGTGCCGAAACACATTTGTGAGTGTCAAAAGACCTTAAAATCTTAAAATATTTTTATCAGGTTATCGTAATTAGTCTAGATATTTAATTTGAGAAATTTTGAAAATACACAGTACTTAAAAAATAACGATCTATGTTGCAGATGCTATATTAATGTATAGTGCATTAGTTAAATAATAAAATCTCATTTAAAACTTAAAAGTTATTTTTTAAGCATTGTGTATTTCCAAAATTTCTCAAATTGAATATCCGGACTAATTACGATAACCTAATAAAAATACTTTAAGACTTCAAAGTCTTTTGACACTCCCAAATGTGTTTTCGGCACAGCCGAGGCATACCTTTATTTGTAAAACACTGTGTTTTAAGCGTTTGGGAGTGTCAAAAGACCTTGAAATCTTAAAGCATTTTTACCAGGTTATTGTAATTAGTCTGTATATTCAACTTGAGAAATTTTGGAAATACATAGTGCTTAAAAAATAACTTTGAAATTTGAAATGAGATACTGAGCACTGAATTTTTGAAAATTATCAATGAAATACTGAGCCGTGCACCTGCTCGAATTATCAGTGCACCGCTCGGTTCAGAAGGCAGGTACACCGTTAACGTTTGAATTATCGAGACACATAGAAAGCCATGGTATTGCCGACACTTTACCATTGGCTAAAATGCAAGAGACAGGTAGAAGACAACATCTATTCTTATTTTGAATAGACAATAAGGTTGCATTGGGCAAAACATCTTTTAGAAACAGTTGGTAGTAGACGAAGTTATCTTCTGACGAAGTCAACATTGTCATCTTGATAACGAAGATGTACTCAGAATGCAGCTTGTTATAATACCATAGAGATACAATATTATTTTTTCTTTTTACCAGCTCATTTAACTTTTATATATCCATTATTTTCATCATCTTATATATCATCTTCAGATGAGAGTGCTTGCAGTGCGACAAAGGCATTCTCAGTTTGAAGATTTCTAACTTTCGTACTGAATGATTCATCAGATGATTCATTGTTCTTTCCAAGATGACCAAGAATATCTTTCGTCAGATCTTCTTTAATTTTAAGAAGCTCACAAGCCGATAGAATTGATACTTTTGAACGGTCATGAGAAGGGATAAAAGTAGAAGGGGAGAGTGTGACACAACTTGTTTAGAAGAGGGGAAGAATGAGAATGGAGAAAGGGGGATTGGCTTAGAAGCCAAAGGGGAGTCCGTATGTACATTATGAGCGGCTTGAGAAGAAGATGTATTAAGTGCATCTAAAAAACTAAGATTTGATCTTTTTGCAAAATGATCTGTTTGAGGAGCATATTCAGAATATATAGTTTGATTCCCTCAGAAATAATTTATGAAAAATCAAAAGTTTCCCAATTTTTACATTAATTTTACTGGTTAAAACGGGAGGGCTTAAATCCATTATTTTTTCAAAATGACATTTGCAAATCCATGGAACATTATATTGAGAATAAAACATCATTATAATCAAGTCTTCAGCAGCAAACATAATTTTCTCAATATGATTTTCCTTTTGAAGAAAAGGATTGAAAAACAGGTTGAACATTTGTAGGCAGGATATCTTTAAAAGCTCCGAAAATTAACCAGAATTTTGCAAACCACCACATTGGAATTTCTTCAAGATCATCAATGTTTATACGAATAAACCAGGAATGCATAAACATTTTGTTTTGAAAAAAAAAAAAATTTCCCATGCAGCTATGTAATCCCAGTAATAAAAAATGATATCATGCATGTCAGGTTTTTTAATTATACAGTGCTAATGTAAAGGATGACCACATTTTTCTTCAGATAAAACATTCATGATTTTCAATTTTGAATATCCAATGTTAATATTTGAAGGAAAATATCCTTCATAAAGGACTTTATTACTATCAAAATGGTCAAGAATCACAACTACCAATTTCAATCAGGATGGTAACATAGAAAGAGTAAGAGTGAAGAGACTTTATCAATTTGTCTGGTGCAAAACAAAATGGGATGATTTCTTCTCCAGATGAACTATCAAAATAACACACTTTAGGCAAAGGAAAAACCATTGATCATATCTATGAAAATAAAGATCTTTTGGTAGTTGACGCGGAGAATGTCTTTCACCCAGAGGAACAGGTCGAGAAAAAACAGGATTAGGAGAAACAATTTGAGAGAGCAAAGCAATTTGAGAGGGAGATCCCCACAACATATGACGTTCATAAATATTTGGATAAACCTTTGGGGTATAATTGGAATTAGGTTCGCTCATGATTTCTTGCAACTATTTGGCTTTTTGGAATGGAGAACGAAGGACGAATTGGCCTATGAAGAGGCTGCCTTTTTAGAATAGGAAATGATAAAGAACAAAATAAGTAAGAACGGCTGCTAAAGGAGAAACAATTTATGAAAATGTTGAGGATAGCTTCAATTAATTCTTCAATGAATTCCTCAAATAACTCTGCAAGAATGCTCTAAAGAGAAAATCAGCAAAAGAATTGTCTCTTCCATTAATAAATTTAATTTCAAAATCAAATACACTTAGAATAGTTTGGCATCTAGCAAAGATTTGTTTATTAGTTAGATTTTTTACATCTTTTTCAATTACTTCTTTATCAGATTTGAAATCGATTCTTAAGAAGAATTTCTTATTAAGAATGTCTAGTTTAAGTTTTTGAATACTAAGCACAATAGCTAGTACTTTTTTTTTTTTAATAGTAGAATAATTAGATTGAGCATGTTTCCATGTTCCTGAAATAAATTTAATTATTTTCTCAGTTTTAGTATGTAATGCCCAGACCCGATGGTGGGCCCGGAACACTAATATTTTTTTTTTGATCTCCCATCAACTAACATCATAGCTGGGCTAAATCTTCACATTTGCCCAACAGCCTATCATAGAAAATGTCACACGTGCTTTTCTCACGTGGACTTAAACATGTACCATATATTCCCATATACAAATACATATTTCATAAACAAATATCTCCATTTATTCAATTAGAGTTACGAACGAAAACATAGCAATTTACATATGCTTAGATTTATAGTATCACAGACAGTACTAAAATCAACATAACATCATTTGCATGAAAATAGATGTAATAAACATATTTCCCATCATCGGGAAATACGATTGGCTGCAAAGGCTCCCTCATCTTAAGTCAGCGATGGAGGTTTTTCCTCCTCAGGTGCCAACCCTGCAATGTAAGGGATGCGAGCTACAAGCCCAGTGAAGAGATCTTAAAATAACACATTTACCAACATGTACAGGTTAAATAATGCAGTCTAATAATAATAATAATAATGGTCTACTCTTACCTATTTAAAATCACAGTTATCTACTCATGAATTGTCTACCTTACCAACTTACCATAATTAGTCTCATATATCATTTTACCTAATTACCACAAATGGTCTCATGTACCATTTATCTTACCTGAATTCACAATTGGTCTACCATACCAATTTATCAAGTCACCATCACTGCTATACTATTGTCATACCATTGGTAGATATTTATCTTACTTGACATTATAATTGGTCTACTATACCAATATTTCAAGTCATCCGTGATACTGTCATTCCACCGTAACATCAAAGCACTATACTGACTATAAATGTATTAAGTCCCAACACGGTCAAAATGCAGCATCTTGCAAGAGCATCTCCGGCACACTTGGGCTGATACTGACACACCTGGGCCAGTAACTGACACACTTGGCCCAGTAGACGCAAACCGACACACCTGGGCCGATAATAGTTCAGCAGTTGAGGGTACATGGAGGCAATATCAATATCATAAATGCTCAAGTTCTTACATCGGAGCATCTTATCAATAATATCAACTTCATACTTCAGTCGTCATCATAACATGGTGCTCAAGTTCTCACACCGGAGAATATCATTATCAATATCAACTTCATACTTCAATCTCTCATCATAACATGATGCTCAAGTTCTCACATCGGATAATATCACCATCAATATCAATACCATTTATGATAAACATCATTAGTAATAATATGAACATATCTTAGCAATATATATCAAGTTTACGCATATAAGTGTGTTCATTTTTCGTTTATAGACTAGTAGACCTCGACTCCTTGACACTGTGTTATACTTTCATTCTAACAGTTAGAACCAATTTTCATCCCTCACATGGAAGCAGTGTCAAGTCTCACATTCTGGCCTATTCTATCTTTTCCGTATCATGTATAATCCATGAAACCACTCATTTCACTAAATTTTGGTTTACAAAACCTAATTTACCGATCTGGTATTATTAAGTCTCCTCATCGTAAAACGTAAAGTATCGCCGGTATCTATTACACAAATAGAAATATAATAAATATACATTCATAATCAATCATAATACACATTCATAGACTATACAACATACATTCATAGTATTTCAAATCTTTCTACTCATTTTTCGAAAAAACTCGAAAGGAAATGGATAAGAGTATCCTAAATGGGTTATTATCCATTTTTAATTATAATAATCTATTAATATAATAAGGTGCTCAGGCCACTACACAAATTGTCTTCTGAAAATGAGCATGGAGATATATTGAGTTAAGCCTAAAGATATAAGATACTCAAGCCATTACTCGTATATTGAGTTAAGCCTAGAGATATAAGATGCTCAGGTCACTACTCGTATATTGAGTTAGGCCTAAAGATCACTCAGTGCCCGAACTCTCATTTTCTACCGAGCGGCGAAGTTAATCACTCAACTACTAATAGCTATCGGACTGTGTTTCCACTGCGCCACAAATAGAGAGTATCGGCCTGGAAGTGAATACATAATATGTGTATATATAATAATACAAAAAAAGTGGTCAGTGTTAGTCACATTTTTAATTTAATGGCCTTCAAAATAGATTACTATAATATATAATATTCTAAATTTTACAAATTTAGAAACAAACCAATTTTCTCATTTTAAATAAACACATAATATTTTCATAGACCAAAATCAATAAAATATTTTAAACTAATACTATATATATATATATATATATATTTATTTATATTTAAACAATATGATTTCATAATTAAAGGAATACCATGGTCTTGAATGATCAATTCAATACCTAAAGAAAACCCGATGTTGTACGTGAAGTTTTTGTACAGACACTAAGACTAGTAAAGTGTTTTATATTTAGAAAATTTAAGACACTTTTAAAAATACCAAAATAATTCAATCAAGATTTATAAGTAAAAACTTCACCAAATTTTAAATTAAAACAATAACTAATACAATAAAAGACATTACAAATCTAGATAATAAATAAAATTATACTCATCTTTAAACAACTAGAAACTTATTTCAAGTTTTAAATAAACAAATCAAAATAAATGAATTCATAATAATAATTCACAATTATTTCAATAATAAAACTCATTTTAAGTTTAAAACAAACAATTTCAAAATAGTAATCAAAATGATATTTTTTTCTTTTTTTTTAAATTACAAAAAAGTAAATACAAATAGTAAATAAAATATTTAAACTTACCCATCACGAAAGCCCAAATTGGATGGACATTGATGTCTAAGGAGTGCACACCAAAATGAATTTGCATAGTAAAAATCTCATTTCCATCGTTTGATATTTATAGCCCAAGGTGTAGGCTTGCATTGGTCATGCAATCTGCCACCAAAGCCTAAGGGAGTTGCATGAGTAATTTACTAGGTTTGATGATTCATTCATTTAGATAACTAATCATAATATTATTTTATTATTTTTTTTAAGAGATGAGAATGAGGGTAATTCCACAGGTAATGAGAAAAGGCTTCATGGGTTTATCCTTATCTTAGTATTATTTTATTAGATTTTATTCACTTACTTTTAAAATTAATTAAAACTATATAACTACTATAGTTTGAAATAATAATTTGACCTCTTTCATTTTCAAATTTATCTACATAAGTTGGGCACCATGGAGGCCCCAGTAAAATGAGTTAACTGGTCCTAAAAACTAGAAATACCATAAAAATCTAGATAGAAAAATATGTTAGATACCCAGTGATTTAATCAAAATGACATAAATGTCAAATTTCTAAAATTTAAAATAATATTTCAGAAAAATTCTGACTTCACAGTCAGACCACATAAATTTACCTAATAAAAACATTCTAAAGCTTTGAGGTGTTTTGACTCCGAAATATTTAAAAATTAACATTTTATAAAATAGGAATATCTCCGACGATTACACATCTGAAAATCGGAATGACTGACAGAAAATTTCTTTAAACTTATAATGTAAAATAGAGCAAATGTGTGCCATTTGGAAATTTAAATATCTCAAATAGGTGGTTTTCTAAATACAAATAGCTTTTAGGGTCTCAGTCGGAGAAAATTTGAAAATTACAACTTTGCCATCACATTTTAGCGAGTTGGATCCACAAGTTCCCAAACTCGGATAGAGTCAAACTTGGACTCTACACAAGTCCACTTCGTAATCTTTTAGATTAACGGATTACTAATCACAATCAATGGTCAATATATATATTAGGGCTGCAACTCGGGTTGGGCAGGTCGGGTTTTAATAAACCCAACCCTAACTCATGTCACAATATATTGAACCCGACCCGACCCAATCCGAATTAAAAACCCGATTTAGTCAACCCGACCCGACCCGACCTGGCACGCATTGCAGGCCTAGGTCCAGATGTCCACTGTACTAAGGCTGAAATGTGAACAGACAACCAGATGTCCACTTTGAATCAGCTGGTGATTTGGACCGTCGATGAAATGGCCAGCAGGATGAAATGAGTAGATGAGAATGTGGAAGAGAAGGGGAATAGTAAAAAGGATAGTATAAAATCTGAAATCTGGTTGGCTGGCCTCCCGATTTGATTTGGATTTGCTTTTTCAGATGCCACCCAACCTTTAATAACGGCGAAGAGGAAAAGGAGAAAATGAGAGAGATAAGTTAAGGAAAATCACCTCATTACCCATCACCAAATGAGCAAGTATTCATTTGCACTTTCATTGAGGGAAGGTTTTCCATTCTCCACAAGACTCAAGACATGCTACCCACTCTCTTCTTGCTGCCTTTGCCTTTGTATACGAGAAAGAAAGAGAATGAGATAGATAGAGAGAATACGGTTTTTGGGTAGAGGGTTTTATATTAAGTTAATAAATTCGGGTCGGGTCGGGTCGGGTTGAAATTTAAAGACCTCAACCCAACCCGACCCGAATTCCGTTCGGGTTTTTCTTTTCTCAACCCGACTCGCATGATTTCTCGGGTCAGGTCATGAGGGTCGGGTCAAAACCCGACCCGAGTTGCAGCCCTAATATATATATATATATATATATATATATATATATATATATATATATATATATGGGAAATTCAGACCAAGATAAAAATCATCAATCCTTGTTCATAAAGTCAGCTCAAAAGGAAGCCACGCAACCACACACCCTTTAAATGTCTACAGAACTCTACCTACATCCATTTCAGAACCTGGCAACTATACACTAAATGATGGTATTGACGTTATAGACGCGGGCTTCACGTACTTCACATCACAGTGCATTAGAATCCAATAAGTCTCTTTTCTTCAGATATCCAAAGCACTCCAAATTTTTCCATAGAACAGTGAATGAGAGGTGGTTACAACATTAAGAAACTTGGGGTTTTTTTGGAAGTGGCAAGTGTATGTATGTTAATACAAAAAAAAAAACAAATTTTGAAAGGTGCAAGATCAAATATTTTTTCCCCTTCCAAAAAATTTAAGGTAAGTTCCTGATGCGGGAGCACTTTATTGGATTTGAGATGTTATTTTCTTGTTTATTTTCTCTAATTAGTCATGTGTTTTTTTTATATGAGGACAAAATTGTTATTCTTGATTTATTGTAATGGGGGAGAGCCTTTATGTCATTTGCACTCTTCATAGTGGTTGCCCTAGGGCAACATGAAAATAAGTCAACAAGGAGCAGCCAGCCACTTGTTGTTGTTATTTTAATATTTAAGTCTTGTATGGGATTTTTTTTGGAGATAATGAATGAATGAAGAAAAACAAAGTTTGTGAAACCCTAGCCATGAAGAATGTGCATGGTATGGAGATAATTCCCCTCGTGGGTTTGGTGTGAAGCCAACTGGAGCACTTCCCAATCTCCTTCCTTCTCCTCTCTATATTCTCTGAATAAATTCTTCCTTAACTCTTTCTTTTCTTTCTTTCCCCTCTTCTCTTTTATTTTCTACATCATAATCCTCATCAACCCTTACTGCCACCATCTAAATCTCGTTCCAATTATAGCCGCCACCATCCAAATCATATCCAACCTTAGCCGCCACCCTCTTATGATCCACAGATCAGTTATAGATCTTTCCTGCAGCCTATACATTTATATTTCATTAGCATAGTCCCAAATCAGTCCTTTAGAAACCTAAAACTGCCACTCTATACTTGGGACAGAGATGGACTACTTTGTTCTTTATCCCAAACTAACCCACACAGCCTTCTCTTGCCCCAAATCTGCCCAAACAATTACCTAAAGTCGGGACAGCATTAAACCAATCCTATGTTAATTCAAGAATTGAACAATGTCTTATGTTAGTGCCTCGGCTTGGCCAAGACCCTAAGTTTGTCAATTCCATGACTCGGAAAGAATCACTTGCCTGAAGCTTTAAGACCCAAGATGATCAAGAGTAAAGATCATGTTCCACCGGATTGAAGCTCATCGTTATGGCAATCACAAAACAGATATTATGGCCACAGATGACTTTAGGAGGTACCCACACCTTAGAGAGGACTATCCCTAGGCTTAGAAAAACAAACGGTTAAATCATGAAAAGCCTATTGAGGATGTTTAACAGTGAAATGGAAGCAAACTTGGAAATATGAATTATGTTCAATGTCAACACTACCAGTCTGTCTCATCGACCCTTCGGTGTGGTCAAGATCGACCTATCATGGTCAAAGACTGGTCGGCCTGAATGACATAGGTTCTGAAACATTGAACTGTCATTCTAGGTATGCCTCTGATCGAGAATCTCGTATGCAGCGACCCCGCGGTGAAAGACTGAAACGATCCCTCGTGGTCAATGACTCCTCAATGAAGATCTTGAGTTCTGAAACTTTGAACTCATGTGGACTTTCGAAGAAACAGATATATCGGCAACCAAAGACCGATCGAGAGTACCAGGACCGTCCCCTTGGTAATAGGCGACAGGTCGTTCTGGGTAACATGTTTCTAAGTTGAAACTACTGTCAAGCATGTTTTGCACCAGAACAAGCCTCTCGTATGGACCAACCCCTCGGTACCATAAGTGTCAACCCATCGGCGACAAATGACATATCGACCGAGAAAGAATATTACCGTTGGGAGTGCACTTAATACACAACGGTCGGAATTGTAACAGTAACATTTCTAGTCACCGACCCCTTGGTGAGACAGACCTGTCGGTACATTACCGTTACTACAACTGGTTGTCTTTGCTATATAAACCAACCTTTATGCAACCAGTTGATATCCTTCAGACGGATTAATTGGACTCTCATCTTTATCAGTGAGTTTCACAAGGGCCAGCAGAAGGATCACTCTATCTCTCTCGTGAATATACTAGGGGAATCAAATACAACCAATCAAATGGATTGAGTTGTTAGAGAGAGAGGATGGATGAAAACTCATAAACAACCAATCTGAGGATTGAGTTTGAAAGTGAAAAGGAGAGAACCATAAACTAGGAACAATTTCCTTGACACCCTGGACTGTGATTGCTAAACAACGGCTATAAAGGGGAGCGTCGGGATACATGGTTGGGATCTCGAAGAAGCACACATCAGAAGAGCTTCAAAGGCAAGTGTTTCTTGGTTTTAATTTTATTTAAAACCTTTGTTCCGAAGTGGATTAAGGGGAGGTACCCCGGAAACCACTATAAAAAATTCTGGATCGATGTCTCCGGCACAGAGGTGGGTGGAACTACAGGCCAAATGGATATGTGGAATTCATATTCGAGAGTGGTGGGTGAAATTCTCAACCGATTAAGTGAGGTGAAATTTCTACTCTAATTGTGAGGGTGTAAGTCTCCACTTAGTGGATTTTAGGGATACCTCAAGGTTAATCAAGTCCTAAGAGTGGATGTAGGTTGGCTAACCAAACTACTTTAAATTGGTCTTATGTTGTTTGATCTATGTGTGCTTGTATTTAGTATTTAAGTACTCTTCTTAACATACATCACTTTGCATATTGATTATCGCATTATACACATTGTGCACAAGTATCGATAATCAAAGTTTATATAAAGGGTCATAATCTTAGTGTGATTGCTAAATGAATATTATCACACTAAACAAATCTCTTGATAAATATTCCGCTGCACTTTAAATTAAGAAATTTGTAAACACCATTAAAATTAGGACTCACCACATCGGTGGTGTGCTGCTCACAACCCACACTTGGGCAAGAGTATCACAATCACCCCCTCAAAGCTTCGCGGCTCGACTCGGCTTAGCTCAACAACACCAGGGAAGGAGGAAGGCCCACACAGTTCGAGTGTTGAACTGAGGCTCTGATGCCATTTGTAACGACCCAACCCAAATACAGGGCTTAGGGCTTAACTTAGTGTGAAGTTGTCCGCTTTGGGCCTTGCACACAAGCGAGCCCGCACAGTTTTTCTTTTGGACCTGGGCCCACATGGCCTGGCCCAAAACGCGTCACACTAGTTAAGGTGGGCTGGCCTCATATAACCACTCCACCATCTTCCTACACTACCAATGTGGGACTCCCCACATCGGTGGTGTGCTGCTCACAGCCCACACCTGAGCAAGGGTATCACAAATTGTGATTTGGAAATCTAACTGAATGCTTATAATGGTGAATGTGTTTATGCATGTTGAGTTATCTTTAATTTCTTATTGTGGTCTAGTCACTAATCTCAGTTTTATTGCATACATGTGCTCATACCATCATTTTAGTTTAGCCTAGGTCAAGTCATCGTAGATTTGCATATATATATTAATTTAGGATTTCTAGCCAACCCGGCATGAAATTTGGTAGCCCATGCAGGTCACTTGACTTAGGTTGTGTTTTAGGTTGGCTATCTTGGAGTGTTTAGGGTACATGTAGGTGTAAACTGCACGCATTCATCATTGCATCTAGGAGTTACATGCTTACTCGTAGTGGTCAGGAATACCATCCCAACTTGAGTTCCCAAATTGGACAATCCATTCCTGATACTCCTAACATGGACTTCAACGCGTTAGTCAAAGTGATTAATGATCTACAGACTTCCATAACCCACCTTAAGGGTCGTGCAGAGGAGACCAATACTCTCACCAATGCCCGTGTTGATGAGTTGGTTGTTTCTCTCAGAAATGGTACTTTTGAGGGTCATGTGGAGGACGCTAATAACTCCATCTATACCGTCGAGGATAGAGATAGAGTGGAGGATATTCCTCAAGGTATTGACCCAGAAAGTTTCGTGGATGGGGATGCGAATAGAGGTCCACCCCTTGGGTGGGGACGAGGTGAGTTAAGAGATCGAGGTAGAGGGAGAGGTTTTGGTCATGGTAGAGATCCAAATAGGCGTGTGGTCGATCAAGAGTTTCTTGACCTCGATGAGCAGTTGATGAGATCTATTCGGGTCGAAGCTTTTACTTTTGAGCAATACTCTCACTCAGGGGTTGAAAAAACGGTGTAACCGATATATCGGCCAATATGCAAATATCGGCAGATATGCATATCGGCCGATAATATTCTCTCCTCCGATATCGGCATTTTCTCTCTCCTCTGATATCGAAACCGTGAAAAAACCGTAAAAAACCGTGACGAACCGTGAAGAACCGCAAAAAACAGTAAAAAACCGTGAGAACCCGTGAAAGCAGTAAACCCTGAATCGCGAAAAACCGCAAAAAACAGTAAAAAACCGTGGAAAACCGTGTAAAAACCGTAAAAAACCGTATCGGTGTTTTTTAAAAAAAATAAAAAAAAAATTTAAATACCGATATTTATGAATATCGGCCGATATTCTGACCGATATTTCGGACCGAATATCAGCCATATCGGCCGATATTCGATATGTACGGCCGATACATATCGTATCGGCCGATATCGTTCGGTATTAAAATACCGATACATATCGGCCGATACGATATGTATCGGCCGATATTTCAACCTTAGCTCTCACTAATGCCCGTGTTGATGAGTTGGTTGCTTCTCTCAGAAATGGTACTTTGAGGGTCGTGTGGAGGACGCTAATAACTCCACCTATACCGTCGAGGATAGAGATAGAGTGGAGGATATTCCTCAAGGTATTGACCTAGAAAGTTTCGTGGATAGGAATGCGAGTAGAGGTCCACCACTTGGGCGGGGACGAGGTGAGTTAGGAGATCGGGGTAGAGGGAGAGGTTTTGGCCATGGTAGAGGTCTAAATAAGTGTGTGGTCGATCAAGAGTTTCTTGACCCCGATGAGCAGTTGATGAGATCTATTCGGGTCGAAGCTTTTACTTTTGACTAGAAACCTAACCCTAAAATCTTCCTAGATTGGGTTTCCCACATGGACCAATTTTTTGAGTGGCACCCACTAACAGAGTGAAAGAAAGTACAATTTGCCAAGATGAAGTTGATAGGGCAAGCTCAACTTTTTTGGGAAAGTGTGGAGCGAGAGAGAGATGGTGAGACAAGGTCCCATTACATCTTGGGAGGTGATGAAAGACAAATTGAACACAAAGTATGTGCCTCTCTTTTATCACAATAGCTTATTGGACCAATGGCAGGCCCTTCGACAAGGGAGCATGTCAGTGGATGAGTATATCAACCGCTTCGAAGAGTTTGTGTTGCGGTGTCGTATTATCGAGGACCTCCAGGTGAACTTTTCTAGATTTCGTACGTGTCTTCGTCCAGGGATACAGAGGGAATTGATTCCCCATGATGTAACTACACTAAGTGAGTTCTAGCGAAGGGTCCGAGAGTTGGAACTTTATCTCAGACATTTTGTCGTGAGACAATTTGACTCCAGTAGCACCGAACAGAGGACTACTCCTCCAAGAGTGAGATCCACTTTAGCCAATCAGCCGCCCCGGAACCAGTCAAGTGCTCCAACCACTACTTGGGTGAATAAGAGCAAAGCAGTGTTTAGAGAGAGTTCCAAGAGCAAAGGGCCCAAGTGCTACAATTGTCAAGACTATGGACATTATGCAAGAGAGATGATAAAAAACACATACCGATTGAAATAAGGGATCGGGAAAAAAATACTCAAGATATCCTAACCTCAACAAAATGCCCACTCCTCTTTTATCAGGCCAATCACCACATGAAATTGTGTTTAAATCTAAACAGGATTATTCTCACTTGCGTGTTTTTGCTAGTCTCTACTTTGGTCACAACCACAATATCAAACTTAAGTCTGACCAACGAGCAAAACCGTCTCTTTTGAAAACCCGAGCCAAACGTGCAAAGGTCACAGTTGACAGAGAGGCAGTTTCTCAACCTATTTCTACAAACAATGTATCAAAATTCATCTATTCTGAATTTTATAAACTCCGGGATTGATTTTAAGTGAAAAGGGTATAGTTTTGAGCTTAAAAAATCGTATCCAAAAAATTAAGAGGGAAGGCATTTTTCCTTAATTCTTTAGGTACAATTTTTGAAACCCGAACTATACCATTTTCACTTAAAATTAGTCTCGGAGTTCATAAAATTCAGAGTAGATGAATTTGATACCTTGTTTGTAAAAATCGATCGAGAAACGATATAGTTTGAAAATCCCACTCCACAGCTCATGTAGAGATGGTTCGAACGATACAATTTACACTGCAAGGTTCGTTCGAACAAACCAAAAACGAAGTGGAGGAATCATTTTTTCTTAAAAAATGAATGGCAAAGGGTAATTTCACCCGATTTTTTTAAATCGGGTGTATAGAGAAAGAAAAGTCAGGTGTTTATATGGCCGACCTTATTGTAAAAATACATTGTTTCCATCTACTCTCCCAATAAAATAGGGTGGTGTTATATACATCCCCAAAGGCTATTTATATACACCCCTTCCTTGTATTTTTACTACTTTACCATTGCACAAGTTTCGATTCTTTAAAAACATCTCACAATTTTTGTCACACCCCAAACCCAGATGTGGGCTCGGAATGCGATTAATTTTTTTTTAAAAAACAATAAACTCTAATCACCCAACGTCATAACTGGGCTGGATCTTCAAGTTTACCAAAACCCGATCCTAGAAAATGTCACACGTGCTTTTCATACA
This sequence comes from Chimonanthus salicifolius, assembly GCA_013350335.1. NCBI lineage: Eukaryota > Viridiplantae > Streptophyta > Magnoliopsida > Laurales > Calycanthaceae > Chimonanthus > Chimonanthus salicifolius. The sequence goes on along the minus strand of CM023535.1, from coordinate 54,349,766 downwards.
TGGTCTCAAACATATACCATATGTCCCCATATACAACCCATATCACACAGCGAATATTTTCATTTGTCTCATCAGTGTTATGCACGAAAGCATAGTGGATATAATGTATACAACATTAAAACTTACAGATATGAGTTTCTTATGCCACATGAGGCATATTTATTACAAATACTCAAACATATTCAAGCAGGCAAATGGTTTCCACATGTGGAAAACCTTAGGAACTTCTAAGTTCCGACTTTCAACGAGGCACCACTAGTCCCTCCAATCTCTCCTCTGGTTCAGATCGTGCATTGTAAGGGACGTGAGCTACTAGCCCAGTGAGGAAAGCTCACCATAAAATCTAACATACAATATTAATGGAATAAATAACAATGCATGTTCCATGAATGAAATGCAGTTAATCCACTTAACTCATTTTTACCATAACATCCAACATAATATATGAAACAATAAATAATGCATGTCTCATGAATGCAATGTGGTTAATCCACTTAACCCATTTTCACCCTACGATCACTTTCTAAGTGTTTTAACAATTTTAACCGGGGTCAGCCCCCATTTAGCAACTTGCAAGTACATAAGGTCTCCATTGCCCGGTCTATTAGCCTATTCAACACCAACGGTTGATGATGGTCGACCACAACCTACTAGCACGTCCAATCCAACAGTTCGCAAACAGTGTTCGGCTAATCTCAGCAATTATAGCCCAACGGCAAATATCAAACTTTACAAAGTTATTATCTTCCACAGATTTAACTTATGAACATAATTATCACATGCAAATGTCAAATGCATGATAATGCATGATTTCCAGTGCCCTCCTAGACAGGGACTTATTCTGAGAGAACCACCATATTTCAGCCTTACCATTTAGTGTATCAAGTACCAGTACAAGAAATCAATAAAATAATCAATATCACACCAATATATAAAACTGGATTTAATAACACGAATGCCTTCACTCAGTTTTTACCCGACAATTCCCAGACACTCTATGGGTCCATACTGCGTTAGAGACTACAAGTCCTCGACTCCCCGACACCATTTTAACTGCCTACGTTCTAAATAGTTAGAACATTTACATCCCTTACATGTAGGCAGTGCCAGGTCTCGTATTCTGGACCTATATAGCATTTTCCATCTTTAATTGACCATGGGTCCCATTTCAGTCTGGTGTTAGTGGGTTTAACATATAACATAATACAAGTGTTGGTTCGAGTCTCCTCACCTTCTCCGGTTGAGTTTTTCACAGAAAATCTATAAGATAGAGTAAAGTGTATAAATTTTCTATTTATCAGTATATACACATAATAATTTTCCAAATCCTGTGCTATTTTTCCAGAAAACATGATATGTGTAATGAGTCACCTAGGCTCTTTCTACTCCTTTAAATTATGTCAGAAGGTTAGTTGTCAGCCATCCAAAACATTACAATAAAATGAAAAATATAAAGTACTCAGTGCCTTCTCTCGTATTGTCTTCTGGAGAAAGGACCATGGAGACGTATTGTGAATTTGACCCAGAGGGTACAATATAGGAATTTAAACACACAAGGCGGAAAAATAAACACACAATAGTCAGCTGGGGTTAATCTTTTCCTCGATTTTACTTAGGTCAAAAATTATATTTTGAACGTAAAATAATACAAATCTTGAGGGTAAAATTTAAATTTTAAGAGGAAATCTATTTTTCCTCCATTTAAAAAAAATCTTATTTTTTTTTTGAACCTCAATACTAAGCTATTTTACTCCTAATTTGCTATGGAGTTAATAAAAATAAAAATAGAATTATTTCGATACCTTGGGTGCTAAATTCTGTGTAAGATTGACTAAATTTGAAAACCTTTAAAAGAATGCGGGAAATCCGAACGTTCGGCTGCTGCTGGTATGGCCAAAGCAAGAGAAAGAATATGAAAGAAAAGAAAAATAGGGAGAGAGAGTGTTTCCTGTTTTTGAAAGAGGGAGAGGGAGCAAAACGGCAGAAAAAAACTTTGAGGAGTTTTTTTTTTTTTTTCCTTTTTACGTTCTGGCTTCCTCGCCGATTACACCTATTTATAGGCAACCGTATTGATTTTTTAACCATACAAGTTGCCTAAGCTATTCATTAGCTTTATAGGTTTTTAATAACTATGCATTTATTAATATATATTTTATAATTATTATTACAACTACCGCACAGTGACATAGGCAATTGGCGGTGTTGTATTCTTCCAGCACAACTATAAGCTACATCCGTAGCTCTGAAACCTATCTTTCATCTGTTTTCTGATATTATTTTATAATATAATATTAGTTTATTCTTTTTACTATTTACTTCTACGTCCTTTCTTTTATCGGGGTATTTCAGGGTCTCCCTAAATTGATATAATTGGTTCAGTAGGTCAGGTATTAAAAACTAAGCATGGTATTAAAATTTGGAGTGAAATCTATCTCAAAAACTTAGTGCTTTTGCTAAAAATCACCGTTTTAACAAAATCTCCTAATCTTCAAGATTCTTTTTGAAAGTATCCAACTTTATAGTTTGATAAAGTAAATTTGTCTGATAAAAACATCCTAAAGTTTTAAAGTGTTTTGAAATCAAAAACCACATTTTCCAAGTGAAAAAAATATTCAACGGCCCATATTTCACGGCTTAAAATAAATATAAAAAACTAACTATTTTAGAGTGTAAAGAAATAAACAGCTTAGGTATAATACAGATTGAGTACTGACTCTCTCTGTACATTTTTAGGACTTTTTCTACCCTGTCAAATTGGGGTTTTACCACTTTAAAACTTAGGGGTAAAATAAATTAGCGAAATTATAACGAGATTGGCATGTCATTAGGTCCGGAATTTAAAAATAATGCATAATCTAAAATTTGAAGTTCAAACTAAGTCAAATGATTGAGTTTATACAGCAGCTAAGGTTTAAGCCTGAAATAATATTATTATTATATTCATAACTTGTCCATATACCTTTGGAATTTAATTAAAAGAGTTATCGGATTCGGATTGAGTCAAATTCAGATCCGTTGAAGAACTTATTTGATACTCTTTACGATTAGAGGAAAATAATTCATAATTAACGGATAAAAATTATCTAATTAATCACGATTAATCATAATTAACTCCTAAATTGGGCTGGGGTATTACAATTTTTCAATGAAATTGACATGTGTACCCACTCTTCACTGGGTGTCTATAACACCACCCAATATTTTTCTCAACTTCTCTCTAAAATCTAAATTATAATGCGAAAAAGGAAAAAAAAACAAAGATCGAATGGATCTTTGACCTTCCCTGGGAGCAATCCGTAATAGGCGTCACCACCCTCCATTACCTCTTCCACGACCATGGTTCTTGCCTTAACGGCGTTCGCAACGGCAGCTTCCACATTTTCTCTCTTTTCCCTCTCTTTCAGTCTGCATTGTAGTGCCTGCACCCAGTCTCTATTTAATAAAAAATAGAGTGTCGCTCGTCCCGCCATCCTGGCCCCGTTGTCCTCCGCACTGGCTACAACGTCTGCTGCAATGTTATGATTCAAAGAATAGTGTAAAAAGTAAATAGAATGCCTAACTCAAGCAACTTCACATCTTGCCACCCTGCAACTTCACATGTTTGTTCTGACTTTAATTCCCAACAAAAGACTTCACGGTCCTCTCATCAACTCAATATTCACCTTTTTCAGTTCCATTACATGAGATGATTTACAAGCTCAAGCTGCTATATTTCAATTAGGAGTCTTTCTTTTCCTTTCTTTCTTCTTTTTTTGCAAACAAAAAGGGCCTCATTTGAACATTTGCCAGCTGATTTTCTCACAACTTTAGCAGAGTAACAAGCAATTGATCAAAGGATCCAAATCCACTCAACATTGCAGCAGACGTTGCACCCAGGGCGGTGGACAACGGGGCCAGGATGGCGGGATGAGAGGCCTCAAATGGGCATTCTCCAATGGCTCTCCGCTTCTCTGTGAGGCAAATTCTGAGTCTACCAATGTCACTCTCTCTCGTGACCCGACTCTCCTACTCCTCTCCCTTTAGCTCCCAACTGCTAGGCTTACGGGTTCTATACCTGAAGAGATTGCACAACTATCCTCGTTGCAGTCTCTTTATCTAGGCGTGAATTCCCTTATTGGGCCAATCCCATTTGAGCTTGGCAACAACGCTTCACTCTCCGCCGTTGATTTGAGCGGGAACTCGCTGAACGACAGTCTCCCACTGTCCATTTGTAACCTCTGTGATCGTCTCACCTCCCTCTGTCTACACTCCAACCACCTCTCAGGTTCCATCCCCGAACCCGCTCTACCCGACTCCAAATGCGAAAAATTGGAACTCTTAGACTTGGGCAGCAACCAATTCGAAGGCGGGTTCTCGGAGTTCATCTCTAATTTTGGTGGGTTGAAGGAGTTGGATCTTGGAAGCAATCTCTTCTCTGGTCCAATACCCGAAGAGCTTTGCACTTGTCAATCGCCTCACTGACTGATAGATAGTAAATTTCTTTTAATTTCAGGAACCACAAAACATTATCCACATGCAATTTTGTATTTCCCATATCAATATGTGCAGATCCAATATGAGAGATATCCAATGAATTACCATTACCAATAAGAACCCTATCATTGCCATGATACGAGACAAAGGATGTAAGCTTACCAAGATCAGCAGTCATGTGGGATGTGGCACATGTGTCAGGATACCAAGTCTTTTCTAGATTATCATGCAAAGAAGTTGCTGTAAAGGCATGAGTCACATCATCTTGTTGATAGACTTGATTAAATCGATGCCAGCACTCAAGAGCTGTGTGACGTAGTTTGTCACAGATTTGGCACCGGACCTCTTCCTCTGCTTTAGGAAATTTTGCATGACTATTTTCTTGTGAGTTGCGATTTGATCCAGCACGATTACTTGGACCTACATGAGATCCGTGTTGATTGTTACTACCAGATTGAGGGGATTGAACTCGTCCTTGATGAAAACCTCGTCCTTTTGAATTAAAACTACTAGCTCCTCTTCCTCTCCTGTTGGTTCCACGGTTGTAGCTTGACCCGCCAGATCACTCTTCAACAAAGGCCATATTGTGGTTGGAAGGAGATGAATTGTAAAGGTTCTTCATCATTTCATGACCTTTTAATTACAGGGATAAGGTCTCGATAAGAAGGAATAGGTTGTTAGAGCATTGCAGTAAGAAAAGACTCATAGCCTGGACTTAGTCCTTTGAGAATACCAAAGACTTTGTTTTTATCATCCACAGGCTTGTCAATGGCAGCCAGATCATCACAGTAAGTTTTGAAAATACGAATGTACTCAGACATAGTGTAATTATCCTTGGAGTGCAACTGCAGGCTTTGAAGAAGATAAAATTCTATCTCCTGTGATTCTTGGGCAAATGAGTCTAGCAAAGCACGCCAAACATCGATTGAGATGTCAAGTCCGACAACTAGCCTAAGAATTTCTTCTAAAAAGGTTCCAGTAATCCATCCACGGAGTATCCTATCAGACCGTCTCCATGCAATATAATCAAGATTAGGTTTGGTACTGGTCTCATCACCATCTGCAGTTGAAAGTACTTTAATCAACGGATCCGGTATTGAAAAATCTCCATCCAGAAAGCCAAGCATGTCCTAACTTTCTATAAGGCCCATGATTTGGTTTTCCAAACGAGAAAATTGGTTTGGGTAAGCTTGATGGAAACAAAGTTTCCAACATTGAGGGATGATGGTAAGGATAAGTTGTTGTGGATGAGGAGGCCATTGGTGAAGGGTCAAGTAGGTGTAATGAATGAAGGCCGGCAATGATAGTGTTTGGCTTAGTAGAAGCATGAGTGTAGCTTCGGTCAAAGAAGCAGGTGTGAGATTAGGTGTGATGGGATAAAAGGGTTGGGTGAGTGTGGCTCGGAATAGGTTGTGATGCCTGAATGCGGGTGTGAGGATCTATTGTTTGGTAGCTTCCTTGTGGACGAGACTTCGATTCGTGTCTACACAAACAAATAGGCGAAAGGTGTGCCCTTCCCCAAAGATCAGCGCATGGACGTCTACAACTCTATCTGGAATGTCGATGATTGGGCCATCCATGGCGGCATCTTCTGGTGTTGGGGACAGACTGGATTTGTTCGAATTTGAACTGGTCCTGCAAAGAGGCGTCGGCGTCCGTGCCCAGATCTATTTTTCAAATCCGAGGCTGCACTGTCTGATGATCGAACAACAGCTTTCAAGCGGTAGATCTTTTTTTCTTTTCTTTTTTTGTGGATTCCCACTGAAATCAAACACCAGATCTGGCGATGGGAAGAGGATGGGTCGTGACACCAACTGCGATGGCAACGATGGAACCAGCCGAGGTGCTGGACTCTCAGGCCGGCGGAAAGATGATGTGGTTTGGCCTAAGATGTCTGAGATGTGTTTGAATCGTGTAGCAAGATCAAAGGGATCACTGTTCTGAAATCCCTCTCCTTGCCGATACCATAAATAAATATTGAAACCGAGATGGCGATTTCTGGTAAACCCTTTTTGGTATTCGTATTATTTCTCTATTTGATACATGTTTACATGATGGTACAATAAGATTCTTATAAAACGATAAGTGGAAAAGGAACGGAGTAGAGAGAGTTCCTAAAGGAGAAGACTCCTTAGCATGGATGGAATTGAGAATCTTGTGGATGAGGATCCCTATCATCGGTGAACTCTATATTTTTTGGATAGGAGTCGGTGGTGTCCATCCTCCTCTGATTTTTCTACTGGAAATCAGCATGTGTATCGTCAATACATTGTACAAATCCATACTATGTAAAGGCATTGCCATTGATTGAAGGAGCATATCACAATCAATCTTATAATCATTTTTACATCCCTAATATAAGGTTAATATAACGCCCCACTCCTTTCTACAACCTAAATGGGTCTTGGCCCACTTAATTGCAGGCTGAACGGGCGTGATCCAACGCAACAAAGCAACTAACGGGTCATACATCACAGATTTGTGGTTGGGGGAAATGAATATATATATATATATATATATTGAATTTATTATAAATAAAATAAACAAAGCCATCAAATCCTTCATGCCCAACTACACATTGTATAAATCCTAATATCATCCACAAAAAAAATGAAAAGGACAACATCAACTGTTAATATCAAGTCTAATCTCACTGCTCACATCCCATTCCATAAAATAAAACAAAAACAATATCCTCAAGGTTCTCAATTTATTCAAATCACCTAATCAAGTCTCAAAAATAAATATTACCAGATACATAAATCCAATTGCATGAATCCACAACTATGCTAAGAAATTAAACATTTATCCTTGACTCAGTACCACGTCACCACCTTTGAGAGTTGAATCGGTACTCCTCAACTATCACCTGAAAAACTGTTAGGGAGTGAACCTCACTTGCCCATGGATCATCAGCTCAGTTGGGGTACAAATAAACAATAAGAAACCTACATACAATAATATTCAATATAAAAAGGCGGAATATCCAACACCATTCAACATCACATAAACAACACACACATGAACACCATAACATAACCCACCTAAACGTATATATCTTGATATTATACTCATAACACTCATATCCATCAATATCTCATGGTTCTAAGCACTCGATCATCAACTTAACCAACTAAACAGTGTAACTTATCATACTATCAACTCCACAAGGACTCATTTCACCTAGTACAGTGATACTCTCAAATCCATTTTATAGACAACGCGTTCACTCATCTGCTCTCGATATGGGATCAGTGAAAACCTTACCCCTCAACCGTAGCTTGTCGATGAGGTAGCCCGCCAATGTGGTAGCCTATGCTCATCCATCACCCGCCCACACATCATCCGCCCACTAGGACTTTGGGGTCTTTTGGCTTCACAACTCCCCATCAAGAAGACAGATTAGTATCACGCTCTTAATCAAATCTCACACATGGGATATTTTCTCACAAGCCATTAATCACAAATCATTAATCTGATACATGATGTCGTCTATAAACACACGTCACACGTGAATACATTGTGCGGCCCATCACTCTCACACATAAGACCCATGCACTACAATCCAACACGTGAAACACAAATCCAATGAACACATCAATCGACATCTTATAATCTGATATATCCTCCACAAATGGCTAACACATCACACAATTCCATGTGGTCTACACCGTTCGATCATATCTCAATCCCTCATATCAATCTGTGAGTCTCAAGGACATCCACAAATATCAAACCAATCCATAAGTCTCACTCATAGACACCGATCGTAATCAAACCCAACATAACACACTCATGCATAACATGTCAATTATTCACATGTGATGGGATCTCCATTAAGTTGAAGGGTCCAGCCAGGTTCTTCGGGGCATATAAAAATTATATTAAAATCCAGAACCGATATTAGTCGTTGGCCACGCTTACGTCATTACCATAATATCCCAATCACATAATCATACCAGATATATCAATAATTTACATAAAGTAGCATATAATCAAAGTCATATGAATATTCATTATAATTGAAAATGCATATGAATTAAAATAAACCATAATAATAATTCAAATCATAATTAAAATTAAATCTTCTACACAAAACCCATAGCATGACTTGATTTATATCAAAGGAAAGACACCAAAGATCACGTTTCGTACTCCCTACCTCAAAGTTGAGATTTTGACAGTCTCCTAGCATCCAAGCAGAAGATAGGTTGAATAAAGACGCCAAATCAAATTCCAACTGCAAATAGATTATTTTGAGTTTTCCAACATCATTAATATGGTGATTAGTAAGTCTCTTTTGCAATTTACATTAAATAAATATGAGGTACGTTGCTGCCCCAACTTTGATCCACAGCTATCCAAAAGTCCAAGGTGACAGGTGAAGGTTGAATCCACACACTACATGGTCAAACCATGCCTACATCCAAATTGGTGCTAATGAACAATGAAACTTCGTCTAAGCAATAGGTAATTGTTCTTTGTAAGAACAAGCACCCACGTTAACAATCATATCATTACACCTTATAAACTATAATAAAACACAAATACCGATAATGATACAAAAATAATAATAATTTTCCACCTCATGGTTTGTTTTCTTTTCTCAAAACCAGTATAAAACAAAGTAATTGAAATTTTAAAAGGACCAGTAGTGTGACACGAAATTGGTACATATAGATAGTTTTAAATAGTTAAATAAGTATACGACAAATCTCATGATTTAAGGGAAGATAAATAAGGACTATTTTGGAGAAATAACAAGTGATTTCCAATTAGAGTTATGTAACATTTTCATCAAATAATTATTTAAATACAATTAGAGTCGTTACTTGTATTAAATCAAATAATTGAAATAAAGTGGTAAGGGTTTCCAGATTTTCTACCATACACATACCAGGCGAGAAAGTAAATTGATGAAGGCCATGAAAATCAATTGAAAAGGGGTTGATTTTTTGAGAGGAGGACTGATCATAGGTGATGAGTTAAATCAAAATTTTGAGATAGCAAAACAAGCTAGAAGGACTTGTAAAAGTAGTAAGGTAAAACCATATGCAAGTCAGAAATCTCTTTTGATTAATTACTGTACAGAAATATCACCCCTATCATATGCATAAAAGGGGTCTGAGAACCCATTGAAAGAAACGTTCAAGTCTGGTGCAAGAAGCGATGGTTTCTGGCCCAAACAATCCCCAAAATCAACGATTTTGTAGACTGGAATATCAGTCCTAAGTATCATCGGTTCATGGGTTGATTTTCCTGATTTTGAAAACTACTTATTGTTTTGATGTTGGAACCAAGGAGCAGGATTAAAGCAATAACAAGATCAGAAGACTTATCCTTTGGGAGGATCGTCTACTACTCAACACTACCTGGAAGTTGTTCTTGCTCGGTTTGTGTTGCTGATTATCAGAGAGGGAGCGAGAGGGGTGCCGATGGGGTGAGAGATTCTTGATCAGCCATGCACAGAAGAAGAAGCAAAACGCGGAGGAAGCAGAGAGGAGAACACGATGGAAGCTTGATTTAAGAATACCCTTTCGTGTATTACTAGCATAAGGGGTGGTGTGGATTTAGGAAAGTGTAGTTGGCTTAGGATTAGAACTCCATCCGTGAGTGGGTTTCATACAAAAAGGGATATCGATGGGGTAAGTAAAAGAAACTCAAGAGAGGTGTGGGTCCCCAAAGGTTCACTCGATTTTGCGTTGCGAAATTTCTATATTTTAGAGAGTATTTATTTTTAAAGCATACCCAACTAAATAAATCTCAACGTGAACGAATTTTAATTAACCTCACAAATTTCTATTGTAAATTCAACCAAGAGTGTGGGTTCCAAAGGGCCCACACGATTTGGAGTATCCTATATATATATACTAAATAAATCTCCATGGGAAAGAATTTGAACAAAACTAATTTTTATGAAAAATTCAACCAAAGAATGTGGGTCCCATGAGTTCACCTAAAATTATTGATATTAAATTTACAAATTTGTAATTGACTAATTCTAATTGAAATTCCAACCTTGGGAATTAAATCTAACTTGATAATTTAAATTTTCCATTCACTTAATTTCAATTTGAGAATGATAAATTTGTAAGCTTCTAATTGAGAAGAATGTGTGTTCTTCCCAAATAATTTTAATAAAATAAAATAATATATTAATAAAAATAATGTCAATTTCTAACTAATTCTATCTACTTTTACTGACTCACTACTAGAGATCAGATCACTACAGTTAATAAGTCTAGTTGATTTCATATCCAACACAAATCATATATGAAATGGAGAAACAGTACAATTTTTGAAAGTGAACTTCTGAACTCAGACGAATGTCACATGGAATGTTCTAGAAAATGGAAAAAACCATAGTAGTTAAGGTGCAACGGGTATTAGAGCCTAGAAAGGAAGGCACATGCCTAGCTGCATTAAAAATCTTGCTGCCCACATTTTGATATTTCAAGATTCATGCATTTGTCTTTATTGCATCAATGAAACAAAGTATAATACTACTCATTCAATGTAACATAATACATTGGCAACTGAGTATTATTATTCCAGCTTGTCATTTGCAGGACGTAGCTTTATTAAGTGTGTTTTGTTGGTTATTTCCCTTTAGAATTTTTGGAATAAACATTTTTTGAATATGGAAAGAATGTGTTGATTTCACTTGAACTCATAGTGATTTAGACATGTTTTTGGTTTTTTCTTTTTGTCTATTTTTCATGCTTCTATATCTATTGTTTGTATTTACACCTCTAGTACCTTTTATATATTAATATATGAATCATATTAAAAAAAAAAAACCTGAGCTTCCGAGTACAAGACATAAGAATGTATTACTATTGTATACATACAGACATAAGAATGTATTACTATTGTATACATACAGGTATGGTTTTAAGTATCTTTAACAATCATTTCTTGTTAATAATATTACTAGCTATAACAAAAAAAAAAAAAGGTTATTATGAGTACACATGACCTGAATGTATCTCCATGCACGCATCCAAAGAATTGGCCACTACCACTTTCAACACTTTAATATGTAATGTATCATAGACTCACTTATGTCTCTAGAAAATGTGCCTACACAAGTATTGATTGCAAGATAAACAAATGAGCGTAGATATGGGCAGTTCATGAGGGCATCAAGCCCAATAATCCACTTGATTCACACTCGGATTCATCATCAGTGGACTTTGATCTAGCAGAGCAGATGGCGATGGCGATGGCGTACATAGACCATTTTGATCGAGATCACTATAAGTGAACACCACCTAATGAATCCTCTCTGATTATTATTCGTGGCTCAACTCATCCAAGTGTAGTAGACTGGCCTATTAAGTAAAAGCCCACTTCTAAACAGTGTGCCAAGTGTCCAATAAGTTCACGAAAGGTCCATCTTTTATAATCTCTCACGGTGTGCCAAGTATCCATTGGAGAAGGCATCGACAAAGAAAGAAAGAAGAGTGAATAGATAAGATAATGACGTGGTCGATCATTTCCTAAATTCTCTCTCCACATCCTCCGTTCCTTCCAACGCAGGGAGGCTTAAAATATCTCTCAAAATTCTCCTTGGTCTCCACCGTTCCCAACTCCTAACTTCTCTCCAATTTGGATGAGTTGGCTAGAGAAATTTTTGGATGAAAAACGTGTGAGCATTATAGCACCAAATCCTCTAACGAGTAGTATTTTTGGGAGTATCTTAGATGCTGGCTGCTATTGACCTTTCATGGAGCATGCATTAGTAATGTGAAGCATGAAGATCACACTCTGCGGTATGATATATATCGGATGATATTTATAATATCGATCGATATTGATTTTTTTTTTTAAATAGGAGAAAAAAATAATCGGTCAAAATATTGACTGATATCGAGATTTATACCCCTGATCACACCCATACGAGAATGTGATCAAGTGCATCATCATAACATATTTTAGTTCCATTTCTATTAATTGTATTAGCTAAGATCGAATATCATAATGATGGTATTCTTTTATCCATTGTAATCCTTAAATAAGCCACACCTTTGGTCGTATGAGGTACTTTTTTGGAATCAAAATTCATCTTTTGAGAAAATCTCTTGAAGTATTGGGTGGCTTTTAGTCTTTCGAGATCCAACTATACATTATTCATACAAGTACGTACCGGATTTTTTTAAGTTTAATTATTACTATGAAATTTTAGATTAAGAATTTCAAATCATATTTTTTTCATCTCTTTAATCATGTAATCATGTGCTTCTATAATTAAAAATCAAATTGGATTAATGAGACCTTAATCTCATAATCCATTAGTATAATTAAATTTTTGGAAACTTTATTTCGGTCTTAGATCTGTTTAATGGACCCTTAACTAAGATAGAATCCTTTCACAGACTCTGATTTGAATTATATAACACTCTAAAATTGCGACCTACTAGTGAATCTATAAAATTCAATTTTATACCTACATATTTATTTATGGTACACAGATATACAGTGAAATCTAAGGAAGAAATATACATGCTTATTCATTAATAATGGTAAAATAAGAGTGATCATTTAGACAGAGATATCTCATTTCAAAATTTTATTTAAAAATTATTATTTTATTCTTTAATTTTTAAAAAAATATAATTTCTGAAAAAAATAATAACTTCACATAAAATTTTTAAAATGAAAGATGAAATGCCTAAACAGCTATCTTAAAATATGTATATTTTAACTTCCATAGTACTCTTTATGCTTTTGGGATAATCGATGTACCTTGCACTTTAATTTTCAACCCTCCACCTGTCATCCATTCACAACTGCATCCATCTCACAATTACAAAGGTCGCGTCAGCAAAGTGCGACACCCATTTAATTCACATCACTTCTGTCTTTATTGTTCAGCAAAATTTTAAAAAGCCTATTTGCACATGTTGAATGCAAGTTATGCAAAAATTGACCATTTTTCATTTTTTATTTTATTTTTAAGAATATGATTAGTTGATGTTATTAAAATATTTTTTTATAAAGTTATATATCCAAATGATTTTTTAGTGAATCTATCACCACTTTATCATGATCATCATTATACATGAATACAATTATTATTAACTTATTATAATGACCCGTCCTAATTTTTCAAAATTTTTGAAGAGATGTTCGGATCTCTGAGTTATTTTAGGGACTTTAGTATCAGTGAAGAAAGTGTGCGCGTCATGGTGGGCCCAGTTTACCTATTTTCGAGTTTGGGAACTCGAAAGGGTATTTTGGTAATTTTATAATTATTGTGTGTTTGTCATGAAAACTTGTTCAAAAGTCACACGTTTTTTCACCCGAGATCTTTCGGATTATTCCTTCCAGTTTTTCTTTCTCTTAAAAAAAAAACAGCAAAAAAACCCCAAACCCTAACCCTTATATCATACCCCCTTTTCCGCGACACTGTAGCCGCTTATGCTACAGTGCCGCCGTTCTTCTCCCCCACCTCCCAGCCGTGGCCTTCATCCCCTTCTTCCCCTCCCGCGCCGGTAAGCTTCTCCTTCTCTCTCTCTCTCGGCTTTCTTCTTCTTCCGCTTCTCTACCTCGATCGATTCCCCTTCTTTTCCCCTAATTCTTTTTCTCTTCCCTTTCCTTTGATTTTTCGAGATTTCTCCCGATTTTCCCTTTTCTTTTCCTTCCCTTTCTCGGATTTCTCTGCTGCTCGGTTTTCCCTCTTTCTTTCTTCTTCCTTCCTTCTTTTTCCTCTTTTCCTCCTTTCCTGGTTTTTTTCTCCCATCTCCTCCGACTCAACAGAGTACTGAGTCGCTCGGCCGAGTGCCGAGTAGACTCAATCGAGTTGCTCTGAGTTAACCTGGCCCTTGGGCTGGAGTGGCAACCCAGCCACTCGGCCCACTGGCCCAGACCCGACCCGGTCCAGCCCAGCCCAACTAGGCCCAGACCTGGTCCGGCCCATGTCTAGCTGGCTCATGTCTTCGGCCCAATCCTCCTTGGCCCAATTTCCAGACTCGGTCCTTTTTCAAAGCCCATTTTCAAGCCCTGCCCATTTTTTTACCCGGCCTAATTCGACCCGTTTTGAACCCGGTCCAATTTTTTACCCTTTATGCTTTTGGGATAATCGATGTACCTGCCACTTTAATTTTCAACCCTCCACCTGTCATCCATTCACAATTGCATCCATCTCACAATTACAAAGGTAGCTTCAGCACAGTGCAACACCCATTTAATTCACATCACTTCTGTCTTTATTGTTCTGCAAAATTTAAAGCCTATTTGCACATGTGGAATGCAAGTTCCGTAAAAATTGACCATTTTCCATTTTTTTTTTAAGAATATGATTAGTTGATGTTATTAAAATAATTTTTTTATAAGTTATATATCCAAATGATTTTTTAGTGAATCTATCACCACTTTATCATGATCATCATTATACATAAATACCATTATTATTAACATTGTAATCATATAAATTAAGAAACAATCCAACTTAATCAGGTTTCTAATGAATATGATAAGACTTATGAGACATGTACAGAACTAAGGGGCTTTTTTGGAATAGGCTAAATGACTAGAAAACAACCATTCTTATTTGTTAGACAACCTCAAAAAATAGCCTGAGTCCTGCTGGCTATTTGTCATAGGTATTTAAATTGGAATTGAAGGGTAATATTAACAAGAGGAGAACCATTCACATTCTGCCATTGTATGAAAGGTTTAAGAGTTTACTATAGTATTGATTTTTGTTAAGTTTCTAATAAAAGATGACCTCTAGGGCCACTAATTCCCACCACAAGATATTAATCTGTAACTACATTCTTCAGTAATTTGATGAAGTCGAAGTTATGGTTGCTCAAGGACATAGACCCAACTCAAGTTCGGTTTATAGTGTGGGCCTGTGGTTCATTTGACCCACCAAATATAAGTGAGATTTGTGAATGCAATTGATTGTCAAAAAATAGAAATAAAAACCAATCATACATGACTTTGATTGTTATCTAATTCACAAATTTTTCAATATTCATGCGGCTCTGATCCTATCACAATTCATGTGTCAAAATAAAAGTTTTTCACATGAGATCGTATCGGCATATTGGGTTTCTAAATATATAATGGAATCTCGATATAGACTTGGAAAAATATGACTCAACTCAGTTATTCAAATCGAAAATGAGCATTTTAAATGGGTATGAGTTTAAAGTTTTGTGATCTGAATTAACTAACCACTTATTAAACAAGAAAGCAATGGGTTGAAAGTTGTTGTCATGAATCTGAAATCGACCAAACCCGACTAACATGTTGCCAGATCTACCTTGAAGTAGAGTTGACAAAATTTGACTCACCCAATTACTCAAACCGAATCCGAGCATTTTAAATAAGTATGGATTTAAAATTCTGTGACCCGTACCCAAAATAGATCCAAACCATCTAGCCCGTTTAATAAATAAGTAATGAATGGAAGATTGTTGACCCAAATTTCGACCTGACCCATTGCCAGGTCTATCTCGATACGATGTAGGTTGTATCAAACCAAACTTTTGGGCCAAAGGAGAGAACAGATGGGCTTGAACCTTATGAGTCCAACGTGGCCGATATGGCCTACCAACTGGGCAGTATAACATTTGTCATGGCTAGGATTGCACAATCTATGCAATTCGAATTTCTCATCTGGCCCAGCTTGGCTGGCTTGGAGTCTTCCTTCAGGCTTCCTAAGTAATGGAATAATAGAAGCTCACATTATTAAGTGGGGTTGGCTCAGATCTCCTTTTAGCCCAAGTGGTTTGAAACTAAGATTGTTGATGGACATTTGTGTTGGGCCGATACAATGCGTGTGAGGTGAAACAAGCCTGACTCATCCTACTTGGCTAATATTCAATCTTTTTATTAGAAATGATATAATTTTATTTTTATTTTTTGAACAATCAATTATCAAAATGGTTTAAATTACATTCGGCCATAATCTAATGGCTGTAGAGACTTAAACAATTCTGATGTAGTCACAAACATGTGGAAACGACTTAGCTTTCAATGCACAAGTTGATATGCAACTTATCGACTGAATTATAAGTAAGGCTGAAATTCAAGTCGGATCGAGTCAGATTTCAATAAACTCAATTCAACCTATATCAAAAATTATTGAACTCAACCCGATTTGACCTGAATTGCAGACCTGAGTTACTCAACCTGACCAGACCCAAATTTCTGACCGACTCAATCAGAATATTGTTTTATAATTTGTTACACTCAGGTTGAGTCGGATTACTTTTAAATTTCTCGACTCGAACAGACCCACATTTCATACGAGTTTATTTTTCTCAACTCGAGATATACAAAAATATAACTCAAATCCATTGATTTCTCAGATCGAGTCATGTGGGTCGGGTTCAAGTTTCACCCCTACGTCTATAACCGTAACTAGACTCATGTTTGCCACCTGAACTCTTCTTACAAACTCAACTCACATGGAAATCTAAGAATTTTAACTTTTGGGCAGAACTACTTGAAAACCAAGTGACTTAGATCGTTATTCTTGAATTGAGTCAAGGCTTACTAAGCTTCTGCAACTTAATGCACGCGTTCTTCTATAGTTCTATTACATAAAAGGTTAGCACAAAGCTTATCCTTAGAGCTATTCACCTTTTTATGGACTATTTGCCTTTGCTCAAATGAAGTTTTCTCAATTAAATCTTATTTTATAATCGAAATACCATTTCACCTGAAACTCAAGATTTCTGCACGTTAAAAAAATCAATTTTTCACTTTTAAATCATGCATTGAAAATATTAAAAATTTTGAAAAACAAAGAAGATGTATATAACAACTTAAAGTCAAATATCATTCCCAACGAATAAAATCTCATAATTATGGTTAATGATAGACACTACCCAATTTTACAATCAGAATACCATTTTTATAACATGACAAATTAACTGTGATAGCACTTGCATTTAAATGATAGGTTTGAGGGTCCTCAAGTTAAATTAACTACTAAATGCCTCATGCTTCTCCATTCCACTATAAGTGACCCCTTGCCTCTAACTGGAAAAAAAAAAAGTGTGGCCATTTTATCACGGGCATATTCATTTAAGTGATACGGGTTTTCCAAACTTCTCACTTTGCCTCATCTGTCCCTACAAAAAAAGGGAGCACTTACACACACTCGGTTTTCCTGCCTCTACACACCCGAATCTGAATTTTCGTGGCAAATTACCATTTTACCCCTGCATTTCTAATCATTCGAATGAATGCCCAAGTGTAATTTCAATTTATTCGAATGAATGGGCTGAACAGTAACATGGAATACTGCTCAGCCCATTCATTCGAATGAATCATTCGAATGAATAAGGCATGAGTGAATCATTCAAATGAATGGGCCTCATTCATTCGAATGATTTTAAATAATAAAATTTATTTTAAAACTTTAAAGTTATTTTTTAAGTTGTGTGTATTTTCAAAATTTCTCAAATTAAATATCCGGACTAATTACGATAATCTGATAAAAATACTTTAAGACTTTAAGGTCTTTTGACACTCCTAAATATTTAAAACACAGTATTTTACAAATAAGGATATCCCTAGGGTGTGCCGAAAATACATTTAGGAGTGTCAAAAGACCTTAAAGTCTTAAAGTATTTTTATCAAGTTATCTTAATTTGTCCGGATATTCAACTTGAGAAATTTTGGAAATACACAGTGCTTAAAAAATAACTTTAAAGTTTTAAAGGAAATTTTATTATTTAAAACACTATGCACATTATTTTTCTTAGATTTTCTTTTTCTTTTTCTTGTTGCCGTGGTTTGGCGTTTGATTGGGCTTTATTTTGACGTTGGAATCTTGGCCTTGGCCTTGGTGTTGGACTGTTGGACTTTGTCCTTCTGTTATTGACCGATATCTCTGCAAAACAACTGTTTATTTTGCATCTTTTGATTAGAGATGTGGAAGAAAGCAAAAGAAAAAGTTTTAACTCAAACAAATGAGAAAAAAGGAAAATAAATCTGATACTGCTTCTACTTCATATAGAACTGCTAATGATACTTTGCCATCTAGAATATCTAGTTAGTTTAATCCTGCTTTCAATCCTGATGCTAGAAAATCTGTTTCTACTAGTTTAATAACAATGGATTTAAAAAATTCTGAAGAAATAAATTTTAGAGAAATTGAACAATCTATTCAAAATTGGACTATTCCTAAAATTCCAGCTGAACAAATTTACATAGGATCTTTTAAAGATACTTGTGATTTTATGATACAAACTGTGGAAAGAACATATTCCTCTCAAGATGAAGCTTATCTTTTCCTAATAGATGATAAAGAAAAAATTGAAAGACTTAAAATGAGATATAATTATCTTCATATTGGATTAGTACAAGTTGCCATAAAGCCATTAACAAGAAAATGATTAAACATATCCTGCTTATCTTTTCTTAAGGATGCAAGACATAATCAATTTGAAGCTGCTTTATACGGATTAGTATCATCTAATTTTGCTGATGGACCAATATATTATAATTGTATTCCAGATATAACAATTCCTTTAACAAGTAAAAACATACATAAAGTTGTTCAATTAGGTGTAAAAACAAAAGGTTTTGATATGGATCCAGGAAGTGAAAATATTGGAATAATGTATAGAATATACTATAAAGCCATGAATTCTTTCAACTCAAATATAGCATATAGCAATTTAATTAAAAATGAATGTACTCTTTTTCAAACTGACTTTAGAAATAAAGCTATAATTCCTCATAGGCCAAAACCTGACAAAATTGAAATAGTTAAAGACTGGAAGCTAGAAGAAATATGTATACCTACTCCAAAAATTGAATCTAAAGCTAGTAATATAATACAGCAAGATGATGGAACTGTAAGAATAATATTTGAAGAAGATGAAGAGACACCTTCTATTAATAAACCAATTCCTCCCCAATACACGACATTCCCAAATTATGCTCCACCTCCTAAATTTGAAGAATATGATCATGCTGGTATAGCACAACCTGTTTATAGACAAACGGAATCTCAAAAATCAGAAACTGTTAATTTAAACATGGAAGACATGATAGGAGTAATAAAAGCTGAAGAAAATATTGACGAAATAAAATTTCAAATAGACAAAAATGTTTTAAAAGATGAAATGATGTTAGACTCTAGGATAGATAATTTACTAGAAAAATTCGACATTGAAAAAATCAAGAAATTTCAAGAAGCCTTTATTAGAGATATAAAATTACTAAAAAAACATATGACTTTTTTTGAATGGTATCATTTCAAATTAAATAAAGATAATCATCAACAACAACAAAATTATTTAAAAGTCTTAAAAGAAAAAATGAATACTTGGACAACAGTTAAAGGAGAAATTAAAAATAGCGTACATCCTCCTCAAGAAAATATAAGATTATCTCAAACCATAATAGCCTCTCCTTAGAAAGATGTTTCTACAATCAATAAAAAGACTCAAATAGACCCTGAATTCTTTGCTCATATAATGACTCAAAATAATTTTACAAATAATTATTTAAAAACAATTGCTGATCAAACAAATAGAATAGAAGAAAATCAAAAGGACAAAAGAGAAACAGAAGAAATTATTATAGAAAAAGGATTTACAAATATTACTAAAATAAATCCAGAAACAATATTAAAGAAAGAACCTATAAATTAACATCCTCCTCTTCAAGTTCTTCTGAAAATGAATTAATAATGCATCTAAAAAATAAATTAAAATTGTTAAATACAAATACCTCTATATCTATGGTAACAATTTAAGACTTAGAAGAAGAAGACAATAATTTAAACATAAATAAATTAAGATTTAATAAAACTCCATACAGAAGGCCTGATATTATAGGATTAGAAGAGCCACAAAACATCAACCCAACCTTTTTTGACGCTAGTTGCTTATATGAATGGAATTTAGATGGCTTATCTACTGGACAAAAAATGCAAATACTCCAAAAAATGCAAATGTATGCTAACGTTTTACGAACAGTAGGGAACTCAGAATTAAATATAACTGAATTAATAACATCTGGTTTTACTGGACAACTTAGTGATTAGTGGGAAAACTATTTAAGTGATGAACAAATTAGATTAATAAAAGAAAATGTTAAAAAAGATGAACGAGGAGAAATAATATTCATGGCTAATGGAGAACCAATAAATGACAGTGTAACATGTTTACTCTACAATATTGGAAGACAATTTGTAGGAAGATATCCAAGATTTGAACATAACTTAAGAAATTATTTAATAAATTTAAAATGCAGATCTATGACTCAATATTCAGAATATCATGACTACTTTATGAATACTATTTATAAAATGACTGATTCCTCTAATGTTTTTTGGAAAGAAAAATATATTGATGGATTATCTACCTTATTTGGAAAAAAGGTTAAAGAAAAATTACACAAAAATGTTACTGGAGAAATAATTTATCAAAGACATACTCTTGGAGACTTACATCAAGTAGTAAACCAAGTAGGATTAGAATTATGTCACAACATGAAATTAGAAAAGAAAATTAAAACGGAACAATATCTTAACAAGAAAGAAATGGGAGATTTTTGTGATGAATTCGACCCCTTTAAAGAAAAAAGAAAAAATCCAAAAAAGAATAGACAAAATAAAAAAGATAATATTTACCAAAGAAAAGGTAAAAAACCATTTAATAAACCTTATAACAAAAACTATAAAAAACCGAATTATAAGAAATCTAAAAGTCAAAACAAACCTGAATCAAGTAATAAAAAACCAACATCTAAAGATAAATGTTATAAATGTGGAAAATCTGGACATTTTGCTAATACTTGCTACAAAAATAAAAATCGAAGTTACTAAAAAGGAGTAAAAGCTATTTTAGAACAATTAAATGAATTAATGCTATCTTCATCCGAAAATGAAAGTGAATCTGAAATCAGTAACTCTTCCTATGAAACTGACAATGAACAAGATAATATAAATAGATTAATAAATCAATTTGACACTAATAGAACTAAAAAATGTAAAGAAGATCCAAACTGTAAATGTAATATTTGTCTAATTAAAAATTATGAAGACTTAGATGGATATGATGACATAGATAATTTAGAAGATTCTGATAATCCTTCTATAAATGTTTTAAGCAAAAAAGATCAGTTAACACTTGATACTATAATGGAAATAAAAGATGTAGAAAAGCAAAAGGAAATGATTTCTAGAATAATAGAATTACAAAATGAAAAACAAAAAATTGAAAATAGAACACAAAGCATGATAAAACCTATAAAGATGGAAAATATATATAAAATGTTAGACGATTTTGAAGAAGAATCTAAACCTATAACAATAACTGATTTACAAAAAGAAGTTAAAAACTTAAATACTGAAATAAAAGACTTAAAAAGAAATCAAGAATTATATAAAATGAGATTAGAAATTCTAGAAATAAATGCCAATATACCTTTTCAAGATAGAACTAAAAGTTCAAAAAATATTAAAAATTTAGAAGATACTCTATTAAATGAATTAACAATAATAACCTATAGAAAATGGCATGTAAAAGTAAATTTAAAGCTTGAAGATGGTTATAATAAAAAATTAATAGCCCTATTAGATACTGGAGCAGATATAAATTGTATAAATGAAGGAATTTTACCATTAAAATATTTTGAAGAAACTAAATATAGTGTAAATTCTGCCAACGGAAAAGAAATAAAATTAGGATATAAAATTCCAAACGTAACAATCTGTAAAAAAGAAAAATGTATTCCTAATGTTTTACTATTTCAAATGAAAGGAATGAGTGAAGATTTAATCCTAGGAAATCAATTTTTAAATGAAATAGCACCATATTTAACAACAAATGATCGACTTCTGACAACATCACCAGATGGAACCGAAATTATATTTAAATTCGTTTCTCAACCAAAGACAAAAACCATAAATACAATAAATAGAATAATCCTTCAAAAAGAAAATTTTAAAGTTGACCTTCAATCTTCTATAAAAAATCTACAAATTGCTAAACAGATAGAAGAACCCTCCTTTTTAGTGCAGAAAAAATCTTTTGAAACAGAGTTAGCTACAAAATGCTGTTCTGACCTTCCGCACGCATTTTGGGAGAGAAAAGAACATATTGTTTCCTTACCATATATAAAAGATTTTCAAGAATCTAAAATACCAGCAAAAGCTAGAGCTGCTCAAATGTCAGTAGAACAACAAGAAATGTGTAAAAAAGAAATATTAGATTTAAAAAAGAAAAACTTAATTAGAGAAAGTAGTTCTCCTTGGAGTTGTACTGCCTTTTATGTTAATAATGCTGCTGACAAGAAAGAGGAGTTCCTCGACTTGTTATAAATTTCAAACCTTTAAATAAAGTCTTGTAGTCAATAAGGTTTCCAATTCCTAACATTCAAGATATACTTCATAGAATTTATAAAGCTCGAATATTTTCTAAATTTGACCTAAAATCTGGATTCTAGCAAATACAAATAAAAGAAGAAGATAAATATAAAACAATTTTCGTAGTTCCCTCAGGACATTATGAATGGAATGTAATGCCTTTTGGATTAAAAAATGATCCTTCTGAATTTCAAAAAATAATGACAGAAATCTTTAATCCCTTTAGTGAATTCATGTTAGTTTATATTTATGATATCTTAGTTTATTCTGAATCCATATCTCAACACTGGAAACATTTAGAAATTTTTAAGAAAACTATTATAAAAAATGGTCTTGTCCTTAGTCAAAGAAAAATGAAGCTATTTCAAACTGAAACAACATTTGTAGGTTTCAAATTAAAAAACAATACAGTTGAACCTGTAAATCGGGTAATTGAATTTGGTGATAAATTTCCTGATGAAATAAAAGACATTAAACAACTTCAAAGATTTCTTGGCTGTTTAAATTATGTCTCAAATTTTTATAAAAAACTTGCTGAAGACAGAAAAATCCTGCAACAAAAATTAAAAAAGAATCCTCCTTACTTGGAATGATCTTCATACCAAAGCAGTTCAAAGAATAAAACAAAAGGTGAAAAGTCTTCCTTGCTTAAATTTAGCAAATCCTGAAGCTTTTAAAATAGTACAAACAGATGCCTCTGAAATGGTTATGGTGGTATTCTTTTACAAAAAGAAGATAATCAAGAAAAAATTGTTAGGTTTATTTCAGAGACTTGGAATCCAACACAGGCTAATTATTCTACAATTAAAAAGGAACTTTTAGCTATTGTTTTAAGTATTCAAAAATTTCAACTTGACCTTTTAAACAAAAGATTTTTGTTAAGAATAGATTGCAAATCCGCTAAAGAAATTATTGAAAAAGATGTTAAAAATTTAACCAATAAACAGATATTTGCAAGATGGCAAGCTATCCTTAGTGTGTTTGATTTTGATATTGAATATGTTAATGGAATTCATAATTCTCTTGCTGACCTTTTATCAAGAGAATTTTTGCAGAAAACATTAAAGAAGCCTACGACGAAGTAGACAAAATTGCTAGAATATATCTCTACTTTGTAGGGATTGTTCTCTTTCTTCTCTTTATCAATTTTCTCTTCAAACACCTGTTGAAAATCATTTTGATTATTATTCTAGTAAAACTGATTCTATAATGCATCCTCATCAAAGGCCAACCAGGCCCTCTTCTCCTTTCCAAAAAGCTCAACACCTACAGCAAATAATGAACACAGGCTCTCCATTTGCTCCTAGGCCTTCTAGGCCCAATCTTTATGAAAGACATGCTCTTTGGGGAAATCCTTCTTCTCCCCATTTTCATCCTTCTTCTTTACCCCCTATTGCTAGACCTCCTGCTCCAACATCTGAATTTCAAAATACATTCAATCGATACAATCAGCTCATTTATACTCTTCCAGATGTTTGTCATCCTGATTCTGCTACTCTCCAAGAAATTATTCCCTTCTGTTTCCCTCCTTGGAAATTACTGCCGCACTTCGCATCCTTACCATTTTCATCTTGCTATTCTTTTCGAAACTGGTAGTTGTGCTCTTGATCATTTTACAAAAGACCAAAATCGTTTTGAAGGTTTCTTTCCAACGCATTGCGAAATTGCTTATTCAAAACTCAAAATTTTGAAAATCATTTCTGAAGATCAATGGGAAGCTCCCCTTTTCCAACAAAAGACTATTTCAAAACCTGGTTTTCATGATTTAGTTTTTAATTATTGGGACTATATGACTGCTTGGGAAAATGTTTTATTTTATCAAATTTTTTTTTTTTACATTCTTGGTTTGTTAGAATAAAAGTTGAAAAAATTGATGAAATTCCTCTATGGTGGTTTTCAAAATTCTGGACTCCCTTCGGGGCTCAAAAACATGTTCTTCCTGCTACTGTTCAACATACATTTCAAAAATATGTCTCTCTTTTAAAAAATGAAAATCAAGACTTATTCAAAATCATAAACCTTGCATTTGATGACTGGTCTACCATGATGTTTTATTCATATTTCAATATTCAATGGATTTGTAAATGGACATTTGAAAAGAAAATGGATATTGCTCCTCCTGTTTTATCAAGAGAAATTGAAGTTAGAAATTGGGAAAAATTTTGTTTTGATGACATTATAACCTTTGGGTTAGATGTCAGCGAGTCAACAAATGCTATAGAGTCAACAAATGCTCCAACAAATGCTGTTAGATCTAGTGGTAGCTTCTTAGAAGCTCTTAATGCTTCAGTAACAAATGCTCCAACAAATATAACACCTGCTAGATTAGCTTCCCCTTTTTCAAAAAAGTCTTTTAACATCTCCTTCTTCTTCCTCTATCCCTTCTACAAATATTTCGAAAGAATCCCTTCTCACTGCTGCTGATATACTGAAACTCAAAGAAGGTTGGATGAATGAGGTCATTGCTCAAATTCAGAAACCTGAGCAAAAAGAAAAATCTGAAGAATCATTTGTAACAAAAGCTCAAGTTTTCCTTGCCGAAAATCAATTTGCTGCACTTCAAAGATTACCAAAAGATGATATTGATGATGAAGAAAAGTCAACACATGCTAAAGTCAATCCATTCATCTCTCCTAAAGGAAGAAAAAAGAAGTAGTGCTTCCGTATAAATACAACAACTGTATGCTATACCGTATTCCGACCATCAGACAACAAATGACTCTAGCTGGCGTCATCTTTGAAAAATGAACAATCACACAGTCAAAAGGAGGCCTCCACCGACTGTCAGCAACATCTAACTCGTTCATTCAAAAGCTGCTTCCGTATTCTGGTGCCACGTGTTCTCCCACTCCACCGAAAGATGTTTATCTCGCTTTTGATTTTCTTTTTCTTAGATGATCAACACTTGTCCCTTATCTTTTTATTTTTGTTTATCTTGCAACACCTGTAATGTTCTCGAATGATCTCATATTCTATAAGAAGACGATCCTGCATAGAAATGGTATCAAAGCCTAATTCATTCTCTTGTAATCTCACCTCCCTTCTCTCTTTCAACGACTGTTCCTAGCTTGTAATAGTGCTTTTGCAATGACAACTGAGCATTCTGGAAAAATTTTCTGGTATAATCTCTTTCTTCAATATAATTAGATTTATGTTTTAGTAAATATATTTTTAGTACGGTTCGTCCTCTCACTGAGGGCCAGAGAATCCCACTTCGACCGACTCTCTGAGTCTGCTGCCGGGGGCCGGACTAAAATATAATTACTTTCCTCTATCTTGTTTAAGTTAAAAAAATTTTTGTTACCTTACTCTCAAATTTCTATTTAAAATTGCATCATAAACAAGTATTTTGCTTAGTGTATCTCGTCGTAACTGTGCCAACCATTACCCGTCTGTGCCCTTGTTGCCGTGGTTTGGCGTTTGTTTGGGCTTTATTTTAACGTTGGAATCTTGGCCTTGGCCTTGGTGTTGGACTGTTGGACTTTGTCCTTCTGTTATTGACCGATATCTCTGCAAAACAACTGTTTATTTTGCATCTTTAGATTAGAGATGTGGAAGAAAGCAAAAGAAAAAGTTTTAAAACAAATAAGAAAAAAGGAAAATAAATCTGATACTGCTTCTACTTCATATAGAACTGCTAATGATACTTTGCCATCTAGAATATCTAGTTAGTTTAATCCTGCTTTCAATCCTGATGCTAGAAAATCTGTTTCTACTAGTTTAATAACAATGGATTTAAAAAATTCTGAAGAAATAAATTTTAGAGAAATTGAACAATCTATTCAAAATTGGACTATTCCTAAAATTCCAGCTGAACAAATTTACATAGGATCTTTTGAAGATACTTGTGATTTTATGATACAAACTGTAGAAAGAACATATTCCTCTCAAGATGAAGCTTATCTTTTCCTAATAGATGATAAAGAAAAAATTGAAAGACTTAAAATGAGATATAATTATCTTCATATTGGATTAGTACAAGTTGCCATAAAGCCATTAACAAGAAAATGATTAAACATATCCTGCTTATCTTTTCTTAAGGATGCAAGACATAATCAATTTGGAGCTGCTTTATACGGATTAGTATCATCTAATTTTGCTGATGGACTAATATATTATAATTATATTCTAGATATAACAATTCCTTTAACAAGTAAAAACATACATAAAGTTGTTCAATTAGGTGTAAAAACAAAAGGTTTTGATATGGATCCAGGAAGTGAAAATATTGGAATAATGTATAGAATATACTATAAAGCCATGAATTCTTTCAACTCAAATATAGCATATAGCAATTTAATTAAAAATGAATGTACTCTTTTTCAAACTGACTTTAGAAATAAAGCTATAATTCCTCATAGGCCAAAACCTGACAAAATTGAAATAGTTAAAGACTGGAAGTTAGAAGAAATATGTATACCTACTCCAAAAATCGAATCTAAAGCTAGTAATATAATACAACAAGATGATGGAACTGTAAGAATAATATTTGAAGAAGATGAAGAGACACCTTCTATTAATAAACCAATTCCTCCCCAATACACGACATTCCTAAATTATGCTCCACCTCCTAAATTTGAAGAATATGATCATGCTGGTATAGCACAACCTGTTTATAGACAAACGGAATCTCAAAAATCAGAAACTGTTAATTTAAACATGGAAGACATGATAGGAGTAATAAAAGCTGAAGAAAATATTGACGAAATAAAATTTCAAATAGACGAAAATGTTTTAAAAGATGAAATGATGTTAGACTCTAGGATAGATAATTTACTAGAAAAATTCGACATTGAAAAAATCAAGAAATTTCAAGAAGCCTTTATTAGAGATATAAAATTACTAAAAAAACATATGACTTTCTTTGAATGGTATCATTTCAAATTAAATAAAGATAATCAACAACAACAAAATTATTTAAAAGTCTTAAAAGAAAAAATGAATACTTGGACAATAGTTAAAGGAGAAATTAGAAATAGCGTACATCCTCCTCAAGAAAATATAAGATTATCTCAAACCATAATAGCCTCTCCTTAGAAAGATGTTTCTACAATCAATAAAAAGATTCAAATAGACCCTGAATTCTTTGCTCATATAATGACTCAAAATAATTTTACAAATAATTATTTAAAAACAATTGCTGATCAAACAAATAGAATAGAAGAAAATCAAAAGGACAAAAGAGAAACAGAAGAAATTATTATAGAAAAAGGATTTACAAATATTACTAAAATAAATCCAGAAACAATATTAAAGAAAGAACCTATAAATATAACATCCTCCTCTTCAAGTTCTTCTGAAAATGAATTAATAATGCATCTAAAAAATAAATTAAAATTGTTAAATACAAATACCTTTATATCTATGGTAACAATTGAAGACTTAGAAGAAGAAGACAATAATTTAAACGTAAATAAATTAAGATTTAATAAAACTCCATATAAAAGGCCTGATATTATAGGATTAGAAGAGCCACAAAACATCAATCCAACCTTTTTTGACGCTAGTTGCTTATATGAATGGAATTTAGATGGTTTATCTACTGGACAAAAAATGCAAATGTATGCTAATGTTTTACGAACAGTAGGAAACTCACAATTAAATATAACTGAATTAATAGCATCTGGTTTTACTGGACAACTTAGTGATTGGCGGGAAAACTATTTAAGTGATGAACAAATTAGATTAATAAAAGAAAATGTTAAAAAAGATGAACGAGGAGAAATAATATTCATGGCTAATGGAGAACCAATAAATGACAGTGTAACATGTTTACTCTACAATATTGGAAGACAATTTGTAGGAAGATATCCAAGATTTGAACATAACTTAAGAAATTATTTGATAAATTTAAAATGCAGATCTATGACTCAATATTCAGAATATCATGACTACTTTATGAATACTATTTATAAAATGACTGATTCCTCTAATGTTTTTTGGAAAGAAAAATATATTGCTGGATTACCTACCTTATTTGGAAAAAAGGTTAAAGAAAAATTACACAAAAATGTTACTGGAGAAATAATTTATCAAAGACATACTCTTGGAGACTTACATCAAGTAGTAAACCAAGTAGGATTAGAATTATGTAACAACATGAAATTAGAAAAGAAAATTAAAACGGAACAATATCTTAACAAAAAAGAAATGGGAGATTTCTGTGATCAATTCGCCCCTTAAAGAAAAAAGAAAAAATCCAAAAAAGAATAGACAAAATAAAAAAGATAATATTTACCAAAGAAAAGGTAAAAAACCATTTAATAAACCTTATAACAAAAACTATAAAAAACCGAATTATAAGAAATCTAAAAGTCAAAACAAACCTGAATCAAGTAATAAAAAACCAACATCTAAAGATAAATGTTATAAATGTGGTAAATCTGGACAGTTTGCTAATACTTGCTACAAAAATAAAAATCGAAGTTACAAAAAAGGAGTACAAGCTATTTTAGAACAATTAAATGAATTAATGCTATCTTCATCAGAAAATGAAAATGAAAATGAAAATTAAAGACTTTTTTGAAAAAGGGGAAGCTAATCTAGCAGGTGTTACATTTGTTGGAGCATTTATTACTGAAGCATTAAGAGCTTCTAAGAAGCTACTACTAGATCTAACAACATTTGTTGGAGCAATTGTTGAATCTATAGCATTTGTTGACTCGCTGACATCTAACCCAAAGGTTATAATGTCATCAAAACAAAAAATTTCCCAATTTCTAACTTCAATTTTTCTTGATAAAACAGGAGGTGCAATATCCATTTTCTTTTCAAATGTCCATTTACAAATCCATGGAATATTGAAATATGAATAAAACATCATGGTAGACCAGTCATCAAATGCAAGGTTTATGATTTTGAATAAGTCTTGATTTTCATTTTTTAAAAGAGAGACATATTTTTGAAATGTATGTTGAACAGTAGCAGGAAGAACATGTTTTTGAGCCCCAAAGGGAGTCCAGAATTTTGAAAACCACCATAGAGGAATTTCATCAATTTTTTCAACTTTTATTCTAACAAACCAGGAATTTAAAAAAGAAGAATTTTGATAAAATAAAACATTTTCCCAAGCAGTCATATAGTCCCAATAATTAAAAACTAAATCATGAAAACCAGGTTTTGAAATAGTCTTTTGTTGGAAAAGGGGAGCTTTCCATTGATCTTCAGAAATGATTTTCAAAATTTTGAGTTTTGAATAAGCAATTTCGCAATGCGTTGGAAAGAAACCTTCAAAATGATTTTGGTCTTTTGTAAAATGATCAAGAGCACAACTACCAGTTTCGAATAGAATAGCAAGATGAAAATGGTAAGGATGCGAAGTACGGCAGTAATTTCCAGGAGGGAAACAGAAAGAATAATTTCTTGGAGAGTAACAGAATCAGGATGACAAACATCTGGAAGAGTATAAATGAGCTGATTGTATCGATTGAATGTACTTTGAAATTCAAATGTTGGAGCAGGAGGTCTAGCAATAGGAGTTGAAGAAGAAGGATGAAATTGGGGAGAAGAAGAATTTCCCCAAAGAGCATGTCTTTCATAAAGATTGGGCCTAGAAGGTCTAGGAGCAAA
Source organism: Chimonanthus salicifolius (assembly GCA_013350335.1). NCBI lineage: Eukaryota > Viridiplantae > Streptophyta > Magnoliopsida > Laurales > Calycanthaceae > Chimonanthus > Chimonanthus salicifolius. The sequence continues at coordinate 54,319,375 of CM023535.1, read as the reverse complement.
TGGAGAGCCTGTGTTCATTATTTGCTGTAGTTGTTGAGCTTTTTGGAAAGGAGAAGAGGGCCAGATTGGCCTTTGATGAGGATGCATTATAGAATCAGTTTTACTAGAATAATAATCAAAATGATTTTCAACAGGTGTTTGAAGAGAAAAATTGATAAAGAGAAGAAAGAGAACAATCCCTACAAAGTAGAGATATATTCTAGCAATTTTGTCTGCTTCGTCGTAGGCTTCTTTAATCTTATCTGCAAAAATTCTCTTAGTCAGCAAGAGAATTATGAATTCCATTAACATATTCAATATCAAAATCAAACACACTCAGGATAGCTTGCCATCTTGCAAATATCTGTTTATTGGTTAAATTTTTAACATCTTTTTCAATAATTTCTTTAGCGGATTTGCAATCTATTCTTAACAAAAATCTTTTGTTTAAAAGGTCAAGTTGAAATTTTTGAATACTTAAAACAATAGCTAAAAGTTTCTTTTTAATTGTAGAATAATTAGCCTGTGTTGGATTCCAAGTCCCTGAAATAAACCTAACAATTTTTTCTTGATTATCTTTTTTTTGTAAAAGAATACCACCATAACCATTTTCAGAGGCATCTATTTGTACTATTTTAAAAGCTTCAGGATTTGCTAAATTTAAACAAAGAAGACTTTTCACCTTTTGTTTTATTCTTTGAACTGCTTTGGTATGAAGATCATTTCAAGCAGGAGGATTCTTTTTTAATCTTTGTTGCAGGATTTTTCTGTCTTCAGCAAGATTTTTATAAAAATTTGAGACATAATTTAAACAGCCAAGAAATCTTTGAAGTTGTTTAATGTCTTTTATTTCATCAGGAAATTTATCACCAAATTCAATTACCCGATTTACAGGTTCAACTGTATTGTTTTTTAATTTGAAACCTACAAATGTTGTTTCAGTTTGAAATAGCTTCATTTTTCTTTGACTAAGGACAAGACCATTTTTTATAATAGTTTTCTTAAAAATTTCTAAATGTTTCCAGTGTTGAGATATGGATTCAGAATAAACTAAGATATCATCAATATAAACTAACATGAATTCACTAAAGGGATTAAAGAGTTCTGTCATTATTTTTTGAAATTCAGAAGGAGCATTTTTTAATCCAAAAGGCATTACATTCCATTCATAATGTCCTGAGGGAACTACGAAACCTGTTTTATATTTATCTTCTTCTTTTATTTGTATTATTTTATTTGTATAATGAAAAACCTGTTCATTTTGGCATTCATTCGAATGATTTACTCGTGCCTTATTCATTGGAATGATTCATTCGAATGAATGGGTTGAGCAGTATTCCGTGTTACTATTCAGCCCATTCATTCGAATGAATTGAAATTACACTTGGGCATTCATTCGAATGAATGCCAAAATGAACTGGGCATTCATTCGAATGATTAGAAATGCAGGGGTAAAATGGTAATTTGCCACGAAAATTCAGATTCGGGTGTGTAGAGGCAGAAAAACCGGGTGTGTATATGGGCTCCCCAAAAAAATTTCAAAATCGAAAGTTCAGAAATCGGCACACTTACCGAATCACTTTCTAGTCAATCGGTTCACCGTTTTGAGAAGGAGTAGGACAAACAACAACTCCATTTTTCTCTTCTCTTCTCTTTTGTTTTTCCACTTTCTTTTCTACAAGTCTTGATCGGCCAGCACTTACTGCAGTATTGGCATATCTAAATATATAACGGAATCTCGATATATCTGGAAAAATGTGACTCAACCCAGTTATTCAAATTGAACATGAGCATTTTAAATAGGTATGAGTTTAAAGTTTTGTGATCCGAACTGACTAACCACTTACTAAACAGGAAAGTAATGGGTTGAGAGTTGTTGACACGAATCTGAAATTGACCTAACCTGTTGCCAGATCTACCTTGAAGTAGAGTTGTCAAAATTTGACCCAACCCGATTACTCAAACCGAATCCAAGCATTTTAAATGGATATGGGTTTAAAATTCTGTGACCCGAATCTGAAATAGACCCAACCCAACTAATCCGTTTAATAAATAAGTAATGTGTGGAAGATTGTTGACCCAAATTTGGATAAGACCTGACGTGACCCATTGCCAGGTCTATCTCGATACGATGAAAGTTGTATCAAAACAAACTTTTAGGCCAAGGGAGAGAACAGATGGGCTCCAACCTTATCAGTCCAACTTGGCCGATATGGCCTAGCAACTGAACAGTATAACATTTATCAATGGCTAGGATTGCACAATCTATGCAATTTGAATTTCTCATCTGGCCCAGTTTGGCTGGCTTGGACTCTTCGTTCAAGCTTCCTAAGTAATGGAATAATAAAAGTTCACATTATTAAGTGGGCTTGGCTCAGATCTCCTTTTAGCCCAAGCGGTTGGAAACTAAGATTGCTCATGGACTTTGTGTTGGGCTGATACGATGCGTATGAAGTGAAACAAGCCTCACTCATCCCTACTTGGTTGACATTAATTTTTTTATTAAAAGTGATATAATTTTTTTATTTTTTGAACAATCAATTATCAAAATAATTTAAATTACATTCGATCATGATCTAATGGCCTAGGAGCCTTAAACAATTATGATGTAGTTACAAACATGTAGAAACGACTTAGCTTTCAATGCACATTAGTTGATATGCAATTCATAAATCAATTTTATGAACTATAAGCGTAACTAGACTCATGTTTGCCTCCTAAACTCTTCTTACAAACTCAACTCACAAGGAAATCTAAGAATTTTAACTTTTGAGCAAAACTAAGTGAAAACCAAGTGACTTAGATCGGTATAGTTGAATTGAGTCAAGACTTCCTAAGGCTGCATTTGGTTGAGTCAAGACTTCCTAACGCTGCATTTGGTTGAGAGGTAAATTTTACAGGGGTCATTCGAGATATTATAAATACCTCTCAGGAGGAAAGAATTTTTAAAAGTGAGAGGAAAAATAAAATTTTGATTTTTTACTCTTACCCTTCCATTCAGGGGTCAAGATATCGGCCGATACGAAACGTATCGGCCGATATGATACGGGTTTTAATCACTGTATAATATCGGCCGATACGTATTGTATCGGCCTACAACATATTTATCGGCCGATATGGCCAATATATCGGAGATATATATCGGTCCGATATCGGCCAATATGATTCATATAAGTATTTAAAAAAAAAAAAAAATCAAAACGGTGATAGGCCCAGGTCGAAATATCGGCCGATAACAGTCGATATTTATGTTTTGAATTTTTTTTTAAAAAAAAATAGTTTCTTTTTCAGTTTTTTTATATTTTTTAATTCAGAAAAAATAAAATAATAAAATATATCGATATTTTAAAAAAAAAAAAAAAGAGGAGAGAGAATCATATCGGCCAAGGCGTTTTTTGCACCCCTGCTTCCATTACTAAACCAGGATACCCCATCTAAGCTTCTAGAAATTATTACATGCATGCTTCTATAAGTCTATTACATAAAGTTAGCACAAAGCTTATCCTTAGGAGTTATTTTCTTGTTTATGGACTATTTTGCCTTTGCTCAAATGAAATTTTCTCAATTAAATCTTATTTTATAATCAAAATACCATTTCACATGAAACTCAAAATGTCTGCACGTTAAAAATTCAACTTTTCACTTTTAAGTCATGCATTGAAAATATTACGAATTTTGAAAAACAAAGAAGATGTATATAACAAATTAAAGGCAAATATCATTCCCAATGAGTAAAATCTCATAAATATGGCTAATGATATGGACACTACCAAATTTTACAATGAGAATACCAGTTTTATTACATGACAAATTAACTGTGGTAGCACTTGCATCTAAATGATGGGTTTGAGGGTCCTCAAGTTAAACTTGTTAGGTTGTATTATTTTATTTGTATAGGGGTAACTTAGTCTTTTTCTTATGTTTCACTTAGGGTTTTGTTTGTATATATTCTTGTCTTAATACATTGCTAAACTAGGTTTTCTTGGACTCTAATATGGTATCTAGAGCTTAAGGTTTTGCATCGATTTGCAGTTTTTTTTCGATTGAGTTCTTGATCCTGCGAAGAAGCAGTGTTTGCACAACCCAGTTCGGCCTCCCGTCGAATCTGATTTGCACAGCCCAGTTCTGCCTTCCTCTTCGTCTACCTTGACGGTCCAGCAACCACAACCCCTTTCGCCCGTCAGATCTCCGTCTCTGCACAGCCCCGATCTCCGCCTTTGCACGGTCCCAATCTCAGCCTCTGCACAGCCCGGATCTCCGCCTCTGCACAGCCCATATCTCTGCCTATTGTTGTCTGCCTCTTGTGGTATTTCACCTGTCGAATCTCCGCCTCTGTACAGTCCAGATCTCCGCCTTTGTATGGCCCCGATCTCCGCCTCTGCACAGCCCGGATCTCCGCCTGTTGGTTTGGATTGTCGCCTCTTCTGCCTCGTGTTTTTCCGGCGTCTCTACTGGCCAAAACTTGTGTTCAGAACTTCAGATCCTGCTCTGCATATTGGCTACTCTGCCTATCACTTCGACGAGGGTGAACGTGAGGTCACCTGCACTGCCCAACACTTCTGTTGTGCTGCCTCCTGCTGTCCAGCAGCATTGTCCTCTTCTGCAACAGTTTGGAAACTTTGGATTTGCACCAAAGTCCGATTTGATAATAGTAAAACAAGCCGTCCGCACTGCTCAGCACTTCCGTTTTTTTTTTTTTTTGCTGCCTCCTACTGTCCAGCAGCACCGTCCTCTTCTATAGCAGTTTGGAAACTTTGGATTTGCACCAAAGTCCGATTTAATAATAGTAAAAAAAAAAAGGGTTTCGTTTGATGGTTTTGAGGAAAAGATTGGATTTTTATGATATTTGGTGGGGTTAATCTTTTGCTATTGATGGTGGTGAGTGATTCAGTCGGATTTTAGGGCTTATTGTTTTGGGATAGACTAGTTCATCTGCATCAACCCCATGCAATCCGTTTGGGTTTCCTTGTTTGGTTTTGTCTATCTTTCCCTTTCGTTTGCAAATGGCCGGTGAATGTGATGATTCCCTCCAGGCAATTAGTGTGAAGCTCACTGACAACACCTATACTTATTGGGCATATGTTATGAAAAACTTTTTGACCGGAAAGAACATGTGGGGTTGTGTCTCTGGGGATATTGTTATTCCTACAGACACCAAGGCTGCTGACTATGCCACTTCACTGGTTACTTGGACCACCCATAATTCTAAAATCATCACTTGGATCAATAATTCCGTTGAGCTCTCCATAGGGATGCAACTTGCGAAGTTCTCTACAGCGAAAGTAATTTGGATCATTTAGAGAGACTGTATACGCAGTCCAACTTCGCTTAGCGATATCAACTTGAGAATGATATTCGCTCAATTAGACAGGGGGATATAAGCATTCAACAATTTTATTCAATCATGACTGGATTTTAGGATCAACTTGCATTAACTGAGCCCGCATGTCTTAGTTCCATCGTAGTTTATTGCACTTATCGAGAAGAATGGTGACTTGTTCAATTTATTACTGCTCTTCGGGATAATTTTGAAGCACTTCGGAGCTCTATTCTTCATCGTAATCCCCTTCCCTCTGTTGATACAGTGGTCTACGAACTCTTAATTGAAGAAGTTCGTTTGAAGTCACATGGCGACAATCGTTTTCTTTCTCTGCCTAGTCAGACTGTTTTGGTCGTGCCATCCCGGTCTCCATCTAGTTCACAGAGTCTGCAGTGACAAGGTGGGAGAGTTGTTACTGTTGTAGTTACTGTAAACAAAAAGGACACTGGAAGGCCCAATGTCCTGTGTTATTGAGAAGACAGCAACAACACGTGCTGCTACCTAAGCCACATCGCACCACTATTGTTGTTTCATCTGGGGATGCGACATCACATTTGCTTACTTCTGTTTCCACACTTGCGAATGCAGCATCACCTTCGACTCCTTCCCTATCCACCCTTGCAGACCAGTTGCAGCACTTCCTCTCTTCTCACCAGCCTAATGCATTGTCTTCTCTAGGTTTGACTCATCCAGCCTCTTCAAGTATTTCGCCTTCTACCTAGGTCTTTAACTCAGGAGCTACTCATCACATGACACATGATGTTTCTCTATTCACATTTTTATCTCCCTCTTCATCACACGTTAATGTCTTAACTGCCAATGGTGCTTCCTTGCCATTGGCAAGGGTTGGTTCCATTCTGTCATCTTCTTTGCATCTTTCTGATATTTATTACATACCTCATCTTACTCTGAATTTGATTTCTATCAGTCAACTATGTAATTCTGGCTATATTGTTAACTTTTCTCCCATTTCGTGCTCTGTGTAGGATCCTTATTCAAAGAGGCTGATTGGGAACGGCCGTAGAGCAGCTCCGTGTTCCTGCTATCGCTGCCTCTTCAGTTGATTTTTCATCTTTTAGTTTGGGTCCCACTTCCTCTAGTTTTTATTTGTGGCATTCTCATCTTGGACATGTTTCTAGTTCCTGTTTAAAGTATTTAACTTCTACGGGAGCTTTAGGAATTTTACACAGTAGTGATATTTCTGATTGCAGTGGATGTAAACTTGCGAAGTTTTCTTCATTGTCTTTTAATAAAAGTTCATCTATATCTCTTGTTCCTTTTGATTTAGTTCATTCTGATGTGTGGGGTCCAGCACTTATTCCCATAAAAGGGGGGTCTCGATATTATGTATCTTTTATTGATAACTATTCTCATTTTTATTGGATTTATTTGATGAAACGTCGTTCTGAATTTTTTACTATCTTTCAAACGTTTCGTGCACTCATTCGCACCCATTTCTCTGCCACTATTAAATGCTTTCGAGGTGATCTGGGTGGCGTGTATACTTCTACTGCTTTCTCTGAATTGCTTGCCTCGGATGGGACGGTTCATCAGTTCTCTTGTACCGACACTCGAGTAGAATGGGGTTGCAGAAAGAAAACATAGGCACATAATTGAAATTGCTTGATCGATGTTTCTCTCTGCTAGTGTTCCTAGCATCTTTTGGAGAGAAGCGGTTCTCACCAAAACTCATGTGATTAACAAAATCACTTCTGCCATAACTTCTAGCAAATCTCCATTTATACGTTTATATGGTAAAATTCCAAACTATTTCTCCTGGAAAGTTTTTGGTTGTGCATGTTTTGTTCTTTGTCCCCACAATGAGCACACCAAATTATCTGCATGATCGGCGCTGTGTGTTTTTCTTGGTTATGGTGAGGGTCAAAAGGAATATCGTTGTTATGATCCTACTACACAAAAATTGTATGTCTCACGTCATGTTATTTTTATTGAACATATTTCTTTCTATTCTGTTCCTTCCCCTTCTAGCATTTTTCCTAAGTCTGCGCTTCTATATATTGACCATTTTCTCTTATATTGATGATTTGTCTGTGTCTGATCATAACCCTGCTTTGCCTACCTCTGTTTTTTCTACTTCTTCTCTACCTGTTGCAGTTTTTCCCTCTACAGATACTGATCCTCCATCTCCTACATTGTCTCTCCTTCGACCTCTGCTGATGTGGATCTTCCTACCTCTCGCTATCCTTCACGAGTCTGTAAGCCTCCTAATCGATTTGGTTATTCTTTTGATGATTTTACTTATTCATGTCATTCCTATTCATTTTCTTCATTTCTCACATCCATTTATACTCTCTCTGAACCAACCTCCTATAAGGAGGCTATGTGTGATCCTTTATGGCAACAGGTTATGGATAAGGAACTTTCTGCATTGCACAAGACTAGTACATGGGATTTGGTAGCTCTTCCTCCAACCAAATGTGTCATTGGTTGCAAATGGGTGTATAAGATTAAGACCAAGTCTGATGGTTCTGTGGAGCGATATAAGGCCCGATTAGTTGCTAAGGGTTTTAGTCAAGAATATGATATTAATTACAAGGAGACATTTGCTCCTGTTGCGAAAATGACCTCTGTTCACACTTTAGTTGTAGTTTCTTTCGTATGTCAATGGCATTTGTCGCAGATGGATGTTAAAAATGCATTTATAAATGGTGATCTCTCTGAAGAAGTTTATATGCTTCCTCCTCTAGGTGTTGTTCATCATCCTGGGGACGTTTGCAGACTTTGAAAGGCCTTATATGGTCTCAAATAGGCACAACGCTCTTGGTTTGACAAGTTCTCCATAGTGATTGGGTCTCTTGGTTTTCACTACAATGCTCATGACTCCGCTTTATTTGTTCGTTCCATCTCTGTTGATCATATCCTTCTGCTTTTGTATGTTGATGACATGATCTTGACCGATGATGATCTTGATGATATTGTCATGTTAAAGTTCCAGTTTCACAACCAGTTTGACATGAAGGACTTGAGGCCCTTGCGATACTTTCTTGGTATAGAAGTTACCTCTTCACCCAAAGGTTATCTTCTTTCTCAATCTAAGTATGCTACAGATGTTCTTCGCAGAGCTCATATTACTGACACCAGACCCGTGGCCACCCCTTTGGAGCTCAACGTTCATGGTGTGCCTTTGTCAAATCCTACACTATATCGCACTACAGCGGGAAGTTTAGTCTATCTCACCATTACCAGACCTGACATTGCCTATGCCGTTCATATTGTAAGCTAGTTTATCTCTTCACCAACCACTGTTCATTGGGCAACAGTGGTTCGTATTTTTGAGGTATCGTCGAGGCACTTTACATCAGAATTTGTTATTTTATTCGTCATCTACCTTAGAGTTTTGTGCCTTCTCTGATGTTGGCTGGGCAAGTGATCCTTTTGATCGCAAATCTACTAATGGCTTCTGTGTTTTCTTGGGTGACTCTCTCATTTCATGGAGAAGCAAAAAACAGGATGTTGTTGCTCGTTCATCTGCTGAAGCTAAGTATAGGGATATGGCTACTACCACAGCTGAGATCGTGTGGCTTCGTTGGTTACTTGCAGACATGAGTGTCTCTCTCTGCCCCCACGCCGATGTATTGTGATAATAAGAATGCTATTCAAATAGCTCATAACTCAATTTTTCATGAACGCACCAAACATATTGACTTGAACTGTCACTTTGTGCGTCATCATCTTTAGCTTGGCACGGTTTCTCTTCCATTTATCCCTTCTGCCTTACAACTACCTTACTTCTTCACGAAGTCTCATCCCATTTCGCGCTTCGCATTTCTTCTTAGAAAACTCTCGATGATAAACACTGTCCAATCGTGAGTTTAAAGGCGGGTGTTAGGTTGTATTATTTTATTTGTATAGGGATAACTTAGTCTTTTCCTTATGTTTCACTTAGGGCTTTGTTTGTATATATCATTGCCTTAATACATTGCTAAACTAGGTTTTCTTGGACTCTAATAAAACTAACTTACTAAATGTCTCGTGTTTCTCCTTTCCACTACAAATGACCTTTGCCCCTGATTTAACCAAAAAAAAAAAACTTTTTATATTAGATTGATTGTCACAAACTTCCCTTGTAATGGCATTAATTTAACCGATGACGAATGTGTCTATGCTTTTTAGAGCACTCGATTAATCTTCAGGATATGAGTAAACTTCTTTACCCAATTCTAGAAGAAGTAACTCTTTGAAGTAGATTTGCGAATTAAACTCAGAACTTCCACTTCTGAAGACAAGTTTTTAGCCATTACTCTGACATCTTTAGATTCATGTAAACTACCTTATATAAACTGCATTATACTAGTTAAACTCCAAATTAACAACAATTACTGATTCTAGCTCTCTAATGAGTGACATAGTATTAATTAGATGATTATCTAAATTAAACAAAGATGATAATTTAAGGTAAAACTGATGGGCTCAAAGCCAAACCCACGTTATTCTTTCAAAGTGCCAGTCTTGAAGCTTGTATTGATACCAACAAGACTATCAGTGGCAAAATTCCACGTGTCCTATTCATTAACAACTCTAGACACCTCTAACTATACTTTTTAAAGTTATTTTGTATATATACATTATCATCATTATCCATCAACAATTCTATCTATAAAAAAGTGAAATAACTTCTTAATCCTTCCTTCTGCTCTCTTTTTGGTTGAAGGGCTAACATGGATTATAGTTGATGGGCATCAAGACTTTAAAATATTTTTCAATCCTTTTAGGAATCTATAAAAGTAGAAAGCTGGCGTTATTTAAAATTCAACCAGCAAAAATACACAGATATTTTTTTTTGATATACACAAGATACTCTCACATAATTTTTGTATAATTATCAAGATATTTGTTCCTTGAAAATCTACCATTTCATATAATTATTTCTATAAGCATTACAAAATCTTATCTACGATGTCCCTTTCAGCCCAAAAACTTTATGTGAATTAAATAGAAATTTTCTTTTTCTTTTTAATCCCAAAAAGACAAATTGAGCTGATACCAAAAAGGACCACGTGTCTCCAATGTCATCTTTACGTTTACTTTACCAAGTCATATTTAAACATCTTCAAAGTGGGGGATTGGAAACAGTGAATATAGAAATTGTTGTCAATGTATAAAGAAATTGTAGGTCTACGTACGTTTGTGGCATGTTTTAGAAGCCCCAATGGTTAAAAACTTTATATATAAACAATTAAATAAGTTTTACAATAGTGTCAATTACGATAAAATTGAGTTAGCTTTACACGTGAATTTCATTTTTCTTTCATAATAAAAATCCTTCACTTCTATACTATTTATTAGAGCTGCAACTCGAGTCGGGTTTTGGCCCGACCCAAGAAATCATGCGGGTCGGGTCAAGAATTTTGGATCAGCAGGTCGGGTCAGGTTGAAAAGATAAAAATCCGCATGAAATTCGGGTTGGGTCAGATTGAGAATTTTATATGTTAACCCGACTTGACTCGACTGGCTAAAATTAGTTTAAAATGGGTTCAAAATGCAGATCGGGTCAGAATTCGGGTTGATTCGGATTACAATTCGGGTCGGGTCGGGTTGTGAGATTCAGGTTGAGAATTCGAGCTTGGTTAGATCAGGTTCCATTTATATTAAATCAAGTCAAATTGGGTTTTAAGCAACCCGACCCGTCCAACACGAGTTGCAGCCCTTCTATTTATATAGTTTTCTCTGCCCTAGATCAACTTATCATGAAGGCTATTTTTTAGTCATTTGATGCCCGTGACTTATGAGAGCTAAGTGCATTCGATGTTATTAGAATCTATTTAGATATATCTAGATGATATATTTAGATTATTTCTTATTTAGTGCTTACTAATATTATATTTGTCAAGTTTAAGGTTTTCCTCTTTTATTTGATTGTATCTTCCATATTTATATTCAATATCTCTATAATTAAGATTGTATGATCTCTCCTTGATTAAGGAAGACATATTACTTTACATGGTATTAGAGCCTTAAATCGATCCTAAGACTCTTCTTCTCTCCCTCTGTCAGAAGAGACCTATCACCGACAGAGAGAAGAACCATCATATTACACCCGTTCTCAATTTTTTTTTCCGGCGTTCCCATTCCTTTGCGACATGTGCTTCCGTTTGATTCATGCCTTCTCATCCAAGTGACAACAAAAGAGATGGCGAACACAACATGACAATGTCTCTCCATTTTGGCCAGATCTTTTATCAATACTCTCGTGTACGGGAAAAGGTGGGGTCTTGAGTTACTTCCTTGTAAAAAAATCATGAAGGCTATTTGCCATTGAATTAAAATATACACAAATTTATAGTGATTTTAAAGACTCCATAGTGTATCTCAATTAAATAGTGATAAATTTGGAAATAGTTGATTTTACCACTCATCATCTATAGTAAAAAAGAAAAAAGTTGAGGTCTAATGAATATTTTTTAAAACAAGTTAATTATATATATAATATGGCGTCGCTATAGTTTTTGTAATATACCTAAACTCATTTGTCATTCATTGATACTTAAAAAATTATAAAACCCCACAATTAAACTCTTATATTATAGTCATATGCTGATTTAGTTTCCAAGAAGCTTCTTAATGTTAGTACTAATTATCAATATTATATCAGGTTATGTTGTTAAACCAGGATACAACCCTGAAACATCAAACTGATCTTCTTGAATTCTATGTTAATCAAATGCAACAAAGAAGGGGTAATTAATTACTTATTTAGATTAATCGATCTTGTCCTTTGGAACATCAATAATATCTTCTTTTTCTACCCATTAAATAGAATATTAATTTAAAAGTTAAAGAATAGAGAGTATCTCTACCTTTCTTTATGGATGTGAAAAGCTTTTTAGTTGTACAGAAAAAGGGCTCTTCAATAGTCAGCAAAGAAGAAAGGCAATGGAAAAACGTGCGGGAAAGGAATTCTATAGTAAAAAAAGTGAGAGAATCAACTTTTACTTTCTCAACATCCGATTATTCATCTCAAATCTCTATTATTTGAAGTTTTATCTAAATTGTTCTTACTCAAGAAGAGGTGGGAGTCTTTTTATTTTTTACCCTAAAAAAAATATTTTTTGATATTAAATTGTGTAATATTTAATGATGTGATTGTTAATATAAAATTTTGAAAGAAATTAATTTTATTAAACATATCTATCTATTTAATTTATATTAAGTAAACTATATAGTTGAATAAGAGCCATTATCATTTGATACTTAAAACAAATGAACACAAATGTATGAATTATTTTTTATATAAGAAGATTAGTATATTCAATAAATGATATATCTCATTAGAATCAAAATTGAGCTTCAAGAACTCATCAACTTAATCATGCCATGCTAATATGCCACATTGAAGTAAAGACTTTTAACATAATTGGAGGATGTTGGTTTAAGTCAGAAATAATTTGTCAATCTAAATAAAAAAACTTTAAATTCATGGAATAAATATAGATAATGATAATAATGACAATTAGTATATATGACATACAGGTCGTACTTAGAAAAAAATAAAAGGAATATTCATCTTTTGACCAGATGAATTTAGAAAACTATTAAATTGGATAGAAAGATTTCATAAATATTATTGGCTTTCTTTCACCTCTTAAGTGTATATTATTATTTTCATTTAATTTTTTTTAGTTATTTTGTTTCATATCTAGTGTGGAATATTTTATCATTTTGTCCAGTCTAATTTTTTGTTTAAATAAAGATAAGTATTTTAAAAAAGATATAAGAGTATATATCAAGAGTCAAAAAATGGGCCCAACCGGTATATCACTGATATCGTGCAAAAACAAAATATTTCAGTCTATTTTAACCAAAATAAAACGAGATTGCTAACTATGATTTACAAAGAGAACGATGTGTGTTTTGAATATCACAATTTTTTATTTGACGGAAATTATTCAACCACTTGAGATGAAAACATCAATTGAATCTACAACACTGGCCTGTTTTTGGAATGTTTGACTTGAGAATTCATTGTCCATCAACTATGTGTGTAAAAGATGACTCTATTTGCTTACCAATTTCGCAAGTACTAACCCATTATTTGTTTAGATAGAACAGGGGTTTTAGTATCGACTGATACGTATTGTATCAGTCGATATATTGCCAATATGTATTGTTGATATCATCCGATATCAATGGTGAGAGAAATTTCGTGGTCAATATCGAATATTCAACCCCTGAAACAGATGATTGTGTGCTTGCATAGAGCCTCAGCCACCCAGATCCTTCATCATGTTCTCCACAATGGAGGTGTAGTTTTCTAATTATATATAGGAAGATACACCACATAAGTTTCAAATTAGATAAGATTCAAGTTTGAATTTCTATCGGAGTTAAGTTAGCAAGATACACAATTGAAATACTAACGAAACACACTAGTGAAACATTGTCAATTGATGATCCAAAATATATAATTTTGGTCTTTAAATTTTGATGAGTATAGATTATTGATTTTTAAAAGTTTAAAATCAAATGATACAATCACTAAATACAGGCGAAATTTCATAAAAGAACTATTCATATGGTCCTCTTTACATCAAATCCCACAACAACGTGGGCCCTAAGATTCAATTTTAGAGAATGTCTCACTATCTACCGAGACATGACATGTCTCCAGTAGAGTTTTTCTTTATATAAATGTTTACGTGCATTAGATCGGAAAGTATTACTCTACACACTTAGACGTAGGATCCATCAAATGGGATGATAAGAGCAGGGTCGGCCCTGGGTATAGGCGGCGCAAGCTGCCTCCTCTGGTCCCTACACACTTAAACTCCTTAATATACCAATCATAAAGGGTCCTTTAAATGTCACTCCGCCTAAGGCCCCTGAGATTTTAGGGGATCTCAGGGCCAGCCCTGAATAAGAGGTGGGTAAGAATTGAGTTTCCTTCAATTCATTGTCTACTAAAAGTCACATTCATCAAATTGATCAAGCTATGTTTTTAAATGTATAAAGTTAAGAGATTAAAAAAATAATTTAAATTGAAAAAATCTTAAAGGTTTTAAAAATATGGTTTTATCAATAAGGTATTTTTGAAAGACAATATACTGAAAGAGACATATCACCATCCTATTTAGTGGATCCCACACCTAGATGCATTCGATAATATCGGGCAACTCAGTATACATGTCAACATCTCATGTTTATTTAAATCAAACCTTCGACACAATTTAAGTTGAATAATTCAATTCACACTCGATCACAATCCAAAATACTCCCAACTCAACATATTTCAAATTTGTCAAATTAAATTATTTCATTTCCACCCTTACCTCTAAGACTAACATTGTACTATTTCATTTCCACCCTTACCTCTAAGACTAACATTGTACCGTTGAATTCCTCAAATATAAATAAATGTTGGCATTGTTTGTCTCAACGTTATAACGAGGCACCGACATCTAATCCATCTGCATGGTAGTCCATATAATACGAAAACGACATAACTGAGTCACGAACTCTCATAACTCAATTTATTTCTTTCATATATTAACCTTACCTTATTAATTATAAATTTTTAAAATAATAATTATCAAAGATAATCTTTATTCGAACATTTTTATTTATATGTTTTATGCAAATAAGATTAGTTACGTGTTGAGAAACTTCATTTTAACTATAAATTTTATTTAGTTTAAATTAGGTGGCTCTATATATGATTGTGATAAGTTTTTTTAAATTTTTTATATCAATACCTATTTATATAATTTTATAAGATTAGTAAAATCTAATTTATATAAAATACTAATAATTTTAATTTGAGTCATTGTAAACTCGTGAATCAGTTTCAACCAAATAGTCGTTGTACATGTGCTCCGAGAAGCGAGCCTTCGGCTCCAAATGTGCCGCGCGCCCTCGTGCCGCGTAGTCTCTCACCTGTTTGTGTATTATTTTATTAACGTTAAACCTTATTTTAAGTCATTGAAGGTTACAGTAAATTTTATAAGTGAGATATATTTTTTTATTGAAGAAATATTTAGATCTCAATTTGATCGGGCAACAAGTCAAGTTTGGTTTTCTTCATATCGAATCAATTTTGAATTTAGATTTATTTTAAATCTTATAAATTGAGTTAAGTTGATTTAGGTATATTTTTTATTTAGCCTGAGTTAAGTTTATTGATTTACTTAATTAAGGAAACTTTTTTAGTGAGAAATACATTAAAATTACTCTTAAATCGGTGTAGACCTTATAAAATTTGATATGTTTCATTCCGACATTACAACAAAAAAGTCAGTTGAGGTTATCCATTTAAAATCAAGTTTTAGTCGAGTTTACACATTTTTTAAAATATTCAAGTGGGGTCAGATCATCTATTAAATAGTTCGAGTCAAGTTAAGGCTTTTATTAGAATGGGTTGATTTAGATAAGATCAAATTTTGTTAAGTCTAATTTTAGCATTTCGTTATCATGGATCAAATCAGCTATTTAAAAGGCTCAATTCCTAAAACTTAAAAAACACATTAGAGTCTTTAAATCCATCATATATTATAGTGTATCTTAATCGAATAGTGAATAATTTTATAAAATGATTGATATTAAGTTCGACAACTTTCATAGAAAGATATTAAAAAATAAGGCTTTCTTCAATTAAAATAAGACATTATATGAACAAACTCAATTTTACTATAATTTATCTTATGATTAACCTCATTTAATCATTTCACATCTAAAATTATACATGATTTAATTGAAAAAAAAAAGTTATCTTTCATATTTGCAATTATCACCATTCAAAGAGACACAATTTTTTTTTTCTTTTATGAATTTTGAACTTTATTATTATTATTGAAAGTCCTAGAGTAATATATAATTAATTATAATTTATTAACTATTTCTTCCATGGACTATAAGATAGCAATACTTCATCTCAAAAATTTAGCTGAGTAAAAAATTCAATTTTTTACAATTTAGAATATCAAATAGGAATTATTTCTCTAAATAATTAGTAAAAAACACCTATTTTGTACGTGTGATGGTTGAATGAGCATTTATTCTGATTGAACCTTAATTAAAAATAATGTTGTAAAAATTAAGACTAAGTTAGAAAAAAATCTTAATCAATTTTAATGAAACTATAATTTATAAAACAAGTAGAAAATCTTAGATGATAAGTGTAATGTTATAATTTGAAACGGCACAAATTTATGGCTTATTGCATTTATTTTGCTTTTAATCCGTAGCAATTAAATAAATATTAACTTCATCTATGAAAAACTATTAACAATGAGATTATAATTTTAAATATAAAAATATGAGTAATAAAAATGAATAAGGCATAAACTTACTCATCATATAATCAAAAGGAGATTAGCTTGTTTTATTTTTTTAGTTTTTTTCTTCAATTGAAAATCTAATAGTACCTATTGAAAGAAAACTTAATGAACTACATTTCTTTACACTTTCAACTCAAAAATTAATTTCTAGCCCCTTGATGTTATAAAGTTCAAATTACTAGGCATTTTTTAGTTTTTTAAAAGACGTCTATTAACTTTGTCCATTAAGATCAAATGGCTAAAAACTGATTTTTGAAATAAAATATTAAATGATTGTAGATCATGAAATATGTTTTACATCTCTATGGGTAGATTTTTAAGTGAAGAAAGAAATATTTAAAAAAACACCCTGTGTAGAATGTTTTTTAGTAGTTTTTAAATGAGGTGAAACACGAAAATTTCTTAGGAGGCTTAATTTTGGAGTTCTAATGGGATCCAGTGCATTAATGCTGATATAATCACACCCACACCCTATGTGTATATGTAATTACTTTTAACTATTTAAGGGAGTTAGAATCCTCTCTTTTGTCTTCTTTCTTTTCCACGTTATCATATTCTACAAAAAATTTAACAAAAATAAAATTTTAAAGTACTTTTATTCTTTCTTTATAATTTGAATAAAATCTTAAATTATTTTTACATGCCTAATAATTGAAAAACCTATCAGTACTTGCTAAATTACCAGCCCTGAATTGGAACAGTAGGCATGTAATCTTTGATGAATTATGCCTTCATAGCACTGGATGAACTGTCAGCAGTGTGACCACTCACTTCTTCTAAGGTGAATGACCTCTAATTATGGGCGTTTGGGAGATTTATTTAAATAAGTTTAAATTATTAAAATGATTTTTTATTTTTTATATATTTAAAATGTCTTTTATAGACATTTATTTGATGCACCATCATTATTAAATTGAACATCACAAGTAATTTTTTTATTAAAACAATTTATTTTATTTAAAAAAAAGACATACTATGGTAAATTTATAAATTGGCATGGTAATTTTTCCCTTGTCCTTGCTTTTACCAGTTTGTGGGATGACGGCTTCGTTCAATTTTCATGGCTAATCGCCATTATTATTTTAATACTTCTCATATAATTATTAGTTAATCATCATGAAAAAGGATGAAATTCATCTCCACAGCTGATGTTAAAAAGTAGAAAATGGGCCCCACATGTAGGTTAAATATCTGAAAATGCCAATTGTATGTGGGCCCACGATTCCTTCGATCATAACTTCTCAGTTGCTTTGTTTGAATAAAATGGCCGCCTTAAATTATTGACTGCCATTGCCTAACTTTCATTGCTCATAAATAAGCAGTGACTAGGACACGCATTATGTTGTACGGTAAAATTAGGGAAAGTAAAGACAAAAATCTTACATATATAATAATTGATAATGACAGCGGTATTTTTTATAATAAAAATATTGATGAAGTTTTTTATTAAAATAATAACAAATAAATTAAAATAAATTTAATATAAAATAATTATAAACAACCTATGTTCGTGTTCTTGTAAATTCTCATACCTGCAATGAGATACATCTTATAAGAATTTTACTCTAATGCCCTTTGGTTGAGTAGTTTGGTAAGTGACTTGATGACTTTAGTACGATGCTCAAGTTCATATTTTATTGTCACCATGAACTTCAAATATCCAGTATATACAATTTTGATACACTACAAATGTTCAGAAAATGGAAATGTCCAATACGTATGTATAGACAAGTGCCTCATGTAATCAGAATCTGAAAGTTGGCCAATCGAAATCAAGCTCCTTTTCAGATTTGGAAAGTCTAACATCCTTCAACTCTAGCATCATCTCATTCAATTAATTTATTTAAACGTCCTCTTTTCCAATAATATTGTAGAGTTCATCATCTTCCAAATAGATTTTTCGAATATTTCTCCACTATCATTTTTACTTAATTTTTCTTTTACCTTTTTACCAAATAATGGTGGTAATTCGACAATGTATTTTTCTCTTCAATAGACAACTTGTGAGTCGTGTATTTTATAGATAGAATTCATGAAATAGTCATTATATTATGAAAATTGAGACATTGATCTATATTTTATGTAAATAATCTTTTATGTTTTGTTCAAATTTAGGATATCTTCCTGTAAAATGTCTTGCTATATTTGTTATTAAACATTCAACACTATCATTAATTAATCTTCTAGAGGGGTCTAAAATTACATTTCCTAATTCATCTTTTTGTTTTGCATTTAATACTAAGTCTGTTTGTTCAATTTTTAAATAATTGATCCACCAGTCATATAATTGACCAGTAAAACTAGCAATTATTAACTCACAAATGTTACTTTCTTGATTAAGATTTGATCTAAGAATATTAGCATACATTTGTATTTTTTGAATTACTTGAATTTTTTTATTTATAAATAATCCATCAAGGTTCCATTCATAAATACCACTTCCATCAAAAGAATTTGGAGTTATTGTTTAGGGTTTTTCTATTCTTAAATAAGGTGGTCTATTAACATTTTTGTCTATCCGTTTATATTTTAGTTTGTTTATTTCTAATTTTTCATCATCAGGATCTAATGTTATCATTTGTACACTAGGTTTTTCATTTAAAATTTTTAATTTTTTTCTTAATTGAGAAACTAATTCATCAGAGGAATCAGGGTCTAAATTTATAGCGTCCTTTTTAAGGATAACATTAGGATCATTTTTTACTGATTTGCTAAAACTTGGTTCTCTTATTATAGGTTCTTTATCTTTCTTTTGTTCATTAATAATTGGTTCATTTCTTTGAATTTTTTCTTCTAACCTATTTGTTTGTTCAATAATTGTTTGTAAATACATATTTGTAAAATTATTTTGTTGTATAACGTGCAAAGAATTCAGCTGGTTCAGCGGTATTATTTATATAGAAAGCAGTACAGCTCCAGGGAGAGTTGCTTTTTCGTATCAGATTTTTATTTTTTAGATCTGTTATCTCTTTTCTACACATTTTTTGTTGTTCTGGTGACATTTGTGTAGTTCTTGCTTTTATTGGAATTTTCTCTTCTTTAAAGACTTTTATATAGGAGAGAGAAACAATATGTTCCTTCTGCCCCCATAATGCGTTCGGGAGATCTGAACATCATTCGAAAGCAAGTGTTTTTTTATAGAGTTTTTTCTTGGCTAAAAAAGAACTTTCTTTAATTTGTCCAGAAATTTTTAAATTTTTAATAGCAGATTGAACATCAATTTAAAATTTTTCTTTTTGAACTATAATTCTATTTAATTGATCTATTTCTTGTGATACAAATTTAAATATGACTTTTGTATTGTTAATTGTAGTAAGAATTCCATCTTTTGTTGTTATGTAAGGTGCAATTTGCATTAAAAATTAATTTCCTATAATTAAATATTCAGACATTCCATCCATTTGAAATAATAAAATGTTAGGAATACATTTTTCTTTTTTACAAATTGTTACATCTGGAGTTTTATAAGCTAATTTTATTTCTTTTCCATTAACAGAATTTATAGAATATTTAGTCTCTTCAAAATATTTTAAAGGAAAAATTCCTTGATTAATACAATTTATGTTTGCTCCATTATCTAATAGAGCAACTAATTTTTTATTATAACCATCTGTTAGTCTTAAATTTACTTTTACATGCCATTTATGTTATAATTGTTAATTCATTTAATAAGATATTCCCTATATTTTCAAGAGGAGGATTAGAAGATTCAGCTTTATCTGTTACTTTTATGTTGGCATTTAATTCAAGAATTTCTAATCTCATTTTATGTTGATTAATATCTTTCTTTAATTCTTTTATCTCATTATTTAATTGATGTACTAATTGTTGTAAATCTTTTATATTAACAGGTTTAGGTTTATTGAAGTTTGATAAATTTATATATATATTATTTAAGTTTATCATTTTGATTGGGCTTTAACTTGTTTGAATTGGTCTTTCTGATTTATTGTTTAATTCTAAAATTCTAGATATCATTTCCTTTTGTTTTTCTATATTTTCTATTTGCATTATTCTATCTAAAGTAATTTAATCTTTTTCACTTAAAACATTTATTGAATGAGAATCAGAATCATCTTCGTACAATCTTATCATACATTATTACATTTACAATTTGAGTTATCTTCACATTCTTTTGTTTTTCCTACATCAAATTGATCCATTATTTTATTAATTACATTATTATTTTCACTTTCACATTCACTTGATTGTTCTAAGATTTCTGACTCATTGTCACTTTCACTAGTTGATAAATTTAGTTCATTTAATCTTTCTATAATTGCTTTTATTTCATTTTTATAATTTTTATAGCATTTATTAGCAAAATGTCCTTTTTTACCACATTTAAAACAAACGTCATTTGTACTTGATTTTTTCTGAGTAGATTCAAGTTTATCAAATTTCTTGAAAGGTTTTTTATTAAAATTTTTGGTTATCTTTGTTTATTCTTTTTTGAAACATGTTCATTTTCATATCTTGGTTTTTTATATCTTAACTTAGATGTTGTTTGTTTTACTTTTTTAAAGGGATCAAATTTATCACAGAAATCACCCATTTCTTTCTTATTAAAATATTACTCAGTTTTAATTTTCTTTTCTAATTTCATGTTATTACATATTTCTAATTCTACTTCATTTATTGTTTGGTGTAATTCAACAAAAGTGGATTGTTGGTAATTTATTTCTCCACCATCATTTTTACTTACTCTTTCTTTTTTGACCTTTTTACCAAATAATGGTGGTAATCCGGCAATGTATATTTATCTCCAATAGACAGCTTGTGAGTCATTTATTTTATAGACAGAATTCATGAAATAGTCATTATATTCTGAAAATTGAGACATTTATCTACATCTTAAGTGATGTAAATAATCTTTTATGTTTTGTTCAAATTTAAGATATCTTCCTTTAAAATGTCTTGCTATATTTGTTATTAAACATTCAACACTATCATTAATTAATCTTCGAGAGGGGTCTAAAATTACATTTCCTTATTCATCTTTTTGTTTTGCATTTAATATTAAGTCTGTTTGTTCAGTTGTTAAATAATTGATCCACCAGTCATATAATTGACCAGTAAAATCAGCAATTATTAAATCACAAATGTTACTTTCTTAATTAAGATTTGATCTAAGAATATTAGCATACATTTGCATTTTTTGAATTACTTGAATTTTTTTATTTATAGATAATCCATCAAGGTTCCATTCGTAAATACCACTTCCATCAAAAGAATTTGGAGTTATTGTTTGGGATTATTCTATTCTTAAATAAGGTGGTCTATTAACAATTTTATCTATCCGTTTATATTTTAGTTTATTTATTTCTAATTTTTCATCATCAGGATCTAATGTTATCATTTGTACACTAGGTTTTTCATTTAAATTTTTTTAATTTTTTTCTTAATTGAGAAACTAATTCATCAAAGGAATCAGTCTAATTTTATAGCTTCATTTTTAAGGATAACATTAGGGTCAATTTTTACTGATTTGCTAAAACTTGGTTCTATTATTATAGGTTCTTTATCTTTCTTTTGTTCTTTAATAATTGGTTCATTTCCTTGAATTTTTTCTTCTATCCTATTTGTTTGTTTAGCAATTGTTTGTAAATACATATTTGTAAAATTATTTTGTTGTATAACATGTGCAAAGAATTCAGTTTTAGCTGAGGTTTTTTCATTAATAGCTGAAGTGTCTTTATAAGTAGAAGCTTTGGTTGTTAACGATAATTGAATATTTTCTTGAGGATGATGTATACTTTTAATTTTTTTTCACCTTTAGATGTTGTCCAGATATTTTCTTTGGATTTTAACATTTGAATATATTTTTGTTCTTCTTGATTTCTATTTAATTTATAATCATACCATTCAAAGAAACTCATTCTTTTTCTAAGAACTTTTAAATCTTTTATAAAAACTTCTTGTAATTGTTTAACTTGTGTTCCATTGAAATTTTTGAATAATTCATCTATTCTATCATCAAACATAATTTCAGCTTTTAAGACGGCTTCGTCTAATTTAAAATCTTCTTCGTTTAACAATTTGTCTAGATCAGTATTTTCTATAACTAGCATATCAACGTCTGAAAGGCTTAGTTGAACAAATGATAAAATCATTAAAAGCCTAAAGAGAAAGCTTAATAGTGAATTGGAACCCAACTTGAAAATATATATTTGGTTTCAATGTCACCTCAACTATAGTTCTCACTGACCCCTCGGTGGAGAAAGGATCGATCCATCGTGGTCATGGACTTGTCGGCCAGATTGACAATGGTTCTGGATCATAGAACCGTCATTCTGGTTGCGTCTCTAATCGAGTGTCTCGTATGTACCGACCCCTCGGTGAAAGGCTGAAAAGACCCATCGCGGCCAACAACTCTTCGATAAAGATTTATGAGTACTAGAACATAGAACTCAAGTGGGCTCTCGAGAAATAGACATATCGGTAGTTCAAGACCGATTGAGAGTACCCAGACTGCCCCTCGATAAAGGGCAACAGGTCGGTCCGGGTAAGACTGGTTTCTGGACATGAAACTCTGTCAGTATGGTGTTGCCCCAGACCGAGCCTCTCGTATGGACCGATCTATCGTTGCCATGACTGTCGATCCATCGGCGACACTGACATGTCGACCGAAAAAGAATTATGCCTTTGGGAGTGCATTAATGCGCAATGGTCGGGTTGTTGAATGGTAGCATTTTTAGTCACCGACGCCTCGATGCGCCCTACCTGTCAGTACATGACCAATGCTGAAACTAGTTCCCGTGTCTATAAAAACCAATCTTTATGCAATTAGTTGGCATCCTTTAGTAAAACGGTTGGACCCTCGTTATTATCAGTGAGCTTAAACAAAGGCCAACAAAAGGATCACTCTGTCTCTCGTGCCTACACTTGGGGAATCTAATACAATCAATCATATGGATTGAGTTTGTGAGAGAGAGAGGAAATGATAATAAACTAGGAAGGCTTTGGTATAACGAGTTTCCTTTTCAGCCCTAGGAATTGTGATTGCTATACGACGGCTATAAGGAGGAGCGTCAGCACACATTAGTTGGATCTTCAAGAAGCACATATTAATGAGAAATAGCTTCAAAGACAAGTGCTTCTTGGTTTTAATTTTTATTTAAAACCTTTTACCAGAAAGTGGATTAAGGAGGATTGACTCTAGAAGAACTATAAAAAAATCTAGAGCGTCGTTTCTGGCACAGTGGTTGGTGGAATTCCCAGCCAATTGAATGAGGTGGAATTCCTACTCTAATTGTGAGGGTGTAAGTCCCCACTTAGTGGATTTGGGGATAGCTCGAGGTTGAGCGAATCCTAACAGTGGATGTAGGTTGGCTAACACTATAAATTTGGTCTTATGGCGTTTTATCTTTGTGTGTTTGTGTTTAGTATTTAAGCACTCTTCTCAACACACATCACTTTGCGTTTGATTGTCTTTATTTATACATTGTACACAATCATAGATAATCAAGCAATATGCAAAAGGTTCAAAACTTAGTGTGATCAATTAAAGAAATTATAAACAATATATCACACTAAACAAATCTCTTAATTAATGTTGTTATTCCGCTGCACTTAAATATTAAACAATCAAGAAGTTTGTAAACACTATGGAAACTGGGATTGACCTATTCACCCCCCCTTCTCTCTCTCTCTCTCGCTAAGGTCAATCGTGTTCTAGCAGCATGAGAAATGGAATTTTTATACTAGTTGTAGTTAGGATTTTAAATTGCTTTATTTTTAATTAAAAAAAAAAGTTAGAAAAAGTAGTGCAAAGACTAGTTCATTTTCTTTCACAATTCTTTGTTTCTTTTCTCTCTTTCTTGCTGGCCCAGCAATCAAGCACCAATCAGATCTAATCAAGAGATCTGAACTGAAGCAGCAAGTAAGAAAAAAAATTGTTGAACAAAGAGTGGAGTAGCATTGCTACAGTCAAAATCAAAACAGCCAAGCATTGCAAGCATGAGCACCAAGAGCAAACAGCATGACTCTAACTAGGCTTCAGTAAAAGAAGAACAAAAGAAAACAAGCAATAACAATTTTTAAATCACAAAACGTTGGGTAGGATTGATATGCTGTATGAAACATACAACATATGAAATATTGGGATGAGTTGTAATCTGCCCATGCAACCACATGCAATGTGTTTAGTGCATCAGGTTGATGTGTTGTGTTAAAGTAGTTAGTTAAAAAAAAAAAAAAAGGGACTAGTGATTTGTTAAATTACTTTATTTGAAAAAAAAGTTTCTATCTTTACTGTAATTTCGTTTGAATTCTATTCAAGCCATTTTACATCACTAAATGTTGGTTTAATGTTTACATTCTGTTAAAAAAAAAAACAAATATACACCAATTTAGTCAACTGAATATTGATTTTTCTTCCACTTCTTTGTAGGGATAGTGAACTTCGAACTGCAGTGAGGATTAGAGAAAGACAAGCAAGTGAAGCAGTTAAAGCCAACCGAAAAATAGATCATTTATTTATTTTTCTTTCTTTTTACTCATTGTATATTTGTAAATTGTAAATGTATATACACTAGCATCACTAGTGACTAGAAATTAGTGTGTGCACAACAAAGCACACAACAAATATTCGAACGCTACATCTTCGCAATTAAGGTAAGTGCCTAAACCTATTTTCTTTACTTTAGTTTTTCATGCAATCATATAGATTTTATTATGGTGTTTGCATCTTATTTATTTAAAAAAAGCAAACAAAATTATTGAATATTTAGTTTATTCATGTATTTAGGTTGCTAGTTCATGCTTTAGAATAGATTGTTTGATTATTATTTGTATATTTGATTTTAATCTTGTACTGGTAATTTAGACTTTCATTCACACACAAAAAAAAAAAAAATTTAAAAGCCAAAAAGATTTGTAAAATTGGTTCATGCATTAACGAATAAAATCAATCAAGAACCATATTTTTAGGGTTGTTCATGCTCAATAGGAACATCTTTAAATCAGTTTTTTTGTTGTTCACTGGTGAAAAGTTTTACTTCAAGCACGGTTTCTAGGCTAGTTCTGTCACTAAGAAGTG
The DNA here is from genome assembly GCA_013350335.1 of Chimonanthus salicifolius. Classification (NCBI taxonomy): domain Eukaryota; kingdom Viridiplantae; phylum Streptophyta; class Magnoliopsida; order Laurales; family Calycanthaceae; genus Chimonanthus; species Chimonanthus salicifolius. The sequence goes on along the minus strand of CM023535.1, from coordinate 54,293,745 downwards.
AGGTCGAGTACGTCTACAGATAAGTTGGGATTAGATGTCATTTGTGCTCCCCCACTTACTTGAGAACTAACCTAGTTGTGCTCATCTTTCTTTCTTCTGTATTTCATCCTCTCCCAACATTCGTTTCTCTGCAAGTAAGTTTTAATTATTTATTTGAATTTATGATTTTAGTTGTTTAAGAGAGGGGAGATCCAAATCTCTATTTCTCTGCATCTCTCCTTGAAATCACTCCCAGTCAAAACTGGGAGTGCTTTGTGACTCAACACCTAGAAGGCTCTACAGTTGGGAGTGCTACAAGTACCATACAGCTGGAAATTGGGATTTCAACCAAGAAAACTTTAAAATAAAAAATTCTTGTGTAATTCCTTTATTATTGAGTAGTTGTTTCGAATGCATTCTTTAATATTTTAATCTTTTGGTTTGATACAATTTAAGGTACTACACACTGTTTTCTAAGTTTTGAATACCCATAAAACTTACAATAGTTAGCCATCTTGATTTTTTTGTCAAATACTAACTTACCATGTTACGTTCCACTTTTTGGAGGAACTGTAATGCTATCTGCCTTATAACCTCAACTGTTTTATTAGTACTATGATTTCTTCAACCTTGTTTTTCCTGCAAGTATATTAACGTATTATTTTAATGTTTTCATTTTACTATTGTTTTAATAAAAAAATGCATTATATTAAGGAGCTTATTTCTTTAGTTTGATTACTTAATTTACTTTTGATTTAAAGAGGTGTATCTTATAATATAGTTAAAATTTTGAATGATTTTAAGAAAATGTATGGTTAAGTTAAGTTTAAAATACTTTATTAAATTTGATCTATGAAAGTATTATGTATTTAGTTATTTAAAATGTGAAGATTGGTTTGTTTTCAAATTTGTAAAATTTGGAATACAATTTATTTCAGTAATTTATCTTGAAGGCCATTAAATTAAAAATGATACTAACCCTTGGTTGTATTCACTTCGAGGCCAATACTCTCTATCTGTTGCGCAGCGGAAACGCAACCTTGTTTCTATCAGTAGCTGAGCGATTAACTTTGCCGTTTAGTAAAAACGAAGGATTCGGACACTGACTGATCTCTAGGCCTAACTCACTATACGAGTAGTGACCTAAGCATCCTATATCTCTAGGCCTAACTCAATATATGAGTAGTGGCCTGAGCATCTTATATCTCTAGGCCTAACTGAATGTGTCTCTATGGTCATTTCCAGAAGCCAATAAGTGTCGTGGCTTGAGCACTTATTGTAACGCCCCGCCTTTTTTCACTTGCCGAAAACCAGAGTCTATTTTTGTTTTTTTTTTTGAAAAAAAGAGTGAAAGAGGGCGGGACGCCATGACGCGAGCTAAGTCTGAGCTTCCAAAGCCCGGCCCTTAACTGGCCAACCATACGTGTGTGTGGACCGAGTCCACTAAAACAATTCACACGCTTAAGGTTATACTTACGGAATAAACACATTGCGGAATTATAATAAGATTAGAGTTACTATCCCTATCCATTTTTAAGCAAGGAAGTCCATCACATAAATTAACTTAAGTTCAAAAGTCCAAAAATATAACCAAACCATAGCAAGATATTTCTAAGTTATTACAGTTCCAAAATGCGAATCACTCAAATTACATTGTTCAAAATAAAACTTAAATAAAGTAAGTCTAAATTATCCAAGCTCCTAAGCTTGGCTCCTTTCACGTCCATCGTTCCGTTCATTCCCTGTATCATTATCTAAGATAGAAGTAGGGCGTTAGTCAACACGCCAGTAGGTATTCCGAGTAGGGTCAAACACATGGGATTAGTATAAAAAATCAGAATAGGTACATAATATCAAAATCATGCAATTCAATGCCATGCCATGGGTGTTATATGCCAATGATTTCCCACCCATCACCCATATCTCAAACACATAGATAGTTTTCTTGATGAACAAGCTACATTAAGGTATTCATTGTCATGACTCCCCACGTATGCCTTATCGGTCCCACCGAATGGAGCGTGGACTCCTCTTTCATTTCAAACATCATATACCATTTCTCAATCGGAATCAGTGCGGATCCCTCCTGACGTTTGTTTATCGGATACCCCCAATGGAGCGTGGACTCCTCTCATATGTTCCCTCCCATGCCATGCATGAGATGTGAGTGCAAATATGCTATTTCATATTACATTACATAATAGCCTTGAAATTCCATTATTAAAACATAAGCATTTTGATACCAAAAATAGATTATCAATTATGGAAATAAAAACCATTGCATGTACATAATCCAAGTGTTTTCAACAAGGTAGGAATCCTACTCACGTCCAAGTATTGTATCCTTGCATTTTCGTCAAAATATAGAACACCGATCACGTCAAAGCCAATTGTACACCCGTTTTTGAAATCCCATTACCTTAAATTAATTCCATCATATAAAATAGTCAAATTAATTTTAATCAGAGTCTATTTTTTTTTTTTTTTTGAAAAACAGAGTGACAAAGGGCGCGGACGTCACGACGTGAGTTAAGTCCAAGCTTCTAAAGCCCGGCCCTTAACTGGCCAACCCTACGTGTGCGTGGAACGAAGTCCACGAAGAACGGTTCACACGTAGACGTAAGCTCAAGGAATATTACACTGAGTGCGGAAAACTTATAATAAAGACTATCCTCAACTTCGGATAGCAGGGAAGATAACATTCATAATATTACCAAAATATCTCAACATCACAATGTCCAAAATAAAAACCAAAATATAGCAAATACTCTAAAATATTACATTTCCGACAAGCTATGCTACTCAAATACATTTCCAAAACAAATTTAAATAAATTAAGTAGCCGCCTCCCCAAGCTCTTAAGCTTGGCTTCCGTCGCGCCCTTCCACTGCGCCATCTCCTGCTTCATCAGCTAGGGTAGAAGTAGGGCGTTAGACAACGGGCCCAGTAGGACTCCGAGTAGGGCTAACACATGGATTAGTGATAACAAAACATATAGATAATATCATAACGAAAAACCATAGAATGAATACTATGCCATGGGTGTCTGTGTTATGAATCCCACCCATCATCCATACCATCATGCTGTCATATCCCCGTTGACGGCAAAACCTCGTTAAGATATAAACAATCACAAATCATTCCCCTGGACGGCAAAACCTCGTCTAGATATAAACAATCACAAATCATCCCCCTTGACGGCAAAACCTCGTCAAGATATAAACAATCACAAATCATTCCCCTGGACGACAAAACCTCGTCCAGATATAAACAATCACAAATCATCCCCCTTGACGGCAAAACCTCGTCAAGATATAAATAATCACAAATCATCCCCCTTGATGGAAGTACCATCATCAAGGTATCATAATTACATGCAACATCCCTGGTAAATCAAACACATCAAAATATCCCCATGTCTGTTTATCGGTCGCCTCGACGGAGCATGGACTCCAGTTTCATTTCATCCTTCCCCTGACATATCCCTCCCATGCCATGCATGAGATGTAGATGCCATATGCCATGTAATATATGTAACTCATAGTCATAAAACCCATCTTAAAACAATCCCATGATTATCAAAATAAATCAAAGGAAACCCATCACATAATACCAAAATCCAAAACCCATCTTAAAAACAACCACATGATTACCAAAATAAATTAAAGGAAAACATCACATAATACTAATCCAAAACCCATCTTAAAACAAACCATATAATTTCCAAAATAATTCAAAGAAAACATCACTCAATCCATGGCTTACAAAAAGGTAGGAATCCTACAGAATACCGACTAGCGTCCTTTTTCGCTTCCGTCCGATGATTCGGTCACCGATCACGCACCGCTTGCAATGTCCGGTACCTTATTATACATTATAAATTAGTCCATGTTTTTAACCATTATTAAGTCCATTAATCATACCTTAGTGGGGTTCGGCCATACACCATGGCCGAACCTCACTATGTAGTTTTGTGGGTTCCGTTTAATCCATTAAATATTTTAATCATATGAGTCCAAAACTCAGTCACCCTAGGCTTTATTAATCACATATAAAGTTATTACTTAGAGTCCCTTAGTCCATGATCATCTCCCATGGGTTTCTTCATTTTTGCCAATATTTACGGTTTTGCCACTACCCTTCCATGGTTACTCATTCACTTAATCCATGTACATTTTTGTTCATAATTGATCCATACACTAGATCCATTAATGTTCCATAACTTAGGTTCGTTAATGACCCCTCAACCATGTCATAAGATCATTGAAATCAACCATTTAATTTACTTAACCTTTATTCATTCAACACATATATAACCCCATACGTAGCCCATCAATTGATCCACAGACTTGGATCCCTTAATGACTCCTTAGCCATAACATCATCACAAATTAGTCACTTGATTTTCTAATCCCCATTAATTAATCCATACGCATATACCTTAACCTTAGTCCATCAATTGGTTCACAAAATGGGTCCATTGATGTCTCATTAACCATAACACAACCACATTAGAAATCAACCATTTAATTAACCTAATCTCCATCCATGTAAACATACTCATAACCCTATACCTAGCCCATCAAGTGGCTCATAAAATGGGTCAAGGGTTCATCATTCATTGGTGACATTTAAGACCATAAAACATTAACCTTCATCCATGGATTCCCTCATTTAAAAACCCCTTTAAAAATTACTATTATTCTTTCATTCAAAACCTTCAAAATCATTAATAACTAGTCCATTAGTGATCCATTTAATCATGCCATAATATCATTAAAACAACATTTTTTTCTTAACTTAATCCACATTAATTAACCACATACATAAACCCTTTCTTAGCCTGCAAAAATGATTTATAATCAAATCATCATTCTTAACCACACCTTGGGTCCATAATTGACCCATCACCCATATCACAAGATCATTTACATCAGCCATTTAATTTAACCTAAACTCCATTCGTTTAAACATATACATACACATTAGTCTTAGGCCAAAAATGATCTACCATTGGGTTCATTAAAAATCAGCCCCTTTTAACTTGACCAAATCTCCATTTTCCTTGGTCTTTGGTTACATATTAGATTCATCATAAGTCCCTCCATTGAGAGAACCTAAACCATACATTTGATTCATCATTCCTTAATCACATTTAAGTCCATTAACTTAACCACATTCCCATCCCAACTATCAACATTAGGTTCACATTGGTCCATCAACACCACCACATTCCCCATTTATTTTTCCATAATTCATAACCATTAAATCCACCATTTGATCACCATAGGGTTCTGCCATACACCATGGCCGAATCCATGGTTCATGATCCATCATTTTCTATGTCCTCTTGAGGCCACAAAAATCATTCACACACTCCATGATTTTTCCTCATTTAAACCCCTTTAAATTTTCCAACATTTAATCATTTATAACCCTAAAAATCATAATCATTCTCCATGGCTTTAAACCTTAAAACCCTAATTAAATTCATCAACCATTTACCATGGGGTTCGGCCATACTACATGGCCGAATCCTATGGCATATAACTTCCTTCCAAATTTATATAATTCCATGCTTAAATAATTTAAATACATTACATCCTTAATCCATTTATTTTTCCTTTCCCTAACCCTAATTTACCCATTAGGGTTTACCCATCTTTCCTCCTTCCATTTGATAGATTTGAGATCCAAGGCCATGACTTGGCCACCTATAAATCCAAGAAATGGATTTTATAGCCTCTTAAACCCTAAGAAAAATCCAAATCTCTTGTTTTAGAAAAATACTTACAATTCCGTTGTCTCCTCCGACTTTCTTTGCTCCCAGTCGGACTCCTTGGCCTCCTTTCTTCTTCCTCTCCTTGTTTGATCGGCTAAGATGCTTGATCAAGATGAAAAACCTCCAAGCTTAGGTTCGACCATCATGGTGTGTTTGAGAGAGGGAGAGGAGGAGAGGATGGGAGACTAACCCAAGGTCTTGGTTTTTGCACTTTTCCTCTCTTTTCTTCTCTTCTTCTCTTCCTTTCTTAATTTCCTTCTTCTCTTCTCCTTCTTTTTTTTTTCCTTAGAGTGGAACGGCCATGAGAGAGTGGGAGAGATGGAGAGAGTGAAAAAAATGAGGATGGGATAAGATGAAAACCCATCTTATCCCAAGGTTTTCTTAAGCTACACTTTACCATAAATTTCCCACCAACCACCCAAGATATTTTCCATGCTTTATGACACAACCACCATTATCCAACGTTTTTTGATGCCTTAAGATAAGATGGCTTTTGGTTTTCCACCTTTTGACCACTTGACCCTCATTTGAATAATTTAATCATTTAATTAATTAGATAATTGCCTTAGGTTAATTAACTAATTAATTAATTGGATCATTAGGTTAAGTTAATTAATTTCCACTTTAACTTAATTCCATTTCCTTAAATTGCATTCATAGATCTACCCATGGTTGACCAATTCAACTATGGTGGCCGGCCCCACCAATCCTTGGTCCACACGCCACCTCACTTGGTGAGGTGGAGGTGGGTCCCAATCGGCCACATCACCTTGATCTAATTCCAATTAACTTAGGTGATTTAAACCCATTCCATACATTCCCATTTATTGGATCACCATTGGGCCTATGGCCCAATTACATTTACCTCCTATCCATTTACCTTAGGGCTTACACCAACTTGATCCATTGGGTCCCAAGTGGGTATTGGGCCCAATTTGACCATCCTTGGCCCAATTGACCATCATTGACCCTTTAAATGAATTAAAATCCAATTCATAGTCCATTGGGCCATACTTGGGCCTTTACCCATATCTTGATCCATTCACCATTTATTCCATCAAATTTCCAATTTCCACCATTAAAAATAAATAATAACACATATATATTGATTTACAAATTCCGGGCCATTACACATCCTTCCATTTAAACTTAATCATTTAGAACAGGAAAATCATCAAAAAAAAAACTTCACTTTTAAAAATCAATCAGTCACCCGTTCGTAACCCATCCTGCGGACGACAAAACCCGTCCAACAGACAGTGAACCCGTCCGCAGACAGCACCACACTGAAGTTTGTTACCCGTCTCGCGGATGATAGAAACCCGTCCGTGGATTGTGATACCCGTCCATAGGCAGCGTACAGCCGCGGTCTGATACCCGTTATCCGCTACCTGCTATCCTCTACTCGGTGTCCGTTACCCGCTGTCCATCCTGCAGACGGTCCACACCCGTCCGCGGACGATAAAAACCCATCCCCCAGATGGCAGACCCCCGTCCCACAGAGAGTGTAACCCGTCCTACAACCATCTAACCCGTCCGCAGACAGTATACAAATTTCCTGAATGTTACCCCTCCGCAGACGGTAGAAACCCGACCCGCGAACGATAGAAAGCCGTCCGCGGATGGTGATACCCGTTCACAGACCACCTTTGTCTAGTTCATCACCCGTCCATAGAAAACTCATGTCCAATTCATTATCCTTCCGCGGACGGTCAAAACCCATCCCGCGGACGATAAACACCCGTCCGTGGATGGTGATACCCGTCCAGAGAAAACTCATGTTCAGTTCATTATCCGTCGGCGGACGGTCAAATCCCGTCCCGCAGACGATAAAAACCCGTCCGCGGACAGTGATACCCGTCCGCAGACAGTGCCATCCGAAATCAGTCCTCATTCGTTTGATGTTAGGCTTAACCCTTCCTCTTAAAATTTATTTCCTTATTCTTTTAAAAAAATTTTAAACATCATCCATATTTCTTCATTCCATCCCTTGATTGTTGATCCTCAACACCTACCCATTCCTTGAATGGATACCGACTCTTTGATCATTGAACGATTTTGACCATTTATTCCAAAACATATTCCATCTTCAAATGGATATCCACCTTCATGGCTTGCAACGGTTTTGCCAATCCTTTCCATCAAATATGGAACCCCATGGTTTTGGCCATTCCATAGCCAAAACCATGTTTCCCTTAGATTATTTGAATCATTAAACCCTCGTTAAACATTACATACCTTTCCCGCGCCTCCTCCGTTTCTTTAGGTCTGATCTTGCTCCTCCGTCCTTCTCCTTCCTTAGTCCTTGTTCTTCCTCCAAGTCTAGAGCCGAAATGGGAGGGAGAGAGATTGAAAGCCTCCTTGTTCTTCAATGGAGCATTCGGCAAAGAGTGTTGATTGAGAAAGGGAGAAAATGAGATGACAATCTCTATGGAAGGATCGGCCAAAAGGGTGTGGGTTGAGAGGGAGAGGGAGGGATTGAGATGGAAAACTCTCTATCTTTTCTTCCAAAGGAGAGGATCGGCCAAAGGGTTGGTGGTGTGTGTCTTGTGTAACTAGCCCTAGCCTCCCAACCACCCACATTACACCTTGGTCTTTCCCATGTGTCCCTTGGTTAACCAAGGAGACACATGGCTCACACTTGGAGCCTTCCCTCACCACCCCCCCCCCCCACCCCCTCCCTCTCCTTCCCAACGATTTTGTCTAGGGTTTCCATGAGATGGAAACCCTCCATCTCTCCCTTTCACTGTAATAGCCCGAATTTTCGAATCAATATATATTTGGCATTTATTGATTCTAATTTGAATTTTGACATGATGGAATACCAAATGGATCAAAAGTTGGGACAAGGGTCCAAGAATGGTCCAATGGGCCATGGATTGGATGAAATCCAATTAATGGGTCAATGGTAAGTAATTGGGTCAAGATAGTCAATTTGGGTCAAAGGGCCATATGGGACCCAATGGGCCAAAGTAGGTAAGCCCTAAAATAAATGGGAAAGACAAAATATAATTGGGCCATGGACCCAATGGTGATCCAATTAAGATAAATTAAATAGATTAGATAATTATAAAACTATCTAAGTTAAGATGTATCAAGATTAAGTAATATGGCCAAATGGGCCCACTCCACCTCACCCATTGAGGTGGCGTGTGGACCAAGGAAAAAGTGGGGCCAACCATCATGGTTGACTTGGATAAATTTAAGAAGACTAAGGTGGATTAAGGTAAATTCAATTGATTAAAATTATTGTAAAATTATCTAAGTTAAAATCAATGGAATTAAAATAACATGGCCAAGTGGGGCCCACCTCCACCTCATCAAGTGAGGTGGCGGGTGGGGTAGGTATAGGTGGGGGCCGTCCACCATGGTTGACTTGGTCAACATGGGTGGATTTATTAGATAGATAATTTAATGGAGTTAAATTGGATGGAAATTAATTAACCTAAGTGAGGACTTAACTTATCTAATTAGGTTGATTAATTAGGGTCAACATAGACAAGTCAAAGAGGACAAGGGAGCCATGCTTGGTGGTTGGGTCTCAACCACCACCACCAAAGTCAAGCTAGCCCATGCTTGGTTGGTGAGGCCATGATGGAGGGGTATGGTCCAAGTAAGACCAAGGAATGAGATGGGTTTTCCATCTCATCCCTCTCATTTCACTCTATCTTTCCCTCCCACTCTCAAAACCGTCCCATGCATTGGAGGAAAGAAAAAGAGAAGAAAACTTAGAAGAAGAAGAGAAGAAAAGAGAAGGAGAGAGCAAGCCTTGGTCCACTCCTTCAAGATCAAAGGCTAAGATCTTGTTTTCCATCACCTTCCCCTCTCCCTCTCTCAATCTAACTCCATCTACCATAGCCGATCCAAGCATATTTCACTATTGATCAAGCACATCAAGCTGATCAAACAAGGAGAGGAAGAAGAAAGGAGGCCAAGGAAGTCGACGGGAGCGACAAAGACCGGAGGAGTCGTCGGATCGTAAGTATGATCTAAACAAGAAATTTAATTTTTAGGGTTTTAAGTTTTGGAATCCATTTCCTTGGATTGGATGGTGGCCAAACCATCATAGGCTTTGAATTTAAAAATCCATCCAATGGTAGGATAAGGAATGGATAAAATGGAGGAATGGATTAAGTAATGGATTAGGGATGTTAAGTATTTAAAATAATTGTTATGGACTTGTGAGGAAATTTTGGGCCATAGGGTTCGGCCATGCCATGGTGGCAAATTTAAATGATGGATGATGGAAGTATGGAAAAATATGGAGAAAAGGTTAGGTTTCCTAAATGCTAAGTAATTGATGATTTTATTAAGATTAGAAAGTTTAAAATGTTGGAGAATGATTAATGATAATTAGTTTTCAAATGATTTAAAATAGGTGATGTAAATGGATGATTAAATTCAAATGGAGGTATGATGTTCTAAAGAAAAATCATGGACTATAGGGTTCGGCCATACAAGGTGGCCGAACCCCATGGTTAGTGATTTATGAGGGTTAGGGTTCGTAAATGCTCATTGAGTTATGGTTTTTAAGGTTTGAAAAATGATGGAGAATGGTTAGGGTTTCAAGGGTTAAATGTAGTCAAACTTTTGGAAAAAAATTTATGATGGAATCCATGGATTATATTTTAGAATTTTTTTATAAGAATGGAACTATGGTGATGGCTAACTATTTTTATAAAAATGAAAAGATGGAAGATGATGGAGGAAGTGATAATTTCAATGGATTTGAAAGTGTATGATATAAAGTATTAAAGGGACCAAATGAATGAAAATTAGTGATTTTTAAATGGAATTTTAGCAAAGAAAACCATGGACTAACATTGAGGAAATAATGGCCTCATATGCTCCAATGAAGGGAACCATGAACCATGGGTTCGGCCATGGTGTATGGCTGAACCCTATGGTGATATTTTAGGACTTTTATGAATAGAAAATGATGGAGAAGAATGATTAAATCTAAATGGATATATGGGACTATGTAATGTTTAAAATGGGATGAAAAACAAGGTTTTAAATGAATGATTTAAATTTCATTGGAGATTGGATTAAAGGGAGTAAAATGGACCCAAGAAAATGGAGATAGGGTACCATGGGTTCGGCCATGGTGTATGGCCGAACCCATGATCCCTTTGTGGGCCACCTTTAGGGCCAAATGTGAAAGGACATATGGGGATTAAATGTTTTTCAAAATTAAACAATAGGTGGCTGATTTTGGATATGTTATGGAATTATAAATGGGTCTAAGTTATGGATGAAATTTAGACTTAAAATAGACATAAGTGGGTGAATGATTAATCATAGAGGAGAGAGTGGCAAAATGGTAATTATTAGCCACTTTGAAGAACCATGGGTTCTGCCGTGGTACATGGCCGAACCCTATGTGGATTAGACATGAAATCGAATGCATTATGAATGATTAATTGGAACGGATAGTTGCTGCGTTTAGGTTCGTAAATTAGAGTATTTAAATGGCCAAAGAAATTGGATTTATGTATGTGTTTTAACCAATGGATAATGGGCTAAGTTAAGGACCGATTTTTGATAAACTTGTAATATACTTAAGGATCATTGAATGGATCTAGGGTTATGATCAGTTAGGAACTTAATCATGGATAACATATGGACTAATTCAGTAAATGTAATAAGGTATCGGGACATCGCAAACGGTACGCGATCGGCGACCGGATTATCAAACGGAAAGCGTAACGGAACGCTACGTGGTATTCGGTAGGATTCCTACCTTTTTGTAAGCGATGGATATATGATAGTATTTTAAATTATTTTGATTTAGCTTATGATGGATTTATGATTATGATTTATCTTATGACAAGTTTTAAGTTATGAATCATATGGATTATATTTTAACATTATGCATTATATGGCTATGTATGGTATATCAAAATTATGGTTTATCTATATACTACATAGTATAATGCACGTAAATCTCATGCATGGCATGGGCGGGAAAATAATGAAACCGGAGTCCATGCTCCGTCGGGGCGACCGAGAATCAGACATGGGGATGGCCTGAGGGCTATAACCGGAGTCCATGCTCCATCGGGGCGACCGAGAATCAAACATGGGGATAGTTCTATAACCGGAGTCCATGCTCCATCGGGGTGACCGAGAAGCAAACATGGGGACAATACATTGTATGATCATACGGATGATGAGTGGGACACATGACATTGGCACCCATGGCATAACACTCATTACATGCTTATTTTGTTATATTTTATTGTATCGATATGCATGTTATCACTAATCCATATGCTAGCCCTACTCGGAGTCCTACTGGGCGCGTTGACTAACGCCCTACTTCTACCCTAGCTGATGATGCAGGAGAGGCAAGAAACGGTGGACATGACAGGAGCCAAGCTTAGGAGCTTGGGAAGCGCAGTCTTAGTTTATTTACGTTTACATTTTGGAGATGTAATTTTAAAGTAACTTAGCTTGTCGGGTTGTATAAATTTACATTTCTTGCGATGGTTTGGACGTTACTTATGGACGAGTACCTTTGGCGATATAAATATGAACATAGGGGCATTTTGGTAATTCAATGTTGTATCTTCCCTTCTATCTAAAAACTGGTAGGATAGACTCTATTATCATGTTCCGCAATAATTATGATCCGCGAGCTTACTTCCTACGCGTGAACCATTCTCGTGGACTTAGTTCCGCACATGCGTGGGGTTGGCCAGTTAAGGGTCGGGCTTTAGAAGCTCGGACTTAACTCGCGTCGTGGCGTCCGCACCCTCTCTCACTCTTCTATTTCAAAAAGAAAAGATAGACTCTGATCAGCGGAAAGCGGGTGAAAAAGGGGCGGGCATTACATTTACTCACCTAAGCCTCTTCCACTTCCATGTGACTCACTTACGTATTTAAACTCACGTCCCATTCCACTCTTTCCCAACTCACTTTAGTTCACTTAATTTTCTTGAACTCATTTCCATATAACTCAAGTGATTTTAATTCCCAACTCAATATAATTCCACCCACGATATTTGAACTCACCCATGGTGGACCAAGTCAACCATGGTAGCCGACCCTACATGTTACCTTGACCACTCGCCACCTCACTTGATGAGGTGGATTTGGGTCCCACTTGGCTATGCCACTTACATGCCACCTCATACACTTGCCACCTCACATGATGAGGTGGATCCCAGGCTATGGGTCTTAAGTGGGTACATGACCCAATTAAATTAATTCCTTACCCATTTACTTCCCAAAATCCATTCACTTTGACCCATTGGGTCCCAATTGGGTAATTGACCCAATTACCTACATTTACCCAATTAATTAAAATCAAACCCTATCCATGATCCGTTGGATCATAATTGGCCATTGACCCAATTCTTACCCATTTAAAATCCATTTCAACCAAAAATCTTAAATTCAACAAATTAAACAATTTAAGTAGTCAAAATCCAATATATTATTGCATTGGAAAATCCGGGATGTTACAATATTACCGTCTTTTGAAATTTTCATCCCAAAAATCTAGCGAAGTAGGGTTTCAAACAACTCATACACAAAGTTCAGGATGAACTGCTCTCATTTCTGATTCAAGTTCCCAGGTGCCTTCCTCATTACCATGTCGATCCCATACCACCTTGAGGAACTGAATGGCTCGGTTCCGTAACACCCTTTGTTCTTTCCCGATCACTCTGACCGGCCTTTCTACATAAGTCACATCGCTTTGCACATCAACAACTTGCACATTCAGGACGTACGAAGGATCAGGATTGTATTTCCTCAACATAGAAACGTGTAATACATAGTGCAAAGATGACAACTGTGGAGGAAGTGCCAATTGATAAGCCACTTCCCCCACCCTCTTTTGGATTGGAAACGGTCCCACAAATCTAGGCGACAGTTTCCCTTTCTTCCCAAATAGCAAGTGTCCCTTTCGTGGCGAGCCTTTCAAGAATACTAAGTCTCCTACTTCAAACTCAGGGAACCTCCTCCTCTTGTCAGCATAGCTCTTCTGACGACTCTGTGCTATGATTAGATGTTGTCGTATTAACTTAATCTGTTTCGTGGTCTCTGCAACTAGCTCGGGTCCAATAAATGTAGGGTCACCGGCCTCTGTCCAACACACTGGTGATCTACAGGGTCTACCATACAACGCCTCGAATGGAGCCATCTGGAGGCTTTCCTGGTAACTGTTGTTGTAAGAGAACTCAACCAGTTGTAAGTGATCCTCCCATCCACCCTTGAAGTCTAACATACATGCTCTCAGCATATCCTCTAATGTATGTGTTGTCCTCTTTGACTGACCATCAGTTTGTGGATGGAAAGATGTGCGAATCAATAAATTCGTCCCCATAGCCGTCTGCATGCTTTGCCACACCCTGCCAGTGAATCGGACATCTCTGTCGAACATAATAGTCCTGGGGATACCATGTAGTCTGATGATATCCTTGGTATCGTTGTCCCAAAGTCTCAGATGAATCTGTCATCTTGATGGGAAGGAAGTGTGCAGACTTGGTCAATCAATCTACCACGACCCATATTGCATCGTTGCCCTTTGATGACCTTGGCAACCCTGTCACAAAATCCATGGAAATATGTTTCCATTTCCACTCTGGCACTGGTAAGGGTTTAAGTAATCCTGGTGGCTTCCGATGTTCAGTCTTAACTTGCTGACAAGTCAGGCAGTGAGCGACAAACTCTGACACACCTCTTTTAAGTCCATGCCACCAATAGTGTCTCTTCAGATCATGATACATCTTGGTACTATCCGGATGAATAGAGAGTTTGGTTTGGTGCGCCTCGATCGATAACTCTCTTCTGCAGCTCTGGGACACATATGTCCTGCCTCAGAATAAAGGACCTTGTCCCGGTCGCAATTCCCATTCCAGTACAACCTCACCAGTAGACATTCTAGCCCATATCTCTTCCACTTCCGAATCTGTCCGTTGTTCGTGCTCAATCTTGGAAACCATGTTGGACTGTATGATCAGATTATTCATACTCCAATGGTTCTTGATGTACAAATTGAACTCTCGAATGGTATTCAACATTTCCCATTCCGTCATAATCAAACTGGCCACTGTTGCATGTGACATGCGACTGAGGGCATCCACCACTTTCTTCGCCCTGCCGGGATGATATCGAAGCGCAAACTTATAATCTTATAGATTTTCCATCCATCTGTGTTGCCTCATATTAAGTTCCTTATGATCAAACAGATATTTCAAACTTTTGTGATCTGAAAATAACTCAAACTTCTCGCCATAAAGATAGTGTCTCCAGCTTTTGAGAGCGAAGACCACTGCGGCTAATTCTAGATTATGTGTGGGATAGTGACGTTCATGAATTTCAACTGCCTTGAACCATAAGCCATTATGTGTTGACTTTGGGTAAGAGAACACCCAAGCCCTTCACCTGAAGTATCACAATATACTTCATTGCCCTTGCCCCTTTCTTACAAAATCAGAATAGGTGCAGTCTTAAGCCTCTCCTTCAGTTCTTCCACTCTTCGGTTGCACACCTCAGACCATTCAAATTTGACTCATTTCTGAGTGAGTCGGGTGAGTGGAGATGCAATCTTGGAGAAGTCCATAATAAACTTCCGATAATAACCAACCAATCCCAGAAAGTTGAGGATTTCGGTCACATTCCTTGGAGCATTCCAGTCTCTAACTGCCGCCACTTTAGCCTGGTCCACTGCTATTCCTTCCGCTGATATGACATGCCCTAAGAAGTTAAGCTCAGATAGCTAGAATTCTTACTTGCTTTCTTTGGCATACAATTGATTTTTCTTCAGGGCATCCAGAACTATCCGCAAATGTTCAGCATGCTCCTCCCGACTTTTAGAATAAATCAGGATGTCGTCAATGAAAGCAATTACAAATTTGTCCAACTAAGGACGAAAGATCTTGTTCATCAGATCCATGAACACAGCTGGCGCATTGGTGAGTCCAAACGGCATGACCACATACTCATATACTCCATACCAAGTTCTGAAAGCTGTCTTCTCTATGTCTTCATCCCTGACACAGATTTGATGGTAGCCTGACATCAGATCAATCTTGGAGAAATGACTAGAACCTCTAAGTTGATCGAATAGATCATCAATTCTGGATAATGGGTACTTGTTTCTGACTATCAGGTGGTTTAATTTCCTA
Organism: Chimonanthus salicifolius; assembly: GCA_013350335.1. Classification (NCBI taxonomy): domain Eukaryota; kingdom Viridiplantae; phylum Streptophyta; class Magnoliopsida; order Laurales; family Calycanthaceae; genus Chimonanthus; species Chimonanthus salicifolius. The sequence continues at coordinate 54,277,845 of CM023535.1, read as the reverse complement.
TAATCTACGCACATCCAAAGCGTACCATCCTTTTTCTTCAGAAATAATACCGGTGCTCCCAAAGATGATGTGTTGTTCCGGATGCATCTTAGTCTGAGCAGTTAATCAATTTGTTTCTTTAGCTCTGACATCTCAGCTGGGGCCATCCGGTAATGCGGCAATGACACTAAAGCAATGCCAGGATATAGTTTAATCTCAAAATCAATCTCCCTCTTTGATGGCAACCCAGGGAGTTCTGATGGGAATACCTCTGCGTAGTCTTTCACTACCGCAGGTAGTTCAGCCACCGGTGCCTTGTCTAGTTTGATGTTGTTCAATACAAGGTGGTTCAATTTTTCATGCAGTCTCTTGGTCATAGGAATGCTCTGTTTGTCGGCATGTACCACATATCGCTTTCCCTCGGGTGACCAAAATATCACCCAGCAGAGATGGCAGTCAATACTGGCCTAGAAGTTAGCCAACCAATCCATGCCAAAAATGATTTCATACTCAGTCATCTCGAGTACCAAATAATTGTACTCAAATCTGAATCCAGCAAGTTCAGTGTTTACCACTGTGTATATCAGTCCCAGTGATGTGTCTCCAATGGGGGATACAAAAGTAAGTGCGGTGGACAATTGTTGTACTAAGGTGCCAGTAGCAGATATAAATACAGCAGATACAAAGGAGTGGGATGCTCTGGAATCAAATAATACGAAAGCATAGGAACTACCAACTACTGCCATACCTTGAATCACTGAGTGATCCACTGTCTCTGGATGAGGAGCCAAAGTATACAATCATCTAGATCCTGTCGGATTAGGGGCCCGTCCTATCTGGTTATATGCTCTGGATGTAACGCCCCGCTCTTTTTCACTCTGAGCTTCCCATAAATCAAAGTCTTTTTTTTTTTTATAATAACAGTGTGAGCAAGAGCGGGACGTCACGACGCAAGCTAAGTCCAAACTTCTAAAGTCCGACCCTTAACTGGCCAACCCTATGTGTGCATGGACTAAGTCCGTGAAAACGGTTCACACATAACAATATCAACATGCAGAATTAAAATCAAAACATGCGGAATTATAATAGAACCTAGTTCTATTCCATTTCAGCTAGCAAAGTATGTCAATTCCTTAATCATAATTAACATAACGTAATTATCCAATAAACTTCCAACCATAGCAAACCATCTAAGTTATTACATGTCCGAAGTCTAGTTACTCAAATACAAGTCCATAAGTAACTTAATCAGAATATAAAATAAAAGCATCCAAGCTCCTATGCTTGGCCCTTCTCGCGTTCATCGTTCCCCTGGTTTCTTGTATCATCCACTAGGGTAGAAGTAGGGCGTTAGAACAACGCGCCCACTGGATATTCCAATTAGGGCTAACACATGGTTAGTACAAAACATACATAATATCATAATGTCCAAAAACCATATAATCCATGCCATGTCATGATGTCAAATGCAATGAGTCCCACCCATCACAAGTATATTTAAGTACCCCCACATAGGTCTTTCGGACGCCCCGACAGAGTGTGGTCCCTCCGGTTTCTTCTTGATGGAAAAACACATCAAGGTATCCCACATAGGTTTTTCGGACGCCCCAACGGAGTGTGGCCCCTCCAGTTACATATCCTTCACTCCATGCCATGCATGAGATGCCAATGAAACACATGCTATTTTATCATATAATTATAACATTAAAACTCACAATTTGAAACATAACTTTTACAACATAATTCATCAAAAAAAGATAAGAAACATTGTACATAAACCCATGGTTTCAAAGAGGTGGAATCCTACCAAAGACCATTACATGTCCTTGCGCTTTCGTCCGGTAACTGCTCACTATCGTACACACCTTTTGAGGTCCCGTTACCTTACAATGCATTAATCAATTAAAACCATGTCCCATTTGATTTACAATAACGTTTAAGTCCATAAACACAATTCCCATGGGGTTCGGCCATACACCATGGCCGAACCCATGGTCCCTTATTTTCACTTAATTACCAAATTGCCATCCATGGCTATCATTCCATTAACGTAACCCTTCATATGTTAAAAACATAAATCATTCCCCATGGGGTTCGGCCATACACCATGGCCGAACCCATGGTTTATCATTTCACACTTTTTACATCATTGCCATTGTTCAAATCCCTAAGTTAATTTATTTAAATTACACAAAGATCCAAAAATGGCCCATTTACAAGTTCATGGGGTTCGGCCATATACCATGGCCGAACCCATGATCTTTCATTTTTTGGTGCTATTTACAAAATTTCCATTACCTTCATCATGGCTAATCACTTACCTTAATCATCCATTCCTTTAATCATATTACGTCCATACATGACCCATAAAATTGGTTCATGGGGTTCGGCTATACACCATGGCCAAACCCATGATGTCTAAATTCCAATTATAGCAATTAGCATCTTTGAATCCATAATCAAGGTTCCTTCCTTTTTGATCCAAAAGTCCATAATTATAAACTTTCTAATTTAATAACCATCCTCCATGGCATCACGGCCGAACCCTATGGTTCAATATTTCCTCTTTTAAATCCAATCAAAACATCCTAACCGTCCATGGTTTTCATCCTTCTTAAAATTATTAAAACAAACAATGTTCCTTCATGGTTTTCATACCTCCAAAAATCATATACCATTACCAACAAACTCCCATGGGGTTCGGCCATACAACCTGGTAGAACCCTATGGTCCATTTATTCCTTTTTAAATCATATATCTAAGATTTCATCATTTGATGGTTCTCATTGATACATTCATCCAAACCGTTTAAAACCATTCTAAATTATCAACCATCTTCCATTTAATCCCTTCAAAAGAATTGATATTCCTTTCATGGTTTCCAACCCACAAAAATAACCATGTCTTTCCATGGGGTTCGGCCATGGTGGTCCATCCTTTCCATTAAAATTATTATATTCATCTTCCAATTTTCTTCCATGGGGTTCGGCCATACACCATGGCCGAACCCTATGGTTCCTTATCTTAAACAAAAATATCAAAACTACTTACCGGTCCCGCGACTCCTCCTGTTTTCCTTTGCTTGTTCTTGCTCTTCCAATCTTCTTCTGTAACACCTTGGATTTTAAATTTATTATGTTGTATGAAATTTATCCATTTAATTTGTGAATATTAGTTATGGATCTTAAATTGGGTAAGGAGTTCGGTCATTGGCCCAATTAGGACCCAACAGTTTTGGAATTGGTTTCAATAAAAATTAAATGGGGTTGAATTTAATTAATAATGCAATATTAAACAAATAAGGAAAGGGATAATTGAGCGTGGCCGATTATTAGGTTGCATATCTATGATTATACGCATGGCATATTTTATTTAGAACTCTCTAAAGTGGGAAGCCCAGGTCGGCAATTGCTATTTTGAATTGGGATCAATGGGAGATTAAAAGAAGCAAGGGCACACGACATTACTAATTAAGACAAGGGGCACATGGCCTAAGGGGGTGAGGTTATCTTAAGCACCTTCTAAGTTGGGACCAAGGAAAGGCTTTATAAAGAGATACATAGGAGGGGCACACGGTTTACTCTCCATAACCGAATTTTATCCCTCTCTCAAGTCTTGTTCACGGCAAAACAAAGAGGAAGAGAAGGTAGCCAACAAGAGGAAAAAATCAAGAAGAAAAGAGAAGGATTGGAAGAGCAAAAATCAATCGGAATCGGTTAGTATTTTAATTGATAAATTTGTTTTAAAAGATAAAGAACCATAGGGTTCAACCATGGTGTATGGCCGAACCCCATGGAAGAGGATAGGGAGATGAATGTATGAAATTTAATGGAAAGAAAGAACCATAGGGTTCGGCCATAGTGCATGGCCGAACCCCATGGAAAGACATGTTTTAATTTATGGGTTTTGAGGATTGAAAACCATGAAAGAATATTGATTTTTAAATGGAAGTTTGAAGGAAAAGTTGAATCATAGGGTTCGGCCATGTTGTATGGCCGAACCCCATGTGAAAGGTCATTTATGATTTATTTTAAATGAATGTATGGTTGATGGTTTTAGATCCATGGAAAGACAAATTAATGGATGAATGGGAATGTATGATTTCTAAAGAAATTAAAAAACCATAGGGTTCGGCCATGGTGTATGGCCGAACCCCATGGAGTTGGATTGTTATTAATGTAGGTTAATTGATTAAAATAGAAGGAGGAGACTAAATTGGGAAACTTTCTAAATATGGAAGGTGGAGGTTATTCTAGAAAGGATCTAAGAATGGAAAGAATGGATTGTTTTTGGAAGGTGGAGATTAAATTAGAAAAGTTTCTAATTATGGACTTTCTAATTATGGACATTCTAAATTTGGATCTTCTAATTATGGACTATTGATTAAATTAGTAAGTTTTCTAATAATGGAAGCTTGGAGGAACCTTGCTCATTTTTATGGAAGATGGTTACTATTTTTAGTAAGTTTCTAATTAAGGATATGGGTCGGCCATTGCATGGCCGAACCATAATTTTATTATGGCTATGATGCTAGACAGAGGGTTAATGATTTTTGAAATAGGGTTTATAATTTAGAAAGGATGTTATGTTTTATTGTTAGATCAAAAGAATAGAAAAGAAGGGGTGAGATTTGGCCATGGTGTATGGCCGAACCCCACCAAATATAATTATGGATTTGGGGTTTCTTAGACATTGAATCATGTGGACTGATTTATTAATTTTAAAGGGTTGCAAAACATAAAAACCATGGAAATGGTTAAGGAAGTTTTAAATGTCTAAAATGATTTTAAGAAAGGAAGAGATGGACCATTTTTATGGGCTATTGGTGATGTGAACCATGAATAAATAATTGGATGTTTGAGCAAGAAAACAATGGATTTAAGTATGTATAACCGTGACCTTAGAGTATGTTATTGGTCATGAAATGTTATGAATGGCAAAAGTGTAAATAGTGGAAATAAGGAAACCATGGATGAATAAATGGCAATATTGTAATTAGAGGCTAAAATGAAAGATCATGGGTTCGGCCATGGTGTATGGCCGAACCCCATGAACCATGGTAATGGGATATTGGTTAGCCTAAGCATGTTTTAAATGAATAGAATGAACAATGGCATAGAATGTAAATATGAGTAAACATGCAAGATCATGGGTTCGGCCATGGTGAATGGCCGAACCCCATGGGGATTGGTTTATGGACTTAAAATATTGTAAATTAAGTGGGACTTGGTTTTAATTGATTTTATATTATAAGGTAATGGGACCTCACAAGGTGTTTACTATCGTGAGCGGTTATCGGACGAAAGACGCAAGGACACATTAGTGGTCTTTGGTAGGAGTCCACCTTTTTGAAACCATGGGTTTATGTACATTGTGTTTATCTTATTTTTGATAAATTTATGCTGCAAAGAATATGTTTCAAATGATGATTTTAAATGCTATGTCTATATGAGGAAAGAGCATGTGTTTTAAATATGATTTTTTTAAATGCTATGTTTATGTTATAAAATAGCATGTGTTTCATTGGCATCTCATGCATGGCATGGGGTGGAGGATTTGTAACCGGAGGGGTCACTCTTCGTCGGGGCGTCCGAAAAACCTATGTGCGGTATCTTGATGTGCTTTTCCATCAAGAAGAAATCGGAGGGTCTACACTCCGTCGGGGTGTCCGAAAGACCTATGTGGTGGGTACTTTTATGTACATGTAATGGGTGGGACTCATTACATTTGTCATCATTGCATGACATGGTTTATATGGTTTTTGACATTAGGATATTATTATATATGTTATGTACTAACCATGTGTTAGCTCTAATTGGAATACCTACTGGGCGCGTTGTTCTAATGCCCTACTTCTACTCTAGTGGATGACACAGGAAATCAGTGGAACGATGAACGCAAGACGGGCCAGGCATAGGAGCTGGGATGATTTAGTTTATTATTTTTAATAAAAGTTACTCATGGACTTGTATTTGAATATATGGATTTCGGAATGTAATAACTTAGATGGTTGGATGTTAATTTTGATAATTATGGTATTTGAATGATGATTAAGGACTTGATGTACTTTGCTATCTGAATGGAATAGAACTTGGTTCTATTATGATTCCGTAATTTTGATGTTATTATTCCGCATGTTTATAATGTTATGTGTGAACCGTTTTCAGTGGACTGAGTCCATGCACACATAGGGTTGGCCAGTTTAGGGTCAGACTTTGGAATTTCGTACTTAGCTTGCGTCATGACGTCCCACTCTCTATCACTCTTAGTTTATAAAAAGAAATAGACTCTGATTTTCGGGAAGAAGCGGGTGAAAAGGGGCGGGGCGTTACAGTTTGTACCAGAGCGAACAAGAAACATTGAATCTTTTGGAGTAAATTAATCCAGTCTCCGTGCATTAATTTACTTCGTTAGACTCAGACGGATGATAGCAAAGGAAGTACAGTCAAAATAATCGGATTATCAAACATAACAACATAGGATGTATTTCCCCAGAAACAAAGCAAAATCAAGAGTGCTTATTTGGAAATTTTTCCCCAAAAAGTAGGAAATACAAATTTTTATTATGGAAACTAATTCTTGATATTTTTCAATGGCTTAGGGAAAAATGGCTCCAAGGGGAAGACCAAGGAGAAATACCTGACAAAACCCAAATGGGGGTGAAGAGGAGGTAGAACATCCTTGAAATGAGGAGGAACTACAATCTCACCATGAGGAGGAACGACAATCTCACCGTGAGGAAGAACAACCATCCCTCCATGAGGGGGAGGCACAAAGTAGCGTGAACATACCGGTGGTGCCTCTAGAATTGCAAAACTTGGTTCAAGCGGTGGTCACTTCGGTGGTTCAACAGCACTTGAATGACAATGGAACCACCAAAGAGACCAATGACAGGAGAAGGGGCTGTCGGAGCGGAAAATTGGCTTAAGAAGATTACACAGATCTTGATCCTACTCAAGATCAAGAGTCATGCTGACAAGATTTTATTGGCCACATCACAACTGATTGATGATGCTGGTAAATGGCGGGAGGTGGTAGAGAAGCAGCGAGCACTTCTTCCAGAAGGAAAAAGGACTGCCATGACTTGGGAGCAGTTCTCAACTACCTTCCTGGAACATTTTTTCCCTGAGAAGGAGAAGGAGTGCCAGACTCAGGCTTTTCTATCTTTGGTACAAGGTACCATGACAGTGGCAGAGTACCACCAGGAGTTTCTCAGTTTGTCTATTTATGCATTCTATATGGTGGATACAAAGTATCGGAGGGCACTCAAGTTTGAGCGAGGCCTTCGGCCTAGCATAAGGTCCAAGGTAACTATATTCAAGGCAGCCACATTGGCAGAAGTGGTCAGCAGGGCCAGCAGAGCAGGAGATGGCTGAGTTAACGCGTTTTGATAATAGCCGAACTCAGAGTGGGAGGGGTACATTTCAGCCCAATAAGAGGTTCCGACCGAACTCCAGTAGACCCTCACCATCCACTGGGTCAACAGGTGGCTTTCGTCCTAATCATCCCTCCCCATCTGTATCAGTTACTCAGGCTCCCAGAGGTGTGAACAACTGCTTTCATTGTGATCAACCTGGCCATTTTAAAAGGGAATGTCCACAACTCAACAAACCCTCATATTCCAGAGGTTCATCTCGTCCACCAGTTAGGCCAGTTAATTCATGAGCAAGCAGGACATCTAATCAGGCGGGACGGCCGCCTACAGGATCTGGACGGGTATTCACCTTAGCATCTCCAGCAGCAGAGGATCACTCTGTGATTCAAGGTATATCAGTAGTCAGTAGTTCCTACGCCTTTGCATTATTTGATTCAGGAGCATCCCACTCTTTCATATCTGCTGCATTTGTAACTGCTACTGGTACATTGGTACAAAAACTGTCCACATCACTCACCATTGTATCCCTCGTTGGAGACACATCATTGGGACTTATATGCACAACAGTGAATACTGAACTTGCTGGACTCAGATTTGAGTTCAATTATTTGGTACTCGATATGTCAGAATATGATATTATTTTCGGCATGGACTGGTTGGCTAGCTTTAAGGCCAACATTGATTGTTATCGCCGTAGGGTGACATTCTGGTCACCCGAGGGAAAACAACATGTGGTGCATACTGACAAGCAAAGCAGACTGCGTGGAGGGTTGAATCACCTAGTATTGAATACTATTAGAATTAACAAGGCACCGGTGGCTGAACTTCCGGCAATAGTAAAAGGCTTTGTAGACTTATTCCCAACCGGACTCCCCAGCTTGCCTCCCATGAGGGAGATTAATTTTGAAATTAAGTTGTACCCTGGCACTGCACCAATGTCATTACCACACTACTGAATGGCACCAGCGGAGATGTCCGAGTTAAAGAAGCAAATTGATGAACTACTTAGACTGGGTGCATTCGGAACAGTACATCGGCTTGGGGAGCTCCAGTATTATTTGTGAATAAAAGGGACTGTTCACTCCATATGTGTGTGGACTACCGAAAACTGAACCAGCTGACGGTCAGAAACAAGTACCCTTTACCCAGGATCGATGATTTATTTGATCAACTTAGAGGTTCCAATCATTTCTCTAAGATTGATTTGATGTCCGAATACCACCAAATCCGGGTTAGAGAGGAGGATATAGAAAAGACATCTTTTAGAATGTGGTATGGATTATTTGAGTTTGTACTCATGCCGTTTGGACTCACCAATGAACCGGCTGTGTTCATGGATTTAATGAACAGGATCTTCCGTCCTTACTTGGACCAATTCGTCATTATATTTATTGATGATATTTTGATTTATTCCAAAACTCAGGAAGAACATGTTGAGCATCTGAGGATAGTTTTGGACACTTTGAGGAAGAACCAGTCATATGCAAAAGCCAGCAAGTGTGAATTCTGGCTACCCAAGGTTAATTTTCTGGGACATGTCATATCAGCAGAAGGTATAGCTGTGGACCTAGCTAAAGTAGCGGCAGTGGGAGAATGGAAAGCGCCAAAGAATGTAAACGAGATCTGTAGCTTCTTAGGATTGGTGGGTTATTATCAGAAGTTTATCATGGACTTCTCCAAGATTGCATCTCTACTGACCCGACTCACTCAGAAAGGAGACAAATTTGAGTGGTCAGATTTGTGTAACCGGAGATTTGAAACGCTGAGAGACTTACAAGGGCTCCTATTTTGATTTTGCCAGATAGAGGCAAGGGTTATGAAGTACAATGCGACGCTTCAGGAGAAGGACTCGGGTGTGTCCTTAGTCAAACTCATCGTGTGGTGGCTTATGGTTCAAGATAATTGAAAATACATGAACGACTCTATCCTACTCACGATCTTGAACTAGCCGCAGTGGCCTTCGCTCTCAAAAGTTGGAGACATTATTTATATTGCGAGAAATTTGAAGTGTTTTCAAATCATAAGAGCTTGAAATATTTGTTTGATCAGAAAGAGCTTAACCTGAGGCAGCGCAGATGGATGGAATATCTGGCAGATTATGAGTTCGTACTTCGTTATCACCCTAGTGAGGCGAACAAGGTGGCGGATGCCCTCAGCTTCATATCACATGCTTCAGTGGCATGTTTGATCAGGACAGAATGGGAGATGTTGAATACCATTCGAGAATTTAATCTTTATATCAATAACCATGGGAGTATGTACAATTTGATAATACGGTCCAACATGGTTACTAAGATTAAACATGAACAGTAGATAGACCTGGAAGTGGAAGAGATATGGGCTAAGATGTCTACTGGTGAAGTCATACCGGAATGGGAGTTAAGACCAGGACAGGGTCTTCTATTCCGAGGAAGGATTTATGTACCTAGGAGCTGCAGAAAAGAGTTATTGGTTGAGGCACATCAGACCAAACTCTCTATTCATCCGGGCAGCACCAAGATGTATCACGACCTGAAGAGACATTACTGGTGGCACGGACTCAAGAAGGATGTGGTAGAATTTGTGGCTCATTGCTTAACGTGTTAGCAAGTAAAGACGGAATATCAGAAGCCACCAGGGTTACTCAAACCCCTACCAGTGCCGGAATGGAATGGGAGCACATCTCCATGGATTTTGTTACAGGGTTACCAAGGTCATCAAAGGGCAACGATGCGATATGGGTCGTGGTAGACCGACTGACCAAGTCTGCACTTTTATTCCCATCAAGATGACAGACTCATCTGAGACTTTGGGTCGGCGGTATATCAAGGAAATCATCAGATTGCATGGTATTCCTCGGACTATAGTGTCTGACAGAGATGGTCGATTCACTGGTAGAGTATGGCAGAGCATGCAATCGGCCATGGGAACAGATCAATTGATTAGTACGACATTTCATCCGCAGACTGATGGACAGTCTAAGAGGACAATACAAACACTGGAAGACATGCTGAGAGCATGTATGTTAGATTTCAAGGGTGGATGGGAGGATCACTTGCCGTTGGTAGAATTCTCATACAACAACAGTTACCAGGCAAGCCTCCAGATGGCACCATTTGAGGCATTATATGGCAGACCATGTAGGTCACCAGTGTGCTAGACAGAGGCCGGTGAGCCTGCACTGATTGGACCTGAGTTGGTTGCAGAGACGACAGGCGCAGATACAGTTGATACGGTAGCATCTATTGACTGCGCAGAGTCGTCAGAAGAGCTATGCTGACAAGAGGAGGAGTTTCCTTGAATTTGAAGTGGGTGACATGGTGTTCTTGAAAGTCTCGCCACGAAAGGGACACATGAGATTTGGAAAGAAAGAGAAATTATCGCCAAGATATGTGGGACCATTTTGAATCATTAGAAGGATGGGGGACGTGGTTTATCAATTGGCACTCCCATCACAGTTGGCATCTTTACACGATGTGTTCCATATATCGATGTTTAGGAAGTACAATCTTGTTCCCTCTCACGTGCTGAACATACAAGACATAGAGGTCTAGAGCGACTTGACATACGTCGAGAAACTTGTCTGAGTGGTGGACACAGAACAAAGGGTGTTATGGAACTGAGCGATCCAGTTTGTCAAGGTAGTATGGGATTGACATGTCATTGAGGAAGCCACATGGGAACTCGAGTCAGAAATGAGGAAAGCTCATCCTGTGCTATTTATGTAAATGTTTGAAACCCCACTTCACTCGATTTTCGGGACGAAAATTTTAAAAAGAGGGTTGTATTGTAACACCCCGGATTTTCAATTTATTATGTTGTATGAAATTTATCCATTTAATTTGTGAATATTAGTTATGGATCTTAAATTGGGTAAGGAGTTCGGTCATTGGCCCAATTAGGACCCAACAGTTTTGGAATTGGTTTCAATAAAAATTAAATGGGGTTGAATTTAATTAATAATGCAATATTAAACAAATAAGGAAAGGGATAATTGAGCGTGGCCGATTATTAGGTTGCATATCTATGATTATACGCATGGCATATTTTATTTAGAACTCTCTAAAGTGGGAAGCCAAGGTCGGCAATTGCTATTTTGAATTGGGATCAATGGGAGATTAAAAGAAGCAAGGGCACACGACATTACTAATTAAGACAAGGGGCACATGGCCTAAGGGGGTGAGGTTATCTTAAGCACCTTCTAAGTTGGGACCAAGGAAAGGCTTTATAAAGAGATACATAGGAGGGGCACACGGTTTACTCTCCATAACCGAATTTTATCCCTCTCTCAAGTCTTGTTCACGGCAAAACAAAGAGGAAGAGAAGGTAGCCAACAAGAGGAAAAAATCAAGAAGAAAAGAGAAGGATTGGAAGAGCAAAAATCAATCGGAATCGGTTAGTATTTTAATTGATAAATTTGTTTTAAAAGATAAAGAACCATAGGGTTTGGCCATGGTGTATGGCCGAACCCCATGGAAGAGGATAGGGAAGTGAATGTATGAAATTTAATGGATAGAAAGAACCATAGGGTTCGGCCATAGTGCATGGCCGAACCCCATGGAAAGACATGTTTTAATTCACTGGTTTTGAGGATTGAAAACCATGAAAGAATATTGATTTTTAAATGGAAGTTTGAAGGAAAAGTTGAATCATAGGGTTCGGCCATGTTGTATGGCCGAACCCCATGTGAAAGGTCATTTATGATTTATTTTAAATGAATGTATGGTTGATGGTTTTAGATCCATGGAAAGACAAATTAATGGATGAATGGGAATGTATGATTTCTAAAGAAATTAAAAAACCATAGGGTTCAGCCATGGTGTATGGCCGAACCCCATGGAGTTGGATTGTTATTAATGTAGGTTAATTGATTAAAATAGAAGGAGGAGACTAAATTGGGAAACTTTCTAAATATGGAAGGTGGAGGTTATTCTAGAAAGGATCTAAGAATGGAAAGAATGGATTGTTTTTGGAAGGTGGAGATTAAATTAGAAAAGTTTCTAATTATGGACTTTCTAATTATGGACTATTGATTAAATTAGTAAGTTTTCTAATAATGGAAGCTTGGAGGAACCTTGCTCATTTTTATGTAAAATGGTTACTATTTTTAATAAGTTTCTAATTAAGGATATGGGTCGGCCATTGCATGGCCAAACCATAATTTTATTATGGCTAAGATGCTAGATAGAGGGTTAATGATTTTTTAAATAGGGTTTATAATTTAGAAAGGATGTTATGTTTTATTGTTAGATCAAAAGAATAGAAAAGAAGGGGTGAGGTTCGGCCATGGTGTATGGCCGAACCCCACCAAATATAATTATGGATTTAGGGTTTCTTAGACATTGAATCATGTGGACTGATTTATTAATTTTAAAGGGTTGCAAAACATAAAAACCATGGAAATGGTTAAGGAAGTTTTAAATGTCTAAAATGATTTTAAGAAAGGAAGATGATGGACCATTTTTATGGGCTATTGGTGATGTGAACCATGAATAAATAATTGGATGTTTGAGCAAGAAAACAATGGATTTAAGTATGTATAACCGTGATCTTAGAGTATGTTATTGGTCATGAAATATTATGAATGGCAAAAGTGTAAATAGTGGAAATAAGGAAACCATGGATGAATAAATGGCAATATTGTAATTAGAGGCTAAAATGAAAGATCATGGGTTCGGCCATGGTGTATGGCCGAAGCCCATGAACCATGGTAATGGGATATTGGTTAGCCTAAGCATGTTTTAAATGAATAGAATGAACAATGGCATAGAATGTAAAAAAGAGTAAATATGCAAGATCATGGGTTCGGCCATGGTGAATGGCCGAACCCCATGGGGATTGGTTTATGGACTTAAAATATTGTAATTCAAGTGGAACTTGGTTTTGACTGATTTTATATTTTAAGGTAACGGGACCTCACAATGTGTTTACGATCGTGAACGGTTACCGGACGAAAGACGCAAGGACACATTAGCTGTCTTTGGTAGGATTCCACCTCTTTGAAACCATGGGTTTATGTACATTGTGTTTATCTTATTTCTGATAAATTTATGTTGAAAAAATATGTTTCAAATGATGATTTTAAATGCTATGTCTATATGAGGAAAGAGCATATGTTTTAAATATGATTTTTTTAAATGCTATGTTTATGTTATAAAATAGCATGTGTTTCATTGGCATCTCATGCATGGCATGGGGTGGAGGATTTGTAACTGGAGGGGTCACACTCCGTCGGGGCGTCCGAAGAACCTATGTGCGGTATCTTGATGTCCTTCTCCATCAAGGAGAAACCGGAGGGTCCACACTCCGTCGGGGCGTCTGAAAGACCTATGTGGTGGGTACTTTTATGTACATGTGATGGGTGGGACTCATTGCATTTGTCGTCATTGCATGACATAGTTTATATGGTTTTTGACATTACGATATTATTATATATGTTATGTACTAACCATGTGTTAGCCCTAATTGGAATACCTACTGGGCGCGTCGTTCTAACGCCCTACTTCTACCCTAGTGGATGACACAAGAAATCAGTGGAACGATGAACGCAAGACAGGCCAGGCATAGGAGCTTGGATGATTTAGTTCATTATTTTTAATAAAAGTTACTCATGAACTTGTATTTGAGTATCTAGATTTCGGAATGTAATAACTTAGATGGTTGGATGTTAATTTTGATAATTATAGTATTTGAATGATGATTAAGGACTTGACGTACTTTGCTATCTGAATGGAATAGAACTTTCTTCTATTATGATTCCGCAATTTTGCTGTTATTATTCTGCATGTTTATATTGTTATGTGTGAACCAGTTTTCATGGACTGAGTCTGTAATACCCCAGATTTTCAGTTTATCAATATTTATAAAAATTGCCATTGAAAGGGTGAAATAATGGTTATGAACCTTAGATGGGTAAGGTGTTGGGCAATGGCTCAATTAAGACCCAACGGTCATGGGTTATGTGTTGGAAATAAAATAAATGGGTAAGGTATGTTCAATTGGGTCAAGAGTACTAATTGGATCAAAGTTTGTTAATTGGGTCAAAATGGCCAATTTGGACCCAATGGGTCATCGTTCACTTGGTTGACCACCAAGTGAGTTCAAGCTTAATTAGCTTGGAACTGATGTGAGGTGGAAATGGAATCAAATATTTGAGTTGATTCAAATGAATTAAAGGAATTATATTAAAAAGGTGAGTTGAGTTAAATATACGAGTTGAGTTGAATATATGAGTTGAGTTAAATATATGAGGTAAATTAAATGAGTTGATGGAAAGTTGGAGAGGTGCACTTCACCAAGATCAGCTCAAGGTAGACCACACGTAGGACATGGAGTTTCATCTCATGGATGAAACTCCCAAACAGTCCAATAATGGAGAGGTGGCGGTTACACAAACCAAACAATGGCAATACCGTTGGAGCCTTGGGAATTTCATTCCATGGATGAAACTCCCAAGTGAGCATAAAAGATTATGGTTAAATGCAAATGGGAGTTACAAGTGGTGCCACCAAGAGGCACCACCATGGGCTGAATTTCATTAACCAAAGGATTTTTCATTTCACTCTCTCTCCCTTGGCCGTCCCACCTCTCTAGACAAGAACCTTGGCTGGTTGCTTCTCCTCAAACCACTTCTTGGCTGAACACTCCTCAAAGACAAAGTGGACTTAGAACAAAGGAGTTTGCATCTCAAGGTTTTATCATTCACACCCAAGGCTGAAATACTCTCTCTCTTAAATCTATACCTTGGCTGAACCACTCCAAGGACTGCATCAAGATCAGTCTCGGCTAAAGGACAAGAAGGAAGGAAGGAAAGGCTAAGGAAAGAAAGAAAAGGAACAAGCCGGAGCAAGAGGAAACCGGAGGAGTCACGGAACCGGTGAGTAATTTACTAGTTTTTATTTATAAGAACCATAGGGTTAGGCCAAGGTTTATGGCCAAACCCCATGGATGAAAATTGGTTGTTGAATCAGTCTTTTCAATGGAAAGAATAGATCATAAGGTTCGGCCATGGTGTATGGCCGAACCCCAAGAAAAGACTTGGTTATTTTCATGGGTTTTTGAGGATGAAAAACCATGGAATGTTTGATGTTTTAAAAAGGTTTATATGATTGGATGGTTGGACCAAAAGAAGAGGTGAGGTTCGGACATGGTGTATGGCCAAACCCCACCAAATAACATTTATGGATTTGGGGTTTTCTTAGAGAATAAAATATGTGGATTGTTTTAATAAGTTAGAAGGATTTCAAAACATGTAACTAGTGGATGCAGGTTAAAGATTTGTAAAAGGACTTTTTAAGAGAGGAATATTAATCATGTTACATGATATTAAAATGTTATGTGGTGAAAGAACCATGAACCATGGGTTCGGCCATAGTGTATGGCCGAACACCATGGAAGGTTGCCAAGGACTTTGAAGGGGTTAAAATGGAGTAATGTTTAGTGGACTTAGATTATTAGTTATGTTAAACAATTGGTGCATAAGTAAGGAGATTAAGGAATCAAGAGGTCATGATTTTATATCTAAGTTAAAAGAACAAAGGACATGAAAGAGGGACCAAACCCAAGATGGTGAGGTTCGGCCATGTTGTATGTCTGAACCCCACTAAGGAGTATTTGGTGGGTTATTGATTAACCTAGACATGTTTTTGAGTGGATTGGCATTTGGACTTAATTAAAAAGGACCAAAATTATGATGGTGAGGTTCGGCCATGTTGTATGGCCGAACCCCACTAAGGTGGATTTGGTGGATTAAGGATTTAAAAATTAGTTAAGTGGTGTTTAAGTGATAAATAAAAGGAAGGGTGAAAATTAAGGTAAGTGAGGTTCGGCCATGGTGTATGGTCGAATCCCACAAGTTTTGTTTTTGGACTTAGGTTATTATGTGGGTAAGATGATTAATGTATAAATGGATAGATCAATGGAATTGTATGATTGGGCTTAAGAACCCAAAGGAGGGACTAAAACAAAATAAGTGAGGTTCAGCCACCATGGCCGAACCCCACAAAGTTATATTTGGTGGACTTGGACCTAATGTTAAAACCAAAAAGGACCCAATTTAAGTGGGTGAGGTTCGGCCATGGTGTATGGCGGAACCTCACAAAGTGTGTATATGGTTTTGGACATTATGGGACTTTAGTTTGACCTGTTGTTATGTAACAAGGTGACGAGACTTCACAAACAGTATACGGTCGTGAACGGCTTTCAGACAAGAACGCGAGGTCAAACTAGTTGTCATTGGGTAGGATTCCTACATCATTGAAACCATGGATATGTATTATGTACTTATGATGATTTTATTTCATGTTTGATAAGTTATTTTGGTATCAAACAATATGTTGCAATTATGGGATTTTCATGCTATGTTTTGTAATATTCTATAACATGTTGGCATTTGCATCTCATGCATGGCATGGGAGGGATGGAATGTAACTGAAGATCCACACTCCGTTGGGGCGTCCGTAAAGTGAGGGGTATTGTAACTAGAGACCCACGCTCCGTCGGGGCATCCGTAAGTTGTGAGGGGTATTTTAACCAGGAGATCCACACTCCGTCGGGGCTGTAACACCCCAATTTCTCAATGAAGCGAAAAATTATGAAAATGCCCCTGAGTTGTTACATTAATTATTTTGTGATGTCAAATAAGGAAATGGTGGGGCCCATTGCTCAAATTAAGGTCATATGAGCACATTATAAATATCAAATTTGATTGGTTGGGTAATGAACATCAATTGGGTCGAAAATGGTTAAATGGGTCAAATGGCTCAATTGGACCCAATGGGTCAAATTGGATGATTTGACCATTGTGTAAGCTCAAATTAAATGAGGTCAAGCTAAACTGATAGGAAATCAGCTATAGCAAAAATGGGTAGGCTTGATCCACATGTAAAAACCAATTGCAAATGACCAAAATACCATAATTGGGTCATGGAGTCAAAAACGGGTCAAGGAGCTAAAGGTGGACCCAACGGGTCGTGTTGACTATGGTTGATAGTGTGGACCCTCAAGGGAGCTAAAATATGAGTTAAATCAGTTTGAGTGGGACCGAAGTGAGTTGGAATTAAATCAAGTGGTGAGTCAACTTATGTGCATTAAATGAAATGCATTAAGTATGTGAGTGGGGTGAGTTGAGATGGAAATCTAAATGACCTTGAGTTCAAGTGACTCAAAATGGAAATTAAAGGGACTGCAACTCAGTGAGCTAAGTGGGAATTTGAAGAGGTGGCTTGGTCTCAAACCAACCAAAACAAGTCCCACACGTTGGGGACTTGTTTTGGTGATTTCCATGATGAATGTTAAATGCAAATGATAGGTTTGAGATGAGATGCATGGAAAGCTGAATGGCTGCATGGGTAGGTGCCAAGGGATACCTTGGATAGCACCCAAGACCCATCGTTTTATGCAAGAATTGATGAGGGAGTGGAGGGTTTTGGGGGCTGAAATACAAAAGGATTGAACCCCCATGTTTGGCCGATTTTCACATTGCAAAAGCCTTAGAATTCCCATCTTTTTCCCTCACTCAAGAACACACTTTCTTGGCCGAGTTTTACCTTGGTGTTTTCACCATTGGTTCAAGCATATAATCAGCAAAGGAAGGGAGGCTAAGAAAGATAGGAAGCAAGGATCAAAGGGCAAGACAAGAAGATTGAGAAATTTGGTAAGAATTCTTGTGGATTTTGGTTTTAAAAATGAGTGTTAAGTTATGAATTTGGATGACATAATTTGGTCATGTATGGCTGAATTTGTCATAGGTTTAAATCATGGGAGATGGTGTCTAAAAAGGAATGGAAATGGACCATTGGGTTCGGCCACTTTGGATGGCCGAACCCCATGGAAACAAGGGGTTGATTTTGATGGTTTTTGGAAATTAAAACCATATAAGTTGGGACTGTTATTAGATGTTTGTGTTAGATTTAAAATGCATGTTTTAAGAAGGTTAAAACATGGATTTGGATGTTTGGTTCAGACCCAAGATAAATGGTTAAATGTTTCAAAACCAAAGGTCATGGTGTTCGGCCAATGAGCATGCCCGAACCCTATGAAATTGGGTTAGTTATTGGATGATGTTTGATTAGTAAAACTCGGTAATAATATACTATCTATTACATGATTGTTGGAGGTTTAAAATAGTAAGAATAACCATTGGGTTCGGCCACCATGGAGGGCCGAACCCCATGTAAAAGATTGTTGATTTTCATGTTGTGAAACATGGAAACCATGGACTTTTATGGACTGTTTTTGGATGAATTTAATTAGATGGTTTCTAAGAGGAATAAAGGCAGCAATATGATACTAATATTGCATGATTAATTAACGCCTAAAGCATGTTTGAAAGACCAATTCATGGACATAGGGTTCGGCCAACTTGAATGGCCGAACCCCATGAAAGAGATTGATGATTGTTATGAATTTGGAGAGTTAGAAACCATGCAATATCATGGGGTTTCTATGGGATTTTAAATAGAAATATGTTTGCTGTTTTTTATGGCTAAGATGCATGATAAATTATGAAAGATCATTAGATGAATTGTATCCAAAAAACCATGAGGTTCGGCCATGTGAATGGCCGAACCCCATGGGTTGCTTTAGGGTTTTTATTTGATTTTCTTGGGGTTATGGTCACTGATTTGGGTCAGCCTTTGGATGGCTGAACCATGTATTGATCATGGTTCAAATAGCATGTTAAAATCATGCGTAATCATGGAGATTATTGAGCCAAGGGAACCATTGGGTTTGGCCATGTATAGGGCCGAACCCCATGGACCATTGCATGGGTTAAATAGGCTAAGCTTATGAGTAGTAATTGTTAAAGGTTCCATGTTGATTTAAAAGGTTTAAAATATCCTAATGGAGAACCATATGGTAATGGATAAAAGATCCATTGGGTTCGGCCAAATGTATGGCCGAACCCCATGGAGTAAGTTTGGTGGATTAAAGGTTGGATGACTAAGGTGGATTAGCTATGGGATTTGGTCTTTGAACAAAAGTAAGCATTGGTTTAATTCCAATGGCAAAAACCGTAAATACTAGTCAAATGATAAAAATGAATAGAGAAGGATTAAAGGACTTAGAAGAAGGGCCAAACTCAAGTGGTATGGTTCGGCCATGGTGTATGGCCGAACCCTACCAAGACATGTTTGAAGTATGAAATGTTTATCAAATGAAAAAGAAGGATTAACCCCACAAGATGGTATATGAGACCTAAACTTGATTAGGAATCAAGTAGATTAAGTATGATTTGCTGTTACATGACAAGGTAATGGAATGTGAACGGCGGGCAAGTCGTGATCAAGTGAAAAAGAACAAACACTGAAGCGAATTTTATGTAGGTTTCCTACCTACTTGTAACCACAGTTTGACCCCAGTTTTCTTATGAGACTCTTGTTTTATTGTATGTGTTTCAAATGATATATTATGCATTAACAAATGGCATACAGGCATTGGCATCTCATGCATAGAAATGGGATTATGAATGAGGTTCTACAGTGTTGTAATTTATGAGTTACGTCCTCTTTCGGCGGTGCAAGTCACGCCAGGAGGAGTAACATGATGGTCATAGTCACATTGGTCCCCTTAGGAGATGAGAGTCCCGCCAGGAGGACTAATACATGATATGAACCAAGTCAATGATGAAGAGATGTAAGTGTATTGTGATTTACCTTGAAGGTGCAAGGCACGTCAAGTGATGGCTATGAATGTACGTGATGGGGGAGGCTCATTGCATGTGCATACTTCATAGCATCGTTTTACCGGTTTTTACTGATCATGTACGATGATATATATGCATGTTTTATATGCTAATCATGTGGTAGCCCTGATTCGGGAACCTACTGGGCGCGTTGATCTAACGCCCTAATTCTATCCTCAGAGGAGAATGCAGGTACAAGGAAAGGGAAAGAAAAGGTCATTGACCGGGAGGGGAGCCAAGCCTAAGCGCTTGAATGTTGGACTGGATTTCTTTATATTACTGTCATTCGAACTATATTTTGTTGGACATGTAATAAGTCATCACTTGCTATGGTTTGATTAGGTTAATAACTTTGGATGGATGATTTATGTTAATTAATGTTTGAGAATGTTACTTGCTATCTAGTCTTTCTATTCCGCAGTTAATCTAGGTTATTCCGCATGTTGATGTTAGTTCCATGTGTGATTCATTATCATGGTCTAGTCCATGTACACATGGGTGGCCAGTTAAGGTTCAGACTTGAGTAGTCTGAACTTAACTCGCGTCGTGACGCCGCCCACTCTCTTCCGATGTTTTATTATTTAAAAAAAAAAAGTAGATTCTGAATTCTCGGAGAGGGCAGGGCGTTACAGGGGCATCCGTAAAGTGAGGGGTATTGTAACCGGAGATCCACACTCCGTCGGGGTGTCCGAAAAACAATCGTGGGGGCTACCTTGATAAGGAGAATTCCATCAAGAAGATACATGTGTTTGTGATGGGTGGGATTCATTGCATATGGTAGCATGGCATGGCATTGAATCGGCATGATTATGATCTTTATTATCATGTAAGGTTTCTAGTTTTTATCTATATGATTGGATCTCTATTATCATACGCTGTTTTGGATATGATGTTTTACAAGTATGATATGGTTATTATATCTGGATTTTATATACTAACCCATGTGTTAGCTCTAATTGGAATACATACTGGGCACGTTGTCTAACGCCCTACTTCTACCCTAGTTGATGACACAGGAAGGGAACGGAACGAGGATTGATTGGAGCCAAGCTTAGGAGATTGAATGATTAAGCTATATGTCGTTTATGTTATTCGGAATTGTAATAACGTAGATTTATTTGCTATGGATTGGATGGTTAGTGTTTGGATATTTAAGTTATGATAATTATTATTAAGTGTTGGACTACGTTGCTATCTAAATTGGAATAGGATTGTTATCCTATTGTTATTCCGCATGTATGATTTATTCCGCATGTTAACTTGAGTACATGTGAACTGTCTTAGTGGACTTGGTCCACGCACACGTATGGTTGGCCAGTTAAGGGTCGGGCTTTGGAAGCTCGGACTTAGCTCGCATCATGACGTCCCGCTTTCTATCACTTTAAAAAAAAAATAGACTCTGATTTTCGGAAAATGAGTGAAAAAGGGCGGGGCGTTACAGAGTCCATGCACACATAGGGTTGGCCAGTTAAGGGTCAGACTTTGGAAGTTCGGACTTAGCTCGCGTCGTGACGTCCCACTCTCTATCACTCTTCGTTTATAAAAAAAAAAAATAGACTCTGATTTTCGGGAAGAAGCTTGTGAAAAAGGGCTGGGCGTTACATCTTCTTCCTTAGCCTCTTTCCACTTCTTCTTGATTTTTCACAAAGCTGAGAGCACCTTCTTGCCAAGAGCACACCCAACGTCAAGACCTTGCTGATTTGGATGTGCCGTACTCCCCTTTATTGCCTCTCCTTTATTAATCTCCAATCGGTCCTAATTTAGAAGGTACCATGCACCCCTTGTTGCCCTATGTGCCTCCTTTCTATAAACTCTCAATCGGCCAATCTTAATCCTAATTTTAGAAGGTGCCATGCGCCCTTCTTGCCTCTTCTTTATAAAACTTCCAATAGGTCCTAATTAGAAGGTGCCATGCGCCCTTCTTGCATCTTCTTTATAAAACTTCCAATAGGTTCTAATTAGAAGGTGCCATGAGCCCCTTCTTAGCAATTCCCTTAGTATCATTCTTAATCAAGGGAAGACCCCTTTTAAATGATCTTATGCGCATAATCAAGGATTTGCATATCTCCCACATGGCAAGGCAACCTATCTAATTTGGGACATCTTCTTGGATATGCAAATCTTCATACACGGCCATACAATCTATCTCTAATTCTCTCCATGCGCATAATCATGGATTTGATATCTCGTACACGGATAAGACATCTTCTATGTTCCCTTTATGCGCACAATAATTTAATTATAGACATAATGCGTTACTAATTTAATTAAGCCCCATTTAATTTTATTGAAACCATTTCCACAATCCGTTGGGTCTTAATTGGGCAATGACCCAACACTTTACCCATATACGGTACATATCTAATAATTCACAAATTAAATGGATAATTTTCATATATATTAATAACTTGAAAATCCGGGGTGTTACACTGGATACTTGTGAATGAGCTGATCGGGCTGGAGGACGAAATGGACCCTAGAGTGAAAGGGTCTACAGTTCTGCAGACACTCCCTCTTGAAATGGCCCTGCTGGCCACACTGAAAACAAGTGCTCACCCCTCAAGGAACCTAAGAGATGGATACTAAAGTGGAGGGCTGATTAGGACGAAAGCCTCCAGTTGATCCAGTAGAAGGTGATGGTATCCCAAAGTTGGGTTGGAATCTCTTGTTCGGGTGAAAAGCACTTCCCTCACTTTGGCCTCAGCTGTTATCCACAAACAGAACTGTCTCTGTTAGATCTTGCTCAGCTATGGTAGTTCGACTGACCACTTCCGCCAATGTAGGTGACTTGAAGATAGTCACTTTGACCCTGATGCTTGGTCGAAGGGCCCGCTCAAATTTACGACCCTTCTTTTATTCTGTGTCCACCATGTATAAAGCATAACATGATAGACGAAAAAACTCCTGATGATACTCAGCCACAGTCATGGTGCCCTGCACCAAAGATATGAACGCTTGTGTCTAGCGCTCCTTCTCCTCTTCTGGAAAATAGTGATCAGGAACATTTCAGAGAACTGGTCCCATGTCATCTCAGTCCTTTCCTCTGCTGGAATTTGTTCCCATTGTCGTTCAATCACTTCCCACCACTTGCCAGCATCATCGATCAACAGCGAAGTAGCCAGCAGTATTCTATCTTCATTAATGGTGATCTTTAGTAATGTCAAAATCTTGGTGATATTTCTCAGCCAATTCTCCGCTCCGGCAGGTCCTTCTTTCCCCTTGAAATGAGGGGGACGCTGCTGTTGGAAGTCTCTAACCATGTTTCGATCATGTGCTTCATTGGTGGTCGCACTTCCATTGCCGTTCATATGCTGTTGTAGAACGGAAGTGACCACAACCTATACTAAGTTCTGCAGCTCGGGAGGTACCACTGGAATATTCATGCTATTCTGCTCCTCTCCTGGTGTGGTTGCTGCACCTCTTCCTCCACATGCGGGTTTTGTCGAGTTCTTCTTATCGGAGGCATTTTCCTAAGTCATTGAAACATCGTTTGACTTAGCTTTCTCGTAAAGTTTTGCGTTTACATAGTTTGGGGAATTGCCAAATAAACATCTTATATTTCTTGCTTTTGGAGAATTTTCCTATGTATCAAGTATTGTTTCTCAATTTGGGGAAATCCTGATGTTTTCTTGTTTTGGGGAAATATGTCCTATTTTGCTATGTTTGATAAATCCATTTTTATAGTGATTGTCATTCCCTTGCTATCATTCCTTTTTTTTCAAGTATTGCTCTCAGATTGAATGCTTCAATCTAATTCTCAACAAAGTACATTAATCCGGCACCCGTGCGGTGGACTCCGAAGATTTGGTCAGTTGGGATTATTATCTTGTTAGTGAGACATGATACTGTCTTAATCTTACTTCGAAAGATTCATACTTCCGGTTTCACTTTGATACCAACTGTAACGCCCCGCCCTTTTTCACTTGCTGAAAATCAGAGTCTATTTTTTTTTTTGGAAAAAAAGAGTGAGAGAGAGCGGGACGTCACGACGCGAGCTAAGTTCGAGCTTCCAAAGCCCGGCCCTTAACTGGCCAACCATACATGTGTGTGAACTGAGTCCACTAAAACAGTTCACACGCTTAAGGTTATACTTACGGAATAAACACATTACGGAATTATAATAAGATTAGAGTTACTATCCCTATCCCTTTTTAAGCAAGGAAGTCCATCACATAAATTAACTTAAGTTCAAATGTCCAAAAATATAACCAAACCATAGGAAAATAATTCTAAGTTATTACAGTCCCAAAATACGAATAACTCAAATTACATTGTCCGAAATAAAACTTAAATAAAGTAAATCTAAATTATCCAAGCTCCTAAGCTTGGCTCCTTTCGCGTCCATCGTTCCGTCCATTCCCTGTATCATCATCTAAGGTAGAAGTAGGGTGTTAGTCAACGCGCCCAGTAGGTATTCAGAGTAGGGTCAAACACATGGGATTAGTATAAAAAAATCAGAATAGGTACATAACATCAAAATCATGCAATTCAATGCCATGCCATGCGTGTCATATGCCAATGATTTCCCACCCATCAACCATATCTCAAACACATAGATAATCTTCTTGATGAACAAGCTACATCAAGGTATTCATTGTCATGACTCCCCATGTATGCCTTATCGATCCCACCGAACGGAGCGTGGACTCCTCTTTCATTTCAAACATCATATACCATTTCTCAATCAGAATCAGTTAGGATCCCTCCCCATGTTTGTTTATCGGATACCCAGATTGGAGCATGGACTCCTCTCATATGTTCCCTCCCATGCCATGCATGAGATGTGAGTGCAAACATGTTATTTCATATTAAATTACATAATAGTCTTGAAATTCTATTCTTAAAACATAAGCATTTTGATATCAAAAATAGATCATCAATTATGGAAATAAAAACCATTGCATGTACATAATGGAAGTGTTTTCAACAAGGTAGGAATACTACCCATGTCCAAGTATTGTATCCTTGCGTTTTTGTCAAAATATAGATCACCGATCACGTCAAAGCCTATTGTACACCCTTTTGTGAAATCTCGTTACCTTAAATTAATTCCATCACATAAAATAGTCAAATTAATTTAAATCATACCTTACATCCTTCCATTTAAACTTAATCATTTGGAAAAGGAAAATCATCATAGAAAAACTTCACTTTTAAAAATTAGTCGGTCACCGTCTACAGCCCATCCTGCGGACGACAGAAACCCGTCTCGCGGACTGCAGAAATCCTTCCAACAGACTATGAACCCGTCCGTAGACAGCACCATATTGAAGTCTATTACCTGTCCACAGAAGGTCGAAACCCGTCCCGCGGAAGATAGAAACCCGTCCGCAGACAGTGTACAACCATGGTCTGATACCCGCTGTCCTCTACCCGCTGTCCGTCCGCGGATGATAAAAACCCTGTCCCACGGACGGTAGACCCCCGTCCTACCGAGAGTGTAACCTGTCCTACAGCCATCCAACCCGTCCGCAGATAGTATACATTTCCTAACTGTTACCCGTCCGCGGATGTCAGAAACCAGTCCGCAGATGGTGATACCAATCCATAGACCACCTTTGTCTAGTTCATCACCTGTCGACAGAAAACTCATGTCCAGTTCATTATCAGTCCGCGGACGGTGATACCCGTCCACAGAAAACTCATGTTTAGTTCATTATCCGTCCGCGGAACGTGATACCCGTCCGCAGATAGTGCCATCCGAAATCAGTCCTCATTTGTTTGATGTTAGGCTTAACCCTTCCTCTTAAAATTTATTTCCGTATTCTTTTAAAACATTTTAAACATCATCCATATTTCTTCATTCCATCCCTTGGTTGTTGATCCTCAACACCTACCCTTTCCTTGAATGGATATCGAATCTTTGATCATTCAACGGTTTTGACCATTTATTCCAAAACATATTTCATCTTCAAATGGATATCCACCTTCATGGCTTGCAACGGTTTTTGCCAATCCTTTCCATCACATATGGAACCCCATGGCTTCAGCCATTCCATAGCCTAAACCATGTTTCCCTTAGCTTCTTTTAATTATTAAACCCTCGTTAAACATTACGTACCTTTCCTGTAATACCCCAGGTTTTCAGTATATCAATATTTACGAAAATTGCCATTGAAATTATGAATTAAAAGGTTATGACCGTGGATGAGTAAATTGTGGGGCCATTGTTTAATTAAGACCCAATGGCTATGAGTATTGTGAAATAAAATAAATGAGTAATGTATGTTTAATTGGGTCAAGGTTACTAATTGGGTCAAAGTTTGTGAAATGGGTCAAAATGGCCAATTTGGACCCAATGGTCGGGTTTGACTTTGTTGACCATCAAGTGAGTCCAAGCTTGATTAAGTTGGGGCTGATTGCAGTTTGAGATGGAATTAAATAGTTGAGTTAAATGAGTGAGTTGATTGGAAATAAATTATAAGTGAGTGAGTTGATTTGAAATAAATTATAAGTGAGTGAGTGTTTTGAAATAAATTATAAGTGAGGTTGAAGGGCTGGTGTTTCAAATTCAAATAAGGTGGTCCACACGTTGGAGGGAAAGAAAGGGAGAGTTTCATCTCAAAGATGAAACCCCCCACATGGGGCATTGATGAGAATAATGGAAGAGGTGGCGGTTACTCAAGCCAAGCAATGGCTACAACATTTGATGCTTGGGAATTATTTCTCATGCATGAAACTCCAAAAGGGCCAATAATGGAGAGCTGGCTTTTATACAAGTCAAGCAAAGAGACACCGTTGGAGCCTTGGGAGTTTCATTCCAAGGATCTAACCCCCAAGTGAGCATAAAGAATTTTGGTTAATGCAAATGGGAGTTACAAGTGGTGCCACCAAGAGACACCACCCCTTGGGCTGAATTTGATTAATCAAAGAGGTTTCATTCCACTCTCTTTCACCCTCTCTTTTCCGGCTAGCACTCAAGGACAAAGAAGACCAAAGAAATAGAGTTTCATCTCCAAATATTTTCACACAAGGTCGACCACCCCCAAGACAAAGACTTGGGTATTTTCATCCCAAGTTTCTCTCTCAAATCTATACCTTGGCCGAATTATTCCAAGGGGTTTCCAGCAAGGTTAGGCTCGGCTAAAGATCAAGAAGGAAAGAAGGAAGGACTAAGGAAGGAGAGGATCAAGAAGGAGTGAAAGAACCGGAGGAGTCGCGGTTTTGGTAAGTGCTCAATAAACACTTGTTAAATAAAATGGTTAAGGAAGCATGATCTGGCCATTGTATGGCCGAACCTATCAAGGGTTAAAATCATGGCTAATGATGTTTAAAAAGGGAAGAACAAGGATCATAGGGTTCGGCCACTTTGTATGGTTGGACCCCATGAAAGGACATTGGATTTATGTTATTGGATTTGAAGAAAAGAAATCATAAGTGTAGGAGTTTAGTTTTGTTAAAAGTTTTAATGGAACTAAGGAACCATAGGGTTCGGCTATGCATATGGCCGAACCCCATGGAGAGAAAATGATGGATAGTATGTTCAATTGAAGGAAGATGGTCGGTACTTGAGAAGGATTTTAATGATTGATTGGATCAAAAGAAGAGATGAGGTTCGGCCATGGTACATGGCCGGACCCCATCAAATAACATGTATGGACTTAAGGTTGTTTGGTTATTGAATTTTATGGACTGCTTTAATATAGTTAATGGGTGGAAATAATAGATCAAGGATTAAAAGGGGACCCAAGTTAAATGAGTGAGGTTCGGCCATTTAGTATGGCCGAACCCCACTATGGTTTATTTTATGGACAATGGTGGATAATTAATATGTGAATGTTAGATGAATGGATTGACATTTGGACTTAATTAAAAAGGACCACAATTATGATGGTGAGGTTCGGCCATGTTGTATGGCCGAACCCCACTAAGGTGGATTTGGTGGATTAAGGGTTTAAAAATTAGTAAGTGGTGTTTAAGTATTAAATAAAAGGAAGGGTGAAAATTAAGGTAAGTGAGGTTCGGCCATGGTGTATGGCCGAACCCCACAAGTGTTGTTTGGACTTAGTTCATTATGCTGGTAAGATGATTAAGTTATAAACGGATAGATAAATGGAAGTGTATGATTGGGCTTAAGAACCCAAAGAAGGGACTAAAACAAAATAAGTGAGGTTCGGCCATGGTGTAGGGCCGAACCCCACAAAGTTATATTTGGATGGTATTGGTTAAATAAAAAGAGAGATCAAATTCAAGTGAGTGAGGTTCGGCCATGGTGTATGGCCGAACCCCACAAGGTGGTGTGTTTGGTTTTAGACTTAAATTGAAACCAAATGGGATATGTGTTTGACTTATTGACATGTAACAAGGTAACGAGACTTCTTGAACGGTGTGCAATCGCGAACGGGTGACGGTTTAAGAACAGCGGATATTTTTAAGTGACCTTTGTATAGGTTTCCTACCTCTTTGTAACCACGATTTATACTTGTTGTTTTTATGGTTATTTTTATGAGATATGTGCTAAATTATTATGTTTCAACGAGGATTTGAATGCTAATATTTATTTACAAATGGCATGTATTCATTGACATCTCATGCATGGCATGGGGTGATGGTTATGTAACCGGAGGGTCCACACTCCATCGGGGCATCCGAAAAACCTATGTGGTGGTACCTTGATGATGAGAATCCCATCAAGAGGAAACCGGAGGCTCCACACTCCATCGGGGCATCTGAACAACCTATGTGGAGGTACCTTGATGATGAGAATCCCATCAAGAGGAGGCTATGTATACTTGTGATGGGTGGGACTCATTACATTTGCATACATACATAGCATTGTTTTGTAAGATTTTGATGATCATATATTATTATGTTATATGCATGTTTTATACTAATCTTGTGGTAGCCCTAATCGGAACACCTACTGGGCGCGTTGTTCTAATGCCCTATTTCTACCCTAGTGAATGACACAGGAAAGGAAAAGGTTGAGGATCGCGAAGGAAACCAAGCATAGGAGCTTGGATATCTGAATGGATTTATTTATGGATATTTTGTTAAGTTTACATGGACATGTAATTTTGAGTAGTTAGATGTTGGCATGTAATAACTTAGTTAATATTTGCTATGGTTTCGATTGGTTTGAAACAATGTTTAGTTTAAGTTAATTTTGGATATATGACTTGTACTTTGCTATCTAAAATGGAGTAGACTTAGGTTCTATTATAATCCGCAATTAGATTAAGTAATATTCCGCAAGCTTATAAATTTCTATGTGTGAATCGTTCTTCATGGACTTAGATCATGCACACATAGGTTTGGCCAATTAAGGGTCGGACTTTAGAAGTCCGGACTTAACTCGCGTCGTGACACTTCGTTCTTTTCACTTGTTTATTTATTTAAAAAAAAATAGACTCTGATTTCGAGTGAAAAGGGCGGGGTGTTACATTTCCCACATCTCCTCCGTTTCTTTAGGTCTGATCTTGCTCCTCCATCCTTCTCCTTCTTTAGTCCTTGTTCTTCCTCCAAGTCTAGAGCCGAAATGGGAGGGAGAGAGATTGAAAGCCTCCTTGTTCTTCAATGGAGCATTCGGCCAAGAGTGTTGATTGAGAGAGGGAGAAAATGAGATGACAATCTCTATAGAAGGATCAGCCAAAGGGATGTGGGTTGAGAGGGAGAGGGAGGGATTAAGATGGAAAACTCTCTATCTTTCCTTCCAAAGGAGAGGATCGGCCAAAGGGTTGGTGGTGTGTGTCATGTGTAACTAGCCCTAGCCTCCCAACCACCCACATTACAAGTTGGTCTTTCCCATGTGTCCCTTGGTTAACCAAGGAGACACATGGCTTACACTTGGAGCCTCCCCCCCCCCCTCCCCCCAACGATTTTGTCTAGTGCTTCCATCTCCCCCTTTGACTCACCTAAGCCTCTTCCACTTCCATGTGACTCACTTACTTATTTGAACTCACTTCCCATTCCACTCTTTCCAAACTCACTTTAGCTCACTTAATTTTCTTGAACTCATTTCCATATAACTCAAGTGATTTTAATTCCCAACTCAATATAATTTCACCCACCATATTTGAACTCACCCATGGTTGACCAACTCAACCATGGTAGCCGACCTACATGTTACCTTAGACTACTCGCCACCTCACTTGATGAGGTGGATTTAGGTCCCACTTGGCTATGCCACTTACATGCCACCTCATACACTTGCCACCTCACTTGATGAGGTGGATCCCAAGCCTTGGGTCTTAAGTGGGTACATGACCCAATTAAATTAATTCCTTACCCATTTACTTCCCAAAATCCATTCACTTTGACCCATTGGGTCCCAATTGGGTAATTGACCCAATTAACTACATTTACCCAATTAATTAAAATCAAACCCTATCCATGATCCGTTGGATCATAATTGGGCCATTGACCCAATTCTTACCCATTTAAAATCCATTTCAACCATAAATCTTAAATACAACAAATTAAACAATTTAACTAGTCAAAATCCAATATATTATTGCATTGGAAAATTTGGGATGTTACACTTATTTATATTGATGGATTATTGTTATTAAAAATAGATAGTAACCCATTTAGGAGACTCATATCCATTTCCCTTGGAGTATTTCCGGAAAATAGGACAGAAGTATTTGAAATACTGTGATTCATTGTATTTCTATTTAGTATATTGACAGATACCGCGAAATCCTACATTTTTGGTGAGGAGACTTAACATTGCAGTAGGAGTAAATGAGGTTAAGGGGATCTAGTGCAATGAGTGGTTTCAAGAATTAGACTTAATGAACCCACTTATATGCCTAGACATGGTTCACTATTATGAAATGTGCTTATTACTACTAACGATGTTTATCGTATATTGTGATTATTGATGATGAAATGCTTATGAACTGAGCATTATGATGATATTGATACTGCCTCCACGTACCCTCAACTGGTGAACTATTATCGACCCAGATGTGTCGATTACCTGGCCCATGTGTGTCAGTTTGCATCTATTGGTCCAGGTGTGTCAGTTGCTAGTACAGGTATGTTAGTACCGACCTAAGTGTGTCGGAGATATTTTTGTAAGATTCTGCATTTTGACCGTGTTGGGACTTAATGCTTTTTAGTCAATATAATGCCTAGGTGTTATGGTGGATATTGGCAGTAATAGGGATGGCTTGATATATTGGCATGATAAACCAATTACGATGACGATGTTGATTTATCTAACCTGATATTTATTAGACTGTATTATTATGTTCTCTTCACTGGGCTGGTTAGCACACACCACTCACATTTCAGGAGATGTACCTGAAGGAGGAGGAACCTCCATTTTAAGCTTAGGGTGAATAAAGTTATTGTGGTTACTTGTGATTTCCACAGACGGGAATTACTTTTTATTTTGACTGTTGGTTCTTTTGAACCATGTTTTGTATTAAGTACCTGCATGTGGTACTTATTATATGTTTAATCATGAATGAACCACCATGTTACTGCTAGTAACACTGATATGAATGATATTATCTTTTTGTGATGGAAATATTTATTTGTATGATATGTACTTATAAACGGGTAGGCATATGGTACATGTTTGAGTCCACATGTAAAGAGCATGTGTAACATTTTTTTTCTGGGCCTAACTATTCAGCCCAGTTAGGATTATTAAGGATTTAAAAAAAAATATTATTAGTGCTCCGGGCCCACCTCCGGTCGGGGCGTTACAGCTTGGTATCAGAGCACTAGCTCAAACTCTAAGACTGCGATTGGTAGTGCATGATTAGAACCTATTTTTGGATTAGAATTGTATATGTTCTTGACATTTTCTAACAATTTTTGGTGAATTATGTTATACAAATATGTCAAGTAACGAAGGAATATACTGAAATTCGGGACAAGGGAACACCTAGTTGCGCAATAGAAGTGGATACCACAATTGACAACTCCAGTGTTCAATATGGGAATTTAGGAGCACTGTCAGTTTTAGAAATGTCATTAGTAGGGCAATGAGCTTCGCACGAATATACACCATCCACCCCTAATGCTGACGATATGGTAGCATACGTTTGCGGGCTGTGCAATCCGGAGGGGCATTTTGATACATATTGTCCTTACCCCATCAATATGATATGCCCAGTATGTAGATTTAGTGGAGGTGGAAAGGACAAGACCAATTGTCCTTACATTGGAAGGACCAGGGAAAGTACCATGCCGAACATGTGGAGTGTTGGGACATATGTCAGCAGCATGTCCTGACAATATTTTCTTCAATTATGACGCTGATGTGGAGTCCTTTACAGATGATTAGCAAGTGGATGTAGGGGAAGCGATAGAGAGACCATTGTAAAAAAAATGTGAATATGTATATATGTGTGTACTGTACTAAGGGTTTACAAACTCTACCAACTCATATATATGAATAAAACCTGAGTTATGTTTATTTGTGTGTAGGACGCATGTTTATATTTTTACATAACTCATATGGTATATCTTGATGGAGGGGTCACAATGGCCGACTTAAAACGCAAAAACCTCGGCAGAACCCACCAGTCGCAATAGTATGTGGACACACTACTAACCAAAATGTAGTCTTTAACTTTAATCTCTTGTATTAAGTCCAAGTAGATAATGTCACATACATTCTACCTAACATTTACTATAGCTAGAACACATACTCGTCAAAGATACACATAAGAAACACTGTAGTTCTATTACATATCTACTGTGCCTCAAAACGTACACAATAGGGGTTTATTACATCATATTGTTTGTAAAGACAATAATAAAAGCGACATATCATAAATTTCCAACAACGGGGGAATAAATAGATAGATATAGGGCCTCCAACTCTACTATAGCACAAGGTCATCTTGTCTTTCCTCATTCGGGTTTCCTGAAATGTAAGGTATGTGACCTCTACTATTCCAACGAAGAGAAAACAACCGATAATTCAATATATCATCTACTTTATACATGTTATCATAAAAAAAAATTAACACAGAAATTGTAACACCCAAGTTTTCATCCATTATTATATATTCATTTTGGTCGAATTTGAATTGCAAATGGATTGAATATTAAAATTATTGGTTGAAATGGACCTTAGATTGGTAAAGAGTTGGGTCAATAACCCAATTAAGATCTAATGGATCATAGATAGAGTTGATTGAAAGTAATTGGGTAAATATAATTAAATGGGTCAATTCCCCAATTGGGACCCAATGGGTCATAGATGGATTGATTCTAAGGTAAATGGGTAAGGTTAATTTAATTGGGTCAACAATCCAATTAGGATCCAATGCAATAAATCCACCTTACCAAGTGAGGTGGTCAAATGAGGTGGCATGTATGTGAGGTGGCATTTCCATGTGGCATACATGGAAGCCAACTAAGACAAAGTACCACATCATCGAGTAACATGGCCAAGGTGGGACCTAAAATGCAATGTGGGACATGGTCGGCTAAGGTCATGGTTGACTTGGTCAACCATGAGTGAACTCAATGGAGTTCAAGATTAAAGTGAGTTAAATATTCAATTGAGTTCAAGATTAAAATAAGTTAAATATTCAATTGAGTTAAATTGGCTTGAATTGGAAAGTGAGTTCAAGACTAATTGCTTGAGTTGAGTGGGAAAATGAAGGGTTTTCATCTCATGGGACTTGGAACCCATGAACCCGATGGAAAGTGGAGAGACACCTTGGTTTAAGCCAAGAGTCTCCTTGGTTAAACCAAGGGAATCTTTGGTTAGACCAAACATAAAGGGGAAGATGAATGGGCATGGGCTGTTACAAAGAGACACCAGCCTATGGGGAACTTCACACCCCCTTGGCCGAAATTCATCTGTTGCAAACAAGGAAATTTCCTTCCTCTCCTCTTCCCCTCTCAATTTCTACACCTCTGGACTTAGAGAAGTTTGCTAAGGAACCAAGGAAGGAGAAGGACTGAGGAGCAAAGACAGAGCAAAAGAAAGAAGGAGACGGGAAAAGACGGTATGTTTTGAGTTTAAATAAGTTTAGAATATGGGTTTAAGGGAAACCATAGTTTTGGTCTTGGTATGGCAGAACCTATGGGTTCCATATTTGCTGTAAAGGGATGACCAAAATGTTATAAGGTCATGGAACTGAATATCCATTTGCAGAATAGATATATGTTGGAAACAAACAACCAAAGGGTTGAATGCAAAAATCATGTTGTAGTGATACAAGATTGAATGAATCTTAACTTTGGCTAGTGGGTAGAGTAAATCCATCTATGAGTTATATGGATGATGCTAAAAATGTTTTAAAAGAATAAGGAATAAAATCCATGAGGAAGGGTTTAGCCAAAAATGTGAACAGTCAGTCGACTGAATCAGGGAGTCAGTCGACTGAACTAGTTTGGCTGAAGACAGAAAACCATTTATGGGAGTTTCAGCCAACTGAATCTTGTGATTCAGCAGACTGAAACAGATCTGGAATAAAATACAAGGGATTTAATGGTGTTCTGCCCACTGAATTGAGGATTCAGCTTACTGAACATAGACATATCGAAGAAGTAAGATGATTTGACATGT
The DNA here is from genome assembly GCA_013350335.1 of Chimonanthus salicifolius. Lineage (NCBI taxonomy): Eukaryota > Viridiplantae > Streptophyta > Magnoliopsida > Laurales > Calycanthaceae > Chimonanthus > Chimonanthus salicifolius. The sequence continues at coordinate 54,243,339 of CM023535.1, read as the reverse complement.
TTCAGCCGACTAAATGATTACTTATCAAACACGGAAGTCGTTGGTTGGGGATTCAGTGGACTGAACTGTACTGGCCGAACACACAGTTAATCTGATCCAAAGTCAATTGACTGAATCTATGATTCAGTCGACTGAAAGGGGATTGATCGAGAATATAAAGGGTTTGACTCAGAGTCAGCCGACTAAATCTGTGATTCAGTCGACTGAAAGATAGCAAGTCAAGGAGTAAACAATACTGAGTCCGATTTCAGGTGACTGAATGTGTATTTCAGTCGACTGAAAGTCTGCGGTAAGGCAGAGAATAGTAACTAGGCGTGACTCAGTCGACTGAATTGAAAAGTTTGAATTTTTTTGATATTTTTCAGATATATCTATTTATCTGGAAGGTTGTGAGGAGTAATTAAATTAAAGGAAAAATCAAATTGATATATGTATATGATTAAATTGATAAGGTAAAGAGGTGTGATTCACTTTCACGCGACGGTTAGCGATTGTTCGTGCGAAACAAGAAAAGGACAGTAAATAGGACTTGGGTAGGATTCCTACCTTATTGAAATACATGTGGATCTTATATATAATTGTGTTACTGGTTTTGTATTTCCCAACATGATGATTTACTTTGATTTATGAAACGTATATGTGTATGAACTGTTTTCGATGACAATATGTAACTTGGAAATGAAAAGGCATTATTTCATTCATGATCTTATGCATGGCATGGGAGGGAGTATATGGGGCAGCAAACCAAGTTATGAACTGTCCGGACATGACTTGGGGCTTGAAAACTAGCTTGGAAGAAGCTATGTGAACCATTGATATGTTGGTCTTGTCCGGGATTGATAGATATGGGTACGGCGTAATATGGGCCAAAGAGTTCCGGGGTAACCAGTCGAAAAACCCTGCGCAGAGGGAGGAGTCCACCCTCCATCGGTAATTCCGATTAACACACGTGGGGAGGTTTAACAATGACCTGGTGGTGCCATCACAAAACACTGCGGACGTAAATGGCCAAAGGAACGCCTTGATTTGGATTCATTATATCAAGGAAACTGTTGATATGATTTGTATGGTGATTTGATATGGAGATTGGGTGAGGGATTATTGGCATATGACACCCATGACATTGACACATACATTAGCATGATTTGGATATGATTATCATGCGTTGTTTTTGGTACTATGATATGTTTACAGTTTTAATATGATGTTCTTATTCTGATTTTTATATTGATCCTATGTGTATAACCCTATTTGGAATTCCTACTAGGCGCGTTGACTAACGCCCTACTTCTACCCTTTAGATGATGGAATAGGAAATGGAAAGGACTTGGGACGTGAAGGAAGCCAAGCTTAGGAGCTTGGACAGATTATGTTTACTTTATTTGATTAATTTTGGAGCAATGTATTTGAGATAATTAGCATCTTGGGATTGTAATAACTTAGTTTATTTTGCTATGGTTGGATGATTGTTTTGGATATTTAAGTTTTAGTTAAATCAATAGTGATTGGCTTCCTTGCTTATTTATATCATGGATATGGATAGTATATTATTCATATTATATTTCCGCAGTTAAGTTATAAAGCGTGTGAACTGCTTTGTGGATTTAGTCCACGCATACGTATTGTTGGCCAATTAAGGGTCGGGTTTGGAAACCAGGACTTAGCTCACGTCGTGACGTTCTCGCTCTCTCTCACACTTTATTTAAAAAAAATATACTCTGATTTTCGGAGAGTGAAAAAGGGCAGGGCGTTATAGAAATCATGTAGTTTTCTATGAGAATATCATTTAACATAGTTAATACAAGTCATTTCTTTCCTCAGAATGATACCCCCGTCAATCGAAGTCTACGGCACTCAGGCGCGAAGATACGTGGCTACACCGCTGACAAATTCATGCCCAGTGCTTCACATAGTCCCTATATACAACTTGTACCAGTGCCCTCCATGAGTTAGGTACTTCATACAACAACGTGAGGTAATTTGATATGCACAGTACACCAGTCAAATGCACATCAATTATGAATTAAATCCCCGTTAAACCCACATGAATATCTCTCATATGGTCATAATAAATTCTCACTCAGCTAAGATGGATTCCTAAGCCCTCCCTCATGGAATCCTACATACATTATCAGTTGGTATTTAATAATACTATGCTGAAAATAAACACAATTTATATCGAATGTAAGTCAAAGCAGTGTTCACAAGTTCTATCAGTTACCGTACTCTCGGGTTGGGTATGTCTAACCTCTCTACTTACCATTTACCGTGTAAAAGTGTATTTCCTGCAACACACCATTAAACACACAAATACATGTATTCCAATCGAAATCACGTTTGGAAATTGATCTATCTCAAGATCTTCAAGTGATAAAAACTTAACCTATAGGAATAAGTGATTTCCGTTCTCCATTTTATATCGCTAGACCTCCACATCTCGTACACTCTATTATTCACGTTTCATATGTAAAAACTTATTAGCATCCCGTACGTGTGAACAACGTTGGTATCGCGTTTTGGTCCGTTCACATTCTTTCCATCAGTAAAATGACCACGAATATCCTCTCATTACCGTAGGACTAATGGTGATAAATTTCAGAATTTAAATGCAAGTATGAATGCATTTAGTAAATACAGTGTGGTTAAATGTCCTCACCTTTGATTGGCGAATGTTTTGATTGAAACTATCAAAACATTAAAATCAATTAAATAATCCTACTTTGGAAATAGATTAAATAATCTAACATTTTTTCTGAAAATATTTTCCAAAACCGTCTGTTGTATGACAACATGTCTTCTCTAGAGATATGTCCAGGTTCTGGACTTGTCTTGCATGGCTATCTATGTAGTTTCTGGACATGTCTTGAATGGCGATGTATCCAATTTTTGAATATATCGTGAATGGCTATGTGTCCAGTTTCTAGATATATCGTGAATGGTGATGTGTTGAATTTACTTTTGCCGATATAACAACTTTGAATACATGTCGCCTAGACAAAAATGGACATGTCGTAAACTAGATGTGTCTACTGGTTATTGACCAGACTGCCATGTTCGAGCATGGGTTTCCTTTGGTTTTCCATGGAAAATCTACAAAGAATTTTTCTATCAAAACTTGGACAGAGTTTCAATTAAAATTTATCTACAAATTGATGCAAATTACTTCAAAGAAGTACTTACAGAATATAGCCAAAAATTCACTTGAAAGGGGCTAATTGAACAACGTTTTGAATAATAAGAAAGCACTGTGAATTGTTAAATTTTTCTGAAAACCAAAGCCCATATTATAACTTTCGAAAATCACTGTTTGGGTGAATTTCACCCGTTAATTTCTGTCGGTGGGTGTGAGTAAGCATTTTTGGATTTACATTCCATTTTCTTTTTCAAAAAAATGGTAAAAAAGTTAAACTTTTCTTCCTCCTTCTAGGCACTTAAAATTGGATAAACTTCGGGGATAATTTGATAAAATCTGACACTGCTATCGCATTGAGAACGCGGGTTTTAGCTAGGGTGGCAAACTAGATTTTTTAATTACGTTAACAAAAAATCCTCTATTTTTACAAAAATAACTTTCTATAAAAAATCGGTGTTCTAAGTTTCTCCAAACTTTGAAACTCATTTTCTAGTATTTTAAATCCTCAAATCAATTTTCTAAAAATTCCAAAGGTTTACTTAAAACATAGATTGACTATGATCCAAGTTTTCTAATTTTCGGAATACAGAGTATTTTAAAAATTGGGGCTTTTAGATAAAGCGCGTATAAGCATTGTATTTCGGGTAAACGTTTGAAAGTTCTAGAAATACCGTTGAGTAGAGTACTTAAATACGTAGAGTGTATGAAATTCTCGGTTTCCAAATTGGACATTAGAGTGGTCCCGTACACTCTGAGAGTTTTAAAGACATTGTTCATGATTTTCAAATAAACCAAACGACATTATGAAATGCCCAAAATGCCCTCCGAACTTCGTCGGGTTGGATCACTGAGCAAACGAGCTCCAATCAGGTCATACAATAGCTTTTCGAGAAGCTCTCTCTGCATTCTATCATGGTACTTGGTCACAAAGTGGAGCTAACAGCTCTAAAATTTGTTTATTTTTCTAATTAAGGGTCGGGTTATTACATCCTATCCATTTTAAATAAAATTCGTATTGAGTTTTAAACCAACAATTATACCTTTTTCCATAAAGAGATCGGGATACAACTCCCGCATCATTGACTCGCGCTCCCATGTCGTGTTGTCTGCCCCATGATCCCTCCATAGTACTTTTACTTGATGTATCGTCTTTCTCCTGAGCTGTAGACTTCCAGTGTCCTGAAATTATATTGGCCTTTCATCGAATGTCACGTCCTCTGTGATGTCGATGTCGTTCCAATTTAACACATGTGACGGATCGGGTTCGTATTTCCTTTACGACCAAACTGTCTCACTCCATGGCTCGGTGCAACGGGTAAGAAAACATGGTCACGCACTGAAAATTCGAGAGGTCTATGGCTTCTGTTGGCATAACTCTTCTGTCGACTCTGCACTGTCATGAGACGTTGTTTGATAACTTCGACTTGTCCTGATGTTTCTCTAACTATTTCTATCCCTAACAATGCTTTATCTCCAACTTCAGCCTAACACAATTGTGATCTGCATGGTCTACCATAGAGAACTTCGTATGGCGCCATCTGAATACTGGACTGAAAACTGTTGTTGTAGACAGAGTCTATCAATGCAAGATTATCCTCCCAACTGCTCTTTATATCCATCATGCAAGCTCTCAACATATCTTCCAAAGTTTGAATCGGCCGCTTAGACTGACCATCGGTCCGAGGGTGGAAAGCGGTACTGAAACATAACTGTGTAACAAGCTCCTTTTTTAGACTCTGCTAAAATCTAGATACAAATCGTGGGTCACGGACTGGTACTATGCTTACTGGTACTCGATGTATCCTGACTATCTCCTTTATGTATTGTTTATGTAAAGATACTAAGGAGTGTGTCATTTTGATTGGCTGGAAATGGGCAGATTTGGTCAATCTGTCTACTATCACCCATATTGCGTCGTTCCCTTTAGATGATTTAGGAAAACCAAAAACAAAATCCATGGTGATATGTTCACATTTCCATATGGCTACTGGGAGAGGATTCATTTTCTCTCCCAGTCTCTGGTGCTCAACTTTTACTTGTTGACAAGTTAAGTACTTAGACACAAAATGTGCCACTTCCTTCTTCATTCCCTTCCACCATATTTGGCGTTGCAAATCACGATACATCTTTGTACTATGAGACGTGAGTGATGAAAGTGACCGAGCACTATTTCTCTATGATCTTCTGTTTCCATTTCTGGCACAAATAATTTGTCTTTGAAGGTTAGACCTCTGCCGGTCCTAATTTTCCATCCCTTCAAATTGACTTCTTCTATCAATTGAGTTCGTATCTTGATAGATTCTGGGTCCCTTCGTTGTGCTTCCAACACAAGCCTCATAAGTTCTGCCTGTCTGACCTCATTCTGCACCTGAATTGATTCATCGTACTTCACTAACAGTAGGTCAAATTCACCCACTATACTTAACATGTTCCACTGTAGAGATGCCATACAAGCCATATTGCAACGAGTCTTCCTACTCAAAGCATGTGCTACTACATTCGCTTTTCCTAGATGGTAGGAGAGCTAAAAATTGTAGTCTTTTAAATACTCCATCTATCTCCTATGTCTCATTTTCAAATCTTTTTTTAGTGAACAAGAATTTGAGATTGTGGTGATCATAGAAAACATTAAATCTCTCACTGAACAATTGATCTCTCCAGAATTTTAGTGCAAACACTACAGCTGCTAGTTCTAGGTCATGAGTTGGGTAATTTTTCTCATGTCCTTTCAATTGTCTAGAGCCATAGACTGCTACTTTACATTTTTGCATTAGGACACGTCCTAATCCATTCTTCAAAGCATCACAATATACTACAAATACTTGACATTGCTCCTGTATAATCAATACAGGAGAGGTGGTCAACTTTTCCTTCAAATCTTGGAATGTTTTCCGTTCTCCTCACTCCATTCGAATTTTACGTCTTTTCTTGTCAGGCTTGTCATTGGAACAGTAGTCTGGGAGAAACTTGGTATAAATATCTTGTAATACCCAGCTAATCCTAAAAAGCTTCTTATTTCAAAGACTTTTGTCAGCCTCTTCCAACTTATTACTGCCTCAACCTTGGCAAGATCTACTGTGATTCCAGCCGAAGTTACTACATGTCCTAAAAATTAGACTTGTGTTAACCAAAATTCATATTTGTTGAACATGGCGTACAACTGATTATCTCTTAAAGTCTTTAACATTATCCTCAAGTGTTGCTCATGCACTTCTTCAATTAACGAAAATATCAGAATATCGTCAATGAATACTACTATAAAGATTCCTAAATATGGCCAAAAATCCCTATTTATAAGATCCATGAATGTGGCCGGTGAATTCGTTACCCCAAACGGCATCACTAAAAACTCGTAATGACCATACTGAGTTTTGAACACCGTTTTAGAGATATTTTCATCTCTAACTCTTAACTGATGGTAACCTGATCTCAAATCTATCTTTGAAAAACACTTGGCTCCCTTCTGTTGATCAAATAGATCTTCTATCCATGCCAATGGATACTTATTCTTGATAGTTACCTGGTTCAGCTTCTGGTAATCTATACACATTCTTAAGGTTTCATTCTTTTTCTTGGCGAAAGAGTTGGCGCTCCCCAAGGTGAAATACTTGGCCGTACATGTAACACCCCGGATTTTCATTGCATGAATATATATGAAAATTGTCCATTTAAATTGTGAATTAATGGAATTTGAAATTAAATAATGGAGATGGACCTTAGATGGGTAAGGAGTTGGGTCAATTGCCCAATTAAGACCAAACGGGACATGGATAAGGTTGAGTTGAAAATAAATGGGTAAGCCTTAAATACATGGGTCAATTGCTCAATGGGGACCCAATAGGTCATGATGAGCTGATTTGTAAGTAATTGGGTAAGGCCAAAGTAATTGGGTCAAATACCCAATTAAAACCAAGGCATGAGATCCATCCCATCAAATGAAATGGCTAGGTGGGACCTAAAAACCATATGATGTATGGTCAGCTAAGCCATGGTTGACTTGGTCAACCATGGGTTAGTTCAAAAGAATTGAGTTAATGAATAAGTTCAAATGATTTGAATTGGCTTGAGTTGATTTATAAATTCAATTGAGTCAAGGTGGATCGAGTTAAGTTGAGTCGATTTAAAGTGAGTTAAATAGAGTTGAGTTGAGATGAGTGAGTTAACTTGGAAGATGGAAGGTTTCCATCTCATGGGATGAAACCCAAAAGGCACAAACCCAAGGGATACACATTGGGGAGCCCAAGGGGTGTCTTGATTGAAACCAAGGGACACCTTGGAAAGAGACAACCATTATGAGGGAAGTGAGAAGGTGTGAGGCTGTTACAAAGGACACCAGCCCAAGGGGCACGGCACACCCCAACCCTTTGGCCGAATTTTCATCTTGAGATCAAGGAGATTTTCATCTCCTCTTCTTCTCTCTCTCAACTACACCTTGGCTGAATTCTCTACGGTAAACAAAGAGATTTTCCTCTCTTCTCTCTCTTCCATCTTTATCTCTAGACTTAGTAGAAATCAGTAAAGAAACAAGGAAGTGAAGGTACTAAGGAAGGAGTTTGGGCTGATTACCAAGAGACACCACACCTTTGGCCAATCCTCTCTCCATGGAGAGCAAAGAGATTCCATCTTCTCTTCTCTCTCCCTCTCTCATTTTCATTGTTAAACTTGGAGAAGGTTGCTGGAAGAATCAGTGAAGAACAAAGAAGGGCTGAGGAATAAAGACAGAACGAAATAAACGAAGGAGACGAGGAAAAAGGTATGTAATGTTTAACAAGGATTGAATGAATGAAAGAAGCTAAGGGAACCATGGTTTTGGCTATGGAATGGTGGAAACCATGCGGTTCATATTTGATTTAAATGGACGGTCAAAATGTTATAGGACCATGGACTTTGAAATCCATTCAAGGAATGGTTAAATGATTGAAAGGTAATGTCCGATTTAAATTATAAACCAAGGATGGAAATAATTATGACAAGACCCTAACTTTGGTTAGTGGGTGGTGTATGTCCACTGATTTTATGTATAAATGATTAATACATATTTAGACATAATTAAGGAACGAATTTCATAAAAAAAGGATGTACCAAACGTGCAAATAGAGAAGACCGAACAAGGGTTGCACTGTCTGCTGGACGGGTATTACCTTCCGCAGGACGGGTAACAGATGTGGACAGGGTGTTGTCTACGGACGGATTGCACTATCTGCAGGATGGGTTTCTACCATAGCGGGACGGGTTTTGACCATCCGCGGGATGGGTAACAGACATGGACAACGTGTAGTGGGTCCGGACGGATTGCGCTATCTGCGGGACTGGTATTACCGTCTACAGACGGATTTTGACCATCTGTATGATGGGTAGCGGACGGTAATCTGCCGAGTTCAATCGACTGAATTCTTGATTCAGTCGACTGAATTTAAAAGTGAAAATTTGTAAATAATTTTTCCAGAAGTTCAGTTATCTGGAATGATGTAGGGAATAATGGAAATCAAATGGAACAACAAATTGATTTATATATGTGCTAAATGTAATAAGGAAAAGGAGATTAGCAAGTGTTTGTAAATAGGTTTTAACGTGATCGGTGAACGGTATCTTCACGGCACAACAAGGACAGTAAACTGAAATTTGGTAGGATTCCTACCTTATTGAAATGCATCGGGATCTATATATGTATGTGTTCTTGGTTTGATTTACAAACATGATGAATCATTTTGGTTAAAATGAATGGAATATGTTTTGTGAACTGTTTTTCAATTAAATATGTATTTTGATACAAAATGAAATTGTGCATTCATGATCTTATGCATGGCATGGGAGGGAACATGAGGGAGGAGTCCATGCTCAATTCGGTGATTCCGATTAGCATACATGGGGAAGAGTCTACGCTCCATCGGTGATTCAGATTAACATACGTGGGAGGAGTCCATACTAATTCCTCGTGACATATGTGGGAGGAGTCCATGCTCCGTTCGGTGATTCCGATTAACATACATGGGGAGGAGTCCACGCACCATCGGTGATTCCGATTAACATACGTAGGAGGAGTCCATACTGATTCTTAGTGACATATGTGGGAGGAGTCCATGCTCCATTCTGTGATTCCGATTTACATACATGGGAAGGAGTCCACGCTCCATTCGGGGTTTTCCGATCAACATACGTGGGGAGGTATTCAGTGACCTGGTGGTACATCACAAAACATTGTGGAAATAATTGGCCAAGGAACACTTGATTTGATTTGTATGGTAATGATATGGAGATTGGGTGGGGGATCATTGGCATATGACACCCATGACATGACACATACATTGCATGATTTGGATATGATTATCGTGCACTGTTTTTGGTACTATGATATGTTTACAGTTTTAATATGATATTCTTATTCTGATTTGTAAATTGATCCTAATGTAAGTAACCCTACTGGGCGCGTTGACCAACGCCCTACTTCTACCCTTTAGGTGATGGAATAGGGAATGGAACGGCGATGGACGTGAAAGAAGCCAAGCTTAGGAGCTTGTATAGCTTATGCTTATTTTATTTAATATTTATTTTGGAACAATGTATTTGAGATAATTGCACTCTGGGACTGTAATAACTTAGTTTATTTTGTTATGGTTGATTGATGATTTTGGATATTTAATCGTAAGTTAATTTAATAGTGATGGGCTTCCACGCTTTTAATATCATGATTATGGATGATTTCCATTCATATAATAATTCCGCAGATAATCGTGAACGTGTGAACTATTTGGTGGACTTGGTCCACGCACATGTATTGTTGGCCAGTTAAGGGTCGGGTTTAGAAACCTGGACTTAGCTCGCGTCGTGACATTTCTGCTCTCTCTTACTCTTTATTTTTAAAAAAAAAATATATTCTGATTTTCAGCGAGTGAAAAAGGGCAGGGGCGTTAGAGTACAAAACCAATATTAAGTAGCTCATTTACTTGGGTTCGTACTTCCCATTGCTCTGATGGTGCCATCCTATACGGTGGTATGGAAATAGGCAACGTTCTAGGTTGCAGATTAATCACAAATTCTATATCTAGGTGTGGAGGTAGACCACTCAATTGGTCTCGAAAAACATTCATGAATTCACGCACCACCCGAGGCATCACTAAGTCTACACCTCATATATCTTCCCAACCTCTACCAGCTACCATACTATTTGGATGCCCACCTATACCAAAGTTTCTTACACTAAGCCCTTGATAAGGCTTCAACTTCTCAAAAAATTGATCCTTACGGGAATGCCCTATCACTGTCCTTTTATAGCAATCTATCACAATTTTATGTTTTGAAAGACAATCCATACCCAAAATAAAATCAAAACCTATCATTCTTATTACTAACAAGTTAAATTCCAAATTTCTCCATCCAAGTCTCATTATACAAGACTTGCACATATGATTAATTAGTACCTATTTTCCTAAATGTCACTTTACCTTCAGTGGTTTATCCACAACCATTGATCTTAAATCCAAAATTTCATAACACATAGCAGATATGAAAGAATGGGATGCCCCAGTGTCAAACAACACGTGGGATAAAGAGCTAAAGAGTGGTAAAGTACCTTCCATACTGAGTGATCCACATGCTCTTCTATTCCTAGTCCAATGGTATAGACTCATGTTGGATTTATTTGGATCACTACATTTGTTCATTTGAAACCCTAACTCATTAACACATTAATCCATCTTTTCCATCCTTTAAACCCATCATTTGATCACCATTACATCACCATAGGGTTCGGCCATTTACCATGGCCGAACTCATGGTTCATGATCCACCATTCATTGCTCCAAAATACCTACATTCACCAAAATATTAATTTCATCAATCTTCCCATTTTTCCATGGCTTCATACCCTAAAACCCTAATTAACTTCACACACAACAACCTAGGGTTCGGCCATACACCATGGCCGAACCCATGGTTCATAATTCATTCTCTTTTATACCTTCCAATGCCATAAAATCCATTTGCATTTTCATCATAAAACCATTTTAAAAACTTACCCAATGCACATAATCCATTTATTTATTTTCTTACCCTAACCCTAATTTACCCATTTAGGGTTTCCTCCATCTTCCACCCTCTCATTTGATGGGTTTAACATCCATGGCATAAATTTATGTAACCACCATTAAATTCTACAAAAATAAATCCCAAATCTTAAACCCTAAAAATCCAAAATTTCTTATTTAAGAAATACTCACAATTCGTCGTCTCCTCCGACTTCCGCCGCTCCCGTCGGTTCCTTAGCCTCCTCTCTCCTTCTTCTTGATCTTTGATAGGTCAAGATGCTTGATCAATGGTGACAACCCCCAACCTTAGGATCGGCCAAGGTAGGGTTTGAATTGAGAGAGGGAAGAGGATGGAGATGGGAAAAATGTCTCAAGATCTTTACCTTGAGATGGTGGTCCAACCTTTTCTTCCTCTCCTTGAGCTCTTCTCTTTTCTTTCTTAATTTTCTTCTCTTTTCCTTGCTAATGTGGGACGGCAATGGAAGAATGGGAGAGATGGAGAGAGTGAGTTGAGGGTAAAATGAAAAGGATAAGGTGTAAACCCATCTTTATCTCTTTGGTTATTTAACCTTCACTTTACATTAACTCTCTCCACCCACCCACAAGATATTTATCTTGCTTTATGGCTTATGACTCCACCCCCCTAAGTCCCAACGTGTTTTATTTTTTTTTGAGTTTGGGATGAGGTGATTTGGTTTTCACCTTTTGACCCTACTTTGACCACCTCATTTGGATAATTTTAATCATTTAATATTTAGATATTTTGGTTACTTTAATTCTCATTTACTTAAATTACCTTATACATCCACCCATGGTTGACCAATTCAACCATGGTGGTCGACCCCACCAAACCTTGGGTCCACACGCCACCTCACTTGGTGAGGTGGAGGTGGGTCCCACTTGGCCACATCACCTTGGTTTAATTCCAAATAACTTAGGTAATTTAAATTTCATTCCATTCATTCTAAATGAATCACCATTGGGCCCATGGCCCAATTACACTTCCATCTTACCCATTTACCTTAGAGCTTAACCATCTTGACCCATTGGGTCCCAAATGGGTATTTGACCCAATTTGACCATTCTTGACCCATTTAACCCTCATTGCCCCTTTAAATGAATTTAAATCAACTCCATAATCCATTGGGCCATACTTGGGCCTTTGCCCAAACTTTGGCCCATTTACCATCTAATCCACAAATTTTCTAATTTCCATCACTAAAATAAATAATATCCACATTTATAGTAATTTAAAATTTCCGGGCCACTACAATACAATCCTCTTTTAAAATTTTCGTCCCGAAAATTCGAGCGAAGTAGGGGTTCAAATCATCTTATACAAAGAGCTCCGGATGAGTGGCACTCATCTCTGGCTCCAGTTCCCAGGTGGTTTCTTCACTTCCACTTCGTTCCCATACCACCTTGACGAACTGAATGTCACGGTTCCGCAGCACCCTTTGCTCGCTCCCGACTATTCTAACCGGCTTCTCCACATATGTCACATCGCTTTGTACATCGATGTCTTGTACACTCAGAACATGTGAAGGGTCAGGATTGTACTTCCTCAACACGGACACATGGAATACGTCATGTAAAGATGATAACTGTGGAGGAAGTGCTAACTAATAGGCCACCTCCCCCACCCTCTTTAGGATTGGAAACGGCCCACAATCTAGGTGACAGTTTCCCCTTCTTTTCGAATCTCATGTGTCCCTTCCGTGGTAAGACTTTCAAAAGCACCAAGTCTCCCACCTCAAACTCAGGGAAACTTCTCCTCTTGTCGGCGTAATTCTTATAACGGCTCTGTGCAGTGAGTAAATGTTGCCATATAAATTTAATCTGTGCCGTAGTCTCCGTAACCCACTTCGGTCCAATCAGCGCAGGCTCACCAACCTCTGTCCAACGCACTAGAGATCTACATAGCTACCATATAAGGCCTCAAATGGAGCCATCTGGAGGCTTGCCTGGTAACTATTATTGTAGGAGAACTCCACCAATGGCAAGTGATCCTCCCATCCACCCTTAAAATCCAGCATACATGCTCTCAGCATATCCTCCAATAACTGTATTGTCTTTTCCGACTGTCCATCAGTCTATGGGTGGAATGTTGTGCTGGTCAACAAGTCGGTCCCCATAGCCGATTGCACGCTCTGCCATACTCTGTTAGTGAATCGGCCACCTCTGTCGGACACAATAGTCCGGGGTACACCATGTAGTCTGATAATATTTCGGATGCACCGTCGACCCATATTGCATCATTGCCCCTTGATGACCTTAGCAGCCCTGTTACAAAGTCCTTGGCTACATGTTCCCATCTCCACTCCGGCACTGGTAAGGGTTTGAGTAACCCCGGTGGCTCCTGATGCCCCCACCTTGACCTGCTGACAAGTTAGGCAGTGAGCATAAACTCTGCCACATCTCTCTTGAGTCCATGCCACCAATATGCCTCTTAAGATCATGGTACATCTTTGGCGCTGTCCGGATGGGTAGAGAGCTTGGTTTGGTGTGCCTCAACCAACAACTCCCTTCCACAGCTCTTAGGTACCTACGTCCTACCTCGGAACACAAGACCTTATCCCGGTCGTAACTCAAATTCCGATACTACCTCACATGTAGATATCTTGGTCCAGATCTCCTCCATTTCTGGGTCTATTCGTTGTTCCCATTCAATTGTGCTAAATATCTCTTAATTACATCAATATCACTCATATCGACCTATGAGTTCCATTCTTACAGAAATTACTCTGTCTCATATTATCTCTTTTCCTTATGAACCCATTTGCGATTTTATGTAGTTCAATGTATTCTATTTCATTTTATTTGTTACCAAGACCTTTCCCATACGTACTCCTTCAATGCGTTCTTTTGTCTATTCTCTGTGTGAGTTAGTCTGCCAGTACGAGCCTATGCTCATGTCCATTGTTGATTCCATTTTAACTAGGTTTCTAGCTTCACCCTCCTGGAATTCCATCGGCCAACTACAGAGTCAGGTGATCAGTCTCACTCGGCAGTCGCCCATAGCTTCCATTCAAGTTTCACTAGACTCTTAACCTTTCCCTTAGGTCTATCTCTCAAAAGCAATCATACCTTTATTTGTATATAAGTCACTATGTGACTAACCCTTTTTGTTCATAACTCCTACAATACCAATACCCGACATCAATCCAAGTCATATAGATACTAATTTCCTACCCTTCTGGATTATTCCACATATTCATAGCTTCCTAACAATAGTGATACATCTAAGCTTACTTAGGTTATGTCATATAGTACCCATTCACCACTAAAACATTCACAAGTATTACAAATTTCACCAACCACCAAATTCCATCCCACATGCCTATGTTATCAATGGTTACCACATCATCTGGTTCATATGCCTTCATTAGCAAGCCACGTAGAATTGAAATTACACACAATCATCGAATAACATAGCTCATTGCAACAATTGATAATTCACAATTTAGTAACATCATAGGGAATCCTCATGCAATCACTAAATAAAATATTTTCACAAGTTCACGGTCCATCATTCATTCATGCTTTTTAAGGCCATAAACCCATTTCAAGGCCTATCATCACTCGTTCATAATCTACACAACACATTGGGAGAATGCAATTGCATTATACATACAAGATTTTTTTTTTCATACAATATATTAGTCTTTGCAAGCTAGACCCTTCACATTCTCCTCATAATATCATCTTCTCACAAGTTTCATGTGGCAAGTTAACCCATGCATTACGGTCTCTTTCAAGTACATTGTTTATCCAACATCTCTCAAATGGCATTTTGTTCACATGAGAACCTCTTATACCCCTTCACAAAGCGTTTACATCATCACCCATTATATGTCATAACATAAATCTCTTCACTTGGTCATGACAAATTATCAAACCATGGGTTATCACCAATATAAAAACCATTTCTAAAAGCCATTGTACCATCCCCCAAGTATACCCATACATCACATTAACAAATACTCCCCACCCTTTTTATTCACATTTACCTCACTCATAAGCATATGCAACATATACCCCACATCAAAAGTTCATGCCTCTTATCCTCATTTGATGCATGCAGTTCATCATTGTACAATTTTTTTTTTTTTTTACATACTCTTTCCTCACTTAATTAGTATGATCATAACTATTAATCTTTCCACATTTCATCACCTCATACACTCAATAATAAGAATTCAACACATGTATATTCACATGCACTCACAATACAAGTATGCTTGTGCAATTTAATATCACACTTATTTCCTTCATTTAAAACCCCAAAATCATTAATTATTTTCCAATATAAGGACGGTTAGTCCTCTCTTTCCCGTGTCCATGTAGTCCACAAATCGGGTATACCACTTCAAGAGAGTAGGGGCAATATGTGCAGTTGTGCCCAACCTGGTTACACAACTCGCACATATAACTGGGTTCCAATTCCCCTACTGACTATTTTATCATCAGAAAGTCTTCCACATCCTCTCCAAGAAGAGATGCTAAATCCTCTTCATTTTTCTCAGAAGGTCCCTCTTGAAAGTCCATGCCAACTTCTATGCTAAAAGCGGACACCAAATCTATGGAACAGCTAGGGGTTTCCTTATCCCATAATTCCGTACACTCCCCGTCACTTAACATATCTGTATTCATAGAATACAATAGAACCCAAAAATTATCAACTGCAATTTCCAATAAAACCAATCTCGGTTTTGGGGAATTTCTTATGTATATCACAATGTATTTTGTTTGGGGAAAGTTGCCAAATAAGCACACTTGTTTTTCCTTTGTTTCTGGGGGGGGGGGGGGGAAATCTCTAAATCCCTATTGTTTGTTGTTCAATTTGGGGAAAAAATTCCTAAATATCAATGTTTGTTCCATTTGGTGAGATCGGGGAAAGTTTCCTACATTTGATAAATCCATCAATGTTCCATCCATTTGGGGAAAAATCTAGATTCTGTTTTCTCGTTTCGGGGGAAGTAAGCCCTATTTGCTATGTTTTATAAATCCGTCACTTATAATGATTGTCCTTCCCTTGCTATCATTCCTTTCCGTCGAAAGTTGTCTCAGATTGAACGTTTCCGTTTGAGTCAATCGAAGTAAATTAACCCGGCCCCCGTGCAGCAGACTCCGAAGAGTCGGTCAGTTGGGATTCTTAGCTGCCAGTGAGACCTGCAACCGTCTTAATCTTACTTCGAGAGATTCATTCTTCCGAGTTCGCTCTGATACCAACTGTAACGCCCGCCCTTTTTCACCGAAATCAGAGTCTATTTTTTTTTTTAAAGTGACAAAGGGCACGGACGTCACGACGCGAGTTAAGTCCGAGCTTCTAAAGCCCGACCCTTAACTGGCCAACCCTACGGGTGCGTGGAACGGAGTCCACAGAGAATAGTTTACCCGTAGAAGAAAGCTCACAAAAAGTTACATTAAATGCGGAAAGACATTACAGACTATCCTACCAAATTTTCTTTTCTAGATAGTAGGGAAGATTTCATCATTTAATTACCAAAATGCCATAACTTCATATGTTTACCACTCAATTCAAAACATAGCAATAAGTCTAAAATATTACATTTCCGACAAGGTCAACTATTTCAAATTACATTATCCAAAATAAACATTAGTAACTATCTAGCACTCCTTTCCAAGCTCCTTAGCTTGGCTCCCGTCTCGTCCTTCCTCTTCGCCACCTCCTGCGTCATCAGCTGGGGTAGAAGTAGGGCATTAGACAATGCGCCCAGTAGGACTCCGAGTAGGGTTAACACATGGATTAGTGATAACAAAGCATATAAAAATATTATATCAAAATCATGCCATTTGGTACAATGTAATGCAATGGGTGTTTTATGTCATGAATCCCACCCATCAATCTCATCATCATTGTACAATGCCCCTTTTTCATCCATACATAATGTTCAAAATATAATCCATACCATCATCGTGCAGTGACCCTCTTGATGGAAAAACCTCATCAAGATATGATCCAATCGTAAAATATCCCCCTTGACGGCAAAGCCTCGTCAAGGTGTCCCCATGCCTGTTCTCGGTCGCCCCGACGGAGCATGGACTCCGGTTTCATTTCATCCTTCCCCTGCCATATCCCTCCCATGCCATGCATGAGATGTAGGTGCCATATGCCATGTAATGAATATAATAACGACCATGACATTTAAAAATCCCATCAATCAAACATATGACTTGATTATCAAAAGTACATCAAGTAAAGCCTCAATAAACACATCATAGCTTTAAAAACCCGTTTTAAACCAATTATATGCTTACCAGAGTAAATCAAGTAAAAACCCCTACATAATACATAATTCAAAACCAATATTAAACAACCCATATAATTTCCAAGATAATTCAAAGCAACCATCACTCAATCCATGGCTTACAAAAAGGTTAGAATCCTACCGAATACCGACTAGCGTCTTCATTTCGTTTTCGTCCGATAGTCCGGCTACCGTCACGCGCACTGCCCGCGATATCCAATACCTTATTAAATTTCCAAATCAGTTCAAGTTTTAACCATTTCTAAGCCCATATGAAAAACCGGTCACTATTTAGGTTTTGTGGGTCCCATGTCATCTATTAAACCTTTTAATTCCGTAAGTCTTAAAATTCGGCCACCCTAGGCTTTATTAATCACTTATAAGGTTATTACATTAGATCCCCTAAGTCCATGATCAATTTCCATGGAATTCTTGAATTTGGCCACTAATTACGGTTTTGCCACTACCTCATTTTCCATGATTAAACACTCGTTTATCCATGCATGACTTAATCCATAATTGATCATAGACTTAGATCCCTAACTTAGGTCCATTAATGACCCATTGAACCATGTCATAACATCATTAAAATTAGCCTTTTTATTAATTTCACCATTATTCATTTAAACCCATCCATAACTCCATACATAACCCTTTAAATGGTTCACCAATGGCCATGGGTTCAAAATACCTAATTCATCAACATCTTCCCATGGGATTTACCTCATGTATTTAACTTCAATGAGTCCATTACTCATTCATTTCCTTTGGAGGCCACACACACACCATCCATCATCCAATTTAACCCACCAAAATGGATCACAATTGGGCCATGGGTTCGGCCATACACCATGGCCGAACCCATGGTGTCCTTTCCCCATTTTTTCTTGGATCTATTTACACCATTTAGATCCAAAATAAATCCTTCCTTGAGGTGGTTTAAATCACACTTTTAAACCGCTACTCTTAGCCCCATTTGGATCACAACATTTGTTCATTTGAAACCCTAACTCATTAACACATTAATCCATCTTTTCCATCCTTTAAACCCATCATTTGATCACCATTACATCACCATAGGGTTCGTCCATTTACCATGGCCGAACCCATGGTTCATGATCCACCATTCATTGCTCCAAAATACCTACATTCACCAAAATATTAATTTCATCAATCTTCCCATTTTTCCATGGCTTCATACCCTAAAACCCTAATTAACTTCACACACAACAACCTAGGGTTCGGCCATACACCATGGCCGAACCCATGGTTCATAATTCATTCTCTTTTATACCTTCCAATGCCATAAAATCCATTTGCATTTTCATCATAAAACCATTTTAAAAACTTACCCAATGCACATAATCCATTTATTTATTTTCTTACCCTAACCCTAATTTACCCATTTAGGGTTTCCTCCATCTTCCACCCTCTCATTTGATGGGTTTAACATCCATGGCATAAATTTATGTAACCACCATTAAATTCTACAAAAATAAATCCCAAATCTTAAACCCTAAAAATCCAAAATTTCTTGTTTAAGAAATACTCACAATCCGTCGTCTCCTCCGACTTCCGCCGCTCCCGTCGGTTCCCTTAACCTCCTCTCTCCTTCTTCTTGATCTTTGATAGGTCAAGATGCTTGATCAATGGTGACAACCCCCAACCTTAGGATCGGCCAAGGTAGGGTTTGAATTGAGAGAGGGAAGAGGATGGAGATGGGAAAAATGTCTCAAGATCTTTACCTTGAGATGGTGGTCCAACCTTTTCTTCCTCTCCTTGAGCTCTTCTCTTTTCTTTCTTAATTTTCTTCTCCTCTTTTCCTTGCTAATGTGGGACGGCAATGGAAGAATGGGAGAGATGGAGAGAGTGAGTTGAGGGTAAAATGAAAAGGATAAGGTGTAAACCCATCTTTATCTCTTTGGTTATTTAACCTTCACTTTACATTAACTCTCTCCACCCACCCACAAGATATTTATCTTGCTTTATGGCTTATGACTCCACCCCCCTAAGTCCCAACGTGTTTTATTTTTTTTTGAGTTTGGGATGAGGTGATTTGGTTTTCACCTTTTGACCCCACTTTGACCACCTCATTTGGATAATTTTAATCATTTAATATTTAGATATTTTGGTTACTTTAATTCTCATTTACTTAAATTACCTTATACATCCACCCATGGTTGACCAATTCAACCATGGTGGTCGGCCCCACCAAACCTTGGGTCCACACGCCACCTCACTTGGTGAGGTGGAGGTGGGTCCCACTTGGCCACATCACCTTGGTTTAATTCCAAATAACTTAGGTAATTTAAATTTCATTCCATTCATTCTAAATGAATCACCATTGGGCCCATGGCCCAATTACACTTCCATCTTACCCATTTACCTTAGAGCTTAACCATCTTGACCCATTGGGTCCCAAATGGGTATTTGACCCAATTTGACCATTCTTGACCCATTTAACCCTCATTGTCCCTTTAAATGAATTTAAATCAATTCCATAATCCATTGGGCCATACTTGGGCCTTTGCCCAAACTTTGGCCCATTTACCATCTAATCCACAAATTTTCTAATTTCCATCACTAAAATAAATAATATCCACATTTATATTAATTTAAAAATCCCGGGCCACTACAGGTGGTGCTGCCGATCCCTCTCCTTGATTTCTCACGACCCTTCTTGGTAGCATTATTTCCTGATAAACACAAAGTGTCATAAAGAATTCCATCATAAGAGTATTCCACACAGATATGACGCATGAGATAATCAAAGCTTTTATGTGAACAGCAAAGCGGTTACATGCAAAAAGTCTATTACACGCATATTTTACAAATATACATATTTGGAAAGTATTCTAATATGACTTCTCCTTTCACACTGAGGAAAATCAGAAAGAAACTAATAAAGTTCATAGTCACATCACTATATCAAACCACCCATCTCCCCTTTCCTACTTCTGACCCTACCCATATTCTCCAGATGAAGATGACATGGAGTGGTTATCATAATAGGGACAGTCGCTTAATTTGTGGTCATATCGACAACATGCATGACATCCATAAATTCCATTTCCCTTGGAAAATAGACATTTGCTCCTTGTGTGGCCAAAAATATTGCATTTGGAGCACTCTCGATTCATTGGATGTCCCAGTCGTGCAAAGAAATCACACATTACTGGCCTGGAGGTTCCGACAATATCAGTCATTGGAGGAAATGGTCTCCATGCTGGAAGTTCAGTTTGCTAGATAGGGAGAAAGACTTCTCCAACTTCCGGTGAAGGTGGCACTCTTTTCTGACGGTCAGGGTGATAATCTATCATTATTCCAGGAGGTGGTGTTGATAGCGTATAATATGGAGATCTTGGGTCACTATCTGACGAGACCTTGATCGGAGTGATGCCCCCCTGATTTGTACGACTTTAGGGTCGATAGCACTTACGATCTGGGTTGTTGAAGTCTCTTATCAACCTTTTGGTGCCTTTCTTGCTCATACCGTGCCGGTTGGTTGCACCAAACATTGTTGTTTCAATAAAACAGATATCAGCCCACTAAAAAAGAAAATGATATCATTTGCAATAAGAAACATACAGCAGCAAGTACAAAGTCTGATGATTCAAGCACTGAGCGAAAGGATACAACACTTAGTATCTAGTTTTCTCCTATACCAAAATAAATCCTAACACTAACGAAGTATTTTTTCCACTTAGTCGTAGACATGTAATTCCATATACAGTCCGAAGTTTTGAGCTAAGGCTCTGATACCAAGTTGTCAAGCCCTGCCCCTCAGGGCTTCTTAAGACGTGAGTTAATTTTTTTTCTAACATTGAGCCTCTAACGATTGCGGAATTAATAACTCATCATAGACTTAACATTGAACATGATCTAAAGTTTGGAAATTGCATTTGGCAGCCTCAGATTCAGCCATAACTGGGCCAGTAAAGTTCTTAGGCAGATGGAGGGGTCACAATGGCCCACTTAAAACCCAAAACCTCGGTACAACCCACCAATCACCATAGTATGTGGGTACACTACTAACCAACATGTAGTCTTTAACTGAAATCTCTTGCATTAAGTCCAAGAAGATAATGTCACATACATTCTACCTAACATTCACCATAACTAGAAGACATATTTAATAAAGATACATATAAGAAACACAGTAGTTCTATTACATATCTACTGTGCCTCAAAACGGACACAATAAGGGTTTATTACATCATATTGTTTGTAAATACAGTAATAAAGACAGCATATCATAAATTCCCAACAACGGGGGAATAGAAAGATAGATAGAGGGCCTCCAACTCTACTGTAGCATAAAGTCCTCTTGTCTTTCCTCATTCGGGTTTTCTGAAACGTAAGGGATGTGAGCTCTACTAGCCAAGCGAAGATAAAACAACAGATAGCGCAATATATCATCTATTTTAAACATGTTATCATACAACAATTTAAACACTCAGAAATCATATAGTTTTCTATGAGAATCTCATGTAACATAGTTAATACATTTTATTTCTTTCCTCAAAATGATAACCCCGACAATCAATGTTTACGGTACTCAGCTACGAAGGTACGTGGTTACACTGCCGGCAAATTCATGCTCAGTGTTTCACACAGTCCGTATATACACCTCGTACTAGTGCCCTCCACGAGCTAGGTACTCCATACAACAACGTGAGGTAATTTGATATGCATCGTACACCAGTCAAATGCAAATAAATTATGGATTAAATCCCTGTTCAACACACATAAATATCTTTCGTATGATCATAATAAATTCTCACTCAGCTAATATGGATTCCTAAGCCCTCCGGCATAGAACGTTACATACATCAGCAGTTGGTATTTAATAATACGAAGCTAAAAATAAACACAATATGTAACGACCCACCCTTTTTCCTTTGATTAAATCAGACTATTTCTTTTTCAAAAGGAAAAGGGACGGATACGCCACGAGGAGAGCCGAGTTCAAGTCCGAAGACCCAACCCTCGACTGGCCCAATTCTAGCACACAAGTGAATCAATCCACCAAATATTTATGCGTGCTCTAGCATAACACTTGTGAGATAAAATGTGTGGAAATAATACTTGCGGAATTATAATATCAAACATTTCAATAACAAGGATGTAAATAATAGAACCATATAAGTCAACCATCAAACCATAACCAAAATAAGAGTTATCTAAATTATTACATCATTGGATCCTATGAAATTACATAGTTCTATCATAATGTCAAAATAAGAACTATGAGGTATCCAAACATCTCCGGATCCATCTCTTCATCAGGCATGGCTATCACTAGGTCCAGCTTCCTCTCCTTTACTCTGATCTGTGTTAACATCTAGCGGAAAAATGTATGGGCTTAGTTAACTTGCCCAGTAGGAAGTTTCGATCATAAAATGCACAAAATGTAAAATCTTATAATATCATATAATACGGATAACATTGAAGAAAATCTCAAAGTATGATCAACACATATTTCTCAAATGTATGATAGAAGATGTACCAAAGTCTCATAATTCAGAAATCATAAAATGATATTCCATGGGTGCCATGCATCAGTGATATGTCCACCCATTCCAATGCATCAGATCATAACAAATTACTTTGAATAATAGCTCTCAATATTGGACACTTATGTACACAGCATTTGAGGCGGCGACCACCAGGGTGTTGTTACCCATCCACAAATTAATCAAGACTATCGATGGAGTGTGGTCTCCTCCCTTTGCGCAGGGTTTCGGGACCTACCCAAGAGATCTTTGGCCCAACTATGCCGTAATATTCATACCAAAGTCTAATATTTTTATAATAATTTCACATGAGTCCAAGCGAGGTCCGGACATTTCCTTATTGGCTTAGTACTATCAACTCTCCCATGCAACCATGCATGAGGTAATGTGGCAAACATGATGACAAAATCATAAATCCCATAATTTCTCATCAAAATCATTTTCATGTGCATAATAAAATCATAATCTCAAAAATCCATATTTATACTTTTAAAAGACATAACATATAACAAAATTAGTCACTTCATTGTGCTTCAATAAAATAGGAACTCCTACCTGATCAAAAGTGGTCTACCAAAGAAGAATCACACATTTGTTCGAATGACGTCGGAATTTCCCTTGACTCCTTTTGTCCATGTACATGTTCAAATTACAGCTCATAGATTATTAACACATAAAATCCTTGTTTAATTGGTGTAAGTCTAAACCTGACCTAAAGGTCTACTGTATGATTTCCAAGACCTAAAAGATTCCACTCATATTTGATTTTAACAACAGATATATTAAAATTGTTTCTGTTTTAGGTCGACATATCAACACTGTCGATACATCTCCACTGGACATAGTCGACACATCGATCATCTCGATATGTCGACCGGACTCTGTCTGTTTCTGTTCATATTTTTCCAGGTCATTTTTCGGGTCCCATATATCGACACAGTCAATACATCTAATGGTTCATACTGTCGATATGTCGAGTCTGTCGACATATCCTCCTGATTTGATTTTTCAATTTCTTAAGTAGTCCTTTGTTTCCGGATTATATGTATCGATTGACTCGATACATCTATACATGCTTATGTCGATACATCAACATAATCGATGCATAGGTTTGGAATCGATTTATTGCCTTTAATCTTATTTTCAGTTTACTCAGGCCGATATGTTGGCCTAAGTCGACACATCGGTTAATGATCCGTGGGTATATCTGTAACGCCCCGCCCTCTCCGAGACAAAATCAGAGTCTATTTTTTTTTAAAATAATAATAAAACATCGAAAGAGAGCGGGCGGCGTCACGACGCGAGTTAAGTTCAGACTACTCAAGTTTGAACCTTAACTGGCCACCCATGTGTACATGGACTAGACCATGATAACAAATCACACATGGAACTAAACAATAACTTGCGGAATAAACTAGACTAACTGCGGAAATAAAATGAATAGATAGCAAGTAACAGTCTCAATTTATAGTTAACATAAAACAACCATCCATAGTTAACAACCTAATCAAACCATAGCAAAGTATTAACTTATTACATGTCCACAAACTATAATTCAAATGACAGTAATAAAGAAGTCCAGTTCAACAATCAAGCACTTAGGCTTCGCTCCCCTCCCGGTCATCGACCTTCTCTTTCCCTTTCCTTGTACCTGCATTCTCCTCTGAGGATAGAATTAGGGCGTTAGATCAACGCGCCCGGTAGGTTCCCGAATCAGGGCTACCACATGATTAGCTTGTAAAACATGCATATATCAAATATATGATTATCAAAAACAAGTAAAACAATGTTATGAAATATGCACATGCAATGAGTCCCTCTCAACATGCATATTCATAGCCATCACTTGACGTGACTCGCACCGTTAAGGTAAATCACAATAACATTTCTCCTGGCGGGACCTGTATCGCCTAAGGAGACCAATGTATTTCTCAACATCATGACATTTCTCCTGGAGGGACCTGCATCGCCTAAGGAGACCAATGTCCTATGATCATCATAATTCTACTCCTGGCGGGACCTGCATCGCCTAAGGAGGTTCAGAGTTGCATCACAGCATATCATCCGAGAGTGGGCTCCGGGTTCCACAATCTTCATCCCATGCCATGCATGAGCTGTCAATGCATTGTATGTCATTTGTAAACACATAATATATCATTCAAAACCACATAAAATAAACAAGAGTCTCATAAACAAAACTAGGATAAAACTGTGGTTACAAGTAGGTAGGAAACCTACTGAAGATTCACTTCAGTATTTGATCTTTCTTTAGCGTCACCCGGTCACGACTCGCACGTCGTTCAACTTCTGGTACCTTGTCCATATAACAATCAATAAATCATACTATCATTTACTTATTCATTCACATCTAAGACCCAACCACATCTTGTGGGGTTCGGCCATGCCCATGGCCGAACATCACCAACTTAGGACTTAACCTTTAAAATTACCGATCAATTCCATGCAATGGATCCACACCAAAACCTACTGTCATGATCCATGATCTTTACATTGAAACCTTTTAATTCAACACAAACCTTCCACGTAAAATAATCCATATGAAGTGGTCCATTTAACCCATACCATAATCCATGGGGTTCGGCCCTATACATGGCAAAACCCCATGGTTCACTTGGTCCAATATTCACCATGATTACTCATGGTTTTAACATGCTAATTCAACCATGAATAATACATGTTTCAGCCGTATATTAATCAACCAAAAACAGTAAACATGTATTCCATTAATTGCCATAAGAATACCATAACTTTATATGGTTTTTATCTCACAAAACCATCAAATACTTTCATGGAAATGTCATACCATTACATGGGGTTCGGCCATCCCAATTGGATGAACCTCATGGCCTATGGTTTAGATCCTTTTTGTCAAATGAATAGCTTTATTTAAAACACATAAGCTATCCACAATTGATATGATTTCCATCTTCTTGAAAGCCATACCAAACATCAAATACTTACATGGGGTTCGGCCATCCAAGGTGGCCGAACCCTATGTCCATGTTTTGGTCCTCTTAAACATGTTTTAGGTCTCATTTAAACATATGATAATCAGTATAATGTTACCATGTTTTTACCCTTCAAAACCATCCAAATAAGTCCATCACTTTGCATGGTTTCCACTTTGTAAAACTCAACCCAAATAACCATAATACTTCATGGGATTCGGCCATCCAAGATGGCCGAGCCCAATGGTCCATTTCATCAGTTTATTTCCACTGTTTAGACCCATGATACCTTTAGTCCTTCATGTCATTCAAGTCCATGTTTTTAACCCTCTTTAAAACATGCATTTGAGTCTTAAAGAAACCTCAAAAACAGTCCACAAAACTTCATGGTTTCTATGTTTCAAACACATCAAAACGAACCAATCATTTACATGGGGTTCGACCCTCCATGGTGGCCGAACCCAATGGTAATTTTTTTACCATTTTAAAACCTTTATTACTCAAGGTTAAAACCTTGGTGCATTCGGCCATAGCCATGGCCCAATACATACCCTTTTCTTACAACTTGTTTAACTTGAACACTTAAGAAATCTTATCAAATTTCCTTTGCCTATGATCCTTGCCTTCTCCCCTCTATTTCTTCCTTTCTTCCTTAATCCTTTGCTGGTTTATACTTGATTAACTGGTGCCAAAACCTCTGCTGTTCAGCCAAGAAAAATGAACTTGAAGAGAGGGAGAGAGAGATGGGAATTCTTTGGATTTTCAATATGAAAATCGGCCAAGAATGGTAACCTTTTCCTTTTGTAATTTCAGTCCCATCTTCCATTCATTTTCCCTCATTTAATTTTGCCAAAAATGATGGGATATTGGGTGTCATTCAAGACACCCCTTCACCCAAACGTTGCAACCTTTCATTCACAACACATGCATCTCATGAGATGGATGTTGCCGCCCAACCTTGGTGTCCCTTGGCTTTGCCAAGGCACTTCTTCAATCTCAACGGCTGGGATTGATTTTCCCAAGTGTTGTGTGAGATTAAGACACCTTTCCATATCCTCTTGACTCACTTGATTCATGGTGTTTTTATTCTAACTCAACTCATCCAACTCATCACATTTAATGCACCAAGTTTGAGTCAACTCTTTTCTTAAATCAAACTCACTCCAAATCAGTTCAACTCAAGCTGAACTAACTCACAGTTGAGTTCAATTGAGGGCCCACACGGTCATCCGTGGTCAACCTAGTCAACCCGACCCATTGGGTCCCCAATCAGCCCCTTGACCCGTTTTGACAACATGACCCATTCATGGGCTGATTTTGCCATTTTTAATTGGTTTTCACTTGTGCATCAAGCCTACCCATTTTTGCTATACTTGATTTGCAATCAGTTCAGCTTGACCCCATTTAATTTGAACTTACACAATGGTCAAATCATCCATTATGACCCATTGGGTCCAATTGGGCCCTTTGACCCATTTAGCCATTTTCGACCCAATTGATGTTCATTACCCATCCAATCAAACTTGACATTTATAATGTGCTCATATGATCTTAATTTGAGCAATGGGCCCCACCATTTCCTTATTTGACATCACAAAATAATTAATTTAACACATCAGGGGCATTTTTGTAATTATCCACTTCATCGAGAAATTGAGGTGTTACAATATCGACACAGTCGATATGTCCATAAACTCATTCTTCATGCCTTGTCTTTTCGATTTTTTTGTAGCAGATATATCGTTTTAGTCGATACATCGTACTTGAACTAATTTCATTCCTATTTTATCATAGCCAGGTCGATATATTGATCTAGTCGATTTATCTTCTCGGCGTAACTTCATCATCTTGATATTCCTTCTCTAGTTCAGTCATACCCAGACCGACACATCGACTCAGTCAATGGGTCGCTCTGGGATTAATTAATCATCCCCTTGTTCCAATATTTTATTTCTTTCATACCCAGACCGATACATCGACACAGGCAATGTGTGTCCTAGGTTTCAGTTCCATACTTATCATTTCCTATTCGTTGGATTCTCTCCCTAGACGACACATCGACGAAGTCGATTTGTCGACTAGGTTGAGTCAAATGTCATGGACTCATCATCCACGGCTTCCCTTAACTCATGAGTTCATTATTCTTGGATTCTTTCTTCCAAACCCATGCACATATATTTTCTAAACAACCTATTGTTATTGATTTACTCTAAAATATTATAGATTCGCCTACCTCGACTGATTCTTAGGTGTACTCGAATGGGTAAAATCTGATCTCCATTGTCTCCTTGCTCTTCACCCTCCTTGCTATCTCAATTTCTTTTTCCCCTTGCTTGGTCTCTCCTTCCTTTCTAGGAACAGAGGAAGGCCGTGAGGAGGTGAGGGGGTTTTTGGTCGAGTTGAGGGATGAGATGTGAGTGATAGGGTGCACTCGGATAAGCAAGAGAGGTCCTCAGACTGTCTATTTCTCCTTTCATCTTTACTGTTTTTCCTCTCCTATTCTTTCTTTCTTTTCATCTTCATCTTTTGATTGCCCTAGATTCTGAATTGAGTGCTTGGAAAACAGGAACGGCATGGTGAATACCCATGCATAGAAAACGAATGGTTTGGACGGTGGTAAATAGAGCGTCTACTGAAGATGTTCGGCCTACTCGACATATCGACTTTGATTGTCGATGTGTCGGTCCATTTGATTGTTTTTTCCCCGATACATCGACCACGTCAATCTATCCTTCTAACAACTTATACCTCAGGTGTGGATATCAGTTTTCTCCGACACATCGATCCAGTCGATGCATTGTCTTAAAATGTTGAGTTTTGCCGACACATCGACCAAGTTGATGTATCGTCTGAGGGAAATTTAGTTTCCCTTATCTCCTTCAATGTACATTCACATTCTTTGGACCAAAAATCATATATTTCATTCATATAATAAAAGGAACTACATAAAATAAGGAGTTAAAACTTTGGTTCCTTACACAATTTATATCAACTGTAATTCAAAGCAGTGTTTACAAGTTCTATTAGTTACCGTACTTTCGGGTCATGTACGTCTACCCTCTCTACTTACCATTTAGCGTGTAAATGTGTATTTTTTGCAATGCACCTTTAAATGCACAAATACATGTATTCCATTCGAAATCATGGTTGGAATTTGATCTATCTCAAGATCTCCAACTGATAACCTGTCAGCCTCTAGGAATAAGTGGTTTCCGTTCTCCATTTTAGAATGGTTAGACCTCGACATCCCGTACACTCTATTGTTCACATTTCATATGTAGAAAGTTACTATCATCCCGTACTTGTGAACAATGTCGATATGGTGTTCTGTTCCGTTCACATTCTTTCAATAAGTAAAATGTCAACGGATATCCACTCATTACAGTAGGACTAATGGTGATAAATTTCAGAATTTAAATGCAAGTATAATGCATTTAATAAATACAAAGTGGTTGAATCTCCTCACCTTTGACTGACGATTGCTTTGATCGAAACTGTCAAAACATTAAAATCAATTAAATAATCCTACTTTGGAAATAGATTAAATATTCTAATATTATTTTCTGAAAACGTTTTCCAAAATTGTCTGTTCAATCACGACATGTCTTCGAGGCGATATGTCCAGTTTCTCGACATGTCATGCATGGCTATGTGTCCAGTTTCTGGAGATGTCTTGAATGGCGATGTGTCCAGTTTCTGGATAGATCATGAATGTCGATGTGTCCAGTAGACTGCAATGTTCGAGCATGGGTTTTCTCTAGTTTTCCATGGAAAATCTACAAAGCATTTTTCTATCAAAACTTGGAAAGAGTTTCTACTAAAATTTATCTACAAATTGAAGAAAATAACTTCAAAGAATAATTACAAAAGATAACTAAAAATCCACTTTAGAGGGGTTGCTTGAACAACCATTTGAAGAATAAAAAAGCTCTGAGAATTGGTATTTTTTTTGTTTGAAAACCAAAGCATATTTATAACCTTCGAAAATCATTGTTTGAGTGAATTTCATCCATTAACTTCCATCGGTGGGTGTGGGTAGAATTTTTTTTATTTACATTCCCTTTTTCTTTTTAAAAAAAATGGTAAAAAATTTTAACTTTTCTTTATCTTTCTAGGCACTTAAAATTGGGTACACTTAGGGGATAATTTGGTAAAATATGACACCGCCATCGTGTTGAGAACCCGGGTTTTAGCTAGGGCGGTACACTAGATTTTTCATTTCATTAACCAAAAATCCTTTATTTTTACAAAAATTAATTTCCACCAAAAATCGGTGGTCTAAGTTTCTCCAAACTTTGAAACCTAGTTTCTAGTATTTTAAGTCCTCAAATCAATTTTCTAAAAATACCTAAGGTTTACTTAAAGCATAGATTCACTATGATCGAAGTTTGCTAATTTTCAGAATATGGGGTATTTGAAAAATAGAGGGTTTTAGATATAGCGCGTATAAGCATTGTATTTCGGGTAAACGTTAGAAAATTCCTGAAATACCGTTGAGTAGAGTACTGAAATCCATAGAATGTGTGAAATTCTCGGTTTCCAAATTGGACGTTAGAGTGGTCCATACACTCTGACAATTTTAAAGACGTTGTTCATGATTTTCAAGTAAAACAAACGACATTATGAAATGACAAAAATACCCTCCGAACTTCGCTGAGCTGGATCACTGAGCAAACAAGCTCCGATCGGGTCATACAATACCTTTTCGGGATGCTCTTTCTGCACTCTATCATGTTAATTGGTCACAAAGCCTAGCTAACAGTTCTGAAATTGTATTTTTCTTCTAATTAAGGGTCGGGTTATTACAAACCTCAAATGAACAAAGGGGGGTAATCATTCAATTTGCCTAATCAACAATTTAACCCCCCACGCCCGTCATATCCTCCTGTCCACCATCCAGTTTTTCAGCAGTATAAGGAGGATACACTTCAGCAATTCATGTTGTCAACCCAACAGACTTTGCAATCTAACTCATAAGCAATGCTAAAACTTGAAACACAGTTGGGACAATTGGCAATGCAATAGGAGAGAGTGAAAAATGAAAATTTCCGAGTCAACCCGTTCCTATTCCCAAGGGTCAGTTTGAAGTAGGGACCTCTTCTACTTCTAGTGTGCATCACGAGGATGTTAAGTCCATTACTACCCTTAGGTGAGGAAAAAACATTTGACAACCAAGTTAGGATGCCTGAGGAAGAAAAACAGCCTGATCAAAAACATGGTCAAAAGGAATCAGTTGTGGGCATTGATCACCCTGTAGAGCCTGAGAAGCCAAAATCCCATGAGTCAAGAGAGAATGATTTTGGTTCTGCTCCCTTTGTCCCGAGAGCTCCATACCCACAGAGACTGACTCCGAATAAGAAGGTTGCACCATATAGCGACGTGTTAGAGATATTTAAGCAAGTTCGCATTAATATCCTTTTCCTCGATGTTATTCATCATGTGCCTTCTTATGCAAAATTTTTGAAAGATCTATGTACAGTAAAAGGGAAAACAAATGTTCCAAAAAAACATTCCTAACTTAAAAAGTCAGCTCCATTATTCAACAAAGAACTCCCATAAAGTACAAGGATCCTGGATGTGCTACTATCTCTTGTGTCATCGGTAACAATTCCATTGATAGAGCATTACTTGATTTAGGAGCAACCGTTAATCTGTTACCATGTTTAGTTTACGTTCAATTGGGCTAGGCGATTGGCTGACAAATCAGTTAAAATCCCTCGAGGTGTAATAGAAGATGTTCTCATAGAGGTTGAAAATTTTATTTTCCAGTAATCTTTATGGTCTTTGACACTCAACCAGTGATGAACACCAGTGGGTTAATTTCGGTAATTTTGGGTTGACCATTTTTGGCCATACGAAAAGCAATAATCAATTGCCGGAATGGAATGCTGAAATTATCATTTGGCAACATGACTGTAGAACTCAATGTGTTCAATGTGAGTCAACAACATCCAGACACAGAGGACATGTGTGAGGTAAATCTAATCAAGAGTACAGTTCATGAATCCCTTTTGCAGCTCATTAGTGATGATCCTTTTGAAAAGTGTCTGGCTAATTTTTGCATGGATTTTGATGATGATAGCTTGGTCAACGATGTGAATGCTTTGTTAGAATCCACCCCATTCATGGATATTGATAAGTGGAAAGCCAAATTTGAAAATCCTCTAGTTGTTGAGTCATCACATGTCCCATCCATTGAAAAACTACCGAAGCTGGATTTGAAACCACTGCCCTGACACACTTAAGTATGCATTTCTAGGACTATCTGATTCTTTGTCGATCATTAGAGCTTCTGATTTGGACAATTGTTGAGCATTTAAATATTAAATTTTTACCCCTGATAATTGGGCCAGTTAATCCTCAATTTTATATATAATGATGTATTTAATGTAGTTTGTCAGTTGTGTAGTAAAAAACGGAAAGTTCAGGAAAATCAAGCTAGAACAACAAAAGATTACAAGTTTAGAGCTTTAAAGAAAAGACCTAGAATTATTATAATTATTTTATGTCACTTTCTAGGATTTTCATGTAAATTAATTAATCTAGATCCAGTTATGGGAGTCTATGATTAATTAATATTTTTTAGATTTAAAGTGGCTGATAATTATTTAATTCTAGAGGTTAAAAGCTGCAATCCAAATGCCAAAGCCTGAATTTCAAGTCATTGGGCCAAGACTCAGTTCAAGTGGGCCGAGCTATTCTCCACAAAGCTTTAACGGGTCAAGCCACATGCAAGCCCATGCGCATTTTACACTTTAGGCTAGGCCAGTGTGCAAGCTCAATCCAACTAAGGCCAAGCTCTCAAATCCAATTCAAATGGGCCTGAGTTGAGGTTTAGATCCAAATCCAAAGCCCAAGTCCAATGAACTCCATGGTCCATGTTTGAATTTACCTAAGTCCAACCCAACTACCCATGTCCAAAATCCATAACCCAACTTCATATCCACACCATCCAACTTCCATATTAGATCTTAACCCTCCATCTCACATACCAAATTAGGTTAAACCATAGATCCACCATCACATCTAACCCATCCATTCATCTATCATTAGATCTGGGTCATCCATCATCACCATGATCATCTTAACCTTAGATTAGTGTTCATCCATGCATCACCTATTAAGCCTTGCATTCATTTCATGCATTGTTCATCTTAGCCATTAGATATTAGTTAATCTAATATCACTCACTCATTCATCTCTTAGAAACCCTAGAGCCGCAAGCATCCATCACATACACACATTACCTTAGATTTAGGTCATGCATATCATCATCCATTTAGATCCATCTGTGCATCTAAGCCTTCCATCAACCATCTACCCATGCCTATATTTATTTTACCCAAAATACCTTAGAGCCATTAGATCAAAACCCATTTAATCTAAGTCCTCCATTCATAAACCCTGAGCAGTGAACAACTTGTAGTTCAACCTAGCCTCCATTCGCATTTTACACATCATCATCCCATGATTTTTGCAACCTAAAACCTCTCCATGCACTTAGACTAAAAATCATCTAGATACATTCCTAGGATAATAATACACCTCATCATCCCAATCACCACACCTCACACGATTTTCTCAATCCCAATCCAATCCATTCGAATTTCACACCTAGTCAACCCTCCATTTCATCTTCCTATCATCCATCCATTCATTCATCTCATATCTTAATCTCATCCATTCATTCATCATCTCATTACACAAACCCTAAAACCACATAACAAATTCGAATTTCCCATTGCCAATCCAAATCCTATTTTCTCTCTTAAGCTCCTATCTTCCCTCCACCTTGACTTAACCAACAAGGAAAGCCACACCAAATTCGTATGGCTCTCCTTGTGCAACCCTAAAATCCAAGCTTAAATCTCCATCATCCATTCCCAATTAGATCCAATCTAGTCCTTTGATTTCCCAACTTAAACCTTGATTTAATTCAAGCCATCCATCTCTTTTCCAGAACCTGTAAATACCCATTACCCCAAGGGTAAAATTCGAATATGACTTGGAATTCAAGAGGGCTAGAGGCTGAAGAAAGGACTAGAAGACAGAGCACCACACGATTTCCATGTGAGCAATTAATTTTTCCATTTTAATTTTATTGCTTCTATGTAATTTCTTTCAAAGCCTTGTACTTTAATTATTCCATTTAATAAGTGAAGCATTCATTTAGAACCCTGGAACATCCAATTTCTTAATTTCTTTGATCATTATTTTACTTTTAATTTCAAGATTACATCCTTTGTCTATTTGATTGAACATGAGCGTATGCAATAGT
Organism: Chimonanthus salicifolius; assembly: GCA_013350335.1. Lineage (NCBI taxonomy): Eukaryota > Viridiplantae > Streptophyta > Magnoliopsida > Laurales > Calycanthaceae > Chimonanthus > Chimonanthus salicifolius. The sequence goes on along the minus strand of CM023535.1, from coordinate 54,209,147 downwards.
TATGATCTTGATTGTAAGACTCGAATCATGATTACTAAGCTTTTATTAATTAAATTAAAAGTTGTGAATCTTGTTTTATTAGTAAATATGAATTACATTTTAGATCTTTATGTGAATTTCAGTTCTAGGCCTTTACTTTGTTTACACATCTTGGGTGATGAACGGTCTATTTCCAACAATCAACCTTTACGTTACTACACATTTAATTTCAGTCATTTATTTTCATGCAATTTAATCTTTTCTCTTTTAATTATGTTAAATCTCATGTTTGTTGCGTAAAAGTTGTTTTAACCTAAATCTTGTATAATCTAATCTTTTAATTCTTTAATTCTTTAATTCATTATTTAATTATTTGATTTATTTTTAATCGCTCTCTCTCTCTCTCAAAAATTCATTCAATTAGTGTTAAGAAGATGTGTTAAATGATTCTGTAGCTAGAAATCCTAATTACGATTAAGGTTAAAATTTAATTCACCATGTAAGAATAAGAAATCACACATTTGATTTGCTGATTTTCCAAGTTAGATACGTGACTCATATAATGATTCAATTTCTTAAAAACAATTCTTTTTGGAGGACATAAATTTAAATTCATATACTTTGAGATTTTCCATTGGGTTCGACCTCGTTCTCACAATACTATACTATGAATGGTTCGTGCACTTGCGAGATTTACAAATTTAAAACATCAACAACAATGATCAAGAACATGAATTGTTAAAAGTCCTTCAGGAACATAAGAAAGCTATAGGGTTGTCCATTGCTGATATCAAAGGCACCAGTCCTTCTGTGGTAATGCACAAAATTCATCTAGAAGAAAATGTTAAACCTTCACGCGAACCACAGAGGAAGTGGCGAGAGCTGAAATTTTACATATCCCATCTCTGATAGTAGTTGGGTGAGTCGCATACAAGTTGTACCCAAGAAATCTGGAGTTACGGTAGTCAAGAATGAGGAAAATGAGTTAGTCCCAACCAACGCTCAGACAGGTTGGCGAGTTTGCATCGACTACCGAAAATTGAACTCAGTGACAAGGAAAGTTCACTTTCCTCTGTCATTTATTTATCAGATGTTGGAACGATTAGCTGGTCATGCATACTACTATTTTCTTGATTGTTATTTTGGCTAAAACCATATCGTTGCAACTCCTAAAGATCAAGAAAAGACCACTTTCACTTATCATATTTTTAACATTCGCCTACTGTCGTATGCCCTTTGGGCTATGCAATGCACCAGCCATTTTTCAGCGACGCATGGTCCGTATTTTCTCTGACATGGTAGAACGGTTCCTAGAGGTATTCATGGATGATTTTTTCATATTTGGATCTTCTTTTGATTAATGTCTACACCACCTAACCTTAGTGTTAGCACGGTGTAAAAAGAAAAATCTTGTTCTAAACTCGGAGAAATGCCATTTTATGGTAAAAAAAGGCATTGTTCTTGGGCATGTGTTTCTCAGAAAGGTATTGAGGTTTACAAGGCCAAAGTTGATTTGGTCTCCAATCTTTCTCGTCCACAAACTGTGAAGGAGATTAGATCCTTGTTGGGTCATGCGAGTTTTTACAAATGGTTTATCAAAGGTTTTGGTGACATTTCTGACCTTTGTGCAAACTACTTGTCAAAGATGCCTCATTTGTCTTTGACGATGATTGCACCCGTGCTTTTGATAAATTAAAGATTACATTGACCTCAACACCTATCATTCAACCTCCTGATTGGAATGTACCTTTTGAGATTATGTGTGATGCATCTGGCTATGCGGTTGGTGTTGTGTTGGGTCAAAGGGTGAATAAACTTCCTCATGTGATCCATTATACCAGTAAAACTCTGAATGAAGCCCAACTTCACTATTCCAGCACGGAATAGGAATTGTTGGCGGTCTTTTTCGGACTGGATAAGTTTAGGTCCTATCTCGTATGGTCTAAGGTCATAGTCTATTTAGACCATGCTGCACTGACGTATCTTTTATGAAAGAAAGATGCTAAGTCTCGCCTTATCTAATGGATTTTGTTGCTACAAGAGTTTGATATTAAGATCAGGGACAAGAAGGATTTTGAAAATGTTGTACCAAACCCACTTATCCAGACTACTGATAGAGTTTACTAACAACTATTTGCCCATCACAAAAACCTTTCCTCATGAACAATTGTTGCATGTCTCCAAATTATCTTGGTTTGCTGATACAGTCAATTATATTGTTACTGAGAAAATGCCTTCACATTGTACCAAACAAGATAGATCAAAATTTCTAACAAGGTAATTTTTTTTTTCGGATGATCCGTACTTATTCAAGTACTATTCTGATTAGATCATTAGGAGATGTATCCCTGAGAATGATCAACAAGATGTCTGCCGTTTCTGTCATGATCATGCTTGTGGAGGCCATTTCAATGGAAAAAGACTGCTACCAAAATCTTGTAATGCGGATTTTATTGGCCATCCATTTTCCATGATTCTCATGCACATTATGTAGCTTGTGAGAGATGTCAGAAATTAGGGAGCATTTCACGATGAAATATGATGCCTCTAAACCCGATCTTGATGATTGAAATATTTGACATTTGGGGTATCGATTTCATGGGACCATTTCCCAATTCATTTGGTAATCTGTACATCCTTGTCGGAGTGGATTATAAATCCAAATGGATAGAAGCAATTACATGTAAGACAAATGATCACAAGGTGGTAATTCATTATTAGCTCGCGTTGTGGTGTCCCGCTCTCGCTCACTCTTTATTTTTATTTTTTTTAAAAAAAAAGACTCTAATTTTCGGCGAGTGAAAAAGGGCGGGGCGTTACAGCATATGTGCATGGAGTGGATAGGGTTGCTTGGGTTCCAAGTTATCCTATATCTAGGGTTTTATGGATGAATGGCTAGGATTGAATGAGATCTCGATCTAATGGCTCTAAGGTAATTTGGTTAAAATAAATTCTATAAAAGGTAAGTTTCTAATGGACGTTTAAGATTGAAAGGTTGATCATGATGATGGAGGAATTGAATGATGTAGATCTAAGATGATGAATGTATGCAATGGATATGGAATGGAGGCTCTATGGTTTACCTAATTTTGATGTATGAGATGAATGGTCTGGATTTAAGATGAAGAGTGAATGGTGTGGATTGACAAGGCTTAGGCGTGTGAATGGGTTTTGGACTTAGGGTTTTGAGCCTGTAAATGAGCACATAGGCCTCCAGTGGATCTTGGACTTGAGCTTGAGGACATGGGCTTTTGTTGGACTTGAAGTGTGCATTGGCCTTGCCCAACTATGATATGCGCATGGACTGCTTTTGGCTTGGCCCAATGATGGCTTGTGAAGCTTAGCTTGGCCCAATTGAAATAGATCTCTAGCCCATGGATCTTGAATTTCAGCCTTTGCCTCTTAAATTGCAAGTTCTCTCTTCCAGAATTTAATAATTAACTTCACCACTTTAAAATCTAAAATATTGAATTGTTCTAGATTCTCATAATAGATCTAGACTAAATAATTTACATGAAAACCCTAAAAGTGGAGTGAAATTAATCATAAAAATTCTAGGTCTTCCAAATTAACCTCTAAACTTGAAATTATCTACAGATTTGAGATTGTTATATGGTACTTTCCATATTTATCTACAAAACTATGAAATGACATTAAATGCACCTACTATATAGAAAATTGAAGGCTAACTAATCCAATAATCATGGGAAAAAAATGTAATTTTTCAGTGCTCAACACTTGGCTATCACTTGGTCTAGCCTCACTTCGCTTGCCTTGCTCTGCATTGACATCTAAAGTGGGAAATTTGTGCTTAGTCAATGCATCCAGTAGAATTCCAAATCAAAGGGAAAAGGGGGTGCAAATAGGAGTGTTATATCAAAATCATATTTCAAATCATATCAATGTAAAATTTTCATGCTTTCTCAATTCATATCGTTTCTCTATGAAAATAACATACTCAAAATCAAACATGTATTTACTATGTAATGTCATGTCATGGGTGTCATGATCAATATATGCATTCATCATGGCCCATGCAAGTTTTCGGGACTTCTTTCTGACACAGGAGCTCCATGGGCCAATATTGTGTTTCAGGGACTTCTTTCTGAACCAGGAGCATTATGGCCCAATATTGTGTTTCAAAACTTCTTTCTGACGCATGAACGCTAGGGCTGAATATTGTTTTTCGGGACTTCTTTCTGACCCAAGAGTTCTATAGACCAATATTGTGTTTTTGTAACACCCCGCCCTTTTCACTCTAATTATCAGAGTTTATTTTTTTTTTTTAATATAATAATAATCAACAAGTGATCGGGGCGGAATGTCACGACGCGAGTTAAGTTCGGATCTCTAAATCCGTCCCTTAACTGGCCAAGCCCATGTGCGTATGAACTAAGTCCATAAAACTGATCCGCACATGGTATATATTTAACTAGCGGAATTAACTTAGTCTAGATCTAACTGAGGTTATAATAGAACCTATGATTAATCCAATTTCCATTTTTAGATAGCAAAGTACCTTATTTATTTTCCAAAATTATTATATAACCTTAGTCTACTATTCATTCCAAACCATTCAAATAAATCCAACCATAGCATCTACTTAACTACTTATTACATGCCAACATCTAATTTAACAAATTACATTGTTCCAAATAAATCAACTAATAAGTCCATAAATAATCCATTCATAGTCCATTGCAATCATTCAAATCGCCCAAGTTTTCGTACTTGGTCCTCTTCTCCAACCACGTTCTTTCCTTTCCCTGCATCATCCACTAAAGATATAGATAGGGCGTTAGATCAACGCGCCCAGTAGTGTTTCCGAATAGGGCTACCACATGGTTAGTCAAAAACATGCAAATAGGATAATAGTTATACATGTGTGACAAATTCTATAAAAATATGCTATGTATGAAATGAGCATGTAATGAGTCCCACCCATCACCATTCAACATAGCCATTACTTGACGGGATTCTCATCGCCAAGGTAACCCACAGTGGTCTTTCGGACGCCCCGACGGAGTGTGGCCTCCGGATTCCTCCTGATGGGACACTCATCATCAGGGTACCCCACAATGGTCTTTCGGACGCCCCGACGGAGTGTGGCCTCCGGTTACTTCCCCATCATCCCATGCTATGCATGAGATGTCTATGCAAACATGCCATTTGTAAATATAACATTTGATACAAATAACTTAAACAAATAACATAAAACAGCGAATAAGTTGTGTGGTTACAACAAGGTAGGAAACCTACAGTAGTTTACTTTGTTCGATCCTTCCTTTGGACCGTCTTCCGATCACGTCTCGCTCACCGTTCTAAAAATCCGAATACCCTATATACATGGCAGCAACTTAATCATTTATCCACCTAATTTCCAGCAAAGCTTTATGTTCCAAGAATCACCTAGTGGGGTTCGGCCAAAGCCATAGCCGAATCTCATCCATTAACACATTGGTCATTCATTTATTTAATTAAAACCTATCTAATTACCCACACTTCTAAACGAACCTTAGTAGGGTTCGGCCATACATTATGGCTGAACCTTACCACTTTGGTTTTAGCCCATTTATCCCATCATATGATCATTTTATTTTTGATCATTTCAGCCATAATTACAATTGTGCCATTGAGACCAACCTTTGCTTTATATTAACTAACTTTCATCACCATACATAAAACCATCTTTAATGGGGTGCAGCCATACACATGGCTGAACCTCATCACCTAATTTGATCCTTCTTTAACCCTCCATATCCTCATATAAAATCAACAATTATGTCCCACAATCATCATTAGTGGGGTTCGGCCATACACATGGCCGAACCTCACCAATGTGATTTTATACTCCATTTCCATCATTCATATTGGCCAACTACTTACCTATACTAACTCCATAAACAACATATATTATTCTTAAATCAAAGCATATAAATAATACCTAATGTTCATCATAAACTTAACCCAATTATTCTACAAAACAGTCCATGGATTTTCATGGTTTCCATGGTTTCCATGGGGTTCTCAACATGAAAACCCACACCGTTTTACATGGGGTTCGGCCCTCTATCATGGCTGAACCCAATGATTACGTTTACTGTTTTTAAACCTCAATTAACCAGGTAATAACCGTATATATAAATCAGGTTTTTAACCTTCAAAACAGTCCTCCAAAATTAGACCAATTTCATAGGGTTCGGCCATGTATATTGGCCGAACACCATGAGATTAATTTTGAATATTTAGTCCTTCATCTTAGGTCTGAAACCAGCACCCAAATCCATGTATTTTAACCATTGTAAAACATGTATTTACATCTTAAAATAATAACCCAAAACAGTACATTAACTTCATGATTTATTTGTTCCAAATACATCACAACAAACCATTATTTGCATGGGGTTCGGCCCTCCATGGTGGCCGAACCCTATGACCTTTGGTTTTGAACTTCTTGATCATTCATTTTTGTCCAAAACAAACTTCCTTATTTATGTTTTAACCTTTTTAAAACCCATACTTAAAATCATCTAAAAACAGTCCCAAATTTGTATGGTTTTAATTTCCAAAAACCATCTAAACAAATCCATCATTTCCATGGGGTTTGGCCATCCAATGGGCCGAACCCTATGGTCCATCTTTTGATCTCATTCTTGTACTTCTAACCAACATTTAACACTTGTTAGATTCAGCCATCCAATAGCCGGATCATATTTCTTAATTAAACAACATAGTTTATCGAACACCTACCGTTTCCGCGACTCCTCCACTTGATCTTTACTCCCGCTTGTTCCTTCTCTTTTTGCTGAACTTGTCTTGATGAAAAGGAATCAAACCAAGGACTGATTAACAACCAGCTACTGCTCTTAGTTTTTAGAAAGATAGAGGACGTCCAAGAGAGATAGAGAGATAGAGAGAGTGAAAATCCTTTGCTTGATCAAAAACAGTCCAAGGTTAATTCAGCCCTTGTGTAACTCATCTCTCCATAATTAGAATCCTTTAAGTTCCTTGGGGTTTCATCTATGAAATGAAACACCAAGGGTTCCCAACGGTTTTGCTGTGTGCATTCCTCACACTATCCATTTTGCATTAATTTTGCATGTGGGAGTTTCATATGTAAATGAAACTCCCATGTGCTTCATCCTCCCTCCATTGGTTGTCTCTTTGAATACTTAAGCATGGAATAAACCCTCATGCCCTTTCCAACGTGTAATCTAACCTTTTTGAATTTGAAAAGTCAAGGACCCCTTTTGTAACTCCATGAAACGGCAACTCCAATTGTCTCCATCTTTGGAGTTTCATGCATAGGCCATAATTTCCATGCAACCAAATAAAACTCCCATGTGCTTCATTCTCCTTCATTCATACATTTGTAACTCTCAAAGCCATCATTCTCATATCTCCATGGTAGCCGTTACATGCATGAAATTGCTCATGCATGCAGCCAACGTCCCTAGCAACCTTTGTGTTTTCAAGAAGTAACTCCCATTCAAAATGTAACTCCCATTTTATTCATCACCTAAATGGGGGTTACATGCATGGTAATGTCTCCCCATGCACCAACGTTTTTCTTGCTCAAAGTTGGAATTTAAACCACTTCTCCTCCCATTCACACACTTCACTCACTTACATTAAAAATACATATTCATTCAACTCATTTATTCAACTCACCCAACCTAAGTCACTCATTTAATTTAACTTAACTAATAAATTCAACTTAACTAAACCAACCATTCATTTCAACTCCAACCAAACTCAAGTAATTAATAAACTTAAATTTACTAAGCTTGAACTCAATCCATGGTTAATCATGCCATTCACACGACCCATTGGGTCCCATCTAGCCATTTTGACCCATTTATCAAAATCTGACCCAAATATGATTCTTGACCCGTTTAAATTTATCTTACCCATTTATTTGTCTTGTAAACCAACTATCATCCTTTGGGTCTTGATTGAGCCATTGACCCATTTAAATTCCAATCAATTTTTATCACAATGGCAATTCCGTAAATATGAATATTTTCACATAAACTGATAACTTTGAAATTCCAGGGTGTTACAGTTTTGGGACCCAAGAGTTCTATGGCCCAGTATTGTGTTTCGGGACTTCTTTCTGACCCAAGAGCACTATGGCCCAAATGGTAATTTATTTTAGGACTTCTTTCTGACTCAGGAGCTCTTCTTGCTGAATATTCATGCAATTCCTATCCCATGTAATCGTGCATGAGGTATATGTACGTATGATAATGTCATTGACTCATATGATTTCAACTCATCTTTAAAACATGAAAATCTATCTTTATCTCATGTATATATATATATATATATATATATATATATATCATACATTTCAAACCGCTCACTGTCTCAAGAATATCAAATCATTTCAAATGTGAACATAATCACATGATTTTTAATCAGAAATTAAATCACAACTTGTTATAGTAATGGCAAAGTAAAATACAAGATTTACAACCATTGTGTTTCTAAGATGTAGGAAAACCTACTTGATTTGAGATGATCGGTAGTGGGAAATGATCTTAAAGTGTCTCGTACGATGTCGGGGTTACTTCCGGCTCTTCATTTATTTACATGTATCAAATTTTAAGTGCTGAAAGAAAAATAGAAGAAAAATATCCCGTTCACATTCTGAAGACATCTAACTTTTTCTGTTCAAAGTATTTATATTAGAGTCTTGTTATTCTTCCTTAATATGACCCGGTCCTACGCCACGTTTTGTCCTAATTGGAAGTTCTATTGATCTTAAGTCTAAATAGGGTCTTTTATGTATAGAATAGAGGAGGAAAAATGACGGTGTTTGACTCGACTTTCTCAGGAAAGTGGCATCCTTCATGAGATCTTTATTTTCTTTGAAATGTACCGTCTTTTCTAAATACATATGTGAGATATTTGAGTTGTAAACATAAAATCCGCTCACATATACTTTTGGGAGAAAATACAATCCAAATCTCTGAGTAAAAGTCTTTTTGAGAGATATGTGTAGTGAGATTTGGAGTCGAAGCGCATTTTCCACTAGTGGTTGCTAAACTTGTTTGTCTTTGGAAAAAAAGGGTTATATTAATATTTGGCTAACACACACTACACTCCAAGTATAAGTTTTGTAAAATCAATTTGGAGTTGTATGACGTTTAGATTTTTTTTTTTTTTTTACATATTTTTCTAACATTTGATGTTTGTGAGTATCATAACTTTAAACCCTCACGAGACTATAACTCATCCAGTAGGGGTGACTTAGGGGTTTAAAGGCTTGTTGCATACGATAAATGCAATTGAAAGTGCTAGAGAAAATGGTATAGTTAGGATTTCTTTATTTTTAATTTTACTCGAGGACTAGCAACATGCAAGTTTGGGGGTATTTGATAAGTGCATAATTGTGCATATTTTTAGTCCTAAAATTATAAAGGTTAGTATTTTATTCTATCTAATTAGTGTATTTTTGGTATTTTAACAGGTCTCACTTCATAATCTGATCTACCTAATACATCAGCACCATGAGTTACGCTTCAGCAGCTGACCTCACATCACATGGATATCATATGTTAGCAGCTTGACCATTGAAAATAAAACATGGGAAAAATATCAATCGGTGCTACCCAATTTTAGAAATCCAAGTTGTGCAACATAAAGCCACCTTTTAGGAACAGTCAGAAAAAGATACAACCCATGCTGAAAGGATAGGAAGAATGGGCATGTCCAAGGGAAGTGATAAAGGGAATTTTTGAGAGCAAAGAGGAGAGAGTTAGAGGATACATAACAAAGGAGTGAAGGAAGTGGGCTTCATACGGGTTTTTATGTTTCAATTCTCTTACGTATTTTATTTTATGACATGTTTGTAACTTCTAGACTAAGGTTGAGAAGGAAACCTAGTTAATGAAATAATTTTCAGTTATTCATTTATTGATTCCCATATGTGCATTTAATGTTTATGATTTTGACTTCACATGATTATCAAATATAAATTATTTTCACAACTAATATCATCTATTTTTTATTGTTAATAATATTTTTTGATTAATCAAGACTTGGTGTTTTAAATATTAAATATAATTTTCTTTGATTTTTTTTTTCAATTAATTTAGATACATTGGATGCTTAGATTTATTTCTTTGATCAACTGCCTTTAAATTAAACTTGGATATATTAGATACTTAGAATTTTATACATTTAAGTGAAGGAAAATCTACATTTGAAAATTATTATTGTGAAATTATGAAAGTACCCTTTTCAAGGGTGCTAGAATAATGCGATGGACACTAGAGGAGGAGGAACGTGGGGAGGGGAAAAAGGGGGGGGGGGGGGGGGGGGGGGGGGGGAATAGGTCAATCAAATTTCGTGGGTCCTCTTTGAAATTAACTTGTTGATTAATTAAGTACAGTGGATATAACAATCAAGTAAGTATGTTTTAAACAAGTGTGATATACAATCAACACAAGAAATTGGCTCTAACACCAGAAACGCAAGGACACAAGATATATAGTGGTTCGGTTAGCCAACCTACATCCACTGTTAGGACTCGTTCAACCTTGAGTTATCCCCATATTCACTATGTGGAGATTTACACCCTAAAAATTAGAGTAGGAATTCCACCTCAACTCAATTGGCAGGGATTTCCACCCACCACTATGCCAGAGACGACGCTCGAGAGTTTTTTATAGTGGTTCTGGAGTACCTCTCCTTAATCCACTTTCGTTTTACAGGTTTCAAAAAGAAAATTAAAACCAAGAAACACTTGCTTTAAAGCTCTTTCTCGCTGATGTGTGCTTCTTGAAGATCCCAACTTGTGTCGCTGCTTCTTCTTGCAGTCGTCATGTAGCAATCACAATCTCCGGGTGACAATGAAACATGGCTTAACTAAGGCTTTCCTATTTTATGGTTTTCTCACTTGCAAAGTCAATCTGAAGATTGGTTGTTTGTGATCTTTTTGTCCTCCTCTCTTTCTTAGTTGCAAACACAATCAATAGATTGGTTGTTTATCATCTTTCCCACAAGAATGTTGATCGTTCCTTAGAGTGTATAAGTCTTTTCAGTTCAAGGAAGATGGTAAAATGATCACACAACACTCATATTTATAGAGGATTCTTAACGGTTATATGGACTATCCAGGACCGATAGGTCAGTGGCACCGATGGGTCGGTGTTCATATTTATTACCGTTCAACCACCGACCGTTGCAGATTAAATGCACCCCCAATGGCATAATTACTTTCTGGTCGACATGCCGGTGTCGCTGATGGATCAACAGGTATAGCACCGATAGATCGGTCCATATGAGAGGCTCGTTCTGGTGCAAAAACATGTTTGACAGTAGTTTCCACTTGTAATGCCCCGTCTTTTTTCACTCGCCGAAAATCAGAGTCTATTTTTTTTTTTTATTAAAAGAGTGAGAGAGAGCGGGAACGTCACAACGCGAGCTAAGTCCGAGCTTCCAAAGCTCGACCCTTAACTGGCCAACCATGCGTGTGCGTGGACAAGTCCACTAAAACATTTCACACGCGATACTACAACTTGCGAAATATCATTGCGGAAATAACATTGGATTACAACATTTACTTAGCAAGGAAGGCAATCAATATAAATTAACTTAATCCAGATTAATCATCAATCGATCCATAGCAAATAATTTAAGTTATTACAGTCCCAAAGGCTAGCTACTCAAATTACATTGTCCATGAATAATTTAAATAAAAGAAAACTAAAACATCCAAGCTCCTAAGCTTGGCTCTGATCACGTCCTTCATTTCGTCCATTTCTTGTGTCATGAACTAAGGTAGAAGTAGGGCGTTAGACAACACGCCTAGTAGGTACTCCAAGTAGGGTCAACACATGGGTTAGTACAAAAATCACATAGGTAACATAATATGCAAAACATGTAAGTCAATGCCATGCCATGAGTCCCACCCATCATCCATATCACAATCACATAGTATCCTTGATGGATAATGCACATCAAGGTATCCCCACGAATGCCTTACGGACGCCCCAACGGAGCGTGGATCTCCAGTTACAAATCAATCATACATCCCTCTTGATGGATAATGCACATCAAGGTATCCCCACGAATGCCTTACGGACGCCTCGATGGAGAGTGGGTCTCAGGTTACAAATCAATCATACATCCCTCTTGATGGATAACTCACATCGAGGTACCCCCATGAATGCCTTACGGATGCCCTGACGGAGCGTGAGTCTCCAGTTACATTTCATCCCTCCCATACCATGCATGAGATGCAAGTGCAGACATGCTATGTAATAATACAAATCATAGCATTAAAATCCCATCATTAAGACATATCATTTGATACCAAAATAATTCAAGTAAAACATTCACATATACATAATCCATGGTTTTCAATAAGGTAGGAATCCTACCATTGTCCAAATAACGGGTCCTTGTGTTTCCGTCCAAAAACCGATCACCGATCTCATCAAGCCGATCGTTCACCATTTGTGAAATCCCGTTACCTTATTACATTTAACATATACATACATCAATTTGGTGATCCATTTAATTCCATAAAATAACCAATTTAATTATTCCAATTGATTTAAACCATTCCTTCATCCTTCCAATTTAACCTAGCCATTTGGAAAATCATATAAATATTTCATTTATAAAATCAGTAGGTTACCCACTGTCCACTACCCACTGTCCACTGTCCACCGAACCTCACTCTTTGGTTTTGACCCCCTTTACACAACATGGGTCCAACACCATCCATTCTTTGATTTATTAATCCCATCACTTAAGTTAATCATTTAATTTGATAAAAAGAACACCTAAATCCATCATATATTATCCATGGGGTTCAGCCATACAACATGGCCGAACCCATGGTTCTTTCATTCCATCTTCTTTCCATTTTAACCCTCCTTTCTTAACTTGGTCATTCAATCACTTATCATGTATAGATCTACCAAAATGACTCATCAAAATAATTCATGGGGTTCGGCCATATGGTCCTTTGTTTCCATTTTCCCATGGTCTAACCATCTTTAAAACTATCAACATTTCTCCATGGGGTTCAGCCATACAACATGGCCGAACCCATGGTCCATGGTTCTTCATCATTTACAACATTTACAACCCCTTTAAAATCACCAACAATCTCATCATTATCATCCTTTAAAACCTTTTAAAATCACTAACATACATCTATGATTTTCATCCTTTAAAACCTATTAAAATCATTAACCAACTTCCATGGTTTTCATCCTTCAAAACCCATAAAAATTACTGACATACTTCCATGGGGTTCGGCCATACAACATGGTCGAACCCTATGGTTCATCATCTTCTCTTAAAAATCATTCATCCAAGATTTGATCCTTTGATGGGGTTCGGCCATACATCATGGCCGAACCTCATCCAATCCCTTTTGAGTTCTCAACGATCTTTATACATGACAATCTAGGGTTTTGTCCATTTTTCCATCTCATTCCATAGATAGATTTTGAATCCATGGCCCATAACATTTTGGCCAACCATTTTCAACCTATATGGAATGTTTTCTTTAATCTCTTTTTACTTAATAAAATATTGACAAATACCACTTACCGATTCTGAGACTCCTCCGATCTTCTTTCGTTCCTTGGTCTTTTCTTTCTCCTCTTTGATCTTCTTTCGTTCCTTAGTCTTTCCTTTCTTCCTCCTTGATCTTTGGCCAAAGAGTGGCTCTTGATTAAGATGAAAATCCTAAGAGTGGTTCAGCCAAGGAAGAGATTTGAGAGAGGGAGAGGAGGAGAGAATGGAAAACCTGAAGTCTTTTCCTTGTCTTGTGAGAGATTTGCCCAAAGAGTGAGAGGGAGAGGAGTTGAGATAGAAATCTCTATGTCTTTCTTGTCTTAGTGAGAGGATCGGCCAAGGGAGAGTTTGAGAGCACAATTTCTTTGTTCCAATAAGATCTAATCAGCCAAAGGTGTGGTGTCTCTTGGGTTATGCCCCTTTGTAACAACCAAAACCTTTCACTTCCCACATTAATGTTTCATTTGGGGTTTCATCCCATGAGATGAAACTCCCGAACCATGTGCCCCATGGGTTTCCATCATGAGATGGAAACCCTCCATCTCTGCAACGTGTATCCATGGGTTTCATCCCATGAGATGAAACCCTCCACCTTCCCAACTTGTGCATTCAAAATGGAAACCCCCCATCTTAACTATTGACCAACCAAGGTGTCCCTTGGTCTTCACCATGGCATCCATTCACCTCCAACGTGTGTCCCTTGGGTTTCCTCCATGAGATGGAAACCCTCCATCTTCCCACTCCACTCATTTCAATTCAACTCAACTCAACTTAAATGAACTCATTTTCCAACTCAAGCACTTGAACTCACATTAATAAATTCTCAACTCATGTGAATTCACTTTCCAACTCAAGCATTATTTATCCCACTTGAACTCATTCATCAACTCAACTCTATTTAACTCACTTAAAATCAACTCAATTTAATTCAATTTGGATTCATTTCCAACTCAAAATAATTCAACTCAATACTTGGGTTCACCCATGATTGACCAAGTCAATCATGGCTTAGTAGACCATGCCCTCATTTGTATTTAATCATTTGCCACCTCACTTGATGAGGTGGATTTGGGTCTTAATTGGGTAATTGACCCAATTAACTTAAGTCTACCCATTTATTTAAAATCAGCTCATAAATGACCCATTGGGTCCAAAAATGTCAATTGGCCCATTTAAGTACATTTACCAATTTTTTTCAAACCAAGCCCTAATCAACAATTCATCTTGACCCATTGAGTCCCAATTGGGCATTTGACCCAATTAAATCACACTTATCCGCTTATCTTCATTCAAACTCTATCCATGACCCGTTGGGTCTTAATTGATCCAATTAAATATATTCTAACCGTATCTTCTATCTATTGGATCCTAATTGGGCCATTGACCCAATTAAATTTATCCTCTACTCAATTACATTCCAAACCCATTTACCTTGACTCATCTTAATAAATTAATCACCCTTTAATTTCACTCTTAAGAGAGAATTTCCTTTTTTTCCTGGGTTAAAATCTCGGGGTGTTACACCACTTGGGAAACCTGTTACCCAGAACGACCTATTGTTCTTTGCCGAGGGTCGGTCCTGTTACTCTCGATCGGTCGTGATATACTGAGATGTCTGTTTTATCGAAAGCCCTTATGAGTTCACAGTCTAGAACTTATATTTCTTATACCGATGAGTTATCTACCACAAGGGGTCGTTTAATTTCATCACCGATGAGTCGGTGCATACTAGACTCTCGGTCGGAGGCATTCATTGAATGAGAATTCTAAGTTCCAGAACCTATGTCAAATTGGCTGACCAGTCTTTGACCACGATGGGTCGATCCTGACTACACCGAGATGTCGGTGAGATAGACTAGTCGTGCAGACAGCGAACATAACTCAAGTTTCCAAGTTCACTTCAGTTTCCTCTCTGGGCACGATTATGTTTATTATCAACATATGCAACTAAGCCTAGAAGTCCTCTCTCAGGTCTGGTTCCACCTAGGGTCATCTATGGCCATATACTTGTTCTTGTGATTGCCATATGATGAACTTTGAGCTTGGTGGTGCATGATCTTATTCCTCGATCATCTTGAGTCTTCAAGCTTCTTGGCAAATGTTTCTACCCGAGTCAGGCAATTGACAAATAGAGGCTTGGTTAAGCCAAGGCATTAACAATCTCCCCCTTTGTCAATTATATGACAAAACCTAGTAGCTAACCCAATTACAAGCCCACCCTTTATTACAACACATTTGAATACAAAATATTACATGAAATACATGTATAATCAAATGGATAACACGACTATGGTCTTCGCATATCTTGATTAGCTTGCTTCTTTTACATGTGTTCCTGTTCAAACAAGCAAACACTAGACAAATATTAGATGGGTTAGTCCAAACCATAAACATCCATAACTAAGTAAGATTTTCTCCCTCATTCTTCTTTCCTTTATGGCTTTCTCTTTTTAGGGACCCAAGCACATCGGCTTTCTCCATATACCCAATTCTCCCCATAATTGGTTTTTTTTGTCTCGGGCTTCTACTATTTTCTCCCCCATTTTTTCATTCAATTGACAAAGGGTTTGTAGGCATGCATCAAGATTAAGCACTCCCCATGCTTCTTGCATTGGTGTTAAACTGAGATCGATTTTCATACATGGTTCTCCCCCATGGATGAGTGCACATTTTTCGTGCATCAAGGTTTATTTGCCCTTGCACAAGCTGATTTCCAGCTAATTTCTTCATAGGTTAAGCTAATGTCCCTAGCTTCTTCGACTTTCCTCCCCCAGTCTCTAAGCTATCTCTTAGCTTTTTCACCTCAGCACCCCCACAAACTTAGCCGGCCCTAAGTTGATTTTTCTCCAAACTTGCAAGCCTGCATTCTCCTTCCTCCACAAACTTTCATGACAAGTGACAACATCTATTCAGCACATATTTTATGTTCCCCCATACTCTAAGGATGTGTGTAGCATCACAGCCTGATCACTTATCGCCCTTAACATGCCCATATGAAACCAACTCATTCAAACATGCATGTTCGTTTCTCATATACAAGAGATATACGACATTTATACAAAGCAATACACACATCACATTAAACCAAACCATATCATTGCGTTGATAAACAAAATGTGCATTGAGTACATATGGTTTTTGATGGGGGCATTATGAATGCTCAGACAAAAATACCAAAAGTATAGTTTTTCAAAACTAGAAATCACGAAAAATTATCCTAAGCAGAGCCATTCTGAGAGGGTGCTGGAGGAGGAGGAGATGGAGTATCTGGAACTTGGTCAGAGAAGGAGGTAGCAGCAACTAGATCCTAGACTATCATCCTTAACCTATCCAAGATCTTTCAAGGCAATCAATCCTTCTTTCCAGTCTGAAAACCTTGTTGTTCAGACTATCATTCACTTGATGAGGATATTCATATTCTATTTCTTCATCAGAATCTCTCCAAAGGTCCTCAAACTGAGGACTATCCTCCGCACTAGTGTCGTCAGGAATATCAACATGGTCTTCATGACCAGTTTGAGGACCATTCTCCTCTTCTTCTTCCTCTGCCCTTCATTCTCTTTGATCTTCATCGAGGATGACACCTTTGTCAACAATGGGCTCTTCTCCCACCTCTGGTTGGGTTTCCTGTTCGTCCTGAACATATGTAGGATTTTCAGAGCTCGACCCAGGGCAAAAACGAGAGGCTGACCTTTTGGTCCTTTTAGCCCATTGAATGGCACGACTGGATTCTCCTCGTTCAGTATAGTGCTTAGGACGTGACTGAGTTGTCATCTTTGTAGGCATGGTGTTTCCTAGAGGGGATCCTCAAACAATGGCTCGAAGAAGGATGAGATGGAAGCTGGCCCTCACCTGATCTACGAAAATCACAAACAAGTGATTTTCAGGCTTCTAGAGACATGAGGAACGAAAACCTCATGGTTTTCCGACCGGAAATCACCCCGAGAGGTCCTATCGACTGGTCTAGGGCACGGGAGGAAAATGAGGGACCATAGACCTTCGCGGGAGGGGGGACAGTGAATTTGAAAGTGTTTTCACTTTGGCAGAAAGAGTTCCCTTTTAATTTAAACTTTCTGTCTCATCGATATGTCGGTTCCATCGACAGGTCGACTGTTTCGACAATTTCCCCTTTTTCAACCGTGCTTGATTTAGCACAGAATCGACATATCAGTCACTCTCACAGTCTATTCACCAACATGTCGTCTATACCGAGAGGTTCAAATTGCAGAGCAATCATCCTTGATTTGTGCATCTTTGATGAGATCCTATTCGAAGCACGGCATACATAAATTCATTTTAATGCACAGATATGCCGAGTTTAATCAAATCATGCACACAAAAAATTCTCACAATGGAAATGAAGAAGCTTCTCATTTTGGCCTTCCAAGAGGCATAGTTTGATCCATCGAAATAAGGAGGTTTGGATATTGCATGAGTGTCTCCCATGGTGTTCTAGCTTTGGATCTACTCGGATGATTAAATCCTTGTAACGAGCACTATGCTCTATACCAATTGAAAGTACCATTTTTAATGGTACTAGAACAATGCGATTGACCCTAAAGGGGGGGCGCATAGTCAATTTAATTTCGTTGGTTCTTTTTGAGATTAACTTGATTGATTAATTAAGTGCAGCGGATATAACAATCAAGTGAGTGTGTGTTCAACAAGTGTGATATACAATCAACACAAGATATTGGCTCTAACACCACAAACACAAGGACACAAGATATATAGTGGTTCAGTTAGCTAACCTACATCCACTGTTAGTACTCGCTCAACCTTGAACTATCCCCAAATTCACTATGTGGGGACTTACACCCTCACAATTAGAGTAGGAATTCCACCTCACTCAATTGGCAGGGAATTCCACCCACCACTATGCCAGAGACGGTACTCTAGAGTTTTTTATAGTGGTTACAGAGTACTTCTCCTTAATCCACTTTCGGGTTACAGGTTTTAAAAATAAAATTAAAACCAAGAAAAACTTGCCTTAAAGCTCTTTCTCACTGATGTGTGCTTCTTGAAGATCCCACTCAAGTTGTGTCGACGCTCCTTCTTGCAGTCTTCGTGTAGCAATCACAATCTTTAGGTGACAACGAAACTTGGCTTAACCAAGGCTTTTCTAGTTTTTGGTTTTCTCACTTGTAAACTCAATCCGAAGAATGGTTGTTTATGATATTTCTCTCCTCCTCTCTTTCTCACTTGCAAACACAATCAATAGCTTGATACTTTATTACCTTTCCCACAAGAGTGTTGAATGTTCCTTAGAGTGTATAACTCTTTTCAGTTCAAGGAAGACGGTAAAATGATCACACAACACTCATATTTATAGAGGAGTCTTCACGGTCATATGGACTGTCCAGGACCGACAAGTCGATGACACCAATGGGTCGGTGTTCATATTTATTACCGTTCAACCACCCGACTGTTGCACATAAATGCACCCCCAATGGTATAATTACTTTCTGGCCGACATGTCGGTGTCGTGATGGGTCGACAGTTATGGCATGGATGGGTCGGTCCATACGAGAGGCTCATTCTAGTGCAATGTAATGCCCCGCCCTTTCCGAGATTCAGAGCCAATTTTTTTTTAAAAATAATAATATAATAACCCCAGAAGAGGGCGGACGACGTCACGACGCGAGCTAAGTTCAGACTTCCAAAGTCCGACCCTTAACTGGCCACCCATGTGAGCATGGACTAAACCCATGAATAACAAACCACACATGGAACTAATCAAGTCATGCGGAATAAACTAGACCAATTGCGGAACAATCTGATTGCGGAATTATACTGAATAAATAGCAAGTACAAGTCTCCCATTAAAACTGCTTAAACCAAGCATCCAATTTCAAACCATAAACAAACCATAGCAAAGTTACTAGTTATTTCATGTCCATAAAATGTAATTCAAATGACTGTAAAATAGAAATTCCATTTATCATTCAAGCGCTTAATCTTGGCTCCCCTCCTGGTCCTCGACCTTCTCTTTCCCTTTTCCTTTTCCTGCATTATCCTCTAAGGATAGAATTAGGGCGTTAGATCAACGCGCCCAGTAGGTTTTCCGATTAAGGCTACCACATGGTTGGTATATAAAACATGCATATATCATAGTATATGATCAACAAAACATCTCAAATCAATGCCATGTATGTAAGTGCAAATGTAATGAGTCCCACCCATCACAAGTATACATAGCTATCACTTGACGGGATTCTCACGTCAAGGAAATCCAGAGTACTCCACATTTCTTCTGAGTAGAACTTTCATGTCAAAGTAAGCTAGAGTACTCCACATTTCCTCTGTATAGAACTCTCATGTCCAGATAATCCAGAGTACTCCTCATTTCCTCTGGATAGGACTCTCATCATTAAGTTGTTCCATAATCATCACCCCATGCCATGCATGAGATGTCAATGTATATATATGTCCTTTGTAAATATATATCTCATCATTCAAAACCAATTTGAAACATAATATCAATAACAACATATCTCATAAAAACATGATAAAACCAAATATAAAAGTGGTTACAAGTAGGTAGGAAACCTACAGAAACTTCGCTTAAGTGTCCGTTCCCTTTTAAGCGTCACCCGATCACGACTCGTGCGCCGCTCAAGTTCCGTTACCTTGTCCATATAACAGCAAGTTAATACTCAATATTCTTGATTTCTCATAAAGTCTAGATTCCATAAATCATCTTGTGGGGTTCGGCCATACCTATGGCCGAACCTCACCAACTTAGGATTTAATCTTCCTTTTCATTTGATTAACCCTTAAACACTTTGCCCTTCAAACAGATCTTGGTAGGGTTCAGCCATACAACATGGCCGAACCATACCACTTTGAGTTTGGACCCCTCTTTTCAAGTTCTTTGATCAATCCTTTCATATTACACTTTGACTTGTATTTATAGTTTTACCATTGACCTAATCATATTAAATCTTGCTTTGAAAAACAAGATCCATAAAAACCACCTTAGTGGGGTTCGGCCATATAACATAGCCAAACCTCACTAATTCCATTTGAATCTCTTAATCCATTCTAATCACATTCAAATGCTATTCAAATCACTTGGTGGGGTTCGGCCATACCCCATGGCCGAACCTCACCCCTTTTTTATTTTGTTGCTCCACTTGCCACTCTTGTTGATGAACCAATGAGCATCTAAGTCCATGATTCTTTCATCTATGTCAACCTCTTAAAAAAATATCACAACAACCCTTAACAATTCATAATCATGAACTTAAATCCAAACACCCCTACTAGGGTCCATTTATCCCAAAAATGGTCCATGGGACATACCCATGGCCGAACCCTATGGTTCTCTTGGTTCAATACTTCCCATGATTATTCATGGTTTCGACATGCTAATTTAACCATAATCAATATATAGTTCCGCCATACATTGGCCGGCCCAATATATACACTTTATCTCCATTTTTAAACACCTTAACCCTTCCACAACTTGTATGGTTTTTCTCTCTCAAAACCATTAAAATCACCATAAGCTTGACAACTCCTTTCATGGGGTTCGGCCATCCCCAATGGCCGAACCCTATAGCCTATGTTTTGAACCTCTTTAACATATAATTTGAGTCTCATTAAAACACATAAAATCTCTATAATTTTGCATGGTTTTTAGCCTTCAAAAACCATCAAAATACCCAAATAATTTCATGGGGTTAGGCCATCCAAAGTGGCCGAACCCAATGATACATTTTTACCATTTTAAACAACATTTATCCAAGGTTTAATTCCTTGCTGCATTCGGCCATTCCATGGCCCAAAACATGCTCCCTTTTCACCAATTTAATTAAACCAAATTCCATGGAGTACTTACCAATTTCCTTTGACTTTCCTCTTGCCTTTGATCTTTGCTTCCTTCCTTCTTCCTTAGTCTCTAGCCGAATATGTGCTTGATCAATGGTGAAAACACCAATAGCTGGTTCGGCCAAGGAGGTGTGTTCTTGAGAGAGGGAGAGAGATGAGAATTCTAAGGTTTTTGGCAATGTAAATTCGGCCAAGTGATGGTGTTTTGTTTTTGTTAAACAGCTCCATATCCTCTCATTAATCCTCATCAATCCTTGATCAAACCAAGGGGACATTTGGTGCCAACCAAGGCACCCCTTGACACTCCCAACGTTGGAGCTTTGGGCTTCCATATGAGATGGAAACCCTCCCAATTCCCATGAGATTTTTATCTCATTTCATTGGTTTCCATGCATTACACATTACTTCCAACCCACCAATGTGTGGGACTTGTTCTCTTGGTGCTGTTTGAGATCAAAGCACTCTTCACATCCCATTTGACTCACTTGAACTCAAGGTCCCTTTGGTTTCCATTTCAACTCACCCAACTCATTAGCTCAACTCACCATATTTAATGCCATTCATTTAATGCACTTGAGTCAACTCCATTACTCAATTCAAATCCAGCTCATTTCAGTCCCAACTCAACCTGATTTAACTCATATTTAAGCTCAATTGAGGGTCCCCATGGTCAAACATAGTCCACATGGTCAACACGACCCATTGGGTCCCCATTTAGCCCATGGATCCAATTTGACGCCATGACCCAATTATGGGTTGTTTTAGCCATTTGCATGTGATTTTCATATGTGCCTCAAGCCTACCCATTTATGCTCCATTTAGTTTCCAATCATTTCAACTTAACCCCATTACATTTGGGCTCACCCAATGGTCAAACAATTCCATTATGACCCATTGGGTCCCAATTGGGTCCTTTAACCCAATTAATCACATTGACCCAATTTGATGTTCATTACCCATTCATGATAAATTGACCCTTATAATATGTTCATATGGTCTTAATTTGAACAATGGGCCCCACCATTTTCTCATTTATAATCACATTTATTAAATTCACCAATCCAGTGGCATTTTCGTAAATATTCGTATTATTGAGAAATTCGGGTGTTACAATATAACCTTTTTTTTAATATTTTCGTCCCGAAAATCGAATGAAGTCGGGTTCCAAAATATATTACATAAATAATTCGGGGTGAGCTGGTCTCATCTCCGATTCGAGTTCCCATGTGGCTTCTTCAACACCATGTCGGTCCCATACCACTTTTACGAACTGAATCGCCCTATTTCGCAACACCCTTTGCTTAGTCTCCACTATTCTGACCGGTTTCTCGACGTACGTCATGTCGCTTTGCACTTCTATATCTTAGACATTCAATACATCGGACGGATCCAGATTGTACTTCCTCAGCATCGACACGTGAAACACATCGTGTAGAGCTGCCAATTGTGAAGGGAGTGCTAACTGGTAAGCTACATCCCCCATTCTTCTTATGATGGGAAATGGTCCCACAAATCTTGGTGACAGTTTCCCCTTTTTTCCAAACCTCATGTGTCCTTTTCGTGGCGAGACCTTTAAGAATACCATGTCCCCCACTTCAAATTCAAGAACTCTTCTCCTTTTGTCAGCGTAGCTCTTTTGCCGACTCTGTGCAATCAATAAATGTTGACGTATCAACTGAATTTGTGCTGTGGTCTCTGCAACCAACTCAGGTCCTATTAGTGCGGGCTCACCGGCCTCTGTCCACCGCACTGGTGACCTACACGGTCTACCATATAATGCCTCGAATGGAGCCATTTGAAGGCTTGCCTGATAACTATTGTTATACGAGAATTCTACCAGTGGCAAGTGGTCCTCCCATCCACCCTTGAAATCTAACATGCATGCTCTCAGCATATCTTCCAAGGTTTGTATCGTCCTCTCTGACTGTCCATCAGTCTATGGATGGAATGCGGTGCTAGTCAGTAGATCTGTCCCCATAGCTGACTGCATGCTTTGCCACACTCTGCCGGTAAATCGGCCATCTCTGTCAGATATTATAGTTCGGGGAATGCCATGTAGCCGAATGATTTCTTTGATATACCGCCGACCCAACGTCTCAGATGAATCTGTCATCTTGATAGGGATAAAATGCGCAGACTTGGTCAGTCGGTCTACCACGACCCATATAGCATCATTGCCCTTTGAGGATCTCGACAACCCCGTCACAAAGTCCATGGAAATATGCTCCCATTTCCATTCTAGCACTGATAAGGGTTTGAGTAACCCTGGTGGCTTCTGATGTTCCGTCTTAACTTGCTGACAAGTTAAACAGTGCGCCACAAATTCCGCCACATCTCTTTTGAGTCCGTGCCACCAATAATGTCTCTTCAGGTCGTGATACATTTTGGTGTTGCCCGGATGAATGGAGAGCTTGGATTGATGTGCCTCAATCAATAGCTCTTTCCTACAGTTCTTTGGCACATATACTCTTCCTCGGAATAAAAGACCCTGTCCTGGTCGTAATTCCCATTCTGGTACTACTATGCCAGTAGACATCTTGGCCCATATCTCCTCCACTTCCAGATCTGCTCGTTGTTCTTGTTCAATCTTGGTGACCATATTGGACCGTATGATTAAATTATACATGCTCCCATGGTTGTTGATATATAGATTGAACTCTCGAATGGTGTTCAACATCTCCCATTCCGTTCGGATCAAACATGCTACCGATGCATGTGATAGGCAGCTGAGGGCATCCGCCACTTTGTTTGCCTTGCCTGGATGATATCGAAGTACGAATTCATAATCCGCTAGATACTCCATCCATCTACACTGCCTCAGGTTGAGCTCCTTCTGATCAAATAAGTATTTCAAACTCTTATGATCCATAAATACCTCAAATTTCTCGCCGTAGAGATAATGTCTCCAACTTTTGAGAGCGAAGACCACTGCAGCTAGCTCCAGATCATGTGTGGGATAAAGACGTTCATGTATTTTTAACTGTCTTGATCCATATGCCACCACACGATGACATTGCATGAGGGAACACCCCAGTCCTTCTCCTGAAGCATCGCATTGTACTTCATAACCTTTGCCTCTTTCTGGCAAAATTAAAATAGGAGCAGTTGTAAGTTTAGATTTCAGCTCCTCAAACCTTCGGTTGCACAGATCTGACTACTCATACTTGACTCCTTTCTGAGTGAGTCGAGTCAATGGAGACGCTATTTTGGAAAAATCCATGATAAATTTCCGATAATAACCCGCCAATCCTAAGAAACTACGGATTTCGGTTACATTCTTTGGCGCTTTCCAGTCTTTCACTGCTGCCACCTTAGCCGGATCCATGGTTATTCCTTCATCGGATATAACATGTCCCAAGAAATTCACTTGAGATAGACAGAACTCACACTTACTGGCTTTGGCATATAGCTTATTCTGCCTAAAAGTATTCAAGACTATCCGTAGGTGCTCTGCATGTTCCTCTTGACTCTTGGAATAGATCAGGATATCGTCAATGAACACGATTACAAACTGGTCCAGATACGGACGGAAGATCCTGTTCATTAAGTCCATGAACACAGCCGGCGCATTTGTGAGTCCAAATGGCATGACTACAAACTCGTATAGTCCATACCGCGTCCTAAAGGCTGTCTTCTCTATATCTTCCTCCCTAACCCGCCAATCCTAAGAAACTTCGGATTTCGGTTACATTCTTTGGCGCTTTCCAGTCTTTCACTGCTGCCACCTTCGCTGGATCCATGGTTATTCCTTCATCGGATATAACATGTCCCAAGAAATTCACTTGAGATAGACAGAACTCACACTTACTGGCCTTGGCATATAGCTTATTCTGCCTAAAAGTATTCAAGACTATCCGTAGGTGCTCTGCATGTTCCTCCTGACTCTTGGAATAGATCAAGATATCGTCAATGAACACGATTACAAACTGGTCCAGATACGGACGGAAGATCCTGTTCATTAAGTCCATGAACACAGCCGGCGCATTTGTGAGTCCAAATGGCATGACTACAAACTCGTATAGTCCATACCGCGTCCTGAAGGCTGTCTTCTCTATATCTTCCTCCCTAACCCCGATTTGATGATAACCAGACATCAAATCAATCTTTGAAAAATGGTTGGAACCCCTCAATTGATCGAATAAATCATCGGTCCTGGGTAGAGGGTACTTGTTCCGAACAGTTAGCTGATTCAGCTTCCGATAATCTACACACATTCGGAGTGAATCGTCCTTCTTCTTTACAAACAGCACTGGAGCTCCCCGTAACGATGTGCTATTTCGGATGCAACCCAGCCTGAGCAGTTCATCAATCTGCTTCTTTTGCTCAGACATCTCTGCTGGCGCCATCCGATAATGTGGTAGAGACACTGGTGCAGTGCCAGGGTACAACGTGATTTCAAAATTAAGCTCCCTCATGGGTGGTAAACCAGGGAGTTCTTTTGGAAACACATCTGCAAATTCTTTTACAATTACCGGAAGTTCAGTAATTGTTGCTTTATTTATGATGATATTATTTAATACCACGTGGTTCAACCCTTCCTGCAGTCCACTCTGCTTGCCTGCACGAACTACATATTGTTTTCCTTTGGGTGACCAAAATGTCACTCTCCGGCGATAACAGTCAATGTTAGCCTAGAACTTAGCCAACCAATCTATGCCGAAGATTATATCATACTCTGTCATGTCGAGTACTAGATAATTGAATTCAAATCTGAGTCCAGCTAGTTCAGTATTAACTGCCGTGCATATAACTCCCAATGCCGAGTCTCCGACAGGGGACACAATTGTGAATGTTGTGGCTAATTTTTGAACTAATGTACCGGTAGCAGTTATAAATGATGCAGCTATAAAGGAGTGTGAAGCTCCAAAATCAAATAGTGCATATGCATAAGAACTACTCACTACCGTCATACCTTGAATCGCCGAATGATCCTCATCCGCTGGAGAAGTTAAAGTAAACAATCGTCCAGCTCCAGTAGGATTAAACACCCGTCTTGCCTGGTTATACGTCCTGCCTCCTCGGGAGTTAATTGGTCTGGCCGGCAGATGGAATGATCCCCTAGAATATGAAAGCTTGTTGAGCTTTGGGCAGTCTTTCTTAAAGTGACCCGGCTGATCACAGTGGAAACAACTGTTCACTCCTTTAGAAGCCTAAGTGATTGCTACAGATTGAGAGGGCTGTTTGGGACGAAAACCCCCAGTAGATCCAATAGACGGTGAGGGTCTGCTGAAGTTCGGTTGGAACTTTTTGTTAGGCCGATATGTACCCCTCCCACTCAGTGCTCGACGGTTGTCAACTCGTGTGAACTCAACCAATTCCTGCTCAACAATGGTGGCTCTGCTGACCACTTCCGCCAACGTGGCTGCCTTGAACACGGTCACTCTGGCCCTAATGCTTGGCCGTAGACCACATTCAAACTTACGAGCCTACCGGTATTCCGTATCCACTATGTAGAATGTATAGCATGATAAGCTGAGAAATTCCCGGTGACACTCAGCTACTGTCATCGAGCCTTGCACTAATGATAAAAAGGCTTGGGTCTGATGCTACTTCCCTTCTTCTGTTAAATACATCACCAAAATATTGCACATCTTCGCCCTCTCCGAGAAATCAGAGTTTAATTTTTTTTTTTAAATAACAATATAGTAACACCGGAAGAGAGCGGGCGGCGTCACGACGCGAGCTAAGTTCGGACTTCCCAAGTCCGACCCTTAACTGGCCACCCATGTGTGCGTGGACTAAACCCACGATAACAAACCACACATGGAATTAAACAAGTCATGCGGAATAAGTCAAATATGCGGAATTATAATCAATACTTAGACTGCTCCATTATCAGATAGCAAAGTACAAGTCAAGTTTGTTTTAACATAATAACCTTATTAGACTATTCTCAAACTTAGCATTTATCTACAATAACTTAATTCATATATCCAACATCAAGACTATAATTCAAACCATAGCAAAGATACTAGCTATTACATGTCATAAAGATGTATTCAATATAACAGTAATATAGAAAATCCCAATCATCATTCAAGCGCTTAAGCTTGGCTCCCCTCCTGGTCATCAACCTTCTTTTTCCCCTTCCTTGTTCCTGCATTATCCTCTAAGGATAGAATTAGGGCGTTAGATCAATGCGCCCAGTAAGTTTTCCGATCAGGGCTACCACATGGTTAGATTATAAATCAAGCATATATCAAATGTATGATTATCAAAAACATATAAAACCATGCTATGTATGTATGCAAATGTAATGAGCCCCACCCCATCACACATACATATAGCCATCACTTGTCGTGTCTTATATCAACAAATTAATCCTCCTGGCGGGACTCTCACCACCTAAGGAGGCCCCACAGTTGCATCACGGGCATTCCGACAGAGTATGGGCTCCGGTGTCCACAATCGTCAGATAATCCTCCTGGCGGGGCCCTCATCGCCTAAGGAGGCCCCACAGTTGCATCACGGGCATACCGACGGAGTGTGGGCTCCGGTTTCCACAATCATCATCCCATGTCCATGCATGAGATGCCAATGTATATATAAAACATGTAAATAATATCCATCATTCAAAACCAATAAAATATAACATGAGTCTCATAAAAACCAAGATAAAACTATGGTTACAAGTAGGTAGGAAACCTACAAAAGATTCACTTCAGCGGTCGATCTTTTTTAATCGTCACCCGTTCATGACTCGTACGCCGTTCATGCAAGTCTTGATACCTTATTTACATAGCAACAAATCAAACATTCGTCCATGTAATTCCAGCTTGGTCTAAGTCCCAAAAATGCCACTATGTGGGGTTCGGCCATACCCCATTGCCGAACCTCACCTATTTACAATTTGGTCTCTCTTTTATTTAATCCTTATTAAACATCATATACCACAAAAATACCTTGGTAGGGTTTGGCCATACAACATGGCCGAACCATGCCACTTTAGTTTGGATCCATACATCCAATCCCATGATCATTCCATCTTTGATCATTTCATCAATAATTACCTTTATGCCATTGCTACCAAAAAATAATTTTATCATGCACTAACTTTAAAACCACCAATTATTTCTATGAAATTGATTCAAAACACCATAACCATGGTCCATGGGGTTCGGCCATACATATGGCCGAACCCTATGGCTTTCACATTTGAATCTCTATGTTATAACTTAGCCATAGAAACCCCAAGGTTCAGCCATGAAATGGCCAACCCATATCTTGTCCAATTTTCACTTAGAACCCTTTTTAAAAGCTTCATATTGTTCCATAATCTTCAAACTTGAAACCCTTTGATTAAACAAAACAGTCCATATAAAATGGTCCATGGGGTTCGGCCATACACATGGCCGAACCCAATGGTTCCCTTGGCTCAATGATTCCCTCCTATGTACTTACTTAGGTTCTACTATTTTAATCATGATAACCCCATGGTTCAGCCATCCAATGGCTGACCCAAAATAGTAACCATATCTCCATTTTAATCTCATTGAAACCCCATGATATTGCATGGTTTCTATCTCTCCAAAGCCATAACAATCATCAAATTCTTTCATGGGGTTGGGCCATCCATGGTGGCAGAACCCAATGCTCTAAGTTTCCATCCTTTTCAACCTCATCATCATATTTCAAACCATTGATAAATTCAGCATAACATGACCTAATTAAAACATGTAAATACTTCCACGACTGGTATGGTTTGTGGACTTCACAACCATAGCCTAACCAAATGAATTTCATGGGGTTCGGTCAATCATGGTGGCCGAACCCAATGGTATATTTTTTTTTTACCATTATACACAACCTTTATCCAAGGTTAAATTCCCTGATACAATCGGCCATTCCATGGCCCAAAATATGGCACTGAATTCTATTGTTTAAACCTTTTTAAAACATACAACTTAGGTCTAAATGTAACATTAAAATTAGTCCATTGTTTATCTTACAAAAACCATCCAAATAAACCCATTCTTTTCATGGGGTTCGGCCATCCAAATTGGCCGAACCCAATGATACATTTTTTCATCACTTTTATGAAACACCAACCAAGGTCTAACCCTTGATAGGTTCGACCAACCCATGGCCCAATCATGTTTCATTTATCCCATTTTATTAAACAAAACCCATGGAAATACTTACCAAATTTTCCAAGCTTTTCCTCTTGCCTTTGCTCTTTACTTCCTATCTTTCTTAGCCTCCCTTCCTTTGCTGGTTTATGCTTGATCAATTGGTGAAAACACCACTGCTGGTTCAGCTAAGAGAAAGAGTTTGGAGAGAGGGAAAGAGATGAGGATTCTTAGGATTTTCCTTGTGTGAAAATCGGCCAAATGAGTGGTCTTCCTCTTTTGTAAATCAGCCACTTAACCTCTCAATTTCCCTCATAAATTCTTGATTAAACCAAAGGGTCACTTGGCACAACCAAGACACCCATTGGTATCAGCCAATGCAACCATTCGGCTCCCCATGTATCTCATCCAATTCCCATGCATTTCCATTTAAAACTTAGCATGGAAACCACCATAACAAGTCCCCAATGCGTGGGACTTGTTTTGGTTTGTTTGAGACCAAGACACCTCCTCATATTCCCTTCAACTCTCTGATTTTACAGCCCCTTTGATTTCCATTTTGACTCACCTAACTCAATGGCTTAACTCACCACATTAAATACCATACATTAATTACACTTGAGTCAACCCAACCATTTAATTTAAATGCAACTCATTCCAATCCAACTCAACCTGATTTGACTCACCATTGAGCTCATTTGAGGGCCCACACGGTCAGCCGTGGTCAATGTTGGTCAACCCTACCCATTGGGTCCCCATTTAGCTCATTGACCCGTTTTGACAGCATGACCCATTTATTGGCTGTTTAGCCCATTTGCATTTGGTTTTTACATGTGCATCAGGCCTACCAATATTTGCTCCACTTGATTTCCAATCAATTTAGCTTAACCCCATTAAATTTGAGCTCACACAAGGGTCAAATAATCCATTATGATCCATTGGGTCCCAATTGGGCCCTTTGACCCAATTAACCATTTTGACCCATAAGATGTACATTATCCGTTCATGATAAATTGACCCTTATACTATGTTCATAAGGTCATATTTGAACAATGGGTCCCACCATTTTCTCATTTACAATCACATTTATTAAATTCACCAATCCAGTGGCATTTTCGTAAATATTCATCTTATTGAGAAATTGGGGTGTTACATCTTCATTTGTACATATGTCACTATGTGACTAACACCTTTTGTTCCAACTTCCATGATACCGATACCCGGCATCAATCCAAACCACCATGGAAACCATCATCCACGGTTATTCTCATCCATCCCTGGTATCTTTCTCTCAGTAAATACCATCTATCCCTGTTTTATAATCATCCATGAATATAACCCTCCTATGGGTATAATCCAATCATGGAAACAATTCATCCTTGGTATTACTCGTTCCATGAGTATCATCTATCCATGATTAATGTCCATAGGAACAACATTCGAATGAATCACTAAGTGACTGTGGTAACAATATCCAATAAAAAATGTATCCCGACACCTTGCAAGACTTAGGGCTCATGACTTACTAAGCGGAAGACCCACGTTCGACGTGATCTGGTCTACCTCGTCCTGCATCCCTTCACCTCATAGGTGAATCAGTCAAGCTCTAAGGCGGTCGATCCGCACCTGACGAGACTAGTACCACCCCCACGGGGTAAAATAGTACCTAGCTCTGCGCACCCCGCACATCAAGTGTGCATAATAATCGTGAGAGCATCCTCCAGCATGAAGCTTGCAAGTGACCCACTCCTCAACGGTAACTTTATGAAACCAAGTCTCCGTATTTCATTTCGGGATTCCCACAGTCTCAACCATCAAAATCACGTGAGGGACGCACCCATACCACGTCTTAATATAATCAAGTGACCTCGTCACCTTTACCATGGAACTACTGTATCTATCGTGGGGTCGACATACCCACCAATTGTCGCCATCAATCCATTGATCGACTTAGTTTCTCATCAGAATCTATGTTCACATACTTGGGGAAATTCCCTGATAATCATCTTGTATTTCTTGTTTTGGGGAGTTTTCCTATGTTTCACGTATCATTTCTCAATTTGGGGAAATCTTGATGTTCTCCTGTTCTCGGGGAAAACCTCCCTAAGTATTATGTGTTATTTCTCAATTTGGGGAATTTCTTATGTATAACATAACGTCTCTTATTTGGGGAAATTGCCAAATCATCACTCTTTGTTTTCCTTTGTTTCTAGGGAAATCTCTAAATTCCTGTTATTTGTTTCTCAATGTGGGGATATCAGGGGAGTGCATCCTACTTTGCTATGTTTGATATGCCCAGTTATGATGACTGTACTTTACTTTGCTATCTTTCATTGTCGTTCTCAGATTGATTGTTCAGTCTGAGTCAATCAAAGTAAATTAATCTGGCCCCCAGTCAGCGGACTCTGAAGAGTCGGTCAGTTGGGATTCTTATCTGTCAGAGAGACATGAAACTGTTTTAATCTTACTTCGATGATTCAACTTCCCGTTTCGCTTTGATACCA
Source organism: Chimonanthus salicifolius (assembly GCA_013350335.1). Taxonomy (NCBI): domain Eukaryota; kingdom Viridiplantae; phylum Streptophyta; class Magnoliopsida; order Laurales; family Calycanthaceae; genus Chimonanthus; species Chimonanthus salicifolius. Next base: position 54,177,217 of record CM023535.1, on the reverse strand, counting down.
GCTGTAATGCCCCGCCCTTTCCGAGATTCAGAGTCTAATTTTTTTTAATAATAATATAATAACCCCGGAAGAGGGCGGAAGACATCACGACGCGAGCTAAGTCCGGACTTCCAAAGTCCGACCCTTAACTGGCCACCCATGTGAGCATGGACTAAACCCATGAATAACAAACCACACATGGAACTAATCAAGTCATGCGGAATAAACTAGACCAATTGCGGAACTATCTGATTGCGGAATTATACTGAATAGATAGCAAGTACAAGTCTCCCATTAAAACTGCTTAAACCAAGCATCCAATTTCAAACCATAAACAAACCATAGCAAAGTTACTAGTTATTACATGTTCATAAAATGTAATTCAAATGACTGTAAAATAGAAATTCCATTTATCATTCAAGCGCTTAAGCTTGGCACCCCTCCTGGTCCTCGACCTTCTCTTTCCCTTTTCCTTTTCCTGCATTATCCTATAAGGATAGAATTAGGGCGTTAGATCAACTCGCCCAGTAGGTTTTCCGATTAAGGCTACCACATGGTTAGTATATAAAACATGCATATATCATTAGTATATGATCAACAAAACATCTCAAATCAATGCCATGTATGTAAGTGCAAATGTAATGAGTCCCACCCATGACAAGTATGCATAGCTATCACTTGACGGGATTCTCACGTCAAGGTAATCCAGAGTACTCCACATTTCCTCTGAATAGAACTCTCATGTCAAAGTAAGCCAAAGTACTCCACATTTCCTCTATATAGAGCTCTCATGTCCAGATAATCCAGAGTACTCCTCATTTCCTCTGGATAGGACTCTCATCATTAAGTTGTTCCATAATCATCACCCCATGCCATGCATGAGATGTCAATGTATATATATGTCCTTTGTAAATATATATCTCATCATTCAAAACCAAATTGAAACATAATATCAATAACAACATATCTCATAAAAACATGATAAAACCAAATATAACAGTGGTTATAAGTAGGTAGAAAACCTACAGAAACTTCGCTTAAGTGTCCGTTCCTTTTTAAGCGTCACTAGATTACGACTAGTGCGCCGTTCAAGTTCCGTTACCTTGTCCATATAACAGTAAGTTAATACTCAATATTCTTGATTTCTCATCAAATCTAGATCCCATAAATCATCTTGTGGGGTTCGGCCATACCCATGGCCGAACCTCACCAACTTAGGATTTAATCTTCCTTTTCATTTGATCTACCCTTAAACACTTTACCGTTCAAACATATCTTGGCAGGGTTCGGCCATACAACATTGCCGAACCATACCACTTTGATTTTGGCCACCTCTTTTCAAGTTCATTGATCAATCCTTTCATATTACACTTTGACTTGTATTTACAGTTTTGCCATTGACCTAACCATATTTAATCTTGCTTAGAAAAACAAGATCCATAAAAACCACCTTAGTGGGGTTCGGCCATATAACATGGCCGAACCTCACTAATCCCATTTGGATCTCTTAATCCATTCTAATCACATTCAAATGCTATTCAAATCACTTGGTGGGGTTCGGCCATACCCCATGGCCAAACATCACCCCTTTTTTACTTTGGTGCTCCACTTGCCACTCTTGTTGATGAACCAATGAGCATCTAAGTCCATGATTCTTTCATCTATGTCAACCTTTTAAAAAAACATCATAACAACCCTTAACAATTCATAATCATGAACTTAAATCCAAACACCCCTACTAGGGTCCATTTATCCCAAAAATGGTCCATGGGGTTCAGCCATACCCATGGCCGAACCCTATGGTTCTCTTGGTTTAATACTTCCCATGATTATTCATGGTTTTGACATGCTAATTTAACCATAATCAATATATGGTTCCGCCATACATTGGCCGACCCAATATATACACTTTATCTCCATTTTTAAGCACCTTAACCCTTCCACAACTTGTATGGTTTTTATCTCTCAAAACCATTAAAATCACCAAAAACTTGACAACTCCTTTCATGGGATTCGGCCATCCCCATTGGCCGAACCCTATGGCCTATGTTTTGAACCTCTTTAACATATAATTTGAGTCTCATTAAAACACATAAAATCTCTATAATTTTGCATGGTTTTTAGCCTTCAAAAACCATCAAAATACCCAAATAATTTCATGGGGTTTAGCCATCCAAAGTGGCCGAACCCAATGATGCATTTTTACCATTTTAAACAACCTTTATCCAAGGTTTAATTCCTTGATGCATTCGGCCATTCCATGGCCCAAAACATGCTCCCTTTTCACCAATTTAATTAAACCAAATTCCATAGAGTACTTACCAATTTCCTTTGCCTTTCCTCTTGCCTTTGATCTTTGCTTCCTTCCTTCTTCCTTAGTCTCTAGCTGAATATGTACTTGATCAATGGTGAAAACACCAATAGCTGGTTCGGCCAAGGAGGTGTGTTCTTGAGAGAGGGAGAGAGATGAGAATTCTAAGGTTTTTGGCAATGTAAATTCGGCCAAGTGATGGTGTTTTGTTTTGTTAAACAGCCCCATATCCTCTCATTAATCCTCATCAATCCTTGATCAAACCAAGGGGACATTTGGTGCCAACCAAGGCACCCCTTGATACTCCCAATGTTGGAGCTTTGGGTTTCCATATGAGATGGAAACCCTCCCAATTCCCATGAGATTTTTATCTCATTTCATTGGTTTCCATGCATTACACATTACTTCCGACCCACCAACGTGTGGGACTTGTTCTCTTAGTGCTGTTTGAGATCAAAGCACTCTTCACATCCCATTTGACTCACTTGAACTCGAGGCCCCTTTGGTTTCCATTTCAACTCACCCAACTCATTAGCTCAACTCACCATATTTAATGCCATTCATTTAATGCACTTAAGTCAACTCCATTACTCAATTCAAATCCAGCTCATTTCAGTCCCAACTCAACCTGATTTAGCTCATATTTAAGCTCACTTGAGGGTCCACACGGTCAAACATAGTCCACATGGTCAACACGACCCATTGGGTCCCCATTTAGCCCTTGGATCCAATTTGACGCCGTGACCCAATTATGGGTTGTTTTAGCCATTTGCATGTGATTTTCATATGTGCCTCAAGCCTACCCATTTATGCTCCATTTAGTTTCCAATCATTTCAGCTTAACCCCATTAAATTTGGGCTCACCCAATGGTCAAACAATTCCATTATGACCCATTGGGTCCCAATTGGGTCCTTTGACCCAATTAACCACATTGACCCAATTTGATGTTCATTACCCATTCATGATAAATTGACCCTTATAATATGTTCATATGGTCTTAATTTGAACAATGGGCCCCACCATTTTCTCATTTACGATCGCATTTATTAAATTCACCAATCCAGTGGCATTTTCGTAAATATTCATATTATTGAGAAATTGGGGTGTTACATGCAAAAACATGCTTGACAATAGTTTCCATATGGGAAACATGTTACCCAGAACGACCTGTCGCCCTTTGCTGAGGGGTCGGTCCTGTTACTCTCGATTGGTCGTGATATACCGAGATTTCTATTTTATCGAGAGCCCAAATAAGTTCACAATCCAAAACTTATAAGTTTTATACCGACGAGTCGTCCACCATGACGGGTTGTTTAATTTCATCATCTAGTGGTCGGTGCATACGAGACTCTCGGTCGGAGGCATTCACAGAATGACGGTTCTAAGTTCCAGAACCTATGTCAAACTGGTCGACCAATCTGTGACCACGATGGGTTGATCCTGACTACACCGAGATGTTGGTGAGATAGACTGATCATGCTGATAGTGGTCATAATTCAAGTTTCCAAGTTCATTTCAGCTTCCTCTCTAGGCAAGATTATGTTTATTACCAACATATGCAACTAAGGCTAGAAGTCCTCTTTCAGGTGTGGGTTGCACCTAGGGTCATCTATGGCCATATACCTGTTCTTGTGATTGCCATACGATGAAATTCTAGCTTGGTGGAGCATGATCTTCTTCCTCGATCATCTTGGGTCTTCAAGCTTCTTGGCAAGTGCTTTTACCCGAGTCATGTAATTGACAAACAGAGACTCATTCAAGCCAGGGCACTAATAGATTACACGATCAAATCTTGAGAAAGTAGTAGATTGATTTCTGTATTGCTACTCGAAAAGTGGTTATTAATAAATAGATAATTAGAAAGTTATTGATTGAATGATTGTGGAATCTGAAACCTTAGTAATTTCTCTCGATTAGTTAAATCCTACATTTATTTATTTTGTTTAAATCTTGTTGTTTTTATTTGTTGTAATTTTGTATTTCTATTGTAACTTCATCATTCTCAAATCTCATGTTTAACTAGATTAAAATTAAATTAATTTGTATTTAGTTAGTTTTTCCGAATTCTAAATTAAGTTCCTATGGGTTCGACTTCGTTCTTGCATCTCTATACTTCAATAAATTTGTGCGCTTAAGAGTTAATTAGAATTTGCACATCAGGGTACATAGAGTCGACATGTCGACCTGGGTTTGGTCTTGTCAAGACTTTACAATTTTCCTTCATTCTCATGTCGATATATCCATCTAGTCGACACATTGACCAATGTACTTATTGACATATCAATACAGTCGACATGTCGAATGAAATCCATTCATTTACCATTAAGTAATTACTATTTATTTCAAGTTTCATTTATCCTTTACTCCTAGACCGACATATCGACATTGTTGCTACATCGTCTTGGGGAGATGTGAAAACAATCGGTTCTCCTTGCATGTCTCCCATTTGGATTCATCTTTCTCTAAATTTGTATCTAAGCTACTTTTAAGCATCCTAGTCTATTTTCTTGCGTCTAAATCACAATGAAATCCACATACCTTGAGAGATTTGGGGGTTTTCCGTGGTGAGTGGACAATGAGTTCGGATTTGGGGTTTTTTTTTTTCCTATTGCTTCTTTCTTTGTTTCTCCTTTCTTGAGCTTTCACCAACGTAAATGGAGTAAAGGGAAAGCGGGAATGGAGGAAGGAGATGGTACTGTTGATCGGAAATGGCGAGGAGAATAGGGGACGTTCATTTCCTTCTTTTTTCCTTCTCTTTCTCTCTTTAGCTTTTTCTCTCACTTGATCTCTCTTTCTCTGGTTGCCCTAGTCACTGAAAAATGAGTGGGGGTTGGTGGAGGTGATGTGTGAAGGTGGCCATGCATTTAATGCTTGAAAAGGACAATAGGGAGTGGGTGGTTGTGTGAATCTGACTTGAAGCGTTGGGCTTGCTCGATACATCAACTCTATTGATGCATCAAGTGCTGGGTTGTCGACACTTCGATGATGTCCATGCATCGACCTGGACGGTTCTGTATTTCCTTCTTCACTCTAGCCTTGGGAATTCACCAACACATCGATGCTAACGATGCATCGGTCTGGATGTTCAAGTCTCGGGTTGGAATACATTATCATATCGATTTGCTCTCAAATCGATAAGATCGATACTATCGATGTATCAAATGAGGTTTGCCAACACATCAAGGGTGTCGATGTGTCGACCTATGAATTTCAGGTCTTTCTGATTTCATTCATTAAATACACCATTTCTTACTTACTTTCATCTTCAAGTCAAAATCCCACAAATCATTTCATTCATTTTGAGAAAGATTACATACAAATTAGGGAGTTATAAGTCCGAGTCCTCACAATACTATCACATTTTGAAATTTTCGTCCCAAAAATTAGACTAGGCTTGGGTTCCAAAACAAAATTACATATACAGTTCAGGATGAGATGCTCTCATTTCCGATTCCAACTCCCAAGTCGGTTCCTCATTTTTATGTATTTCCCAAACCACTTTGACAAAAAGAATTGCTATGTCCCTTAGCACCTTCTGTTCTGAATCTATGATCCTGATGGGTCTCTCGACGTAGGATACGTCGCTTTGAACATCCAACTCTTTTACATCCAAAACATGTGATGAATCGGGATTGTAATTTTGCAACGACTTGAAATACATCATCCATACTTGACAACTATGCATGAAGTGCTTTGCGATATGCAGCCCCACCAATCTTTTCAATGATTGGGAATGGTCCCACAGATCTCGAAGACAGCTTACCCTTTCTCCCAAATCTCATATGACCCTTGCGTGGCAAGACTTTTAAGAACACTTGGTCTCCCTCTTCGAACGCCAAAGGTTTTTTCCTCTTATCGACATAACTCTTCTATCGACTCTAGGCAGTCAATAGGTGTTGTCGAATGACCTTGATTTGTTATGTAGTCTCTGTAATCAAATCTGGTCCAATAATTGCGGCATCTCCTGCCACAGTCCAACAAACTGGGGATCACTTGGTAACTATTGTTGTATGAGAACTCTACCAATGGAAAGTGATCTTTCCAACTGCCTTCGAAGTCTAGCATGCAAGCTCTCAACATATTTTCCAATGTCTGTATAGTTCTCTCAGATTGTTAGTCTGTCTGAGGATGAAATGGTGTGCTTTATAGTAGGTTTGTGCCCATGGCTATTTGCAAACTCTGTCATACTCAACCAGTGAATTTGCCATCACGATCTAACACAATAGTCTTGGTACCCCATACAATCTGACATTGTCTTATAAGTACCGACTAGCAAATTTCTCGAATGAATCTGTTGTCTTGATGAGCATGAAATGCGCTGACTTGGTGAGACAATCAATCACGACATAGATGGCATCAATGCTTTTAGAAGATCTAGGCAATCCAATCACGAAGTCCATTTAGATGTGTTCCCATTTCCATTCAAGAATAGAAAGAGGTTTGAGTAAATCTGGTGGCCTCCGATGTTTTGTTTTGGCTCGTTGGCACGTCAGACATTTGGAGATATAATCTTCCACATCTCCCTTGAGTCCAAACCCCCAATAATGTTTCTTGAGGCCTCGGTACATCTTCGTACTTCTGGGGTGCCTCTTTCAATACCTCTAATCTCCAGTCAACAGGTACATAAACTCTGCCTTTGTACGTGAGACCTTGTACCAGTCGTAACTCCCAATCTTTGATTGTTTCTCCCTCTGCTAGCTTGGCCCATATTTCTTTCAATTCTGGAGTTGATCTCTGTGTCTTTTCTATTCTTGAAGTAAAGGTATAAAGTATTATCAAAATATACATACGTCCTTTGTCGGTTATGTGCAAATTCAGATTCTCAATAGCCAGGAGCATCTCCCACTCTTGCTTGATCAAGCTTGCCATAGTTTCGTGAGTCATGCGATTAAGTTCATCAGCAAGCTTGTTTGCCTTGCCCGGATGATATTGAAAGAGAAATCATAGTCTTGGAGATACTCCATCCATGTTCTCTGTCTCATATTGAGTTTTTTCTACCCAAACAAGTATTTCAAACTTTTATGGTCATATTAGACTTCAAATCTTTCTCCGTAGAGGTAGTGTCGCCAACTCTTGAGAGAGAATACCACTGCTGCTAATTCAAGATCGTGGACGGGGTAATTCCACTCATGGACTTTCGACTATCGGGAACCATAAGCCACTACGTGTGGACCTTGGGTGAGAGAACATCCCAGTCTTTCACCAAAAGCCTCACAGAACATTGTATAACCTTTGCCTCGTTCCTGATGAATTAAGATAGGGGTTGTTATCAATCTTTGCTTCAGTTCTTCAAATATTCTATTGCATTGATCTGAACATTCGAACTTGACTCCCATTTGAGTCAATCGAGTGAGTGGAGCTACAATCTTGGAGAAGTCTATAATGAATTTGCAGTAATACACTGCCAATCCCAAAAAACTTCGGACCTTCGTTACATTCTTAGGAGTTCTCCATTCTTTTACTATGGGCACCTTTTGCTGGGTCTACCGTTATCCCTTCCGATGTCACTATGTGGCCTAAGAAGTTCACTTCGGATAGCTAGAATTCACATTTACTGGCCTTCACAAATAGTTTGTTGTCTCTGAGAGTGTTTAAAACAATACGCAAGTGTTTGACATGTTCTTCCTTACTTGTGGAGTAGATGAGGATGTCATCAATGAACACAATCACAAACTTTTCCAGACAAGGGTGGAAGATCCGATTCATCAAACCATGAAGATTGCCGGTGCATTCGACAGTCCAAAAGCCATCACCACATACTTGTACAACCCATATCTAGTCCGGAAAGCTATCTTCTGTTTGTCCTCTTCATTGACCCTGATGTGATGGTACCCTGACATGAGATCTATCTTAGAGAAATAATTGAATCGTCTAAGTTGATCAAACAAATCATCAATTCGGGGGTAAGGGTACTTGCTCTTGATGGTGAGTTGATTGAGTCTCCGATAATCCACACACATCCATAGGGATCCATCCTTCTTCCTAAAAAATAGTGCTAGTGCTCTCCACGACAAAGTGCTATGTCGGATGAACCCCAACTGGAGTATATCATCAATTTATTTCTTCAACTCAGACATTTCTACGGATGTCATTCGTTAATTTGGAAGTGACACAGGTGCGGTTCCGGGAAACAACTTGATCTCAAAATCAATCTCCTGCCTTGGAGGTAAACTCGGGAGTTCAGTGGGGGAAGATATCATCAAAATCTTCCACTATCACAGGTAGGATAGGAGGAAGTGAATTTTCCAGTATAATATTGTTCAGCAAAATCTGCTTAACCTCATCATGAGGTCTACCACACACTGCAATCTTTTGTTTATTCCCATACACTACAAATCGTTGTCCGTCTGGTGACCAAAATGTTACCCTCATGCTGTAACAATCAATACGTGCCTAAAACGTGGTCAACCAGTCCATTCCAAAGATCACATCGAACTCTGCCATGTCTATCACCATATAATTGAACTAAAATTTGAACTCGGTTATTTCTGTATCCACTAAGGTGCATACTAATCCAAGTAGTTTGTCTCCAACATGTGAGACTATAGTGAATGCCGATGACAATGATTACACCAATAACCCTGTAGCTGATACCATGGATGTAGACAAAAAGGAATACGATGCTCCAGAATCAAACAGTGCTACAGCATATGAACTACCAATAATGGCCATATCTTGGATCACAGAGTGATCAACTGTCTCTGAAGTGGGGACGAGGGAATATAGTCATCCAGATGCCACCAGAGCAAATGGTTGCCCCGGTTGGGCTTGAGATTGGGGCATGTACGACTGTGCCAGTCTGCTTGGCGGACAGTGGAAAGTCCGTACCTGGGATGTCTGGTGAAGCTGTGGGCAATTCCGCTTGATGAGTCCCATCTGTCCACATTGATAGAATGCGAATGAATTCCGAGAAGACTAACCTCTAGGTGTTGGGGCCAAGGGATAGCTGGAGTTTTGTCTGTTGGCGGATGTTGTAGGTCCAAAGGCTGAAGGATATTTAGCACTTGGGCGAAACTTCTTGTGGGGTCGAATAGGGTTTTTGTGACTTTGATTCCTTTTGCCTACCATGTGACTTGCAGACTCTATCATGTCTTTTTCAATAAAAGTGGGCATGCTCACTATTTCTGCAAAGGTCTTGGCCGAAGGGGATATCACCCTTGATCTGATAGCGGGTCGTAGACCCCACTCGAACTTTCGAGTCTTCTTCTACTCGGTAACAACCATATAAGGTGCATAGCGGGATAATCGGATGAACTCCTGCTGATATTCAGCAATGTCTTGTTCCCCTTGACGAAGTTGATGAAGTCTTGAGCCTTGATTTCATTCTCTTCATCCGGGAAATAATTTGCTAGGAAGAGTTCTGTGAAACTCTTCCATGTCATTGTAGCCACTACTTGGGTTTCCCTAGTTGACTCCCACAATTGGCTAGCTTCGTCGATGAACTAGGAGGTAGGCAAAAGAATCTGATCTTGTTCGTCAGTGATTTTGAGCAGTTCTAGAATCTAAGTGATCTTCTTCAGCTAATTCTCTCCTCCCATGGGCCCTTCTGTGCCATCGAAGTAAGGGGGACGTTGGTGTTGGAAGTCCCTTACCATGGCTCGATCTCGTGTATCAGTAGTGAGGGTCCTGCCGGTTCCAGCCTGTGTAGACTGCATCACCATGTTCACTAAGTTTTGTAGGAAACTTTGAACCTCGGGGGTCACGGGAGGAACATTGCTACTTGTCTCATCGACACGTTCCACGTTTTGTCGGGGGCGTCTCCCTCCGGTGCATCTTCCACGTGGTGGAATTTTCCTATGCCAAGAAACAACAGTTAAGATTTCAATCATCAAACAATCCAATAAGGTATTCCCTTAACAATCATGCCACATCAACAAAAAAAATCATTATATGTTATCATCCAACTTTTTGATTGGGTAAAAATCCTAAGTTCTCATTTGTTTCTTTCACTCAGGGAATTTTCTAAGTCTTTTATATGAATTTGACTTAGGGTATTTCTTTATTTTCCTTTTCATTCCGCCCTAATACCAACTGTAACGCCCTATCCTCTCCCATTAGGAATAGACTTATATAATACAAATATTTCCATAGAGAGGGAGGAGACGTCACGACGCGAGCCGAGTCTAAGTTCGAAGACTCGACCCTCGACTGGACCAACCTAGCACATGCGTGATTTAAGGTCCACGTTAACATTTGCACGTGCTACCACAATCTGCGGAAAATTTAAATATTTATACATAACATATGAAATTTCATCTCAAAGCAAAGATAAGGATTCCCAAACATAAGTCAAATACAAGTAATATCCAAATCCCAAAATTAGGAGTTAATGAAAATATAACATCCCCATGCTCAAAATATCAAAAGAAATTATTCGAATCATAATTTCTTCTTTTGCACCCATCTCGTTCATGCCTATCTACCACTTGGTCCAGCCTCACTTCCCTTGCCTTGCTTTGCATTGACATCTAAAGGGAGCAATTTGGGTTTAGTTAATGAGCCCAGTAGAATTCCAAATCAAAGGGAAAGGGGGTGCACATAGGAGTGTTATAGCAAAATCATATTTCAAATCATATAAATGTATAATTCTCATTGTTTCTCAATTCATATCGTTTCATTATGAAAATAACATACTCAAAATCAAACATGTATTTACTATGTAATGTCATGTGATGGTGTCATGATCAATGTATGCCCTCGTCGTGCCTCATGCAAGTTTTCGGGACTTCTTTCTCCCCTAGGAGCTCTATGGGCAAATATTGTGTTTCGGGAATTCTTTCTGACCCATGAGCACTATGGCCCAATATTGTGCTCCAAGACTTTTTTCTGACCGAGAAGCTCTATGGCCCAATATTGTGTTTCGGGGCTTCTTTCTGACCCAAAAGCTCTATGGCCCAATATTGTGTTTTGGGACTTCTTTCTAACCCAGGAGCAGAATGGCCCAATGGTAATTTATTTTGGGACTTCTTTATGACCCAGGAGTTTTTCTTGCCCAATATCCATGCAATACCCATCCCATGCATTCGTGCATGAGGTATATGTTAGTATGATAATGTCATTGACTCATATGATTTCAACTCATCTTTAAAACATGAACATCTTGTAACATCCCGCCCCTTTTCACAATGCCGAAAATCAGAGTCTATTTTTTTTTTTTTTAAATAAAGAGTGACAAAGAGCGCGGGACGTCACGACGAGAGTTAAGTCCGAGCTTCCAAAGCCCGGCCCTTAACTGCCCAACCCTACTTGTGCGTGGAACTAAGTCTACGAGAACGGTTCACACGTACTAAGTTAAGCTTGTGGAATGTAAACTTAATGCGAAATTATAATAGAGACTATCCTACCAAGTTTAGATAGCAAGGAATTACATCACTTAATTAATAAATACCTCAACTTAAAATGTCCAAAATAAAAGTCAAACCATAGCAATAGTCTAAGTTATTACAGTCCAACGAGCTAAGTTACTCAAATTACATAACCATGAATAAAACTTAAATAAATCAATCTAGCTCCTCCAAGCTCATACGCTTGGCTCCGATCACGTCCTTTACTTCCTCCATTTCCTGCGTCATCGTCTAAGATAGAACTAGGGCGTTAGACAATGTGCCCAGTAGGTACTCCAAGTAGGGTCAACACATGGATTAGTATAAACAAAACACATAGGTATAAGTATATCAAAACCATGCAAGTAAATGCCATGCCATGGGTGTCATATGCCATGAGTCCCACCCATCATCCATATCATCATTACATAATGTCCCTCTTGATGGAAAATGCACATCAAGGTGCCCTCCACAAATGCCTTGCGGACGCCCCGATGGAGTGTGGATCTCCGGTTACAAAACAATCATACATAATGTCCCTCTTGATGGAAAACCCTCATCAAGATATCACAATCTCATAGTATCCCCCTTGATGGATCATGCACATCTAGGTACCCTCCACAATTGCCTTACGGACGCCCCGACGGAGTGTGGATCTCCGGTTACATTTCAAACATACATCCCTTGGAATCAGTGTGGATTCCACCCCACGGTTGCTTTATCGGAAAACCGAATGGAGCGTGGACTCCTTTCAATTGATCCCACCCATGCCATGCATGAGATACAAGTGCAAACATGCTATGTAATGTTACAAACCATAGCATTAAAAATCCCATCATTAATACATACCATTGTAACGCCCCGCCCTTTTTCACTCGTTTTTTCCCGTAAATTCAGTGTATATTTTTTTTTTGTAACAGAGTAGAGTGATAGAGCGCGGGACGTCACGACGCGAGCTAAGTCCGAACTTCCAAAGTCCGACCCTTAACTGGCCAACCCTATGTGTGTATGGACTCAGTCCAATAAAATGGTTCACACATAGCAATACCGACTTGCGGAATAAAATCATACAATTGCGGAATCATAATCATCAATATGCGGAATTATATTAGAACCATGTTCTAATCCATTCAGATAGCAAAGTACGTCATAATCATCAAACTAAAACATTCAACCATCTAAGTTATTACATTCCGAAATCCAAATACTCAAATACAAGTTCATGAGTATCTTTATTCAAAAACACGTAAAGTAAGTCTTCCAAGCTCCTATGCCTGGTCCGTCTTAGGTTCATTGTTCCCCTGATTACCTGTATCATCAACTACAGGGTAGAAGTAGGGCGTTAGTACAACGCGCCCAGTAGGTATTCCAGTTACGGCTAACACATGGTTAGTACAAACATATCATATAACATAGTGATATCAAAAACCATATAAATCCATACCATGCAATGATGACAAATATGCAATGAGTCCCACCCATCACTTATACATAAATGTGCCTACCACATAGGTCTTTCGGTCGTCCCGATGAAGTGTGGACCCTCCGGAAATCTTCTTGATGGAAATCACATCAAGGTGTTGCACATAGGTTTTTCGGACGCCCCGACGGAGTGTGACCCCTCCGGTTATAAATCCTTCACCCCATGCCATGCATGAGATGCCAATGAAACACATGCTATTTTATAACATAACATAGCATTGAAAATCATCATTTGAAAACGCATCCAACACATGCTCTTTATATAAATAAACTTAGCATGTAAAATCATCATTTGAAACATAATTGGCCCATGCTATTTTAAACAATTAAACATAGCATTCGAAATTCAATATAATAAAACATATCCTTGAAAACATGTTTTCATCAAACATAATATAAAAACAAAGTACATAAGCCATGGTTTCAAAGAGGTGGAATCCTACCTAAGACCGTTCACAAGTCCTTGCGTTTCCGTCCAAGATTCGATCACCGATCGCGTACTGCTTGCGAGATCCCGTTACCTTATAATATAATGATAAATCAACACCAAGTCTAACCTAATTTCAAGGTTCTAAGTCCATAAACAAAATCCCATGGGGTTCGGCCATACACCATGGCCGAGCCCATGGTTTACTATTTTTTATACATATTTACAATAATGCCACTGTTGGTAACCCCCTTCTCTTTGCTTAGGTTCCAAGTTATTCATTCATGCTTCCAAAATACATAATACCATACAATAACTCTGTAACGCCCCCCCCCCTTTTCACCAAAATCAGAGTCTATTTTTTTTTTGAAATAACAAGTGACAAAGGGCACGGACGTCACGATGCGAGTTAAGTCCGAGCTTCTAAAGCCTGGCCCTTAACTGGTCAACCCTACGTGTGCGTGGAAACTAAGTCCACGAAAAATGGTTAACACGTAGAAGTAAGCTCAAGGAATATTTAAACTAAGTGCGGAAATTGTAATAGAGATTATCTTATCAATTTTCAGATAGCAGGGAAGAAACATCCATTTAATTACTAAAATACCACTAAATCGTACTGTCCAAAATAAAATCCAAAACATAGCAATTAATTTAAGTTATTACATTCCGACGAGCTAAGTTCCTCAAAATTACATTTCCAAAATAAAACTTAAATAAACTAAACAGCTTGTTTCCCCAAGCTCCTAAGCTTGGCTCCCGTCTTGTCCTCCGTTTCCACCATCTCCTGCGTCATCAGCTAGGGTAGAAGTAGGGCGTTAGATAACGCGCCCAGTAGGACTCCGAGTAGGGCTAACACATGGATTAGTGGTAACAAAACATATAAATAATATCATATCCAAAACCATGCAATTTGGTACAATGTCATGCAATGGGTGTCCTATGTCATGAATCCCACCTATCATCCATACCATCATGCTGCCATATCCCCCTTGACGGAAAAACCTCGTCAAGATATAAACAATCACAAATCATCCCCCTTGACGGCAAAGCCTCGTCAAGGTGTCCCCATGCTTGCTTCTCGGTCGCCCCGACGGAGCATGGACTCCAGTTATATCTCATAATATCCCTCTTGATGGATGAAACACATCAAGATATCCCCATGCTTGCTTCTCGGTCGCCTCGACGGAGCATAGACTCCGGTTTCATTTCATCCTTCCCATAACATATCCCTCCCATGTCATGCATGAGATGTAGATGCCATATGCCATGTAATATATATGATCATAATCATCAAACCCATTTTAAAACCATTACATGATTACCAAAATAAATCAAAGGAAAACCATCACATAATACTTAATCCATGACCAAAATAACTCAAAGGAAAGACCATCACATAAACTTAATCCATGACCAAAATAAATCAATGGAAAAACCATCACATAATACTTAATCCATGGCTTACAAAAAGGTAGGAATCCTACCAAATATTGACTAGTACTCCTTAACGTTTCCGTCCAATAATCCGATCGCCGATTGAGCACCGTTTGCGATGTCCGGTACCTTATTATATATCAATAATTAGTCCGTGTTTTTAACCATTATTAAGTCCCTAATTCATGCCTTAGTGGGGTTCGGTCATACATCATGGCCGAACCTCACTATGTAGATTTGTGGGTCCCATTTAATCTATCAAATATTTAAATCACATGAATCTAAAAATCAGCCACCCTATACTTTATTTAACCATACATAAGTTTATTACTTAGAACCCCTAAGTCCATGATCATTTTCCATGGGTTCTTGAATTTGGCCATTAATTACGGTTTTGCCACTACCTTTGCCATGGTTAGACATTCACTTAACCATGTACATTTCTTTGTCCATAATTGATCCATAGACTTGGATCCCTTAATGACTCCTTAGCCATGACACAACATCATAAAAAATCAGCCACTACCCCCATGTCGTGGTCCGTACTTTGAATCTGGCCATTACTCCCATTTCAAGGCCTATCATCACTCGTTCATAATCTACACTACACATTGGGAGAATGCAATTGCATTATAAATACAAGATTTTCATACCACATATTAGACTTTGCAAGCTAGACCTATCACACCCTCCTCATAGTGTCGTCATCTCACGAGTTTCATGTGGCAAGTTAACCCATGCATTCCGGTCTCTTTCAATTACATTGTTTATCTAACATCTCTCAAATGGGCACTTTGTTCATGTGAGAACCTCGTATACCCCCTCACAAAGTGTTTACATCATCACCCATTATATGTTATAACACAAATCTCTTCACTTGGGTCATGACAAATTGTCAAGCCATGAGTCATCACCAATATAAAAGCCATTTCTAAAAACCATTGTACCATCCCCTAAGTATACCCATATATCACATTATCAAACACTCCCTACCCTTTTTATTCACATTTATCTCACTCATAAACATATGCAACATATAACCCACATCAAACGTTCATGCATCTTATCATCATTTGATGCATGTAGTTCATCATTGTACATTTTTACATACTCTTTCCTCACTTAATTAGTATGATCATAACTATTAGTCTTTCCTCATTTCACCACCTCATACACTCAACAATAAAAATTCAATACATGTATATTCACATGCACTCACAATACAAGTATGCTTGTGCAATTTAATATCACATAATATCATCAATAATAACAAAATCCCATTCAACTTAATTTAAGCATACTCAAGTGCAAGGTTCCCTCGTTAAAACCTCTTTAACTTCACAAACATTTATTCATTGACATCTTAAAATCATAAATCCCCCTTCCATGGTTTTGATCTTAAAAACCCCATTCCAATTTACTTAATTATTCACCATGATTCCTTCCAAAAATTCCATACATTCAATTCATCATTCCTTAATCATATTTAAGTCCATTAACTTAGCCACATTCCCATTACAACTATCAACATTAGGTTCACTTTGGTTCATCAACACCACCAACATTCCCCATTTATTTTTCCATTATTTTACACCCAATAAATCCACCATTTCATCACCATAGGGTTCACTTTCATCCACCATTTTTGAGGCCATTGAAATCACCAATATTTCCCATGATTTTTTCTCATTTAAATCCCTTTAAAAATCTCTCACCTTCATTCATTTAAAACCCTAAAATCATTAACCACCCTCCATGTATTCCATTCTTTAAAACCCTAAAAATCATACCTCACTTACCATGGCTTCCATTTTAAAACCCTTTAAAATTACCTATATTTAATCATTTAAAAACCTAAAACCCTAAATCATTCTTCATGCTTCCATTCTTATAAACTCTAATAAATAAATAAATCATCTACCATGGGGTGTACTTGAGAGAGAGAGGGAGAGGATGGGATGGAAAAATTACCTCAAGCTTTGGTCTTGAAGAGGTAGCCCAAAGTTTGCACTTTTCTTCTCTTCTCTTCTAAGTTTCCTTCTTCTTTTTTTTTTTTTCTTCCAAGCTTTTCTTCTTCTTTCTCTTCTTAGTTTTCTTCCTCTCTTCCTTGGGTGTGTAAGGGACGGTTTTGAGAGTGAAAGAGATGGAGGGAGTGAAAATGAGAACGGGATTTAAGAGATGAGATGAAACCATCTCTTTTTTGGTTGTTTAAGTTCTACTTTATCATTAATTCCTCCCACCAACCCACACAAGATATTTTCCATGCTTTATGGTGGTGGATGGGATAACCACCACCAAGCCCAACGTTTTTCTTTTTTGTGTCTTGAAATGGATGGTTTTGGTCTCCCCTCTTTGACCACCTTTTTATTAGCTTAATTAATTAATTAATTGGATCATTAGGTTAAGTTAATTAATTCCCACTTTATCTCCTTTAATCTCCTTGACTCTTCTCCATTACTCCACCCATGGTTGACCAATTCAACCATGGTGGCCGGCCCCACCAATCCTTGGTCCACACGCCACCTCACTTGGTGAGGTGGAGGTGGGTCCCAATCGGCCACATCATCTTGGTCTAATTAGAATTAGCTTAGGTGATTTTCACATCAACTAATCCAATCCATTCACTCTTATTGGATCACCATTGGGCCCATGGCCCAATTAAAATTTACTTCTTACCTATTTACCTTAGAGCTTACATTATCTTGACCCATTGGGTCCCAAATGGGTATTGGGCCCAATTTGACCATTCTTGGCCCAATTGACCATCATTGACCCCTTAAATGAATTTAAATCCAATCCATAGTCCATTGGGCCATACTTGGGCCTTTGTCCAAATCTTGATCCATTTACCCTTTATTCCATCAAATTTCCAATTTCCACCACTAAAATAAATAATATCCACCTATATATTGATTTACAAATTCCGGACCTGTAACACCCCGCCCTTTTCACTCTAATTATCAGAGTTTATTTTTTTTTTTTTAATATAATAATAATCAACAAGTGATCGGGGCGGAATGTCACGACGCGAGTTAAGTTCGGATCTCTAAATCCGTCCCTTAACTGGCCAAGCCCATGTGCGTATGAACTAAGTCCATAAAACTGATCCATTCATAGTCCATTGCAATCATTCAAATCGCCCAAGTTTTCGTACTTGGTCCTCTTCTCCAACCACGTTCTTTCCTTTCCCTGCATCATCCACTAAAGATATAGATAGGGCGTTAGATCAACGCGCCCAGTAGTGTTTCCGAATAGGGCTACCACATGGTTAGTCAAAAACATGCAAATAGGATAATAGTTATACATGTGTGACAAATTCTATAAAAATATGCTATGTATGAAATGAGCATGTAATGAGTCCCACCCATCACCATTCAACATAGCCATTACTTGACGGGATTCTTATCGCCAAGGTAACCCACAGTGGTCTTTCGGACGCCCCGACGGAGTGTGGCCTCCGGATTCCTCCTGATGGGACACTCATCATCAGGGTACCCCACAATGGTCTTTCGGACGCCCCGACGGAGTGTGGCCTCCGGTTACTTCCCCATCATCCCATGCTATGCATGAGATGTCTATGCAAACATGCCATTTGTAAATATAACATTTGATACAAATAACTTAAACAAATAACATAAAACAGCGAATAAGTTGTGTGGTTACAACAAGGTAGGAAACCTACAGTAGTTTACTTTGTTCGATCCTTCCTTTGGACCGCCTTCCGATCACGTCTCGCTCACCGTTCTAAAAATCCGAATACCCTATATACATGGCAGCAACTTAATCATTTATCCACCTAATTTCCAGCAAAGCTTTATGTTCCAAGAATCACCTAGTGGGGTTCGGCCAAAGCCATAGCCGAATCTCATCCATTAACACATTGGTCATTCATTTATTTAATTAAAACCTATCTAATTACCCAAACTTCTAAACGAACCTTAGTAGGGTTCGGCCATACATTATGGTTGAATCTTACCACTTTGGTTTTAGCCCTTTTATCCCATCATATGATCATTTCATTTTTGATCATTTCAGCCATAATTACAATTGTGCCATTGAGACCAACCTTTGCTTTATATTAACTAACTTTCATCACCATACATAAAACCATCTTTAGTGGGGTGCAGCCATACACATGGCTGAACCTCATCACCTAATTTGATCCTTCTTTAACCCTCCATATCCTCATATAAAATCAACAATTATGTCCCACAATCATCATTAGTGGGGTTCGGCCATACACATGGCCGAACCTCACCAATGTGATTTTATACTCCATTTCCATCATTCATATTGGCCAACTACTTACCTATACTAACTCCATAAACAACATATATTATTCTTAAATCAAAGCATATAAATAATACCTAATGTTCATCATAAACTTAACCCAATTATTCTACAAAACAGTCCATGGATTTTCATGGTTTCCATGGTTTCCATGGGGTTCTCAACATGAAAACCCACACCGTTTTACATGGGGTTCGGCCCTCTATCATGGCTGAACCCAATGATTACGTTTACTGTTTTTAAACCTCAATTAACCAGGTAATAACCGTATATATAAATCAGGTTTTTAACCTTCAAAACAGTCCTCCAAAATTAGACCAATTTCATAGGGTTCGGCCATGTATATTGGCCGAACACCATGAGATTAATTTTGAATATTTAGTCCTTCATCTTAGGTCTGAAACCAGCACCCAAATCCATGTATTTTAACCATTGTAAAACATGTATTTACATCTTAAAATAATAACCCAAAACAGTACATTAACTTCATGATTTATTTGTTCCAAATACATCACAACAAACCATTATTTGCATGGGGTTCGGCCCTCCATGGTGGCCGAACCCTATGACCTTTGGTTTTGAACTTCTTGATCATTCATTTTTGTCCAAAACAAACTTCCTTATTTATGTTTTAACCTTTTTAAAACCCATACTTAAAATCATCTAAAAACAGTCCCAAATTTGTATGGTTTTAATTTCCAAAAACCATCTAAACAAATCCATCATTTCCATGGGGTTTGGCCATCCAATGGGCCGAACCCTATGGTCCATCTTTTGATCTCATTCTTGTACTTCTAACCAACATTTAACACTTGTTAGATTCAGCCATCCAATAGCCGGATCATATTTCTTAATTAAACAACATAGTTTATCGAACACCTACCGTTTCCGCGACTCCTCCACTTGATCTTTACTCCCGCTTGTTCCTTCTCTTTTTGCTGAACTTGTCTTGATGAAAAGGAATCAAACCAAGGACTGATTAACAACCAGCTACTGCTCTTAGTTTTTAGAAAGATAGAGGACGTCCAAGAGAGATAGAGAGATAGAGAGAGTGAAAATCCTTTGCTTGATCAAAAACAGTCCAAGGTTAATTCAGCCCTTGTGTAACTCATCTCTCCATAATTAGAATCCTTTAAGTTCCTTGGGGTTTCATCTATGAAATGAAACACCAAGGGTTCCCAACGGTTTTGCTGTGTGCATTCCTCACACTATCCATTTTGCATTAATTTTGCATGTGGGAGTTTCATATGTAAATGAAACTCCCATGTGCTTCATCCTCCCTCCATTGGTTGTCTCTTTGAATACTTAAGCATGGAATAAACCCTCATGCCCTTTCCAACGTGTAATCTAACCTTTTTGAATTTGAAAAGTCAAGGACCCCTTTTGTAACTCCATGAAACGGCAACTCCAATTGTCTCCATCTTTGGAGTTTCATGCATAGGCCATAATTTCCATGCAACCAAATAAAACTCCCATGTGCTTCATTCTCCTTCATTCATACATTTGTAACTCTCAAAGCCATCATTCTCATATCTCCATGGTAGCCGTTACATGCATGAAATTGCTCATGCATGCAGCCAACGTCCCTAGCAACCTTTGTGTTTTCAAGAAGTAACTCCCATTCAAAATGTAACTCCCATTTTATTCATCACCTAAATGGGGGTTACATGCATGGTAATGTCTCCCCATGCACCAACGTTTTTCTTGCTCAAAGTTGGAATTTAAACCACTTCTCCTCCCATTCACACACTTCACTCACTTACATTAAAAATACATATTCATTCAACTCATTTATTCAACTCACCCAACCTAAGTCACTCATTTAATTTAACTTAACTAATAAATTCAACTTAACTAAACCAACCATTCATTTCAACTCCAACCAAACTCAAGTAATTAATAAACTTAAATTTACTAAGCTTGAACTCAATCCAAGGTTAATCATGCCATTCACACGACCCATTGGGTCCCATCTAGCCATTTTGACCCATTTATCAAAATCTGACCCAAATATGATTCTTGACCCGTTTAAATTTATCTTACCCATTTATTTGTTTTGTAAACCAACTATCATCCTTTGGGTCTCGATTGAGCCATTGACCCATTTAAATTCCAATCAATTTTTATCACAATGGCAATTCCGTAAATATGAATATTTTCACATAAACTGATAACTTTGAAATTCCAGGGTGTTACAGGACCATTACAAACTCATGGGGTTTGGCCATACACCATGGCCGGACCCAATGTCCAACATTCTCTCATATTTACCAAAATGCCATTGACTTCCTCTTCCCTTTAAATATTTCATAATTAGACCTTAAAAATTTCTCTAATCAAATAAGTTCATCAATCACATCTCATGGGGTTCGGCCATACATCATGGCCGAACCCATGGTTCTCCTACTTTGGTATTTTAATTACATTTTTGCCATTACTTTCTCCATCAATTCATATCATACATTGTACCCTTTATTTTATTTAAAACTAACATAACCTAACTCATAATGTAGGTTTGTAATCTGATTCATAAATCAGCCCTTAAACCCTAATTTAAAGACACCTTTAATCCCTTAATTTAGAACATGGGGTTCGGCCATACACCATGGCCGAACCCTATGGTGTATAATTTCCAATTAATCTCCACCTTTCTATAATTGGAAGGTCTCTAAATTTAGATTTCACCTTCCAAGAATAGAACTTCCCTTTATTAATCTCTCCTACTATCATTAGAAGGTTTCCCTATTTAACTTACCAAAAATATAAACCTCCTTCCATAAATGGAAAGTTTTCTAAAAATAACTCTTTTTAACCTAAGGTCCACATTTAGAAGGTTTCTTAATTAAACAACAACCCTTCTATGATTGAATATCTTATTCCAAAATTCACAAGGTTTCCAAAAACTAATCCTAGTGGGGTTCGGCCATAACTATGGCCGAACCTCACTCATGGCAACCAATCCCTTCATTTAAATTAGGTTCCATAATCAAGCCTTACCTTCCATTCTTGGTATGGTTTCCATAAATAACTTTTATGGTCTTTAAGTAGATACTTTCTAATTTTAATATCCACTTCCAAGAATGGAAACTTTCCTAAATAAGTAACCTCCTTTCCATATTTGGAAACACCTTCCAAAATTAGATTGTTTTTCCATAATTAACCATTCCTTCCATATGTGGATTGCTTCGCAAATTTAGCAATACTTTCCATAATAAGTTTTCCAAAAATAACTCTACTGGGGTTCGGCCATGTACTATGGCCGAACCTCACCCTTTTAGATCTAGGTCCATCTTTTACATTTACTTTCCAATTTTAACCCATGGGGTTCGGCCAAGCACCATGGCCGAACGCTATGGTTCATGATCTTGGCCCTTGGTTTAGATCTAATCCAAAATTAATCATCAATCCATATAATGTTTGGTGGGGTTCGGCCATACGCCTTGACCGAACGTCACTCCTCCTTTTTATTATTTTAGATCCACTCCATTAGCCATAAAACAGCCATGGTTCGGCCATGCCATGGCCGACCCATATTCCATATTCTTTCATTGATTTTCTTGAATCTAAAATATACAATCACCAAAGGTTTCTATGACTTAAGATCTAGGAACATAAACCCAATTAATAAATCAACACTCTCCATGGTTTCCAATCTTTAAAACCAATTAATTAAGCAAATCTTTCCATGGGGTTCGGCCATGCACTATGGCCGAACCCTATGGTTCTTTCTTTTCTTTTAAAACCATTTACCCATCTCTAATTTTCTCTTCATGGGGTTTGGCCAACCACCATGGCCGAACCCTATGGTTCTTTTGATTTCATAAATAAAATTATAACATTAATACTTAGATACTGACCTCTTCCTTGCTCTTCTAATCTTTCTCTTCCTTTCTCTTTGATTTTCTCCAAACAAGTGCTCCTTCTAGTTGTTGCCCTTTCTTCTCTTGCTCTTGCCGTGTAAGAGAGGACTTGAGAGAGGGAGAGAGAGAGAGAGGAATATAACTTGGTAATGGGGTTGTAAAAACCGTGCACCCCTATGGATCTCTCCTTTTATTAAGCTCTCTTTAATCCCATATTAGAATGTTCTTAATAGAATCTTGCCCTCTTGTGTTTTCCATTTTTTTTTACACATATACTATATTGTAGCACAGTTTTAACCTTGTTAACTTCCAAATAAAAAAAAACGGTAAACTACAAAGTTGTAGCTCTTGAAATCTTCTTTCCAACGCAAAAAAAAAAAAAATCAAAGCAATGGGATATCAGAGTGAAAGGTTATAATCAAAACACTGGACATATGTCAAACCTTCCTTATTTAACCATGGCTAACTTTCCCTCTTTAATTAGCCATATCCGACTTTCCCTTGCCTTATTAAGACTTCCTTTAATTCTTATTAGCAAGTACTATGCGTATAACCCTAATCATAATCCAAATAATCTTTTAATTTAATTCATAGATAGTTCATCCCTTTTTAAATATCTAGCATATCATTGTGGATTTAAAAATCCCACATATCTCTCATGTGCATAATATGTAAATCATTATCTAAAATTCGGCCAAGATAATCTTTATTTGATTTTTTTAACATCTACTTGGATATTTCAAATCCACTACTCGGCCATAATATCTTTTGTTTAAAATTAGATATAATTCATCACTAAATTAATTCAACCCATTTGCATTTAATAAAACCAATTCCAACATTGGTTGGGTCCTAATTGGGTCATAGCCCAATTCTTGATCCAAATAAGGTTTAATTCTAAAATTCACAATTTAAAAGAGTAAGTGTCATATAAAATAATGATCTGAAAATTCCGAGGTGTTACAACCATTTGATACCAAAATAATTCAAGTAAAACATACACATAATCCATGGCTTTCAATGAGGTAGGAATCCTACCAATGTCTAAATATCGGGTCCTTGGGTTTTCCGTCCAAAGATCGATCACCGATCGCGCACTGATTGCGAGATCCCGTTACCTTATTACACATCAACAAATCAAACCAATGTTCCAACCATGTCTAAGTCCATAATACATGCTTTAGTGGGGTTCGGCCATACAACATGGCCGAACCTCACCCACTTGGTTTTTGGGTCCCTTTTTAATCCTTAGATCATTTTAATCATGTGGGTCTAAGATCAGCCACCCTTTGATTCATTAACCCAAATACACATAAGTTCATCATTTACCATTAAAAACCCTAAGTCCCAAAAACACTACCCATGGGGTTCGGCCATACACCATGGCCGAACGCATGGTCTTTCATTTTTTACCATATTTACATTTTTGCCATTATTCTTTCCATGGTTAGTCACCTTCATTTATTCACTCATGTTTAGGTCCCAAAACATAGATCCATAACTTAGACATCACATGCATGGATCCACAAATGATCCATAAACATAGAAACATAAATAAATCCCTCCATATCTTAGCTTAATAATCCATTCATTTTAAACATGCATAGATCCATACCTAACCCATAAAAATGGTTCATAAAATGGGTCATGGGGTTCGGCCATACACCATGGCCGAACCCATGATGTCTTATTTTTCATCCCCCCTTAAATCATTTACCATATTTAGACCCATAACAAAGTCCCTCCGTGTGGGGCTTTAATAATGTACTTTGGTCCAATATTTTGCAACCCATAATCCCTTAGCATTTCCTCCATCATTTCATGGTCAAAATAGCTCAAGTCCATTAATATTTTCTCCATGGGGTTCGGTCATACAACATGGCCGAACCCATGGTCCATGGTTCATCATTATTTACAACATTTGAGACCATAAAGAATCATCAACATTTCTCCATGATTTTCCTCATTTAAAACCCCTTTTAAAAATTACTAACATTCATCCATTCAAACATTAAACTCATTAACCAACATTCCATGGTTTTCATCCTTTAAACCCGTTAAGAATCACTTAATTTCCCTCCATGGGGTTCGGCCATACAACATAGCCGAACCCTATGGTTCATTATTTCCTCTAAAACAATATATTTCCATGATTTGTTACCTTTATGGTTCTCATACAAAAAACCCTAGGGTTTGGCCATGCAAAGGCCAAACCATGCATATTGATCATTCACCATTCCTTTCATGGAACATGCACAAGGTCCTTAGCCATAATAAAATTAGGGTTTGGCCATGCAAGGGCCGAACCATGATCCTTAACCATTTTCCATGCTTAAGCCTTATATACATAGTGTCTTTAATCATAGCCTATCTTACCCATTAGGGTTTGTCCATTTCTTACCCCATTTCTTGGATGGATTTTAAATCCATGGCCCATGATATTTTGGCCAACTCTCCAATCCAAAAATGGGATTTCATGTTTCCTTCAAATTAGTAAAATCTTGTTGAGTACCACTTACCGATCCGTGACTCCTCCGGTTTCCTTTGCTCTTTCTTACTCCTCCGATCTTCTCCTTAGTCTTTCTTCTTCCTTGTTCCTTGATCTTCGGCCAATGTGTGAGATTGATCAAGATAAAATCTCCAAGAGTTGGTTCAGCCAAGATGGGTGTGGGTTTGAGAGAGGGAGAGGAGGAGGGAATGGAAAATATTCTACGTCCTTGGTCTTGAGCGGGTGGTCGGTCAAGCTTGGGATCCAATCTTTTCTCTAAGTCTTTTTCTTCTTTGTCTTGGATGAGAGAGGGTAGGCTAGGAAAGGGAGGGAGAGAGGGAGAGAGTGAGATGAGAATGAGATGGAAACCCTAGCTTTTCCCATCTTGTTTTGGTTTGCTTGGGCTAGACTCCACCCTCATCAAGGTGGAGTCTTCCCCATGAGCCCATTGACCAAACCAATGGGTGCATGTCCTCCACATGGCCATCACCCCTCTCTTCCCGACGTTTTTGGTTGGCCTTTATCCCGTGGTGGTGGTGGTTGGGATAAGGTGGAACCACCACCTCACTTTGGGCCAATGCATGCCCTAGCATGCCCCCAACTTAAGGATCTTGTTTAGCCATGGAGGGAGCATGCCCTCCACATGGCACTCCCAACCCTTTATGGCCCACGGTTTTGGTGTGCTTTCCATGGGGTGGTTGGTGGTTTGGGTGAGGTGGAACCACCACCTCACTTTTGGCCAATGCATGCTTTCCACCTAAGCTTTTGGTCTAGCCAAGGGGGGAGCATGCCCTCCACTTGGCACACCACACTTCCCAACGGTTTTGGTGGGTTAAATGAGATGGAAATCCTCTTGACTCACCCCATTTTCTAGGTGACTCACTCCCCATTTAACTCACTCCATGTAATGCAACTCATTTCCCAACTCAATCATTTAAATTTATATCTAACTTAGGTCATTCAATTAATTAATTTAATTCCACTTATTTATCTTTAATTCACCAATGAATTCACCCATGGTTGACCAAGTCAACCATGGTGGCCGGCCTCACCAATGCCTTATCCCACACGCCACCTCACTTGATGAGGTGGAGTTGGGTCCCACTTGACTATGCCAACTTGATTTATTCAAAATTAACTTAGGTGATTTAAATTAAATAATTCAACTCAATTCACTTGATCGTCCTTAATTCACCTTTGACTCATCCATGGTTGACCAAGTCAACCATGGTGGTCGGCCCCACCTTGTCTTGGTCCACACGCCACCTCACTTGATGAGGTGGAGTTGGACCCCACTTGGATAATTCCACTCTTACATTTGCCCATGAGATGGACTCCATTCCTTTGATCACCATTGGGTCCATGGCCCAATTAAATCCACTTCCTACCCATTTACCCTAATGCTCAATCCACCTTGACCCATTGGGTCCCAATTGGGTATTTGACCCAATTGACCATCATTGACCCAACTAAATGAAATTAATCTAATCCATGGTCCATTGGACCATACTTGGGACATTGCCCCAATTTTGATCCATCAACCATCCATTCCATCAAAATTCTTAATTTTAATAATTAAAATAAATAATAGCCAACATAATTATTGATTTAAAAATCCGGGCAATTACACATCTATCTTTATCTCATATATATACATATATATACATATATATACATATAGATACATATAGATACATACATACATATAGATACATATATATACATATATATACATACATATATATACATATACATACGTATACATACATACATATACATACATATACATACATACATATACATACATATACATACATATACATACATACATATATATACATATATGTATATATATATGTACATATATATATATATATGTACATATATATATATATATATATACATATATATATATATATATATATATATATATGTATATATATATATATATATCATACGTTTCAAACCGCATATATGTATATATATATATATTCATATATGTATATATATATATATACATATATGTATATATATATATATACATATATATATATATATATCATACGTTTCAAACCGCTAAATGTCTCATGAATCTCAAATCATTTCAAATATGAACATAATCACATGATTTTTAATCAGAAATCAAATCGCAACTTATCATAGTAATGGCAAAGTAAAATACTAGATTCACAACCATTGTGCTTCAAAAATTTAGGAAAATCTACTTGGTTGGAGATGATCGGTAGAGGTAAATATCCTTGAAGTGGCTCGTACGATGTCGGGGTTACTCCCGGCTCTTCGTTTATTCACATGTATCAAAACATAACTCTCATGTCATTATAAAAAAAGACCCCTCTAATTCGATTTATGTAGGTCTTAATCAAGGCCTAAGGGTCATTTCTGAATATCATTAGAGTCTAAGTGACTCCACATAAATGATTAGCATTAAGTATATTAACCTTCTAGAACTGTCAATGTCTCAGGTCGACACATCGACACTGTCGATATGTTGCCCCTGGACAGAGTCGATACATCGGTAATCTCGATTTGTCGACCGAGGCTCTGTTTGTACATGTCTGTATTTTTCATTTGCTCTCAAATCGATACACTCGTGTTGGTCGATATGTCGAAGGTGTACAGAGTCGACATGTCAACCTAAGTTCGGTTTGACAGACACTATGTTTTCTTCTTGTTCTTAGATCGTATGTGTAATGACCCGACCCGATTTTCTGGATTTTTGAGTCTCAGTAGCAGTAGGTAGTGTGTGGAGGCCACGGTTGGCCTCAGTTTACCCAATTTTGAGTTCGGATACTCAAAGGGCATTTTTGATAATTTGTTTTATTGAATATTCCGTCATTCAAAAGATTTGAAAATCACACGAATTTCTCCCTCGATGTTCGACATTCGATTTTAGTGGGTTTTCAATTTACCTTTAAAAATAATTTATTCGTTTCAAAATTTATATTTCACGCATTTCGTGATTTGTCAAAAAATATATATAAATAAATAATAAATTAAATAAATTAAAATATTATTTCTGTATTTATATTTATAAGAGTTTCTTCAAAAAAGAAACATTATTTTCAGTGGGTTTCTGTGATTTCTTTCAAATCTTGCCCCAAACCCGTGTGGACCCTCTTAGTTCGACCCGCAATCCCAAGCCTAACTTGGAACCCTAAACCCTAGCCTATAAAGTCCCAATTTTTTGCAGCACTATAGCAAGGTTGCTACAGTGCTGCCGCCGCCTCCTTCTCTCTTCTCTCTTGCCCCAGACCCTAACCCTAGATGGTAAACGCCTCCCCGTTGGAGACCCCTTGCCGCCGTCCATCTCTCTCTTTCTCTCTCTCTCTCTCTCTCTCTCTCTCTCTCTCTCTCTCTCTCTCTTTCTCGACCTTCTTCTCTCTCCTCTCATCTTTTCTCTTCCTTTAACCCTAGCTCGAGTTTCTCCTTGCTCGGCCTTGGCCATTCAGTCACCAACCATATTCGACTCTAATTCCCCTCTCTCTATCTCCTTCCCTCGCCGCCATTCTCTCTCTCTTGACCTTTCTCCCTCTCGGCCCTCTTTTTTTTCTCTCTTTCTCTCTCTCTCTCTTTATTTTTCCTCTCTTCATCTCCCCTCTTCCTCAACCAAGCCAGGCCGAACCGGCTCAGTCCAGTTCGCGTTTGACCGGATCTGATCTAGTTTGATTTGGCTCCCCTTCTCCAAGCCCAGTCCGAGTTGAGCCCAGCAGTTAGGGCCCAGCTCGTTGTGGATCCAGCCCAGCAGATCTGGCCTTGTCCAATCCGTGAGCCAGTTGGACCGGCCCAGTCCTTCTGCCCAACTTGATTCCAGGCCAGTATGTGTAAGCCCAACTTGATTTCAGGCCTAGTTTAGGTTCATTGTGGGCTCATCCTTGGTCCTTTTTAGGGATTGTCTTGGAGTATTTCTAGCTGTCTCTAGATAGTTTGCAAGCTTGTTTCCAATCAGAATTGTGGGATCATCCCAGTCCTAGCTTCTTAGACCCGGTTGCCCTTATAGTACTTTATTCAACCCATCGTCCTATTTTGCCTCCTTGGAATTTGAAAGCACATACACAAGTGAGGGAACATATCACCTACTTTAGCATGCACTACACACTTTACTTCTCTATTTAATCTGCACATATAGAATGCGGTAATGTAGAACCCTAAAGTTATGAGCCACTATGTAAGGAAACCATTGATACCATTATGTGGTGGGGATCCCCATCCAGGCGTATTCATACCTAGTGCTCGCGGAAGCACGTATGAATCATTTATCTGATATTATGATCTGTTAATGGTGTGATAGCATGTTTGGCTGGAAAATGTGATAGTCTATTATGCACATGATTGATAGTTTACTTAACTTGACGCAGATTCGCATGCGGTAGTCACTAGATGGTGTTGCCTACTATGCTAGATTGAACATGTTTTGGTTGATAACATGTTGAGATGTGATATGTTAATATGTGATAGATGACAATGCATATATTTGATTATGATTCGTCGTTGCTGCATTGATAACATGCTTATAGATAGTTGTGCATGCATGTCGCTAGTATACATGGAATGTTGGTGGGACATGACTACTGGGCTACATTAGTATTTAGAGACTCCCCCTTGCTTGTCGGGTAGGTAGCGTTGGGAAGTCATGGGAAATCGAACAGTAGATGCGGTTGAGCTATGGGCTACTCGTTGGTGGGTCCGTAGGTGTGTGAGAACCTGGTGAGTATCTCCCTTTTGGTATTAGGTCTTTGACATAATTGTGACCGTGTTGTCCCTACCCTGGTGTGGTATTGGTACTTATTCTTGTGATTGGTGGAGGTACTCCCTAATGTGGATTTGATGGTCAGGTCTATCACTGTAGTCTTTGGACACGCTTATGTGAGAGACGTGGACCTGTTTGAAGAGAACGAGGTACCCGGGAGTCCTAAATTGTAACGCCCCGCCCTTTTTCACTTGTTTTTTCCCGTAAATTCAGAGTCTATTTTTTTTTTTTTTATAACAGAGTAGAGTGATAGACCGCGGGACGTCACGACGCGAGGTAAGTCCAAACTTCCAAAGTCCGACCCTTAACTGGCCAACCCTATGTGTCTATGGACTCAGTCCACTAAAATGGTTCACACATAGCAATATCAACATGCGGAATAAAAATCATAACATGCAGAATCATAACATCAAAATTGTGGAAACATAATAGAACCAAGTTCTATTCCACTCAGATAGCAAAGTACGTCAAGTCCTTAATCATCATTCAAATACCATAATTATAAAATTTAACATCCATCCATCTTAGTTATTACATTCCGAAATCTAGTTACTCAAATACAAGTCCAGAAGTAACTTTATTCAAAACATATAACATAAATCATCCAAGCTCCTAAGCCTGGCTCGTCTTGCGTTCCTCGTTCCCCTGATTACCTGTGTCATCAACTACGGTAGAAGTAGGGCGTTAGAACAACGCGCCCAGTAGGTATTCCAGTTACGGCTAACACATGGCTAGTACAAAACATATATTATAACATAATATCCAAAACCATGTAAAATCCATGCCATGTAATGATAACAAATGCAATGAGTCCCACCCATCACATGTACATAAAAGTACCCACCACATAGGTCTTCCGGACGCCCCGGCAGAGTGTGGACCCTCCGGAATCTTCTTGATGGAAATCATATCAAGGTATTACACATAGGTTTTTCGGGCGCCCCGACGGAGTGTGACTCCTCCGGTTACCAATCCTCCACCCCATGGCATGCATGAGATGCCAATGAAACGCATGCTATTTTATAACATAAACATAGCATTTAAAAATCATATTTAAAACACGTGCTCTTTCCTCATATAGACATAACATTTTAAATCAACCTTTGAAATATACTCACTACATGTTATTTATACAATTAAGCATAGCATTTGAAATTCAATAATAAAGCATATTCTTTGAAACATATTTTCATCAAACATAAGATAAAACAAGTGTACATAAACCCATGGTTTCAAAGAGATGGAATCCTACCAAAGACCGTTCACGAGTTCTTGCGTCTTTCGTCCAAGAATCGATCACCGATCACGTACCACTTGCGAGATCCCGTTGCCTTATAATATAATAATAAATCAACACCAAGTCCCACTTGATTTACAAGGTTCTAAGTCCATAACCAAAACCCCATGGGGTTCGGCCATACACCAGGGTCGAACCCATGGTCTAATCTTTAGTTAATCACAATTATGCCATTGTTCATAACCATAGCCCTTTTTCTTTTCTTTGGTTCCAAATAATCCAAATACATAGTCCCATAAATAATTCATGGGGTTCATCCATACACCATGGCCGAACCCTATGTCCAATATTTCCATACATTTACAAGATTGCCATTGGTTCCTTCATTCATTTAAATCCACCACAACAAGACCTTATAAAAATTCCTTAACCAAATCAAGTCCATAAAATACACCTCATGGTGTTCGGCCATACTCCATGGCTGAACCCATGATCCTTTACTTTGGCATGTAATTTCAACTTTGCCATTAGCCTAATTATTTCCAACCTTTTGTTCACTAATACATCAATCTAAACTCATAAAATAGGTTCATAATTCGATTCATAATTCAGCCATTAATCATGACTTAAAATGCCATATGATCCCTTAATTTGGTCCATGGGGTTCGGCCATACACCTTGGCCGAACCCTACGGTGTATAACTTCCCAATTTACAACAACTTCTATAATTAACAAGTCCACATTTAGAAGTTCCATATTTAGAAATTCCATATTTAGAAAGTTTCTTAATTAATCATCCACCCTTCCATAATTAGAAGGTTTCCATATTTACCATAAGTCCTTCCATACTTAGAAGGTTTCCAAGTTAATCATCCAAAATTAGAAGCTTTCTAATTTAGCCAACTCCTTCCAAAAATAGAAACTTCCCAAATTAGTAACCATTTTCCAAAATTAGATAGTTTTCTAAATTAGAAACCATATTTCCATAATTGGATGCTTTCCAATTTGGCAACCAAATCCAAAATTAGATAGTTTTCTAAATTAGAAACCATCTTTCCTTAATTGGATGCTTTCCAAATATAGCAACCAAAATCTATCTCAATTCCAAAACAACCCCATGGGGTTCGGCCATATAAACTTGAAGAACTCAAGGCAAGAATACTTATCTTCTTGATGCCGTGTGTCAACAGATCACCGCTCTGTTGATGCAGGTCCCCTAATTTATTCCCAGCTTTGCACACAACTTGCAGATAATGCCGCTGCCTCACAATCTGCAACGTGTCCTCTACTTTCTTATTTTCTCTCTCTCAGTCCTGTGTGTTCTTCTTCATTCGCCATTGCCTCCTTTTAAAGATGCTGCCCCCTACTGTATATTAGGAATATGTTGTAATGACCCGACCCGATTTTTCGGAGTTTTAGGGTCTTGGTAGCAGTGGGGTGAGTGTAGGCCCTGTGGTGGGTCCTGGTTGCCCATTTTGAGTTCGGAGACTCAGAGGGCAATTTGGTAATTCTGAATTATTGAATTTTTTGTCATAATTAAAAGTTTGAAAATCATACGTTTTCCCCCGACGTTTGTCATTTGATTTCTCCGGGCTTTTAAAATATTTTTGAAATTTGAGTTTTTAATTTGTAGAAAAAAAAAGCCAAAAAAAAAAACCCTAAAGCCCCAAAACCTTAATCCCATTTCCGCAGCACTGTAGCGCCGCATCTATAATGCCGCAGCCCTTTCCCCCTTCTTCTCTTCTTCTTCCCTTTGTCAAACCCTAATTACCGCCCCCTTTCGATCTCCTTCCTCTCTCTAATTCCTTTCCTTTTTCCTCTCCTCTCTGATTCCTCTCTTCCCCCGATCCAAGCCCCCCTCTTTGCAGCGCTGTTTTCCTTTCCCTCTCCTTATCTGAAACCCTAGATCCAACCATCCTTGCCGTCGCCGCCTCTGCTGATTTCCTCCTCTCTTCTCCTTCCTCCTCTCTCGGCCATGCTCTCCGTCTCCAGCCGTCGGATTTCCAACCCTCTTCCGCCGTGCTCTCCGATTTCAGGTAGATTTTCTTCTTTCTCTATCCTCCCTCATCTCCCTGATTTTCCTTTTTCTCTTCCTTTCCCTCTTTTTCCCTGTTTCTGGACTGGGCGCTGAGCCAACTCAGTCGGGTCACTGAGTTGACTCGGCTGAGTTCAGTTCTGGGCAAACATTGCCCAGTCCGCTGTAGCCTAATGGGCCTGGGGGCCCGACCCAGCTTGCCAAACTTGGTTCGGCCAGCCCACCTTCGGCCTGGCCCGTTTCGACCCAATTCGGGCCCGACCCAATTTCAAACCCAGTTTCCAGTTTTGGGCTCAGTTTTGAGCCCGACCCAATTTTGGACTTAGTTTTCAGTTTCGGGCCTACTTCACTTCGGTTTGGATCCTACTCGCTTTCGGGCTGTTTGTAGTCCAAACTTAGTTTGACCCGTTTTGCCCGGTTACTTATCTATGTGTTCTTGTTTTAACAAATTGAGCCCCTTCAACCCCCGAACTAGTTTTCTCGCGTTGGATTTCAAGGACATACACAGGTGAGGGAACTTATCACCACTTTTAGCATGCATCTATGCATATTACTACTATATCAGATGTACGGGTACAGAATGCGGCGAATGGAGGTCCCCGGTATTACGAGCCACTCAGCAAGGGAACTGTTGATACTATTATGTGGCGGGTCCCCATCCGGATGTATTCGTATCCGATGCCCGCAGAGGCATATACGAATTGATTATTTAATATCATAATTGATTGATTGTGTGGTGACATGATTGGAGTTTATTTTGGTTGATAATATGCTAAAATGCCAGCATGTGAATATGTGATATGTATAACCTGTGGTAAGAAATGATATGCTTTAGATAATAACATGTTACGTGTTTGTTTGATAGTATGCAATTGATGGTAGTATATAATACCGATAATTATGTGATACACCATGTTAATAACATGCTTAGAGATAATGGTGCATACATGTAACTAGTATACATAGAAAGTCAGTGGAGTATGGGTACTAGGCAACGTTAGGATCTAGAGATTCCCCCTAACTTGTCGGGTAGTTAGGGTGGGGATGTTATATGGGACCGCGCAGTGGACGCGTGGTTGGGATGCAGACTCCCTTGAGATTGGAAATGTGTAGATGTACCCCCTTGCATGGATCAAATGGTTGGTCCGTCTTGTATTTCTCAAACACACCTATGAGAGAGGTGTAATCTGATTTAGAGAATAATGTACCTAGGAGTCCCAAATAAGGACTAATTGAGAGGTAGTTATGTTAGCCCTAGAGAAAGACCATGGGATTGAATGTTGGTTCACTCAGGTTAGTCTTGGAAACCCCTACAGTCACGGTACCTGAGTGTCGGGTGGATGAGGCATTCCCCGGATGACCGAGTAGGCTGAGGAGGTGCTCGCCCTCTCATTGGTCAAGGGACGATGCGGTGAGGGACAGCTCCCGCTGGTATGGTTTGTGATTCCCTGAATGACCGAATAGGCTGAGGAGGTGCTACCCGCTCATTGGTCAAGGGACAATATGGTGAGGGACAGCTCCCACTGGTATGGTTTGTGATTCCCCGATTGACCGAGTAGGCTGAGGAGGTGCTTGCCCGCTCATTGGTCGAGGATGATGAGGTGAGGGACAGCTGCCGTTGGTTTGGTTTGTGATTCCCCGAATGACCGAGTAGGCTAAGGAGGTGCTCGCCCGCTCATTGGTCGAGGGACGATGCGGTGAGGGACAGCTCTCGATGGTATGGTTTGTGATTCCCCAGATGACCGAGTAGGCTGAGGAGATGCTCACCCACTCATTGGTCGAGAGACGATGCGGTGAAGGACAGCTCCCGCTGGTATGGTTTGTGATTCCCCGGATGACCGAGTAGGCTGAGGAGGTGCTCGCCCGCTCATTGGTCGAGGGACGATGCAGTGAGGGACAGCTCCCGCTGGTATGGTTTGTGATTCCCCGGATGACCGAGTAGGCTGAGGAGGTGCTCGCCCTCTCATTGGTCGAGGGACGATGCGGTGAGGGACAGCTCCCGCTGGTATGGTTTGTGATTCCCTGGATGACCGAATAGGCTGAGGAGGTGCTCGCCCGCTCATTGGTCGAGGGATGATGTGATGTGATGAGATATTCCAGGCTAGAACACCTGTAGGATAGGGACAGCCTGCGATGTGATATGATGAGATATTCCAGGCTAGGACACCTGTAGGGTGGGGACAGCCTGTGATGTGGTGTGAGATGATGTTCCAGGCTATGACACCTGCAGGGTGGATACAGTCTGAGGTATGGTATTCCAGGCTAGGACACCTGTATGCTGGGGATAGCCTGTGGTGTGATGTGGCAGTATGTTTCCCTATGGTTATGATTTTGGGGTCCATTGTTGAGACTCGTGTCGTGGGTATTGACTCATCAGGAATTTATGGGCGTCTAAAGAGTGAGTTCGGCCGGCTCACTCGGTAGAAGACCTATAGAATTCTGTGAGCGGTGGATACACCAGTCATGTGGAGACCAACAGATGGGGTCCAAGGTTATAGGTTTGACTATCGAGACTCTGGTGCTTGGTTGAGGAGACCATAGATGAGTCTGGTTGGCAGTCCGTTGAGGACTAGTGAGCTGGTTTCTCCCGTGTGGTAGTCGGTTTGGGACTCTAGTGAGTCCGACTCTGGGGTTGGTCGTGATATGTGTGCAGGTTGTCATGAGAGAATTGTCATAAAGTTGTATTGAGTTGGTTAGAGGATGTACTGGAGGCCTGACAGATGTGGGCCCGTGT
The DNA here is from genome assembly GCA_013350335.1 of Chimonanthus salicifolius. NCBI lineage: Eukaryota > Viridiplantae > Streptophyta > Magnoliopsida > Laurales > Calycanthaceae > Chimonanthus > Chimonanthus salicifolius. Next base: position 54,140,847 of record CM023535.1, on the reverse strand, counting down.
ATTAGGGGTAGGGCACTCGCTTGCATAGTCATGCATGTAGACATCATAGACATTGATGCGTTCATATGATCATATATAATGTATGCTTGGTGACATATGATGTGTGTGTTATCCTCACTGGGCATGTAGAGATCACCCCTTGCCTCACAGGTACTTCATAGAGGAAGGGTCGGCGGGACCCTCAATCGGACATTGGGCGTAGAGTTGCAGCTTTGTAATTGTCATGGTTTCATTTTGTATTTGAGAACATGTTAATGTAATTGAGATATGTGTACTTTTCATTAAGTTGGATGAATGTAATAATGGAATGATGTTATTGTTTCAAATTATGATTAATAATTTATTGGTACTATCGGCTATTGATTTGCGTGTGGGTTACGGGAGCGGTACTTTCCTTTATTTTGGGAAAAAAAATACCCTGAATTAGTATCAGTTTGACGTAATCGTAGCGGGACGGGTCGTTACATATGCCGTCGGTTTCTTTGTCCAAGCATAGCAGTTTCCTTTTGTGAATAGGAATCCCACCTCAGATGCCACCTTGTATATATATCCTCAGATCTATCGAGATTGCAGCAAGTCACTTTCCTGCATTATTGTTGTGTCTCCTCTCTAAATAACAATTGCTAATTACATATTAAGCAATCGTCTTAGTTGTATTACACGGTACTTCCAGCTTGGTGGAATTGAGCCACCGCCTAACACTAATAACAAAAGAGCCATATACGATTTGTAAGTCTTGTAGGTAGCACCATACCTTCTTACTCATAACTTAATGGAAAAATTAAAGTCATTATCATTTGTGGAATCAACTCATGGCCCACAATCTTAGCAAACTAATGGAATTTTTTTTATTTCAAGTTTAAATCCATATAATTCTTCTGTCCATATGATCCAACACAACGAATCCAAAAAATCAACATTGTGAATTTCCCTCACTCCATCAACTATCTTTAGACTCAAAACGATGGCCCTTCAAAAAACAAAAATTTCCTAGCTCCCATCCCCACTTGGAAAAATTCTAACATCAAGGCTCGCATTCTCTGTGGCATTAAATTCTAGTGTTGTACATATCATATATTTGCATAATGTAATTTTGGCACTTAGTACGACCACATTATATGAAGAAGAAATGCTTGTATCATTCATTATTCTTGACAACAACCAGAAAGTTTTTCAAAGCTCATGCAGCGTCACCCACTCACAATAAATAGAACATAATACAATACAGTACAAAGAACTTGTGCGTATTTTGTAATTACTAAATGCACTCATATGGTTTGGCTTCCAGAGCATTGACCTTATTGAGACCAAGGGTTTGCACATGGCGCTTTCTATTCAAGCAGAAAGAAGAGAAATGAGTGGTAAATTAGAAAGGAGGCACACCATCAAGGATTCAACTTAAATCTAGTACTGCTGGGTGTCGCATTTCATGGACAATAAGGTGGAAATGGAGGGTACTTTGGATGCAAATGTGGTATGGGAGGCAATGGCGTTTTGTAGATGGGAGGGAGCTTCGGAAAGGGAGGTAGTGGCTTCTCCAAGATAGGTGGAAAAGGTTTCTTAAAAGTGGGAGGAAGTGGCTTGGGTTCAGGCTTGGGTTCAGGCATGGGCTTAGGCTTAGCATAGGCTTAGGCCTTGGGCTCAGGCTCAGGCTCAAGACAGGGTTTTGGCATGGGCTTAGGCTTAGGAGGCTTGGGCTCAGGCTCAGGCTCAGGACAAGGTTTTGGCATGGGCTTAGGCTTCGGAGGCTTGGGCTTGGGCTCAGGACAGGGCTTAGGCTTAGGCTTAGGCTCGGGCTCAGGTGAGGGCTTTACGGGAGTCGGTGGAGGAAGTGGCTTGGGCTTGGGCTCGGGCTCAGGAGAGGGCTTTACGGGAGCCGGTGGAGGAAGTGGCTTGGGCTCGGGCTCTGGCTCAGGAGAGGGCTTTACGGGAGCTGGTGGAGGAAGTGGCTTGGGCTCGGGCTCTGGCTCAGGGGAGGGCTTTACGGGAGCAGGTGGAGGAAGTGGCTTGGGCTCGGGCTCTGGCTCAGGAGAGGGCTTTACGGGAGCCGGTGGAGGAAGTGGCTTGGGCTCGGGCTGGGGCTCAGGAGAGGGCTTTACGGGAGCCGGTGAAGGAAGTGGCTTGGGCTCGGGCTCAGGCTCAGGAGAGGGCTTTACGGGAGCCGGTGGAGGAAGTGGCTTGGGCTCGGGCTGGGGCTCAGGAGAGGGCTTTACGGGAGCCGGTGGAGGAAGTGGCTTGGGCTCGGGCTCGGGCTCAGGAGAGGGCTTTACGGGAGCCGGTGGAGGAAGTGGCTTGGGCTCGGGCTCTGGCTCAGGAGAGGGCTTTACGGGAGCTGGTGGAGGAAGTGGCTTGGGCTCGGGCACGGGCTCAGGAGAGGGCTTTACGGGAGCCGGTGGAGGAAGTGGCTTGGGCTCGGGCTCGGGCTCAGGAGAGGGCTTTACGGGAGCCGGTGGAGGAAGTGGCTTGGGCTCGGGCTTGGGCTCAGGAGAGGGCTTTACGGGAGCCGGTGGAGGAAGTGGCTTGGGCTTGGGCTCGGGCTCAGGACAGGGCTTTACGGGAGCCGGTGGAGGAAGTGGCTTGGGCTCAACAGGAGGAAATACCTTGGGTGGAGGCTTGGTTACAAGCATAGGAGGGGGAGGTAAGAATTTTGGGGGGAAGGGGAACTTTTCAAATGGTGGGAGAGGAAATTTTGGGAGGGGCTTGTGCCATGGATCATACTTGGGCAGTGGGGGGAACTTGAAAAAGGGCCACAGGAAATCTGAAGTGCAAGTAGATGATGTGAAACCGACTTTTCCAGATGGGCTGAATGTGTACTTTCCATTCTCTTCTGACTTGAAGACTATCTTTGAGATTTGGATGCCATTGTGTGCGGGGCATGCATTGTTTGAGGAACTGTGGAGTTGTGCAAAGCATTCTTCTGTTAGTTCTCCTTTGTCATTCACAAGCTTGCTGGGGAGTTCTACTTCAAACTTTCCGTCTTTGTCAACTTTTCCAGCACCTCTGCTCTTGAATTGCCCATTTGCAGCCTTGCAATCAATACTTACACTGAGGCCTGCTCCCCATGAAAAACACAAATTTAATCAAGGTTTCAAATATCCATTCTCATAGAAAATGAGAAAAAGCATACCACCATATTAGTAATTCATGTAGCATTATATTTCCCTTTATCGAGTAGACCATTAAGCTAATACCATAAAAGTTTCTTGTCTTTTAGATTTTATGGTGCAAAAGCTTCTTTGGCAAGCCCATCTCATGCAAAAGTTATATGTGCGTGCAAACACACAAGTATTTTGTACATTCTATCAAGTCTTCTCACTGTGAGAGTTCTGTAGAACTCACATGTGATCATGGAGTTAGATTGATTTGAAAGATCTATTCATGTATTTAGTGCTTATAAAATAATTATTTTATTAAATAACTTTAACTATGGTTTTGAAGGACCCAATAATCAAAGTAGATAGGGGTGAAGTTTTATGAAATTCAATTTCAGCTGGAGTCATTCAATGAATTTAAATGGATCAATCTACTTCAACATTGATATTTGACTTAGCATATATAGCCTCCTAACACAACATGACTTCACATATACATCGAGCATAGAGAACAATGGGTCCTACAATAGGTACCACCTTTTATGTTTCATATGAATCATTTTAAATTTTTATTTTGATTTTGAATTATTATTTATCTAAATAATAAAGAATTAATTTAATTATAAAAAATTAAAATTACTTTTAATTCTTTTATTTAAACAAAGAGTGTCGCCACCACAAAATTAAAAACCACCTATGTTAATGTCAATTGGTAATATCGGGACGTTTTCAAATTATCGGAGTTTTATCAAGAAATTAATAGAAAAATCTTGCAGAAAATATAAATATTAAAAAATAATAAATGAAAATATTAACTCATTTACTTTTTACGGTGTTATCCTCTTGTAGGACACTATTATTAATTATCAGTCATAACAGAAATTCGACATTCCCCTCAGCAGAAGCTTCCGAGGGAACTCTTCTCTGGAGTAAAAAATACCTGAATATGCGTCGCTGGTTTTAATATTTTTCTGAGTGCAATCTACACAGTCTCCAACACCGACGACTACCACAGATTGTCCATCACACCAACAAAAGCCCACCAACAGGAGAGCCGATAGGACCCAGAAGGCTCCTTGAAGAGCCCTCATTGGATAAGAAGAAGACAAGAATAGAAGAAGGAGGAGGTGGAGGTGGTTGCTTCAGCTTCCCATGATGATGGGCTGGCTGAGTTCTAATTCTCCGTCAAGCAATGACATGAATATATAGAGATAGATGGGAGCGGCCGACCGGTGTCATAAAAGAGGCACATGCATTGAGGCCCAAGGAGGAGATGAGCACAGATTTTTTCAAATCAAATGGCATTTTCTACAATGAATGCACCAGGCCCTTGCAACTACAACGTCTACCACTTCTTTATATCTGGCCTCCTCCATGCACCTACTCATTCCTCCCTTAATTCCCCTCTTTAATCTTCGTGTATATTGCAGCAATCATATCTGGTACGTACAAAACTGCACATCGTGAGCCTTGGTAAATGGATAGCACAATTCCTTTCTTCGGTTCGTGGATGTAAATGATCATCACCATTGGATCACACTTTTAAGTCTTTTTCATCAGAGTGAATCGCTTGGTTGCTTATTGGATAGAGTGAATCGCTCGGTTGCTTAGTTGGATTTCACTATGGATCATGATTATTATTATCACGAGATGTCATTATTTTGACTATTTGAACTTAGTTTTCAAATTCTATTTTTTCATTTAACTATTATAAGTCACACACTTAGACTACCTTTAGGTTAGAAGTAAATTTTGCAAGCATTTCCCTTTTGTAGGAGTTTCCCTTGAACAGGAGTTTCCTTTATCTCATTTGATAAAAAAAAGGTATAAGAAGAAAAATGTTAGCCTAAGGAAGAGGTGAACTGATTATCTCTTATAGCAAAAGGGTTTTTGAACTTGTGATGAGGAGGATAAGCTGGGGATTTTCTCACCTTTATCCTTCGTAATGCAGGCCAAGGGTCGAATTAGTGTAAATTCACCAGTAGGCTAGTCGTTTCAGAGTATGGTGTCTAAAAGATCCAACACAATCAATTACGGTTCATAAAATAATTCTGACTTGGCAAGGAATTGCTCAAACAATATCCCAACCGATTGCACAAGTTTCTAAGGAATTCAAATTAATCTATGGATTTCATAACATTATGTCTCTTCTAATTGAATTGAGATTGAGAATAGCAGAAGAAAATTAAAAGAGAAGATTGATGAATTCGAATAAAACACACACCTAATCTATGAAAAACCATGAAACTAATTGAATTCAGAAAGTAATTGCTAATTACTTGCTACTGGTGAAAATTGGAATCCACCAATCTTCAAACAACTCTACAAAGTCACAAGAGAAATCCTCTCTTTAGAAAATAACTTCAATTCTTATTCAATGTTGTGCAATTCGAATGGAGTACATGGTGTATTTATTAGGAAAAAACTAGGAAAATACCTAATTGCCCTTGTCTGGGCCGACCACACTAAGGAGAGACTTTATCTCTAAGAAATTCTAAGAATAAACAACTAGCAAGGATAGAATATAGTCTTATTTAGACCATTCAATCACAACTCTACACATATCATCTAAATATAATGAAAAGACAAGATTAAAAGATAATAACACTAAGTAGGTAAGCTTCTCCATCTACACTTTTCACCTCCTTTCTCCACCTACTCTTTCCACCTCCTTTCTCGGCCTACTCTTTTCCACCTCCTTTCCTCCCTAGTCTCCTCATTTCTTTGGAACTTTCAATCTCCTCCTGACACTTAGCGTTGTAGGAGAGACTGGGTCTTTCTTTGATTTGTTAGAGCGGGCTTGGTGAGGTTGATCAAGTCTGGCCTATTTAAGCTTGGCCATTGCCTTAACAGGCTTGATTAGGCCACATGGTGTTATTGGGCCATGACTTGGAAAATGGATGGGGTTATTAGATGGTGTCCATTTATGCGTGCCCTGATCAAAATGGCACATGTAGGCCAATGCAATTTTGTCTGCATGATTCAATTCCACTGAATAAGAATTTGACTATGAAGTAATAGACTGGATAGGTTGGATGTCTGCATCATTCCCTCCTGGTTGGAAAAAACTTGCCTTCGAGTTTAAGCAATTTGCAAGGGAGACAACTTGTCATGACTTTGGCCACCGAATTCTTCCGTAATACCCACCACCCACCTCAAAATGTCCCACATCGGTTGTGAGGTGGGTGGGATGGGTGTTGATATGAAAGAAGTCCCCATTCCCTAGTGTGAGGCCTTTTGGGCCTGGCCATGTTGGTTAGGGCCCTAAATCAAAACCGTGAGGGCATGGTGGGACCAAAGCGGACAATATCACACTAGAAAGTTGGGGTAGGGTCATTACAAGTGGTATCAGAGCATGTTCAACACTCGGACTGTGTGGCTCTCTACCACCTCTGTAATGTGACAGAGTCGGGGATGGTTCTGGTCTTAAGGGGGGTGGATTGTAATATCCACCACCCACCTCAAAATGTCCCACATCGGTTGTGAGGTGTGTGGGATAGGTGTTGATATGAGAGAAGCCCGCATTCCCTAGTGTGAGGCCTTTTGGGCCTGACCATGTGGGTCAGGGCCTAAATCAAAACTGTGAGGACATGTGGGTCCAAAGCGGACAATATCACACTAGAAAGTTGGGGTAGGGTCATTACATTTTCTTTGTCGCTTTGATTGAAACTATAAAGATGATTTGCAGCTATAGTTACCATCTCTGAACTTTTGGCCTACTTTTTTAGAGTCCTTCATGTTCCTGTCAAACATGATGTTAGAGAAAATAACTTGCCATTACGTGTTCTATGTACAAAGTCTTCCCATACAAGATCTACGTATGGTTTGAGTATTTGTTGAATGCTTGATGGACTCAGTATTGCATCTCCAATGGTGTCTACCGGACTTAAGGTAGAGGAGTTACATCACTCTCCCCCTCATAAAGAAAATTCAACTCCGAATTTTGATCATTTTGACATTGGAGATCATATATGAACTGCTCATCTTTTAGCGGGTCAGAATGGTTTGGTACAAGATCATTCTATTGAGGGCATCCCTACGGTGTACCTACATTGATAACTTCTGTTGTAGGTAACTACTAGGAGTAGCAAGGTATTGGGTATGGCCAACTAGTGAGAGTACTCGTCCCACATTGAATCCACATACGGTCGTTGCTCACCTGATGTTCCCATGTGGTGAACATCGTCCACAACAAACTTAGCAGTGACAAAGGATTCCGTGCCACTAGTTTGCTTGTTTTCATTTGAAGGCATTAAAACCTGTTGGATCAAGAAAGTGTCACCAGTGTCACCATATATAACTTCATTAGACACATGATATAATTTTAGAATACATTAAATTTATCACTTAAAATTCATTCTTCAAATCTATTTATCAATTCTTAAATACTTACTGTACCTTTGAATAAATCCATAAAAATTGGAAAGCTCAAAACTTTTCATTATAATTTAAAAATTCTGCCATCAAATTCAATCATTATATATATAGTCATTCTCCAGTTAGATAAAATAATTTTGTAATTTAATAAATTAATTAATAATTACATAAATCTAAAAATATATGTTATTTAATATTGTTAGTGGTCCTGCCAACTATGGCATCATCTATTTATAAGAAGTTTCAAATGATAGCCAATGTCAAATATAAATCCACTAATCATTTCTTTCATACTATCTGTCTTAAAAGTACGGTTTAGATTAATTTTATCCATCGATTTCATCAAATTAAAATAAATAGAGAAGTTTCATTAAATCATTTTTTATTATATATGACCAATTGACAAGTCTTTGCCGTTATTAAAGTTGATAGAGCCCTGCATTCATATTGAACAGTTGGCCATGAAAAGACCTTTTCAAATGAACCCAACCACACCTATTAGACCCCACCTAGGTGGGGCCCACAAATGCACCTACACATTGTCGTGTACATGTGACCACATGCAAATGAATATATGCATATGTAGGGGGGATACCCTATAAACTAGAATGCACCAAATTTTTGTGAAAACCGTCCGGATGGCTCCATTTGAGTCCATATGAATGTATGGGCTTAATCAGTCTCACAAATCCACCTACACATTGTCGTGTACCTGTGACCATATTCAAATGAATATATGTATATGTAGGGGGGATACCCTATAAACTAGAATGCACCAAATTTTTGTGCAAACGTCCGGATGGCTCCATTTGAGTCCATATGAATGTATGGGCTAAAAAAGTCATGATTTGTATATAGCGCTTATAAAATTTTATATTGATTGAATAAAAGAAGTCATGTTTTTCAATGCTCTCAAAATTTAACATTTAATGGTGGTAATGCATCATGTCAGATCAATAATCTTTAAAATTCAAATTGATGTCAAATTAAGTACAAGTGCAATTCAAGGAGATAGATGAGTATCACGGACCGCTGGGTAACATCGTCCATATGCTATAGTTCCCAAATGGCCTGGTGGGTCCCACATGGGTAGGGCGAAGAGATGCGGTGGAGTCCATAAATATTTTTGAGACGATGCTACTCATTCAAAATCAAATCTATGGGAGTTTAAAAGGCATGATTTTTTAGAGTACAAAATCAAAGGAAAAATTGGCAGTTTTGAATGTAATAAATGTAATGATGAAATCTAACTCAGAATGTATTTAAATTCGATAAAGATTTAACTCACTAAGCAAGATAGGGTGTGAAAGGGGTACGATACATGTGAGGCCCCGGTGAGCCCCATCTGGACTTTATTGTGCATGGTGATGTCGCACTTGAGAATTTGTATAAATTTTACCCCAAATGTCAAATATAATCCACTAATCATTTCTATTGATACTATTTAATTTAAAAGGAAGTTTTAGATTATTTTTTATCGTCGATTTCATCAAATTAAAATAAAAAGAAGTGTTTAATTATATCAATTATTATTCTATATGACCAACTCGCCACTCTACGTTTATTAAAGTTGATAGAGCCCGTGCATTTATATTGAACAGTTGGTAATCACATCAACCTATTGCTCTTGTGCAATCTCTCTACTTTTTTTTTATTGAATTTTGCTAGAACAATGAATGCATTGTAACGTCGAAGAATGTGGTATAAAACATCTCTATTATTACTGAAGTTTTAGTTTTACAATCGATGATTAAATCTCCAGTCTACTCACATGTGATATTTCTAGCTATTAGCCCACAAATATTGTTATCATCGTAGAGGGTATCAAATTTCTACACAGCAAGATTTTGGTTAATCGATCTTGAGTGAGATAAAAAAATCTAATAATATTTTGGGGTGTTAAATAAATTCTATTAAAAGTAAGAACTTTTTCTAATTAATTTTTTCATATATAGGCTGGTTTGGAAGACGCTTGGACTAAAAACTCCAGGTGTTTTAAAGGATCGTGTTAGATAGTGGATCCAATTTGACGATCACAAAAATTCTATAGATGAATAGATAAATCATTATAAGGCCTATTATACTATAAAAAATGCGACTCATTGAATCATTTTATCCCTTGATGTTTTAAGATTAAAAATGGAACATTGATAAGTATTTTGATCTACCTTGTTTAATCCAATGGTGAAGATGTACCAAATGGAAATTATAAACGGTTGGACCTAAGCTTCACAAAAAATTACTAATGGATAGAATTTAATATTAAGTGGATCCCACATGGGATCAATGTGCTCAAGCACCAAAAACAGTAAAGAGTTTGCTATTTCCCCCCAAATATCATGGAGGTCACAATCAAATAAACTCGTGTGTAACAAAAAAAAAGTCTACACTCCTTTTTTTAAGAGCAATGGTAGGTTCCCACATCATTTACGTCACATGGGTGCTATCAAGATTTTCTTAAAAGAAAAAAAAATCAAGTACTTTATCCTTTTGTCTGATGTGGAATGGAATTTTGACTATGTTAGTGCCCCAGCTTTGCCGAGTCCCTAAGTTTGTCAATTCCATGACTCGAGAAGAAGCACTTACTATAAACTTGAAGAACTCAAGGTGATCAAGAAAGAAGATCATACTCCACCAGATTGAAACTCATCGTTATGGCAATCACAAAAACAAGTATGTGGTTATAGATAACTTTAGGTGGAACCCACACCTAGAGAGGACCATTCCTAAGTTTAATTGAACAAATGGTAAAATCATAAAAAGCCTAGAGAGCAAGTTTGACAGTGAATTGGAAGTGAACTCGAAAATATGAATTAAGTTCGCTATCAGCTCGACCAGTCGGTAAAGGGCGACAAGTCATTCTGGGCAGGACAAGTTTCGGGACATGAAACTCTATCTGCATGGTTTTGCCCCAGATCGAGACCCTCGTATGGACCGACCTCTCGATGCCATGAGTGTCGACCCATCGGCGACACAGACATGTCGGCCGGGTATAAATTATGCGGTTGGGAGTGCATTTAATGCGCAACGGTCGGGTGGTTGAACGGTAATATTCTTAGTCACCGACCCCTCGGTGCGCTCGACCAGTCGATACATGATAGTTTCTGAAATAAGTTGCCTTCTCTATAAATACCAATCCTTGTGCAACCGTTTCACATCTTTGGCAAATCCGTTGGACCCTGATCATTATCAGTGAGCTTAACAAATGGCCAACAAAAGGATCACTCTCTCTCTTGTGCTTAAACTTGAAAAATCTAATACAACTAATCATAGTGATTAAGGTTGTGAAAAGAAAGGGAGAGAGGGGAATGGATATACAACTAGGACAGAATCAATTTTCGAGTCACCCTGAAATTGTGATTGCTCAACGACGGCTACAAGGTGGAGCATCGGGATTAACTCGGGCACACATTGGGTGGATCTTTGAGAAACACACATTAACGAGAAATGTAACACTTCGGAATTTCATGTTATCAATATTTACGGAATTTGCCATTTTAATTGTGAATTAATGAATATGAACCTCAGATGGGTAAGATGTTGGGTCAATGGCCCAATTAGGACCCAACGGTTATGGCATAAGGTCCAATTTAAATTAAGTGGGGCTGAATTAAAATGGTAATGCAATATGTCTAAAAATAACGGATCTAGATTAAGTGGTATGCGCATGAGGTGTATGAGGATGACACTGTAACACCCCGATTTCTCAATAAGATGAATATTTACGAAAATGCCCCTGGATTGGTAAATTTATTAATTATGATGTTAAATGAGAAAATAGTGGGGCCCATTGCTCAAACTAAGATCCTATGAAAATATTATAAGGGTCAAATTATAATGGATGGGTAATGTACATCAAATTGGGTCAAAATGGTTAATTGGGTCAAAGAATTCTCAATGATTGGAATAATTATGAAAATGCCCCTGGTTTGTTAAATTAAATGTTTGTAATGTTAAATAAGGAAAAGGTGGGGCCCATTGCTCAAATTCAGATCCTATGAACACATTATAAATGTCAAATTTGATTGGATGGGTAATGTGCATCAATTGGGTCAAAAATGGCTAAATGGGTCAAAGCGCCTAAATGGGACCCAACGTGTCTTAATGGATTATTTGATCATTGTGTGAGCTTAAATTAAATGGGGTTAAGCTTATTTGATTGGAAATCATGTGGAGTAAAAATGGGTAGGCCTGATGCACATGTGAAAACCAAGTACAAATGACCAAAATACCCATAATTGGGTCATGGAGTCAAAAACGGGTCAAGGAGCAAAAGGGGGACCCAACGGGTCGGGTTGACTTTGTTGACCTCAGCCGACCGTGTGGGCCCACAAATGAGTTTAATGCTGAGTTAAATCAGGTTAAGTGGAACTGATTTTATTTAATTTGAATTAAGAATGAGTTGACTCAAATGCATTAAATGATTGCCAATTAATGAGGTGAGTTGGACATGTGAGTTGGGTGAGTCAAAATAGAAATCAATGGGACTGTAAATCAGTGAGTTCAGAGGGAATATGAGTAGGTTGGCTCAGTCATAACCACCAAAACAAGTCCCACACGTTGGGGACTTGTTGGGGTGATTTTCATGATGGATTTTAAATGAAATACATGGGAAATGGGAGGTGATGCTTGGGGAGTTGAGAGGATGCAACGTTTGGCACCAAGGGGTGCCTTGAATGGCACCCAGCACCTCCTTGTTTTTATCAATGATTAATGAGGAGTGATGAGATAGTTTGAGTTGTTTTAACAAAAGGAAAACAACCATCATATGGCCGATTGCACATTGCAAATCTTGGAGTTCCATCATCTCCCTCTCCCTCTCTCAAGAACATCATCTTCTTGGCTGAACCAGCTGCTGGTGTTTCACCAGTAGATCAAGCATAAACCAGCAAAGGAAGGAAGGCAAAGAAGGATAGGAAGTAAAGAGCAAAGGCAAGACAAGAAGCTTGAGAAATTTGGTAAGAATTCTTATGGATTTTGGTTTTAAATATGACTGTTAAAGTTATGAATTTGGATGACATAATTTGGTCATGTATGGCCGAATTTGTCATAGGTCTAAACCATGGAAGATGGTGTCAAAGAATGATGGAAATGGACCATAGGGTTCGGCCACTTTGGATGGCCGAACCCCATGAAGATAATTGGTTGATTTTGATTTTTTTTTGGAATTTAAAACCATACAAGTTTGAGACTGTTATTATCTGTTTTATTAGATTTAAAATGCATGTTTTAAGAAGGTCAAAACATGGATTTAGATGTTTAATTCAGACCTAAGATGAAGGGTTAAGTGGTTCAAAACCAAAGGTCATAGTGTTCGGCCAATGAGCATGGCCGAACCCCATGAAATTGGGTTGGTTATTGGATGACTTTTAAATCCGTAAAACTCGGTAATATGTTACTGTTTTATTACATGATTATTGAAACATAAAAATATGTTTATGAAGATCAAGTCATGGACATAGGGTTCGGCCACCTTGGAGGGCCGAACCCCATGAAAGAATTTGATGAATAGTATGGCTTTGGAGAGTTAGAAACCATGTAAATTATGGTGATTTTTACAGATGCTAATTGGGTCATTTTGTGGCTGAATTAAGTACTGATGTAAAGTATTATGATGAGGTTTAAAGGATGAAAATTTAGAGCATGGAGTTCGGCCACTTTGGATGGCCGAACCCCATGAAAGTAATTGATTAAATGGTATGGTTTTTGGGGATAAAAACCATACCATGTGTGAAGATTGCTAAAGGATTGTAAAATGGAATTAATTAATTGTACGGGATTGGCAATGGATGGTTAAACCTTGTTGTTTTTATGGCTAAGATGCATGATAAATTATGTAAGATCATTGGAAGAATTGCATCAAAAGGACCATATGTTTCGGCCATTGGGTCATTCCATGGGCTGCCTTATGGGTTGTTTGTATGGGTTTTACTTGGGTTTATGTTTACTGATTTGGCTCAGCCTATGGATGGCTAAACCATGTAATAACCTTGGAAAAAGGGTGTAGCCTAAGGTAAATACCTAGGTTAAAGTTATTGGACCAAAGGAGCCATTGGGTTCGGCCATGTATAGGGCCGAACCCCATGGACCACTTCATATGATTATTTTATGTGGAATGTTTTTATTGAATTAAAAGGTTTCAATGTAGAGATCATGGACCATGACAATAGGTTTTGGTGTGGATCCATTCCATGGAATTGATCGGTAGTTTTAAAGGTTAAAATGGGATATAATTGAGTATTGGAACCAATGGCATAATGGTAAATATGGGAGAAATGATCAAAGGTGGAATGATCATAGGTATGGTTGTATGGACCCAAATCAAAGGGGCATGGTTCGGCCATGCTCTATGGCCGAATCCTACCAAGGTATTTTTGTAGAACTTGATGTTTAATAAAGATTAAACGAATGAGAAACCAAAGGATAAATAGGTGAGGTTCGGCTATGGGCATGGCCGAACCCCACATAGTGCATTTTTGGGACATTGACTAAGTTGGAATTAAATGATGAATATTTGGTTTGTTGCTATTTAAATAGGGTATCCAGACTTGCGTATACGGCGTGCGAGTCGTGAACGGGTGACGATTAAGAAAGATCGAACACTAAAGTGAATCTTCAGTAGGTTTCCTACCTTCTTGTAACCACAAATATGATTTGGTTTTATCATGTTTTTATGAGATATGTTGTATTTGATATTATGTTTCAAATGTGGTTTTGAATGATGAGATATGTATTTACAAATGACATACATGTACATTGACATCTCATGCATGGCATGGGGTGATGATTATGGATTACCTTGACTTGAGAGTCCCAATGAAAGAATACTGTGAAACAACTCAATGATGAAGTGTCTTTCCATAGGTAATGAGGATTACTGTGGATTACCTTATCATGTGAGTCCCAATGAAAAATACTATGAAACAACTCAATGATGAAGTGTCTTTCCACAGGTAGTGAGGATTATTGTGGATTACCTTATCGTGTGAGTCCCAAATGAAAGTGTATTGTGATTTACCTTGACGGTGAGAGTCCCGTCAAGTGATGGCTATGTATGTGTGATGGGGTGGGGCTCATTACATTTGCATACATACATAGCATGGTTTTATATGTTTTTGATAATCATGTACTATGATATATATGCATGTTTTATACACTAACCCTGTGGTAGCCCTGATCGGAAAACCTACTGTGCGCGTTGATCTAACGCCCTAATTCTATCCTTAGAGGATAATGCAGGAACAAGGAAGGGGAAAGAGAAGGACGATGACCAAGAGGGGAGCCAAGCTTAAGAGCTTGATGTTGGAATGATTTTTATAATTTACTGTTATTTGGATTTCGTTTATGGATTTGTAATAGCTAGTATCTTTGCTATGGTTTGAATTATAGTCTTGATGTTGGATATATGAATTAAGTTATTTTGGATAAATGCTAAGTTGAGAATAGTCTAATGAGGTTATTATGTTAAAGCAAACTTGACTTGTACTTTGCTATCTGATAATGGAGCAGTCTGAGTATTGATTATAATTCCACATATTTGACTTATTCCGCAATCAGTTATGTCCATTCCTCAAGTTTTACTTAGTTCCATGTGTGGATTATTTATCATGGGTTTAGTCCATGCACACATGGGTGGCCAGTTAAGGGACGGACTTGGGTAGTCCGAACTTAGCTCGCGTCGTGGCGCCTCCCGCTCTTGTTCACTCTATGTTTCTTTCAAAAGAAATTTTTAGACTCTGATTTTCGGAAGGGTGAAAAGGGCGGGGCGTTACAGACACACACACGAATAGAGAAAATCAAGTAGTTTAGTCGACCAAGGATTGTCCAATATGGGCAACACGCATGGATGAGAAGGGATTAGGCAATGACATCCGATTGCCTAAATCCAAATAAAGAAGATGTCTAATCTAAGATTAAAAATAGATTGCATGGTCATGTATGAAGATATGCGCAATCCATGAGGATGCACTAAAAGGAGTCATTTCCTTGTTGACAGCGACACTTAGGCAATTGCTAAATTGCAAGGGGCGCATGACACCTTCTAAGATAGAACCGAGTGGAGGTTTTATAAGACAAGGGGAGGGGGCGTACGGCATACACATACAAGGCCGACCACCTCAAGACAAGAGCTTGGAGTATTTTCTATCCCAAGCATCTTCTCTCTCTATCAAACTATCTCTTGGCTGAATCACTTCAAGGGGTTTCATCAAGATCAGTCTCGACTAAAGATCAAGAAGAAAGAGGAAAATCCTAAGGAAGGAAAGGATCGGAAGAACAAGTCGGAGCGAAGGAAAATCGGAGGAGTTGCAGAACCGGTAAGTAATTTCGATATTTTTGTTTAAAGAAAGGAACCACCATGGCCGAACCCCATGGAAGAAAATTGAGGGAATGATTATGGTAACTTAATGGAAGGATGAACCAACATGGCCGAACCCCATGGAAGGACTATGGTTATTTTAATGGAAAGGATATTAGTGAATTATAATGGATTTAAAGAATGGAAAATCATAGATGAATGCTTATGATTTTAAAAGGTTTAAAAGGATTTAAATGGATATATGTATAAGAACCATCAAAGGACTTAATCTTGGTGGTATGATATTTTTAAGAAAAATAAGGAACCATAGGGTTCGGCCATGGTGTATGGCCGAACCCCATGGAAAGAAATTAAGGACTTTAAAGGGATCAAAATGATGGCAAAGTTGTAAATATAGGCTAAAATGAAAGATCATGGGTTCGGCCATGGTGTATGTCCGAACCCCATAAGGTCTTTTATGGACTTAAGTTGTTAAGGAATTTATATGGGTCTAATGATTTTTAAAGAGAAGATTGTGAACCATAGGGTTGGCCATGGTGTATGGCCGAACCCCACGGAAGATGGTTATTAATTTAGAAAGGTTTTTTTTAATGATGGACTTTTGAATAAAAAAAGGAAAGAACCTTGATTTATGGATTCAATGATGGTAATTGATATAATTGGAATTTAGACATCATGGGTTCGGCCATATGTATGGTCGAACCTCATGAAGCAATTTTATAGACCATTTGTGTGTAAATAAAGGTATGATTAAGTATAGGTTAGATATAAGCTTAGAATGTAACGCCCCGCCCTTTTTCACTCGCTTCTTTCCGTAAAATCAGAGTCTATTTTTTTTTTTTTTTTATAAACGAATAGTGATAGAGAGCGGGACGTCACGACGCGAGGTAAGTCCGAACTTCTAAAGTCCGATCCTTAACTGGCCAACCCTATATGTGTATGAACTAAGTCTATGAAAACAGTTCACACATAACAATATAAACATGCGGAATTAGAATCATAACATGCAGATAATAGAACCAAGTTCTATTCCATTCAGATAGCAAAGTACATCAAGTCCTTAATCATCATTATCATAACGCAATTATCCAATAAAACATCCAACCACAGTAAATTCATCTAAGTTATTACAATCCGAATTCTAGATACTCAAAATGCAAGCCCATGAGTATCTTAAACAAAATATAAATTAAAAGCATCCAAGCTCCTATGCTTGACCCGTTTCGCACTCATCGTTCCCCTTTTTCCTGTATCATCCACTAGGGTAGAAGTAGGGCATTAGAACAACGCGCCCAGTAGGTATTCCAAGTAAGGCTAACACATGGGTTAGTACTAAAAATCCAGATATAATATATATCAAATCCAGTTATAATAAATCACACCATACTTATAAAGTATCGTATCCAAAACAGTGTATGATAATAGAGATCCAATCATACAATTAAAAACCAGAAACATTGCATGATAATAAAGATCATAATCATGCCGATTCAATGCCATGCCATGCTATCATATGCAATGAGCCCCACCCATCACAAACACATAGCAACCTCTTGATGGAAAGCTCCTCATCAAGGTATCCCCCACTATTGTTTTACGGATGCCCCGACGGAGTGTGGATCTCCGGTTACATTTCATTCATAGTATCCTCTTGATGGACAGCTCCTCATCAAGGTATCCCCCACGATTGTTTTACGGACGCCCGGACGGCGTGTGGATCTCCGGTTACATATCATCCCTCTCATGACATGCATGAGATGCAAATGCCAACATGCTATATAGAAATACAAACTATAGCATTTAAAACTTCTTAATTGAAACATATTGATTGATACCAAAATAACTTCTCATACATGAAATAAAATCATCATAAGTACATTATACATATCCATGGTTTCAATGAGGTAGGAATTCTACCCAAGACCGCTAACGTGTCCTTGCGTCTTTCGTCCGGTAACCGTTCACGATCGTACACACCTTGTGAGGTCCCGTTACCTTATAATATAACAATCAATTAAAATCAAGTCCCACTTGATTTACAACAATGTCCAAATCCTTAAACTAAACTTGTGGGGTTCAGCCATACACCATGGCCGAACCTCACTCCTTTTGTTTTAATTTCTTTCTTTGGTTTAGTACTCAATAATCCCTAAGTTAAACATTTAATCACTTCCCTTTTATTTAATCCCACACACATAAGCCCTAAGTCCATCAAAACAATCCCCATGGGGTTCGGCCATACACCATGGCTGAACCCATGGTCTTTCATTTTTTGACCATATTTACATTTATGCCATTCATACCACTTTTATTCAATAATCTAATGATAAATCAATTAATCATCTAATATACATCAAACCTTAAGTTCAGCACACATTCCCCATGGGGTTCGGCTAGGGCTTGCAACTCGGGTAGGGCAGGACCGAGTTTTAATAAACCCAACCTAACCCGACTCACACCACATTGAACCCGACCCGAATAAAAAACCCGATTTAGTGAACCCGACCCGACCCGAGATTGTAATACCCTTGACCCAACACCCAACCTGACCCGAGTTGCAGCCCATTAAACCTGACCCGAGATTAGTTTAGATGATAATTCGTTTGCTTTTTTTTTAAAAAAAAAAATGGGATAGAGGAAACCCTTTTCCAGTAAAATTTAAAATGGGATAGAGGAAACCCTTTTTCAGTAAAATTTTGCATAAATAACTGACTATTTAAAACAAAGAAGAAGAAGAAGATAATGGGCCTGACCCGAGATTAGTTTAGTTGATAATTCATTTTTTTTTTTAATGGGATAGAGGAAACCCTTTTCCAGAAAAATTAAAATGGGATAGAGGAAACCCTTTTCCAGTAAAATTTAAAATGGGATAGAGGAAACCCTTTTCTAGTAAAATTTAAAATAAGATAGAGGAAACCCTTTTCCAGTGCATCTATTTAAAATAAGAAGAAGCAAAAGAAGAAGAGAGCTCTCCAAGGTGGCCAGAAAGGGAGAAGGTAAAATGACAACCTGAGAGAAGGGTGGAAGGAAAAACTGCGGCTGAGGCTATAAATTGGAAATGAAAGTTAGGGTTTGAGGGGTCAGGAGGGTTTTTATATTAAGTTATAAAATTCGGGTGGGGTCGGGTTGGGTCTTTTCGGGTTAGGCCTTCTCGGGTCGGGTCGGGTCAGGTTGAAATTTAAAACCCTCAGCCCAACCCGACCCTGAATTTCGATCGATTTTTCTCTTCTCAACCCAACCCGACTCTATAGCCCGACTATTGTAACCCAACCTGCTTGATTTCTCACGGGTTGGGTCATGCGGGTTGGGCCAAAACCTGACCTGAGTTGCAAGCCCTAGGTTTGGCCATACACCATGGCCGAACCCATGGTCCCTTATTTTCACTTGATTATCAAAATGCTATCCATGGCTATCATTCCATTATTCTCACCCTTCATCCCTTGGTTTGGTAAACTATTCATTAACAAATGCCAAAGTCCATGTTTTGATCCACAAACCCATCTCATGGGATTCGGCCATACATCATGGCCGAACCCATGATCTTTCAATTTAGGCGACATTTACAAAATTGCCATTGATTCCATAGCCAATACATAAACCATGAACATAGGTCTATTATTAAATCCCTAAATCATTTCCCATGGGGTTCGGCCATACACCATGGCCGAACCCATGGTTTATCACTTTCACTCTTATTTACTTCTTTGCCACTCCTTTCATCATGTTAGGTCCATACATGACCCATAACCGATTCCTTAATCCAAACATGATCCACCAATGAGGAACCCATTAAAATTTACTTCATGGGGTTCGGCCATACACCATGGCCGAACCCTATGATGTCTAACTTTCTAAATATAGCAACTTCCATATTTGAATCCATAATTCAGGGTTCCTTCCATAATTAGAAACTTTCCAAATTTAATCTCCATCTTCCATTTTAATCAATTAACATTCATTAAAAATACCAATGCATCTCCATGGGGTTCAGCCATACACCATGGCGGAACCCTATGGTCCATAATCCTCTTTTTAAAATCGTTCATCCAATAAGATCTCCTTAATCAATCACCAAAATAAGTCCATCTATATTTTTCCATGTTCTAAGTACATAAACATAATTTCATAAATATTTATGGGGTTCAGCCATACTCCATGGCCGAACCCATGGTCTAGGATCTTCACCAAAAACCATTCATTGAAACCTTTCTAAAATTTAAAACCATAACTTTATGATTTTGATCCTCCAAACTTCCATTAAACTCCTTTAAAAACATATATAATTTCCCATGGTTTTCATCATTCAACTCCATTAAAATATAACCAATCTTGGTTCGGCCATACAACATGGCCGAACCCTATGGTTCATCATCTTCCATTATTTAAATACCATTAAAATTATTAATATCCTTCATGGTTTTTAACCCATAAAATAATCATGTCTTTCCAGTGAAATCACCAAAGTCCCTCGTGCATGGCCGAACCCTATGGTCCATCTTTTCCATTAACACTCCATGATTATTTCCTCATTTTTCTTCCATGGGGTTCGGCCATACACCATGGCCGAACCCTATGGTTCTTTTCTTTAAACAAAAATATCAAAACGCTAACCGGTTCCCCCACTCCTTCGGTTTTCCTTCGCTTGTTCTTGCTCTTCCAATCTTCTTTTCTTCCTTAGCCTCCTTGATTCTTCGTAAAGCTGAGAACACCTCTTGCTAATGTACAAACCAGCGCCAATCCTTACTGATTTTGTGTAACGCCGTGAGATATAGTTTAAGAGAGAGAGAGAGGAGATGTTTTGTAATAGAAAATGCTCCAAGCTCTTGTCTTGTGCGCCTCTCTCCCTTGTCTTATAAAACTCCACACGGTCTCAACTTAGAAATAGCAATTGGGGTGTATATGTTTCCCACTTTGGAGAGTCATCTATATTTAGAATAAGCCAATGCACCCCTTGTTGCCTCTTTATAAAACCTTCCAATTAATCCTATTTTAGAAGGTGCCGACCCTTCTCTTAAGACCTCCACTCGGCCAACCTTATTGAAATGGCAATTGCAGTGTGCCCTTGCTTCCTTTTAGCACTTCCAATTGATCCCAATTTAGAAGGTGCCATGCGCCCCTCTCTCATTTAGTGTATGTCGTTTTTAATCTAGGGAAGACCCCTTGTTAAATGATCTATGCGCATAACATAGATATGCATATCTCTCATGCGACCAAGCCATCTATATTTATTTCTAGACTATCTTCATTATTTAATCTTAGATATCTTCTCAAGATATTCCAACATATCAATGTGGATATGAAAATCCCACATACGGCCTATGCAACTCCTAAATTCTTTCATCAATATCTTCCATGTGCATGCAATCTTCCAATTCCTAAAATCTTTCCATGTCCACCTCACATACACGCCCAAGAAATCCATATTTAATTTTTTTAGACATATTGCATTATTATTTAATTCAGCCCCATTTAATTTAAATTGAAACCATTTCCAAAACCGTTGGGTCTTAATTGGGCAATGACCCAACACTTTACCCATATAATATCCATATCTAATAATTCACAATTTAAATGGGTAATTTTCATATATATTAATAACTTCAAAATCCGGGGTGTTACATAATTAAAGTATGAAAGATGAAAATCCATGTTTAGAAATGATAAGGATGGATTTCATGAAGAAGGGCCGATCACACAAGGGATGTCTGGGTGTTTCAGCCATCTGAATCTTATGATTCAGTCGACTGAAAGTACACTGGCTAAGCACATATGGGGTTTATTGGTATTTCTACCGACTGAATCTTTGACTGAACGTATACGTACCAAACAAGTAAGTGATCTAGTGTTTTTCAGCCGACTGAATCTTATGATTCAGTCGACTAAAGGTATACTTACCAAACACGTAAATGATTAGTTGGTATTTCAGCCGACTGAATTTATACTGGCCGAACACACAAATGATTTGATCTAAAGTCAGCCGACTGAATCTGTTATTTAGTCGACTGAATGTGTACTAGGCTGAGAACACAGAGGATTTGACCCAAAGTCAGCAGACTGAATCTATGAATTAGTCGACTGAAAGTTTACAGGTCAAGTTTATACAGTATCTGGTTGTAGTTTCAGTGACTAAATCTTATGATTCATCGACTAAAAGTTCGTGAGTAGAGCATAGTTGGTATCTGGGTGTGATTTAGTCGACTGAATTGTAATTTAGATTTTTGGATTATCTTCCAGAGCCTCTTGTAGGGGTGTAAGGAGTGATGAAAATAAAATGGAAAATCAAATTAATATATGTGATTGAATTTGATAAAGTAAGGATATTCGCAAAGGGGTTGTGATTCGTTTCACGCGATCGTTAACATTATCTTCACAAGACAGTAAGGATAGTGTACTGACATTGGTATGATTCCTACCTTATTGAGAGCACTATGGAATATGATATGATACTTGTTTTTATTTCAAATATGATGATTACTTTGATTAAACAAAATAGTATATGTTTATAAGCTGATTTTCAAATAATGTGATGTGTTTTAAATTAAATGGCATACTTGCATACATTTCCTCATGCATGGCATGGGAGGGAGCATATATGACTAGCAAGCCAAGTTCTGGGCGGTTCGGACATGACTTGGGCTTGAGACTAGCTTGTATGAAGCTATGTGAATTATTGAGATTTAGATTTGTTCGGGTTGATAGAAATAAGTACGACATAATTTGGCCCAAAGAGCTCCTGGGAAGGTCCCGTAACCCTGCGCAGAGGGAGGAGTCCACACTCCGTCAGTAATCCCGATTAATTTGTGGATGGGTACACAGCGACCTGGTGGTTGCCGCCACAAAACACTGCGGACGTAATTGGCCAAGTAAACGTTGATATGACGATTTATCAAGGAAACCATTGATATTTATTTATGATGTGATTTGATATGGAAATTGGGTGAGAGATCATTTGGCATTGACACCCATGACATGACACATAAGTAAGCATGATTATGATATGGACATCATGCATTGTTTTTACTACTTATGACATATTTTGCAAATATGATATAATGTATCTACCTTGATTTATATTATTCCTATGTGTACCATAACCCTACTTGGAATACATACTGGGCATGTTGACTAATGTCTTACTTCTACCCTATAGATGATGGAACAAAGAATGGTAATGGAAAGGACGATGGACTGGAAGGGAGCCAAGTATAGAAGCTTGGAAAGATTATGTTTAAAATTACTCAGTTTAAATTTCAATGATGTATTGGGAGAACTACATTTTGGATTGTAATAACTTAGACTTATTTGCTATAGTTTGATTATATTCAAGTTTCATTTTAAGTATATGGTAATTGACTTTCCTTGCCTAACAATAATAAGTATATGAATACTATTTTTATTCATATAAATAATTTTGCAAGTATTCAGAAGTGCGTGTGAAATGTTTTAGTGGATTTAGTCCACGCACACGTAATGGTGGCCAGTTAAGGGTCGAGTTTTGGAAACTCGGACTTAACTCGCGTCGTGGCGTCCCGCTCTCTCTCACTTATTTAAAAAATATATATATACTCTGATTTTGACTCCATGAAGAAGGGCGGGGTGTTACACTAACAACGCATTGTCTCCAGCTTCCGTCCAACATAAGGGTGATCTGCATGGTTTACAATAGAGAGCTTCATATGGTGTCATTTGAATACTAGATTAAAAACTGCTGTTGTAGACAAATTCTATCAACGCGAGATGATCTTCTCAACTGCCCTACATATCCATCACGCAGGCTCTCAACATATTTTTCAGAGTCTAAATAGTCCATTCAGATTGATCGTCGGTCTGAGGGTGGAAAGTAGTACTGAAACATAATTGTTTACCAAGTTCCTTCTATAGACTCTTCCGAAATATGGATACAAATCGTGGGTCACGGTCTGATACTATGCTTAGTAATCCATGTATTCTGACTATCTCCTTTACATACTATTTACTTAAAGTCACCAAGGAGTGTGTGACATTGATCGGCAAAAATTGGCAGATTTGGTTAGTCTATCTACTATCACCCATATTAAGTCAGTTTCCCTTAGATGATTTAGGAAAACCAACAACAAAATTCAAGGCAATATGTTCCCATTTCCATCTAGCTACTGGGAGAGGATTCATTTTCCTCTCGGTCTCTTGTGCTCAGCTTTTACTTGCTGACAAGTTAAGCATTTAGACACAAAATCGGCAACTTCTTTCTTCATTCCATTCCACCAGAATTGGTGTCGTAAATCATTATACATATTTGTACCCTCGGGATGTACTGCAAAACGAGAGTGATGGAAGTGATCGAGGATTATTCTTCTACGATCCTCTGTTTCTGGCACAAACAATCTGACTTTGAAGGTTAGACCTCCATTGGTCTTGATTTTCCAATCTTTCAAATCGATTCCATCTATCAATTGAGTCTATACCTTCATAGATTCTAGGTCCCTTTGTTGTGCTTCTAACACAAGCCTCATAAGTTCTGGCTGTCTGACTTCACTCTGCGCCTAAACTGATTCATCGTACTCTACTAACTGTAGGTCAAATTCACCTACTGTACTCAACATGTTCCACCGTAGAGATGCCATACAGGCTATATTGCAATGAGTTTTCCTACTCAAAGCATCAGCTACTACATTTTATTTTCCTGGATGGTAGGAGAGTTCAAAATTATAGTCTTTTCAATATTCCATCCATCTCCGTTGTTTCATGTTCAAATCTTTTTGACTGAACAAGTATTTAAGACTGTGGTGATCAGAGAAAACATTAAATTTCTCACCAAACAAATGATGTCTCCAAAGTTTTAGTGCCAACACTACGGTTGCTAGTTCTAGATCATGAGTCTGATAATTTTGCTCATGTCTCTTTAATTGTCTAGAGCCATAGGCTACTACTCTACCTTCTTGCATTAGGACACATCCTAAACCATTCTTAGAGGCATCGTAATATACTTCAAATCCTTGACCTTGCTTTGGTATGATTAATACTGGAGAGGTAGTCAGCTTTTCTTTCAAATCCTGGAATGCTTTTCGCACTCCTCACTCCATTCGAATTTCACGTCCTTCCTTGTTAACCTTGTCATTGGAACAACAGTCTAGGAGAAACTTGGTATAAATCTCCTGTAATCCACAACTAATCCAAAAAAAACTTCTTATTTCAAAGACGTTTGTTGGTCTCTGCCAACTCATCACTGCCTCAACCTTGGCAGGATCCATTGTGTTTCCATCTGGAGTCATTACATGTCCCAAAATTAGACCTATGCCAACCAAAATTTCCCCTTGCTGAATTTTCCGTACAACTGATTGTCTCATGAAGTCTGTAACATTATTCTCAAGTGTTGCTCATTCTCTTCTTCAGTTGATGAAAATTTCAAAATATCGTCAAAGAATACTACTACAAAAATTCCTAAATATGGCCGAAAAACTCTATTCATAAGATCCACGGATGTGGCCGGCGTATTCGTTAACCCAAACGACTTTACTAAATACTCATAATAATCGTACTGAGTCCTGAACGTTGTTTTAGACATATCTTCATCTCTAACTCTTAAATGATGGTAACTAGATCTCAAATCTATCTTTGAAAAGCACTTGGGCCCCTTCACTTGATCAAACAAATCTTCTGTCCGTGGCAACAGGTACTTATTCTTGATAGTTACCTGGTTCAGCTTCCAGTAATCTATACACATCCTTAATGTTCCATTCTTTTTCTTGGCAAAAAAAGCCGGCGCTCCCCAAAGTGAAGTACTTGGTCGTACAAAACAAATTTTAAGTAGCTCATCCACATGGCTTCGCACTTCCCGTTACCATTCCTATACGGTGGTATGGAAATAGGTAAAGTTTCCAGGTTATAGATTTATCACAAATTCTATTTCTCGGCGTGGAGGTAGACCACTCAATTAGTCTAGAATGCCCTAACACCGTCTTCTTATAGCAATCTAACATAACCCTGTGTTTTGAAAGCCAATTCATAACCAAGATGACATCAAAGCATGTCATTCTCGTTACTACTAAGTCAAAACTTAAATTCTTCCCTCCAAGTCTTATTACACAAGACTTGCACATATGATTAATCAATACGTCCTTTCCTAAATGCGACTTTACCTTCAATGGTTTATTGACAACCACTGATCTCAAACCCAAAATTTCTAGACACATAGTAGATATGAAAAAATGGGATGCCCAATGTCAAATAAGACATGAGCTAAAGAGCTAAAGAGGGGTAAAGTACCTTCCATTACTGAGTGCTTCACATGCTCATCTATTGCTGGTCCAAAGCTGTAGACTCGCCCTGGAGTCACCTTGTTGAGGACGTCCACGTCCCCTTCCTTGACTGGACCTTTGTTGTAAAAAACTAGGTGCAGATGACCCCCTCGAAGCCTGAGGTGGACTTCTTCCGTACCCTAATTGTGTAACAGATTGCGTTGGCCTGTTACCCTTAGGTGGCCCCACATTGTTGATGTCACCGGGATTTGGGCAATCTCTTGCCAAATGCCCTAGTTGTCTACAGGTGTAGCACAGTCATTCCCCATACACTTTTGGATTCTTGCATTGCCTAAAAGTATGTCCTAGTTGATCACAAGTCAAACATAATACTAGTTGTTTCACTCCTGGCCTACTTGAGTGTCCTGTTGCAAACTGATTATTCTTAAAAGGGTTCCCTTTGAACTTTCTCTTCCTGTTCCCATATTGTGGTGGTTTCTGGAAATTTCCCTGGTGAGTTGACCTTTGATTGAATTCGGGTCCATCTACAACTTCCACCAAAGAAACTCTTTCCATTACCTCTTCTAGACTGGAGTCATGTAGGATAACCACTTGACGACGAATGAACGGACGAATTCCCCGTTCAAAGTGTCGAATCTTATCTTCCTCATCTTTTAGCATTTTAGGCACATTGTAATAGCCCGAATTTTCTAATCAATATATATTTGGCATTTATTGATTTTAATTTGTATTTTAACATGATAGAATACCAAAAGGATCAAAAGTTGGGACAAGGGTCCAAGAATGGTCCAATGGGCCATGGATTGGATGAAATCCATTTAATGGGTCAATGAGGACTAATTGGGTCAAGGATGGTCAAATTGGGCCCAATACTCATTTGGGACCCAATTGAGGTAAGCCTAAGGTAAGGAGGGAATTTAATTGGGGCCGTGGGCCCAATGTTTACCCAATAAACCATGAATTAGAATTAATACATGTAATTGGTCAATGGTAAGTAATCAGGTCAAAGATGGTCAATTGGGTCAAAGAGCCATGTGGGACCCAATGGGCCAAGGTAACTAAGCCCTAAGATAAATGGGTAAGACAAGAATCAAATTGGGCCATGGGCCCAATGATGATCCAATAAAAGGGATACAATTAATAAAATTTAAATCACCTAAGTTAGATGATAAATGGACCAAGGCGAACATGGCCAATG
This sequence comes from Chimonanthus salicifolius, assembly GCA_013350335.1. NCBI lineage: Eukaryota > Viridiplantae > Streptophyta > Magnoliopsida > Laurales > Calycanthaceae > Chimonanthus > Chimonanthus salicifolius. The sequence goes on along the minus strand of CM023535.1, from coordinate 54,113,628 downwards.
GGGCCCACCTCCACCTCACCCATTGAGGTGGCGTGTGGACCCAAGAGTAGTGGGGCCGACCACCATGGTTGACTTGGTCAACCATGGGTGGATCATGGAGGGAAATTAATGGGATTAAATTAAATAGAAAGTGATTAATTAAATTAATCAAGGGATCAAGGTGATCTAAGTTAATCAACCTAAGATTAAAATGGTCAAATGGTTAAATGGTCAAAACCACTCCAACAAACACAAACCACCTCAAGAAAACACAAATTAAAACCATGGGCTTGAATGGTGGTTGGGTCTCAACCACCACCACCAAAGTCAAGCCAACCCATGCTTGGTTGGTGAGAAAGTTAATGCTTGAGTGAAGACCACTCCAACCACCTCCATCTCATGTCAAACTAACCATTTCACCCTAGCTCTCCCCACACACACATGAAATTCGTCCCTCACCTTGCAAGAGAGGAGAAAAGAAAACTTAGAAGAAAAACTTAGAAAGATAGAGGAAGAAAAGAGAAGAAAAAGATAAGTCTTGGGCCACCCCAAGATCAAGAACCTTGAAGATCTCTCCCTCATCTCCATACTCTCTTTCTCTCTTAACCTAACCTCATTTACCTTAGCCAATCCAAGCATGTCCCACCATTGATCAAGCTCATCTAGCCGATCATCAAGAAGAGAAAGAAGGAGAAAGGGCTAAGGAAAAAGAAAGAAGGACCGGAGGAGTCGTCGGTGCGGTAAGAATTTCTTAAACAAGAGTTTATATTTTTAAAGATAGGATGTGGAATCCATTTCTTAGACTAAACATGGCCAAAAATGTTGTGGGCCATGGATCTAAAGTTCATCAAATGGAAGGCTAAGAAATGGATAAAAAATGGAGGAATGGATTAAGAAAAGAGGAAATGGAAAAATGAAATTTTTAAGTCTTTATTAAGCATAAGAAAATGGGATTTTAATGGATTAATGGGCCATAGGGTTCGGCCATGTAGCATGGCCGAACCCCATGGCCAATGTTGGATGATTTTTAATTAAGGTTTGAAGGTTTAAAAGTATGGAGAATGATCAATGGTTTTATGAGGATTTCAAGATGTTAAAATGATTAAAAGTTGATAAATTTTAAGAGGTTTTGAATAAGGAAATTTCATGAAAATATGGGTGATCTTTCATGGCCTTGAAAGGCATAGAATGGAATGAATGGATGACCATAGGGTTCGGCCATGATGGAATGAATGGATGACCATAGGGTTCGGCCATGTAGCATGGCCGAACCCCATGGTGAATAATGAGTGATTTATTAAGGTTATTAGGTTTAAAGATAATGAAGAAAAATGATAAATGTAAATGGACTTATTGAGTATGGAATGTGAGGTTTAGATGGAATGAAAATGGCGATGATTTAGTGATTTGAAAATAGATTATTTTGGGACAAAATTAATGATTTTTATGAAGATCTTAAAGTTGGTAATAGATGGTATTTTGTTGATGGAAATGAGGAAACGATTGGTGGTAGAAGTGGAATTTAAATGTAATTAAAAAAAAAAATCCAAGATAAAAATAAGGGAAAGACATCATGGGTTCGGCCATGGTGTATGGCCGAACCGATGACCCATGTTTTAGGTCATTAATGGGCTAAGTTAGGGACTTAATCATGGATGATGTATGGACTAATTCGGTAAATGTAATAAGGTATCGAGCGTCGCAAACGGTACGCGATCAGCGACCGGATTATCGAATGGGAAGTGTAACGGAACGCGACACGGTATTCGGTAGGATTCCTACCTTTTTATAAGCGATGGATATGTGATGATGTTTTAAATTATTTTGACTTGGCTTATTATGGATTTATGATTATAATTTATGATTTATGGGACTTGCACTATGATGGGTTTTACTTACAATTACATGATGGTATCATGGATTATATTTTAATATTATGCATCATATGACTAATGTATGGTATATCGAATATGGGCTATCTATATACTACATAGCATAATGCACCTACATCTCATGCATGGCATGGGCAAAAAAAAATAAACAAACCGGAGTGCATGCTCCGTCGGGGCGATCGAGAATCAGACATGGGGATTGCCTGAGGGCTATAATCGGAGTCCATGCTCCGTCGGAGCGACCGAGAATCAGACATGGGGATAGCCTGAGGGCTATAACCGGAGTCCATGCTTCGTCGGGGCGACCGAGAAGCAAACATGGGGAACAGGATATTGTATGATCATACGGATGATGGGTGGGACACATGACATAGGCACCCATGGCATAGCATTCATCACATTCTTATTTTGTTATATGTTATTTTATCGATATATGTGTTATCACTAATCCATGTGCTAGCCCTACTCGGAGTCCTACTGGGCGCGTTGACTAACTGCCTTACTTCTACCCTAGCTGATGACGCAGGGGATGGCGGAAGCGGTGGACATGACAGGAGCCAAGCTTAGGAGCTTGGGCAGTGCAGTCTTAGTTTTATTTACGTTTACATTTTGGCGATGTAATTTGAAAGTAACTTAGCTTGTCGGGTTGTATAAGTTTACATTCTTGCGATGTTTTGGACGTTACTTATGGACGATTACATTTTGTGACATAATTATGAACTTAGGGGTATTTTGGTAATTCAATGTTGTATCTTCCCTTCTATCTAAAAAACCGGTAGGATAGACTCTATTATCATGTTCCGCAATAATTATAATCCGCGAGCTTACTTCTTACACGTGAACCAGTTCTCGTGGACTTAGCTCTGCGCACACGTCGGGGTTGGCCAGTTAAGGGTCGGGCTTTAGAAGCTTGGACTTAACTCGCGTCGTGGCGTCCGCGCCCTCTCTCACTCTTCTATTTAAAAAAAAAAAATAGACACTGATTTTCAGGAAAACGGGTGAAAAAGGGCGGGGCGTTACACGCATTAGGTAAGATGTTGACAAATTTGTTGCTGTACTGAGCCATGGTCTAACTCCCTTGCTCAATAATCATAAACTATTGTTTCCTAGCCACCTTTGCAACTAGAAGGTAGTAACGTGTGAGAAACATCTTAGAGAGTTATTCCCAGGTCATGGGTGCATTATCTCTGGCATGATTTTGGGTTTCCCACCATTTGTAGGCATTCCCCATTAATTGACAAGCTGCCCAAAGCTGCCCGTAGATCGTTGACCATTTCTAAAATATCGAACATTCTGCCTGTCTCGGCAAGCCAATTCTCGGCCATTGTTGGGTCCGGTCCTCCGGAGAAAGATAAAGGATTTAATTGCCAAAAATCCCTTAGGGTTGTAGTTGCTCTTCCTCCGCCAGTTCGCGTGGCTTTAGGTTGTTCATCTCCAGCAGTTTCATTGATAACTGTCATAGCTATCCTAACAGTTTCATACAAAGCTTCCTGCTCCGAATTAAGTGGAGGAGGAGGAAGAGGTGATGTTCTTGATCCCTCTCCTTGATCTCTTATGACCTTTCTTGGTGGCATTTTCTCCTGATAAACACAAAGTATTATATAGAATTCCATCACAAGAGTATTCCATACATATATGACGCATGAGAAAGTCAAAGCTTTATTTGAAACACAAAGCGATTTTCATGCACAAAACCTATTACACGCATATTTTATATCAAATATACATAATTGGAGAGTCTTATAACATGACTTCTCCATACACACCAAATAAAATCACAAAGAGGTTCCTAGATGCAACATCATATCAAACTACCCATCTCCCCCTTCTCTACTCCTGACCCTTCCCTTACTCTCCAGACGAGGATGTCATGGAACGATTTTCATAAAGAGAACACATACTCACTCCATGATCGTAATTTCCACAAGCCTGACATCCATAGTCCCATTGCTCTTTGAGAATGGGCAGTTACTCATGGCATGTCCTAAAATCTGGCACTTATAACACTTAACATCCACTGGACATGGACAAGTTTCCTCTGTATGTCCTGGTTTTGCACAAAAGGTACACAAAGTTGGCCTGGAGGGTCTGGCAACATCAGTCCTTGGGGGAACTGGATTTCATGCTGGAAATTCAGTCTGATGGATGGGGGGATAGACTTCTCCCACTTCTGGTGAAGATGGCATTTCATATGGAGGGTTAGAGTGATAATCCATCATTGCTTCATGAAGTGGTGTTGATGGTGTATAATATGGAGAACCTGGATCACTATCTGGTGACACTTCAATTCGAGTTAATCAGACACTTCTATTCGAGTTGGGCTCCCCTGAACTCTTGATTGAATACTTCGTCGATACCATCTCTAAGTTCGATTATGAAAATCTCTCACCAATCTTCTCCCGACTCCTTTGGCATTCTCTCTACAATAGTTGGATGTATCAGTCATTGCTGTTTCAACAAAATAGATATCAAGTCCACAAAGAAATTAATGATACCATTTGTAAATAGAAACACAAATAAAATTGCACAAAGCGATAATTCCAAGCACAAAGTAGAGAATAATAATAACTTACTTTGGAGGCTTCCAAAATTTAACTATTAAAATTCCCCCACTAAGATATCTTAACAACTCAGTACGTTTATCACTAATCTAATCTTACCTAATTGTAGACATTTAATTCCATGTCCAGTTCGAGTTTTTCAACTAAGACTCTGATACCAAGCTGTCACACCCTGTCCCTCGGGCCTCCTAAGACGTGATTTTTTTTTCTAACACCGTGTCTCTAATAATTGTGGAAATCATAACTATCATGAATTTAACATTTCATGTGATCAATGGTTCAGACGTACCATTTGATAGCCTCGGATCCAGCCATTACACAGCCGGTTAAGTTTTTAAGGGATGGGGGGATTACAATGAATCCACTTAAAAGTCGACTCCTAGAGCAAAACCCACCCATCATTGTGATATGTGGACACACAACAAATCAACATGCACTTTTAATACCTCGATCCACTGACTGTTAAGTCCAAGTAGAAAATGTCACACGTTCTACCTAACATTCACCAATAATTTCAATACTTATCCGAATCGCACATAAGAAAAGAAGTAGATTTAATTACATAACAAGGTTTATTACATCATATTTGTTCGTACAAACAGTAATAAAACCATCCTCATAGAAATTCCCAACAACGGGGAAATAGATAGATAGATAGGTAGGGCTTCCACCCCTACTCTTGCATAAGGTCCACCTGTCCTTCCTAATTCAGATTTTCTGAAACGTAAGGAATGTGAGCTCCACTAACCCACCGAAGAGAAAATAATAGATAATGTAATATATCATCAATTTATAAACATGTTATTACACAATAGTTTAAACACTCAGAAATCATGTAGATTTCTATGAGAATATCATCTAACATAGTTAATACATAGTTCTTTCCTTCCCAAAATGATACACCCATCAATCGACATCTACGACACTCAGCCGTGAAGATACGTGCTATATCACCTGGCAAATTCATGCACAGTGCTTCACACAGTCCGTATATACACCTCATAGCAGTGCCCACCACGAGCTAGGTACTTCATACAACAGTGTGAGGTAATTTGATATGCACAATATACCAGTCAAATGCACATCAATTATGTATTAAATCCCCGTTCAACCCACATAAATATATTTATATGATCATAATTAAATTCTAGCTCAGCTAGCATGGATTCCTAGGCCCTTGCACATAGAATCATACATATAACAACAATTCGTATTTAACAATACTACGCTGGAAATAAACACAGTTTATATCAACTGTAATTCAAGTAGTTCATACAAGTTCTATCAGTTACCGTATTTACGAGTCAGGTACATCTACCCTCTATTACCATTTACCGTGTAAATGCGTATTTCATACAATACATCGTTAAAAGCATAATACGTGTATTCCAAATGAAATCGCAGTTTGGAACTTGATCTATCTCAAGATCTCCAACTAATAACCAATTAGCCTCTAGGAATAAGTGGTTTCCGTTCTCCGTTTTAGAATGGCTAGACGTCGACATCCCGACACTTTTTGTTCATGTTTCATATGTAGAAACAATCGTTCATCCCCTATGTGTGAACAATATCGGTATCGCACTCTAGTCCGTTCACATTCTTTCCGTCAGTAAAATGACCACGGATATTCACTCATTACCGTAGGGTTAATGGTGATAAATTTCATAACTTAAATGCAAAGTATGAATGCATAAATACTGTGTGGTTGAATCTCCGCACCTTTTAGCTGGCGAGTATTTTGAGTTGAAACTGTTAAATCATTAAAAAGAGTATAAATAATCCATATATTTGATTACCTAACACTTTTCATGAAAATATTATTCAAAACTTTGTATTGAATCTCTACATAATGACCCTGTTGATATGTACAGTTTCTGGATACATCATAAAATGGCTATAAGTACCATTTCTGTATGTATAGAGAAATGGCTATGTGTACCATTTCTATATATATCGTAAAATGGCGATATGTATCATTTTTGGTTTGACAGTTTGGTCAGTCTCTACTTTGTTTTCAGACATGTCGACAAAGTCGATATGTATGTAAAACTCGATGTGTCGAGTTTACCTTTGCAGATATATCGACTTTGAACATATATCGGCTCGACAAGGTGGACACATCGTAAAAACTCGATGTGTCTACTGGGTTTTGAGCAGACTGTCGTGATCGACCATGAGTTTTCTCTGGTTTCCCATGGACAACCTACAAAGTATTTTTCTATCAAAACTTAGACAAAGTTTCTACTAAAATTTATCTACAAATTTGTGGAACAAATTCGAAGAAATACTTACAGAAGATAGTTGAAAATCCACTATAAAAGGGCTGCTTGACAAGCGTTTGAAGAACAAGAAAGCCCTATGAATTGGTAAATTATTCGAAAAATCGAAGCCCATATTTATAACTTTTGAAAATCGCTGTTCAAGTGATTTTCATCCGTTAATTTCCATTGGTGGTTTCAGTGAATGTCGGTAGGATTTACCTAGCATTTTTATTTTTCAAAAATTGGTTAAAAATTCAAAAAATTCTTCTTCTTTTCATGAACTTAAAAGTTGAGATATTTAGAAGTAAAATTGATAAAATCTGACAACATTATTGCGTTGAGAACGCGGGCTTTAGCTAGGTTGGTAAAATCATACTCTCATTTTTTTAACCAAAAATTCTCTATTTTTAAAAAAATAATGTTTCAGTTATCAATCGATTGTCTAAGTTTCTCTAAAGTTTGAAACCTATTTTCTAGTGTTTCAACCACTCAAATCATTTCTCTAAAAAAGCCAAAAGTTTACTTAAAACGTAGATTGACTATGATCCAATTTTACTAATTTTCGTAATACGAGGTATTTGTCAAACTGGGGTATTTAGATAAATTATGTCTAAGTATCGTATTTTGGGTAAACGTTAGAAAATTTCGGAAATACCGGTGAGTAAAGTACTCAAATACGTAGAGTGTGTGAAATTCTCGATTTCCAAATTGGACATGTGAGTGGTCCCGGTACACTCTGACAGTTTTAATGACACTATTCATGATCTTTTCAAAACAAATGACATTATGAAATGTCGAAAATGCCCTCTGAACTTCGTCGAGTAGATCATTGAGCAAACGAGCTCCGATTGGGTCATACAATACATTTTCGGGAAGTACTTTTTGTACTCTATCATGTTAATCAGTCACTAAGCCAAATTAACGGTTCTAAAATTGTCATTTTTCTAATTAAGGGTCGGGTTATTATATTCGGAGTAAACCCTAGTACATCCACTCTAAGGACTCACCCAACCTTGGGTTATCCCAAATTCACTATGTGGGTACTTACACCCTCACAAATAGAGTATGATTTCCGCCTATCTCAATTGACTAGGAATTTCACCTAATCCCCTAAGTTTTTGAAAGGTTCAACATACCCCGGTCTCCCTCTTTATCCCTCTACTTTTTATAGTGGTTCAAGAATAAACCCTCTCTAATCCACTTTATAAGATGATTTATAAATTAAAATCAAACTAAGAAACACTTGTCTTTGTAGAGCTCACTTATAGATGATGTGCTTCTTGAAAAGTCCTTCCCAATGTGACGTTGTTAATGACGAAGGTGTGCCTTTGTACGAGCAATCACAAACTATGGGTAGAGGTTGCTAGGTTATGGATTTGCATGTTGATCCTAGGCTTGGTTTCTTTTCTCTCTCTCTCTATCTCAATCAAATGGTTGATTGGAAAATGATTTACTAAGGAGAAGGCTTATAGAGAGGTTTGGAGAGGTTTCTAAGATTTTAGATTCTACTTTCGAATCCTATATGTTTTCCTCTTTCACAAGTTCAATCAATGATGATTGATCACAAAAATGATTACCAAGTGTTTAATGTGTGTTTGAGAAAGGTTGGGAGAGAATGGGATCTCTGGGAATGCCTTGGGATTTTCCTCATTGAAGATCCCAACCAAAACCAACGAGGTTTGGAGTTTAAATTGGCAAACAAACTTTTTCCCAACTTTGGTCATCGATACATAGACAAACACGATGTGTCGTGACTTAAAAATGACCGTTGGAATGTAACCGTTACCTGTTGAGTGCGTCTCCAACAGAACTATTTTAAACACGTACGATATATCGAGCTGATTGATGTGTCCTCTAGTGAAGACACGATTTGTATACAAAGTCGATATATACTGACTAAGGCTTTTGGAATTTTTACAATTTGAATAGTTTCAACATTTCTAGACATATCGACACACACTATGTGATTGAAACTTCTCAGGATATGTCGACTCTCACGATGTACACCATCTGAGAGTAAACTCAGAATACAGAGTTTTCTATAGATAGAACTCTCGCAACCCAGGGGGACACATTGGTTGTAGTCGATTTGTCTTGGAATGAAAAATTCCAAAACCAACATATCGAATCACAATATGTGTCAACTGGGTGTTGCTCATTACATATCGTCAAACTCGATATGTACACATAGTCTTAGCCTTTTGACAGGGAAAACAGTACAGAACCACTTCCGGAAATCTAGACATATCGACATGGTTGATGTATCCTCTTGGGAATAGGACAGTTATGCAAGTTTTGAATCTTTTTGGTTCTTTCCACTGTCAAGAGCTACACTAAGCCTGACCAACAATAGAGTACACTTGTTGTTTATCCTTCGAGGTAGGTAGATTTTATTGTGATTTCAAGTAAAACATTCACACTAGGATATTTATTGAACATCTATTAATGGATTTAAGGGACAAAGGACTAAGAATAATGGACATGGAAGTAGAGGGAAAGCATGGAAGATGAATCCATGGCTTTCGGACTCAACCCAATCGACATATCGACTCTATCGATGTGTCTTCTGAAACATAAATCCAATGAACCAGGAATCTCCAGTATTCGACTAAAAGAACCCAACCCATGACGACCTATCAACGAAGTCGATGTGTCGGCTTGGGTACGAAAGAAATGAAGATGAACTGATTCCAGAACAACCTATTGACAACATCGATGTGTCGGTCTGGGTATGACAGAATTAAAAATGGAATAAAAAAAGGTGATAAACTGGTCCCAGGACGATGTATCGACTAGGTCGATGTATCGGCCTAGAATTGATCGGAAATGAATGTAAAGATGAAGAAGGAAGAATGAATCTGTGGACATATCGACTGTGTCAATATGCCCACGGATCTCTAACAGATGTATCGACCAAGCCTACATATCGGCCTGGGAACGAAGGATGGATGATAATAGACCAAACCCCGGAGGACATGTCGACGAAGTCGACACCTCGGGTATATACACTTGTATATGTATCGACTGGATCGATATATATGGATTGAAAATGAAAGAGAAATATGAACACTAAGGTTAGGAGGATATGTCAACGAAGTCGACACCTCGAACCAATGTAACCCTATATCGACTAGGTCGATACATGTGAACCGAGAATAGCTGGAAAACATGAACTGGAACAGACACCTAGATGCATCGACTGGGTCAATACATATAACCTGAGAATAACTGGAAAACATGAACTGGAAAAGATAGAGAGCCGTCGACATGATCGTTGTGTCGGTTGTGTCCAAGGGCGATGTATCAACAATGTCGATGTGTCGGCTTGAGATGTTGGTTGTTTTATGGGATTAATTTTTCTAATGTTAAATTGTATGTGTGGAGTCTTTTAGACTCTAAGGACCTGTATAGATGACCTTCAGGCCTTGGTTTGACCTACATAATTTGAATTAGAAGTATTTTATATTTTAATGACACGGAATTATGATTTGAAACATGTACTTGGACAAAGGAAATGAGGGTAGTCCCGACACAGTTCGAAAGAGTTTGAAAGTAATCCCTTTTGCTGATTATCCTATATTAGGTAGGGTTTCCTACTTTATTGAAGCACATAAATGTGGAATGTTTATCATTATACTTGTTTTTTCCTTTTAAATTATAAGTTTAGAATTATGAAAATATGATGTTTTCAACATGATTTGCATTGAGCTAAATTAGCATGATGTTTTATGTATTGCACAAGTATTAGAACTATATGATGCATGGTTTGTCACAATGATTGCATACATGTACCTCATGCATGATTGCATGGGAGGGATTGCATTACCGAGCCAATAATGAATTGTCCGGACATTTTGTGGTCTCGTGTACGAAAAGTTATTGATATGATATTAAAATGTTATTATACTTTGGCCACGTCCATTTGTTGTGAATGCTACTGCATTAATTAGGCCAAAGAGCTCCTGGGAGGTCCCGAAACCCTACACAGAGGGAGGAGTCCACACTCCACCGATAGTCTTGGTTAACTTGTGGATGGGTAACAACACCCTGGTGGTTGCTGCCTCAAATGTTGTTTAACATAACTTGCCATTATGAAACTAATTGGATGAGATAACTAGTGTGATTTGATACATGGGTATGGGATGTCATTTCATTGATGCATGATACGCATGGCATATCATTATATGATAAGTATCAAGTATGATTTCTAGATCATGAGATTTTAGTATACTTTGGTTTCTTTTGAGAAATGTATATTATCTCCTAACATATGATTTCCCCAACATTGCTTTTGGATTATATGATATATATTATCACACACGTAGTGCATTTCCTTGATCAAAATTCCTACTCGGCAAGTTGACTAAGCCCTACATTTTCCCTCTTTAGATGTTAATGCAGATCGTGGCAAAGGAGAAAAGGCTGGACCTAGTGGTAGCCAAGTTTAAGTAAAGTGAAGAAGGAGATGTTTGGAGACCTTAGTTATTTATTTTGATATTTTGGTAGAACAATGTAATTTCATAGGAGTATTTACTGGAAATGTAATAACTTAGATATAACTCTTATTTTTGGATTTTGTTATGGTAATTTGACTTATGGTTCGAATAATTTCATATCTTTGATAATGAAGTGAATGGTGTCATGATTGAATGTTACAAATATTTCCACAATTTTTATTTCTGCAAATTGTGCTAGCACATGCACAGATGTTTGTCGGTTGCTCCACGTGTGTGTTAAGTTGGGCTAGTTGAGGGTCGAGTCTTCGGACTCGGACTCAGCTCATGTCGTGGTGCACTCCGTACTTTTCCTACTTTCTATTAAAAAGAAATATATACTCTGATTTTTAGCATTGGGAAAAGGGTGGGTCGTCACAGTAATGATGTTGGTTGTTGAGAGGACTTCCCACTTACGCTCCTGCGGTCGAGACCCACACAGGGGATGCAGGTTTCCCCGTTGAGTTCCGGCGATTGAGGTGCTGCCCTAGAGCAGAGAGGTTATCTATGTGTATATGTTTATGATGAGATGATGATTTGGTTGTTGGGAGGACTTCCCCTTTACACTCCCACGGTCGAGACCCTCATAGGGGATGCGGGTTTCCCCATTGCGTTCCGGCGGTTGAGTTGCCTGCCTAGATTTTGGATTCCCCGGGCATGGTCGAGGTGGATTTTCCGACACGGCTCGTGTGGTTGAGGCATTTGTGTATTCTATAGTCTCCCGATGGTACTGGTAGGGAGACCAGAGTTTGTTGGAGGGCCCAATGTGGGCTATCGAGATGTTGTCTAGGATTTGGTACGATGGATCATTAGTTGATGGTGTGGTTTGATTTCATGCATATGAATACCATTGTTGCTTGCCTTCATGCATATGATATATATATATATATGTTGCTGACATGTGATAAACATTATGTCTTCATTGGGCTGGTTAGCTCATCCCTTACCTTTCAGGTACCCCAATTATGGAAGGGCCAAGCAGGCCCCTTGAGGACGTACCTGGAGAGGAGCAGTAGTATGTTAAATATCCCATATTATGCTTATGTTTTAGTTTTGAGAGACTCTTGTTTGTATGGACTTATTATCACATGTTTTGTTTGGATGACTGTATAACTATATTGAACAGTCGGTGGTTGTTTGTTACGCTTATTATTATATTGGATTTGGCCTTTATTAAGTTGTTGAGTGGGAGGTATTTACCCCGTTTAAAAAAAATGCCCGATATCCGTTCCTCGATTATATTTTGAGGCTTTTTGGAGATAACGTATCCGTAGCAGGATGGGGCGTTACAGTTTCTGAGGGTGGTAACGTCTGTTTTTCCTTTTATCGTTGAAAAACCCGTTATTTTTATAAAACTCATATTTTATCAAAATGGATGGGTCTATATTTGATGTTCGAATTTGGGTGCTAAAAACTTTGAAACGAGATTCTAAAAAACGCTAAAGATTTTGTTGCAAAATATACTAAATACCACTTACTTTTGTAAAATTTTGGATCATGAGGTATTTGAAAAATTGGGGTTTTTAGATAATGCTCGTTTAAAAATCATATCTCGAGAAAGCGTCGAAAAAATCCAGAAATACTACTAACTACAATACTCAAAGACATAGAGTGTGTGCGAATTTCAAAGCCTGACTACGTTAGAAGAGTGCTTTCATACACTAGGGTATTTTTCAAGACACTATTCATGGGTTTTTCAAATAAAACAAACAATATCGTGAAATGACTATATTGCCCTCCAGAGTTCAGCAAGCTGGATCGCAGAGATGAAGATCTCAAATTGGGTCAAACTTGAGCTTTTCGGAAAGCTCACTTAGTGTTTTCATTGTTAACCGGTCACAAAAAAAAATTAACGGTCTGAAACACGCACATTAGACCAAACCAAGGGTTGGGTCTCACATTGAGAGAGTTGTAGATGAGGAGGCGACGGCTGGGGAGGGCAAAGGTGAGAAGAGGAGAAGGGAAAAGAAGAGGAAGGAGATAGGCGGCGGTGAGCTAGGGTTTCAGAGAGGAAAACTAGGGCTTTTTCTCAAGAGGGGAGAGAACAAGGAGGAAGGGCGGCGGTGGGGAGGGTAGAGAAGAGGAGGGGAAGGGGGTGTTAGGGCTTTCAGGGGGGAGAGAGAGAGATGGCCGAAGGTTTGGGGTTTTGAAAGGGGAGGCACTGCTGCAAAGTGAGGGAGAAGAGATAGGGAAAGAGAGGATTTAAGGGGGGGGGGGGGGGGGGGGGGGGGGGGGGTGGTGGTTTAGGATTTGGGTTCACAACATCCCTTGTTGTGAACCTAGGTCCAAAATAAACTAAAAACCAATGCAATTTAAATTTTTAAAAAATCATATTTGAAGAAAATAAAAGGAAAACATAGTTTTTCATAAAACAATCAAAATGTGTGTTTTTTCAATTATTTTTGCATGAAAAATCATTTATTAAGCCAAAAGTACCAAAATACCCATCGAGCTCCCTGTCTCGAAATCAATCAAATCGGGGTCCACCATGAAACCCACACTCTCCCTACTGCTACCAAAACACTAGAAACTATAAAGAGATCTGAAATCTCCCAAAAAAACTAGAAAAACATAACGAGCCGTTACAGATTCATTTGTTTTCATTTTGTACTCTCGCAATTTGTGTAGATTGTTCAAAATAGAAAAGTCAATTAAGGACTGAAAAGTTTGCTAAGACCCAATTCACTCCCCCCTCTTTTGGGTTAGTATCTGGGCAACAATTGGTATCAGAGTTTGGATTCGATTAAAACTTAACCATTTGAGAATTAGATCAAATGGCAAACTTTATTGAACCATCCTTTCTTAGAGGACATTGCACTTGTAACGCCCCGCCCTTTTTCACTCACTTCTTCCCATAAATTCAGAGTCTATTTTTTTTTTTTTATATAACAGAGTAGAGTGATAGAGAGCGGGACATCACGACGTGAACTAAGTCTGAACTTCCAAAGTCCAACCCTTAATTGGCAAACCCTATGTGTGCATGGACCAAGTCCACGAAAATGGTTCACACATAGCAATATCAACTTGTGGAATAAAAATCATAACCTGCGAAATCATAACATCAATTTGCGAAAACATAATAGAACCAAGTTCTATTCCATTCAGATAGCAAAGTACGTCAAGTCATTAATCTTCATTATCATAACGCAATTATCTAATAAAACATCCAACCATAGCAAATCATCTCAAGTTATTACATTCGAACTCTAGATACTCAAAATAAAAGCCCATGAGTATCTTTAAACAAATATAAATTAAAAGCATCCAAGCTCTTATGCTTGACACGTTTCGCGTTCATCGTTCCCTTCGTTTCCTGTATCATCAACTAGGGTAGAAGTAGGGCATTAGTACAACGCGCCCAGTAGGTATTCTAATTAGGGTTAACAGATGGGTTAGTACCAAAAATCCAGATATAATAAACATATCAAATCCAATATAATAAATCATACCATACTTATAAAACATTGTATCCAAAACAGTGTATGATAATAAAGATCCAATCATACTGATAAAAAACCAGAAACCTTGCATGATAATAGAGGTCATAATCATACCGATTCAATGCCATGCCATGCTATCATATGCAATGAATCCCACCCATCACAAAATCATAGTATCCTCTTGATGGAATTCTCATCATCAAGGTATCCTTCCACGAGTGTTTTACGGACGCCCCGACGGAGTGTGGATCTCCGGATATATAGTATCCTCTTGATGGAATGCTCATTATCAAGGTATCCCCTGATGGAATGCTCATCACCATGGTCTTCATACATAGTATCCTCTTGATGTGATTCTCATCATCAAAGTATTTATACATAGTATCTTCTTGATGGGATTCTCATCATCAAGGTATCCCCCCACGAGTGTTTTACGAACGCCCCGATGGAGTGTGGGTCCCCGGTTACCTATCATCCCTCCCATGCCATGCATGAGATGCAAATGCCACATGCTATGCAATTATACAAAATCATGGCATTTAAAAGCTCATATTTAAAACACATGCTATTTTATCAAATAAACATAGCATATAAAATCACCATTTGAAACATATCCTTTGCAATATAAATTCATTAAATCAAGATAAAAACAATGTACATAAACCCATGGTTTCAAAGAGGTGGAATCCTACCAAAGTCCGCTAACTTGTGCTTGCGTCTTTCGTCCAAGAATCGATCACCTATCGCGCACCGTTTGCGAGATCCCGTTACCTTATAATATAATAATAAATCAAAACCAGGTCCCACTTGATTTACAATAATGTTTAAGTCCATAAACACAATCTTGTGGGGTTCGGCCATACACCATGGCCGAACCTCACCCCTTTTGTTTTAGTTTCCTTTTTGCTCATTTATTCCATTAATTACCAAAATGCCATTATACATAACCATAGCCATTTACCTTCCCTATTTTCATATATTTACAAGATTGCCATCCATGGCTAATATAATCCAATATTCTTATTTACAATATACTTAGGCTAATAATTAACCCATTAATCCAAATTCATGGGGTTTGGCCATACCCATGGCCGAACCCATGATCTTTCATTTTAGGTGATAATAATAAAATTGCCATTCAAGGCTAACCTTCCTTATTAGCAAGTATTTACAACCTTGCCATTGCCTCCAACAACTTAGGCTTAGGTTCCAAACCGATCCATAAAGTTGCTCCATAAAAATCCATATGACCCATTAAATTGGTTCACCATCTTAGGTCCATAAATGACCCATAAAATTCCTCAATTGGTTCATAATAAAATCCCATGTTCACCAATAATTTTCCATGGGGTTTGGTCATGCCACATGGCCGAACCCATGGTCCATAGTTCTTCTCCATTTAAATTACCGCCATTGACCTTCCAACCTTCCATTCATTAAGACGCTAAACATAATAGTTCCATAATTGGTTCATGGGGTTCGGCCAAGCACCATGGCCGAACCCTATGATGTCTAACTCCCAATTATCCACATTGCATCCATTATTAGATAGTTTCCAAATTTAGTTTGCATACTTTCCATACTTAGATAGTTTCCCAATTTAGCATGCATACTTCCATACTTAGATAGTTTCCCAATTTAGCATGAATACTTCCATAATTAGCAACTTACTAATTTTATAATAACCACCTTTCTATTCTTGGGGACTTACCAATTTAATCTCCACTTTCCAAAACAATCCATTCCTTCCATTCTTGGATCCTTTCTAAATCAATTTCCAACTCCATAATTATAAAGTTCTTAAATAGAAGCTTTCTAAATTAATATCCAATTCCATAATTAGAAGGTTTCCAAGATAATCATTAATCCATCCATAACCATCCTCCATAATTAGATAATTTCTAAACTTAAACTCCACCTTCCAAAATAATTATCATACATCAAAGTACCAAAACAACTCCATGGGGTTCGGCCATACACCATGGCCGAACCCTATGGTTTTTATCATTCTAAACTCCATTAAAATTATCAAAGTTCTTCAATTACATCAATCATCAAATTAATTCCATCTATATTTTCCCACGGTCTCCATTCAAAATTAAAACATAATTAACCTTTCCCATTACTTTATATCCATTAAAATTTATTAATAACCTTTCCATGGCATGGCCGAACCCTATGGTTCATCTTATTCCATGGTCTCCATCCCTTAAAATTTCCATAACTTATAAACAACAACCTTTCATGGGGTTCGGCCCTCATCACGGCCGAACCCTATGGTTTATCAACCTCTCCTTAAACCACTTTAAATCTGTAATAGCCCGAATTTTCGAAGAAATATACATTGGACATTTAATTATTTTAAATTGGAATTTGATGTGATGAAAATGCCAAATGGATCAACTTTGGGACAAGGGTCCAAGAATGGCCCAATTGGGCCATGGATTGGATGAAATCCATCTAATGGGTCAATGAGGACTAATCGGGTCAAGGATGGTCAAATTGGACCCAATACTCATTTGGGACCCAATGGACCCAATTGAGGTAAGCCTAAGGTAAGGAGGGAATTTAATTGGGCCATGGGCCCAATGTTTACCCAATAAATCATGAATTGGAATTAATATATGTAATTGGTCAATGGTAAGTAATCGGGTCAAAGATGGTCAATTTGGGTCAAAGACCCATATGGGACCCAATGGGCCAAGGTAGGTAAGCCCTAAGATAAATGGGTAAGACAAGAATGTAATTTGGTCATGGACCCAATGGTAATCCAATTAAGATAAATTAAATGGATTAAATAATTATAAAATTATCTAAGTTAAGATGTATCAAGATTAAGTGATATGGCCAAATGGGGCCCACCTCCACCTCACCAATTGAGGTGGCGTGTGGACCAAGGAAAAAGTGGGGCCAGCCATCATGGTTGACTTGGTCAACCATGGATAAATTTAAGAAGACTAAGGTGGATTAAGGTAAATTAAATGGATTAAAATTATTGTAAAATTACCTAAGTTAAAATCAATGGAATTAAAATAACATGACAAAGTGGGGCCCACCTCCACCTGATCAAGTGAGGTGGCGGGTGGGGTAGGTATAGGTGGGGGCCGTCCACCATGGTTGACTTGGTCAACCATGGGTGGATTTATTAGATAGATAATTTAATGGAATTAAATTAGATGGAAATTAATTAACCTAAGTGAGGGCTTAACTTAATTAATTATGTTGATTAATTAGGGTCAACATAAACAAGTCAAAGAGGACATGGGAGCCATGCTTGGTGCTTGGGTCTCAACCACCACCACCCAAGTCAAGCTAGCCCATGCTTGGTGGGTGGTGAAATTAATGTGGAGCCTAAGTCACTCCAACCACCTCCCCCTCATTTCAAACTACCCATTTCACTCTAGCCTCCATACACACAAGAAAAAACGGCACTCACCTTGCAAGAGAGGAGAAAAAAACTTAGAAGAAAAACTTAGAAGGAAATGAGAAGAAAAGAGAAGAGAAGGTAAGCTTTGGGCCACCAAGACCTTGAAGATCTCTCCCTCATCTCCATACTCTCTTTCTCTCTTAACCTAACCTTATTTACCTTAGCCGATCCAAGAATGACCCACCATTGATCAAGCACATCTAGCCGATCAAAGATCAAGAAGAGGGAGAAGGGAGGGCAACGAAGTTGACGGGAGCGACAAAGACCGGAGGAGCCGTCGGATCCATAAGTATTTCTAAACAAGAGTTTAGATTTTTGTTTATGGTTAAAAAGGGAATCCATTTATTAGATAATTGGCCAAAAACATCATGGGCCTTGGATCTAAGATCCATCAATGGAAGATTAAGAAATGGATAAACTTAGAGAGAGATAGATTAAATGAATGGATGACCATAGGGTTCGGCCATGTAGCATGGCCGAACCCCATGGTGAATGATGGGTAATTTAATTAAGGTTTGAAGGTCTAAAATGGTGGAGAAGGATTTATGATATTTAGTTTTCAAGTGATTTAAATGGTGATGATTTAGTGATCTATGAGGATTAGGACCCTTAGATGCTCAATGGTTGATGTTTTCTAAAATGTGAAAATTTTGAGTATGGTATGCGATTTTCAAATGGGTGCTAAAAGATGGAAGTGGTGGAGTAAATAAGTTTGAATTATGGAGGTAATGAGGAAATGATTGGTGGTATTTAATAATTTTTTTATGATGGGAAAGTATAGAAATTGGTTAAGAAAAAATGGATAGATTGTATGGATGTTTCAAGTATGATATGTGATGTTGGTGATTTAAATGGATGATTTAATTTTCATTAGAGGTATGTTTAAATGGGTAAATGAAACCAAGAAAAATGGGGAAAGAAACATCATGAGTTCGGCCATGGTGTATGGCCGAACCCATGACCCAAATGTTGATCAATTTTAGGCTAAGGTTAATGCATGTATCAATGCCTAGGAGTTTGTTTTAAAGGGCCAAAAAGAATGAAGATTTGTGATTTTAAAATTGGATTATTTTGGGACAAAACCTAGTCTTTGAAAATGGTGAACCTTAGGGTAGTGATTAGTGGATTTTTAATAAATGGAAAATGATGTAGAAGAATGCTAGATTTTAATGGATTTATAAAAAAAATGATATGTGAGGTTTTAAGTGGAATGAAAATGGGGACTTGAATGGATAAATTAAATTTATTTGAGATTGGATTAAAGGGAGTAAAATGGACCCAAGGGAATGGAAAGTAGGCACCATGGGTTCGGCCATGGTGTATGGCCGAACCCATGACCCATTTGGAGGCCATGATATGTGGACCACACCTTAGGCCAAAATGTGGAATTAGGTGTGAAAGTGAATGTTTTTCAAAATTAAATATTAGGTGGCTGATTTTATGATGCTAGGTCATGATTGAATGGGCCTAAGTATGAATGAATCTTGGACTTAGAATGCACATAAATGAATGGATGATTTACTATGGAAGAAGAGTGGCAAAATCGTAATAAGTGGCCACATTGAAGAACCATGGGTTCGGCCATGTACCATGGCCGAACCCTATAGGGATTAGACATAAAAATCGGATATCTTGTGAACGGTTAAGTGAAGCGATTAGTTGCTGCGTTTTAGGCCGCAAATTGGAAATATCTAAATTGGCAAAAATAGGGTTTATGTATGTGTTTTAAACCACGAAAAATGAGGCTAAGTTAAAGGGCTGATTTTCGATAAATTTGTAACATAATTAATGACCATTAATGAGTCTAAGTAGATGGATCAATTGTGAATTTAATCATGGATAACGTAGGGACTAATTCGATAAATGTAATAAGGTATCGGACGTCGCAAACGGTATGCGATCGGCGATCGGATTATCGAACGGGAAGCGTAACGGAACACGACACGGTATTCGGTAGGATTCCTACCTCTTTGTAAGCGATGGATATGTGATGGTGTTTTAAATTATTTTCATTTGGTTTATGATGGATTTATGATTATGATTTATCTTATGATGAGTTTTAAGTTATGAATCATATGGATTATATTTTAATATTATGCATTATATGGCTATGTATGATATGTTGAGTATATGGATTACATATATATTACATAGCATAATGCACTACATCTCATGCATGGCATGGGCGGAAAAAAATAAACAAACCGGAGTCCATGCTCCGTCGGGGCGACTGAGAAGCAAACATGGGGATATCTGAGGGGCCATAACTGGAGTCCATGCTCTGTCGGGGCGACTGAGAATCAGACATGGGGATAGCCTGAGGGCTATAACCGGAGTCCATGCTCCATCGAGGCGACCGAGAAGTAAACATGGGGATAATACATTGTATGATCATACGGATGATGGGTGGGACACATGACATAGGCACCCATGGCATAACATTCATCACATGCTTATTTTGTTATATGTTATTTTATCGATATATGTGTTATCACTAATCCATGTGCTAGCCCTACTCGGAGTCCTACTGGGCGCGTTGACTAACGCCCTACTTCTACCCTAGCTGATGACGCAGGAGAGGCAGGAAGCGGTGGACATACCGGAGGCCAAGCTTAGGAGCTTGGAAAGCGCAGTCTTAGTTTATTTTACGTTTACATTTTGGAGATGTAATTTCAAAGTAACTTAGCTTGTCGGGTTGTATAAGTTTACATTTCTTGCGATGGTTTGGACGTTACTTATGGACGATTATATTTTGTGATATAAATATGAACATAGGGGCATTTTGGTAATTCAATGTTGTATCTTCCCTTGTATCTAAAAACCGGTAGGATAGACTCTATTATCATGTTCCGTAATAATCATAATCCATGAGCTTACTTCCTACGCGTGAACCGTTCTCGTGGACTTAGCTCCGCGCACGCGTGGGGTTGTCCAGTTAAAGGTCGGGCTTTAGAAGCTCGGACTTAACTCGCGTCGTGGCGTCCGCGCCCTCTCTCACTCTTCTATTTCAAAAAAAAAAATAGACTCTGATTTTCGGAAAACGGGTGAAAAAGGGCCGGGCATTACAATTGGTATCAGAGCGAAATCGAAGGAATGAATCTCTCGAAGTATGATTAAGACGGTTGCATGTCTCACGGACAGCTAAGAATCCCAACTGACCGACTCTTCGGAGTCTGCTGCACGGGGGCCGGATTAATCTACTTCGATTAACTCAGACTGAAACATTCAATCTGAGTGCCACATTTGACGTAAGAAATGATAGGAAGGGAAGTACAATCATTATAACATTGAGGGAATTACCAAAATTAGGAAAATTTTCCCCAATTTCACAAAAATGGACAAACATAGTTAGATGGGAAGTTTTCCCCAAACCAAGTATGCTTATTTGGCAACCTTCCCCAAATGAAAGAAATGATATTCAATACTTAATAATTTTCCCCCAAGAATGAAATATAGTTAAATCGATAATCCTACCCCCAAAATGAAGGAAATAATTGATACTTAGGAAAATTGTTCCAAGCTATGAACATGACAATTTTATGAAGGAACTAAGGCAATGAATATTGTGCAATGACTTAGGAAATGCCGCCAAAGAGAAGAACCCGTCGCAACCCCCGAGTGGAGAGAGAGGTAACACCCCCTCGACAGGAAGAAGAGGTACCACCACCTCATACAGACGAGGGACAAAATAGTATCAACGTAGAAGGTGTACCTCCCGAGTTGAAAGACATAGTTCAAGCGGCAATCGCTTCTGCTGTACAACAACATTCAAGCGGCAATGCGACCGCCAGCGACTCCAATAAACGGAAGATAGTCAAGGACTTCCAACAACAGCGCCCTCCCTACTTCAAGGGAAAGGAAGGGACTATGGGAGCAGAACACTGGTTAAAGAGGATCAACAAAATCTTGAATTTGCTCCAGATTTCCAGTACTGCTGATAAAATCTTACTGGCCACATCCCAACTGATCGAGGATGCCGGTAGTTGGTGGGAAGTGGTAGAAAGGCAACAAGCATTGATACCGGAAGGCGAAAGGATACCCATGACATGGGAGTGGTTCTCGGCCACCTTCCTAGAACAATTCTTTCCGGAGGAAGAAAGAGAGAGCCAGACTGAAGCTTTCATCTCACTGGTACAGGGCAACATGACAGTGGCAGACTATCACAGAGAATTTCTCAAGCTCTCTATCTATGGGTTCTATATGGTGGATACTGAACACCGAAGGGCCTGCAAGTTTGAACGGGGCCTTCGGCCAAGCATCAAGACTAGAGTGACCATTTTCAAGGAGCCCACACTGGCAGGGGTGGTTAGCAGGGCCACCATCGCAGAAAAGGAACTAAATGAGATAGTGCGGTTCGACAACCGCCGAGGGCAGGGTGGGCGGGGAACATTCCAACCCAACAAGAAGTGCCGCCCGAATCCTAGCAGGCCCTCACCCTCCACGGGATCTACAGGGAGCTTTCACCCTAGTCAGCCTTCTACATCAGCATCAGTCATATAGGTTCCCCGGGGTGGGAACACCTATTATCAGTGTGGCCAACAGGGCCACTACAAGAAAGAGTGTCCACAGACTAGCCGACCCTCCAACTTCAGGGGCCCTTTCCGCCCTCCAACTTGACCAACACAGTCGCGGGGAGGCAGAACACATATCAGGCGAGGCAGGCATCAAAACCTGCGGGATCTGGACGACTCTTCACCATACCATCTCCAGTAGCAGTGGACCGTTCAGTGATGCAAGGTATGGCTATAATTGGTAGTTCCTATGCTGTTACTTTAATTGACTCTGGAGCATCACATTCATTCATATCTGCTGCATTCATATCTGCCACGGGTACACTAGTACAAAACCTGTCCACATCACTCACCATTGTATCCCCCGTCGGAGACACATCATTAAGACTAATATGTACGGCATTGAACACGGAACTCGCGGGATTCAGATTCGAGTTCGATTATTTAGTAATCGATATGGCGGAATATGATGTCATTTTTGTCATGGACTGGTTGATTACGTATCAGGCCCATATTGACTGCCATCTTCGTAGAGTAACATTTTGGTCACCCGAAGGAAAGCGGTACATGGTACACGCTAACAGGCAGGGTATCCCTAGAAGACTGCAGGAAGAACTGAACCATCTTGCCTTGAACAACCTCAGATTAGATAAGGCACCAACGGTTGAACTTCCGGCGGTAGTAGCAGATTTTGCCGAGGTATTCCCAATAGAACTCCTTGGTTTGCCACCCAAGAGGGAGATAGACTTTGAAATAAAATTATACCCCGGCGCCGCTCCAGTGTCATTACCCCATTATAGGATGGCACCAGCTGAGATGACCGAGCAGAAAAAAGCAAATTGATGAACTGCTCAGACTGGGCTTCATTCGGAACAGTACATCCGCATGGGGAGCCCCAGTGTTATTTGTGAAAAAGAAAGACGGTACCCTACGAATGTGTGTGGACTATTGGAAGCTAAATCAGCTGACTGTCAGGAACAAGTATCCCCTACCCCGGATTGATGATCTGTTTGATCAACTTAGGGGTTCCTCTCACTTTTCCAAGATTGATTTAATGTCCGTGTATCACCAAATTCGGGTTAGAGAGGAGGACATAGAGAAGACTGCCTTCAGGACACGGTATGGGTTATATGAGTATGTAGTCATGCCGTTTGGGCTTACTAGTGCACCGGCGGTGTTCATGGACCTGATGAATAGGATATTCCGTCCATACTTAGATCAGTTTGTGATCGTATTCATCGATGATATTCTGATCTACTCCAAAAGTCAGAACGAACATGCCGAGCACCTACGGATAGTCCTAGACACCTTACGGAAGAACCAATTGTATGCCAAAGCCAGCAAGTGTGAATTTTGGCTATCTGAAGTCAACTTCTTGGGGCACATCATATCAGAGGAAGGTATAGCCGTGGATCCGGCTAAGGTAGCAGCAGTCAAGGAATGGAAAGCGCCGACAAATGTGACCGAGATCCGCAGTTTTCTGGGATTGGCCGGTTACTATCGGAAATTCATCATGGACTTCTCCAAGATTGCAGCTCCACTTACCCGACTCACTCAGAAAGGAGTCAAGTTTGAGTGGTCCAAGCTGTGCAATCAAAGATTTGAGGAGCTTAAGGAGAGGCTTACGACCGCTCCTATTCTGGTCTTACCGGAAAGAGGCAAAAATTATGAGGTGTACTGCGATGCCTCTGGTGAGGGACTGGGGTGTACACTCAGTCAAAGTAATCATGCGGTGGCGTACGGATCAAGACAATTGAAAATTCATGAACGCCATTATCCCACACATGATCTAGAACTAGCAGCGGTGGTCTTCGCTCTCAAAAGCTGGAGACACTACCTCTATAGTGAAAAATTTGAGGTGTTCTTGGATCACAAAAGTTTGAAGTACTTATTTGATCAGAAAGAACTCAATATGAGACAACGTAGATGGATGGAATATCTGGCGGATTATGAGTTCGCACTTCGGTATCATTCGGGCAAGGTGAACAAATTGGCGGATGCCCTCAGCCGCTTGTCACATGCGACAGTAGCCAGCATGATCAGGACGGAATGGGAGGTACTGAATACCATCAGAGAATTTAAAATTTACCTCAATAATCATGGGACCATATACAATCTGATCATACAATCCAACATGGTCTCTGAGATTGAACGGGAGCAACGGACAGATCCAGAGGTGGAGGAGATTTGGGCTAAGATGTCTACCGGTGAGGTTGTACCGGAGTGGGAGTTACGACCCGGACAAGGCCTTATGTTCCGAGGCAGGACATACGTACCTAAGAATTGTAGAAGAGAGTTGCTGATTGAAGCACACCAAACCAAGCTCTCTATCCACCCGGGCAGCACGAAGATGTACCATGACCTTAAGAGGCACTATTGGTGGCACGGACTTAAGAAAGATGTGGCAGCCTTTGTCACTTGTTGCCTAACTTGTCAGCAGGTTAAGGCAGAACATCGGAAACCACCGGGCCTACTTGCACCCCTACCGGTACCAGAATGGAAATGGGAGCATATATCTATGGACTTTGTAACAGGGTTGTCAAGGTCATCAAAGGGCAACGATGCGATATGGGTCATAGTGGACCGGTTAACCAAGTCCGCACATTTCCTTCCCATCAAAATGACAAATTCATCAGAGACTTTGGGCCGACGGTACATTCGAGAGATCGTCAGGTTACATGGTATTCCCCGGTCTATTGTATCCGACAGGGATGGACGATTCACCGGCAGAGTATGGCAGGGCTTGCAGTCGGCTATGGGAACCGACGTATTAACTAGCACAACATTTCATCCACAGACTGATGGACAGTCAGAAAGGACGATACAGACGTTGGAAGATATGCTGAGAGCATGCATGCTAGACTTCAAAGGCGGATGGGAGGATCATCTACCACTTGTGGAGTTCTCTTACAATAACAGTTACCAGGCAAGTCTCCAGATTGCTCCGTTTGAGGCCTTGTATGGTAGACCGTGTAAATCGCCAGTGTGTTGGATGGAGGCCGGTGAGCCTGCGTTGATCAGACCAGATTTGGTTGCAGAGACTACAGCGCAGATTAAGCTGATACGGCAACATCTACTCACTGCACAGAACCGTCAGAAGAGCTATGCCGACAAGAGAAGAAGGTTCCTCGAGTTTGAGGTGGGAGACTTAGTGTTCTTAAAAGTCTCGCCACGGAAAGGACACATGAGGTTCGGAAAGAAAGGGAAACTGTCGCCTAGATTTGTGGGGCCGTTTCCAATACTGAAGAGGTTGGGAGGGGTAGCTTATCAGTTAGCGCTCCCTCCACAGCTGTCATCTCTACATGATGTGTTTCATGTGTCCATGCTGAGAAAGTACAACCCTGATCCTTCCCATGTAATAAATGTTCAAGACATCGATGTACAAAGCGATGTGACATATGTGGAGAAGCCGGTCAGAGTTATTGGAAGCGAACAAAGGGTGCTACGGAACCGCGCCATTCAATTCGTCAAGGTGGTATGGGAACGACATGGCAGTGAAGAAACCACCTGGGAACTTGAGTCGGAGATGAAAACCGTTTACCCGGAGCTCTTCGCATGAGTTGTTTTAGACCCCTACTTTGCTCGAATTTTTGGGACGAAATTTTCAAAAAAGGATTCTATTGTAATAGCCCGAATTTTCGAATCAATATATATTGGACATATAATTGTTTTAAATTGGAATTTGATGTGATGAAAATGCCAAATGGATCAACTTTGGAACAAGGGTCCAAGAATGGCCCAATTGGGCCATGGATTGGATGAAATCCATCTAATGGGTCAATGAGGACTAATCGGGTCAAGGATGGTCAAATTGGACCCAATACTCATTTGGGACCCAATGGACCCAATTGAGGTAAGCCTAAGGTAAGGAGGGAATTTAATTGGGCCATGGGCCCAATGTTTACCCAATAAATCATGAATTGGAATTAATATATGTAATTGGTCAATGGTAAGTAATCGGGTCAAAGATGGTCAATTTGGTTCAAAGACCCATATGGGACCCAATGGGCCAAGGTAGGTAAGCCCCAAGATAAATGGGTAAGACAAGAATGTAATTTGGTTATGGACTCAATGGTAATCCAATTAAGATAAATTAAATGGATTACATAATTATAAAATTATCTAAGTTAAGAGGTATCAAGATTAAGTGATATGGCCAAATGGGGCCCACCTCCACCTCACCAATTGAGGTGGCGTGTGGACCAAGGAAAAAGTGGGGCCAACCATCATGGTTGACTTGGTTAACCATGGATAAATTTAAGAAGACTAAGGTGGATTAAGGTAAATTAAATGGATTAAAATTATTGTAAAATTACCTAAGTTAAAATCAATGGAATTAAAATAACATGACCAAGTGGGGCCCACCTCCACCTCATCAAGTGAGGTGGCGGGTGGGGTAGGTATAGGTGGGGGCCGTCCACCATGGTTGACTTGGTCAACCATGGGTGGATTTATTAGATAGATAATTTAATGGAATTAAATTAGATGGAAATTAATTAACCTAAGTGAGGGCTTAACTTAATTAATTATGTTGATTAATTAGGGTCAACATAAACAAGTCAAAGAGGACATGGGAGCCATGCTTGGTGCTTGGGTCTCAACCACCACCACCCAAGTCAAGCTAGCCCATGCTTGGTGGGTGGTGAAATTAATGTGGAGCCTAAGTCACTCCAACCACCTCCCTCTCATTTCAAACTACCCATTTCACTCTAGCGTCCATACACACAAGAAAAAACGGCACTCACCTTGCAAGAGAGGAGAAAAAAACTTAGAAGAAAAACTTAGAAGGAAATGAGAAGAAAAGAGAAGAGAAGGTAAGCTTTGGGCCACCAAGACCTTGAAGATCTCTCCCTCATCTCCATACTCTCTTTCTCTCTTAACCTAACCTTATTTACCTTAGCCGATCCAAGCATGACCCACCATTGATCAAGCGCATCTAGCCGATCAAAGATCAAGAAGAGGGAGAAGGGAGGCCAAGGAAGTTGACGGGAGCGACAAAGACCGGAGGAGCCGTCGGATCCATAAGTATTTCTAAACAAGAGTTTAGATTTTTGTTTATGGTTAAAAAGGGAATCCATTTATTAGATAATGGCCAAAAACATCATGGGCCTTGGATCTAAGATCCATCAATGGAAGATTAAGAAATGGATAAACTTAGAGAGAGATAGATTAAATGAATGGATGACCATAGGGTTCGGCCATGTAGCATGGCCGAACCCCATGGTGAATGATGGGTAATTTAATTAAGGTTTGAAGGTTTAAAATGGTGGAGAAGGATTTATGATATTTAGTTTTCAAGTGATTTAAATGGTGACGATTTAGTGATCTATGAGGATTAGGACCCTTAGATGCTCAATGGTTGATGATTGGTGGTATTTAATAATTTTTTTATGATGGGAAAGTATAGAAATTGGTTAAGAAAAAATGGATAGATTGTATGGATGTTTCAAGTATGATATGTGATGTTGGTGATTTAAATGGATGATTTAATTTTCATTAGAGGTATGTTTAAATGGGTAAATGAAACCAAGAAAAATGGGGAAAGAAACATCATGGGTTCGGCCATGGTGTATGGCCGAACCCATGACCCAAATTTTGATCAATTTTAGGCTAAGGTTAATGCATGTATCAATGCCTAGGAGTTTGTTTTAAAGGGCCAAAAAGAATGAAGATTTGTGATTTTAAAATTGGATTATTTTGGGACAAAACCTAGTCTTTGAAAATGGTGAACCTTAGGGTAGTGATTAGTGGATTTTTAATAAATGGAAAATGATGTAGAAGAATGCTAGATTTTAATGGATTTATAAAAAAATGATATGTGAGGTTTTAAATGGAATGAAAATGGGGACTTGAATGGATAAATTAAATTCATTTGAGATTGGATTAAAGGGAGTAAAATGGACCCAAGGGAATGGAAAGTAGGCACCATGGGTTCGGCCATGGTGTATGGCCGAACCCATGACCCATTTGGAGGCCATGATATGTGGACCACACCTTAGGCCAAAATATGGAATTAGGTGTGAGAGTGAATGTTTTTCAAAATTAAATATTAGGTGGCTGATTTTATGATGCTAGGTCATGATTGAATGGACCTAAGTATGAATGAATCTTGGACTTAGAATGCACATAAATGAATGGATGATTTACCATGGAAGAAGAGTGGCAAAACCGTAATAAGTGGCCACATTGAAGAACCATGGGTTCGGCCATGGTACATCGCCGAACCCTATAGGGATTAGACATAAAAATCGGATATCTTGTGAACGGTTAAGTGAAGCGATTAGTTGCTGCGTTTTACGCCGCAAATTGGAAATATCTAAATTGGCCAAAAATCGGGTTTATGTATGTGTTTTAAACCACGAAAAATGAGGCTAAGTTAAAGGGCTGATTTTCGATAAATTTGTAACATAATTAATGACCATTAATGAGTCTAAGTAGATGGATCAATTGTGAATTTAATCATGGATAACGTAGGGACTAATTCGATAAATGTAATAAGGTATCGGACGTCGCAAACGGTACGCGATCGGCAACCGGATTATCGAACGGGAAGCGTAACGGAACACGACACGGTATTCGGTAGGATTCCTACCTCTTTGTAAGCGATGGATATGTGATGGTGTTTTAAATTATTTTCATTTGGTTTATGATGGATTTATGATTATGATTTATCTTATGATGAGTTTTAAGTTATGAATCATATGGATTATATTTTAATATTATGCATTATATGGCTATGTATGATATGTTGAGTATATGGATTACATATATATTACATAGCATAATGCACTACATCTCATGCATGGCATGGGCGGAAAAAAATAAACAAACCGGAGTCCATGCTCCGTCGGGGCGACCGAGAAGCAAACATGGGGATATCTGAGGGGCCATAACCGGAGTCCATGCTCCGTCGGGGCGACCGAGAATCAGACATGGGGACAGCCTGAGGGCTATAACTGGAGTCTATGCTCCGTCGAGGCAACCGAGAAGCAAACATGGGGATAATACATTGTATGATCATACGGATGATGGGTGGGACACATGACATAGGCACCCATGGCATAACATTCATCACATGCTTATTTTGTTATATGTTATTTTATCGATATATGTGTTATCACTAATCCATGTGCTAGCCCTACTCGGAGTCCTACTGGGCGCGTTGACTAACGCCCTACTTCTACCCTAGCTGATGACGCAGGAGAGGCAGGAAGCGGTGGACATACCGGAGGCCAAGCTTAGGAGCTTGGAAATCGCAGTCTTAGTTTATTTTACGTTTACATTTTGGAGATGTAATTTCAAAGTAACTTAGCTTGTCTGGTTGTATAAGTTTACATTTCTTGCGATGGTCTGGACGTTACTTATGGACGATTATATTTTGTGATATAAATATGAACATAGGGGCATTTTGGTAATTCAATGTTGTATCTTCCCTTCTATCTAAAAACCGGTAGGATAGACTCTATTATCATGTTCCGTAATAATCATAATCCATGAGCTTACTTCCTACGCGTGAACCGTTCTCGTGGACTTAGCTCCGCGCACGCGTGGGGTTGGCCAGTTACGGGTCAGGCTTTAGAAGCTCGGACTTAACTAGCGTCGTGGCGTCTGCGCCCTTTCTCACTCTTCTATTTCAAAAAAAAATAGACTCTGATTTTCGGAAAACGGGTGAAAAAGGGCCGGGCGTTACAAAATCCCTTTTAAAACATGCATAGTCAGTCCATGGTTTTCAACCCAAAAACCCATAATTTAAACCATGTCTTTCCATGGTTTTTGTCATTGAAATTCATTAACATCCTGTCCATGGTTTCCAATCAATAACCATATCTTTATTCATGGGGTTCGGCCATGTGGTCCATTTTTCCATTAAAAATAACCATAGTTCTTAAACAAAAATCGGAATCACTTACCGGTTCCGCGACTCCTTCGATTATCCTTCGCTTGGTCTTTCTCTTCTAATCTTCTTCTCCTTCTTGATCTTTCCCTTTACTGGTCGTCCCTTTTCTTCCTCTTGTTTTGGCGTGAATGAGAGCTTAGGAGAGAGGGATCAGCCTTGTAGGCGTATACCGTGTGCACTACCTCATGTTGCCTCTTTATAAAACTTTCCAAATAACCTTAAATGGAAAGTGACATGCGCCCCTCTCCCTTGCCTAAAATGGTAATGCCCTGCACCCCTTGCTCCTCTCTTTTTATCAACTTCTAGTTAATTCTAACTTAGAAGGTGTTGATATAACAATTGCCATTTCTATTCAAAGAAAGTATCCCTCCTTAAGACATTCCAATTCATGCGCATATTTCAAGGATTTCTCATCAAAATTCGGCCATGCACAATCTAACTTAATTTTTATTATCTTCTTAAGATATTCTTGCATATCATCATGGATATGAAAATCCCACAAATATCTCATGTGCATATTCCTAGATTTTTACATCTAAAATTCGGCCATGCAATCTTTTATTTAATTTTGGACATAATGCATCACCAAATTAATTCAACCCCATTTAATTCTTAATGAAACCATTTATCAAAAACGTTGAGTCTTAATTGGGCAAAGACCCAACATTTTACCCATCTTAGGTCCATAACTAATATTCATAAATTAATTGGATTATTTTCATATAAAATAATTAACTGAAAATCCGAGGTGTTACAACACTCATAGTCCATCTCTATTTAGTGAAGACATCTAGTCACATTGGAAGATTAGAATGAAAGTCTATTTTCAAGCTTTTGACTATGGAATTTGGAAAGTCATTAAGGATGGTCCTTTTTCTCCCATCAAAATCATTGGAAATCAAGAGGTTCCCAAAATTGAATGTGAATGGGATGAAAAAGGCCTCAATTCTCACCGGATAGCTCACCCAAATCGATGCCAAATGGAAGTTCAAAGAGGATGAGCTAAAACTTCAATTCTCACTGGAATAATGTGACGAGGCCAAGAACTTCCTTGGGCGAAAATTGACACCATGCACAGATCACTCAAGAAAATATGAAATTCTACAATTCTAAAATTGATTCCTTGAATCAATTCCTATAAATAATTGTAAAATTCATCCAAGGGGTTTGGACAAAAATTGAAACTAGAAATACAAGGAGAAAATTAAACTAGAACTAAAGAACCAAAAAAGATAAGAACTCACGAGAGGGAGAGAACTTTAAGTCTCAAACTCGGATTTGATTTGCATTGCTTGTGTGTCTTGTACAATACCCAAAGGTCTCTATTTATACACAAAAACTTAAAAAATACTCACAAGAATTGTGACTCATCAAAACCGTCAATTCCACCTCCTCACGTGAGGATGAATCCTAGCCATACAATGTAAGTTTCTAAACTTCTACATGGCCAACTTTGGCTTGCTTTGGGTAAGGTCTCCACGACAATCCCTTGCTATTTTCCAATCTCTCCTCTTTCAAACCTTCCTCCATTCATGTATGAGAGAAAATTCGTGTAAAATGCTAATTGATTGGATTTAGGTTGGTAAAAGAGTTAATCAGGGCTTAATTTGGTGAGTTTGAAGCATTTGACCCATATGACATAAACTTGAGTTGATTTAGGGTCAATTTGGATAGCTTTTGGAGTTAGGAATGTGGGTCTTTGGCACCAATATGTCTCTAATACTCAATTATCACTTATTGAGAAATTTCACGGCTAAGTTCATCTTAGGTTCATCTAATTAATCAATCTTGCTCCTGATTTCATGCATGGTGTTGCCATCATCTGATTTAGGTATACTAGGTTGAAAAGGTGATGAAAAAAAAAACCACTGACTAACTGAAGTGAATGGTGGATGGAGAGAGGAATAGTGAGAGGGACAAACGTGATTTTTGCCCATCAGTTTGCATTTTAGAAACCACGCAACGAGGAGGTTCAGTCTTAGATCAGTGGACGTAGTACGTCCGTTGTGTTGCTTAGAGTCATTATAGGTGTTTTTCTTAGTATTAACCATGATGATCGATTAAATAGGAAGAGATTCCACTGGGCGTCCAAGTATTTCGATGGTGATTTGGGTGTTGTGGATCGTGAGGTTTCATGTGGGGATCCTCACAAGTTAATCTAGCTCATTATAAGTCAACATACAAATGCGCCTGATGATCACTGATGAAGAAACCCAAGAATACTCGCTTGAATAGACAAATATGGATGCAAAACCTCGTCTTTAATTAATCAATCAAGAAAAAAGGTACAATAGGATACTCTCTAATACAATCTCTCTCTCAAATTACACTAAGTGTCTCTATTCCTCCTCTTCCTCTTTGTATTTCAGTCTCTTTGTAATTATGTCTCCCTTTTTTTTTCTCTCTTTCTCCCTGCTTTCTGGTTGATCTATATAGCATGTTGCAGCAGTTTGGAAATGTCAGTCACAGGCGATGACAAATTGAGAGTCCTCACCCGAGCTTATTTATTCCCATTCTATTCCTTTGAAAATTCGGATTAAGAAACCCTTTTAGATTGTGGTTTATTGCTGGAAATCTTCATCTCTAGATTGATTGTGCAGGTGTGGGGTACCGATTTGTTCCCATGAGTTGCATCTATCCTGGCTTACATCATCCATGCGATATGTTTGACATGAAAAAGCACATCATTTCTAGATTTACTAGTGTTTTCTGAGATTTGCTTCTGTAACACCCCAGGATTTTAGTCTTATAAATCAAGTTAATTATCTCTTAATGACTGTAATGAAGTGGCATGGTATTTATTTATGTTAACTTAGAATGTGTTGATATGTGAAGTGTTAAATTTGAAATATAAATGAGATGTGAAGTTGTGATGTAAATCATATTCGAATGCGGAGGATGAAATATATATTTAGTTTTGAATATAGTGGAAAAAAAATCTAGAATTTTCGAGAGGACACATCGACTTTGGTCGATATGTTGAGATTTTGTTCAACAGGACACATCGAATTTGGTCGATGTATCCTCCGGGTGTTGAGAAACCTCAGTATGTATCGACTAAAGTCGATATAGTTCATCAGAGAGCACATGATTTTGACAGTGCTTTTCAACCAAAAGTTTGAATTTCCAGTATGATACATCGAGTTCTGTCGATGTATCTTTTAAATTTTAGAACTTGGAGTGAAGAAGGAAAATGAGAAGTATACAGTCACCTAGAGGTATACATCGACCAAGTTGATGTATCCAGCAGTTAACACATCAACTTTTGCCAATGTATCGTTCGTGCCCAAATCTGTTAAGTCAAGTTCGCACAACTACCTTATCTCCTGTCACATCATGCATTAAATGTATGAAGAGAGTTTACACGTCAACTCCACCTACCCATTCGCTTTTCCTCTCCAGGTCTAGGGAAACCTAGCAAAAGAAAGAGAACCAAAGGAGAAAAGGAAAAGAGGGAAAAGAAAATAAGAAAAGAAAGAAAGAAAGAAAGAGGGGGCACCTGTGGAGCAAAGAGAAAAGGAAAGCAAAGAAGAAAGGAGGAGAAGCAAGGAGGAAAAAGGAGAAGCTTGAGATCTGAACTCGAGGATACTCCTACATTTAAAATCTCCAAGATCAGTCAGGGTATGTGTTTAATATTGCGATTTAAAACTAAGAAATTAGCTTAGAACACTTAGAAGATAACTTAGGTAACAAATCAGGAGAGAAAATTGGAAAATGGGAAACATGCAACTTGAGAAGAAGGGTTGACGAGAAACCCAGGTATACATATCGATTGAAGTCGATATGTACCTTTGGGTGTAAGTCCAGGGGATATACATCGACTCTGGTCGATGTATGTCTCTGGGAAAAAAGCGAAGGAGAGGAGAAAAATGACTTGAGATTTTCGAACTAAGCCCAGGAGTATGCATCGACTGAAGTCGATGTGTATTCCTAGAAGTAAAAATAGTGGAAGGAAGGAGAAATCAGCACAGGAAAACCAAGCCCAGGGTACACATCGACTCTGGTCTATGTGTACAGAATTTGTCCTGCAGGACATATCGACAGAGGTCAATATGTATTGTAGCATTTTTAACATTTTTGGGATTTTGGCCTAATCAAAATAATCCATGTATTTGGGGTTCACTTCGACCCTAATGACCTTCACTATGCATTAATTAAGACCTATATAAATGAAATTAAAAGGATTATGCATGATTATGATTAGAGATTTGTATTTTGAATGCATGGAATGAACAAAGAACTTGGAGTAACACTGACATATTGCAAGGAAGTCCAAGGATCAATCCCCACCACCAATCCTTTGCAATCAAGTAGGTGTTCCTACATTATTGAAGTATCATGGTGATTATGTATATATGTATATACATACATGTATATATGTATATACATACATGTATATATGTATATACATATATATGTATATATATAATATATGTATATATATATATGTATATATATATATATACTTTTTATTTTATTTCAATTTTAAAAATTGAATTGAATGCCTTACTTTGAGAATGAATAGATTATGTATTTTCATTTATGAAAAACATGAGTTCTTCTTTTAATATCGAAAGGATTTTTAGTCACATTCATGGACATATATATCATGCATTTGCATGGGATGTGAAAAACATGAGACCGAGATAAAGGGAGACATACTTTACTTGGAAACATTTATATACTTATGAAATGAATAACCATTTATTTGGCCGCGTCCATGAACACAAAATATGGCATACTAATTGGACAGAAAGCTTCAGGGTCAGTAGAAGTCCCGAAACCTGCGTAGGAGTATGGGTGGGTAGTACTCCCCCGGTAGTCCCTGATAAATTGCTAGTATTGGGTAGTAGCTCCCAGCCGGTGCTTCGAGAAAGCTACGGACATAAATGGTCAATGTTTATAACCGTTGAATGAGGAAAATAGAGTGACCAATGAATGGGGCATGAAAAGGGAGTGCATAAATTCATGTCACCATGGCATAATTCATCCTGTTGATTTCTATGAACATTTGAAAATATTATGATTCTTAATAGTATGAAATGAGTATAAAGTGGATTTGAATGATTAGTTTCTATGATGAATTGAATGGATGATTTCTTAGTACAAGTATGAAATAGATTTTGAAATGTGGGATTGGGTATGTTTTTCTAATGAGAAGTATAATATGCATTGATACATATGATTGTTTTCCGTTTTCATTATATCACATAGTGATACCTACTTTGATTGGAAATCCTATTGGGCGTGTGACTAAGCCCACAATTCTTTCCCCTTGTTAGAATCTAATGCAGATAAGGAGAAAGGCGATGAGGCCGAGCCGAGTAATAGCCAAGCTTGAATAGAAAGAAAGCAAAAGAAAGAGCTTGGAGAGATTTACTCATTTTGATATTTTGGAAAAAGACTTAGGAATTTTGTGATTCTAGAAAGGAATGTAATTTTGTAGGAGTTATGAACAAGGATGTAATAACTTTATTGTAAACTCCTAGAATTTTAGACTTTCAAACTTTGTGTACTATTTGTAACTTAACTGTTATGGGAACCCGACTACTTTGTTTTACTTGAAATGAGAATGGATATATTCAGATCAATGAAGGATTATGACTTGAAAGTCCCTTCCCATTGGTGTTAGAACACGTTTAACCCTAGAGGCAGGGTGAATAGGTCAATCCCATTTTCCATGATGTTTACAAATTTCTTGGTTGTTTAAAGTTTAAGTGCAGCGGAATAATAAAATTAATCATGAGATTTACTTAGTATGATGAATGTTTATAATTACTTTAAACGATCACACTAAGATTGGAAACCTTTGCATATTGCTTGATTATCGATGCTTGTGCACAATATGTAAAATAAGATAATCAAAATGAAAAGTTATGTGTATTGAGAAGAGTACTTAAATACTAAATACAAATATACAATGATCAAACACCATAAGACCAAATTTATAGTGGTTCGGTTAGCGAGCCTACATCCACTGTTAAGACTCGCTCAACCTTGAGTTATCCCCAAATCCACTAAGTGAGGATTTATACCCTCACAATTAGAGCAAGAATTCCATCTCACTCAATCGGCTAGGAATTTCACCCACCACATGTAGAATAGGAATTTCACCTATTCATTTGGTTCAGAATTCCATCCACCACTGTGCCAGAGATGACGCATTAGAATTTCTTATAGTGGTTTCGGAGCCAAGCCTCCTCAATCCACTCTCGAGACAAAGGTTTTTTTTAAAAAAAAATTAAAACTAAGAAACACTTGCCTTTGAAGTTCTTTCTCGTTGATGTGTGCTTCTTCAAGATCCAACCAATGTGTGCGAATTATAGCTGTCGTAAAGTAATCACAATTCCAAAGTGATTAGGAAACTGGTTGTACCAAATCTTTCCTAGTTTATTATCATTTCCCTTCTCTCTCTCACAAACTCAATCCATACGATTGGTTGTATTAGATTCCCCAAATATAAGCACAAGAGAGAGAGTGATCCTTTTGCCGGCCCTTGTTTAAGCTCAATGATAATGATGAGGGTCCAACCGATTTGCCAAAGGATGCCAACTAGTTGCACGAAAATTGGTATTTATAGACAAGGTAACCAGTTTCAGTAACGGTCATGTATCGACAGGTCGGACGAGGGGTCGGTGACTAAACATATTACCAGTTCAACAACCCAACCGTTGCGCATTAAATGCACTCCCAACGGTATAATCCTTTCCCGGTCGACAGGTTGGTGTCGCCGATGGGTCGATAGTCATGGCACCAATAGGTCGGTCCATACGAGTGGCCCGGTTTAGGGGCAACACGATGCTGACAGAGTTTCAAGTCCAGAAACTAGTCTTGTAACACCCCGCCCTTTTCACCATAATAATCAGAGTTTATTTATTTTTTTAATAATAAACAAGTGATCGGGGCGGGATGTCACGACGCGAGTTAAGTTCGGACTACTAACGTCCGACCCTTAACTGGCCAAGCCCATGTGCGTATGAACTAAGTCCATAAGAACTGACCCACACATGGTACAATGAACTGGCGGAATTTACTTAGTCTAACTGATGGTTATAATAGATCCTAAGACTACTCCATTTTCCATTTCTAGATAGCAAATCATATAACCATTATCTCCAAAATTACTAACATAGACTTAAACTAAACATTCATCCATGTGATTCCAACTTAGTCTAAGTCCCAAAAATCCACTTTGTGGGGTTCGGCCATACCCCATGGCCGAACCTCACCCATTTAAACTTTGGTCTCTCTTTTATTTATTCCAAATAACCTAATCCTCCAAATGTACCTTGCTAGGGTTCGGCCATACAACATGGCCGAACCTTACCATTTTGGTTTTGGCCCATATTTCAAATTCTTTGATCATTCATCTTTGATCATTTCACCTTTGATCATTTCCTTCATATTTACAATAATGCCACTATACTAACCCTTTGTTTAATTTTCCTTAAAAACCAATAATCATAACTAATCCACCTTGGTGGGGTTCGGCCATACAACTTGGCTGAACCTCACCACTTGATTTGGTCCTTTAAATCATTCTTACATACATCTTCAATCACATTATTAACTACACACTTAAACCACCAATGACCATTAGTGGGGTTCGGCCATACTTCATGGCTGAACCTTCACCAAACTGGTTCTTGTTCCTCTTTCCATCATCCATGATGGTTGATTATTTACCTATACTAAGTCCATATAATTCTTAAATCAAAGCATATAATTATTACATACTTTCCATCATAAACTTAATCCGATTATCCATCAAAACAGTCCATGGGGTTCGGCCATACACATGGCCGAACCCTATGGTTCTCTTAATTCAATTAGTCCATCATCTAACCATGATTTATGATCAGCAATTTAGCCATGTAAACAACATGATTTGACCATGCAATTGCCGATCCAAAACAGTAACCTTATCTACATTTAAAAATCCTTTAAACCTTCATTACATAGTAAGGTTTTTATCTCTCAAAAACCCTAAAAATTCACCAAGTCTTTTCATGGGGTTCGGCCATCCCAGGTGGCTGAACCCTATGATCCATTTCTTATCCTTTTTACACATCATTATCCATTCATTTTCTTACATGGGGTTCGGCCATACTTATGGCCGAACCCTATGGTTCCTTTATCTCTTTATTTAAACTTCATAACCATGATCATACCCTTTGATGGGTTCGGCCATTCATCATTTACTTACCCATGTGGGGTTTTCATCCATGAGATGAAACTCCCACCAACCAAGGGTTTTGTATTGCCTTAGACCACCAAACCATCCAGCTCCTTTTGATCCTCATCAACGCCCCATGTGAGAGTTTCATCATTGAGATGAAACTCCCCCCCTCCAAGTGTGAACCCATTTTGTAATTCCACCAAAACGCCACCTTCCATTTATTACCTATCTTGGAGTTTCATGCATGGGATGTCCACCCATGCATCCAACGTGTGGACCATCTTATTTAAATATGAAACACCAGCCCTTCAACCTCATACTCCACTCAATTATAATTTAAAACAACTCACTTACTCATAATTTATTTCAAATCAACTCACTCACTTATAATTTATTTCCAATCAACTCACTTATTTAACTCAATTCTTTAATTCCATTTCAAACTCCAATCAGCCCCAACTTAATCAAATTTGGACTCACTTGATGGTCACCCAAGTCAAACCCGACCCATTGGGTCCAAATTGGCCATTTTGACCCATTTCACAAACTTTGACCCAATTAGTAATCTTGACCCAATTACTCATTTATTTTATTTTAAACACAAAAATCATAGCCATTGAGGCTTAATTGAACAATGGGCCCCACACTTACTCATCTACGATCATAACCTTTTAATTCATAACTCCAATGGCATTTTCGTAAATATTGCTATATTGAAAAATCTAGGGTATTACAATACAATCCTCTTTTTAAAATTTTCGTCACTAAAATCGAACGAAGTAGGATTTAAGATAAATCATACAAACAATTCAGGGTGAGCTGTTGTAATAGCCTGGAATTTTTAAACCAATATATATGTGGCTATTATTTATTTTAATGATGGAAATTGAGAATTTTGATGGAATAGATGTTAAGTGGATCAAAATTTGGGGCAAAGGCCCAAGTATGGTCCAATGGACTATGGGTTGGATGAAACTCATTTAAATGGTCAATGATAGTTAATTGGGCCAAGGATGGTCAAATTGGGCTCAATACCCATTTGGGACCCAATGGGCCAAGAGGATTTAAGCTCTAAGGTAAATGGATAGGAGGGAATTTAATTGGGCCATGGGCCCAATGGTGATCCAATAAGAGAAATGGATTTAATTAAATCACATAAGTTAGTGGTGAATAGGCCAAGGTGACATGGCCGATTGGGACCCACCTCCACCTCACCAAGTGAGGTGGCGTGTGGACCAAGGATTGGTGGGGCAGACCACCATGTGTGGATACATGGAGGGAATTTAAGAAAATGGAATTAGGTTAAGTGGGAATTAATTAACCTAAGTTAATGATCCAATTATTAATTAATTAAACTAATCAAAAGATGGTCAAATGGTCAAAGTTGGAAGACCAAACCACCTCATTTCAAAAGCCCAAAACGTTGGCTAGTGGTGGTTTATCCCAACCACCACCACTAAGCATGGGAGCCTATGCTTGGTTGGTGGGAGGAGTTAATGATGGAGTATAACTTAAGCAACCAAGGGAATGAGATGGGTTTCATCTCACTTCTCCACCTCTTTCCATCTAACTCTTTCACTCTCTCCCTCTCTTACTCTCTCCAAAACCGTCCCACACCAAGGAGAAGAAGAAGAAGAAAACTTAGAAGAAAAAGGACGAAAGAGCTAGGCTTGGTCGACCATCCCTCAAGACCAAAGCTTGAGACATCCTTTCCCCATCCTCTCCCTCTCTCCCTCTCTCAAACACACCCCATGTTGGCCAAACCCAAGCTTTGATGTTTTCACCTTGATCAAGCACATCTTGGCCGACCAACAAAGGAGAAGAAGAAGAAATAAGGCCAAGGAATCCAAGAGGAGAAAGAAAAGTCAGAGGAACCTGTCGGATCTGTAATTATTTTCTAAAACAAGAGGTTAGGTTTTTAAGGTTTAAAAATGGGTCCATTTCTTGGATTTAATGTGGCCAAAAATATCATGGGCCTTGGATTTAAAATCCATCCAAAAGATGAAGTAAGAAATGGACAAAATGGGAAGGAAGATTAAGAAAAATAAACGAGGTATTAAGGACATTATGTAATAAGGTTTATTTAAACATGGAAGTGTGGATTTTTGAAGGGATCATAGACCATAGGGTTCGCCCATGTTGTATGGCCGAACCCCATGGTAGGTGATTAAGTGATTTTAATGAGGTTATAAAGAATGGAAGCCATGGAGGATGATTTATGATTGTTAGGGTTTTAATGATTAAATGTGGTAATTTTTAAAGGGATTGTAAATGAGGAAATTTATGGGAGATGTGAATGATTTTTTTTGTGGCCTTAAAAGGCATGAATGAATGATGGACCATGAACCTTATGGTGATGGTGTTAGAATTTTAATGGGTTTAGAGAATGGAGGCTATGTTAAGTGGTTAATGATTTTTAAAGTTTTAAATGAATGAATGTTAGTGATTTTTAAAGGGGTTTTTAAATAAGGAAACCATGGAGAAATTTTATGGATGGAATGCTTTGAACCCTATGGTAATGTATTCATAATTTTAATGGATATGAAAATATGGAAATAATGTTTTAAAAAATAAAACCATGGAGAGATTTTGGTGAACTTAGGTGTTTTGGAACCATGGAAAAATATTGGGGAGTGATGGTAGCTTTGATGGACTTAAAATGAAACTAATGGTGATAAAAAGGGGTGATGTGAATGCATGATGGAAACCACTTCATGGAAGGACTTATGGTGGACCTAAATATTGTGAATAGGTCCAAGAAAAAAAAATGGGAAGAGACATCATGGGTTCGGCCATGGTGTAGGGCCGAACCCATAACCCAATTTATGAGCCATTTGATGAGCTAAGTATGGGGTTATGTATGTGTCTTAGTTAATGGGAATTAAGTTAAGAAATGGCCAATTTTTAATGGTTGTATGTCATGATAGATGGATCATTAAGGGATCCAAGTTGTATGGATCAGTTATGGGTCTAAGGATAGAAAAATGAAATGAGGATTTAACCATGGAAGAGTAGTGGCAAAACCGTAAATATTGGCCAAAATGAAGAACCACGGGTTCGGTCCATGGTACATGGCCGAATCCCATGGGAGATGATCATGGACTTAAGTGCAATTATGGTAACCTTAAGTATGGATTAAATAAAGCCTAGGGTGCTGGTTTTTAAACTCACAAAGTTAAGATAATCAATGGACTAAGATGGGACCCACAAACCTAATTAGTAGGGTTCGGCCATGCTGTATGGCCGAATCCCACTAAGGCATGAATTAGGGACTTAATAATGGTTAAAAACATAGACTGATTATTCATATGTAATAAGGTATCGGATATCGCAAGCGGTGCGCGTATCGGTGACCTGATTATCGGACGAAAACGTAAAGGGACATTAGTCGGTATTCGGTAGGATTCCAACCTTGTTGTAAGCCATGGACTATGTGTGTATGGATGTTTTATTGAATTATTTTGGTAATCCTATGATATGTTTATGATGGATTTTAAGGATATGAATTATATGTTAAGACTATGAAGTATATTTTAAGGCTATGAATTATGTGATTAGGCTATGAATTATGTGATAGCATAATGCATTTACATCTCATGCATGGTATGGACGGGAAAATAATGAAACCGGAGTCCATGCTCCGTCGGGGTGACCGAGAAGCAAACATGGGGATAGCCTGATGTGCTATAACCAGAGTCCATGCTCCGTCGGGGCGATCGAGAAGCAAACATGGGGATAGCCTGATGTGCTAAAACCGGAGTCCATACTCCGTCGGGGCGACCGAGAAGCAAACATGGGGATATCTTGATGTGTTGAGATATAACCGGAGTCCATGCTCCGTCGGGGTGACCGAGAAGCAAACATGGGGACACCTTGATGAGGCTTTGCCATCAAGGGGGATATGGCATCATGATGGTATGGATGATGGGT
The DNA here is from genome assembly GCA_013350335.1 of Chimonanthus salicifolius. Lineage (NCBI taxonomy): Eukaryota > Viridiplantae > Streptophyta > Magnoliopsida > Laurales > Calycanthaceae > Chimonanthus > Chimonanthus salicifolius. Next base: position 54,071,058 of record CM023535.1, on the reverse strand, counting down.
GGGACTCATGACATAAGACACCCATGGCATGGCATGCATTTCATGGTTTTCATTATATTATTACCTATGTGCTTGTTATCACTAATCTATGTGTTAGCCCTACTCGGAGTCCTACTGGGCACGTTGTCTAACGCCCTACTTCTACCTTAGATGACAACGCAGGAAATGGAGGACATGACGGAAGCCAAGCGTAGGAGCTTGGGGAAGCGGGCTAGATGCTTTACTTAAATTTATTTTGGAATGTAATTTGAGTAACTTAGATCGTCGAAATGCAATAATTTAGATTACTTGCTATGTTTTGGATTTTATTTTGGACACTATGATTTTGAGGTATTTTAGTAATTAAATGAATATATCTTCCCTGCTATCTAAAAATCGATAGGATAGACTCTATTATAATTTCGGCATTTAGTTTAATATTCTGCAAGCTTACTTCTATGTGTGAAACATTCTTCGTGGACTTAGTTCCACACACACGTAGGGTTGGCCAGTTAAGGGCCGGGCTTTAGAAGCTCGGACTTAACTCTCGTCGTGACGTCCCGCGCCCTTTGTCACTCTTATTTCAAAAAAAAAAAAAAAATATATATATATATATATATATATATATATATATATATACATATAGACTCTGATTTTGGTGAAAAGGGGCGGGTGTTACAGTTGTTCTCATCTTCGATTCTAGTTCCCAAGTGGCTTCCTCAACACCATGTTGATCCCATACCACCTTGACGAACTGAATCGCTCGGTTCCGCAACACCCTTTGCTCAGTCTCTATTATTCTGACAGGCTTCTCGACATAAGTGACGTTGCTTTGCACATCTATGTCTTGCACATTCAAAATATGAGACGGATCGGGATTATACTTCCTTAGCATCGATATATGAAACACATCATGTAGAGATGCCAACTGTGAAGGAAGTGCTAACTGATATGCTACATCCCCCATCCTTCTTATGATGGAAAACGGTCCCACATATCTTGGTGATAGTTTCCCCTTCTTTCCAAACCTCATGTGCCCCTTTCATGGCGAGACCTTCAAGAATACCATGTCCCCCATCTTCAAATTCGAGAAACCTCCTTCCTTTTGTCAGCATATCTCTTTTGCAGATTCTGTATAGTCAATAAGTGCTGACGAATCAATTGAATCTGTGCTGTAGTCTTTGCGACTAGCTCGGGTCCAATCAGCACAGGTTCGCCGGCCTCAGTCCAGCACACTGGTGACCTACATGGTCTTCCATACAAAGCCTCGAATGGAGCCATCTGAAGGCTTGCTTGGTAGCTATTGTTATATGAAAACTCTACCAGTGGCAAATGATCCTCCCATCCACCCTTGAAGTCTAGCATGCACACCCTCAACATGTCCTCCAGTGTTTGTATTGTCCTTTCCGACTGTCCATCAGTCTGTGGATGAAACGCTTTGCTAGTCAGTACATCGGTCCCCATGGCTGACTGCATACTCTGCCATACCCTGCAGGTGAAACGGCCTATCTCTATCAGACACTATAGTCCAAGGAATACCATGTAATCTGACGATATCCCGGATGTACCGTCGTCCCAATGTCTCCGACGAATCTGTCATCCTGATGGGTAGAAAGTGGGCCGACTTGGTCAATCGGTCTACCACAACCCATATTGCATCGTTGCCCTTTGATGACTTAGGCAACCCTGTTACAAAATCCATGGAAATGTCCTCCCATTTCCATTCCGGCACTGCCAAGGGTTTGAGTAACCCTGGTGGCTTCTGATGTTCTGTCTTAACCTGCTGACAAGTTAAACAGTGTGCCACAAATTCTGCAACATCTCTTTTGAGTCCTTGCCACCAGTAATGCCTCTTCAGGTCGTGATACATCTTGGTGCTGCCCGGATGTATGGAGAGCTTGGTCTGATGTGCCTCAATCAACAACTCTTTTCTACAGCTCTTTGCACATATATTCTTCCCCGGAATACAAGACCCTGTCCCGGTCACAACTCCCATTCCGGTATGACAATGCCAGTAGACATCTTGGCCCATATCTCCTCCACTTCCGGATCTGCTGGCTGCTCCTGTTCAATCTTTGTAACCATGTTGGACCGTATGATTAAATTGTACATGCTCCCATGGTTTGTGATATATAGATTGAACTCTCGAATAGTATTCAGCATTTCCCATTCTGTTCTGATCAAACATGCCACTGATGCATGTGATATGCGGCTGAGAGCATCCGCCACCTTCTTTGCCTTTCCCGGATGATATCGTAAGCACGAACTCATAATCCGCCAGATATTCCACCCATCTACACTGCCTCAGGTTGAGCTCTTTCTGATCAAATAAGTACTTCAAGTTGTTGTGATCTGAAAAGACTTCAAACTTCTCACCATATAGATAGTGTCTCCAGCTTTTGAGAGCGAAGACCACTGCAGCTAATTCTAGATCATGTGTGGGGTAGAGGCGTTCATGAATTTTTATTGTCTTGATCCATATGCCACCACTACGATGACGTTGCATGAGTGAACACCCGAGTCCCTCTCCTGAAGCATCGCATTGTACTTCATAACCTTTGTCTCTTTCCGGCAAAATTAAGATAGGAGCAGTTGTAAGTCTATCTTTCAACTCCTCGAACCTCGGGTTGCACAGATCTGTCCACTCATATTTGACTCCTTTCTGAGTGAGTCAAGTCAATGGTGATGCTATTTTGAAGAAGTCCATGATGAACTTCCTGTAATAACCAGCCAAACCCAGGAAGCTACGGATTTCAGTGACATTCTTTGGTGCTTTCCACTCGCTCACTGCCGCCACCCTTAGCCGGATCAACGGCTATACCATCTGGTGTTATGACATGCCCCAAGAATTTGACCTCAGATAACCAAAATTCACATTTGCTTGCTTTGGCATACAGCTTGTTCTGTCTCAAAGTGTTCAAGACTATCCGTAGGTACTCAACATGGTCTTCCTTACTTTTGGAAAAGATCAGAATATCATCAATAAACACAATCACAAACTGGTCCAGGTAAGGTCAGAAGATCTTGTTCATTAGATCCATGAACACAACCGGTGCATTGGTGAGTCCAAACGGCATGACTACGAACTCATATAGTCCTGTACCGCATCCTGAAGGCTATTTTCTCTATATCTTCCTCCCTAACCCGGATTTGATGATAACCTGACATCAGATCAATCTTCGAAAAGTGACTGGAACCCCTCAGTTGATCGAATAAATCATCAATCATGGGTAAAGGGTACTTGTTCCGGATAGTTAGCTGATTCAGTTTCCAGGTAATCCACACACATTCGGAGTGAACCGTCCTTCTTCTTCACAAACAACACTGGTGCTCCCCAAGACGACGTGCTATTTCGGATACAACCTAGTCTATGCAGTTCATCAATCTGCTTCTTTAGCTCGGACATCTCCGCTGGTGCCATCCGATAGTGAGGTAATGACACTGGTGATGTGCCAGGGTATAGCTTGATTTCAAAGTTGAGCTCCCTCATGGGTGGTAAACCAGGGAGTTCTTTTGGGAACACATCTGTAAATTCTTGTATAATTGTCGGAAGTTCAGTGACTGGTACTTTGTTTATGATGATATTGTTCAATATCAAATGGTTCAACCCTTCCTATAGTCTGCTCTACTTGTCTGTACGAACCACATACTGTTTCCCTTCGGGTGACCAAAATGTGACTCTGCGGCTATAACAGTCAATGTTGGACTGAAAGCTAGCCAACCAGTCCATGCCGAAGATAATATCGTACTCATACATATCGAGTACCAGATAATTGAACTCAAATCTGAGTCCAGCTAGTTCGGTATTCACAGCCGTGCATATTAGTCCCAAGGACGTGTCTCCGACAGGGGATACAATTGTGAGTGATGTGGACAATTTTTGAACTAGAGTTCCAGTGGCAGTTATAAATGATGCAGATATAAAGGAGTGTGAAAGCTCCAGAATCAAATAGTGCATATGCATAGGAACTACTGACAACAGTCATGCCTTGAATCACAGAATGATCCACATCCTCAGGAAGTGCTAGAGTAAATAAATGTCCAGATCCAGTAGGATTAGGCGCCCGACCCGCCTGATTATAAGTCTTGCCTCCCCGGGAGTTAACTGGCCTAGCTGGTGGACTGGAAAGATCCTCTGGAATATAAGAGCTTGTTGAGCTTTGGACAATCTCTCTTGAAGTGACCCAGTTGATCACAGTGGAAGCAGTTGTTCACCCCTCTGAATGACTGAGTGACTGATGCAAATAGGGAGGGCTGGTTGGGACGAAAGCCCCCTGTGGACCCTACAGATGGTGAGGGTCTACTAAAGTTCAGTCAGGAACCTCTTGTTGGGCTGGAACCCACCCCTCCCACTTGGAGCTCGGCGGTTGTCAAACCGCACCATCTCATTCAACTCTCATTCTGCTATAGTGGCATTGCTGACCACCTCAGCCAATGTGGTTGCCTTGAATATGGTCACTTTGGCCCTGATGTTTGGCCGTAGACCCCTCTCAAACTTCCATGCCCTGCGGTGCTCTGTATCCACCATATAAAATGCATAGCAGAATAGACTGAGAAATTCTCGGTGATACTCTGCCACCGTCATAGTGCCTTGTACCAAGGACAGAAAGGGTTGAGTTTGACGCTCTTTCTCCTCCTCCGGAAAGTAGTGTTCCAAAAAGGTCGCTGAAAACTCGTTCCAGGTCATGGTCGTCCTCTCCCTTACTGGTACGAGTGCCCGCTGTTTCTCAATTACCTCCCACCATTTACTGGCATCTTCAATTAGTTGTGATGTAGCCAGTAGAATCCTATCAGCATGACTCGAGATCTTAAGTAGAGTTAAGATCTGAGTGATCTTCTTCAGCTAATGTTCAGCTCCAACAGCTCCTTCCTTCCCTTTGAAGTAGGGAGGGCGCTGTTACTGGAATTCTTGAACCATACTCCGGTCATTGCCGTCCTTAGAACTTTCACTTCCATACATATGCTGTTGGAGTACAGAAGTCACCACAGCTTGAACTAAGCCCTGTAGTTCAGGCGGCACATGTGGTATATGTACACCGCTGTTCCCCTCTTCTTCCCTCCGAGATGAATGTTCACTCCCCTTCTCTTCTCACCGGGAGTGATGTGATTCTTCCTCATTGCGTGATTTTTCATGGAAAGATTGCTCCTCCTCAGGTTGGGTTACCTCTTTCTCATGTATAGATGGCTACTTTTTCATGCACAGATTTTTCATGTTGAGATACCACTTTCTCATGTTGAGTGACTTGTAACACTTTTCCCTTCCCTTTCTGGTTCTGAGGATCTTTTTCTTTGGAGCCATTTTTCCCTAAGTCAAGAAAACATTATTGACTTAGTTTCCTCGTACAGATTGTATTTTCACAATTTTGGGAATATTTCCAAATAAGCAAACTTGGTTTTCTTTTGTTTTTGGGGGAATTTCTAAATATCTATTGTTTGTTTTTCAGAATTTGGAGAAAATTGGGGAAGTATATCCTATTTTGCTATGTTTGGTATATCAACTACAATGACTGTAATTTTGCTATCTTTCATTGTTGTTCTCAATTGATTGTTCAGTCTGAGTCTACGAAATAAATTAATCCGATGCCCAGTCAGTTGACTCCGAAAAGTTGGTCAGTTGGGATTCTTATCTGTCAGTGAGACATGAAACCGTCTTAGTCTTACTTTGGAAGACTCAACTTCCCGTTTCGCTCTGATACCAATTGTAACACCCCGCCCTTTTCATCATAATAATCAGAGTTTATTTTTTTTTATAATAATAAACAAGTGATCGGGGCGGGATGTCACGACGCGAGTTAAGTTCGAACTACTAACGTCCGACCCTTAACTGGCCAAGCGCATATGCGTATGAACTAAGTCCATAAGAACTGACCCACACATGGTACAATGAACTTGCGGAATTTACTTAGTCTAACTGATGGTTATAATAGATCCTAAGACTACTCCATTTTCCATTTCTAGATAGCAAATCATATAACCATTATCTCCAAAATTACTAACATAGACTTAAACTAAACATTCATCCATGTGATTCCAACTTAGTCTAAGTCCCAAAAATCCACTTTATGGGGTTCGGCCATGCCCCATGGCCGAACCTCACCCATTTAAACTTTGGTCTCTCTTTTATTTATCCAAATAACCTAATCCTCCAAATGTACCTTGCTAGGGTTCGGCCATACAACATGGCCGAACCTTACCATTTTGGTTTTGGCCCATATTTCAAATTCTTTGATCATTCATCTTTGATCATTTCACCTTTGATCATTTCCTTCATATTTACAATAATGCCACTATACTAACCCTTTGTTTAATTTTCCTTAAAAACCAATAATCATAACTAATCCACCTTGGTGGGGTTCGGCCATACAACTTGGCCAAATCTCACCACTTGATTTGGTCCTTTAAATCATTCTTACATACATCTTCAATCACATTATTAACTACACACTTAAACCACCAATGACCATTAGTGGGGTTCGGCCATACTTCATGGCTGAACCTCACCAAACTGGTTTTTGTTCCTCTTTCCATCATCCATGATGGCTGATTATTTACCTATACTAAGTCCATATAATTCTTAAATCAAAGCATATAATTATTACATACTTTCCATCATAAACTTAATCCGATTATCCATCAAAACAGTCCATGGGGTTCGGCCATACACATGGCCGAACCCTATGGTTCTCTTAATTCAATTAGTCCATCATCTAACCATGATTTATGATCAGCAATTTAGCCATGTAAACAACATGATTTGACCATGCAATTGCCAATCCAAAACAGTAACCTTATCTACATTTAAAAATCCTTTAAACCTTCATTACATAGTAAGGTTTTTATCTCTCAAAAACCCTAAAAATTCACCAAGTCTTTTCATGGGGTTCGGCCATCCCAGGTGGCTGAACCCTATGATCCATTTCTTATCCTTTTTACACATCATTATCCATTCATTTTCTTACATGGAGTTCGGCCATACTTATGGCCGAACCCTATGGTTCCTTTATCTCTTTATTTAAACTTCATAGCCATGATCATACCCTTTGATGGGCTTCGGCCATTCATCATTTACTTACCCATGTGGGGTTTTCATCCATGAGATGAAACTCCCACCAACCAAGGGTTTTGTATTGTCTTAGACCACCAAACCATCCAACTCCTTTTGATCCTCATCAACGCCCCATGTGAGAGTTTCATCATTGAGATGAAACTCCCCCCCTCCAAGTGTGAACCCATTTTGTAACTCCACCAAAACGCCACCTTCCATTTATTACCTATCTTGGAGTTTCATGCATGGGATGACCTCCCATGCATCCAACGTGTGGACCATCTTATTTACAAGTCTTACCCAGACCGACCTGTCGCCCTTTACCGAGGGGTCGGTCCTGGTACTCTCAATCGGTCTTCAACTACCAATATATCTGTTTTCTTGAGAGCTCACCTGAGTTCTAAGTTCCAGAACTCATAAGTCATTTTCGAAGAGTCGTTGACCACGAGGGGTCGGTGCATACGAGACTATCGATCAGAGGCACAAATCAGAATGATTGTTCTATGATCCAGAACCTTTGTCAATCTGGCCAACCAATCTTTGACCACGATGGGTTGATCCTGTCTCCACCGTGGGGTCGGTGAGAACAACTAGTCGAGCTGACAATGAAACCAAATACATATTTCCAAGTTGGGTTCTAATTCACTGTCAAGCTTTCTCCCTAAGCTTTTAATGATTTTACCATTTGTTCAACTAGGCCTAGGAATGGCCATCTTTTAGGTGTGGGTACTACCTAAAGTCTTCTATAGCCAAATACCCATTTTGTGATCTTCATAACGATGAGCTTCAATCCGGTGTAGCATGATCTTCAATCTTAATCATATTTTAGTCTTCAAGCTTCTAGCAAGTGCTTCTTCCAGAATAGTGGAATTGACAAACTTAGGGACTCGGCAAGCCGGGACAGAAACAATCTCCTCCTTTGTCAATTTCATGACAAAAACCTAAAAGTTATCCCAAATACAAACCCACCCTTATTACATCACCTTTGAGTACAAAAATATTACATTGATTACATGTACATATACAAATGAACAACAAGACTATGATCTTCGCATATTCTTGTTTAGCCTGCTTCATTTCATGTTTTCTTGTTCAAGCACATAAGCAAGCAACACTAGAAAATCATTAAAGGGGTTAGTCCAAAATATAAGCATGCATCCATGGACTAAACTAGATTAGTATACCTGCTCTCCCATACACTTTGATTTCCTAGAGGCCAACACTACCCATAGCATGTCCAAGCTATTAATGTTGAGAAGATTTTCTCCTCCAATCTTCTTTGAGTTTGATCCCCCAATCTCCAAGCATAGACATTCCTTATGTCTATTGGCTTTTTCATGTTCCTCTCCTTTATGGCTTTCTCTTTCTAGAGGCCCAAGCACTTATGCTTCACCAATTACACTCCATAATTGGTTTTGATATCTTATAGCTTCTACTAATTTCTCCCCCATTTTGTCATACAATTGACAAAGATTAGTAACATAACATTGATTTTCAAGTACTCCTTCATGCTTCTTGCATTTAGTGCTTTCATGAGTTCACTTCCAACTCATTTAACTTCTCCATTGATCAATGCATGTTTCTCATGCATTCAAGCATTGATCTCCCCCACAGTACAATGGAAATTTCCATTCCATTACTGTTTTTCTTCTTCTTTCTCTTTAAGATCTGTGTTATCTTAAAGGATTTATCCCAATGGGGTCAAGCTAGTTTACCTAGCTTCTCTTTTTTGGAGTCTTCTTCCCATTCTCCAAGCTATATTTTCTAGCTTTTTCGACTCATCTCCCCTATGGAATAAGCATTATTTTCTAGCTTCTCTCCATATTATCTCCCTCATAAATTTAGCTGCCTCAAAGTTTATTTTTCTCCAAGATTCCTTTCAAACTTCCATCAGCAGTCCTCCTTACACTGTCATGACCAGTGACAGCAGCAAATCAACACATATTTTGTGCTCCCCCAAACTCCAAGGGTGTGTGCAATATCTTAGCCCGATCCCTATCTCCCTACATGCCAATACAAAACTAACTCATCACAATCCTGCATGTTAGTCTATTTAACAAAATCCATGTTAACAATAGACATGAGATAGACGACATTCCATCAAATTAGCACACACACTAAATCAAATCACATCATTTCATTGATAAAATTGAGTACATATGGTTTAAAGAAAAGGGCAACATGGATTCTTAGTTTTAATACTAAAACTATAGTTTTTCCAAAATACAAAACATAGAGCATGAAAAACTATCCTAAGTAGATCCATCCTAAGGAGGTGATGTTAGAGGGGAAGGGGGTTTCCATTAGGAGAGATTAATGGTTGATCGACATAATGTAGAGAGGTCTTTGTGAACACCCTGAGTGAATCTTTGCACGAAGTCATCTAACTCATCTAGATGCGCCTCTATTTGAGAGACACGAGCTTCAATTTTACAGATATCGAATCAGCAGGTTGTGACTCAGTTCGTTCAGGTTCACCACTCGCTTGACCTTCAGGTGGATTACCCAGGTTGTTAATGTCGTTAGACATAGTGGTATCAACATTTTCGATGTTCACTTCCTCTTTCCTCATCAGAATTGCCCACAACAGAAATCACTTCTGCAGTTCTCAGGTTTTGTCCAGATTGAGACCTGAGATGATACCGACGCCTGGATCCAGTATTAGGGGCAGGGATTTTTCCGTGAGGGTACTTTTATGAGCAGAGCTCGACGCAAGAGTATCCTACACGAACCTAGGTGATCTCCTAAGGAAATGGGAGCTGGACTCAGGAATTTTTCCTAGTAGTCGAAAGCCAAGATTTAACAGTCTCCCTTTTCGACATGGTTGCTTCGGAAGAGCTGACCAAGGACTACCCGACCAATAAATCTCACAAACACCGTGACACCCTTGCTTTTTGAAGTAAGAAAAGCAAAAGTCCTATGGTTTTCCAGCGAGATTTCGCTTCGATAGATCCTATCGAATGATATAGGGCATAGGAGGCAAGAAGAAAATCGCCAGAACTCAGCGGGAGAAGGAATGACGATTTTGAAACAATCTATCATTTCGCAGAAAGAGACCTTTTAACTTAATCTTTCTGACTCACCGACGAGTCGTGATCAACTACCTGCCTGTGTGGACATGTCGATAAGTATCGACGTGTCCCTCCTTTTGATTTTTCTTTCTTTTTAGTATGTGTTGTGATTTCCAATAGAACCGACATTTTTGTTCCTCCGACTAGTCTATCCCTTCGACCTGTGATTTTTAATTTGAAGGATGACTAGGTGTGTGGGTGTGTGTGTGCTTACAATGTCATAGTTCATCTAGCTTTGCTTATACACATTTCAATGCCAGTGTAGATACATACATTCACACAGGTTCTGTGACATTAGAAGATTCAACACATCCTTCTGAAGATAGACACAAAATATGGATTACGGATCTCTTTCCCTAGATCCAAACCAATCCATGTACCTTGGGCACATTTAGTTTACTAATTCAAACATATTGCCCAAGTGTGAGATGGCATGAGATGCGGCATCTCCAAGCGTTAGCAAATAGAAGGTGTCTATGAACAAAACTCATTCCACATAATGTATAAAACAACGGATATTGGAATGAGACACTTAAGGATACATACCATACATTCATTTCACATTTTGAATACATTAATCATGCATATGGAAATGAAGTATGATGCTACCCGCACAGCTCTTCTGTCTGTTATCATGTTATTACCCAAAACATGATAAATACTTTTACCATTCTTTCAAGCATACTCCAATGCGGTTCATTCTTTGAAAAGAGCTGGTACATAAATGGATTATAGAAAGCACATTTGATCATTTTGATCAACACTTTTGGTAATTCATACCAAACCAAAAATCCATTTAAAGACATAGAGCATGTTTCATTCCACAAGGGATAACTTGGAATGAAACGACACTGTGTATGTGTACCATACACCTTATACATGAGGTAATGCAAAAACTACATTCATTTTCTAAAGATGCACAAATCACATGGCATATGAAATGGAATGAGATAAGTATATTCCAATACTAGAGTGCAAACCTACATTTACATACGAATATCTTACACTAGATCAATTCAATAATCAAACAAGAACATTGATTGAATGTAAGATATAAGGTGAGTCTAAAACATGTTTCAAACGGTGGTATCTCTTCACACATTTGAACATAACATTGTGAGACTTGGAATCTAAGTCCACAATCCAGTGATGGCCCCGTATTAAATCTGGTTTTCATCTTGGGTTCCTTCCCATTTGACTTTGTGAATTAAAACTTTCAGATTTTGTACCATGATGTTGATCCAACACAAGAGGCAAATATTTTGGTATATGGCCACAAAGGATACTTGGACGTCACGACCCATCATCAAGTTTTACTCCTTCCTCTTCTTCTCTAGAGGATTTAGCTTGGACTTTTCAATGGATGAGTTGTAGTCAATCACCTATCTATCAGTACACAAATTTGTCATGATAGGTGATGTCATCCATTAGGCTAGAAGAGGCATTTTTTCCGTGGATTCTTTTAGCCTCTTTTGTTGCTTTATATCTTTTTGAATATTTTAAAGACATATTATGAAACAAAACTGATGAATGCTACTAGTGTTTGATTAAAGAATATAGTCATTTCATAACTAATCCAAGTTATTTGGTCTTTGGGCTGAATGGTCATAGAAGTTGAAGGTTTATCCAATACCTCTTCCATAGGCTTAGACCATTTTCTATTCACCTATTCCTAATATATTCATTGATGAAAACAGTTAAAGTTTTTCATTCCATTTTCATCACAAATGGAGGTTTGGAAATATCATGACTTTCTCTCATAGCCATTGTTCTAGCACGGATCTGTAACACCCCGGATTTCCAAGTTATCAATATTTACGGAATTTGCCATTTTGATTGTGAATTATCAGATTTGAACCTTAGATAAGTAAGATGCTGGGTCAATGGCCCAATTAAGACCCAACGGTTATGGTATAAGGTTCAACTTAAAGTAAATGGGTAAGGTACATTTAATTGGGTCAAAATGCCCAATTGGGACCCAATGGGTCGTGGTTGACTTGGTTGACCACCAAGTGAGTTCAAGCCTAACTTAATTGGGGCTGAATTAAAATGGGAAGGCAATCAAGTGAGTGAGTTGACTTTAAAGTGATGAGTTAAGTGAGTTGAGTTGATTTGAATTAAATTATATGAGTTAGGCGAGTTGGAATGAGACTTTCATCTCATGGATGAAACTCCCACATGGAGAGTTAATGGAGGTGGACGGTTACACATTTCAAACAAAGGTACACGTTGGAGCCTTGAAGTTTCATCTCATGGATGAAACTCCCACATGGAGAGTTAATGGAGGTGGACTGGTTACACATTTTAAACAAAGGCACACGTTGGAGCCTTGGAGTTTCTTCTCATGGATGAAACTCCCACATGGAGAATCAATGGAGGTGGACGGTTACACATTTCAAACAAAGGCACACCGTTGGAGCCTTGGGAGTTTCATCTCATGGATGAAACCCCCAAGTGGAGCATTAAGGAGAGACCTTAAGGAAAATGGCAGTTACACCAAGGGCTTTACCAAAGCCATCATCCTTGGCCGACCACATCATTGGAACAAAACAAATTTGATATTCATCTCACTCTCTCCCTCTCCCTCTTGGCTGTTTTCTCTCCCTCAAAGCCTCTCTTCGCCGACCACTCCTCAAGAAAAAGACTTAGAAAAGTTTTTGATCTCAAGCTAGCACACAAGGCCGAACTCTCTCTCTCTCTCTCTCTCTCTCAAGTCTCACTCTCGGCCAAAGAAGTAAGAAGGAAGGAGGAAGAGGCTAAGGAAGGAAAGGATCGGAGGAGTCGCGGAACCGGTCGGTATTTTGATAGATTTGTAATAAGTAATGAAACATGGTCTAGCCATTACATGGCCAAACCTTAAATGGTATATACAAGAATCCCATCAAAGGTTATGATCATGGTGATTGGATTTCAAAGAGGAAATGAATGCATGGCAGTACCCCATGGAAGAAAAATTAATGGACGAATGTGTTGTTTCAATGGAAAGGATGAACCATAGGGTTCGGCCATGCACAGAAGGACATGGGTTATACTTTTAATGGATTGGAAAGATGGAAATCATAGATGAATGCTTATGATTTTAAAAGGTTTTAAAGGGTTTTAGATGGATGTATGAATGGGAACCACTAGAAGATCAAACCATATGGGTATGATACAATTTAAAGGAAAATAAGGAACTATAGGGTTCGGCCATGTTGTATGGCCGAACCCCATGGAAGAGTATTTGATGATCATGGAAGATTTAAATGAAGTCATGTGTATGGACTTGGAGTTGTAAATAAAGATCCAAGGTTATGATATAAACCTTCCCATGGAGGGACTTGTGTATGAACTTAAGATGATGAAATATGGAGATAAGATATCATGGGTTCGGCCATAGTGTATGGCCGAACCCCATGAACCATTTAATAAATCATTTGATGGAACATGTTAAAGGAACATTTAGAGTTGTTATGCATGTTTAAATGAATGGAGGATTGAACAAGGAAATAATGGATTTGATTATATATATCTATGTTCATGGATTATGTTAATGGTTATGGATTTGTATAAATGGCAAAGTTGTAAATATAGGCAAGAAAATGAAAGATCATGGGTTCGGCCATGGTGTCTGGCCGAACCCCATGGGGAATATTTTTATGGACTTAAGTTATTATCAATCATAAGTAATTGTTATATAAGTGATGAGATTAGTGAATCAAAGGACTTGAAGGAAGGACCAAAACCAAGATGGTGAGGTTCGGCCATGTTGTATGGCCGAACCCCACTAAGGTTGGTTTATGGATTTATGTTAAGGGCTTAAATGATTAACGTAGTGATGAATGATTAATAAATCAAGAGAGGCACAAAAACCAAGTGAGTGAGGTTCGGCCATGGTGTATAGCCGAACCCCATAAGGTTGTGTTTTTGGACTTAGACCTAATGTTAAATCAAATGGAATATAGGATTGACTTGTTGATATGTAACAAGGTGACGGGACTTCATGAACGGTGCTACGATTGTGAGCAGTTGCCAGTTTAAGAAGCAAGGACACTTTAGTGGTCTTTGGTAGGATTCTACCTCTTTGAAAACATGATTTATGTAATATGGTTTATTTGGTTTATTTTGATGAGTTATGTCGTAAAAAGATTATGTTCCAAATATGAGATTTAAAATGCTATGATTTGTATAACTGCATAGCATGTGGACTTTTTACATCTCATGCATGGCATGGGAGGGAGGATATGTAACCGGAGGCCACACTCCGTCGAGGTGTCCAAAAGACCATTGTGGGGATACCTTGATATGCATTTCCCATCAAGAGGTAACTGGAGGGGCCACACTCCGTCGAGACAGTCCGAAAGACCACTGTGGGGGTACCTTAATGATGAGAATCCCATCAAAAGGTTATATGTACTTGTGATGGGTGGGAGTCATTGCATTTGACATCATGATATGGCATTGTTTTATATGGTTTTGACAATATGTTATTATATATGATTTGTACTAACCATGTGTAGACCCTAAATGAAATACCTACTGGGCGCGTTGTTCTAACACCCTACTTCTACCCTAGTGGATGACATAGGAAAGGAAAGGGACGATGAACGTGATCGGAGCCAAGCATAGGAGCTTGGATGTGTGATTGGATTATATGTTTGTTTAAGTTACTCATGGACTTGTAATTTGAGTAGCTAGATTTAGGGCATTTAATAACTTAGATAATTTTGCTATGGTTTGAATGGTTTGTTTAGATATTTAAGTTAAGTTTAATTATGGTTAAATACTTGAAGTACTTTGCTATCTAAAAAGGAATAGATCTAGGTTCTATTATAATCCGCAGTTTATGATTTAATCCGCATGTATATATTATTATGTGTGAACCGTATTCATGGACTTAATCCATCCACACATAGGGTTGGCCAGTTAAAGGTCGGACTTTAGAAGTTCGGACTTAGCTCGCGTCGTGACATCCCGCTCTCTATCACTTTGAAAAAAAAAAATAGACTCTGATTTTCGAAAAGCGAGTGAAAAAGGGCGGGGCGTTACAGGATCAACTTGGATGGTTAAATCCTTTTCGAAGAGCACGAGGATCTGATACCAAATGAAAGTCCCTTCCCATTGGCGCTAGAATACGATTGACCCTAAAGGGGGGTGAATAGGTCTATCCCAGTTTCCATGGTGTTTACCAATTTCTTGATTGTTTAAAGTTTAAGTGCAGCGGAATAACAAAATTAATCAAGAGATTTGCTCAGTGTGATGAATGTTTATAATTACTTTAAACGATCACACTAAGATTTGAACCATTTGCATGTTGTTTGATTATCGATGCTTGTGCACAATGTGTAAAATAAGATAATCAAAATGCAAAGTGATATGTGTTGAGAAGAGTACTTAAATACTAAATACATGCACACAATGATCAAACACCATAAGACCAAATTTATAGTGGTTCAGTTAGCGAACCTACATCCACTGTTAGGACTCGCTCAACTTTGAGCTATCCCCAAATCCACTAAGTGGAGACTTATACCCTCACAATTAGAGTAGGAATTCCATCTCACTCAATCGGCTGGGAATTTCACCCACCACATGTAGAATAAGAATTTCACATATTCATTTGGTTAGGAATTCCACCAACCACTGTACCAGAGACAACGCTCTATAATTTTTATAATGGTTTCAAAGTCAAGCCTCCTTAATCCACTTTCGGGACAAAGGTTTAAAAACAAAGTTAAAACCAAGATGCACTTTCCTTTGAAGCTCTTTCTCGTTGATATGTGTTTCTTCAATTTCCACCCAATGTATGTCTACGCTCCACCTTATAGCCATCGTAAAACAATCACAATTCCAGGGTGACTAGGAAACTAGTTGTACCAAATCTTTCCTAGTTTATTATCATTTCCCCTCTCTCTCACAAACTCAATCCATATGATCAATTGTATTAGATTCCCCAAATGTAAGCACGAGAGAGAGAGAGAGTGATCATTTTGTTGGCCCTTGTTTAAGCTCACTGATAATGATAAGGGCCAACCGATTTGCCAAAGGATGCCAACTGGTTGCACAAAGATTGGTATTTATAAACAATGCTGTAACTCTCGCCCTTTCTCACTCGCCGAGAATCAGAGTCTATTTTTTTTTTTTTTTTTGAATAAAAGAGTGTGAGAGAGCGGGACATCACGATGCGAGCTAAGTCCGAGGTTCCAAAGCCCGACCCTTAACTGGCCAACCATACATGTGAGTGGACCAAGTCCACTAAAATGGTTCACACGTAATAAGGTCATACATGCGGAATAAATCATATATACAGAAATATAATAGAATAAGAATTCTATTCCATTTTAGATAGCAAGGAGATCCATCACTTAATAATGATTATCTTAAGTTAAAATATCCAAAATTAACATTCCAAACCATAGCAAATATATCTACGTTATTACAGTCTCGAATACTAGCTACTCAAATTACATTGTCCATGAGTAGTTTAAATAAAATGAAACTGAAACATCCAAGCTTCTAAGCTTGGCTCCGATCTCAGTTCCTCGTTCAGTCCATTCCCTGTGTCATCAATTAAGGTAGAAGTAGGGCGTTAGACAAGCGCCCAGTAGGTACTCCAAGTAGGGTTAACACATGGGTTAGTACCAAAAATCACATAGATAACATAATATCAAAACCATGTAAAACAATGCCATGCCATGGTTGTCATATGCAATGAGTCCCACCCATCACACAGTATCCTCTTGATGGAAAACTCCTCATCAAGGTATCCCCCACGAATGCCTTACGGACGCCCCGACGAAACGTGGTCTCCGGTTACAACTCAAACATACATCCCTCTTGATGGAAAGCTCCTCATCAAGGTATCCTCACGAATGCCTTACGGACGCCCCGACAGAGCGTGGTCTTTGGTTACATTTCATCCCTCCCATGCCATGCATGAGATGCAAGTGCAGCCATGCTATGTTATAATACAAATCATAGCATAAAAATCTCATATTTGAAACATATCATTTATACAAAATAACTCATCAAAATATGAATTAAAATCATCATACATATCCCATGGTTTCAATGAGGTAGGAATCCTACAAATGATCAACTAATATATCCTTGCGTTTTCCTCCTAAAACCGCTCACCGATCGTACCCACTTATGAAGTCCCATTACCTTATTACATATCAATAAGTCAAACCAACGTTCCATTTAATTTCCAACTATATTTAAGTCCATAAACATACCTTAGTGGGGTTCGGCCATACAACATGGCCGAACCTCACTCACTTGGTTTGGGTTCCTTTTTTTTATTCATTAACCAATCGTACATGAGTTAGTCATTTAGCATTAATAAAACCTAAGTCCACAAAACCTTCTCCATGGGGTTCGGCCATACACCATGGCCGAACCCATGGTCCATCATTTTCACCATTTTTTCATCTTAGCCATTATTCTTTCCATAGCTAATCAATCATTTTATCTATACATACTTAGGTCCATAATTGATCCATAAACATAGATCCATAAACGATTCATTAATCATGACATAAATCCCTAACAAATCTCTCCATTCCTTGGTTTGATAATCCATTCATTTAAACATGCATAGACCCATAAATGACCCATTAAAATGGTTCATGGGGTTCGGCCGTACAACATGGCCGAACCCATGATGTCATTTTTCATCCTCTTTCTTAAATCATTTATAATATTAGATCCATAACCCAAGTCCCTCAATGGGGGTTTAACCATACACTTAGGGTCATCCTTTTATATCATCATTAACCATATTTAAAACCTATTAACATTACCAACATTCCCCCATCATTTTCATGGTCCAAAACATCTATGTCCATCAATATCTCTCCATGGGGTTCGGCCATACACCATGGCCGAACCCATGGTCCATGGTTCTTCACCCTTTTCAACATTTGAGATCATTTAAAAAATTAATAACATTTCTCCATTATTTCCCTCCTTTAAAACCTTTTAAATCACTAACACCGTTCCATGCAGGTTCGGCCATACAACATGGCCGAACCCTATGGTTCATCACTTTCTCTTTTAAAAATCATACCTCCAAGATTTAATCCTTTGATGGAGTTCTCATACATAAACTTAGGGTTTGGCCATGCAAGGGCCAAACCATAATCCTTGATCATTCACCATTTCCTACATGGGACATGCATAAGGTCCTTAGCCAAAACAATATTAGGATTCGGCCATTGTCCTTGACCATCTTTTCTTACTTATAAAATCTTATCAAATACTTACCGATTCCGCTACTCCTCCGGTTTCTTTCACTCCTTCTTGCTCCTCTAATCTTCTCCCTCCTTAGCCTCTTCTTCCTCCTTGATCTTTGGCCAAGAGTGAGCTTGATAGGTCTTGAGATGAAAACCCAAGGAGAGGGTTCGGCCAAAGAGTGTAGGATTGAGAGAGGGAGAGGAGGAGAGATAGAAAACTCTAAGTCCTTTCTCATTTGTCTTTGAGAGAGGGTCGGCCTTGTGTGTGAGAGAGAGAAGCTCGAGGTAGAAAATATCCTAAGTGTTTCATGTCTTGAGAGGGGGATCGGCCAAGAGAGAGGGAGAGAGTGAGATGAAGCAAAGAATTCTCTTTGTTGTCCAATGTAATTCGGCCAAGGGTGGTGTCCTTTGGTTGATACCCCTTTGTAACTACTATGACTCTACACCTCCTCATTAATACTATCTTTGGGGGTTTCATCCCATGAGATGAAACTCCCAACTGTTTTCCCCTTGGATTTCCTTTTGAACTTAATCCAATTTAATTCAGCCACACTTTAATTAAGCTTGCACTCATTTGGTAGTCAACCAAGTCAGCCATGACCCATTGGGTCCCAATTGGGCATTTGACCCAATTGAGAACCTTGACCCAATTAAATAAATCTTACCCATTTATTTCAAGTGAACCTTATCCATAATCCGTTCAGTCTTAATTGGGCAATTGACCCAACACCTTACCCACCTAAGGTCTATTTCCATTAATTCACAAATTAAATGAACAATTTCCATATATATTCATAACTTAAAAATTCCAGGGGTGTTACAATACAACCCTCTTTTAAAAATTTTCATCCCGAAAATCGAACGAAGTAGGGTTTCAAATAGATTACATAAATAGCTCAGGGTGAGTTGTTCTCATTTCCGATTCAAGTTCCCAAGTGGCTTCCTCATTACCATGTCGATCCCATACCACCTTGACAAACTGAATCGCTCAGTTCCGTAACACCCTTTGTTCTGTCTCCACCACTCTGACAAGCTTTTCGACATATGTCACGTCACTTTGCACCTCTATGTCTTGTACATTCAGTACATGTGAGGGATCAGGATTGTACTTCCTCAACATGGATATATGGAATACATCATGCAAAGATGACAATTGTGGAGGAAGTGCCAATTGATAAGCTACCTCCCCACCCTCTTTAGGATTGGAAACGGCCCCACATATCTAGGAGACAGTTTCCCCTTCTTTCCAAATCTCATGTGTCCTTTTCGTGGCGAGACTTTCAAGAACACTAAGTCTCCACATCAAACTCAAGGAACCTCCTCCTCTTGTCAGCGTAGCTCTTTTGACGACTCTGTGCAGCAAGTAGGTGCTGCCGTATCAACTGAATCTGCGCTTTAGTTTCTGCAACTAACTCGGGTCCAATAAGTGCAGGCTCACCGATCCTCTGTCCAGCACACTGGTGAGCTACATGGTCTACCATATAAAGCCTCGAATGGAGCCATCTGGAGGCTTGCCTAGTAACTGTTGTTGTAAGAGAACTCCACCAGCGACAAGTGATCCTCCCATCCACCCTTGAAGTCTAGCATACATGCTCTCAGCATATCCTCCAATGTCTATATCATCCTCTCCTACTGTCCATCAGTCTGTGGATGGAATGTTTGCTAGTCAATAGGTTTGTCCCCATGGCCGACTGTATGCTCTGCCACACTCTGCCGGTGAATCAGCCATCTCTGTCGGACACAATAGTCCGGGGAATACCATGGAGTCTGATAATATCCCTGATGTACCGTCGTCCCAAAGTCTCAGATGAATCTGTCATCTTGATGGGAAGAAAGTGTGCAGATTGGTCAATCGATCTACCACGACCCATATCGCATCGTTGCCCTTTGATGACCTTGGCAACCCTTGTCACAAAATCCATGGAGATGTGTTCCCATTTCCACTCCGGCACTGGTAAGGGTTTGAGTAACCCTGATGGCTTCTGATGTTCCGTCTTAACCTGCTGACAAGTTAAGCAGTGGACAACAAACTCTGCGACATCCCTCTTGAGTCCATGCCACCAATAATGTCTCTTCAGGTCGTGATACATCTTGGTGTTGCCCGGATGAATAGAGAGTTCGGTTTGGTGTGCCTCTATCAATAACTCTCTTATGTAGCTCTTAGGCACATATGTCCTACCTCGGAATACAAGACCATGTCCCGGTCGTAACTCCCATTCCTATATGACCTCACCAGTAGACATCTTAGCCCATATCTCCTCCACTTCTGGATCTGTCCGCTGCTCCTGTTTAATCTTGGAGACCATGTTGGACCGTATGATCAGATTATACATACTTCCATGGTTATTGATATATAGATTGAACTCTCGAATGGTATTCAGCATCTCCCATTCCGTCCTGATCAGACTGGCCACTGATGCATGTGATATGCGGCTGAGGGCATCCGCCACTTTGTTCGCCTTGCCAGGATGATATCGAAGCGCGAACTCATAATCTTGCAGATATTCCATCCATCTGTGCTGCCTCATGTTGAGTTCTGATCAAACAAGTATTTCAAGCTCTTATGATCTGAGAACACTTCAAATTTCTCGCCATAAAGATAGTGTCTCCAGCTTTTGAGAACGAAGACCACTGCGGCTAGTTCCAGATCATGCGTGGGATAGAGGCGTTCATGAATGTTTAACTGTCTTGAACCATAAGCCACCATATGTTGACTTTGACTAAGAGAACACCCAAGTCCCTCTCCTGAAGCATCGCATTGTACCTCATAGCCTTTGCCTCTTTCTGGTAAAATTAGGATAGGAGCAGTTGTAAGTCTCTCCTTCAGTTCCTCAAATCCCCAGTTGCATACATCCGACCACTCAAATTTGACTCCTTTCTGAGTGAGTTGGGTAAGTGGAGATGCAATCTTAGAGAAGTCCATGATAAACTTCCTATAGTAACCAGCCAATCCCAGGAAGCTACGGATCTCGGTCACATTCTTTGGTACTTTCCATTCTCTCACTGCCACCACCTTAGCCTGGTCCACGGCTATACCTTCTGCTGATATAACATGCCCCAAGAAGTTGACCTCAGATAGCCAAAACTCACACTTGCTTGCTTTGGCATATAACTGGTTCTTCCTCAGGGTGTCCAGGACTATTCGCAAGTGCTCAGCATGTTCCTCCTGACTTTGGAATAAATCAGGATGTCATCAATAAATATAATCACAAACTGGTCCAAGTAAGGACGAAAGATCCTGTTCATCAAATCCATGAACACAGTCGGTGTATTGGTGAGTCCAAAGGGCATGACTACAAATTCATACAGTCCATACCGTGTCCTGAAGGCTGTCTTCTCTATATCCTCATTCCTAACTAGGATTTGATGGTAGCCAGACATCAGATCAATCTTTGAGAAGTGGCTGGAACCCCTAAGTTGATCGAATAGATCATCGATCCTGGGTAGAGGGTACTTGTTCCTGACGGTCAGCTGGTTCAATTTTCGGTAATCCACACACATCCGAAGTGTACCGTCCTTCTTCTTCACAAATAACACCAGGAGCTCCCCAAGACGATGTGTTGTTCCGGATACATCCCAGTCTGAGTAATTCATCAATCTGCTTCTTTAGCTCGGACATCTCAGGTGGTGCCATCCGATAATGTGGCAATGACATTTGTGCAGTGCCAGGGTACAGCTTGATCTCAAAATTAATCTCCCTCTTGGGTGGCAAGCCAGGGAGTTATGTTGGAAATACCTCCGCGTAGTCTTTCACTACCGCCGGAAGTTCAGCCACCGGTGCCTTGTCTAATCTGATACTATTCAATACCAGGTGGTTCAACCCTTCATGCAGTCTTCTTCTTAAAGGAATGCTCTGTTTTTCAGCATGTACCACATATCGCTTTCCCTCGGATGACCAAAATCTCACCCTGCGAAGATGGCAATCAATGTTGGCATGAAAGCTAGCCAACCAGTCCATGGCCAAAGATGATATCGTACTCAGTCATATTGAGTACCAGATAGTTGAACTCAAATCTGAATCCAGCGAGTTCAATGTTCACTGCTGTGCATATAAGCCCCAATGACGTGTCTCCGACGGGAGTTACAATAGTGAGTGATGTGGACAGTTTTTGTACTAATGTGCCAGTAGCAGATATGAATGCAGC
Source organism: Chimonanthus salicifolius (assembly GCA_013350335.1). NCBI lineage: Eukaryota > Viridiplantae > Streptophyta > Magnoliopsida > Laurales > Calycanthaceae > Chimonanthus > Chimonanthus salicifolius. Next base: position 54,048,602 of record CM023535.1, on the reverse strand, counting down.
AGATATAAAGGAGTGGGATGCTCCAGAATCAAATAATGCAAAGGCATAGGAACTACTGACTACTGCCATACCTTGAATCACGGAGTGATCCACTGCTGCTAGAGGAGCTAAGGTATACAGGCGTCCAGATCCTGTAGGGTTAGATGCCCGTCCCGTCTGGTTGTATGCCCTGGTTCCTCGTGAATGAGTTGGTCTGGCTGGAGGACGAAAGGAACCCTTGGAATGAGAGGGTCTGCTAAGCTGTGGACAATCCCTCCTGAAATGACCCAGCTGGTCACAATGGAAACAGGTGCCTCAACTCAGGGGACCTGAGAGATTGATGCTGATGGGGAGGGATGATTGGGATGTTGACCCAACGAAATGTGAGGATCTCCCAAAGTTAGGTCGAAACCTCTTGTTGGGACGAAATGTACCTCCCCCCCTCTGACCTCGGCGGTTGTCTACAAACCTGTACTGTCTCGACCATCTCCTGTTCCGCTATAGTGACTCGGCTGACCACCTCCACCAGTGTAGATGCTTTGAAGATGGTCACCTTGGCCCTAATGCTTGGTCGAAGGCCCCGTTCAAACTTACGAGCCCTTCGGTATTCCATGTCCACCATATACAATGCATAACAAGACAGACAGAGGAACTCTTGATGGTACTCCGCCACCAGTCATGGTGCCTTGCACCAAAGATAGGAGCGCTTGTGTGTGGCGCTCCTTCTCCTCCTCGGGGAAGTAGTGGTCCAAAAACGTAGCTGAGAACTGCTCTCACGTCATTGCAGTCATTTCCCCTTTCCGGAATGAGCGCTTGCTGTCGCTCTATCACCTCCCACCATTTACCAGCATCATCAATCAGTTGTGATGTAGCCAGCAATATCTTGTCTTCATGACTCGAGATCTTTAGTAGGGTCAGGATCTGAGTAATTTTCTTCAACCAGTTTTCTGCTCCGACAGACCCTTCTTTCCCTTTGAAGTAAGGGGGGCGCTGCTACTGGAAATCCCTGACCATCCTCCGGTCATTGGAGTCGTTGGTGGTCGCATTTCCGTTCATGTACTGTTGAAGAACAGATGTGACCACCGCTTGGACCAAGTTCTGTAGTTCGAGAGGCACCACGGGTATATTCATGCTATTTTGTTCCTCCTCTTGATGAGATTGTTGCACCTCCTCTTGGTAGGGTGGTTGTTCCTCGTCATCCACATGTGGGTTTTGTCGAGTTCTTCTTCTCAGAGGCATTTTTCCTAAGTCATTGAAAAACATCATTGACTTAGTTTCATCGTAAAGTTTGTGTTTTCACACTATGAGGAAATTACAAAATAAGCACTCTTTGTATTTCTTTGTTTTTGGGGAAATTTCCTAAGTATCAAGTGTTTGTTTCTCAATTTGGGGATATTGGGGAAAAATCTCCTAATTTGCTATGTTTGATAAATCCAATTTAAAGTGACTGTACTTCCTTTGCTATCATTCCTTTTTCGTCAAGTATTGCTCTCAGATTGAATGTTTCAGTCTGAGTCTAACGAAGTAAATTAATCCGGCCCCCGCACAGTGGACTTTGAAGAGTCGGTCAGTTGGGATTCTTATCTGTCAGTGAGACATGATACCGTCTTAATCTTACTTCGAAAGATTCATTTTTCCAGTTTCGCTCTAATACCAACTGTAACGCCCCGCCCTTTTTCACTCGCCGAAAATCAGAGTCTATTTTTTTTTGTTTGAAATAAAAGAGTGAGAGAGAGCGGGACGTCACGACGCAGGCTAAGTCCGACCTTCCAAAGCCCGGCCCTTAACTGGCCAACCATATGTGTGAGTGGACCAAGTCCACTAAAATGGTTCACACGCAATAAGGTTATACATGCGGAATAAATCATATATGCGAAAATAAATCATATATGCGGGATTTATGTCATGATTAATGAATCGTTTATGGATCTATGTTTATGGATTAGTTATGGACCTAAGTATGTATAGGTAAAATGATTGATTAGATATGGAAAGAGTAATGGCTAAGATGGAAAAACGGTGAAAATGATGGACCATGGGTTCGGCCATGGTGTATGGCCGAACCCCATGGAGAAGGTTTTGTGGACTTAGGTTTTATTAATGCTAAATGGCTAACTCATGTATGATTGGTTAATGAATAAAAAAAAAGGAACCCAAACCAAGTGAGTGAGGTTCGGCCATGATGTATAGGCCGAACCCCACTAAGGTATGTTTATGGACTTAAACATAGTTGGAAATTAAATGGAACATTGGTTTGACTTATTGATATGTAATAAGGTACCAGGACCTCACAAGCGGGTACGATCGGTGAGTGGTTTTCTGACGAAAACGCAAGGACATATAGTTGATCATTGGTAGGATTCCTACCTCATTGAAACCATGGGATATGTATGATGATTTTAACTTCATATTTTGATGAGTTATTTTGTATAAATGATATGTTTCAAATATGAGATTTTTATGCTATGATTTGTATTATAACATAGCATGGCTGCACTTGCATCACATGCATGGCATGGGAGGGATGAAATGTAGCCGGAGACCACGCTCCGTCGGGGCGTCCGTAAGGCATTCGTGAGGATACCTTGATGAGGAGTTTTCCATCAAGAGGGATGTATGTTTGAGTTGTAACCGGAGACCACGCTCCGTCGGGGCATCCGTAAGGCATTCGTGGGGGATACCTTGATGAGGAGTTTTCCATCAAGAGGATACTATGTGATGGGTGGGACTCATTGCATATGACAACCATGGCATGGCATTGTTTTACATGGTTTTGATATTATGTTATCTATGTGATTTTTGGTACTAACCCATGTGTTAACCCTACTTGGAGTACCTACTGGGCGCATTGTCTAACGCCCTACTTCTACCTTAGTTGATGACACAGGGAATGGACGGAACGAGGAACGAGATCGGAGTCAAGCTTAGAAGCTTGGATGTTTCAGTTTCATTTTAATTAAGCTACTCATGGACAATGTAATTTGAGTAGCTAGTATTCGGGACTATAATAACGTAGATATATTTGCTGTAACGCCCCACCCTCTCCGAGATTCAATGTCTAATTTTTTTTTTATAATAACACCAGAAGAGAGCGGGCGGCGTCACGACGCGAGCTAAGTCAGGACTACCCAAGTCCGACCCTTAACTGGCCACCCATGTATGCATGGACTAAACCCATGAAAGACAAACCACACATGGAACTAAACAATGTCATGCGGAATAAACTAGACTAACTGCGGAAATAGACTGAAAAGATAGCAAGTACAAGTCTCAAATATTAAAACAACTTATCCAACCATCCATTGTCTATATCATAAACAAACCATAGCAAAGGTATCAACTGTTACATGTCCATAAAATATAGCTCAAAAGACAGTAAATAAAGTCATCTCAATCATCAATCAAGCGCTTAAACTTTGCTCCCCTCCAGGTCCACGACCTTCTCTTTCCCTTTTCCATTTCCTGCATTATCCTCTATGGATAGAATTAGGGCGTTAGATCAACGCGCCCATTAGGATTTCCGATTAGGGCTACCACATGGTTAGTATATAAAAACATGCATATATTATAATATATATGGTCATCAAAACAGGTAAATCAATGCTATGTAAATATGCACATGTAATGAGTCCCTCCCAACATGCATATACATAGCCATCACTTGACGAGACTCTCACCGTCAAGGTAAATCACAATAACATTTCTCCTGGCCAGGACCTGCATCGCCTAAGGAGACCAATGCATTTCTCATCATCATAACATTTCTCCTGGCAGGGACCTACATCTCATAAGGAGACCAATGTATTACTCATCATCATAACATTTCTCCTGGCGGGACCTGCATCGCCTAAAGAGACCAATGTATTTCTTATCATCATGATACTACTCCTAGCGGGACCTGCATCGCCTAAGGAGGTTTCACAGTTACATCACAGCATATCACCGGAGTGTAGGCTCCGTGTTCCACAATCATCATCCCATGCCATGCATGAGATGTTAATGCATTGTATGTCATTTGTAAATACATAATTCATCATTCAAACCACTTTTGAAACATAAATCAAATACAACATATCTCATAAAAACATAATAAAACCAAATCATAATTGTGGTTACGAGTAGGTAGGAAACCTACCGAAGATTAGCTTCAGGTGTTTGTTCTTTCTCAAAGCGTCACTTGCTCATGACTTGCACGCCGTTCAACTTCCGCTTCCTTGTTTATACAACGACAAGTTAATATCATAACCATTGGATTTCTTATCAAGTCCAAATTCCATATTCCATCTTGTGGGGTTCGGCCATACCCATGGCCGAACCTGATCAACTAATCATTGATGGGGTTCAGCCATACTACATGGACCGAACCACATCCTATGGATTTTTATCCCATATTCCATCATCTACAATGATTGATTATTTTCTTACACTTAGTCATAAATTATCATGTATGATTCCTTAATTCAAATCATAAAACAAACCACAATCTCTAACAAAACAGTCCATGGGGTTCGGCCATACACATGGCCGAACCCTTATGGTTCTTTTGCTCAATGATTCCATTACTTACATACCAATTGGACTCTACCCTTTAGCCATGTTAACTACATGGTTCAGCCATCCAATGGCCAACCCAAAACAGCAAACTTATATTCATTTAATTCCCATAAAAACACCATAATTTTGTATGGTTTTTATCTCTCAAAACCATCAACATCACCATACAATAATCATATGATTTCATGGGGTTCGGCCATACTTATTGGCCGAACCCTATGGCCTTTGATTTGAACCTCTTAAACATTTATCTTATGTCTAATTTAATCATCCAAAACTAGTCCATCATTTGCATGGTTTTAACTTACAAAAACCAACAAATACCAACATCATTTCATGGGGTTCAGCCATCCAAGGTGGCCGAACCCAATGATCCATTTTGTTTATACCCAAGGTTTAGACCCATGATGCATTCAGCCATTCCATGGCCAATCATGACATCCAAATCCATGTTTTAAACCTTCTTTAACAACTAGTTTTTCCTCATCAAAAACATGTACCAATCTTCATGGTTTACATGGATTTAAACTTACAAAAACCATCACTCAAAATCATATTATTTCATGGGGTTCGGCCATCTAAAGTGGCGGAACCCTATGGTCCATTTTCAACCATTTTAAACACCATCTTCCTTGGTTTAGACCTTTGACAAATTCGGCCATACATGGCCAAATTATGTCATTCAGATCCATAACTTAAAACCCTTTACTTAAAACAAAGTTTTATGGAATGCTTACCAATACTGTTAGCTCTCTTCTTGCCTTTTGCTCCTTGCCTTCTTCCCTCTTGCTTCCTTCCTTCTTTCTTCCTTAGTCTCAGCTGATTAGAAGCATGAACTAATGATGAAATCACCAAGGTAAAACTCGGCCAAGGAGGTACGTTCTTGAGAGAGGGAGAGAGAGATGAATTCTATGGTTTTGCAATGACCAATTCGGCCAAGCATGGTGGTGTGATCCTTTTGTTCAACAGCCCTTTGGATCCTTCATTACCCTCATTAATATTCCTCAAACCAATGGGATATTTGGTGCCAACCAAGGCACCCCTTGGCATCAGCCAATGCAACCTTTCAGCTCCCCATGTAATCTTATCTCATTCCCATCAATTCCATTTAAAAACTTAGCATGGAAGCCCACACCACAAGTCCCCAACGTGTGGGACTTTTCTTGTGTGGCTTGAGACCCAAGTAACTCTTCATCTCCCCCTTTAACTCACTGAATTTACAGCCCCTATGATTTCAATTTTGACTCACTCAACTCACAAGCCCAACTCACCACATTAAATGACACTCATTTAATGCACTTGAGTCAACTCATTTCTTAATTCCAAACCAACTCAATTCAGTCCCACTTAACCTGATTTAACTCACAATTGAGTTCATTTGAGGGCCCACAAAGTCAGCCGTGGTCAACAAGGTCAATCCGACCCATTGGGTCCCCATTTAGCTTGTTGACCCGTTTTGACTCCATGACCCATTTATGGGTTGTTTTACCCATTTGCATTTGGTTTTCACATGTGCATCAAGCCTACCCATTTATGCTCCACTTAATTTCCAATCAATTCAGCTTAACCCCATTAAATTTGGGCTCACTCGATGGTCTAATAAGTCCATTCTGACCCATTGGGTCCAATTGGGTCCTTTGACCCAATTAACCATATTGACCCAAATTGATGGTCATTACCCATTCATGATAATTTGACCTTTATAATATGTTCATATGATCTTAATTTGAACAATGGGCCCCACCATTTCCTTATTTACAATCACATTTATTGAATTCACCAATCCAAGGGCATTTTCATAAATATTCATCTTATTGAGAAATTGGGGTGTTACATTTGCTATGGTTTGGAATGTTAATTTTGGATATTTTAACTTAAGATAATTATTATTAAGCGATGGATCTCCTTGCTATCTAAAATGGAATCGAATTCTTATTCTATTATATTTCCGCATATATGATTTATTCTACATGTATAACCTTATTGTGTGTGAACCATTTTAGTGGACTTGGCCCACTCACACATATGGTGGGCCAGTTAAGGGTCAAGCTTTGGAAGCTCAGAGTTAGCTTCTTCTTGACGTCCCGCTCTCTCTCACTCTTTTATTCAAAAAAAAAAATTGCCTATGATTTTCGGCAAGTGAAAAAGGGTGGGGCGTTACAAAGGCAACCAATTTCAGCATTGGTCATGTACCAACAGGTCGGGCGTACCGAGGAGTCGATGACTAAAAATACTACCGTTCAACAACCCCACTGTTGCGCATTAAATGCACTCACAATGGTATAACCCTTTCCCAGTCGACAGGCCGATATCGTCGATGGGTCAACAGTCACAGCACTGATAGGTCGGTCCATACGAGAGGCTCAGTCTGGGGCAACACCATGCTGACAGAGTTTCAAGTCCAGAAACTAGTCTTACCCAGACTGACCTGTCACCCTTTACTGACGGGTCGGTCCTGGCACTCTCGATCAGTCTTAAACTACTTATATGTTTGTTTTCCCGAGAGCCCACCTCAGTTCGAAGTTCAGAACTCATAATTCTTTATCGAAGAGTCGTTGACCACGATGGGTCGTTTCGGCCTTTCACGGAGGGGTCGGTGCATACAAGACTCTCGATGAGTGGCACATCTAGAATAATAGTTCTATGATCCAGAACCTTTGTCAATATGGCCAACCAGTCTTTGAGCACGATGGGTCGATCCTGTCTCCACCGAGGGGTCGGTGAGAATGACTGGTCGAGCTGACAGTGAAACCAAATACATATTTCCATGTTGGGTTCTAATTCACTGTTAAGCTTCCTTTTTAGGCTTTTAATGATTTAACAATTTGTTCAACTAAGCCTAAGAATGGTCATCTTTAAGGTGTGGGTACCACCTAAAGTCATCTATGGCCAAATACCTGTTTTGTGATTACCATAACGATGAGCTTCAATCTGGTTGAGCATGATTTTCAATATTGATCATCTTTGAGTCTTCAAGCTTGTAGCCGGGGCACAAACAGGATTCATGTGATAAATGTTATAATTGCTTCCACAAGTTATAAAAGTGTGTTGCAAATGTTAACGTGGACTCTGTCCATGCGCACACACTAGATGGGCCAGTTAAGGATCGGGTCTTCGGATTCAGACTCGGCTTGCATCGTGACACTTGTCTAGCACCCCCTCAAATATCCTTATTATATTACTCTGATCCTAGTGGGAGAGGGAGGGCATCACAGTTGGTATCAGAGCGGATGAAAATCAAAGTAAGTATTTTCCTATGTTAAATTTGAATAAATCCTAGAGGTTGTGAATAAAAGGTGTCAGTCGCATCATGACATATACGTGAGCAGAGCGGTAGAAGTGGGAATTTAGGAATTTCCCCGATCTAAGAAAGTAGGATAAATGTATGAAACAATTTTCTCGATATAATATGATAGTACTTATTGGAATGAACATACTCATGCGTTTATAAGATTAGGAATGTTCTAACCGTCATTGTTTGACATAGGAACATATCGCCTCGAAGACGTATGCAACGAACCTGGGAATGTGCCGATGAGACTAGCGGGAGTGTTCCCCCTGTAACACCGGAAATCCAGAACTTCCTGTAAAATCTGGTACATACAGTGGTGCAGCCAGTCGAGACTGGGGTTGGGGCGACCCAAGCCACTGACACTGGAAATCGAGCCACAATAAGAGATTTCTAGCAACAACATCCACCTAAGTTTAAGGGCACAGAAGGACCAATAGAAGCTGAGACTTGGGTGGAGAATATCACCCAGACATTCAAGTTACTCAAAATCACAGATGAGGAAGATTGAATCCTTCTGGTCAGCTCCCAACTCATCAATTATGTTGGAAAGTGGTGGAAATTAACAGAAGAGGATGGGATACTGTCGGATAGGACATGGAAGGGTTGCACTAAACTATTCTTAGCATGTTATTTCCCTGAAGAAGAAAAAGAAGTCAAGGCACAAGAATTTATAAACCTGGTGCAGAGAAACATGTTAGTTGAGGATTACCAAGTGGAGTTCACTCTATTATCCACTTATGCTCCTTACATGGTGGACATTAAGCTGAAGAAGACCGGCAAGTTTGAAAGGGGTCTTCGACCCGCAATCCGATCAAGGGTAATATCCCCGACAGTGAAGACATATGCAGAGATAGTGAGTCGGGCAATCACCATTGAGAAAGATCTAGTAGACTTAGCAAGCTTCATGGAATGTAGAAGGAGACAAGGTGGTGCAAGTTCCTCCCAACATCATAAAAAATTCCGACCAAATGCACCACGTCCTTCAACTTCAACATCTGTCGTATAGTTTACTAGCATTACATTCTCATGCTATCATTGCGGGCAGGCATGCCTCACAAAAAGGAACTGTGCACAGCTCAATAGGACACTGACCACGCAGTTTTCTGGCAGCACATTCTCATGTTTCCAGTGTGGGCAGACAAATCATATCAGGAGAAATTTTCCTCAGCTTCGCCAAGGACCTCCAGTGCGGACATTCTATCGTCCACCAAGTAGACCAGCTTAGACCCATATGTCTCAGTCATAGACTCAGCTGAGACGACCCGCAGCACCATCTGCTTTGGGACGAGTATACTCTTTTGTTCCTGCTCTACAGGCATTTGATCACTTTGTGATCCGAGGTATGGCCATCATTGGTAGTTCACATGTCGTTGCATTATTTGACTTTGGAGTATCACATTCTTTCTTGTCTGCATCCATTGTTTCCACTACGGGTATATTGGTACAACAATTGTCATCTGCCCTCATTATCATATCACATGTTGGTGACGCATCACTTGCATTGATTTGCACTTCTATTAATACTGAAGTGGTTGATTTCCAGTTTGAGTTCAACTATTTAGTAATGAATATGACTGAGTATGATGTGATCTTCGACATAGATTGGTTGAGTACCTATCAGGAATGCATTGATTGTTATTACAGGAGAGTAACATTTTGGTCACCTGAGAGAGAGAAATTCATTATGTATGGGGACACTGCAGAAAATGTCCATATGTGGAAAGCCTCAAGATGAAATCAGACGGGTTCTGTTAAATAGCATCAGATTAGAAAATTCACCCATCTCCACCTTACCGGCAGAAGTGAAAGATTATGATGATGTCTTTCCAACAAACTTCTAGGTTTACCTCCCAAGTGGGAGATTGATTTTGAAATCAAATTGTTCACTGGCACCGCACCTGTGTCACTCCCACATTATAGGATGGTACAAGTAGAAATATCTGAACTGAAGAAGCAAATTGATGAGCTATTACGATTGGGATTCATCCGGCATAGCACTTCATCATGGGGAGCACCAGCATTGTTTGTCAAGAAGAAAGATGGCTCCATAAGAATGTGTGTGGATTATCGACGCCTAATAAAAAACAAATATCCTCAGCCGAGAATTGATTACTTATTCGATCAACTAACAGGGTCTAGTCACTTCTCCAAAATAGATCTCATGTCAGGCTATCATCAGATCAGGGTCAAAGAAGAGGATATAGAAAAGACAACATTTAGAACCAGATATGGGCTATACGAGTACGTGGTGATGCCCTTCGGATTTGCAAATGCGCCGGCAGTCTTTATGAACTTAATGAATCAGATCTTCCGCCCCTACTTAGACAATTTTGTGATTGTATTCATAGATGACATTCTCATCTACTCCATAAGTGAAGACAAACACGCCGAACACTTGCGAATTGTCTTAGATACCTTGACAAACAACAAATTGTTTGCCAAGGCAAGTAAATGCAAATTCTGGTCGTCTAAAGTCAACTTCTTGGGACACATAGTGACAACAAAAGAGATTGCAGTAGACCCAGCAAAGGTAGTTGTGGTGAAAGGATTGGAAACCACCTCAGAACGTCACAGAGATCAGAAGTTTTCTGGGTCTCGCGGGGTACTACCGCAAGTTTATCATGGACTTCTCAAAATTGTGGCCCCACTCACCCGATTGACTCAGAAAGGAGTCAAGTTTGAATAGACTAGCTCAGTGCAATAGGAGGTTCGAAGAGCTGAAAGAAAGACTGATAACAACTCCCATCTTGATCATTACAGAATGAAGCAAAGGGTACACAATGTATTGTCATGCTTCAAGTGAAGGATTGGGATGTTCTCTCAATCAAGGTCCACATGTGGTAGCCTATGGTTCTCGACAGCTGAAGATTCATGAGCAGAACTATCCCACCCAAGACCTTGAATTAGCCAGCAGTGATGTTCGCACTCAATAGTTGGCGACACTATCTCTATGGGGAAACCTTGAGGTCTTTTCCGATCACAAAAGTCTCAAATACTTGTATGGACAGAAAGAACTCAACATGAGATAGAGGAGGTGGATGGAGTACCTTCAGGATTATGATTTTGCTCTCCAGTATCACCTAGGAAAGGCCAACAAAGTCGCGGATGCACTCAGTTGTATGAGCCATGGAACAGTGGCTAGTTTGATTAGACAAGAGTGGGAGATGATGCCGGCAATTAGAGACTTGAACCTTCAGATCTTTAATAGGGAATCTGTGTACAATCTTATAGTACACTCCAGCTATGACATCGAAAATAGAACAGGCACAGAGGTCAAGTCTAGAATTGACTGAAATATGGGAGAAGCTAGCACGAGGAGAGACAGTTGAAGACTGGACATTACAGCCGGGACATGTCCTTATGTACCAAGGCAGGGTATACATACCCGACGATTGTAGGTTTGAATTGTTGAAAGAGGCACATCAGTCCAAATTCTCAATACACCTCAGGAGCATAAAGATGTAACGAGATCTCAAGAGACAATATTTATAGTCCAGACTTAAGAAAGATGTTGCAGACTTTGTTTCCAAATGTCTCACATGTCAACGAGTCAAATTAGAACATATGAGACCACCCGGTTTACTCCCGTCCATTTCTGTACTAGAATGGAAGTGGGAACACATTGCCATGGTCTTATGACAAGATTGTCCAGATCTTCCAAGGGCAACGATGCAATTTGGGTTGTGATTGATCACCTCACGAAATCTGTACACTTCATGCCAATGAAGGTGACAGACTCGTCGGAAAGTTTGGATAGACGGTATATCAAGGACATTGTCAAATTGCTTGGAATACCCAAGACTACTATCAGACCGTGGTGGCAGATTCACCAGAAGAGTATGGCAGAGTTTACAAGCGGCTATGGGAACAGATTTATTATATAGGTACAATTTTTCACCCACAGACAAATGGTCAGTCTGAGATAACAATACAGACTTTGGAGGACATGTTGAGTGCTTGCATGCTCGACTTCGAGGGAAGTTGGTAAGACCACCTCCCATTAGTAGAGTTCTCATATGACAACAGCTACCAAGCAAGTCTACAGATGGCACCCTTCGAGGCACTTATGGTAGGCCTTGTAGATCTCCTGTATGTTAAACTGAGGCAGGTGAAGCTATACTCATTGGGCCGGAATTGATCACAGAGACTATAGAGCATATTAAGATCATCAGGCAACATTTTTGACCGCATAGAGCAGACAGAAAAGTTATGTTGACAAGAGAAGAAGACATTTGACATTCGAAGTGGGAGACCAAGTATTCTTGAAAGTCTCACCACGTAAGGGCCAAAAGAGATTCAGAAAGAAAGGAAGTTGACACAGAGATTTGTTAGGGCCTTTTCCAGTCCTTGAAAAGATTGGTGAAGTTACATATTGCATTGTACCTCCCCCACAGTTGTCCAGTATACACAATGTCTTTCATGTATCGATATTGATGAAGTATAATCTAGACCCATCACATGTCTTGGATGTGCAAGAGTTGGATGTGCAAAGTGATGTGTCTTACATCGAAAGACCAACCAAGATCATAGACACAGAACAGAGGGTACTATGGAATCGGGAAATTTGTTTAGTTAAGGTAGTTTGGGAAAGACACGGCAACGAAGAGCCAACATGGGAGTTAGAATCAGAAATGTGGATGTACCATCTGGAACTCTTCATATAAGTTTGTTCAAACCTCACCTTTATCCAATTTTCGGGACTGAAAATTCCAAAAGATGTTAGTATTGTAACACCTCAGGATTTTAGTCTTATAATTCAAGATATTATCTCTTAATGACTGTAATGAAGTGGCATGGTATTTATTTATCTTAACTTATAATGTGTTGATATGTAAAGTGTTAAACTTGAAATATAAATGAAATGTGAAGTTGTGATGTAAATCATATTCGAATGTGGAGGATGAAATATGTATTCAATTTTGAATATTGAAGAAGGAATGGAGTTTGTATGGTGTAAAGAATCAAAGTAGAGTTGTAAAAATAAATATAAAATATAGTGGAAAACAAATAAAATAAAAATCTGGAATTTTCGAGAGGACACATCGACTTTGGTCGATATGTTGAGATTCTGTTCAACATGACACACCGAATTTGGTCGATGTATCCTCCTGAGTGTTGAGAAACCTCAATATGTATCGACTAAAGTTGATATAATTCATCAGAGAGCACATGCTTTTGACAGTGCTTTTCAACCCAAAGTTTGAATTTCCAATATGATACATCGAGTTATGTCGACGTATCTTGTAAATTTCAGAACTCGGAGTGAAGAAGGAAAATGAGAAGTATACAGTCACCCTGAGGGATGCATCGGCCAAGTCGATGTATCCATCGTGCCCAGATCTGTTAAATCAAGTTCACACAACCACCTTATCTCATGTCCCATCATGCATTAAATACATGAGGAGAGTTTACACGTCAACTCCACCTACCCATTCGCTTGTCCTCTCAAGATCTAGGGCAACCGAGAAAAAGAAAGAGAACCAAAGGAGAGAAGGAAAACAGGGAAAAGAAAAGAATAAAAGAAAGAAAGAAAGAGGGAAAGAGATAGAAGAGAAGAGAAGGAAAATGATAAGAGAGAAGAAAGGCATTCGCCCATTTCCACTCTGCCGGACCGTGGCCTAATATTCCACATTTCCTCTGATTTCACCCTCCCTTCTTCCCATTTCACATCTAAAAACGACTAGAAGGGTAATCCATGGAGCAAAAAGAAGAGGAGAGCAAGGAAGAAAATAGGAGAAGCAAGGAGGAAGAGGGAAGAAGCTTGATATCCGAACTCAAGGATCCTCCCACACTTAAAATCTCCAAGAACCGTCAAGGTATGCGGTTAATATTGCAACTTAGAACTAAGAAATTAGTTTAGAACACTTAGAAGATAACTTAGGTAACAAATCAGGAGAGAAAATGGAAAAATAAGAGACATGCAACTAGGGAGGAAGGGTTGCAGAGAAACTCAGGTATACATATCGACTAAAGTCGATATGTACCTTTGGCTATAAGTCCAAGGGATATGCATCGACTCTGGTCGATGTGTATCTCTGGGAACAAAAATGAAAGAGAGGAGAAAAAGGACTTAGGATTTTCGGACTAAGCCCAGGAGTATACATCGACTGAAGTCGATGTGTATTCCTAGGAGTAAAAATAATGGAAGGAAGGAGAAATCAGCACAGGAAAACCAAGCCCAGGGTACACATCGACTCTGGTCTATGTGTACAAAATTTGTCCTACAGGACATATCGACAGAAGTCGATATGTATTGCAAGATTTTTAGCAGTTTTAGGATTTCGGCCTAAGTAAGATGATTCATGCATTTGGGGTTCACTTGGACCCTAATGACCTTCATTAAATGATCCCTAGGCATGAATTAAGACCTATATAAATGAAATTAAAAGGATTTTGCATGATTATGATAAGAGATTTATATTTTAAATGCATGGAATGAACAAAGAACTAGGAGTAACACCGACATATTGCAAGGAACTCAAAGGATCAATCCCCACCACCAATCCTTTGCAATCAAGTAGGTGTTCCTATATTATTGAAGTACCACGGTGATTACATATATATATATATATATATATATATAATTGTTATTTGATTTCAATTTTATAAATTGAATGGAATGCCTTACTTTGAGAATAAATAGATTATGTATTTTCATATATGAAAAACATTAATTCTTCTTGTAATATCAAAAGGATTTTTAGTCACATTCATGGACATGTATATCATGCATTTGCATGGGATGGGAAAAGCATGAGACCGAGATAAAGGGATGACGTACTTTACTCAGAAGCATTTATATACTTATGAAATGAATAACCATTTATTTGGCTGCGTCCATGAACACAAAATATGACATACTGATTGGGAAGAAAGCTACAGGGTCAGTAGAAGTTCTGAAACCTGTGCAGGAGTGTGGGTGGGTAGCACTCCTGTAACGCTCCGTCCTTTTTCACTCGCTTCTTTCCGTAAAATCAGAGTCTATTTTTATATATATATATATATAACAGAGTAGAGTGATAGAGAGCGGGACGTCACGACGCGAGCTAAATCCGAACTTCCAAAGTCGACCCTTAATTGGCCAACCCAATGTGTGCATGGACTAAGTCCACGAAAATGGTTCACACATAACAATATAAACATGCGGAATAAATAATATCAAAATTGCGGAATCATAATAGAACCAAATTCTATTTCATTCAGATAGCAAAGTACGTCAAGTCCTTAATCATCATTCAAATATCATAATTATCCCAATAAATCATCCAACCATCTAAGTTATTACATTCTGAAACTAGTTACTCAATTACATGTCCATAAGTAACTTTATTCAATATATAAAATAAATCATCCATGCCCCTATGCCTGGCCGTCTTGCGTTCATCGTTTCCCTGATTTCCTGTGTCATCCACTAGGGTAGAAGTAGGGCGTTAGAACAACGCGCCCAGTAGGTATTCCAATTAGGGCTAACACATGGTTAGTACAAAACATATAATAATATTGTAATGTCAAAAACCATATAAAACCATGCCATGCAATGATGACAAATGCAATGAGTCCCACCCATCAATGTACATAAAAATACCCACCACATAGGTCTTTCGGACGCCCCGATGGAGTGTGGACCCTCTTGTTTCTTCCTGATAGAAAAGTACATCAAGGTACCCCACATAGGTTTTTCGAACGCCCCGACTGAGTGTGGCCCCTCCGATTACAAATCTTCCACCCCATGCCATGCATGAGATGCCAATGAAGCACATGTTATTTTATAACATAAACATAGCATTTAAAATCATATTTAAAACACATGCTCTTTCCTCATATAGATATAGCATTTAAAATCATCATTTGAAACATATCCTTTGCAGCATAAATTCATCAAAAATAAGATAAACACAATGTACATAAACCATGGTTTCAAAGAGGTGGAATCCTACCAAAGACCGCTAACGTGTCCTTGCGTCTTTCGTCTGGTAACCGCTCACGATCGTAAACACCTTGTGAGATCCTGTTACCTTATAATGTAATAATCAATCAAAACCAAGTCCCACTTGATTTACAATATTCTAAGTCCATAAACAAATCCCCATGGGGTTCAGCCATACACCATGGCCGAACCCATGGCCTACCATTTTCACACTTATTTACCAAATTACCATTGGTCTAATCTTTAGTTAATATTGCATTTTAATATGCTAAACATAGTCCCTATGTCCTCCAAACAATTCCCATGGGATTCGGCCATACACCATGGCCGAACCCATGGTCTTTCATTTTTGTCCATATTTACAATAATGCCATTATACATATCCAATGACATAAAAATCCCAAGTCCACCAAATAATTTTCCATGGGGTTCGGCCTTGCCACATGGCCGAACCCATGGTCCATAGTTCTTCTTCATTTAAATTACAATATTGCCATTCATGGCTAACCTTCCATTTTTCGCATGTATTTACAACTTTGCCATTACCTTAGGTTTATGTCCAAAACCCATCCATGAGGTTCATGGGGTTCGGCCAAGCACCATGGCCGAACCCTATGATGTCTAAGTTTCCATTTTCATCAACCTCCATTATTAGCAATTCCATAATTAACAAGTCCATAATTAGAAGATCCATATTTAGAAACTTTCTAAATTTAATACCCATCCTTCCATTTAATCATTCAAGGTCCATGATTAGATACTTTCTAATCTAGTAACCATTCTTCATAAAACAAGAGCAATGTTCCTCCATGGGGTTCGGCCCTTCATCATAGCCGAACCCTATGGTTCTTTAATTTCTCTTAAACCATTAAACTCTTTTTAAAACATACATAATTATTCCATTAAGATTATCATGATCATCTCCCAATCCTCTTCCATTTTAATCAATTAAAATCCATAAATATAGTTGGTGGGGTTCGACCATACACCATGGCCGAACCTCACCCCTTCTTTTCTATTGTTTTGATCCAACATCCTAGCCATAATAAAATCATGGTTCGGCCATGCAATGGCCGACCCACATCCCTAACCATATCTCCATTTAAAAATCCTCTTAAAACATAAGCATAAATCCATGATCTTCATGCTTGAAACCCCATAAACTTATTAACAACTTCCATGGTTTTCATTATTAATAATCCAATAAAATAAACCATGTCTTTCCATGGGGTTCGGCCATGCACTATGGCCGAACCCTATGGTTTTTTCTTTCCATTACAGTTAATATATTCATCTCCCTATCCTCTTCCATGGGGTTCGGCCATACACCTTGGCCGAACCCTATGGTTCCTTATTTCATTAAATAAAATTATCGAAACTACTTACCGTTTCTGCGACTCCTCCGGTTCTCTTCGCTTGTTCTTGCTCTTCCAATCTTCTTCCCCTTCTTGATCTTTCACTTGATTGTGTTTGCCGTGAGCCCTTAGTCCCCCTCTCTTTTATCAACTTCCACCAATCCAATTTCCTCAAGATAGCAATTGCCGTGTTTTAACCAAGGGAGGAATCCCTTTTGGCGCATAACTCCCATATGGCAACTAATCCTATCTTTATTTGGACACCTTCTTTATCTAGAAATCCCCTAGTTTCACTCTTTGAGAAAGGAAATGACTCCTTTTTAAGACACTCCAATCCATGTGCATAACCCTATACACAGCCATGCAATATTTATTTTTATTCTTAAATATCTTCTTTATTTAATTTTAGACAATTCTTGGATATGCAAATCTTAGATATCTTCTCAAGATATTCTAGCATATTACATAGATATGCATATCACTCATGCGCATAAACATGGATTTAATATCTAAAAATCGGCCATGCAAAATTATCCCATTCTTAATCCCTTATTTATAGATATTGTCTTATCAATTAAATTCAGCTCCATTTATTTTTAATGAAAAGAATTCCACAACCGTTGGGTCCTAATTGGGCCAATGACCCAACTCATTACCCAATTTAAGATCCATAACTAATATTCACAAATTAAATGGATTATTTTCATACAAAATAATAAATTGAAAATCCGGGGTGTTAATACTCCCCCGATAGTTCCGTTTAAATTAATAGTATTGGGTAGTAGCTCCCAGTCGGTGCCTCGGGAAAGATATGGACATAAATGGCCAATGTTTATAACCATTGAATGAGAAAAATAAACTGACCAATGCACGGGGCATGAAAAGAGAGTGCATGAATTCATGTCGCCATGGCATAATTCATCATGTTGATTTCTGAGTACATTTGAAAATATTATGATTCTTATTAGTATGAAATGAGTATGAAGTGGATTTGAGTGATCAGTTTCTATGATGAATTGAATGAATGATTTCTTAGTACAAGTATGAAATAGATTTTGAAATATGGGATTGGGTATGTTTTTCTAATGAGAAGTATAATATGCATTGATAATATGATTGTTTTTCGTATTTATTATATCACATAGTGATACCTACTTTAATTGGAATTCCTACTGGGCGTATGACTAAACCTACAATTATTTCCCCTTTTTAGAATCTAATGCATATAAGGAGAAAGGCGATGAGGCTGGGCCGAGTAATAGCCAAGCGTGAATAGAAAGAAAGCAAAAGAAAGAGTTTGGAGAGATTTACTCATTTTGTTATTTTGGAAGAAGACTTAGATATTTTGTGATTCTATAAAGGAATGTAATTTTGTAAGAGTTATGAACATGGATGTAATAACTTTATTGTAAACTCCTAGACTTTTAGACATTCAAACTTTGTGTTTTTTGTAATTTAACTGTTATGGATTACTTTGCTTTGCTTGAAATGAGAATGGATATATTCAAACCAATGAAGGATTATGATTCATGTGATAAATGATATAATTGCTTTCGCAGGTTATAAAAGTGTGTTACAAATATCATGGCGGACTGTCCATGCGCACACACTAGATGGGCAAGTCGAGGGTCGAGTCTCTGGACTTGGACTTAGACTCAGCTCGTGTTGTGACACTCGCATTTCTCTCCACTCAAATATCTTTATTATATTACTCTGATCCTAGTGGAAAAAGGAGGAGCGTTACAGCTTCTGTGAGCTGATGGTTATATTGGTGGGTGTATACCAACCGGTATTTCTTGCTTTCTTTGTGAGGGTATAGAAGACCTGTCTTGTAGCTTCGAACTGCCCAAATATCAATCAATACAATTGATAAGCAAACAACTTCAAATTTGGCAACTTCGAGCTTCCACACTTGGTACCGCATATAGAGGAATTAGATTGAAAAAGTAGAATGAAGATGGCTTAAATTTTGGCCCCTCAATTCATTTTTGTATAATATAATAGATTATTGGAAAATGACATAGGATGAGAACATTTGTCACGGTTTGGATGAGATGATAGTTGTTAACACTATTTATAAAACTAGTAAAGACAAGATGGAATGACATAACAATAACTTAAAAAAAAAATCCTAATAAATTCTAGAGAACAAATAGAAGCACGACAAATTGAGAAAAAGAAAATACAATAGTGACCAGTTAGGATTGTAAACCATTTGGTAGAAAAAAATTTATAACACTAAGGACAATCAAAGGTGACTTATGTTTTTAACCTAATATTGTTCCCTCTCAAGTTTTATCTTCTCTTTACCTCATTTTGTAGGTATCCTGTATAAATTTCAAAGTTGGAGGTAGTAAGTTGCAATCCAAAGAATTTTCTTCCAATGAATCAAGGTTATAGACTAGAAATGTAAATAGATATTTGCAAATTCAAAAATCTGGAATATCTTACCCAAAATAAACAGATTTAGAGATATATTTTATGTCCATTTCTTCTTCTTTTTTTCGAAGTTTCAATCCGAATTCAAATATAGGCATATCTGTATTCATTTACCTGCTGACATGAATAATATATTTATAAATATTCCTAATATCTTAAAGTAATCGGCTCCTTTGCAATCTGACAATGACTCAGATGCAAATACCAATCGGCTCCTTTGCAATCCGATCGAATTTTTCAAAGATCCGACCCATTTATATCCCTATGAAGATATCATATTATAATAATAGGGTTTTGCCCTTCCAATTAATGAAGATTTGAGATATCAAGTCCTAATCAAGAGAATTATGAAGATTTGCCCCTATCGCGCCCGTCCAAACCCACTCCCACTGCCACACCTCCACCAGCCCCGGGTGATGAATAAGATTTTTATGACGTTGGGTCCTGTGTATTGTTCCTATTTTTATTTCAAATATGGGCATATCTGTATTCATTTATCTACTAACTTGAATAGTATATTTGTAAATATTCCTAACATCTTAAGTAATTTAGTAATTTCACACACATATGTATATTGTTAATCAAACTAGTCTAATGTCTGGAATAGTCCTAGAGGGAGATGAATAAGACAGTAGTGGAATTTTAATATTCATTAAGATATTGGTCTATTAATGTAGTTCTTGATGTAATTAACCAATATTTAATGTCTAATTATGAGATTTACGAATTACAATGATGATAAATGTATACACAAGCTAAATCTCAATAAGAACAATTTCACCAAATCAAATATGCAAAAAGTAAGGTGAAGGAGGTGAAAAGAGATGGAAAATGATGACACAAGTATTTTTACGTAGTTCGGCAACCACCTACGTCCACACCTCAAGTATAACACTTGAGGCACTTGAGGATTCCATTAAATTCAAAACAAGATACAACTTTTGATCTCTTTCACGGGTAGAGATCGAACCTTTCCAACCTATGATCTACTTCAAGGGTGTAGATCAACCTAAGTACCAAGAGAACACCTCTCTTGAAAGTCAATAGGGTTACGCCAACCTTTTACAAATTTTCACAAAGTATGGAAAGAAGTTGTACCTAAAAGATTACTAAGAACTTAATCTTATGTTACTTGAAGTAGCTTTGGCTTATTCTTTGAGGTCCTCCTCTTCTTGGCTTGATATAGATGCTCTAATGAAATCCAACCAAGATAGTAGATAGGAAGTTTAGGGAAAATAATGATTTTCCTATGAGGATTAAGACCCAAAAAGATTTTCTCCACTTAACACATTCAATTTTGAGCTAAGATGCTAAAGATATACTATGAGAGCTTTGAATGTGTTTGAGATTAAGATTGAAAGCTTAGAGTGTTTAAATATGGAGTTTGTAAGCTTTAGAAGTTGTTGGGAAGCTTAGAAAAGAGTATGAAAAAATTGGATTCAAGTCATCAAGTTTTTCCTCTCCAAAAAGCCTTGCATTTATAGGCTAGAAAAGTCCCAACAAATCTATCTTCAAACCTTCTGAAAATGGGCCTCGGAACTTCTGAGGTTGCAACGGTCGAATTCACAACAGTCATCTCACAATGGCTAGTTTGACCATGAAATGGCTATATTGGCTGTGGGGGACAGTCTTCAGAATGTCCGAAAGCTAATCTTTGGAACGTCCGAGGACCTTGCTTCGGCAGCAACTCAGATACCTTTCTCGGAATGTCCGAAAGAGAATATTCTCAGACTGTTCCGAGACCTGTTCTCAGAACTTCCAAGCTGCCAAAAAAACCCATTTTCACTAAGTGTTAGAGACTTAAGATTTTGTAAAAAGGTGGACATGGTAGAGAGCACATGTGTGATTTCTTTTGCATTCAATTATATTTAACTATAATATACAATTATTAGATTGCAAAGACACATGAAAATATGGAGATATTTGGTAGATAACAAGAGCGCTCCACAAGGCAGGGAATAGACTTAGAAACCAGTTTTTATTATTCCAATTTTAACCACATGGTTTGTAAGGATTTTAGGTCAGTACTATGGTCCATATACTTGTGATGGTTGGCAATCATGAAGATCTTCCAATTTTGGGCGATGTCTTTTGGTCAACGTTGTTTCTAGAGCTTGAAGCTTGATTTGACTTTGATGGTCTTCCATATGCGAGGTCTTGGACACATAGACAAGTCACGATCAAAAAATTGACAACTCGTGACATAGTCACGAAATTAACATCTCAGTATTCAGAGAAGACAGATTTAACTTTTACGCTAACATATATATTTATATATGTATATACATAAATATGTATACATATACATAAATATGTATATACATATATATATCCCATGTGATGAATAAGATTTTTATGACATTGGGCCTTGTGTATTTTATTTTATGTTTTCATTTTTTTTTGTTACATGGTAGTCTCACCCCACATTGGAGGTAAGACTAATGCCACGAGCATGTGTAAACCTTTGAATCCACACACACTAGTTAAGCCGATGAAGAGTAATTCCATAGGGAGTGACATCGAAGATTTGAGCTTGAATCGAATTCAATATCTCAGTTCATGATGTGGACGTCTTGAATGTAAGGGCAACCCTGTGTATTATTCCAATTTTTATTGGCGCGACTTATAGACACCCGGATTTCCTGCCTCTACACACTCGATTTCGGATTTTTCGGTGAACTTACCATTATACTCCCGCATTTTTACTCATCCGAACAAACTGCCAGTTCATTCGGCCTTCATTCGAACGAATGAAGTCATCCGAACAAATGCCGAAGTGTAAATTTAGTTCATTCAAACTAATGGACAAAATAGTGTTCCGTGTTTATTCGTTCGAATGAACGGATGAATGCATAGTACATTATTTAAATAATAAAATTTCCTTTAAAACTTTAAAATTATTTTTTAAGCACTATGTCCTCAAATTGAATATCCAGATTAATTACGATAACCTGATAAAAATACTTTAAGACTTCAAGGTCTTTTGACACTTCCAAATGCTTAAAACACAGTGTTTTACAAATAAGAGTATTCCTCGGCTGTGCCGAAAACACATTTGGGAGTGTCGAAAGACCTTAAAGTCTTAAAATATTTTTATCAGGTTATCGTAATTAGTCTGGATATTCAATTTGAGAAATTTTGGAAATATACAGTGCTTAAAAAATAACGATCTATGTTGCAGATGCTACTATAATGTATAGTGCATTAGTTAAATAATAAAATCTCTTTTAAAATTTTAAAGTTACTTTTTAGGCACTGTGTATTTTCAAAATTTCTCAAATTGAATATCCAGACTAATTACGATAACCTAATAAAAATACTTTAAGACTTTAAGGTCTTTTGACACTTCCAAATTTGTTTTCGGCACAGCCAAGGGATACCCTTATTTGAAAAACACTGTGTTTTAAGCATTTGGTAATGTCAAAAGACCTTCAAGTATTAAAGTATTTTTATCAGGTTATTGTAATTAGCCCGGATATTTAATCTGAGAAATTTTGAAAATACATAGTGCTTAAAAAATAATTTTAAAGTTTTAAAGGAAATTTTATTATTTAAATAATATACTATGCATTACTGTAGCATGGAGTGCTTCGAATGAATCATCCGTTCATTCGAAAAAATGAACATGGAACACTATTCTGCCAATTTGTTCCAACGAATGCCGGATGAACGGGCAGATCATTCGTATGAGTAAAATTGCAAGAGTATAATAGTAATTTTATCCAAAAATTCAAAATCAAGTGCGTAGAGAGAGAAAATCCAAATGTAGGTAAGGAGTGACTTTTTATTTCAAACTACAAGTATCACTAATTTCATGGCCGGTGATACTGGGTCATCATCCAGGGTTTGATTCTTTATTCCATTGAATAAAGGCGATGTGACGACAATGATCATCCGCCGTATCTTTTGATTGTTTTCTATCTTACGTTTTGTATTTGGACGTTAGATTGTGATTCAAATTTACCACGGTACAACAACGTCTGAAGTAAAAAATTGGCCTTTCGATTCCATGCCCGTCTTGTCATGTCTTCCCTCGTCAAATCACCCAAAGTGCCTCTTTCTCTTACGGTCATGCTCTTCTATCCACCAAGTCCCCCAAAGCCAGGCCAAATGCTCTGAAATCACCTCTTCCAAGACCCCTTTGCCGCCAGCAAGATCCTCGAATTCTGTGCTGCTTCTGACTACGGATACCTCCATTATGCCCACAAGGCATTCAACCAAATTCTCCACCCAATCACCTTCACTTGGAACACCAACATAAGAGGCTACGCTAATTCCCCCTTCCCAAAGCCGTCCCTCCATCTATTCCGCCAGATGCTCAGTTCTGGCGCTGCCCCCAATTCCTACACCTACCCTTTTGTCATCAAAGCTTGTGCTCATTTGACTGCTCTCCAAGATGGTGAGCAGAGCCACAGTTTTATCTTGAAGTCAGGAGCCGATCATGATGTGTTCTCAGTAAATGGCTTGATCCACATGTATGCCACATGTGGGAAGATTGATCTAGCTTTCCGGATGTTCGATAATAGTTCTGAAAGAGACTTGGTCTCATGGAATTCATTGCTCTCTGGTTATGTGAACTGTGGACTGCTCACATGTGCACGTAGTTTATTTGAGGGAATGCCAATGGATATACCAAGTATGATCAGATCAGGGGTCGAAATATCGGCTGATACTATACAGGGGTTGAAATATCGGCCGATACTATATGTATTGGCCGATATATATCGGTTACGAAGAGCCCTATATCGACTGATATCTTATCGTATCGGCCGATATTTACAATATCGGTCGATATATCAGCCATACCGTATCTGTCGATATCAAAATATCGGCCGATATTTAAAAAAAGAAGAGGATGAGAGAGAAAAATATCGGCCGATATCGATATTTTAACTCTTAGATCAAATTGATGCTGCTAGGGAGCTTTTTGATAGCATGCCTAGCCGGAATATAGAGTCTTGGAATACTATGATTGCTGGATATGCTAAATGTGGGCATTTAGATGAGTCTCAAAGCAGGGCCGGCCCTGATATTTCAGGGGCCTTAGACGAGTTTTTAAAATAGGGCCTTTATATACTCACAAAAAATAAAATCATACAATTTTTTTTTTGCAATGTGTGAAACTAAATAAAATATCATAATCAAATTTATAATACAGTATTATTTAAAATTTATTATTATTTTGAGATACAAAATTACTAATTTAATACTATATTCAAATTTTTTTAACAATTATTTTTCAATAGATAAGATAGTTAATCCATTCAATCTTTCTTCTGACATTGTGGACCGAAGATAAGTTATCAGTTTAAACTTTGAAAAACTTATTTCTGCATAGGTAACTATAACTGGTATAATTAACATTATTTTATAAGCAATTCATGCATTTGGAAGACAACAATTCATTTTTTTTATATAATTTGGCAATTCATTCTTTTGGTACTGTATCTTTTATCATATTCAAGTGCGACACTAATGCAAATTCTCATTTGAAACGAAGATATTATTATTATTTTAATTTTTTTGTATTTTTTAAAAAATTAAAAATTATCTTAATTATAATTATTTATACTTGTATATTACTTCTAATAAAATCTACATTAATCAAATGAATAAAGCTATATTTTTTCATCTCTTCAAATTTTAAAAGCTTTAAATTATTTTTAATTCAAAATTATCAACTCAATATAGATTTCTCTGTCTTTATTTAGATGATAGATATATTTTAAAAGATTTTTTATTAATTAAAATTATTATTTTATTATTATTATTATTATTAAACTCAATAAAATGAGGATTATAATAATAATTATTGTGATTGTTACTATCATTATTTTAATTTTTTAAGAAACATACTCTTTAAATTGAGTAGAAAAATTATAAATATATAAATTTTCAATTTTGAGTGTTCTAAATTCGAAATAATTAAAAATAGTCAAATGATTTCAAGTAGTATTAATTCAAATTATTGTTATTTTCATTATTATTATTAAATAACTCGATAAAAATAAAAATAATTATTGTTATTATACGCAGCCGAGATTTAAACCCAGGTCCTGTATTTATAAGGCAACCGTTCTAACAAAATTGGACAACAATGGATTTGTGCTTTAATTATGCATTATTATCTATTTAACATATAATAAATGAGCTTATAGACTTGGGGGCCTATTTATTTGGGGCCGTAGGCGGCCGCCTATTTCGCCTATAGCCAAGGCCGGCCTTGTCTCGAAGACTTTTTGATGAAATGCCTTCACGAAATGTTGTCTCTTGGAGTGCTATGATCAGTGCTTATGCACAAGGGGACTGCCCAAATGAGGCTTTAACCCTATTTGAAGAAATGGAGAAAACAGGAGTGAAGCCCAATTGGGCTACCATTGTGAGCGTGTTATCTGCTTGTGCGCATCTTGGGGCCTTGGAGCGAGGTAGGCACATTCGTATGTACATAGACAGAAGCAAGATGAAGGTGGAGTCCATAATTGGGACGGCTCTTATTGACATGTATGCTAAATGCGAGTGCAAAGACGATGCATGTAGGATCTTTGACTCATTAACCTCAAAGGATGTATTCTCATGGACTGCTATGATTGGGGTCTAGCTGTGAATGGACATGGTGAGAAAGCGTTGGAGCTATTTAGTGGAATGGAAGCTTCTGGAGTGAGGCCGAATGAGGTGACATTTGTTGGTGTCCTTTGTGCTTGCAGCCATGGAGGTCTAGTCCAGACTGCCAGGCAGTACTTCGATTCAATGAGGAAAGTTTATGGAATTCAACCTCAGATCGTGCATTACGGCTGTCTGGTTGATACACTTGGGCGAGCAGGGCATCTGGAAGAAGCTCTCTCTTTGGTAGAAGCAATGCCCGGGGAACCCAATGCCATACTTTGGGGGACTCTGCTTGGTGCCTATTGGATCCATGGAAATGCCGAGATAGGGAAGTATGTGGTAGTGTGCATCTTGGGTTGGACGTCCATGGAGAGTGAAACAAAGAGCAGTGACGGTCAAGAAAGCATGGTAGGCGTGTGAGGTTGCATCCCAAATTGAAATTAGGGTTTTGGCCTATGAGTGTCAAATGGGGTCCGTGGTGGTCCCAAGTAGGCCTCGAGCCCACAAGTGGAGTCCATATGCATCAATCCTACCAATAGAAAGTTCTGATTGGCTGGTTTATATTTTCCCTCGCCTCTCTCAAAATGATCCATGAAGTCCGAGGCAATTTCAAAAATGTTATCATTGTTGTCATTAACCTCATGATGTCCCCATCATCTCCTCCTCACGAAGAGAACTCGTCCTTGAGTTCCCGTCATTCTCTCCCTGTTGTAGATGCTCTTCATTGATGTGGGGTTTCAAGTCCACCACATTAAAAGTGTCTGAGATATCAAGGTCATATACAGTGCCGGTCCTGAGATTTTAGAGGACCTAGGCGAACCCTTAAAATGAGCATTTTATACACTCAAAAAATAAAATCATACATTTCTTTAACAAAGTGTGAAATATCTAAATAAAATATTATAATTAAATTTATAACAAAGTATTATTTAAATTTTATTTTTCTAGTATTTTAAGATGCAAAATTACTAATTAAATTACTATATTCAAGATTTTTTTAACATATCTTTTTCAATAGATAAGATAGTTAATCCATTCAATCTTTCATATAACAAATTTAATTTCCACTTGTGTACGCATGTTGATTTTTTTATTTTTTATTACTATTTTATTGTATTTAAAAAGAGTAGTTGACGTGCTGAAGTATATAATGTATTTAAAACAACTTATAAAGTAAAATTATATTAAAAAATTATCACTCAATTATAAACTATAAAGCACAAAATAGTCATTCAAATTTAAACCCATTTTCTTTTCATTCAACCATCTATATTATAGTGAACATTAAGATCCTCATTTAGGGACTTCTTTAGGTCACACTTTTATTAAATTTTTTGAAAAAAATGATAAGATTAATGATTAGTTAAAATTTAACCTTTATATAATCATTTTAATCTTATAATAGAGTTAATTAATCATCTCAATTCTTAATTTTTAAAAGAAAAATAAAATTACTGGATAAATACTTTTTTTTTATCATGGTGTTTAATTCATTTTATTAGAATTATAGATTTAAAACTTGAAAAAAAAATGGCCAAATCAATCTGAGTTAAACTAAACTCGATAGGAATTTGAGTCAAGCGAGTTAACGAGTCTTATCAAGTCTTTTCAAGTTGACTTTAAATACTCCCCAAGCTATTTTACTTAAAAAAAATTATGTCTATTATTTTACTTACAGAAAAATTATGTCTAAACTTATACGAAATTGTAAAAAGTTTATCAACATGAATATTCCCTAAGTTATTTTATTTAAAGAAAAATTATCTTTAAATTTATAAGAAATTACAAAAAGTAAAGTTATTTTATTTAAAGAAAAATTATAAATTATGTCTAAATTTATATGAAATTCTAAAAAGTAAAGTTATTTTAATGAACGTAAAAATTATGTCTAAAATTATAAAGAATTGAAAAAATTTTACCGACCATGAATTGAACACACAACGTTTGTATTTAGACACCAACACTACCAATGCAACATCGATACAATTGCTTGTAAAATAAATTTTAACAGAAAATAAGGTGCAGGAATTTAAAAATTGAATCTACTTGGGGGCCCTATTTATTTGGAGACCCTAGGCGGCGGCCTAATTCGCTTAAGGCCAGGGCCAAGCGTGGTCATATAGCCACTTGACCTTATATGCATTGTTGTTGAACACTTCAAATGGTCTAATGATCTTCATCTTGAGTTGTATGTGCTGGTTGGGAATCTCTCCTTCCTCAAGTGGACCCAGACTAAGTTCCCTTTTTCAAACACAGCCAGTCACCGACATCAGTTCTTATTTATTTTATATCTGAAGTTGCTGGCTTCAATCCACCGCCGAACTTGGTCATGTATCTGCCGAATCTTTGCTACCAGGTCTTTCGTTTTATGGCTCTTTCGTCCATTGGATGGTAGTGGTACCAAATCAAGCACAATATTGGGATTTGAGCCATATACAATTTCAAATGGGTTGTGGCCCTTGGTGTGGCTCTTAGATCTGTTGTACGCAAACTTTACATGCGGGAAATGATGGCTTGCAAGAAGCCTATGATGCCTTTTTTGTAGAGAGCAAAATTCTTGCTAAAAGGCCAAATAAGTCCAAGAACGAAAATGTAAAATTTGAAAATTAATTGATTTCTCAAAAAGAAGTTTTCGAAAAAGAATTGAAGTTCACTCAAGATGAGATTGTAATACTTAAGGAAATTGGATCCAAATTACAAGAAAACTTGATTTTGGCTCATAAAGAAATTGAAAATTTAAAAGAAGTTGAATATATACTTTAAGTCTGAAAATCAAAGGTTGCTGGATGATTTAAACAATTTCAAGAATCACAAAGTTAAATTTGAAGATAATTACTGAAGGGAACAAAAATTGGAAAAAATGTTGAATATTGGAAAACAGTTTGGAAACAAGATGGGCCTCGGATTCAATAAGAAAAATGAGAGAAGACGCAACTCGAAATGTGAGCATTCAAATGTGATATGCTATTACTGTGGAAAGATGGGTCACAGATTTGAATGTAATCTGAGAAAGAGAGATGGCAGAGGAGTTCCCTTCAGTTCAATTAAAGATCCATCATCTAAATCCAAAAAGAAGAGACAAAAATCAGTCTCTAAACCAAGAAATGACTGATCTATTAAAAGACTTGCTAAAACAAAGTGATAATAGGAGGGCAGTGTCTAAAACTTTCAAAGAATCTCACAGACCATCCTCAAAAGCTAAATGGGTACCTAAAACTAGAGGATTGGTTTAGGCCATACGATGTTTTCAGGTCCTCCCTATGTGCTTACTTCAATATTTATTTCTAAACATGTTGATGTGTGTTATAAGAGTTTATCTTTTGGTAGATATTGTTGTTTGAAAAAAATTGGTTTGGAAAGGAGGAAGAGTTTCTGTGTGCCGCAGTTTTCTGGGTTGCTCGAGGCCTTGATACAGTCGTCTACTCCTCGATACTTAATATCGAGAGTACTCGAAGGGGCGAACAAGTCATATCTGCTAATGGGGTTGTTTAAGTTTGAAATTTTTTTTTTTTCCGTTCCATTCGAACCCAGCCAGTTTCTTTTCCTCTTCCCATCGCCACTCTACTAGGGTTTTCGCTCATTGTGGCAAATCATCTTCTTCCTTAGCTGGAAGTTTCTGTCGTTCCTCTCCTTGCTTACGCCGTGTACTCTTCGACGGTCGCCGGAAATCTCTGTTTTCACGGGTAAGCAACCTTTGATCTTTCGTCTGTCATTTTTCGTAAGTTTTTTTCTGGGTTTGCTCTTGGTATATCAGCTAATGCCCAGTTTTGGAGAATCGTTTTTGGTCCTTTCTATATATATATATATATATATATATATAATTTTTTTTTTTTTTTCGTTCTATGCCTCTATGAAAATCAATTTGGGGATTTTTGTTTAGATTTTCTGTAATTTCTTTTTTTGGAAAAATCACTTTGGGGCGTTTCTCAAAAAAGTTTTGGACTTTTTTTATCTTTACTGTTCAGATTTGGGAATTTTGTTTCTGTCAGTAATGCCTCTTCAGGTTGTGATACATCTTGGTGCTGCCCGGATGAATAGAGAGTTTAGTCTAATGTGCCTCAACCAATAACTCTTTTCTGCAACTCTTAGGTACATAAATCCTTCCTCGGAATAGAAGACCCTGTCCTGGTCGTAACTCCCATTCCGGTATGACTTCACCAGTAGACATCTTAGCCCATATCTCCTCCACTTCTGGATTTGTCCGCTATTCCCATTCAATCTTAGTAACCATGTTGGACCGTATGATCAAATTGTACATACTCCCATGGTTTTTGATATAAAGATTAAACTCTTGAATGGTATTCAGCATCTCCCATTCTGTCCTGATCAAACATGCCACTGATGCATGTGATATGTGGCTGAGTGCATCTGCCAGCTTGTTCTTCATGCCAGGGTGATAACGAAGGGCGAACTCATAATCCACCAGATATTACATCCATCTGCGCTGCCTCGGGTTGGGCTCTTTCTGATCAAACAAGTATTTTAAACTCTTATGATATCAAAACACTTCAAATTTCTCGCCATATAAATAATATCTCCAGCTTTTGAGAGCGAAAACCACTGCGGCTAGTTCAAGATCGTGTGTAGGATAGAGACGTTCATGTATTTTCAATTGTCTTGAACATAAGCCACCACACGATGAGTTTGACTAAGGACACACCCGAGTCCTTCTCCTGAAGCGTCGCATTCTGCCTCATAACCCTTGCCTCTTTCCGGCAAAATTAAGATAGGAGCCGTTGTAAGTCTATTTTTTAGCTCTTCAAATCTTTGGTTGCACAAATCTGACCACACAAATTTGACTCCTTTCTGAGTGAGTCGTGTCAGTGGAGATGCAAGCTTGGATAAATCCATAATAAACTTTCTGTAATAACCAGCCAATCCCAAGAAGCTTCGAATCTCGGTTACATTCTTTGGTGCTTTCCATTCTCCCACTGCCGCCACTTTAGCCGGATCCACGGCTATACCATCTTCTGATATAACATGCCCCAGAAAGTTAACCTTAGGTAGCCAGAATTCACACTTGCTGGCTTTAGCATATAACTGGTTCTTCCTCAAAGTGTCCAAAACTATCTTCAGGTGCTCAGCATGTTCTTCCTGAGTTTTGGAATAAATCAAAATATCATCAATAAATACAATGACAAATTGGTCCAAGTAAGGACGGAAAACCCTGTTCATAAGATCTATGAACACAGCCGGTGCATTGGTGAGTCCAAACGGCATGACTACAAACTCAAATAGTCCATACCGCATTCTGAAGGCTGTCTTTTCTATGTCCTCCTCTCTAACTCGGATTTGGTGATATCCGGACATCAGGTCAATCTTAGAGAAATAACTGGAACCTCTAAGTTGATCAAATAAATCAACGATCCTGGGTAGAGGGTACTTGTTTCTGACCGTCAGCTGGTTCAGTTTTTGGTAGTCCAAACCTTCCAATTATGGAAGGATGGGTGCTAAATTGGAAACCTTTTAAATATAGAAAGTGGAGATAAATTTGGAAAGCTTCCAATTATGGAAGGATGGGTGCTAAATTGGAAACCTTCTAAATATGGAAAGTGGAGTTTAATTGGAAATGATTTAAAAATAGAAGGAGGATATTGAATTTAGAAAGTTTCTAAATATGGACTTGTTAATTATGGATTTGCTAAGTTGATAAAAATGGAAACTTAGACATCATAGGGTTCGGCCATGGTGCTTGGCCGAACCCCATGAATCAATCTTGGATCTAATATAGCCATGTGTTAATGAATGGAAGGTTTGAAAATGATAGACCATGGGTTCGGCCATGGTGTATGGCTGAACCCCATGGGGAATAATTTATGGTGTTAATGTTTGAAAGGATTGGATGATGGGTTAAGTTAGCCATGGATGGCATTTTGGTAATTATGTAGAATTAATGAACTATTGTATGAATTATTTTAGAACTTAAGTTTTATGGAAATAAGGAAGGTAAATGGCTATGGTAAGAATGGCATTATTGAAATTATGGTAAAAAATGATAGACCATGGGTTCGGCGATGGTGTATGGCCGAACCCCATGGGGTTTTGTTTATGGACTTAGAACATTAAAAATCAAGTGGGACTTGGTTATGATTAATTGTTATATTATAAGGTAACGGGACCTCAAAAGGTGTTTACGATCGTGAGCGGTTACCGGACGAAAGACGCAAGGACACGTAGCGGTCTGTGGTAGGATTCCACCTCTTTGAAACCATGGGTTTATGTACATTTGTTTTATATTATGTTTGATGAAATTATGTTTCAAAGGATATGTTTTAAGTTGAATTTTAAATGCTATGTTAATTGTATAAATAGCATGTGTTGAATATGTTTCAAAAGTTGATTTTAAATGCTATGTTTATGTTATAAAATAGCATGTGTTCATTGGCATCTCATGCATGGCATGGGGTGAAGGATTTGTAACCGGAGGGCCCACACTCCGTCGGGGCATCCGAAAAACCTATGTGGGGTACCTTGATGTGTTTTTCCATCAGGAAGAAACCGGAGGGTCCACACTCCGCCGGGGAATCTGGAAGACCTATGTGGTGGGTACTTTTATGTACATGTGATGGGTGTGACTCATTGCATTTGTCATCATTGCATGGCATGGTTATACATGGTTTTGGATATTATGTTATAATATATGTTTTGTACTAACCATGTGTTAGCCGTAATTGGAATACCTACTGGGCGCGTTGTTCTAACGCCCTACTTCTACCCTATTTGATGATACAGGAAACAAAGGGAACGATGAGTGCAAGGAGGGCCAGGCAGAGGAGCTGGGATGAATTATTTTATATGTTTTGAATAAAGTTACTTATGGACATGTATTTGAGTAACTAGTTTCCGGGAATGTAATAACTTAGATGGTCGGATGTTTATTTGGATGATTATGACGTTTTAATAATGATTAAGGACTTGACGTACTTTGCTATCTGAATGGAATAGAACTTGGTTCTATTATTATTCCGCATGTTATGATTCCGCAGTTATGATTATTATTCTGCAAGTTGATATTGTTATGTGTGAACCATTTTCGTGGACTTAGTCCATGCACACATAGGGTTGGCCAGTTAAGGGTCGGACTTTGGAAGTTCGGACTTAGCTCGCGTCATGACGTCCCGCTCTCTATCACTCTACTCTATTATAAAAAAAAAAAAATAGACTCTGATTTACGGGAAGAAGCGAGTGAAAAAGGGCGGGGCGTTACACGGAGTTAACCATCCTTTTTCTTCACAAATAAAACCAGAGCTCCCCAAGCCGATGTACTGTTCCAAATGCACCCTAGTCCAAGCAGTTCATCAATCTTCTTTTTTAACTCGGACATCCTGCTGGTGCCATCCGGTAATGTGATAGTGACACTGGTGCAGTGCCAGGGTACAACTTGATTTCAAAATTGATCTCCCTCATGGGAGGCAAGCTGGGGAGTTCCGTTGGGAATACATCCTCATAATCTTTTACTATTTCCGGAAGTTCAGCCACCGATTCCTTGTTGATTCTGATACTGTTCAATATGTAACACCCCAATTTCTCAATGAAGTGGAAAATTATGAAAATGCCCCTAAGTTATTAAATTAATTATTTTGTGATGTCAAATAAGGAAATGGTGGGGCCCATTGCTCAAATTAAGGTCATATGAGCACATTATAAATGTCAAGTTTGATTGGATGGGTAATGAACATCAATTGGGTCGAAAATGGCTAAATGGGTCAAAGGGCCCAATTGGACCCAATGGGTCAAAATGGATGATTTGACCATTGTGTAAACTCAAATTAAATGGGGTCAAGCTGAACTGATTGCAAATTAGATATAGCAAAATTGGGTAGGCTTGAAACACAAGAGAAAACCAATTAAAAATGGTAAAATCAGCCCATGAATGGGCCATGTTGTCAAAACGGGTCAAGGGGCTGATTGGGGACCCAATGGATCGGGTTGACTAGGTTGACCACAGATGACCGTGTGGGCCCTCAATTGAGCTCAAGTGTGAGTTAATTCAGCTTGAGTTGGACTGATTTGAAGTGAGTTTGATTTAAGAAAAGAGTTGACTCAAACTTAGTGCATTAAATGTGATGAGTTGGATGAGTTGAGTTAGAATAAAAATATCAAGTGTCAAGTGAGTCAAGAAGAAGTGGAAAGGTGTTGTTAATCACACACAACCCTTGGAGAATCAATCCCAGCTGTTGAGAGTGAAGAGGTGCTTTGGCAAAGCCAAAGGACACCAAGCTTGGGGCGGCATCATCTCATCCCATGAGATGCATGTGTTTAAACATGAAAGGTTGCAACGTTTGGTGAAGGGGTGTCTTGGTTGACACCCAATACCCCATTGGTTTTGGCAAGATTAAATGAGGGAGGATGAATGGATGATGGGACTGAAACTACAAAAGGAAAATGTTACCTTTCTTGGCCGATTTTGTCATTGCAAATCCAAGAAATTCCCATCTCTCTCTCCCTCTCTTCAAGTTCGTTTTCTTGGCTGACCAGCAGAGGTTTTGGCACCAGTTATTCAAGCATA
This sequence comes from Chimonanthus salicifolius, assembly GCA_013350335.1. Lineage (NCBI taxonomy): Eukaryota > Viridiplantae > Streptophyta > Magnoliopsida > Laurales > Calycanthaceae > Chimonanthus > Chimonanthus salicifolius. The sequence continues at coordinate 54,013,944 of CM023535.1, read as the reverse complement.
AACCAATAAAGGATTAAGAAAGAAAGAAGGAAACAAGAGGGGAGAAACCAAGGATCAAAGGCAAGAAGAAAGTTTGGAAAATTTGGTAAGATTTCTTAAGTGTTTAAGCCAAATAAATTGTAAGAAAAAGGGTATGTATTGGGCCAGGGTTATGGCCGAATATACCAAGGTTTTAACCTTGATTAATAGAGGTTTTAAAATGGTAAAGATGACCATTGGGTTCGGCCACCATGGAGGGCCGAACCCCATGTAAAAGACAGGTTGGTTTGATATTTTGAAACATAGAAACCATGGTGTTTTTATGGACTGTTTTTGAGGTTTCTTTAAGATTCAAATGCATGTTTCTAAAGAGGGTTAAAAACATAGACTTGAATGACATAAGGACTGAAGTTAGCATGGGTCTAAACAGTGGATTAAAAATGATGAAATGGATCATTGGATGGCCGAACCCCATGAATGGATGTTGGTATTTTGATGGTTTTTTAGAAGGTTAAAAACCATGCAAAATCATGAGGGTTTTACATGTTTTAATAAGGCTAAGTGGCTGATTAATAAGGTTTAAAATTGTAAGCCATTTGGTTCGACCAATTGTGTTGGCCGAACCCCATGAGATAGTATGACATTTTATGGTAATATGTGATGGTTTTAGGAGATCAAAATCATACAAGTTTATGGGTTTCTTATGTGACTTAAATGAAGATTATCTTGCTGTTTTGGTTGGTCATTGGATGGCTGAACTATGTAGCAATCATAACCAAAAATTATGTATGAATGTTGGAGTTAAGGAACCAAGGGAACCATTGGGTTCGGCCATATGTATGGCCGAACCCCATGGACCATTTTATATGGTTGTAAAGTTTCTAAGTTATGGAATTTAGTGAACTTAGTGTAAGCAAATAACAAATGATCGTTGACGATGGAAAGTGGGATAAAAACCCATAGGATGTGGTTCGGCCATTTAGTATGGCCGAACCCCATCAACTATTATTTGATGGAATGGGTTAAATGGTTAAGTATTTAAGAGTTGATTAAATGAAAAAGGAAGTTAAATCCTAAGTTGGTGATGTTCGGCCAAGGGCATAGCTGAACCCTACATGATGTGGTTGGGTCTTAGATATGAATGAACAAGTAAGTGATAGTATGCTTTATTGATTGTTATATGGACAAGGTACCGGAAGTTGAACGACGTGCGAGTCGTGACCGGGTGACGCTAAAGAAAGATCAATTACTGAAGTAAATCTTCAGTAGGTTTCCTACCTACTTGTAACCACAGTTTTATCCTAGTTTTCTTTATGAGACTCTTGTTTATTTTATGTGGTTTCGAATGATATATTATGCATTTACAAATGGCATACAAAGCATTGACATCTCATGCATGGACATGGGATGATGACTGAGGTTATGCTGTATTGCAATTTATGAGTTACCGTCCTCCTTAGGCGATGAGAGTCCCGCCAGGAGGAGTAACAAGATGATAAGATTCACATTGGTCTCCTTAGGCGATGAGAGTCTCACCAAGAGGACTAATAGGTGATATGAAAATAACTCAATGATGAAGTGTCTTTCCACAGGTAACAAGGTTTACTGTGGTTTGCCTTATCATGTGAGACCCAGATGGAAGTGTATCGTGATTTACCTTGACGGTGAGAGTCCCGTCAAGTGATGACTATGTATGTGTGATGGGGTGGGGCTCATTACAATTGCATACATACATAGCATGGTTTTATATGTTTTTGATGATCATGTAATATGATATATATGCATGTTTTATATGCTAACCATGTGGTAGCCCTGATTCGGGAACCTACTGGGCGCGTTGATCTAACGCCCTAATTCTATCGTCAGAGGAGAATGCAGGTACAAGGAAAGGGAAAGAGAAGGTCGATGATCGGGAGGGGAGCCAAGCCTAAGCGCTTGAATGTTGAACTAGACTTCTTTATTACTGTCATTTGAATTTATAATTTGTGGACATGTAATAAGTTATTAATTTGCTATGGTTTGATTAGGTTATTAACTATGGATGATTGTTTATGTTAATTAATATTTGAGATTGTTACTTGCTATCTAGTCATTCTATTCTGCAAATAGTCTAGTTTATTCCGCAAGTTGTTGTTAGTTCCATGTGTGATTTATTATCATGGTTTAGTCCATGTACACATGGGTGACCAGTTAAGGTTCAGACTTGAGTAGTCTGAACTTAACTTGCGTCGTGGCGCCCCCGCTCTCTTCCACTCTGTGTTTCTTTCAAAAGAAATTTTCAGACTCTGATTTTCGGAAGGGTGGAAAGGGTGGGGCGTTACAGTTGGTATCAGAGCGAAACGGGAAGTTGAATCATCGAAGTAAGATTAAGACGGTTTCATGTCTCACTGACGGATAAGAATCCCAATTGACCGACTTTTCGGAGTCCGCTAATTGGGGGTCGGATTAATTTACTTCGAGTGACTAAGACTGAACAATCAATCTGAGAACGACAATGAAAGATAGCAAAGTAAAGTACAGTCATCATAACTGGACATATCAAACATAGCAAAGTAGGATGTACTCCCCTGAAACTCCCACATTGAAAAACAAACAACAGGAATTTAGAGATTCCCCCAGAAACAAAAGAACACAAAGAGTGATGATTTGGTAATCTTCCCAAACAAAGTACATGGTATTATGCATGATCAAATTCCCCTGAAAACCAAGAGTGGTATATTTAGAATTGTTGTTGAATATTCTTGTGTTTTAAATGTTGTGGCACAGATATGTCGAGCAACGAGGAATATACAGAGTTATGGGATAAAGGGACACCTAGTTGTCCAGTAGATTTGGTATCGACTTCCAACATTATCAGCATGGAAGTCAATGTGGACCTTCAAGAGGGGCCTCCCGAGGAGGCGGAATGGAACTTAGCACCATTGGAGGAGGTGAACCTAGCACCATTACCGGAGTATCTTATGGAAGATATTCCTTGGTTAGTGGGACCTCCTGAGGAAGAAGAAGAGGATCTAGTACCTTTTCTGGAGGATCCTATGGCAGATGTTCCTATAATCTTGGAATCGCTTGGGGAGATAGATCCCTACGATACATGTAAGTTGTGCAATCAAGATGGGCACAACTGTAGGCATTGTCCTCACCCTTTAGGCATTGTCTGCCCGTTCTGTGGACTGCATGGGCATGGAGAGGCGATGACTAATTGTTCTTATATAGGAGGACCTGGATTAATACCCTGCACGACATGTGAAGTATTGGGGCACACGGCGATGACGTGTCCTGATAACCGTTTCAAGTTCGCTGATGATGCGGAATCTTCTACGGAAGACTAGGCTAGGAAGTAATATGAAGGGGTATTAAAAAGAGGGTTATATTGTAAGGGTGTATTTTGTTCTATATAGGGTTTTGTTTCACCCTACCCACCTTTGTACAAGGATGAAGTATGAATTTATATAAAGTATGCGATTTTATGATTTTATGAGGATTTATGGCATTTAATGCATATTGTTAATGGAAACTAAGTCTATGATGTTTCCATGAATTAGGAATAAATGGCGCCACAGAAAAAGGTTATAAAGAATCCGAAGGGAAAGGAAAAAGTTTTGCAAATCGGATTAGCTGAAGGGACTTCAAAAATGAAGACCCGTAAGGACGGTAAAAAGAAGGATGAGGTGTTCATAATCACACCACAAGGGAAAGTGGTACCTCAACGCAAGAAGGTGGTACATGAGAAGGTGCCATCGATACATGACAGAGAGCGGTCAATTCATGACGAGGAGAGGTCAGTTCATGAACGATCGCGCAATGAGGAAGAGTCACATCATTCTCGGCTAGAGGAGGAGGACAGTGACCCTACGTATCGATGGGACGAGGAGGAAGAATATGACTCGTCATATCGACGAGAGGAAGAAGGGAACAGCAATGTAACAGTACCCTATGTACCACCTGAACTACACAGTTTGGTGCAAGCTGTAGTTACCTCTGTCCTCCAACAACATATGAACGGAGGTGGAAGCACGAGTGAAACTAATGACCGTAACATGGGCAGAGATTTTCAACAACAGCGCCCACCTTACTTCAAGGGCAAAGAAGGGCTTGTCGGGGCGGAGAACTGGTTGGAAAAGATCTCCCACATATTGACTCTTTTGAATATCAAGATTCATGCACACAAAATCCTATTGGCCATGTCACAGCTGAAAGATGACGCTGCTAAATGGTGGAAAGTAGCGGAGAAACAGTAGGCACTTGTGCCAAAAAGAGAAAGAATTGCTATGACCTGGGGGCAATTCTCAGCGACATTCTTAGAGCGTTATTTCCCGAAGGAAGAGAGGGAACGTGAGATTCAGGCCTTTATGACATTAGTGCAAGGCTCGATGACGGTGGTTGAGTACCACCAAGAGTTTCTCAGCCTGTCAATCTATGCATTTTATGTTGTGGACACGGAATATCGGAAGGCTTGCAAGTTCGAGCGTGGGTTACGGCCAAACATTAGGGCCAGGGTAACCGTGTTCAAAGCAGCCACGCTGGCGGAAGTGGTCAGCAGGGCTACCATTGTGGAACAGGAAATAGCGGAATCTGCAAGAGTGGACAACCGCCGAGCTCCGAGTGGGAGGGGTGCGTATCAACCCAACAAGAAGTTCAGATCGAACTTCAGCAGACCCTCGCCGTTTGTTGGATCTAGTGGGGGTTTTCGCCCCAACCAACCCACTCAATCTGTAGCAGTCACTCAAGCATCTAGAGGAGTGAACACTTGCTTTCACTGTGATCAACCAGGTCACTACAAAAAGGACTGCCCAAAACTCAACAGGTTGTCATACTCCAGAGGATCATTTTGTCCGCCAGCTAGACCGGTAAACTCCAGAGGAGGCAGAATACAAAGTCGGGGAGGTCGAGGGTCTAACCCTGCTAGAGCTGGACGATTATTTACCCTAACTTCTCCAGAAGAAGAGGACCATGCGGTGATACAAGGTATGGCGATAGTGAGTAGTTCTTATGCATATGCACTATTTGATTCTGGAGCATCACATTCCTTCATAGCTGCATCATTTATTACTGCTACCAGTACATTAGTTCAAAGATTAGCCACAGCACTTATTATTGTATCCCCTGTCGGAGACTCGACATTGGGACTCATATGTGCGGCGGTTAACACTGAATTAGCTGGACTCAGATTTGAGTTCAATTATCTGGTGCTTGACATGTCTGAGTATGATATAATATTCGGCATGGATTGGTTGGCTAAGTTTCATGCCAACATCGACTGTTATCATCGAAGAGTGACATTCAAGTCACCCGAGGGCAAGCAATACGTAGTTCGTGCAGATAAACAGAGTGGATTGCAGGAAGGGTTAAACCACGTGGTATTGAATAATATCACCATAAATAAAGTGCCAGTTACTGAACTTCCGGCAATTGTACAAGAATTTGCGGATGTATTTCCAAAGGAACTCCCTGGTTTACCGCCTACGAGGGAGATTAACTTCGAGATCAAGTTGTACCCTGGCACAGCACCAGTGTCGTTACCACACTATCGGATGGCACCAGCAGAGATGTCGGAGCTAAAGAAGCAGATTGATGAACTGCATTGGCTGGGTTGCATCCGGAATAGTACATCATCATGGGGAGCACCAGTGCTGTTCGTGAAGAAAAAGGACGGTTCACTACGGATGTGCGTGGACTACCGGAAGCTGAATCAGCTAACAGTCCGGAACAAGTACCCTCTACCCAGGATCGATGTTTTATTCGATCAATTGAAGGGTTCTAGTCATTTTTCAAAGATTGATTTGATGTCTGGTTATCATCAAATTCGAGTTAGGGAGGAAGATATAGAAAAGACAGCCTTTCGGACGCGGTATGGACTATTTGAGTTCGTGGTCATGCCATTTGGACTCACAAATGCGCCGGCTGTGTTCATGGATTTAATGAACATAATCTTCCGTCCCTATCTGGATCAATTTGTAATCGTATTCATTGATGATATCCTGATCTATTCTAAGAGTCAGGAGGAACATGCAGAACACTTACGTATAGTTTTGAATACTTTGAGGCAAAATAAGCTATACGCCAAAGCCAGTAAGTGTGAATTCTGGCTATCTCAAGTAAACTTCTTGGGACATGTTATATCTGAGGGAGGTATAGCCGTGGATCCGGCTAAAGTGGCAGCAGTGAAAGATTCGAAAGCACCCAAGAATGTAACGGAAATTCGTAGCTTCTTGGGATTGGCTGGTTATTATAGAAGATTTATCATGGATTTTGCAAAAATAGCATCTCCATTGACTCGACTCACACAGAAAGGAGTCAAGTATGAGTGGACAGATCTATGTAATCAAAGGTTTGAAGAGCTGAAGACAAGACTTACCACTGCCCCTATTTTAGTTTTACCGGTAATTGGCAAGTGTTATGAGGTATATTGCGATGCCTCAGGAGAGGGACTGGGTTGTACACTCAGTCAGAGTAATTGTGTGGTGGCGTATGGTTCAAGGCAGTTAAAAATACATGAACGTCTTTACCCCACACATGATTTGGAATTAGCTGCAGTGGTTTTCGCCCTCAAGAGTTGGAGAAACTACCTCTACGGCGAGAAATTTGAGGTATTTTCTGATCATAAGAGCCTAAAATATCTTTTTGATTAGAAGGAGCTCAACCTCAAGCAGCGAAGATGGATGGAGTATCTGGCGGATTATGAGTTTGCGCTTAGATATCATCCAGGCAAGGCGAACAAGGTAGCGGATGCCCTCAGCCATATACCACATGCATCAGTGGCATGCTTGATCAGATCGGAATGGGAGATGTTGAATACCATCCGAGAGTTTAAAATCTACTATAACAACTGTGGGACCATATACAATCTGGTTATACAATCCAACATAGTTACCAAGATTGAAAAAGAACAACGTATGGATCCGGAAGTGGAGGACATATGGGCCAAGATGTCTACTGGCACCATTGTGCCAGAATGGGAATTAAGACCAGGACAGGGTCTTTTATTCCGGGGAAGAACATATGTGCCAAAGAGTTGCAGGAAAGAGCTACTAATTAAGGCACATCAGTCCAAGCTCTCTATCCATCCGGGCAGCATCAAAATGTACCATGATCTAAAGAGGCATTATTGGTGGCATGGACTAAAAAGGGATGTGGCGGAATTCGTGGCACACTGTTTAACTTGTCAGCAAGTTAAGACTGAACACCAAAAGCCACCAGGGTTACTCAAACCCTTAGCAGTGCTAGAATGGAAATGGGAACGCATTTCCATGGATTTTGTATCGGGGTTGCCAAGGTCTTCAAAGGGCAATGACGCCATATGGGTCGTAGTCGACCGGCTGACAAAGTCCGCACATTTCATTCCTATCAAGATGACGGATTCATCTGAGACGTTGGGTCGGCGGTATATTAAAGAGATCATTCGGCTACATGGCATTCCCCGAACGATAGTATCGGACAGAGATGGCCGTTTTACCGGCAGAGTATGGCAAAGAATACAGTCAGCCATGGGGACAGACTTATTGACTAGCACCGCTTTCCATCCACAAACTGATGGTCAGTTAGAAAGGACGATACAAACCTTGGAAGACATGCTGAGAGCATGTATGTTAGATTTCAAGGGTGGATGGGAGGACCACTTACCACTGGTGGAGTTCTCATATAATAACAGCTATCAGGCAAGCCTTCAGATGGCTCCATACGAGACTTTATAAGGTAGACCGTGTAGGTCACCAGTATGTTGGACAGAGGCTGGAGAGCCTGCATTGATTGGACCGGAACTAGTCGCAGAGACTACCGCACAAATTAAGTTGATACGTCAACACTTATTGACTGCACATAGTTGGCAGAAGAGTTATGCTGATAAAAGGAGACGGTTTCTGGAATTTGAAGTGGGAGACATGGTATTCTTAAAGGTCTCGCCACGGAAAGGACACATAAGGTTTGGCAAGAAAGGAAAACTGTTGCCAAGATATGTGGGACCGTTGTCCATCATAAGAAGGATGGGGGATGTAGCTTACCAGTTAGCACTTCCTTCGCAGTTAGCAGCTCTACATGATGTGTTTCATGTGTCAATGCTAAGAAAGTATAATCCGGATCCGTCCCATGTTTTGAATGTTCAGGATATTGAAGTACAAAGCGACGTGACGTACGTTAAGAAGCCGGTCAAGATAGTGGAGACCGAACAAAGGGTGTTGCGAAACAGAGCGATTCAGTTCGTAAAAGTGGTATGGGACCGACATGGTGATGCAGAGGCCACATGGGAACTTGAATCGGAGATGAGAACAGCCCACCCCGAATTATTTGTGTAATTTAATTTGAGAACCCTACTTCACTCGATTTTCGGGACGAAAATTTTAAAAAAAGGGTTATATTGTAACACCCCAATTTCTCAATGAAGTGGAAAATTACGAAAATGCCCCTGAGTTGTTAAATTAATTATTTTGTGATGTCAAATAAGAAAATGGTAGGGCCCATTGCTCAAATTAAGGTCATATGAGCACATTATAAATGTCAAGTTTGATTGGATGGATAATGAACATCAATTGGGTCGAAAATGGCTAAATGGGTCAAAGGGCCCAATTGGACCCAATGGGTCAAAATGGATGATTTGACCATTGTGTAAGCTCAAATTAAATGGGGTCAAGCTGAACTGATTGGAAATTAGGTATAGCAAAAATGGGTAGGCTTGAAACACAAGTGAAAACCAATTAAAAATGGCAAAATCAGCCCATGAATGGGCCATGTTGTCAAAACGGGTCAAGGGGCTGATTGGGGACCCAATGGGTCGGGTTGACTAGGGTGACCACGGATGACCGTGTGGGCCCTCAATTGAACTCAAGTGTGAGCTAATTCAGCTTGAGTTGGACTGATTTGAAGTGAGTCTGATTTAAGAAAAGAGTTGCCTCAAACTTGGTGCATTAAATGTGATGAGTTGGATGAGTTGAGTTAGAATAAAAATATCAAGTGTCAAGTGAGTCAAGAAGAAGTGGAAAGGTGTTGTTAATCACACACAACCTTGGAGAATCAATCCCAGCCGTTGAGAGTGAAGAGGTGCTTTGGCAAAGCCAAAGGACACCAAGCTTGGGGTGGCATCATCTCATTCCATGAGATGCATGTGTTTAAACATGAAAGGTTGCAACGTTTGGTGAAGGGGTGTCTTGGTTGACACCCAATACCCCATCGGTTTTGGCAAGATTAAATGAGGGAGGATGAATGGATGATGGGGCTGAAACTACAAAAGGAAAATGTTACCTTTCTTGGCCGATTTTGTCATTGCAAATCCAAGAAATTCCCATCTCTCTCTCCCTCTCTTCAAGTTCGTTTTCTTGGCTGAACAGCAGAGGTTTTGGCACCAGTTATTCAAGCATAAACCAGTAAAGGATTAAGAAAGAAAGAAGGAAACAAGAGGGGAGAAACCAAGGATCAAAGGCAAGAAGAAAGTTTGGAAAATTTGGTAAGATTTCTTAAGTGTTTAAGCCAAATAAGTTGTAAGAAAAAGGGTATGCATAGGGCCAGGGTTATGGCCGAATACACCAAGGTTTTAACCTTGATTAATAGAGGTTTTAAAATGGTAAAGATGACCATTGGGTTCGGCCACTATGGAGGGCCGAACCCCATGTAAAAGACAGGTTGGTTTGATGTTTTGAAACATAGAAACCATGGTGTTGTTATGGCCTTTTTTTGAGGTTTCGTTAAGATTCAAATGCACGTTTCTAAAGAGGGTTAAAAACATGGACTTGAATGACATAAGGACTGAAGTTAGCATGGGTAAACAGTGGATTAAAAATGATGAAATGGATCATTGGGTTCAGCTTTTACTGGATCATTGGGTTCGGCCACCTTAGATGGCCGAACCCCATGAATGGATGTTGGTATTTTGATGGTTTTTTAGAAGGTTAAAAACCATGCAAAATCATGAGGTTTTTACATGTTTTAATAAGGCTAAGTGGCTGATTAATAAGGTTTAAAATTTTAAGCCATTTGGTTCGGCCAATTGTGTTGGCCGAACCCCATGAGATAGTATGACATTTTATGGTAATATGTGATGGTTTTAGGAGATCAAAATCATACAAGTTCATGGGTTTCTTATGTGATTTAAATGAAGATTATCTTGCTGTTTTGGTTGGTCATTGGATGGCTGAACTATGTAGCAATCATAACCAAAAATTATGTATGAATGTTGGAGTTAAGGAACCAAGGGAACCATTGGGTTCGGCCATATGTATGGCCGAACCCCATGGACCATTTTATATGGTTGTAAAGTTTCTAAGTTATGGAATTTAGTGAACTTAGTGTAAGCAAATAACAAATCATGGTTGATGATGGAAAGTGGGATAAAAACCCATAGGATATGGTTCGGCCATGTACTATGGCCGAACCCCATCAACAATTATTTGATGGAATGGGTTAAATGGTTAAGTATTTAAGAGTTGATTAAATGAAAAAGGAAGTTAAATCCTAAGTTGGTGATGTTCGGCCAAGGGCATAGCTGAACCCTACATGATGTGGTTGGGTCTTAGATATGAATGAACAAGTAAGTGATAGTATGCTTTATTGATTGTTATATGGACAAGGTACCGGAAGTTGAACGACGTGCGAGTCGTGACCGGGTGACGCTAAAGAAAGATCAATTACTGAAGTAAATCTTCAGTAGGTTTCCTACCTACTTGTAACCACAGTTTTATCCTAGTTTTCTTTATGAGACTCTTGTTTATTTTATGTGGTTTCGAATGATATATTATGCATTTACAAATGGCATACAAAGCATTGACATCTCATGCATGGACATGGGATGATGACTGAGGTTATGCTGTGTTGCAATTTATGAGTTACCGTCCTCCTTAGGCGATGAGAGTCCCGCCAGGAGGAGTAACAAGATGATAAGATTCACATTGGTCTCCTTAGGCGATGAGAGTCTCACCAAGAGGACTAATAGGTGATATGAAAATAACTCAATGATGAAGTGTCTTTCCACAGGTAACAAGGTTTACTGTGGTTTGACTTATCATGTGAGACCCAGATGGAAGTGTATCGTGATTTACCTTGACGGTGAGAGTCCCGTCAAGTGATGACTATGTATGTGTGATGGGGTGGGGCTCATTACAATTGCATACATACATAGCATGGTTTTATATGTTTTTGATGATCATGTAATATGATATATATGCATGTTTTATATGCTAACTATGTGGTAGCCCTGATTCGGGAACCTACTGGGCGCGTTGATCTAACGTCCTAATTCTATCCTCAGAGGAGAATGCAGGTACAATGAAAAGGAAAGAGAAGGTCGATGACCGGGAGGGGAGCCAAGCCTAAGCGCTTGAATGTTGAACTAGACTTATTTATTACTGTCATTTGAATTTATAATTTGTGGACATGTAATAAGTTATTAATTTGCTATGGTTTGATTAGGTTATTAACTATGGATGGTTGTTTATGTTAATTAATATTTGAGATTGTTACTTGCTATCTAGTCATTCTATTCTGCAAATAGTCTAGTTTATTTCGCAAGTTGTTGTTAGTTCCATGTGTGATTTATTATCATGGTCTAGTCCATGTACACATGGGTGGCCAGTTAAGGTTCAGACTTGAGTAGTCTGAACTTAACTCGCGTCGTGGCGCCCCCGCTCTCTTCCATTCTGTGTTTCTTTCAAAAGAAATTTTCAGACTCTGATTTTCGGAAGGGTGGAAAGGGCGGGGCGTTACACAATACCGGGTGATTCAACCCTTCATGTAGTATACTTTGTTTGTCAATACGCACCACATGTTTTCCCTCGGGTGACCAGAATGTCACCCTACGGCGATAACAATCAATGTGGGCCTTAAAGCTAGTCAACCAATCCATGCCGAAAATAAAATCATATTCTAACATATCGAGTACCAAATAATTGAAATCAAATCTGAGTCCTCCGAGTTCAGTATTCACTGTTGTGCATATAAGCCCCAATGATGTGTCTCCAACGGAGAATACAATGGTAAGTGATGTGGACAGTTTTTGTACTAAAGTTCCAGTTGCAGATATGAATGCAGCAGATATAAAAGAGTGAGATGCTCCAGAATCAAATAAAGCAAAGGCGTAGGAACTACTAACTACTGCCATACCTTGAATCATAGAGTGATCCTCTACTGCTGGAGGTGCTAAGGTGAATAATCGTCCAGATCCTGTAGGCGGCCGTCCCGCCTGATTAGATGTCCTGCTTCCTTGTGAATTAGCTGGCCTAACTGGTGGACGAGATGATCCTCTAGAATGTGAGGGTCTGTTGAGTTGTGGGCATTCCCTCTTAAAATGGCCCGGCTGATCACAATGGAAGCAGTTGTTCACCCCTCTGGGAGCCTGAGTGACTGATGCAGATGGGGAGGGATGATTGGGAAGAAAGCCCCCTGTTGACCCAATGGATTGTGAGGGTCCGCTAGAGTTCGGTTGGAACCTCTTGTTGGGCTGAAATGTACCCCTCCCACTCTGAGGTCGGCGATTATCAAAACGCGTTAACTCAGCCATCTCTTGCTCTGCTATAGTGGCCCTGCTGACCACCTCTGCCAGTGTAGCTACTTTGAATATGGTTACTTGGCCCTTATGCTAGGCCGAAGGCCCGCTCAAACTTGTGTGCCCTTCGATACTCTGTATCCACCATATAGAATGCATATATAGATAAACTGAGAAACTCCTGGTGGTACTCTGCCACTGTCATGGTACCTTGTACCAAAGATAGAAAAGCCTGAGTCTGGCGCTCCTTCTCCTCCTCAGGGAAATAATGTTCCAAGAAGGTAGCGGAGAACTGCTCCCAAGTCATTGCAGTCCTCTCTCCTTCCGGAAAAAGTGCTTGTTGCTTCTGTATCACCTCCCACCATTTACCGGCATCATCAATCAGTTGTGACGTGGCCAGTAAAATCTTGTCAGCATGGTTCGCAATCTTGAGTAAGGTCAGGATCTGTGTAATCTTCTTAAGCCAGTTCCGACAGCCCCTTCTCTCCCTTTGAAGTAAGGAGGGCGCTGTTGCTGGAAGTCCCTGACCATGCTCCTGTCATTGGTCTCCTTGGTGGTTCCATTCTCTTTCAAGTGTTGTTGAAGCACCGAAGTAACCACCGCTTGAACCAGGTTTTGCAGTTTAGGAGGCACCACCGGTATATTCACGCTGCTTTCTTCTTCCTCCTCTTGGTGGGATGGTTGTTGTTCCTCTTCCTGATGAGATTGTTGTTCCTCCTCATTTCGAGGATGTTCTACCTCCTCTTCACCCCCACTTGGGTTTTGTCGGGTATTTCTCCTTGGCCTTCCCCTTTGAAGCATTTTTTCCCTAAACGAAAAATATCATGACTTAGTTTCCATCATAAGAATTTGTATTTCCTAATTTTTGGGGAAAAATTCCAAATAAGCACTCTTGATTTTTGCTTTGTTTCTGGGGAAATATATCCTATATTGCTATGTTTGATAATTTGATTATTTTGACTGTACTTCCTTTGCTATCATCCGTCTGAGTCTAACAAAGTAAATTAATACACGGGGGCCGGATTAATTTACCCAAAAGATTCAATGTTTTTGGTTCCCTCAAATACCAATTGTAACGCCCCGCCCTTTTTCACTCACTTTCTTCCTAAAAATTAGTGTCTATTTTTTTTTTAAACATAGAGTGAGTAAGAGCGGGACGTCACGACTTAAGCTAAGTCCAAACTTCTAAAGTCCGACCCTTAACTGGCCAACCCTATGTGTGCATGGACTAAGTCCATGAAAACAGTTCACAGGTAACAATATCAACATGCGGAATAACATCATAACTGCGGAATAATAATAGAACCAAGTTATATTCCATTCAGATAGCAAAGTACGTCAAGTCTTTAATCATAATTATCCAAATAAACATCCAATCATCTAAGTTATTACATGCCCGGAAACTAGTTACTCTAATACATGTCCATAAGTAACTTTATTCAAAATAAAAGTAAATCATCCAAGCTCCTATGCCTGGCCCTCCTTGCGTTCATCGTTCCCCTGGTTTACCGTGTCATCCACTAGGGTAGAAGTAGGGCGTTAGAACAATGCGCCCACTAGGTATTCCAATTAGGGCTAACACATGGTTAGTACAAAACATATATAATATCATAATGTCCAAAACCATATAAAACCATGCCATGCAAAAATGACAAATGCAATGAGTCTCACCCATCACATGTACATAAAAGTACCCACCACATAGGTCTTTCGGACGCCCCGACGGAGTGTAGACCCTCCTATTTCTTCCTGATGGAAAAGCACATCAAGGTACCCCACATAGGTTTTTCGAACACCCCGACTGAGCATGGACCCTCCGGTTACAAATCCTTCACCCCGTGCCATGCATGCGATGCCAATGAAACACATGCTATTTTATCATATAAACATAGCATTAAAATCACATTTTGAAACATATCCAACACATGCTATTTTATCATATAAACATAGCATTTAAAACTCACATTTTGAAACATATCCAACACATGCTATTTTATCATATAAACATAACATTTAAAACTCACATTTTGAAACCTATCCTTTGCAATATAAATTCATCAAAATAAGATAAAAACATTGTACATAAAATCCATGGTTTCAAAGAGGTGGAATCCTACCAAAGACCGCTAACGTGTCCTTGCGTCTTTCATCCGGTAACCGCTCACGATCGTACACACCTTGTGAGGTCCCATTACTTATAACATATTAATCAATTAAAGCATGTCCCGTTTGATTTACAATATTGTTTAAGTCCATAAACACAATCCTCATGGGGTTCAGCCATACACCATGGCCGAACCCATGGTCTTTCATTTTTTACCGTATTTACAATAATGCCATTCTTACCATTTTTATACATTAATCTGATGATAACCCAATTAATCATCTAAGATACATCAAACATTAAGTTCAGCAAACATTCCCCATGGGGTTCGGCCATACACCATGGTCGAACCCATGGTCCCTTATTTTCACTTAATTACCAAAATGCCATTACCTCCATCATTGTCTCTCCATTAATCCAATCACTATCTTAAGTTCATAAAATCCATTCAACTTGATTCATGGGGTTCGGCCACACACCATGGCCGAACCCTATGATATCTTAATTCCATTCAAATTACAATATTGCCATTCATGGCTAACCTTCCATTTTAGCATGTATTTACAACTTTGCCATTACCTTAGGTTTATGTCCAAAACCCATCCATAACATTAACACATAAACTTAATAGATCCATAATTGGTTCATGGGGTTCGGCCAAGCACCATGGCCGAACCCTATGATGTCTAAGTTTCCATTTTCATCAATAATCCATAATTAGAAAGTTTCCAAATTTATCATCCATCCTTCCATAATTAGAAAGTTTCCAAATTTATCATCCATCCTTCCATAATTAGAAAGTTTCCAAATTTATAATCATCTTCCATGATCTTCATTTAATCAATCACCAAAATAAGTCCGATAATAATACCAATACAACTCCATGGGGTTCGGCCATACACCATGGCCGAACCCTATGGTTCATAATCCTCCTTCTAAAAATTATTAAACATTAACTATGGCCGAACCCCATGGTTCATAATCCTCTTTCTAAAAATTATTAAACATTAACATTCATCCCTTAATCTTATTCCACGATCTCCATTCATAAACATAAATCCATAATTGATTATGGGGTTCAGCCATACTCCATGGCCGAACCCATGGTCTAAGGATCTTCACAAAAATCATCCATTAAAAATCCTTTTAACATCATCATATTATTCCATGGTTTTTATCATTCAAACCTCCATTAAATAATCCATGCCCTTCCATGATCTAATCACCATATTAATTTCCTTTCCATGGGGTTCGGCCATACCCATAGCCGAACCCTATGTTTCCATTTTTCCTCTTTTAAATGCAATCAAAATATCTAACCGTCCAAGGTTTTCATCATTAAAGTACACAGTGTCTTTCCATTAAATTATACTCAATCATCTCTCAATCTTCTTCCATGGGGTTCGGCCATACACTATGGCCGAACCCTATGGTTCTTTTCTTTTAAACAAAAATTATAAAATCACTTACCGGTTCCGCGACTCCTCCGGTTTTCCCTCGGTTGTTTTTGATCTTCCAATCATTTTCCTTCTTGATCTTTCCCAAGCCGAGATTGATCTAGATTATTCCGTGCGCCCCTTGTGCTTGCTGCTCTCTCTCTTTTCTTCGTTTATGAATGTCGTGAATGAGACTTGCAAGAGAGAAAGAATTCGGCTATGTGTGTGTGTATTGCCGTGCACCTCTCCTTAGTTTCCAATTGGTCCAATATTAAAAGGTGCCTTAGTGCCGTGCGCCCCTTGTCTATAAGTTAGAAGGTGCCGACCTTCCAATTAGTCCAATCCATAATTAGGAGGTGCCATGCTCCCCTCTTGTTTCCCACTTTGGAGGGTCCTAATTAGAATATGACATGCGCCCATTGTAATTTAGCAATTACCCTATTAATATTCCTAACAAAGAAAGGACTCCTTTTTAGAGATACTCCAACTTATCCTCATGGATTGCGCATATCCCATGGATATGGATATGTCACACGCAGCCAAAAACAATCTTTTAAGTTAGACATCTTCTTTTTAAATTTATTCTAGCACATAATCTTTGATATGATATCTAAAATTCGCCCATGCAATATTTATTTAGTTTTAGATATCTTCTCAAGATATTCTATCATATCAATGTGGATATGAAAATTCCACATACATCTCATGCGCATATCCTTTTAATTCAACCCCATTTAAATTTTTATTGAAATGATTTCCAAAACCGTTGGGTATTAATTGGGCAATGACCCAACACTTTACCCCATGTCAAGTTCGAATGGAGTGATGCTTGCGAAAAGGCATTTCAGGAGTTGAAGGAGAAATTGACCACTTCTTCGATACTAATAATACCTGAACAAGGACAAGGTTATGATGTATATTGCGATGCATCTAAATTCGGTTGGGATGTGTTTTAATGCAAGAAAGAAAAGTAATAACTTATGGATCAAGACAACTAAAAGGACATGAGCAGAATTATCTAACTCATGATTTGGAACTAGCAGCGGTAGTTTTCTCATTGAAACTGTGGAGACATTACTTGTATGGTGAGAAATTCAATCTGTTTTCTGATCACCATAGTCTCAAATATATATTTACTCAGAAGGACCTAAATATGAGACAACAAAGATGGATGGAATATCTAGGAGATTATGATTTCAGTCTCTCCTACCATGTAGGAAAGGCTAATGTAGTAGCAAACGCCTTAAGCAGAAGTCACATGGCACTGTAGCATGCATGAGATTCTTACAGTGGAAAATGTTGAAAATCCTATTTGATTATAATCTGAAGCTGATCAAGGGAAATGGGTCAGCAAGAATCCACAATTTGGTCTTACAGCCCGAGATGATCAGATTGGTGATGGAAGGACAGCAAAATGATTTCGAAACAAAAAAGTTGATAACTCAGCTTTCAGGAGGAGCGACTTTAGAAGATTGGAAAATCAAGGCTGATGAACGTTTGACGTTCAAAGACAGACTTTTCGTACCAAAGTCGGAATAATGCAGAAGAAAGGTACTGGATCATTTTCATCGTTCTCGTTTGCAGTACATCCTGGTGGTACAAAGATGTATCATGACTTGCGATGATTGTTTTGGTGGAAAGGTATGAAATGAGAGGTAGCAGATTTCACATCTAAGTGTCTGACCTGTCAACAAGTTAAAACAGAACATCAACGACCTGGTGGAAAGACACAACCTCTTGAAGTGGCTAAGTGGAAATGGGAGCATATTACCATGGATTTTGTGACCGGATTCCCAAAGTCTTCCAAAAAGAATGACACTATCTTGGTAATAGTGGATCGATTAACAAAATCAGTTCATTTTCTGCCTATTAAAAAGAATGATTCTTTGACTACCCTGAGTAGATTGTATATAAAAGAGATAGTTAGACTGCATGGAGTACCTGTATCAATTGTATCTGATAGAGACCCTAGATTTGTGTCAAGATTTTGGCAGGGATTGCAAGATGAATTGGGAACTAGACTTTGCTTCAACATTGCTTTTCACCCTTAGACGAATGGTCAATCAGAGAGAACCATTCACACTTTGGAAGATATGCTAAGGGCATGTGTTATCGATATGCAGGGAAGTTGGGAAGACCACTTGGCATCAATAGAATTAGTATAAAACAACAACTATCATTCTAGTATACAAATGGCACCATACGAAGCTCTGTATGGTAGACCCTGCAGGTCACCTCTGTAATACCCCTGATTTTCAGTTTATCTATATTTACGGAAATTGCCATTGAAATTATGAATTAAAAGGATATGACCGTAGATGAGTAAGTTGTGGGGCCCATTGCCCAATTAAGACCCAACGGATTGTGGATATGCTTGCAATTGGAATAATTGGGTAAGATGTATTCAATTGGGTCAAAGTTGTTAATTGGTCAAAATGTTCAATTGGGACCCAATGGGTTGTGTTTGACTTGCTTGATCCACCAAGTGAGTTGAGTTGATTCGAAGTAAATTAAGTGGTGAGTTAAATTAAATGAGTTGGGATGGACGGGTTATGTTTCAAATTCAAAAATTCAAATAATGGGATGGACGGTCTATGTTTCAAATTCAAAATTCAAATGAGTTGGGATGGACGGCTTGTATTTCAAAATTCAAATGAGTTGGGATGGACGGTTTATATTTCAAAATTCAAATGAGTTGGGATGAATGGTTTATATTTCAAAATTCAAATGAGTTGGGATAGACGGTTTATATTTCAAAATTCGAATGAGTTGGGATGGACAGTTTATATTTCAAAATTCAAATGAGTTGGGATGGACAGTTTATATTTCAAAATTCAAATGAGTTGGAATGGACGGTTTTTACATTTGGAATTCAAATTCAAAACAAAGGTAAGGATACACGCTGGGGAAGTAAGGAGGTTGGTTTGTTTCAAAATTTAAATGTTGGAGAGATGGAAGAGTATTGTTTTTATTTCAAGCTCAAACGTTGGAGAGATGAAGATGGTTTATTTCAAAATTCAAATAAGAGCTACACATTGGAGAGGTAGGGAGGTTTGGCTTATTTCAAAATCAAAACAAGGATACACATGGAGAGATAATGGAGATGGTTATACCTTTAAAAAAAATTCAAATTCACTATCATACACATTGGATCTTGAGATTTTCATCTCATGTAGAGATAGGGAAGATAATGAAGAGGAAACTCCCACATGAAGAGATAATGAAGGTGGTTTAAATTTCAATTTTAAACAAGGTTATACGTTGGAGAGATAAGGGGGAGTTTGGGTTTTAATTTTCAAATTCAAACAAGACTCAACTCTTCCTCTCCCACTTGGCTATCTCTCTCCCTCACACTCTCTCTTAGCCGACCACTCACAAAGACAAGAGAGAAAAAGAACTTAGAGTTTACATCCCAAACACCTCTCCCTCTTACTCAAGCCGATCCTCTCTCAAACCCACATAATTTGGTCGAACTCTATCTCTCTCTCAAGGCCGGTTCTTCTCTCAAAGACAAAGTGGACTTAGAACAAAGGGGTTTGCAGCAAGGTCAGTCTCGGCCAAAGGAACAAGAAAGAAGAAGGAGAGGCTAAGGAAGGAAAGGAACAAGCCGGAGAAAAAGGAGTCGCGGAACCGGTAGGTTTTTCTTGATGGATTTTATTTAAAATAAAGAACCATAGGGCTCGGCCATGTTGTATGGCTGAACCCCATGGAGGGTTGTTGATGTTTTAAAAAGTTTAAAATGTATGGAAAGTGATGGACTTGGATGTATTTTGTTTATCAAAAAGAATGGAAAAGAGGAGCACCAAAACGAAAAGGGTGAGGTTTGGCCATGGTGTATGGACGAACCCCACAAAGTATTATGTGTGGTATTTTATTTATAAAAGGGTGTAAAAGAATTCAAATGGATGGAAGTGTGAAAATCAATTATAGATGGATAAAATGTTTAAATGGAAATAAGGAACCATAGGGTTCGGCCAAGTGTATGGCCGAACCCCATGGTATAATGGCCCGGAATTTGTAAATCGATATATATGTGGATATTATTTATATTAATGATGGAAGTTGAGAAATTTGATGGAATAGATGGTAAATGGGTCAAAATATGGACAAAGGCCCAAGTAGGGCCCAATGGACTATGAATTGGATTTGTAATTCATTTAAAGGGTCAATGATGGTCAATTGGGCCAAGGATGGTCAAATTGGGCCCAATGCTCATTTGGGACCCAATGGATCAAGATGATGTAAGCTCTAAGGTAAATGGGTAAGAAAAAAATGTAATTGGGCCATGGGCCCAATGGTGATCCAATTAGCTAGAATGGATTAAGTTAAATCACCTAAGTTAATGATAATATGACCAAGGTGACATGGCCAATTGGGACCCACCTCCACCTCACCAAGTGAGGTGGCATGTGGACCCAGGGATTGGTGGGGCCGGCCACCATGGTTGAATTGGTCAACCATGGGTGGAATGATGGAATTGGGTTAAGTGGAAATTAATTAACCTAAGGTAATTATCTAATTAATTAAATGATTAAATTATTCAAATGAGGGTCAAATGGTCAAAAGGTGGAAAACCAAAAGCCATCTTATCTTAAGGCATCAAAAAACGTTGGGTAATGGTGGTTGGGTCATAAAGCATGGAAAATATCTTGTTGGTTGATGAGAAATTAATGGTAAAGTGTATCTTAACCAATCAAAAGGAGATGACTTCATCTCATCTCTCAAATTCCATCCTCATTTCACTCACTTCATCTCTTTCACTCTCAAAACTGTCCCACACCCAAGGGAGAAGAAGAAGAAAACTAAGGAAGAAGGAGAAGAGCTTAGGGAGAGGAAGAAAAGCCCAAGTGTTGGCCCACCACCTCAAGGTAAAAACCTTGAGACACCTTTCTCATCTCCACTCTTCCCCTCTCACTCTCAAATCTAACCTTACCTTGGCCGAACCCAAGCCTTGAGGTTTTCACCATGGATCAAGCATCTTAGCCGATCAAACAAGGAGAGGAAGAAGAAAGGAGGAGGCCAAGGAAGCCAACGGGAGTGACGAAAGTCGGAGGAGGAGTCGGATTGTAAGTAATTCCTAAACAAGAGATTTGGATTTTTAGGGTTTAAGGTTTGAGATCCATTCTTGTTAAATTTGATGGTGGGCAAATAATCATAGGCATGGGATCTCAAATCCATCAAATGGAAGGATGGAAAGTGGACAAAACCCTAATGGGTAAATTAGGGTTAGGGAAAGGAAAAATAAATGGATTAAGGATATAATGGATTTAAATTATTTAAGCATGGGATTATGTAAATTGGAAGAAAATTATGGGCCATAGGGTTTGGCCATGTAGTATGGCCGAACCCCATGGTGGGTGATTAGGTGATGTATGATTTTTTTAGGGTTTTAAAGAATGGAGGATGATTTAGGGTTTGTAAGTGTTTATTGATTAAATGTGGTAGTTCTTTTTAAAGGGATCTTGAATGAAAATCATGGAAAGATGGTTTATGTTTTTTCCTTAAGGTGCTAATGATTAAATATGGTGATTTGTAAAGGGTTGTTAAATGAAGAAATTCATGGAAGGAATGATTAGGATTATTAGGGTTTCTAGTGATTAAATGTAGGAAATTTTTAAAGGGACTTAAATGAGGAAATGCATGGGGGGTGTGAATGGTGTTGGTAGCCTTAAAAGGCATGGGGAAACTTTGATGAAGTAAGTGTTTTGGAAACCATGAAAAGAATGAGAAGTATGGCATGACTAAATGAGTCATTAATGGACTCAAGAAAATTTACCAAAATGATGGATCATGAACCACCATGGCCGAACCCTATGGTGATGAAATGGTAGGTGATTAGGTGATTTATGAGGGTTTTAAAGAATGGAAGCTATGGAGGATAATTTACGATTTTAGGGTTATGTGGTTGTAAATTTGAAGGGTGTAAAAATAGGGAAGAATGGTTGAGAATGGGATAGTTTAAAATGGATTTTTAAGTGTGGGAAATAATGTTTTAAAAATGAAGCCATGGAGAGATTTTAGGGATGGAATGCTTTTAAATCCTATGGTAGTGTAATGGTTGTTTTTTATTAAATGGGTTTAAAGGATAGAAAATGTGGAGTGAGGTGTTAATGTATTGGAGGCTTAAAAAGGGTCAAGTCTTTGTAAGTTTTAAAGGGATGTTAGTGAAGAAAAGCATGGAAGGTGGTTAAGTGATTTCAATGGGGAAGGTTGGTAATGTTGATGAACTCAAAGTGATAAACATAATGTTGATCAAAGGGGTTAATGATTTTGAAGGTTTTGAATGAAAGAATAATGGTAATTTTAAAAGGGCTTTTTAAATGAGGGAATCCATGGATGAACGTTAATGTTTTTTATGGTCTTAAATGTCACCAATGAATGATGAACCCATGACCCATTTTTATGAGCCACTTGACGGGCTAGGTATGGGACTATGAATGTGTTTAAATGGATGGAGATTAGGTTAATTAAATGGTGGGTTTCAATAATCTTATGACATGGTTGAGGGGTCATTGACAGACCTCATTTATGGATCATTAATGGGTCTAAGGTATGGATCAATTATGGACCATAATGTACATGGATAAATGAGTGATTAGTCATGGAAAAAGGGTAGTGGCAAAACCGTAAATATTGGCAAAAATGAAGAAACCCATGGGAGATGATCATGGACCTAGGGGATCTAAGTAATAACCTTATGAATGACTAATAAAGCCTAGGGTGGCTTGTTTTTAAACTCATATGATTAAAATATTTAATGGATTAAACGGGACCCACAAAACTACATAGTGAGGTTCGGCCATGGTGTATGGCCGAACCCCACTAAGGTATGATTAATGGACTTAAAAGGTTATAAACATGGACTAATTGATATGTATAATAAGGTACCGGACATCGCAAGCGTTGCGTTATCGGCGACCGGATTATCGGACGGAAGCGAGAAAGGACGCTAGTCGGTATTCGGTAGGATTCCTACCTTTCTGTAAGCCATGGATTGAGTGATGGTTCCTTTGAATTATTTTGGTAATTATATGGTTTGTTTTAAGATGGGTTTTAGATTAAGTATTATGTGATGGTTTACCTTTGATTTATTTTGGTAATCATGTGATTATTTCAAGATGGGTTTTTGGATTAAGTATTATGTGATAGTTTACCTTTGATTTATTTTGGTAATCATGTAATTATTTCAAGATGGGTTTTGGATTAAGTATTATGTGATGCTTTACCTTTGATCTATTTTGGTAATCATGTGATTGTTTTAAGATGGGTTTATCACTATGATTTATATATATTACATGGCATGTGGCATATACATCTCATGCATGACATGGGAGGGATATGGCATGGGAAGGATGAAATGAAACCGGAGTCCATGCTCCGTCGGGGCGACCGATAAACAAGCATGGGGTTATTTCATATTTGTTATTATACCTTGATGAGGCTTTGCCATCAAGGGGGACATTGGTAATTATTATACCTTGATGATGGTTTTTCCATCAAGGGGGATATTTCATTATTATTATTATACCTTGACGAGGTTTTGCCGTCAAAGGGGGATATTGGTAATTATTATACATTGATGATGGTTTTTCCATCAAGGGGGATATTTCATTATTATTATTATATCTTGACAAGGTTTTGCCGTCAAGGGGGATGATTTGTGAATGTTCATATCTTGACGAGGTTTTTCCGTCAAGGGAGGTATGGCAGCATGATGGTATGGATAATGGGTGGGATACATGATATAAGACACCCATGGCATTGCATTCATTTTATGGTTTTCACTGTATTACTATTCATATGTTTTGTTATCACTAATCCATGTGTTTGCCCTACTCGGAGTCCTACTGGGCGCGTTGTCTAACACCCTACTTCTACCCTAGCTGATGAAGCAGGAGATGGAGGAAACGAAGGACGAGACGGGAGCCAAGTGTAGGAGCTTGGGGAGGCGTGCTAGATAGTTTACTTATGATTATTTTGGAAAAATGTAAATTGAGTAATTTAGTTTGTCGGAATGTAATAATTTAGATTACTTACTATGTTTGGATTTTATGTTGGACATTATCATTTTAAAGTATGTTAGTTATTAAATGAATGTATCTTCCCTGCTATCTATAAATTGATAGGATAGACTCTGTTTTATTTCCGCACTTAGTTTAATTTTCCGCAAGCTTGCTTTCTACTTGTGAACCATTCTCCGTAGACTTCGTTCCACGCACACGTAGGGTTGACCAGTTAAGGGTCGGGCTTTAGAAGCTCGGACTTAACTCGCGTCGTGACGTATACGCCCTTTGTCACTTTTATTTAAAAAAAAAATAGACTGATTTCGGTGAAAAGGGGCAGGCGTTACACATGGAGTGACAATGGTGGATGATTAAGGGTTAGATGAGTAAGATGTGAATGCTTAATGGATTGGTAATTGGTCTTGATTAAAAAGGATTAAAAGACCAAAATTTATGCTGGTGAGGTTCGGCCATGTTGTATGGCCGAACCCCACTAAGGTGGTTTTTTATGGACAATGATTGTTAGCAATATTAAACAAGGGTTAGACTAATGATAAAAACCATAAATACAAGCTAGAATGTAAATGTGTGAAATTGTTGGATCATGGGTTCGGCCATGATGTATGGCCGAACCCCATGGGTAATATGTTTATGGATCTAGGTTATTATAAATGATTGTTGTCTAAGTAAGGAGATTAATGGACTTGATGAAGGGATTAAATTTAAGATAGTGAGGTTCGGCCATGTAGTATGGCCGAACCCCACAAAGGTGTATTTGGTGGGCTTAGACTTATTGTTAAAACAAAAGGAATATGGGTTTGACTTGTCGTTTTGTAACAAGGTAACGGGACTTCTTGAACGGTGCGCAATCGTGAACGGGTGACGGTTTAAGAAGAGCGGACATTTTAAGTAACCTTTGTGTAGGTTTTCTACCTCTTTGTAACCACACTCTATACTTAGTTTTTATCTTGATCTTTTTATGAGTTATGTGTTAAACTATTATGTTTCAATGTGGATTTGAATGTTAAGATTTATTTACAAATGGCATGTAGTCATAGACATCTCATGCATGGCATGGGGTGATGGTTATGTAACCGGAGGGTCCACACTCCGTCGGGGCGACCGAAAAACTTATGTGGTGGTACCTTGATGATGAGAATCCCATCAAGAGGAAACCGGAGGGTCCACACTCCGTCGGGGAGTCCAAACAACCTATGTGGGGGTACCTTGATGATGAGAATCCCATCAAGAGGAGGCTATGTATACTTGTGATGGGTGGGACTCATTACACTTGCATACATACATAGCATTATTTTTGTAAGATTTTGATGATCATGTATTATTATGTTATATGCATGTTTTTATACTAACCTTGTGGTAGCCCTAATCGGAACACCTACTGAGCGTGTTTATCTAACGCCCTATTTTTATCCTTAGTGGATGACACAGGAAAGGGAAAGGTCGAGAATCACGAAGGAAACCAAGCATAGGAGCTTGGGCATTTGAATGGTTTAATTATGGACATTTTGTTTAAGTTTACAAGGACAAGTAATTCGTTAGTTAGATGTTGGCATGTAATAACTTAGTAATATTTGCTATGGTTTGGTATGGTTTGGAATGAATGTTTAAGTTTAAGATAACTTGGGATAAACGACTATGTACTTTGCTATCTAATAAAATAGAGTAGTCATAGGTGCCATTATAATCCGCAGTTAATTTAAGTAATATTCCGCAACGATTATACTTTACTATGTGAGAACCATTCTTATGGACTTAGTCCATGCTCACATAGGTTTGGCCAGTTAAGGGTCAGACTTTCGAAGTCCGGACTTAACTGGCGTCGTAACACTCCGCACTTATCACTTGTTTATTTATTTATTTAAAAAAAAATAGACTCTGATTTATAGTGAAAAATGCGGAGTGTTACAACCTCTATGTTGGACAGAAGTGGGAGACGAAACACTTTTGGGACCAAATCTAGTACGTGAGACATCTGAACAAGTTGAAATAATAAGACAGCGTCTCAAAACAGCCCAAAGCAAACAAAAAGTTACGCTGACAAAAGGCGGAGACCTTTGGAATTTACAGTCGGTGACCGAATATTCTTACGTGTGACACCATGTCATGGAGTGCAAAGGTTTGGGCACTAGGGAAAACTATCACCTCGATATGTTGGACACTTTGAAATTTTAAAGAGAATAGGGGAAGTAACTTATCAACTAGACCTTCCTCAAACTATGGAAAGAGTACATAGTACATTTCATGTGTTTATATAGAAAAAGTACAAGCCTGATCCATCTCATGTGATAAGTTAGAAGGACATTGAAGTCTTAGAAGATCTAACTTTTGAAGAAGTACCAGTAAAGATACAAGGATCTCAGATTCAAGAACTCAGAAGAAAGTCTATTCCACTCAGAAAAAACCAGTTAAAATTTGAGAAGAAACACAATGGTTACCTTCACTTCAGTTCCTGGTTTGAAAATCCAAACTTTTGAAAATTCCTCCTCTAAGCTACGGTCAAGGAAAACTTTGAAAAACAGAGAGACTGAGAGAGAGGGATCGGCTGGTTTTTCAGGCTACACAGAGATTTGAGAGATGGAAACTAAGGGAGGAAATCAGCTGAGCTGAGAGGAGCCATTTATAGAACCTCTGATCAATTGGAGGAGGCCACTCGGGTGCTGCATGCAGTGGTGTGGACGTCCGAAACAGTAACGGTACTGTTTGGGTGTTTGGTTGCAAATAAGTCTTTCCCAACTTCTGGTTTTGCAAAAAGGCCCCTTTTGATAAAATTTCGATTTTTAACTTAAAACATGATTTTAAAAGCTTAAAAATTCTAATCCAACTTGACAAATAAGTTGGGTTTTAAAAGCTCTAATCACCATAAAAATTTGGAGATTTAAAACTCACTAAAAACCATAGATTTAAATAAAAATCATAATTTAACACTATTTACTTAATTTAACTTGTGTTAAATAAAACGATTTAAAATCCTTATTTTTGGAGTTTGAAGGAATAAACTAAACCGTACCAAAATGGTCTAACATACCATGCTTGTTTCAAAAAATTCCTTATTTCCAAAACCATTTAAAAATATCTATTTCTCCCTTTTGGGGTTTTGACGGGCGGTTTTAAATATCATTTTCTGAAAATAAAATAATTCTAAAATCAGAAATGGGAATCCTTTATTAAAGAAAATAATATCATCCAATAATAATCACATAATGACACAAATAATAAAATAATAGCAATAAGTAGTAAATTACCATTTAGCCTTCCAGCTGGACAAGCTGGATCACTAAGTTTTCGAGCTTAGATTGGGCCACACATGGGCTTTTCACAAAGCCCTAACCATAATATTCGAGATTAACTGGTCTAAGAAGGATTTATTTAGCTAATTTCGCCTAATTTGGTCAGGGTATTACATTACCCTTGAGTAGGGATAACTGTAAGTAGGGATAACCTGACATATTAACAATTTTATGAGAATTAATATTTTTATTAAATTCATATAATATAAAAAATAAAAATTATAATGTTTTATGAAGAGATATGTTGATATTTTTTATCCATTTATTGGAATTTAAACTAATAATATAAAAAAATTCTTTATTTATTTTTTTTAATGTTAGAATGGAAGTGTTCATTTTAAATTATAATTATGAAAAATAATTTATAAAAAATAGATAATATTATTATAAGTTATATTATTAGAATTTACTTCATGAATATTATTTAATAATTATGTTTTATAAAAAAATTCAAAAATATTAATACATCAGATTACCTTTTAGCTACCAAATAAGATTTTTTACTCTTAGCATAAGTTTTTACTTTACACTGCAATTACCAAATAAAATAAGGGTAATCCCAATTCAATGGTCACCCCCACTCAAGGATGACCCCTAATCTTGATAACCCCTCATCCAAACGTAGCCTAGATGACATTATTTAAAATTCAATCAACAAAAATATACATATA
Organism: Chimonanthus salicifolius; assembly: GCA_013350335.1. Classification (NCBI taxonomy): domain Eukaryota; kingdom Viridiplantae; phylum Streptophyta; class Magnoliopsida; order Laurales; family Calycanthaceae; genus Chimonanthus; species Chimonanthus salicifolius. Next base: position 53,985,980 of record CM023535.1, on the reverse strand, counting down.
TTTTTGAATATAGACAAGATACTCTCCTCATAATTTTTGTATAATTATGAAGACACTTTTTTTAATGGTGGTTAGTTAATTCATTTAAAAAAAGAGAAGCCCAAGAATGTACAGTAAAATCCACAGCTCGGGCAAAACCCAAAAGAATCCAGACAAATATACAAAAAGGGCACCATAGGAACTCAAATGAATCAAACGGGACCAAAGACATTTGTTACTTGAAAATCTACCATTTCATATAATTATTTCTATAAGCATTACAAAATCTTATCTACGATGTCCCTTTCAGCCCAACAACTTTATGTAAATTAAATAAAAAATCTCTTTTTCTTTTTAATCCCAAAAAGACAAATTGAGCTGATGCCAAAAAGGACCACGTGTCTCCGATGTCATCTTTCCGTTTACTTTACGAAGTCTTATTTAAACATCTTCAGAGTTGGGGATTGGAAACAGTGTCTATAGAAATTGTTGGTCTACGTACATTTGTGGCATGTTTTAGAAGCCCCAATGGTTAAAAACTTTGTATATAAACAATTAAATAAGTTTTACAATAGTGTAAATTACGATAAAATTGAATTTCATTTTTCTTTCATAATAAAAATCCTTCACTTCTGTACTATTTATATAGTTGTTTCTCTGCCCTATATCAACTTATCATGAAGGCTAATTATATAGTCATTTGATGCCCGTAACTTATGAAAGCTAAGTGCATTCGATGTTATTGGAATCTATTTAGATATTTAGATATATCTAGATGCTATATTTAGATTATTTTTTATTTAGTGCTTATTAATATTATATTTGCCAAGTTTAAGACTTTTCTTTTTTATTTGATCTTATCTTCTATAGTTGTATTGAATTTCTCTACAATTAAGATCACAGTGTCTCTCTTTCATTAAGAAAGACACATATTGCTTTACATGGTATTAGAGTCTTAAATCGATCCTAATACTCTTCTTCTTTCCTTCCATCAGAAGAGACTTATCACTGACAGAGAAAGGAATCATCACACTACACCTGCCCTCAATTTTTTTTTTTTTTTTTTTTTTTTTGGACGTTCTTCATTTTAGGTTTCCTAACAACAAAAAGGAAATCCCATTCCTTTGCTGCATGTCACGCCCCGACCCGAAGGGTGGGCCCGGAACGCGACTGATTTTTTTTTTTTGAAAGACTAAACTAACTCAAACATTCTAACTGGGCTGGATCAACAGTTAGGCCCAAACGTCACACATGATCCCATCATGTGGACTCAAATATATATCATAAGTCTACCCAACACAATCACAAAACATGAACACATAATTCCAACACTAAATTATCATTTAAAATATCATCAGAGTAACTACGGATACATGATAGTTTCAATACATCACATTAACACAAATCAAGTACCACACCCGGTACTTTACAAAACAACCGGTTCCAAGAACCAAAAGGCAAAGATAAGGGTCTTCCACTCAGTGGGAATCCCAAATCAACGTCGTAGCTTATCCACTCTAACCTTCAAACAGAGGGTTCTCATCCTCGGGTTCATCTCCTGAAAGGTGAGTGGGGTGAGCTAACTAGTCCAGTGAAGGAAATATAACAGTGCAGTTTAAGTAAACATCAGGTTAGCAAAATGATCAACAGTTGCAATATAATATCTCATGCTTAATAACAAATTCTCAACATCGAGTATAATATCGTCATCATTCCCATATTTCATCATCTTTTCCATTACTACTGTCATCCAACGTAACGCCTACATACTACGCTGAGACCATTATATTAAGTCCCGACACGGTCAAAATACATCCTTCCAAGTACATCTCCGGCCCTCACATGGCCGATACTAACACTTCTCAAGTCAGCAACTGTCGACACCCATGGTCCAGTAGACGTAAACCATCTCACACACATGACCGATATTGGTTCAATAGTCAAGGGCATGTGGAAGCAGTATTACATATCTCATATAATTAACATCATAAACACATCACAATTACCATAAGCACTACCTACAACAGTGCATCATGTCTAGGCACATGGGTGGGTTCATCAAATCTGAAACCACTCATTGTTCAAGATCCATCTCATTAAAAACCTGGTTACACTTACTGCAAAGTTAAGTTTCCTCACCGAAAATGTGTGGTATCGCGGTCTCTGTTCAAACAAGTAAACAAGTGCACAATCAATCATAAATCAATATTCATAGCATCAAATGCATACATACAAGTAGTATTTCAAAACCATACTTGTTTTTCCCAAAAATATCCAAGGTAAATGAAATTGAGTCTCCTATTTGGTTTATAACCATTTTAAGTTACAATAATCCACAATATATAACAATAATAAGGTGTTCAATCCAAATCTCATATTGTCTTCTAGGCATGACCAGATTGACGTATTGAGTTAGGTCTAGATACTTAGGTCACTTCTCGTATTGTCTTATGGATAGGACCTGATTGAAATGTTGAGTAAGGCCTCGAGGTCACTCAGTGCCCGACAAATATAGCATCGGCCTGGAAATGAAATCACTCAGTGCCCGACCAATAGAGTCGGCGTGGAAATGAGTACAATAGTATATACACTATAGTAATAAGAGAAGAGGGTTAGTACATTTTTAATTTAAATAGGTACTAACATCACATGCATCAACAATCAAACAATATTTTATACTTCAAAAACTGGGTCCCTCGGAACCAGGTACTGTGGCTTCGGATCATCCGGACCACTGCCTAAGCTAGTCACTGACTTCGGATCTTGAGTCTGACTTCGGATCGTCCGAAGATCGGGTCTCAGATCGTCCGAAGGTCCTTCCGAACAGATAAAATCCGAAAAATAGGTCTCAGTGGGTCTGTGTGCCTCGGAACATGCCAAGTAAGGCTCGGATCGTCCGAGTGGGGTTCGGTCCTTCCGAACTCGGCTCGGAACATCCGGCTGAGTCAGGCTAGCGTTGGACGCTTCGGGCTTCGAGTGAAGCTTGGAATGTTCGAAGGGTTTCCCTCGGACCGTCCGAAGGGTATGACCCTCGGACCATCCGAAGATCGACTCTCGGACCGTCTGAGAGCCGTCTTCCTCCACTGTTTACAATAGCAGACAGTGACGGGCAGTCACAACATGAAATACGAATCAGGAAACAGTGGGTTTCCCGGATTCGATTTTCATATCCAACCGGTTAAATGGACTCCTCAGAGAGTCCTCTTTCCATAGGGAGTGATTAGGAATTTTTTCACTAAATAGGCCATTAGATTTTAACACTGAAAACACACTGATACTGTAACACCCTGGAATTTCAAAGTTATCATTTTATATGAAAATATTCATATTTACGGAATTGCCATTGTGATAAAATTTATTTGGATTTAAATGGGTCAAGGGCTCAATGAAGACCCAAAGGAGGGTAGTTTGTTTATAAAACAAATAAATGGATAAGATGGATTTAAACGGGTCAAGAATCATATTTGGGTCAAATTTTGATAAATGGGTCAAAATGGCTAGATGGGACCCAATGGGTCGTGAATGGCATGGTTAACCATGGATTGAGTTCAAGCTTAGTTAATTTAAGTTTATTAATTACTTGAGTTTGGTTTGAGTTGAAATGAATGATGGGTTAAGTTGAGTTGAATTTATTAGTTAAGTTAAATTAAATGAATGACTTAGGATGGGTGAGTTGAATAAATGAGTTGGATGAATATGTATTTTTATTGTGAAGTGTGTGAATGAGAGGGGAAGTGTTTTAAATTCCAATTTTGAGCAAGGAAAAACGTTGGTGCATGGGGAGACATTACCATTCATGTAACCCCCATTTAGGTGATGAATAAAATGGGAGTTACATTTTGAATGGGAGTTACTTCTTGAAGTCACAAGGGTTGCTAGGGACGTTGGCTGCATGCATGAGCAATTTCATGCATGTAACGGCTACCATGGAGATATGAGAGTGATGGCTTTGAGAGTTACAAATGCATGAATGAAGGAGGATGCAAATAATTACATACATGGAAGATGTTGGAGGTGGGAGTGTGATTTCAAATGCAAAGTGTTTTACACGTTGGAAATGGTTAGAGAGCATTGGTTGGATCTTCAAAAGACAGCAATACTTAGATTGATGGTTCATGCATGTAACTCCAAGGTTGGAGAACAAATGGGTAACTGATTGGAGGAGTAATACCTAAAAGATTACAGCATTTTAAATTCAAATTATGTAATAAATCAATGGGAGTATCAAAGTGTTTTCACACTTGGAAGTGGGGAGTTTTTATTCCAATGATAGAACTCCCACATGGGACGTTAATGAGGGCCAAATGGGGTTGATTGGGGCTGCTGTTGGTGGAGTTACACTTAAGAGAGGTGGCTGTTACATAAGCCAAAAATTGAGAGACAACCAACAAGGGACGGTGTAGCACATGGGAGTTACATTTCAAAATGAAACTCCCATGTGAGAACCTAAGAAAAAGGGGGGTTACACTAGTTCAACCACAAGGGACGTTGGTTGCTTGGGGTGTTTCATTTCATAGATGAAACCCCCAAGTAACATAAAGAACCTTGATTGAGGAGAGGGAGTTACACAAGGATTAACCTTGGGCTGTTTTTTTGGTCAAGCAAAGGATTTTCATTCTTACTCTCTCTATCTCTCTATCTCCCTTGGACTGTTATCATCTTTCTAAGACCAAGAACAGCAGCTGGTTAGTGATATGAAATCAGTCCTTGATTGATTTGTTTCACCAAGACAAAAGCATATCTTGAGCAAAAGTGTTGGCCTCAAGGTATTTCATTCAAAGTCAAAAATTCTATCTCTTTCTCTCTTTGCCGTTTTCTACCAAGAACAACAGCTGGTTGTTTAAATCAGTCCCTGATCATCAAGGAATCAAGAAGAGGGAGAGGCTAAGAAAGAACAAGGAACAAACCGGAGGGAAGATCAATCGGAGGAGTCGCGGAAACGGTAGGTTTTTCGATGCACAATTTTTAAATCATGATCCGGCCATTGGATGGCTGAATCTAACAAAGGTTAAATAGTGGTTGGAAGTACATGAATGAGATAAAAAGATGGACCATAGGGTTCGGCCCATTGGATGGCCAAACCCCATGGAAATAATGAATTTATTTAGATGGTTTTTGGAAATTAAAACCATACAAATTTGGGACTGTTTTTAGATGATTTTAAGTATGTGTTTTAAAAAGGTTAAAACATAAATAAGGAAGTTTATTTTGAACAAAGATGAATGATTAAGAAGTTCAAAACCAAAGGTCATAGGGTTCGGCCACCATGGAGGGCCGAACCCCATGCAAATAATGGTATGGTTTTGATGTATTTGAAACGTATAAACCATGAAGTTGGTGGACTGTTTTGGGTTATTATTTAAGATTCAAATACATGTTTTGGAAAGGGTTAAAAACATGGATCTGTATGACAAAGGACTGAAGTTAGCATGGTTTAAAACAGTGGTTCAAAACTGATGAAATGGACCATTTGGATCGGCCATTTTGGATGGCCGAATTTCATGAAATAATATGGTCATTTGGGACAAGTAGATGAACTGATTTAGATAGTGTTTAAGAGGTATAATGGCAGCAATATTATATTGATATTGTATGTTTTAATAACACCAAAAACATGTTTTAGAAGAACAAAACATGGACATAGGGTTCGGTGTGGCCGAACCCCATGTAAGTATTTGGTTGTTTGGTTTGGCTTTCAAAAAGATGGAAATCACATCAATTATGGATTTAGTATAAAGGTGATGATGGAAAATAGGATTAAAATCTTTAGGGTGAGGCTCGGCCATGTTATGTGGCCGAACCCCACCAATTGTCATGTGATGGACTTTGTTGTCTAAGGAAAAATTAGGCAAAGGATGGTATAATGGCATTATTGTAAATAAGGATGAAAAGATGAAATGATCAAAAGAATGGACTTATGAGCCAAAACCTAAGGTGGTAAGATTCGGCCATGTAGTATGGCCGAACCCTACCAAGTGTCATTTGAAAAGTTTGGGATACTTAGATGGTATTAAGTAAATAAAAGATTTATCAAAGTTTAAATGGGTGAGGTTCGGCCATGGGGTATGGCCGAACCCCACAAAGTGGATTTTGGGATTTAAATCAAATTAGAATCATATGGTCAAATGATTAACTTGCTGCCATGTACATAGGGTATTCAGATTTCTAGAACGGTGTACAAAGTCGTGATCGAAAGACAGTTCAAAGGAAGGGTCGAACAAAGTAAATTATTGTAGGTTTCCTACCTTGTTGTAACCACATACTTATTTACTGTTTTATGTTTATTTGAATAAGTTATTTGAATCAAATGTTATATTTACAAATGGCATGTTTGCATAGACATCTCATGCATAGCATGGGATGATGGGGAAGTAACCGGAGGCCACACTCCGTCGGGGCGTCCGAAAGACCATTGTGGGGTACCCTGATGATGAGAATCCCATCAGGAGGAATCCGGAGGCCACACTCCGTCGGGGCGTCCGAAAGACCACTGTGGGTTACCTTGACGATGAGAATCCCGTCAAGTGTTGGCTATGTTGAATGGTGATGGGTGGGACTCATTACATCTTCATTTCATACATAGCATATTTTTACAGAATTTTGTCACACATGTATAACTATTATCCTATTTGCATGTTTTTGACTAACCATGTGGTAGCCCTATTCGGAAACACTACTGGGCGCGTTGATCTAACGCCCTATCTATATCTTTAGTGGATGATGCAGGGAAAGGAAAGAACGTGGTTGGAGAAGAGGACCAAGTACGAAAACTTGGGCGATTTGAATGATTGCAATGGACTATGAATGGATTATTTATGGACTTGTTAGTTGATTTATTTGGAACAATGTAATTTGTTAAATTAGACGTTGGCATGTAATAAGTAGTTAAGTAGATGCTATGGTTGGATTTATTTGAATGGTTTGGAATGAATAGTAGACTAAGGTTATATAATAATTTTGGAAAAAAAAAAATAAGGCACTTTGCTATCTAAAAATGGAAATTGGATTAATCATAGGTTCTATTATAACCTCAGTTAGATCTAGACTAAGTTAATTCCGCTAGATATATATGTACCATGTGCGGATCAGTTTTATGGACTTAGTTCATACGCACATGGGCTTGGCCAGTTAAGGGTCGGATTTAGAGATCCGAACTTAACTCGCGTCGTGACATTCCGCCCCGATCACTTATTGATTATTATTATTTAAAAAAATAAAATAAAATAAACTCTTAACATTTACATTGAAAAGGGCGGGGTGTTACAGTTGGTATCAGAGCGAAACGGGAAGTTGAATCTTCCGAAGTAAGATTAAGACGATTTCATGTCTCACTGACGGATAAGAATCCCAACTGACCGACTCTTCGGAGTCTGCTGACTGGGGGCCGGATTAATTTACTTCGTGGACTCAGACTGAACAAATCAATCTGAGAACAACAGTGAAAGATAGCAAAAGTACGTTATTATAATTCATCTATCAAACGTAGCAAAATAGGATATACATTCCCCAATACTCCCCAAATGAGAAAAACAAACATAGGAAATTTAGAGATTCTCCCCTCAAAAACAAATAGAAAATCAAGTGTACTTATTTGGAAATCTCCCCAAAATTGTGAAAAATACAAACTGTACGAGGAAACTAAGTCAATAATGTTTTTTATGACTTAAGGAAATGGCTCCAAAGAAAAAGATCTCTCAGAATCAGAAAGGGAAGGAAAAGGCATTGCAAATCACACAACATGAGAAAGTGTTATCACAACACGAAAAATCTGTGCATGAGAAGGAGCCAACTATACATGAGAAAGTGGTAACCCAACCTGATGAGGAGCGATCTGTTCATGAAAAGTCTCACAATGCGGAAGAATCACAGCACTCATGGAGGGAAGAAAAGGGGAGTGAGAATGCATCACAGAAGGAGGGAGAAGGGAACAGTGGTGTACATATACCACATGTGCCACCTGAACTTCAGGGCTTAGTCCAAGCAGTGGTAACCTCAGTACTCCAGCAACATATGAATGGGAGTGAAAGTTCCAGGGATGCCAGTGACCGTAGTATGGCACGAGAATTTCAACAACAGCGTCCTCCCTACTTCAAAGGGAAGGAAGGGGCTGTCGGAGCCGAGCACTGGCTGAAGAAGATCACTCAGATCTTAAAATTACTTAAGATCTCGAGTCATGCTGACAGGATTTTACTGGCTACTTCACAATTGATAGAAGATGCCGGTAAATGGTGGGAGGTGGTGGAGAAGCAGAGGGAACTCATACCAGTTAGGGAGAGGACGGCCATGACATGGAATGAGTTTTCAGCAACCTTTCTGGAACATTACTTTCCGGAGGAGGAGAAGGAGCGACAGACGGAACTTTTTCTGTCCTTGGTACAGGGCTCTATGACGGTGGCAGAGTATCACCGTGAATTTCTCAGTTTATCCATTTATGCATTTTATATGGTGGACACAGAACTTCGTAAAGCAAGAAAGTTTGAGAGGGGTCTACGGCCAAACATCAGGGCCAAAGTGACCATATTCAAGTGCACCACATTGGCTGAGGTGGTCAGCAAGGCCACAATAGCAGAACAGGAGTTGAATGCAATAGTACGGTTTGACAATCGTCGAGCTCCAAGTGGGAGGGGTGGGTTTCAGCCCAACAAGAGGTTCCGTCCGAACTTCAGTAGACCCTCACCATCTACTGGGTCTGCGGGGAGCTTTCGTCCCAACTAGCCCTCCCCATCTGCATCAGTCACCCAGTCATTCAAAGGGGTGAACAACTGTTTCCACTGTAATCAGCCGGGTCACTTCAAGAGAGACTGTCCAAAGCTCAATAGGCTCTCATATTCCAGAGGATCTTTCCATCCACCAGCTAGGCCAGCTAACTCCCGAGGAGGCAGGACATATAATCAGGCGGGACGGGCGCCTACTCCTACCGGATCTGGACGACTATTTGCTCTGGAACCTCCTGAGGATGTGGATCATTCTGTGATTCAAGGTATGGCCGTTGTCAATAGTTCTTATGCTTATGTATTGTTTGATTCTGGAGCATCGCACTCTTTTATATCTGCATCATTTATAACTGCTACTGGAACACTAGTACAAAAGCTGTCCACCACACTCACAGTAGTATCCCCTGTCGGAGACACGTCTTTGGGACTCATATGCACGGCCATAAATACAGAACTCGCTGGACTCAGATTTGAGTTCAACTATTTGGTACTCGACATGACTGAGTACGATATTATATTTGGCATGGACTGGTTGGCTGGTTATGAAGCCAATATTGATTGTTACCGCCGAAGAGTGACATTTTGGTCACCCGAGGGAAAGCAGTATATAGTTCGTGCCGACAAGCAAAGCAGACTGCAGGAAGGGTTGCATCATTTGGTGTTGAACAATATTGTCATCAACAAAGCACCAGTCACTGAACTTCCAGCAATTGTGAAAGAATTTGTTGATGTCTTTCCAAAAGAACTTCCTGGTATACCGCCTATGAGGGAGCTCAATTTTGAGATCAAGCTATATCCTGGTACCTCACCAGTGTCTCTACCCCATTATCGGATGGCACCGGCAGAAATGTCCGAGTTGAAGAAGCAGCTTGATGAATTACTCAGACTGGGTTGCATTCGGAACAGCACATCGTCATGGGGAGCTCCAGTGTTGTTCGTGAAAAAGAAGGATGGTTCACTTAGAATGTGTGTGGACTACCGGAAGTTAAATCAGCTAACTGTCCGGAACAAGTATCCTCTACCCAGGATCGATGATTTATTCGATCAGTTGAGGGGATCCAGTCATTTTTCCAAGATTGATCTGATGTCCGGTTATCATCAAATCCGGGTCAAGGAGGAAGACATCGAGAAAACAGCTTTCAGAACACGGTATGGACTATTTGAATTTGTAGTCATGCCATTTGGGCTTACCAACGCCCCGGCTGTGTTTATGGACTTAATGAACAGAATATTCCGTCCATATTTGGATCGGTTTGTTATAGTGTTCATCGACGATATCCTGATCTATTCCAAGAGTCAGGAAGATCATGCTGAGCATCTTCGAATAGTATTGAACACTTTGAGACAGAACCAGTTGTATGCCAAAGCAAGCAAATGTGAATTTTGGCTACCTGAGGTCAAATTTTTAGGGCATGTTATAACAGCAGATGGTATAGCCGTTGATCCGGCTAAGGTGGCAGCAGTAAGTGAGTGGAAAGCACCAAAGAATGTCACTGAAATCCGTAGTTTTCTGGGTTTGGCTGGATATTATAGGAAGTTTATCATGGACTTCTCCAAAATTGCATCCCCATTGACTCGACTCACGCAGAAAGGAGTCAAATATGAATGGTCAGAGCTGTGCAATCAGAGATTTGAGGAGCTGAAAGAGAGACTTACAACTGCTCCTATTCTAGTTTTGCCGGAAAGGGGCAAAGGTTATGAAGTACAATGTGATGCATCAGGAGAGGGACTGGGATGTTCACTCATGCAACGTAATCGGGTGGTGGCATATGGTTCAAGACAACTAAAGATACATGAACGCCTCTACCCCACACATGATCTGGAATTAGCTGCGGTGGTCTTCGCTCTCAAAAGCTGGAGACACTATCTATATGGGGAGAAGTTTGAAGTATTTTCAGATCACAAGAGCTTGAAGTATTTATTTGATCAGAAAGAGCTCAACCTGAGGCAGCGCAGATGGATGGAATATCTGGCGGACTATGAATTTGCACTCCGATATCATCCGGGAAAGGCCAACAAAGTGGCGGATGCTCTCAGCCGCATGTCTCATGCATCAGTGGCATGTTTGATCAGGACTGAATGGGAGATGTTGAATTCCATTCGTGAGTTTAATCTATACATCACAAACCATGGGAGTATGTACAATTTGATCATACGATCCAACATGGTTACAAAGATTGAACAGGAGCAACGAACAGATTCGGAAATGGCAGAGACATGGGCCAAGATGTCTAATGGCGAGGTTGTACCGGATTGGGAATTACGACCAGGACAGGGTCTTATGTTCCGGGGTAGAATATATGTGCCAAGAAGCTGCAGAAAAGAATTATTGATAGAGGCACATCAGAGCAAGCTGTCCATTCATCCGGGTAGCACAAAAATGTATCATGACTTAAAAAGACATTATTGGTGGCATGGACTCAAGAAGGATGTTGCAGACTACGTGGCTCATTGTTTAACTTGTCAGCAGGTTAAGACGGAACATCAGAAGCCACCAGGGTTACTCAAACCCTTAGCAGTGCCGGAATGGAAATGGGAGAACATTTCCATGGACTTTGTGATGGGGTTGCCGAGGTCCTCGAAGGGCAATGACGCTATATGGGTTGTGGTAGACCGATTGACCAAGTCCGCGCATTTTATTCCTATCAAGATGACGGATTCATCAGAGACATTGGGTCGGAGATATATCAAAGACATCATCAGACTACATGGTATTCCACAGACTATAGTGTCTGATAGAGATGGCCGATTTACCGGCAGGGTATGGCAGAGCATGCAGTCGGCCATGGGAACCGATCTACTTATTAGCACAGCATTTCATCCACAGACCGATGGACAATCGGAAAGAACAATATAAACGTTGGAGGACATGTTGAGGGCGTGCATGCTAGACTTCAAAGGTGGATGGGAGGATCATTTGCCATTGGTGGAGTTTTCTTATAACAATAGCTACCAAGCAAGCCTCCAGATGGCACCATTCGAAGCTTTGTATGGTAGACCATGCAGGTCACCAGTGTGCTGGACCGAGGTCGGCGAACCTGCACTGATAGGACCTGAGTTGGTTGCAGAAACTACTGCACAGATCCAGTTGATACGTCAACATTTGTTGACCGCACAGAGTCGGCAAAAGAGCTATGCTGATAAGAGGAGGAGGTTTCTCGAATTTGAAGTGGGAGACATGGTATTCTTGAAGGTCTCGCCACGAAAAGGGCACATGAGATTTGGGAAGAAAGGAAAATTGTCGCCAAGATATGTGGGACCGTTTTCAATTATCAGAAGGATGGGAGATGTAGCCTATCAGTTGGCATTTCCTTCGCAATTGGCATCTCTACATGATGTGTTCCATGTGTCGATGCTGAGGAAGTACAACCCTGATCCGTCTCATGTTTTGGATGTGCAAGATATAGATGTGCAAAGCGATGTCACTTATGTCGAGAAGCCGGTCAGAATATTGGAGAGTGAGCAAAGGGTGTTGCGTAACCGAGCGATTCAGTTCGTCAAGGTGGTATGGGATCGACATGGTGTTGAGGAAGCCACTCGGGAATTGGAATCGGAGATGAGAACATCTCACCCTGAATTGTTTGTATGATTTACTTTGAAATTCTACTTCGTTCGATTTTCGGGACGAAAATTATAAAAAGAGTATTGTATTGTAACACCCTGGAATTTCAAAGTTATCATTTTATATGAAAATATTCATATTTATGGAATTGCCATTGTGATAAAATTTATTTGGATTTAAATGGGTCAAGGGCTCAATGAAGACCCAAAGGAGGGTAGTTTGTTTATAAAACAAATAAATGGATAAGATGGATTTAAACGGGTCAAGAATCATATTTGGGTCAAATTTTGATAAATGGGTCAAAATGGCTAGATGGGACCCAATGGGTCGTGAATGGCATGGTTAACCATGGATTGAGTTCAAGCTTAGTTAATTTAAGTTTATTAATTACTTGAGTTTGGTTTGAGTTGAAATGAATGATGGGTTAAGTTGAGTTGAATTTATTAGTTAAGTTAAATTAAATGAATGACTTAGGATGGGTGAGTTGAATAAATGAGTTGGATGAATATGTATTTTTATTGTGAAGTGTGTGAATGAGGGGGGAAGTGTTTTAAATTCCAATTTTGAGCAAGGAAAAACGTTGGTGCATGGGGAGACATTACCATGCATGTAACCCCCATTTAGGTGATGAATAAAATGGGAGTTACATTTTGAATGGGAGTTACTTCTTGAAGTCACAAGGGTTGCTAGGGACGTTGGCTGCATGCATGAGCAATTTCATGCATGTAACGGCTACCATGGAGATATGAGAGTGATGGCTTTGAGAGTTACAAATGCATGAATGAAGGAGGATGCAAATAATTACATACATGGAAGATGTTGGAGGTGGGAGTGTGATTTCAAATGCAAAGTGTTTTACACGTTGGAAATGGTTAGAGAGCATTGGTTGGATCTTCAAAAGACAGCAATACTTAGATTGATGGTTCATGCATGTAACTCCAAGGTTGGAGAACAAATGGGTAACTGATTGGAGGAGTAATACCTAAAAGATTACAGCATTTTAAATTCAAATTATGTAATAAATCAATGGGAGTATCAAAGTGTTTTCACACTTGGAAGTGGGGAGTTTTTATTCCAATGATAGAACTCCCACATGGGACGTTAATGAGGGCCAAATGGGGTTGATTGGGGCTGCTGTTGGTGGAGTTACACTTAAGAGAGGTGGCTGTTACATAAGCCAAAAATTGAGAGACAACCAACAAGGGACGGTGTAGCACATGGGAGTTACATTTCAAAATGAAACTCCCATGTGAGAACCTAAGAAAAAGGGGGGTTACACTAGTTCAACCACAAGGGACGTTGGTTGCTTGGGGTGTTTCATTTCATAGATGAAACCCCCAAGTAACATAAAGAACCTTGATTGAGGAGAGGGAGTTACACAAGGATTAACCTTGGGCTGTTTTTTTGGTCAAGCAAAGGATTTTCATTCTTACTCTCTCTATCTCTCTATCTCCCTTGGACTGTTATCATCTTTCTAAGACCAAGAACAGCAGCTGGTTAGTGATATGAAATCAGTCCTTGATTGATTTGTTTCACCAAGACAAAAGCATATCTTGAGCAAAAGTGTTGGCCTCAAGGTATTTCATTCAAAGTCAAAAATTCTATCTCTTTCTCTCTTTGCCGTTTTCTACCAAGAACAACAGCTGGTTGTTTAAATCAGTCCCTGATCATCAAGGAATCAAGAAGAGGGAGAGGCTAAGAAAGAACAAGGAACAAACCGGAGGGAAGATCAATCGGAGGAGTCGCGGAAACGGTAGGTTTTTCGATGCACAATTTTTAAATCATGATCCGGCCATTGGATGGCTGAATCTAACAAAGGTTAAATAGTGGTTGGAAGTACATGAATGAGATAAAAAGATGGACCATAGGGTTCGGCCCATTGGATGGCCAAACCCCATGGAAATAATGAATTTATTTAGATGGTTTTTGGAAATTAAAACCATACAAATTTGGGACTGTTTTTAGATGATTTTAAGTATGTGTTTTAAAAAGGTTAAAACATAAATAAGGAAGTTTATTTTGAACAAAGATGAATGATTAAGAAGTTCAAAACCAAAGGTCATAGGGTTCGGCCACCATGGAGGGCCGAACCCCATGCAAATAATGGTATGGTTTTGATGTATTTGAAACGTATAAACCATGAAGTTGGTGGACTGTTTTGGGTTATTATTTAAGATTCAAATACATGTTTTGGAAAGGGTTAAAAACATGGATCTGTATGACAAAGGACTGAAGTTAGCATGGTTTAAAACAGTGGTTCAAAACTGATGAAATGGACCATTTGGATCGGCCATTTTGGATGGCCGAATTTCATGAAATAATATGGTCATTTGGGACAAGTAGATGAACTGATTTAGATAGTGTTTAAGAGGTATAATGGCAGCAATATTATATTGATATTGTATGTTTTAATAACACCAAAAACATGTTTTAGAAGAACAAAACATGGACATAGGGTTCGGTGTGGCCGAACCCCATGTAAGTATTTAGTTGTTTGGTTTGGCTTTCAAAAAGATGGAAATCACATCAATTATGGATTTAGTATAAAGGTGATGATGGAAAATAGGATTAAAATCTTTAGGGTGAGGCTCGGCCATGTTATGTGGCCGAACCCCACCAATTGTCATGTGATGGACTTTGTTGTCTAAGGAAAAATTAGGCAAAGGATGGTATAATGGCATTATTGTAAATAAGGATGAAAAGATGAAATGATCAAAAGAATGGACTTATGAGCCAAAACCTAAGGTGGTAAGATTCGGCCATGTAGTATGGCCGAACCCTACCAAGTGTCATTTGAAAAGTTTGGGATACTTAGATGGTATTAAGTAAATAAAAGATTTATCAAAGTTTAAATGGGTGAGGTTCGGCCATGGGGTATGGCCGAACCCCACAAAGTGGATTTTGGGATTTAAATCAAATTAGAATCATATGGTCAAATGATTAACTTGCTGCCATGTACATAGGGTATTCAGATTTCTAGAACGGTGTACAAAGTCGTGATCGAAAGACAGTTCAAAGGAAGGGTCGAACAAAGTAAATTATTGTAGGTTTCCTACCTTGTTGTAACCACATACTTATTTACTGTTTTATGTTTATTTGAATAAGTTATTTGAATCAAATGTTATATTTACAAATGGCATGTTTGCATAGACATCTCATGCATAGCATGGGATGATGGGGAAGTAACCGGAGGCCACACTCCGTCGGGGCGTCCGAAAGACCATTGTGGGGTACCCTGATGATGAGAATCCCATCAGGAGGAATCCGGAGGCCACACTCCGTCGGGGCGTCCGAAAGACCACTGTGGGTTACCTTGACGATGAGAATCCCGTCAAGTGTTGGCTATGTTGAATGGTGATGGGTGGGACTCATTACATCTTCATTTCATACATAGCATATTTTTACAGAATTTTGTCACACATGTATAACTATTATCCTATTTGCATGTTTTTGACTAACCATGTGGTAGCCCTATTCGGAAACACTACTGGGCGCGTTGATCTAACGCCCTATCTATATCTTTAGTGGATGATGCAGGGAAAGGAAAGAACGTGGTTGGAGAAGAGGACCAAGTACGAAAACTTGGGCGATTTGAATGATTGCAATGGACTATGAATGGATTATTTATGGACTTGTTAGTTGATTTATTTGGAACAATGTAATTTGTTAAATTAGATGTTGGCATGTAATAAGTAGTTAAGTAGATGCTATGGTTGGATTTATTTGAATGGTTTGGAATGAATAGTAGACTAAGGTTATATAATAATTTTGGAAAAAAAAAATAAGGTACTTTGCTATCTAAAAATGGAAATTGGATTAATCATAGGTTCTATTATAACCTCAGTTAGATCTAGACTAAGTTAATTCCGCTAGATATATATGTACCATGTGCGGATCAGTTTTATGGACTTAGTTCATACGCACATGGGCTTGGCCAGTTAAGGGTCGGATTTAGAGATCCGAACTTAACTCGCGTCGTGACATTCCGCCCCGATCACTTATTGATTATTATTATTTAAAAAAAAAAAAAAAATAAACTCTGAACATTTACAGTGAAAAGGGCGGGGTGTTACAGATACAATAAAAATTGAGTTTTTCCTTAAACTTCAAACTGGTTTTTCTTACTCAAATCTTGGCCAAAATAAGTTTTTCTTGATTCTAAACCGACTGAAATTGAAATAGGAACACAATGGTTACCTTCACTGGAGTTCCTGGGTTAAAAATCCGACTTTTGAAACTTCTTCCTTTAAAGCTTACGGTAACTGAAACTGGGAAAAACAGGGGCTGGGAGAGAAAAGGATCGGCTGGTCTGGTTTCAGCTAAGACTGAGAGAGAAGAGATGAGAGTGTGGGAGTTCAATCCAACTGAGGAGGACCAGAATTTATAGACATTTTTTATCAAGGGTGGCCACTGCATGCCGCTGCATGCAGTTGCTGCCGACGTCCAGAACAGTGTAACCACTATTCGGTAGTCTGGTTGCAATTCAATCCCTCCGATTTTCTCGTTTTGCAAATAAGCCCTTATTTGATAAAAACTTGATTTTTAACTAAAAACAATACTTTAAATCTGAGATAAATATAATCCAACTTTACAGATGAGTTGGGTTTTAAAAACTCTGGTCACCACAAAAATTTGGAGATTTAAAACTCACCAAAAACCATCGATTTAAATAAAAATCATAATTTATTACTATTTACGTGATTTAACTTGTGTTAAATAAAAGAATTTAAAGTCCTCATTTTTGGAGTTTGAAAGAATAAACTAGATCATACTAAAATGGTCTAACATACTAAACTTGTTTCAAAATTTATTTCATTACCAAAACCATTTAAAAATATTTATTTCTCCCTTTCGGGATTTTGACGGGTGGTTTTAAATACTATTTTCTGAAAATAAAATTATTTTAAAATCAGAAATAGGAATCCTTGTTTAAGGAGAATAATATCAACCAATAATAATCACATAATAACACAATTTATAAGATAATAATAACAAGCGGTAAATTACCATTTTGCCCCTCCAACTGGACGAGTTGGATCACTGAGCTTTCGAGCTCGGATTGGGCCACACTTGGGCTTTTCTCAAAGCCCTAACCAAAATCTTCATGATTAACTGATCAAATAATATTTATTAAGCTAAACTACGCCTAATTTGGGTCAGGGCATTACATCCTACCCCCCTAAAAGAAATTTCATTCCGAAATTTAAAACAAACTTATACCTTTTTGGCTAGTGAACAAGTCAGGGTACAGCTTCCGCATCATCTCTTCTGGTTCCCACATCTCGTGTTGTACGTCGCGATGTTGCCACAACACTCGCACTAGAGGTATAGACTTCTTTCTCAGCTCTTGAGTCCGGTGTCCTTGGATCTTTACTGGCACTTCTTCAAAAGTTAGGTCCTCTGAGACTTCAATGTCTTCAAAACTTATCACATGCGACGGATCAGGCCCGTACTTCCTTAATATAGACACATGAAATGTACTATGCACTCTCTCCAAATCTTGAGGAAGATCTAACTAATAAGCCACTTCCCCTATCCTCTTCAAGATTTCGAAGGGTCCAACATATCGAGGTGATAGTTTTCCCTTGCACCCGAACCTCTGTACTCCATGACATGGTGCCACACGTAAGAAAACTCGGTCACCAATTGCAAACTCCAAAGGTCGCCCCCTTTTGTCAGCATAACTCTTTTGTCTCTCTGGGCTGTCTTGAGACGCTGTCTGATCACTTCAACTTGTTCTGACGTCTCACGCACTAGATCAGGTCCTAGCAGCGCTTTATCTCCTACCTCTGTCCAACAAAGAGGTGACCTGTAAGGTCTGCCATACAGAGCCTCGTAGGGTGCCATCTGCATACTGGAGTGATAACTGTTGTTGTAGACAAACTCGATCACAACCAAGTGATCTTCCCAACTTCCCTGCATATCCATTACACAAGCTCTTAGCATATCCTCTGAGGTTTGAATGGTTCTTTCTGATTGATCATCCGTCTGAGGGTGAAAAGCAGTGCTGAAACACAACTTAGTCCCCAACTCCTCTTGCAATCTTTGCCAAAACCTTGATACAAACTTAGGATCTCTATCAGATACAATGGATACAGGTACTCCATGCAATCTGACTACCTCCTTTAAATACAATCTACTTAAAGTAGTCAAAGAGTCCGTCTTCTTGATTGACAGAAAGTGAGCTGACTTCGACAATCGATCTACTATTACCCAAATATTGTCGTTCTTCTTGGGAGACTTCGGGAATCCGATTACAAAGTCCATCGTGGTATGCTCACATTTCCATTCAGCCACTTCTAAAGGTTGCATCTTTCCACCGGGTCATTGATGTTCCGCTTTCACTTGTTGACAAGTTAGGCACTTTGACAAAAAACCTGCTACCTCTCGCTCCATATCTTTCCACCAGAACAGTCGTCGCAAGTCATGATACAACTTTGTACCACCGGGATGCACTGCAAAGCGAGAACGATGAAAGTTATCAAGCACTTTTCTCCTGCACCCGTCCGACTTTGGTACAAAAAGTCTATCTTTGAAAGTCAGACCTCCGTCCGCCTTGATCTTCCAATCCTTCAAAGTCGCTCCTCCTGAAAGCTGAGTCACCAACTCCTTTGCTTCTGGATCGCTCTGTTGTCCTTCCATCACCAATCTAATTACCTCAGGTCGCAGAACCAAACTATGGATTCTTGCTGACCCGCTCCCTTCGATCAGCTCCAGATCATATTCGGATAGAACTTCCAACATCTTCCACTGCAAGGATGTCATCCTCGCTACGTTGCTGTGAGACTTCCTGCTCAAGGCATCGGCCACTACGTTGGCCTTCCCTGGGTGATAAGAGAGACTGAAGTCGTAATCTCCCAGGTACTCCATCCATCTTCACTGCCTCATATTCAAGTCTTTCTGAGTGAAGATGTACTTGAGATTATAGTGATCAGAAAACACATTGAACTTCTCACCATACAAGTAATGTCTCCACAACTTTAACGAGAATACAACAGCTACCAACTCCAAATCGTGAGTTGGGTAGTTCTGCTCATGTCCTTTCAATTGCTTGGAACCATAAGCTACTACCTTCCCCTCTTGCATTAGCACACAACCCAAACCAAACTTAGACACGTCGCAATACACATCGTAACCTCGTCCTTGCTCGGGTATTATCAAAACTGGAGACGTAGTCAACTTCTCCTTCAGATCCTGGAATGCTCTTTCACAAACTTCGCTCCACTCGAACTTAACGTTCTTCCTCGTCAGCCGAGTCATCGGCACCGCGATCTGAGAGAAGTGTGGGATAAACTTTCCAGTAATATTCTGCTAATCCTAGAAAGTTTCTGATCTCGAACATGCTCTTGGGACTTTCCCAAGTCTTCACTGTTTCTACCTTCGCTGGATCTACCGAGATTCCTCCTAGAGACACCACATGTCCAAGAAACTGCACTTGAATTAACCAAAACTCGCATTTGCTTAGCTTAGAGAACAGCTGATGCTCTAGAAGAGTCTGAAGAACAATGAGTAGATGACGCTCGTGCTCTTCCTCTGACAACGAAAAGATCAAGATATCGTCTATGAAGACTATCACGAACTCTCGCAGGTACTGTCGGAACACGCGATTCATCAAATCCATAAACAGACGCATTCGTCAAACCGAAAGGCATCACCTGTAACACTTCGGATTTTCAGATTATTATTTTATATGACACTTATTCTTTTAAATGGTGGATTTTAGAATTGGACCTTATATGGATAAGGAATTGGGCTATGACCCAATTAGGACCCAACCAATGTTGGAATTGGTTTTATTAAATACAAATGGGTTGAATTAATTTAGTGATGAATTATATCTGATTTTAAACAAAAGATTTTTATGGCCGAATTTTGAATATGAAACTTATAGATTTTGCGCATGAGAGATATGTGGGATTTTAAATCCACAATGATATGCTAGATATTTAAAAAAGGATGAAATATCTATGAAATAAAGAAAAGATTAAGCATGGCCGAAATTTGGATAATAATATCCATATTATGCACATAGGATATTCTAAAAAGGAAGGTAGATTGTCTTAAATTAAATTAAAAGATTATTTGGATTATGATTAAGGTTATGCGCATAGTACTTACTAATTAGAGTTAAAGGGAAGGTTTTAAATTAAGAAAGAGACGTCGACCATGGCTAAATAAGGCAAGGGAAAGTCGGCTATGGCTAATTAAAGAGGGAAAGTCGGCATGGTTAAATAAGGAAGGTTTGACATATGTCCAGTGTTTTGGTTATAACTTTTCACTTCGATATTTGATTGCTTCGATTCTTTTTGCATTGAAAAGAAGACTTCAAGGGATACAACTTTGTAGTTTACCACATTTTCTGATTCAGAAGTTAACAAGGTCAAACCTGAGCTACAATATAGTATATGTGTAAAAAAAAAAAGAGGAAACACAAGGGGCGCACGGCTAAGGGTTGCTTATCTTAAGAACATTCTAATATTGGATTAAGAAAGGCTATAAAAGGAGAGATCAAGAGGGATACACGGTTTTGGACATCTTTTATCGTTAAGTTTATTCCTCTCTCTCCCTCTCTCAATTCATCATTCTCTTCCATGCCAAAAGTAAGAGAAGAAAGGGCAGCAATAAGAAGGAGTTCTTGTTTGGAGAAAAGCAAAGGGAAAAGAAAAGAAAATTGGAAGAGCAAGAAACCAAAGGGGAAAAGGTTAGTATCTTGATTTATAATTTTATGTTTTGAAACAAAAGAACCATAGGGTTCGGCCATGGTGGTTGGCCGAACCACATGGAGAAAGATTAAGTGTTGGATTAATGGGTTAAATGGAGAGAAAGAACCATAGGGTTCGGCCATAGTGCATGACCGAACCCCATGAAAAGATTTTATTTAATTGTTGATTTTAAGATTCAAAACCATGGAGAGATTTGATTTATGAATTGAGTTTATGTTCTTAAATTTTGGAACATGGAAAGACATGGTGATTTCATGATAAAAACCGTGGGGATTTATGGTTTAGATTTACAAATTTGAATGACGGAAATCCATGGAAGATTTAGATAATTTTAAAGGGAGAATTGGATAGAGATGTGGGTCGGCCTTGGTATGGCCGAACCATGATTTCTAGATGACTAAGTTATTGGACCTAAAGTAATGAAAGGAAGAGGTGAGGTTCGGCCATGGTGTATGGCCAAACCCCACCAAACATTTTATGGATTGATGATTGGTTTTGATTAGATCTAAACCAATGACTAAGATCATGAACCATAGGGTTCGGCCATGGTGCTTGGCCGAATCACATGGGTTAAGTTTGGAATGTTAGATGAAAATGGTTGTTAAATTTGGAGAGCAATCCAAATATGGAAAGGTTCCAAATATGGCTAGTATTGCTAAAACTAGAAAACATCTAAGAATGGTAATGATTGCTAAATTTGGAAAGCAATCTAAAAATGGAAGGAAAGTTGTTATTTTTTGAAACAATCTATTTTTGGAAGGTGTTTCCAATTATGGAAATGAGGATTGAATATTAAGAAAGTTTCTATTCTTGGAAGTTGACATTAAAATTAGAAAATATCCACTTATTGACCATGAAGATTATTTATGGAAACTACCCAAGAATGGAAAGTGGGGTTTGATTATGGAACTTGGATTAAATAAATGGATTGGATGCCATGAGTGAGGTTCGGCCATGGTGTATGGCCTGAACCCCACTAAGGTTTAGTTTTTGAAAGCCTATTTAATTATGGAATTACATATATGGTTTAGGCTCATGTATAATTGAATCAAAGGAGATGGATGGTATGAATTTAATGGCATGGTTGGAAATTATACACCATAGGGTTCGGCCATGGTGTATGGCCGAACCCCATGGTCCAAATTAAGAGATTAATGGCATCTTTAATTCAAGGTTAAGGGCTGATTTATGAATCAGATTATGAACCTATGTTATGAGTGATGTTATGTGTAGTTTTAAAATAAAATAAAGGAATACAATGTATATTATGAATTGATGGAGAAAGGAATAGCAAAAATATAATTAAACACCAAAATGCAGAACCATGGGTTCGACCATGATGTATGGCCGAACCCCATGAGTTGTGTTTGATGGACTTATTTGGTTAAGGAAATTTATAAGGTCTAATTATGGAAGATTTAAAGGAAAGAGGAAACCAATGACATTTTTGTAAATATGAGAGAATATTGGACATTGGGTTCGGCCATGGTGTATGGCCGAACCCCATGAATTATTTTATGGCATTATGTGCTTTGGAAGCATGAATAGATGACTTGGAACCTAAGCAAAAAAAAAAAGGGCTAGGGTTATCAACAATGGCATTTTTGTAAATATGGATAAAAATGGTAGACCATGGGTTTCGGCCATGGTGTATGGCCGAACCCCATGGGGTTTTGTTTATAGACTTAGAACCTTATAATTAGGTGAGACTTGGTGTTGATTTATCATTATATTATAAGGTAACGGGATCTCGCAAGCGGTGAGCGATAGGTGATCGAATCTTGGACGGAAATGCAAGGACTTGTGAACGGTCTTAGGTAGGATTCCACCTCTTTGAAACCATGGGTTTATGTACATTGTCTTTATCTTATTTTGATGATTTTATATTGCAAAGGATATGTTTCAAATGGTGATTTTATATGCTATGTTTATTTGATAAAATAGCATGTGTTTCAAATATGAGCTTTTAAATGCTAAGATTTTGTATAATTACATAGCATGTGGACATTTGCATCTCATGCATGGCATGGGAGGGATGAACAGTAACCGGAGACCCACACTTCGTCGAGGCGTCCGTAAAGCACTAGTGGGGGATACATTGATGAGGAGAATTCCATCAAGAGGATACTATGTAGCCGGAGATCCACCACTCCGTCGGGGCGTCCGTAAAAGAATCGTGGGGGATACCTTGATGAGTAGCTTTCCATCAAGAGTATATTATGTGTGAAAATGTAGCCGGAGGGTCCACACTCCGTCGGGGCGTCCGAAAGACCTATGTGGAGGGGTACATTTTTTGTACATGTGATGGGTGGGACTCATTGCATATGATAGCATGACATGGCATTGAATCGGCATGATTATGACTTTTATTATCATGCAAGCTTTTGATTTTTATCGGTATGATTGGATCTCTATTATCATACACTGTTTTGGATATGATGCTTTATAAGTATGGCATGATTTATTATAACTGATTTGATATATTTATTATATCTGGATTTTTTGTACTAACCCATGTGTTAACCCTAACTGGAATACCTACTGGGCGCGTTGTACTAACGCCCTACTTCTACCCTTTAGTGGATGATGCAGGAAATGAGGAAAACGCTAAACGCGGAAAGGGACAAGCATAGGAGCTTAGAATGCTTTTAGTTTTATATGTTGTTTAAGATACTCAGGGATTTGTATTTAGAGTATCCAAATTTCGGAATGTAATAACTTAGATGAATTGCTGTGGTTGGATGTTTTATTTGGATAATGGCTAATGTGATTATTTGACTATGTACTTTGCTAACAATGGAATAGAACTTGGTTCTAAATATGATTCCGCACTTTATGATTTTATTCCGCAAGACGGTATTGCTATGTGTGAACCATTTTATTGGACTGAGTCAATACACACATAGGGTTGGCCAGTTAAGGGTCGGACTTTGAAAGTTCAGACTTAGCTCGCGTTGTGACGTCCCGCTCTCTATCACTCTACTCTATTACAAAAAAAATATATATACACTGAATTTATGTTAAAAAGCGAGTGAAAAAGGGCGGGACGTTACATCACCACAAACTTGTACAAACCATACTGCGTCTAGAAAGCAGTCTTAGGAATGTCTTCCTCTCGAATCCGCAATTGATGGTAACCCGACCTCAGATCGATTTTCGAAAAACATCTCGATCCCCTCAAAAGATCAAAAAAGTCGTTTATTCTAGGCAATGGATACTTATTCTTAATAGTTACCTGGTTAAGCCGTCGGTAATCTATACACATTCTCATCGA
This sequence comes from Chimonanthus salicifolius, assembly GCA_013350335.1. NCBI lineage: Eukaryota > Viridiplantae > Streptophyta > Magnoliopsida > Laurales > Calycanthaceae > Chimonanthus > Chimonanthus salicifolius. Next base: position 53,961,728 of record CM023535.1, on the reverse strand, counting down.
CCCATCCTTCTTTTTCACAAAGAGAGCAGGTGTGTCCCCACAGTGAATTGCTCTGACGGATAAAACCAAATCTAAGAAGCTCATCTACCTGCATAGCTAGTTCTCTCTGTTCTGCCGGCGCCATCCGATAAAGTGCCATGGAAATTGGAGATGTTCCTAGCAATAGGTCTATAACAAACTCTATCTCTCGGCGTGGAGGTAGCCCAGCTAACTGGTCAGGAAACACATCCATAAACTCACACACCACCAGAAGAGCAACAGACCCTACACTACCTACATCTTCCCAACCCATGCTCACCACCACACTACCAGGATACGCCCTAAGGCTAGAGAAAGTGACTCTCATCTTCTCATAGGGTACCAACTTCTCCGTAAACCTCTCACTGGCTAAGGAGACCCCACAAATTCTTCTCTGAGAATAGTTGATCAAAACCTCAAAGACTGATAACCAATCCATGCCAAGGATGATGTCAAAGTCCGTCATTTCCAACACGAGAAAATCATAGGACAACTCTACACCGGTAATCCTCAGAACACAAGATCTATACCTTTGGTTTACCAAATCTCTCTTACCCAAGGGTAATACTACCATTAACGGGTTAGCTACTTCTACCGGTTTCAAACCCAATCTATCACAACAAGCTCTAGAAATAAAGGAATGCGAAGCACCGGTATCAAAAAACACTCGATCCAAAAGACTGAAAAGATTAAAGGTACCTTCCATCACTGTATTCTCCATCGGCTCTTCCTTCTGAGTCCCAATCGTGAAGACTCTCCCCTGAGTGGTTTGAAGATGTCCCTGTCCTCTCCTCTGACTGTTCCGTGGTGGTCCGTTCCTTGGTGCCACTGAGCCTCTGGAGTTTTGCTGAGAACCTCGACCAATAGATGATTGCGCCACTGAAAAAGAAGTTCTTGTGCCTTGCAAAGGTGCAGCTGTAACACCTCGGATTTTCAAGTTATAAATATTTACAGAAATTACCCATTTAAGTTATGAATTTTAGAAATGGATCTAAGATGAGTAAAATGTTGGGTCGTTCCCAATTAAGACCCAACGATTTTGATAAATGGTTTCATTAAGAATTAAATGGGGTTGAATTAATTTAGTGATGCATTATGTCCAAAATTAAATAAAAGATTGCATGGCCGAATTTTAGATGAAAAATCTAGGAATATGCACATGAGATATTTGTGGGATTTTCATATCCATGATGATATGCAAGAATATCTTAAGAAGATAATAAAAATTAAGTTAGATTGTGCATGGCCGAATTTTGATGAGAAATCTTTGAAATATGCGCATGAATTGGAATGTCTTAAGGAGGGATACTTTCTTTGATTAGAAATGGCAATTGTTATATAAACACCTTCTAAGTTAGAATTAATTAGAAGTTGATAAAAAGAGAGGAGCAAGGGGTGCATGACACCTTCTAAGTTTGAATCCATTGGAGTTGTATAAAACAAAGGAGAAGCTCACGGCAATAGGGGATTGCACAAGGGGTACACGGCATTAGCATTGTCTAATTTAAAGATAGTGCACACGGCCTAAGGGAATGATCTATCGTAGCACTTTCTAAGATAGGATTAAAGGGAAGGTTTTAATAAAAGAAAGGCATCAAGGGCGCATGGCACTTTCTATCTTGTATCAAATGAAGTTTTTATAAAGGGCATCAAGAGGCACACGGCATTGGTTATCTTAACAAGGGCACACGGCATTGTCTAAGATTGGATTAATTAAGAAAAGAAAGGCAGCCGACCAAGGGAAAGGAGCATTAGAAATTGCTATTTTGATACGTTCTAAATTGGGACAAGTTGTAAGCAATATGAGAAGAAAAGAGAGGGGCACACGGCACTCACATTGCTAACAAAGAGAGGCACACGGCAGCAAGCACAAGAGCAGCAAAACAAAGTGGAAGATCAAGGAGAAAAGACTAAGGAAAGAAAAAGTATTGAAAGAGCAAGAACAAGCCGAAGGAGTCGCGGAATCGGTAAGTGATTCTATGTTTTTGATTTGATTTATGGTTTAGATGGTTTAAGAGAATTGGGTAAACCATAGGGTTCGGCCATGATAAAGGGCCGAACCCCATGGAAGGTTGTTGCTTATAATTTAAGGAGTTTTAATGAGGAAAAATATGGGAGTTGGTTAATAAATTTTAATGACAAAAATCATAGAAAGACATGGTCTAAATTATGGGTTTTTGGGTTGAAAACCATGGACTGATTATGCATGTCTTAAAAAGGGATTTAAAGTGGTTTAAGAAGAGGTTGATAAACCATAGGGTTCGGCCATGGTGAAGGGCTGAACCCCATGAAAGATGGCTGGTTATTTTAAGGGATGGAGACCATGGAATAAGAAGAACCATAGGGTTCGGCCATGTGGCATGGCCAAACCCCATGGAAAGGTTATTGATAAAATTTTAATGGATATAAAGTAATGGGAAAGGTTAATTATGTTTTAATTTTGAATGGAGATCATGGGAAAATATAGATGGAATTAATTTGATGATTGATGTAATGGAAGAACTTTGATAATTTTAATAGAGTTTAGAATGATAAAAACCATAGGGTTCGGCCATGGTGTTTGGCCGAACCCCATGGCGTTGTTGTGGTATTTTGATGTATGATAATTATTTTGGAAGGTGGAGTTTAAATTTAGAAAGTTTCTATTTAAGGACTTTCTAATTATGGAGTTGGAAATTGATTTAGGAAAGTGTCCAAGTATGGAAAGAAGGTTGCTAAATTAGGAAGCTTTTATTTATGAAAGTTAAATTAATTTAGAAAAGGATCTAAGGGTAAGTATTATATTAGGCAACTTGAATTATGGATTCAAATATGGAAGTTACCATAATTGGAAATTATACACCATAGGGTTCGGCCAAGTTGTATGGCCGAACCCCATGGACCAAGTTAAGGAATCATGGTTGATCATTTTGGGACTTGGTATTAAGTAAGTAAACCAAGTAATTAGCCATGGATGGATGATGGCTTAAGGACTTGAAAAAGGGACAAAAATCAATATGGTGAGGTTCGGCCATGGTGTATGGCCGAACCCCACAAATGGAAATATTTGGTGAACTTAGGGCCTTTGTGTGAAAGATTAAGGTGAATGAAATGTTTGATGGAAACAATGGCAATTTGGTAATTAATAGAATAAATTAGCAAAAAGGAAACTAAAACAAAGAGGGGTGAGGTTCGGCCATGATGTATGGCCGAACCCCACAAATTTGGTTTATGGACTTGGGATTTTTATGTTATGGTCATGAACTTGTTAATGGGCCATGTTTGGGTCTTTGCATAATTTTTATGAATGGTTCACCAAACCAAGGGATGAAGGGTGAGAATAATGGAATTATAGCCTTGGATGGCAATATGGTAATTATGTAGAATTAATGGAACTATATTTTGAAACTCAAACATAAGTTGATGAAATCGGTTATGAATTATTTTAAAGGGTCAATTGGGAGTGTTGTGAATGTTTAAAATAAATAAATGGATCTATGTGTTGGAACCTAAGCCTAAGTTGTTGCAGGCAATGGCAAGGTTGTAAATACTTGCTAACATAGGTTATATTAGCCATAGATGGCAATCTTGTAAATATATGAAAATAAGGGACCATGGGTTTTGGCCATGGTGTGTGGCCAAACCCCATGGTAATTGTTTTGATGAACATAGCGTTACGTACATTGGATTAAATGAATGAATTGTTAATTAAAGATTAGACCAATGGCAATTTGGTAATAACGACTGAAAATGATAAACCATGGGATTGGTTTATGGACTTAAAATAATTGTAAATCAAGTGGGACTTGGTTTTGATTGTTTATTTCATTATAAGCTAACGGGACCTCACAGGGTTACGATCATGAGCGGTTACCTAGACGAAAGACGCAAGGACACGTAGCGGTCTTTGGTAGGATTCCACTTCTTTGAAACCATGGGCTTATGTACATTGTTTTAATCTTGATTTAATGAATTTATATTGCAAAGGATATGTTTCAAATGGTGATTTTATATGCTATGTTTATTTGATAAAATAGCATGTGTTTTAAATATGAGCTTTCAAATGCTATGATTTTGTATAATTGCATAGCATGTGGTATTTGCATCTCATGCATGGCATGGGAGGGATGACAGGTAACCGGGGACCCACACTCTGTAAAACACTTGTGGGGGGATACCTTGATGATGAGAATCCCATCAAGAGGATACTATGTATGAAGACCCTGATGATGAGCATTCCATCAGGGGATACCTTGATGATGAGAATTCCATCAAGAGGATACTAAGTAACCAGAGCCCACACTCCGTCGGAATGTCCTTAAGGCAACTATGGGGAATACCTTGATCAGGAGAATTCCATCAAGAGAGAAGACCTTGGTGACGAGCATTCCACCAGGAAGATACTTTGATGAGGAGAATTACATCAAGAGAGAAGACCTTGGTGACGAGCATTCCACAAGGAAGATACTTTGATGAGGAGAATTCCATCAAGAGTATACCCTATGTTTTGTGATGGGTGGGACTCATTGCATATAATAGCATGGCATGGCATTGAATCGAATCGGCATGATTATGATCTTTATTATCATGCAAGGTTTCTGGTTTTATCGGTATGATTGGATCTCTATTATCATACACTGTTTTGGATACAATGTTTTGAAAGTATGGAATGATTTATTATAACTGGTTTTGATATATATTATATCTGGATTGTTGGTACTAACCCATGTGTTAACCCTAATTGGAATACCTACTGGGCGCGTTGTACTAACGCCATACTTCTACCCTTTAGTGGATGATGCAGGAAACGAGGAAAACGCTAAACGCGGAAAGGGACAAGCATAGGAGCTCGGAACGCTTTTAGTTTATATTTTGTTTAAGATACTCATGGGCTTGTATTTGAGTATCTAGAATTCGGATTGTAATAATTTAGATGGATTTGCCATGGTTGAATGTCTTATTAGATAATTGCGTTATGATAATGATGATTAATGATTTGACGTACTTTGCTATCTGAATGGAATAGAACTTAGTTCTATTATGATTCTGCAATTGTGATGTTATGATTCCGCAGGTTATTATTTTTATTCCGCATGTTGATATTGCTATGTGTGAACCATTATAGTGGACTGAGTCCATGCACACATAGGGTTGGCCAGTTAAGGGTCGGACTTTGGAAGTTCGGACTTAGCTCGCGTCATGACGTCCCTCGCTCTATCACTCTACTCTGTTATAAAAAAAAATAGACTCTGAATTTAGTGAAAAAGGGCGGGGCGTTACAGAACCAAGTTCTTTGCTTCCCACCACTCATAAGCGTTTCCTTCTAACTGGTACGCCGCCAAATTTACTCTCAGGTCATCGGCAATAGCTAAGGTGTTAAGGATCCGGCTAATTTCGGTTAGCCAATTCCTCGCTGCACTAGGGTCCTCTGTCCCCGAAAAACTTGTAGGGTTCAGTTCGCTTGAACTCTTTTAGAGCCGAGGTGACTTTCTCCTCTTGCAGTTCGGATAGGAGGGCGTCGCATATTTTCATCTATTTGCTGAAATGCTTCCATCGCTGCAGCGAATGGCCTCATTAGGTATATCGCGGGGTGGAAGACCAGTCCTCCTCCCGTGGCAGTTGTTTCCGTTAGCGTTGGGTCCTGACATCTGGTATTTACACTTGTAAATATCACTTAACCATTTTAAGAAACTTGTTAAGACAAATCACACAAGTTTGCAAAATTCATTAGAAATCATTCAAATTTGCATTACAATTATAAGGGTTAGTATGGTTTGAAAACCCTTCAAAACAACAAAGCAAGACTCAACCCTTACAAAAACAACCTCCCTGATTCCCCAAGACTTCTTAATATAATCTTCCGAAGAAGATCCTGCATCATTACCAAAGTAATAGAAGTTGTCAGGGCAAGTCGCTGACTTGTGCCCGAACACTCCACAGGTCAAACAGAGTATGATCCCTGGCCCTCCAACATAAGGACAATTAGCCTTTGTGCTCCCATGCCGGCGAAGTCCGCAAACAGGGTAGATGACATCAATAGGGTAGGGGCAATAAGTACAATTGTGCCCCTCATGATTCCACAATTCGCACATATAGTCTGACCACTCATCCGAAGTAGGAGTAGCCGGAGTATACTCAGGCGGGCCTATCTCCCCTACAGACTCTTCTAAGTTTAGGACCTCTCCCACTTCATCTTCTAGAACAACCCCAATATAATACTCAGGCGATGCTACTTCCATGTCCTCATTGGGCACAACTTCATTGACGAAGTTTGGAACGCTGGAATCATCTAAAAAAACCAGATCTATCGGACATCTAGGGGTTTCTCTGTCCCATAACTCGGTGTACTCTACATTGCTTGACATATCTGTATCACAAAACAGGAAAATGTCAAAAACAAATGCAGTTCTACGCCAACAACAAGTCTAACTAGGTTGTAACCCATCACAGTCCTAGAATTTGAGCTGAAGCTCTGATACCAAGCTGTCACGCCCCGACCAGAAGGATGGGCCCGGAACGCGACTGATTTTTTTTTTTTTTGAAAGACTAAACTAACTCAAACATTCTAATTGGGCCGGATCAACAGTTAGGCCCAAAGGTCACACATGATCCCATCATGTGGACTCAAACATATACCATAAGTCTACCCCAACACAATCACAAAACATGAACACATAATTTCAACACTGAATTATCATTGAAAACATCATCAGATTAAATACGGATACATGGTAGTTTCAATACATCACATTAACACAAATCAAGTACCACGCCCGGTACTTTACAAAAACAACCAGTTCCAAGAACCAAAAGGCAAAGATAAGGGTATTCCCCTCAGTGGGAATCCCAAAGCAACGTCGCAGCTTATCCACTCTAAGCTTCAAACAGAAGGTTCTCCTCCTCGGATTTATCTCCTGAAAGGTGAGTGGGGTGAGCTAACTAGCCCAGTGAAGGAAATATAACAGTGCAGTTTAAGTAAACATCAGGTTAGCAAAATGATCAACAGTTGCAATATAATATCTCATACTTGATAACAAATTCTCAACACCAAGTATAATATCGTCATCATTCCCATATTTCATCATCTTTTCCATTACTGCTGTCATCCAACGTAATGCCTACATACTATGCTAAGACCATTGTATTAAGTCCCGACACGGTCAAAATACATCCTTACAAGTACGTCTCTGGCCCTCACATGGCCGATACTGATACTCCTCAAGTCAGCAACTATCGACACCCATGGTCCAGTAGACGTAAACCATCTCACACACATGGCCGATATTGGTTCAATAGTCAAGGGCACTGTGAAGTAGTATTACATATCTCATATGATTAACATCATAATCACATCACAATTACCATAAGCACTTCCTATAACAGTGCATCATGTCTAAGCACATGGGTGGGTTCATCAAATCTGAAACCACTCATTGCTCAAGATCCATCTCATTAAAAACCTGTTTACAACTACTGCAAAGTTAAGTTCCCTCACCGAAAATGTGTGGTATCGCGGTCTCTGTTCAAACAAGTAAATAAGTTGCACAATCAATCATAAATCAATATTCATAGCATCAAATGCATACATAGAAGTAGTATTTCAAAACCATACTTGTTTTTCCCAAAAATATCCAAGGTAAATGAAATTGAGTCTCCTATTTGGTTTCTAACTATTTTAAGTTGCAATAATCCACAGTATAGTAATAGTAAGGTGCTCAGTCCAAAACTCATATTGTCTTCTGGGCATGACCAGATTGACTTATTGAGTTAGGTCTAGATACTCAGGTCCCTTATTGGTTGTCTTCTGGATAGGACCAGATCTGACTATGTTGAGTACTCGAGGTCACTCAGTACCCGACAAATATAGCGTTGGCCTGAAAGTTTAGGGTCGGAACCAAGTAGTGTGGCTTCAGATCATCCAGACCACTGCCTAAGCTAGTCACTAACTTCGGATCTTGAGTCTGACTTCGGATCGTCCGAAGATCGGGTCTCAGATTGTCCGAAGGTCCTTAACAGATAAAATCTGAAAAACAGGTTTCGGTGGGTCTGTGTGCCTCAGAACATGCCGAGTGAGGCTCGGATCAGTCCAAGTGGGGTTCGGTCCTTCCGAACTCGGCTCGAACATCCGGCTGAGTCAGGCTAGCCTAGGACGCTTCGGGCTTCGGGTGAAGCTTGGAATGTCCGAAGGGTTGCCCTCAGGACCGTCCGAAGGGTGTGACCCTCGAACCGTCCGAAGATCAACTCTCGAACCGTCTGAGAGTCGTCTTCCTCCACTGTCTACAACGCAGACAGTGATGGGCAGTCACAACATGAAATACGAATCAGGAAACAGTGGGTTTCCCAGATTCGATTTTCATATCCAACTGGTTAGATGGTTACCTTCACTGGAGTTCTTGGGCTGAAAATCCGACTTCTGAAAATTCTTCCTTTAAAGGTTACGGTAACTGAAACTGGGAAAAACAGGGGCTGGGAGAGAAAATGATCGCCTAGTCCGGTTTTAGCTAAGACTGAGAGAGAAGAGATGAGAGTGTAGGGAGTTCAAACCAGCTGAGGAGGGCCAGAATTTATAGAAATTTTTTATCAAGGGTGACCACTGCATGCCGCTGCATGCAGTTGCTGCCGACGTCCGATTTTCTGATTTTGCAAATAGGCCTTATTTGATAAAAACTTGATTTTTAACTAAAAACAATACTTTAAAGCTGAAATAAATTTAATCCAACTTTACAGATGAGTTGGGTTTTAAAAATTCTGGTCACCACAAAAATTTGGAGATTTAAAACTCACCAAAAACCATCAATTTAAATAAAAATCATAATTTATTACTATTTACGTGATTTAATTTGTGTTAAATAAAACAATTTAAAATCCTCATTTTTGGGGTTTGAAAGAATAAACTAGACCATACTAAAATGGTCTAACATATAAACTATTTCAAAATTTATTTCATTTCCAAAACCATTTAAAAATATTTATTTCTCCCTTTCGGGGTTTTGACGGGCGATCTTAAATACTATTTTCTGAAAATAAAATTATTTTAAAATCAGAAATAGGAATCCTTGATTAAGGAGAATAATATCAACCAATAATAATAACATAATAACACAATTTATAAGATAATAATAACAAGCGGTAAATTACCATTTTTCCCCTCCAGTTGGACGAGCTAGATCACTGAGCTTTCGAGCTCGGATTAGGCCACACTTGGGCTTTTCTCAAAGCCCTAACCGAATCTTTGAGATTAACCAGTCAAACAAGATTTATTAAGCTAAACTACACCTAATTTGGGTTAGGATATTACATTGCATGTACTTCCGTTCGATTCATGCCTTCTCATCCAAGTGACAACAAAGGATAGGGCTGCAACTCGGTTCGGCGTTTGGCCCAACCCACATGACCTGACTCGAGAAATCATGTGGGTTGGGTCGAGAATTTCGGGTCAGCGGGTGGGGTCGGGCTGAGAAGATAAAAGCTCGCATGAAATTAGGGTGTGGTCAGGTCGGGTTGAGGATTTTATAAGTTAACCCGATCCAACCCGACACAACCCAACCCGACTTGGCTAAAATTAGTCTAAAGTGGGTTCAAAATGCGTGTCGGGTCATAATTCGGGTCGGGTCGGGTTGTAAGATTCAGGTTAAGAATTCGGGTTGGGTCAGGTCGGGTTACATATATATCAACTATCAAGTTGGGTTTTAAGGAACCCGACCCGTCCAACCTGAGTCGTAGCCCTAACAAAGGAGATGGCGAACAACATTGACACAGTCTCTCCATTTTGGCCAGATCTTTTACCAATACTCTCGTGTTCAGGAAAAGGTGGGGTCTTGAGTTACTTCGTTGTAAAAAAAATCATAAAATCATGAAGGCTATTTGCCATTGAATTAAAATATACACAAATTTATGGTGATTTTAAAGACTCCATAGTGTCTCTCAATTAAATCATAATAAATTTGGAAATAGTTCATTTTACAACTCATCATCTATAGTAAAAAAGAAAAAAGTTGAGGTCTAATGAATATTTTTTAAAACAAGTTAATTATATATATAATATGGCGTCGCTATTGTTTTTGTAATATGGCTAAACTCATTTGTCATTCATTGATACTTAAAAAAATAGTAAAACTCCACAATTAAACTCTTAAATAATAGTCATATGCTGATTTAGTTTCCACGAAGCTTCTTAATGTTAGTACTAATTATCATTATTATATTAGGTTATGTTGTTAAACCAGGATACAACCCTGAAATATCAAACTGATCTTCTTGAATTCTATGTTAATCAAATGCAACAAAGAAGGGGTAATTAATTACTTAGATTAATCGATCTAAGTCTCTGGAACATTAATAATATCTTCTTTCCTACCCATCAAAGAGAATATTAATTTAAAAGTAGCCATTTTGACACCCAACTTTTCTGCTAGGAGACACCATTTTTTAAAATACAGAGTGAAATTAATATTCTGCCCTTCTGATGTGCATCCAGATGATGAAAGATTTTTCAAAATCAGAAAGGTAAAATGGTAATTTTATCTTAAATTTTGAAAAAAAATGTCTTTTAGTAAAAAAGTCAAGTATCTAAATGATCTCCAGTTAAAGAATAGAGAGTATCTCTAGCCTTTCTTTATGCATGTGAAAAGCTTTTTAGTTGTACAGAAAAAGAGCTCTTCAGCAAAGAAGACAGGCAATGGAAAAATGTGTGGGAAAGGGTTTCTATAGTAAAAAAAGTGAAAGAATCAACTTTTTCTTTCTCAACATCTTCATACATTTGGGAAGTTTTACTAAAGCCTTTATCCTAGAAGAGGTGGGAGTTTTTTCCTTTTTTTGTAAAAAAAATATATTAAATTATGTAGTAATTTAATAATGTGATTGTTAATATAAAAATTGAAAGAAATTAATTTTATTAAACATATCTTATCTATTTAATTTAAATTAAGTAAAATATATAGTTGAAAAAGAGTCATGGTCATTTGATACTTAAAACAAATGAACACAAATGTATGAATTATTTTTTTATAAGAAGATTAACATATTCAATAAAATGATATATGTTATTAGAATCAAAATTGAGCTGTAAGAACTCGGGCTTAAGTCTCGTGAGAGTCTGATAGACAATCAGCCTATAGAAAATTAGAAATAATTTGTCAAATCTAAATATAAAAAATGAAATCTAAATTGATGAAATAAATGATTTAGATGATAATAATAATGAAAATGAATATATATGACATAAAGGTCGTACACAGAAAAAGAAGGGAATATTCATCTTTTGACAAGATGAATATAGATAACTATTAAATTCGATAGAAAGCTTTCATAAATATTATTGGCTTTTTTTTCACCTCTTAAGTGTATAGTTATTATTTTCATTTTAATTTCTTTTTTAGTTATTTTGTTTCATATCTAGTGTGGAATATTTTATCATGTTGAAATAAAGATAAGTATTTAAAAAAAATATATAAGAGTATATATCAAGGGTCAAAATATCGGCTCAACCGATGTATCGCTGATATCGTACGAAAACAAAATATTTCAATCTATTTTAACCAAAATAAAAGGGCAGAAGATATTACCCGTGAGGTTTTATGATGGGTTTTTTACGGTTTCCCACACGTAAATTAAAAAATAAAAACGAGATTGCTTACTATGATTCACAAAAAGAAGGGTGTCTCTTCTGAGTATCACAATTTTTTATTGGACAGAAATTATTCAACCACTTGAGATGAAAACATCAATTGAATCTACAGAGGTGGACTATTTTTGGAATGTTTGACTTGAGAATTCAATTTCCATCAACTATGTAAAAAATGATTCTATGTGCTTACCAATTTCACAAGTGCTAACCCATTATTTGTTTAGACAGATGATTGTGTGCTTGCATAGAGCCTCCACCACCCACATCCTTCATCATGTTCTCCACAATTGAGCTGCAGTTTTCTAATTATATATAGGAAGATAAATCATATAAGCTTCAAATTAGTTAAGTTCAAGTTTGAATTTGTATAGTTAGAAAGACACACAATTGAGACACTGACGAAACACAATAGCGAGATACTATCAACTGATGATCCAAGACATATAATCTCGGCTTTTAAACTTTGATGAGTATGGATCATTGATTTTTAAAAGTTTAAAATCAAATGATACGGTCATTAAATAGAGGTGAAACTTCATTCAAGAGCTATTCATATGGTCGTCTTTACATCAAAACCCAACAACGTAGGCCCTAAGATTCAATTTTAAGGTATGTCTCACTATCTACCGAGACACAACATGTCTCCGTAGAATTTTTCTTTATATAAATGTTTACTCCTGCATTAGATTGCAAAGTATTACTCTACACACTTATGCATAGGATCGATCAAATGGGAAGACAAGAGGCCGGTAAGAATTGGGTTTCCTTCATACGTTGTGTAACACCCCGAATTTTCAAGTTATAAATAATTACGGAAATTACCCATTTAATTTATGAACTTTAGATATGGATCTTAGATAAGTAAAATGTAAGGTCTTTGCCCAATTAAGACCCAACGATTTTGATAAATGGTTTCAAATAAATTTAAATGGGGTTGAATTTAAATGGTAATGAAATATAATTATAAAAAAGGGATATGGATTTAGGATATGCGCATGATGAGTAGGAGATATGCATATCCATGTCATATGCGCATAATATGTTGGAATATTTTTAAAAGGATCATTTCCCATGACTAAGAGTGATATTAGGGAATTATTAAATAAAGAAGATGTCTAAACTAAATAAAGAAATTACCTTGCCGTGTATGAAGATAGGCTATCCATGAGACATGCGCATAAGATCTCTTTAAGAGGCGTTCTTTTCTTGATTAAAGACGGCAAGAGGCAATTACTAAATGTAAGGGGTCTTGGCATCTTCTAAGATAGGACAATTAGATTGATAAAAGAAAAGAAGAGAAGGGCTCACGGCAATTACAATTGTAGCACCTTCTAAGATTGGCTAATGGGGTATTATTAGAAGAGAGGCAGCCACAAGCAAGGGGTACACGGCAATGGCTAAATTTAAAGGGATCATGGCACTTTCTATTTAGGAATGAGATATGCGCATAGGATCAATTAAAAGAGGCAACAAGGAGGGGCGCATGGCACCTTCTAAGTTGGGATTAAGGGAAGGTTTTAATAAAAGAAAGGCATCAAGGGCGCATGACACTTTCTATTTTGGATTAAGTGGAGGTTTTATAAACAAGGGAAGTGCACACGGCAAAGGGGATTGCGGCAAGGGGTACACGCCATTACATTCAAAGAGAGGCGCATAAGGCAAAAGCTTGGAGTAATTTCTATTCCAAAACATCTTCTCTCTCTCTCTCAAATTATATCTCATGGCATTCACATACAAAGAAGGGCAACCAGCAAATGAGAAAGATCTAGGAGGAGAGAAGGCCAAGGAAGAAAAGAATTGGAAGAACAAGAACCAATCGGAGCAATGGAAAACCGGAGGAGTCGCAGAACCGGTAAGTGATTTTATGATTTTTGTTTAAAAGATAAGAAACCATAGGGTTCGGCCATGGTGTATGACCGAACCCCATGGAAGGGAATTGGGAGATGAATATAGTGTTTATTAATGGAAAGACATGGTTTAATGTGTGAAATTTTAAGGGATGTTTGAAGGATTCTTGGTGAAGATTCTAGACCATGGGTTCGGCCATGGAGTATGGCCGAACCCCATAAATATTTATGGAATTATGTTCATATACTTAGAACATGGAAAATGATGGGAAAGGTCTATGATTTTGAAAGGTTAAAATGGAGAAGTATTGATTATGTTTTAAAGGATGGCAGTTTTGTAAATACATGCCAAAGTGGAGGATCATCACCATGGCCGAACCCCATGGGGATTTGTTTATGGAATAGTTTATGGATCTATTATGTGTAAGTGTTAATGAGTGAAAGGTTTGAAATAATTAGACCAATGGCAAGGTTGTAAATACTTGTTAAAATGGAAAGCTAGCCATGAATGGCAATATTGTAATTTAAATGGAATTAAGATATCATAGGGTTTGGCCATGGTGTGTGGCCGAACCCCATGAATCAAGTTGAATGGATTTTATAAACTTTGATTAGTGCGTTAATTATTAGCCTTTGTACAATATAAGTGAATGGTTTACCAAACCAAGGGATGAATGGTGAGAATAATGGAATGATAGCCATGGATGGCATTTTGGTAATTAAGTGAAAATAAAGGACCATGGGTTCGGCCATGGTGTATGGCCGAACCCCATGGGGAAGGTCTGCTGGACTTAGATGTTTATGGATCTATGTTTTGGATCTAAACATGGGTGAATAAATGAAGGTGACTAACCATGGAAGGAATAATGGCATTATTGTAATTAATTGAATTAATGGACCATGGGTTCGGCCATGATGTAGGGCCGAACCCCATGGGGAATTGTTTGGCGGACCTAGGGTTATGCATTTTGGATTAAAATATATGGAATATTAACTAAGGTTTAGACCAATGGCATTTTGGTAATAAATGGAATAAATTAGCAAAAAGGAAACTAAAACAAAAAGGGTGAGGTTCGGCCATGGTGTATGGCCGAACCCCACAAGTTTGGTTTATGGACTTGGACACTGTTGTAAATCAAGTGGGACTTGGTTTTAATTGATTGTTATATTATAAGGTAACGGGACCTCACAAGGTGTTTACGATCGTGAGCGGTTAGCCGGACGAAAGACGCAAGGACACGTTAGCGGTCTTTGGTAGGATTCCACCTCTTTGAAACCATGGGTTTATGTGCATTGTTTTATCTTATTTTTGATGAATATATGTTGCAAAGGATATGTTTCAAATTGTGATTTTAAATGCTATGTTTATATGATAAAATAGCATGTGTTTTAAATGTGATTTCCATCAAAAGGCTACTATGTATGAAACGTAACCGGAGATCCACACTCCTGTCGAGGCGTCCGTAATAGAATCGTGGGGGATACCTTGATGAGGAGCATTCTATCAAGAGGATATTATGTATGAAATATAACCGGAGGGTCCATACACCGTCGGGGCGTCCGAAAGACCTATGTGGTGAGTACTTTTCTGTACATGTGATGGGTGGGACTCATTGCATATGATAGCATGGCATGGCATTGAATCGGCATGATTATGACTTTTATTATCATACAAGGTTTCTAGTTTTTATAGGTATGATTGGATCTCTATTATCATACACTGTTTTGGATACGATACTTTATAAGTATGGTATGAATTATTATAACTGGATTTGATATATATATTATATTTGGATTTTTGGTACTAACCCATGTGTTAACCCTAATTGGAATACCTACTGGGCGTGTTGTACTAACACCCTACTTCTACCCTAGTGGATGATACAGAAACAAGGAGAACGATGAACGCGAAATGGGTCAGGCATAGGAGCTTGGATGCTTTTAATTTATATTTGGTTTAAGATACTCATGGGCTTGTATTTTGAGTATGTAGAATTTGGATTGTAATAACTTAGATGAATTTGCTATGGTTGGATATTTTATTGGATAATTGCGTTATGATAATGATGATTAAGGACTTGACGTACTTTGCTATCTGAATGGAATAGAACTGTGTTTATTATGTTTCTGCATGTTATGATTTTTATTCCGCATGTTTATATTGCTATGTGTGAACCGTTTTCATAGACTAAGTCCATGCGCACATAGGGTTGGTCATTTAAGGGTCGGACTTTAGAAGTTCGGACTTAGCTCGCGTCGTAACGTCCCACTCTCTATCACTCTTCGTTTATAAAAAAAAAAAATAGACTCTGATTTACGGGAAGAAGCTAGTGAAAAAGGGCGGGGCGTTACACGTTGTCTACTAAAAGTCACCTTCATCAAATTGATGAAGCTATGTTTTTAAATGTATAAAGTTAAGAGATTAAAAAACTAATTTAAATTGATAAAATCTTAAAAGTTTTAAAAATATAGTTTTATCAATAAGGTATTTTTGCAAGACAATATACTGAGAGAAACATATCACCATCCTATTTAGAGGATCTTACGCATAGATGCATTCGATAATACCGTGCAACTCAGTATACAGGTCAACATCTCATTTTCATTTAAATCAAACCTTCGATACAATTTAAGTTGAATAATTCAATTCACACTCGATCACAATCAAAATACTCCCAACTCAATTTATTTCAAATTTGTCAAATTAAATTATTTCATTTCCACCCTTACCTCTAAGACTAACATTGTAGCGTTGAATTCCTCAAATATAAATAAATGTTGGCATTGTTTGTCTCAACATTATAACGAGGCACCGACATCTGATCCATCCGCATGGTAGTCCACACAATACGAAAACGACATAACTGAGTCGCGAACTCACATAACTCAATTTATTTCTTTTATATATTAACCTTGCCTTATTAAATTATAAATTTTAAAATAATAATTATCAAAGATAATCTTTATTCAAACATTTTTATTTATATGTTTTATGCAAATAAGATTAGTTAAGTGTTGAGAAACTTCATTTTAACTATAAATTTTATTTAGTTTAAATTAGGTCGCTCTATATATGATTGCGATAAGTTTTTTTAAATTTTTTATATCAATAACTATTTATATAATTTTATAAGATTAGTAAAATCTAATTTATATAAAATACCATTTATTTTAATTTGAGTCATTATAAACTCGTGACTCAGTTTCAACCAAATAGTCGTTGTACATGTGCTCCGAGAAGCGAGCCTTCTGCTCCCCAATGCTCCAATGTGCCGCGTGCCGCGTATCCCTCACCTGTTTGTGTATTATTTTATTAAGGTTAACCTTATTTTAAGTCATTGAAGGTTACAGTAAATTTAATAAGTGAGATATATTTTTTTATTGAAGAAATATTTAGATCTCAATTTGATCGGGCAACAAGTCAGGTTTGGTTTTCCTCATATCGAATCAATTTGGATTTAGATTTATTTTAAATCTTATAAAATGAGCTAAGTTGATTTAGGTATATTTTTTATTTAGCTTGAGTTAAGTTTATTAATTTACTTAATTAAGGAAACTTTTTAGTGAGAAATACATTAAAACTACTCTCAAATCGGTGTACACTTCATAAAATTTGATATGTTTCATTCCGACATGACAATAGAAAAGTCAGTTGAGTTTATCCATTTAAAATTAAATTTTAGTCAAGTTTACACATTTTTTAAATATTCAAGTGAGGTCAGATCATCTATTAAATAGTTCCAGTCAAGTTAAGGCATCTATTAGAATGGGTTGATTTAGATAAGATCAAATTTTATTAATTCTAATTTTAGCATTTCGTTATTATGGATAATAGACTACAAAATCAGCTATTTAAAAGGCTTAGTTCTTAACACTTAAAAAACACTTTAGAGTCTTTGAATCCATCGTACATTACAGTGTATCTTAATTGAACAGTGAATAATTTTTATAAAATAATGATATTTAAGTTCAACAAAGTTCATAGAAGGATATTAAAGAATAAAGGTTTTCTTCGATTAAAATAAGACATAGATGATCAAACTCAAATTTACTATAATTCATTTTATGATTAACCTCATTTAATCATTTCACATCTAAAATTATATATGATTTAATTGGAAAAAAAAAAAAGTTATCATTCATACTTGCAATTATCACCATTCAAAGAGACACAATTTTTTTTTTCTTTTATGAATTTTGAACTTTTTTATTATTATTGAAAGTCCTAGAGTAATATATAATTAATTATAATTTATTAACTATTTCTTCCATCGACTACAAGATAGCAATACTTCATCTCAAAAATTTAGCTGACAAAAAGATTCAATCTTTTACAATTTAGAATATCAAAAAGGAATTATTTCTCTAAATAATTGTTAAAAAACACCTATTTTGTGTTACGCTCCGTCTATAACGTCCGTCCCGCTACGGGCGCGTTATCTCCGAAAAACCTCAGAAAGTCACAAAAGATAGATATCGGGTACAAAAAAGTAGGATAACTACTTCCCGTCCAACAACCCACAAGTTTAGAACTAAGAAAAACATAACGAACCATAATGTAAACTAATCAAATAGTTATACAGTCATCCAAACAAACAAGAGATATTGAGTCCATGCGACTAAAATTTCTCATCCTTTAAACACAACATAAACATAAACTCCTACTCTCTACTACTTTCCAGGTACTTGCTCAAGGGGCCCGCCTGGCCCCTCCGCGATCGGGGCACCTGAAAGGTAAGGGGAGAGCAAAATAGCCCACGGAAAGAACATGTCACATATTAACAAGGTAGTTATAGATCACATATGAAAGGGGCAGTAAATATCACAAGTGAATAAAACGTCCATGTCTACGTTACACAACTACTCTATTAATCGATGTTCCATTAACCAAATCCAAGAAATCATCTCCATAGCCCACATCAGGTCCTCCAACGAATCTCGGTCTCCTACCAATATCATCGGGAGACTAAATAATACACAACTGCCTCACCCACACGAGTCATGTCGGAAACCACCTCGACCACTCCCGAGGGAGCCAAACTCTACGGCAAGCACCTCGATCGCCGGAACACAACGGGGAGACCCACATCCCCATGGGGGTCTCGACCGCCGGAGTGTAACAGGAAAGTCCTCCCAACCACCAAGCTCATCTCATCATCAGGAATGTATACACATAAACAAAACCTCTCATGCATGCACATGGTATCACGATCATGTATGACAACACAAACATGTTGTGACACGACATCAATATCAACAACATGCCTCATCATGCGGTCAACGACACATAACAGTGCTTAGACTCATACTTCTATATCCAACATGTGATTACATTTGCATCTTATGCGTAAACGAGTAATGCATCACAACATCTTCCAACTATTGTGTTCAACATCCATCTACACTTGTCTCATTCATCATAATATCATATATGTGTTATGATTAAACACAAACATGTTTTCAACAACTTTCAAGCATCAATAATCATTCATTCAATCAGAATTTTCATTAATCACATATAATTGACATGGGTGAACCCGAACGGACCCCTTGCCACATATTCATTTTAATGGTTCCCTTACCGAGTGGCTTAATAAATGAAAGGGTCCCATTCAGGTCACTCGATGTCCAAGGTTATAGGTTAAGAATGCGAATGTATACTAAAATAGTGATAAGTCTACTCACCGTGTGTGTGGAGTCGAAAGTCCAAAGTGAGTAAGGGACTTGTTGGGTTGAAGGGAGTTCAATCTGTAGAAAAAAGGAAGAACGGATGAGTAATTAAGACAAAACAGGTCAAAAAAGAGGCCGGGGAGAAAATGGGCCCAAAACGGGCCGAACTGGGCCGGGTCTAAAAATGGGCCGGGCTCGAAAACGGGCTTTGAAAAAGGGCCGGGTCTGGAAATTGGGCCAAGGTGGATTGGGCCGAAAGCGTGGGCCTGGTTAATCCGGACCATGTCTGGGCCTGGTTGGGCCGGACCGGGTCTGGGTTGGGTTGGGCCAGACCGGGTCTGGGTTGACTCAGAACAAATGAAATCCCGACTGGGTCGATTCAGCACTCGGCCAAGCGACTCAGTAACTTAGCTGAGTCGGAGGGAAGGGGAGAAAAACCAGGAAAAATCCAGGAAAAGACGGAAAATAAGGGAAAAATGAGGAAAAGCAGGGAAAAGAAGGAAATGAAGAAGAAAGAAAAAGGGAAAACCGAGTAGTAGAGAAATCTGAGAAAGGGAAGGGAAGAATAGGGGAAAATCGGGAGAAATCCCGAAAAATCGAAGAAAGGGGAGAGATAATAGGGGGAAAAAGAAGGGGGAACTGGTCGAGGTAGAGAAAGGGAAGAAGGAGAAAACAGAGAGAGAGAGAGAGATAGAGAGAAAGGGGGAGAGGAAGGAGAAGGAGGAGAAGCTTACCGGCTTCGGGAGGAATAAGAAGAAGAATAAGAAGACCACGGCTAGGGAGGTGACGAAGAAGAGCAGCGACACTATAGCGTGGGCAGGCTACAATGTCACGGAAAATGGTAAGGTTATAAGGGCTGGGTTTAGGGTTTTGGCTCTCTTTTTTTGGAAGAGAAAGAAAAATTCGAAGAAAGAATCCGAAAGATCTCGGCGAGAAAACGTGTGACTTTTGAACAAGTTTTTATGACAAATATGCAATAATTATAAAATTACCAAAATGCCCTTCGAGTTCCCGAACTCGAAAACAGGTAAACTGGGCCCACCATGGCGCCCACACTCTCTTCACTGTTACCAAGGTCCCTAAAACAACTCAGAGATCCGAAATCTCTTCGAAAAATTAGAAAATTCAGGACGGGTCATTACAACACTACCCCCTTTAAAGAAATTCGTCCTCGAATTTCAAACTGAACTCATACCTCTAGTCTCAAATAAGGCTGGAAACTATTTCCGCATCAGTTGCCTCACTTTTCCCAAATAAGTGTCTCCCTGCCTTTGCATCGCCAAACTACTAAAACCAAGCGGATAGTCTTGCCATGAAGCCTCTGCTCTCTAGAACCATCGATCCGCAATGGTCCTTCCTCATAGGTAACATCCTCGTTGATTTCCATATCTTCTAAGTTAATCACGTGCGACGGATCTTGATGATACTTCCGAAGCATTGAAACATGGAAGACGTTATGCACTCGGGCTGAGACTCGGAGGAAGTGCAAGTCTATAAGCCACTTCCCCGATCCTCTCTACCACCTCAAACGGACCAACATAACGAGGCGACAACTTCCCTCAGTCGCCCAAACCTCTGAATCCCATGACGAGGCGAAACCCGAAGGAAGACGCGGTCTCCAACAGTAAACTCAAGTGCCCTCCTCCGATGATCGGCATAACTCTTCTGCCGGCTCTGGGCAGTCAATAACCTCTGCCTGATCTGTCTCACCTGCTCAGTAGTCTCCCTGGATCATCTCTGGTCCTGACATCACTGTACCACTAGTCTCTGCCCAACACAAGGGTGATCTGCACGGCCTGCCATACAAGGCCTCATGCGGTGCCATCTTGATACTGGACTGATAACTGTTGTTGTATACAAACTCAACTAAATGTAAATGGTTTTCCCAGCGACCGCCATAGTCCAAAGCACAAGCTCGAAGCATATCCGCTAAGATCTAAATGGTCCACTCTGACTGACCATCTGTCTGGGGTGGAAAGCTATACTAAAACATAACTGCATGCCCAACTCTTGCTACAAGCTCTGCCAGAACCGAGACAAACCTCAGGTCCCTGTAATACCCTAGAATTTTCAATATATTATTATTTACGGAATTGCCATTGTGATTTATTTGATATTGATTTAAATGGGTAAGGTGTTGGGCCAATGGTCCAATCAAGACCAATGGTTGGTAATTATGTTTACAAGACCAATAAATGGAAGAGTTGTACTCAAACGGGTCAAGATTTGTAATTGGGTCAAATTTTGATAAATGGGTCAAAGGGACCCAAATGGGACCCAATGGGTCCAAATGGGCATGATTAATCATGAGTGAGCTCCAAGCTTAATTGGTTTGAGTTCATTAAATATTTGAGTTGGTTTGAGTTGAAGTAAATGATGGAGTTTGGATGGAGTTGAATTTATTAGTTGAGTTAGATTAAATGTTGAAGTGGGATTAAATGTAGAGTTGCATTAAAAGGTTGAGTTGAGTAAAGTGATGAGTTAAATGTGAGTGGAGTATCTGTAATTCCAAGTGTTAAAAACAATAAAAATGTTGGCTGCATGATTATCCCATGCATGTAACTCCCAAGTTAGAGATGAATGATAATGGCATCATATGGGAGTTACATAGGTGAGAAATATATTTCAAATTCAAGTGGGAAACACGTTGGAATTGCATGGGATTGTTTTCCCATGCATGTAACTCCTACAAAAGAGATGAATGGGGTGGCCGTTTGAGAGTTACAAATACAAGGGGTTATGTTTTAAAGAGATGTTGGATGCTTGGGAGGTTTCATTTCATAGATGAAACCCCCAAGTAAGCATAAAGGGCTTGGGTTAATGTGGGAGTTACATGTGAGGTTAACCTTGGGCTGGTTTTGATTAAACAAAGAATTCTCATTTCACTCTCTCTATCTCTCTCTCTTTACCGTCTTCTACATTCCAAGATCAAGAACAGCAACTGGTTGCTCATTTCAATCAGTCATTGGGTGATCCTCTCATCAAGACAAAAATCAGCAAAAGAGTTTGGCACCAAGGTTTAAGATCAAATATCTATCTCTCTCTCCCTCTCAAATTCATATCACCTGGCTGAAGTGTTCCAAGGAGGTTGCAGCAAGGTTTGTCTCAGCCAAAAGAACAAGAAGAAAGAAGGAGAGGCTAGGGAAGTAAAGGACCAAGGAAGGAGTCAAAGAAACGAAGGAGACGCGGTATTGGTAAGTGCACTATGAACCTTGTCAAATAAGTTGGTCAAGGGATGTGATCCGGCCATTGTGTGGCCAGATCCATCAATGGTTTAGATTAGGTATTATGCTGTCTTAAATAACAAAATATGGACCATAGGGTTCGGCCCCTTTGGATGGTCGAACCCCATGAGAAAACTTGGTGATTTTTATGGTGTTTGAAAGAAAAAATCCATATTATGAAATGGAGGTTTTAAAGGATTTTAAATAGGAGATAAGCTTGCTATTTTGGACCAGTTATGGGATGGCTGAATGATGTGGTTTTCATGGTTTAAGTGTGGAGTCTCATATGTATATAATTGATGGAAGTATTGTGTTAAGAGAACCATGGCCGAACCCCATGGACTGTTTTGGGTAGATAATTGGATTATGATTTAAGAATAATATATGTTTGTTTATGGACTTAGTATAGGTATATAATCAACCATCATGGATGATGGAAAGATGAACAAAAGAAATCAGTTTGGTGAGGTTCGTCCATGAAGTATGGCCGAACCCCACTAATGGTGATTGATGGACTTAATGATTGATTTGTATGGTTAAGTGAAGGATTTAAAACGACCAAATTAAGATGGTGAGGTTCGGCCATGGGGTATGGCCGAACCCCACTAAGATGGTTTTATTTTAGGCTATGGAAGTTAGCAAAAATAAGCATTGGTTAGACCTAATGGCAAAACTGTAAATACAAGATAAATTGTAAATGTGAATGGATTGATCAAAGGACTTGAACAGTGGGGTCCAAAATCAAGTGGTAAGGTTCGGCCATGTTGTATGGCCGAACCCTACCAAAGTATGTTTGAGGTGTGAGGTGGATTAATTATGTCTAAATGGTGTTTAACATAAATTAAACAAAATGATAGTCTAAATGGCATAATGGTAATTATGGATGAAATGATCAAAGATAAAATGATCATGTGATTGGATAAATGGGCCAAAACCAAAGTGGTAAGGTTCAGCCATAATGTATGGCCGAACCCTATCCAAGGCTTATTTGGAAGTTGGTTAAATTGTATGGTTGTATGAAAGAGAGACAAATTGAAAATAGTTGAGGTTCGGCCATGGGGTATGGCCGAACCCCACAACGTGGATTTTTGGGACTTAGACTAGGTTGGAATCACATGGATGAATGTTTAACTTGCTGTTATATAAATAAGGTATTGGAATTGCTAGAACGGTGTACAAGCCGTGAACTGGGAGACGGTTCACAAGAGCGGTCAATCTAAGTGACTTAGAGTAGGTTTCCTACCTTTTTTGAACCACACTCATACTTGATGTTTTATCGTAATTTTGATAAGTTATATGCTAAGTTATTATGTTTCAATGTGGTTTTTACATGTTATGTTATGTTTTACAAATGGCATGAAACCATGGACATCTCATGCATGGCATGAGGTGGTGATTATAGAAACCGGAAGCCACACTCCGTCGAGGCGTCCGAAAGACCACTGTGGGGTACCTTGATGATGAGAATCCCATCAAGAGGAATCCGGAGGCCACACTCCGTCGGGGAGTCCGAAAGACCACTGTGGGGTACCTTGACGATGAGAATCCCGTCAAGAGGAGACTATGTAGAATGGTGATGGGTGGGACTCATTACATGTTCATTTCATACATAGCATGTTTTATGGAATTTTGACACACATGTATTATTATATTATTTGCATACTAACCTTGTGGTAGCCCTATTCGGAAACACTACTAGGTAGCGTTGATCTAATGCCCTATCTCTATCCCTAGTGGATGACGCAGAAAAGGCAAAAAATGAGGATGGTGAAGGAAATCAAGCATAGGAGCTTGGGTTGAGAATGGATTTTTTAATGGACTTTGATTTATGGATTGGTTTATGGATTTTTATTTAAGTTATTGGAAAATGTAATTTGATAGCTAGATGATGTTGGCATGTAATAATGTAGTTAAGTAGCTATTATGGTTTGGTTTATTTGGATGATTTGGTATGAATGGTAGACTAAAGTTATTTAGTAATATTAGAGAATAAATCTTGTACTTTGCTATCTTAAGTTATAAATTGAGTAGTTATAGGTTCTATTATAACCTCAGTTAGACTAAGACTAAGTATATTCTGCAAGTTGTATTTGTATCATGTGTGGATCGATTCTTATGGACTTAATCCATAAGCACATGGGCTTGGCCAGTTAAGGGTCGGACTTTAGAAGTCCGAACTTAACTTGCGTCGTGACATCCCGCCCCGATCACTTGATTATTATTATAAAAATAAAAAATAAAAAATAAACTCTGATTATTAGAGTGAAAAGGGCGGGCTGTTACAGTCCCGATCTAAAACAATTGACTTAGGCACACCATGTAGTCTGACAATGTCCGTCAAATATATCTGACTCAAAGTCTCGAAAGAATCAGTTGTCTTCATACCAATAAAACGGGCCGACTTAGTCAATCGATCCACTATGACCACACTGCATCATGTCTCCGAGGAGACTTCAGTAAACCAGTCCCGAAGTCCATAGTGATGTGGTCCCACTTCCAATCAGGAACCGAAAGAGGCTGCAATTTGCCAGCGGGTCTCAAGTGTTCTACTTTGACTTGCTAACAAGTCAAACAGTGGGTCACAAACTCAGCTACTGCTCTATTCATACTCCTCCACCAGAACTGTTGATGCAAATATGGTACATCTTTGTACGACCCGGATGTACGGTGAATCTGGAGTGGTGAAAGTGTTGTAATACCTCCTCACGACACTGCCTCGATAAGGGTACAAAAAGCCTGCCCTGAAAGGTCAAACCACCATCTCGTCTAATAGACCATCCAAAAGCTCCATTGCCACTGGCCACCGCGTTCCTCAATGCGACGCACCTCTCATCCGTTTGTTGAGCTCTCAAAACCCTAGCGTAAATCCCTGGCTGAACAACCATGCTACAAAGTCTAAATGCTCTGTAATCGCCGATCAAACTTGACAAGGCCGCCCTCGTCCTGCGACTCAAGGCGTTTGCAACTACGTTCGCCTTACCTGGGTGGTAAAGTAACACGAAGTTGTAATCACCAAGGTATTCCACCCACCGTCTTTGTCTCATATTCAGCTCTTTCTGTATGAATAGATACTTTAGGTTATGGTGATCTGAGAAAACTTTGAACCTCTCCCCAAATAAGTAATGTCTCCAGACCTTAAGCGCAAAAACTACAGCCGCTAACTCCAAGTCATGAGTAGGATAATTTTGTTCAAGAGTGTTGAGCACTGAAAATTACCATTTTTACCCTTTAATTTTGGATTAGTTAGCCTTTGATTTGAGAATATTAGATGCATTTAATAGAGTTTTTAAGTTTTGCAGTGTATTTATGAGAATACAAGAAAAATGAATTAAAATGGAGAAAAGTGGGCCATTGTCCTATTTTTGAAAAGTTTATAATTTTTACCACCTAATTTGATTTAGAATTATTGTAAATTATTATAATTCAGATCCGGATATGAGAGTTTAAATTATAATAATACTTTTTAGACTGTGTTACATTATAAAGGTGGTAGAAATTTATAAACACACAAATGGACCCACTATTCGAATCTGAAGCCTGAAGACAAAGTCTGCAATTGGAAACCAATGAGCCAAAGTCCACCAGTATTCCGGGCCAGATAAAAGTCCAAGTATAGGATCCAAATCTAAAAGACCAAGTGAGACCAGTGAATTTCGTTTGAATGATGGTGCCTTATCTGTAAAATTCGGCGTTTGAAAAAGATAGTGGATTTGGATAAAAGATAGTGGATTTGAATAAAAGACACGGATAATGATAAAAGAGTTTGAATCAAAGGAGAGATAAGAAAGAGAGGGATAAGGAGGAACAGAGATAAGGAGATGAAGGAGTTAGCTGATTTCAACAGAGAGAAATTTTGAATTTGAATGGGTCTCTTATCTTGGCTGAATTTGAAGGGTCCCTTATCTTATCTCTTCTAACTCCTATAAATTGATGGCTTCAGGTCTGTTGAAAGTTGAACCGGACAAGACATCGAAGGGACTGAAGTTGGACGACCAAAAAACAGAAGAGAAAAATAAATAATTTCTTGTAAGTTATTTTATTTATTTTTATATAAAGTCCAAAAGAATTGTATTTCAGTTCCGAATTTTTAAATAAAATTCATGGCGGTTTGTTTAGTTGTATGCTATTCCCAATTATGAAATATTTAATAATGATGGTTTTTTATTTTATTTTAATTCTTTTTAAGAACTTTATGAAACAAATTAATTTGAGGATTTTTCAAGGAAAAGTGGAACCCCTTTTAGGATCAGTGGAACTTGTCGTCTCTCCAGTCTAAGGTTCTTATCAAGAACGGTTGTTTTAGATTTGGGGAAACATAAGTTTAAAACCCGTTCAAGCCTAAGGCTTGATTTGAAAAATTCTGATTTAATGGAAGACATAATTATTCTAATTAGAATTTTATTAAATAAGAAACTTGAATTATATTTAATAATTCCAGAATATTTCATAGTCTAGGCCATTTTTTTTTTAAAATCGAATAACATGCCACTTCGATGTTTGACCCGATTCCATTGTAGATTATGTAAACAATTTATTTATTCTTGATTTATTTTTCTTTTTCTCAAAAATTCATCAAAACAATTTATTGTTCTAAATTAAGATGATAACTATATGTTTTAGAAAACTATTTCCTTAAATCACATTTTTAATAGTGCCATTTTCTATTTCATACATATATTTTGTCGGTTTCCCTTGGGTACGACCTCGCACTTATCCTCTATACTATAAACTGGTTTGTACGCTTGCGAGTAAATTAAAATTCACATCAAAGAGTCTTAAGTTGTCTTGAACCGTAAGCTACCACCATTCCATCTTGCATCAAAACACAGCCCAAACCATCACCGCAGGCATCACAGTAGACCGCATAACCACGACCCCTCTCTGGAACTATCAACACTGGAGCGGTAGTCAAACTCTTCTTCAATCTTTGAAAGGTTGTCTCATATGCTTCGTGCCAAATGAATTACACATCCTTGCGGGTCAACCTTGTCATGGGTGTGGCAATCATGGAGAAATCCTTGATGAACCGTCGGTAGTAGCCTGCGAGACCCAAAAAACTGCGGATTTCAATCACACTTCGTGGCCGCTCCCAACTCAGAACAGCCTCAACTTTAGCTGGATCCACAGCCACACCATCAGCTAACACCACGTATCCAAGAAACTGAACCTCTGGTAACCAAAACTCACACTTGTTGTACTTCACATAAAGCTTGTGGTCCCTCAAGACTCGAAAACAGGTGAATTGGGCCCACCATGGCGCCCACACTCTCGTCACTGTTACCAAGGTCCCTAAAACAACTCAGAGATCCGAAAATCTCTTCGAAAATTTAGAAAATTCGGGACGGGTCATTACAAGTAGCGAGTCGTACGCTCACCGATGATGTGTTCGTTGAGAAGCTTAGCCCAGCCTTCAGTCCGAAAGTGGAGGAGTTGTGCAGTTTGGTAGTGAGTTTGAGTTGGGAAGGTTCGGGGCCAGTAGGTGTTGAGATGCCTCACGTGGTTCGAGAGTTTCCGAATGTTTTTCCAGAGACGCTCCATGGTTTACCACCACGCCGAGAGGTGGAGTTTGTTATTGACCTGCTACCCGGTACATCACCTATCACTATCACTCCCTATCGGATGGGGCCGATAGAGACATTGGAATTGGAGAGACAGCTCAAGGAGTTAGAGACCCTTGGCTTCATTCGGCATAGTACTTCATCTTGGGGAGCACCAGCGTT
The DNA here is from genome assembly GCA_013350335.1 of Chimonanthus salicifolius. Classification (NCBI taxonomy): domain Eukaryota; kingdom Viridiplantae; phylum Streptophyta; class Magnoliopsida; order Laurales; family Calycanthaceae; genus Chimonanthus; species Chimonanthus salicifolius. Next base: position 53,933,644 of record CM023535.1, on the reverse strand, counting down.
GTTTGCCAAGAAAAAAGATGGCTCCATGAGACTGTACATCGACTATCGGCAATTGAACAGAGTTACAGTGAAGAACAGGTATCCCTTGCCAAGGATCGATGATCTATTTGACCAGTTGAGAGAGTCTAAGTGCTTCTCCAAGATGGACCTTCGTTAAAATTACCATCAAGTAAGGGTACGGGAGTGTGATATTGAGAAGACCTCTTTCCGCACTCATTTTGGACTCTTTGAGTTTGTGGTGATGCCTTTTGGGGTAACTAATGCCCCGGCGACATTCATGGCCCTGATGAACAGAATTTTCAAGCCGTATCTGGATCAGTTTGTAGTGTTGTTCATCGACGACATCTTGATATATTCAGCATCGGATGAGGACCATGAGCATCATCTGAAGACAGTACTCAGAGTCTTGAGGGATCACAAGCTTTATGCGAAGTACAGCAAGTGTGAGTTTTGGTTACCAGAGGTTTAGTTTCTTGGACACGTGGTGTCAGCTGATGGTGTGGCCGTGGCTCCAGCTAAAGTTGCGGTTGTTCTGAGTTGGGAGCGGCCACGAAGTGTGACTGAAATCCGCAGTTTTTTGGGTCTTGCGGGCTACTACCGACGGTTTATCAAGGATTTCTACAAGATTACCACACCCATGACAAGGTTGACCCGCAAGGATATGTAATTCATTTGGGACGAAGCCTGCGAGTCAGCCTTTCAGAGATTGAAGAAGAGTTTGACTACCGCTCTAGTGTTGATTTGCCAGAGAGGGGTCGTGGTTATGCGGTCTACTGTGATGCCTGCTGTGATGGTTTGGGTTGTGTTTTTATGTAGGATGGAAAGGTGGTAGCTTATGGTTCAAGGCAGCTTAGGACCCATAAACAAAATTATCCTACTCATGACTTGGAATTAGCAGCTGTAGTTTTTGCGCTTAAGGTTTGGAGACATTACTTATATGGGGAGAGGTTCGAAGTTTTCTCAGATCACCATAGCCTGAAGTATCTATTCACACAGAAGGAGCTGAATATGAGACAAAGACGGTGGGTGGAATACCTTGGTGATTACGACTTCGTGTTATCTTACCACCCAGGGTAAGCGAACGTAGTTGCAGACACCTTGAGTCGCAGGACGATGGCGGCCTTGTCAAGTTTGATAGGCTATTGTAGAGCATCTAGACTTTGTAGCATGGTTGTTCCAGGGATTTATGCTAGAGTTTTGAGATCTCAACAAACGGATGAGAGGTGCGTTATATTGAGGAACGCTATGGCCAGTGGCAATAGACCTTTTGGATGGTCTATTAAACGAGATGGTGGTTTGACCTTTCAGGGCAGGCTTTTTGTACCCTTATCGGAGCAGTGTCGCGAGGAGGTGTTACGACACTTTCACCACTCTAAGTTCGCCGTACATCCGGGCCTTACAAAGATGCATCACGACTTGCATCAACAGTTCTGGTGGAGGAGTATGAAGAGAGCAGTAGCTGAGTTTGTGACCCACTGTTTGACTTGCCAACAAGTCAAAGTAGAACACTTGAGGCCCGCTGGCAAGTTGTAGCCTCTTCCGGTTCCCGATTGGAAGTGGGACCACAACACTATGGATTTCGTGACTGGTTTACCGAAATCTTCTCGGAAGCATGATGCAGTGTGGGTCATAGTGGATCGATTGACTAAGTCGGCCCGTTTTACTGGTATAAAGACAACCGATTCTCTCGAGACCTTGAGTCAGATATATTTGACGAACATGGTCAGACTGCATGGTGTGCCTAAGTCAATTGTTTCAGATCGGGACCCGAGGTTTGTTTCTCGATTCTGGCAGAGCTTGCAGCAAGAGTTGGGCAAGTAGTTATGTTTTAGTACAACTTTCCACCCCCAGACAGATGGTCAGTCAGAAGCGGACCATTCAAATCTTAGCGGATATGCTTCGAGCTTGTGTTTTGGACTATGGCGGTACCTGGGAAAACCATTTACATTTAGTTGAGTTTGTATACAACAACAGTTATTAGTCCAGTATCAAGATGGCACCGCATGAGGCCTTGTATGGCAGGCCAGTGCAGATCACCCTTGTGTTGGGCAGAGACTAGTGGTACAATGATGTCAAGACCAGAGATGATCTAGGAGACTACTGAGCAGGTGAGACAGATCAGGCAGAGCTTATTGACTGCCCAGAGCAGACAGAAGAGTTACACCGATCATCAGAGGAGGGCGCTTGAGTTTGCAGTTGGAGATCGCGTCTTCCTTCGGGTTTCGCCTCGTCATGGGATTCAGAGGTTTGGGCAGCGAGGGAAGTTGTCGCCTCGTTATGTTGGTCCGTTTGAGGTGGTAGAGAGGATCGAGGAAGTGGCTTATAGACTTACACTTCCTCTGAGTCTCACCCGAGTGCATAACGTCTTCCATGTTTCAATGCTTCGGAAGTATCATCAAGATCCATCGCACGTGATTAACTTAGAAGATGTGGAAATCAATGAGGATCGAGGGTTCCGAAGAGCAGAGGCTTCGTGGCAAAACCATCCGCTTGGTTTTAGTGGTTAGGCGACGCAAAGGCAGGGAGACTCTTATTTGGGAAAATGAGGCAACAATGCGGAAACAATTTCCAGCCTTATTTGAGACTAGAGGTATGAGTTCAGTTTGAAATTCGAGGACGAATTTCTTTAAAGAAGGTAGTGTTGTAATGATCCGTCCCGAATTTTCTAAATTTTCGAAGAGATTTTCAGATCTCTGAGTTGTTTTAGGGACATTGGTAAAAGTGTAAGAGAGTGTGGGCGCCATGGTGGGCCCAATTCACCTGTTTTCGAGTTAGAGAACTCGAAGGGTATTTTGGTAATTTTATAATTATTGCGTATTTGTCATGAAAATTTGTTCAAAAGTCACACGTTTTCTCGCCCGAGATCTTTCGGATTATTCCTTTGAGTTTTTCTTTCTCAAAAAAAAAAAAAAGAGCAGCAAAAACCCTAAACCCTAACCCTTATAACATACCTCTTTTCTGCGACAATATAGCCGCTCATGCTATAGTGTCGCTGCTCTTCTCCCCCACCTCCCAGCCGTGGTCTTCTTCTTCTTCTTCCCCTCCTGCCCCGGTAAGCTTCTCCTCCTTCTCCTTCTCTCTCTCCCTCGGTTTCTTCTTCTTCTCTTTCCCTACCTCCGACCGCCCCCTCCTCCCTTCGTTTTCTCCCATTTTCCTCTTTTCTATTCTTCGATTTTTAGGGTTCTCTCGGTTTTCCTAGTTTTTCCCTTTTCTTCTCTTTTCCTTTCTTAGATTATACTCGGTTTTCCTCTTTCCTTTTCTTCTTTTTTCCCTACTTTTCCATGAAATCCTTTCTTTTCCCTCTTCTTTCCCTCTTTTCCCCTTTCCTGGATTTCCTGGTTTTTTTTTCCCCCCTTTCCCTCCAACTCGGCTGAGTACTGAGTCGCTCGGCAGAGTGCCGAGTCGACTCAGTTGAGTTTGGTGCCGAGTCAACCCAGTCCTTGGGCTAGAGTGGCAACCCAGCCACTCAGCTTAGACCCGACCCGACCCAGACTTGGTCCGGCCCGACCCGACCCAGACCCAGTCCAGCCCAACCCGAACCAAGCCCAACCAGGCCCAAACCCGGTCCAACCCATGTCTAGCAGGCCCCCGTTTTCAGCCCAATCCACCTTGGCCCAGTTTCCAGACCCAGCCTTTTTTAAAGCCCGTTTTTAGACCCGGCCCAGTTCGGGACGTTTTCTCCCGGCCTTTTTTTGACCTGTTTTGTCTTGATTACTTATCTGTTCTTCCTTGTTTCCACAGATTGAACTCCCCTCAACCCAACAAGTTGCTTACTCACTTTGGACTTTCGGCTTCACACATTGTGAGGAGACTTATCACTGTTTTAGCATGCATTCGCATTCTTAACCTATAATCTTGGACATTGAGTGACCTGAATGGGAACCTTTCATTTATTAAGCCACTCGATAAGGGAACCATTGAAATGAATATGTGGCAAGGGATCCGTTCGGGTTCACCCAAGTCAATTATATGCGATTAATGTAAAATTCTGATTGAACGAATGTTTATGGATACTTGAAAGTTGTTGAAAATATGTTTGTGTTTAATCATAACACATATATGATATTATGATGAATGAGACAAGAGTAGATGGATGTCGAACACAATAGTTGGAAGGTGTGGTGATGCTTTACGTGTTTACGCATAATATGCATATGTAATCGCATGTTAGATATAGAAGTATGAGTCTAAGCACTACTATGTGTCGTTGACCGCATGATGAGGCATGTTGTTGATATTGATGTCATGTCAGAACGTGTTGTGTTATCATACATGATCATGATACCATGTGCATGCATGAGAGGTTTTGTTTATGTGTATACATTCATGATGATGAGATGAGTTTGGTGGTTGGGAGGACTTCCCCGTTACACTCCGACGGTCGAGACCCCATAGGGGATGTGGGTCTCCCCGTTGTGTTCCGGCGGTCGAGGTGCCTACCCTAGAGTTTGGTTCCCTCAGGCGTGGTCGAGGTGGTTTCCGACACGACTCGTGTGGGTGAGACAATTGTGTATTCTTTAGTCTCCCGATGATACTGGTAGGGAGACCAGGGTTCGTTGGAGGACCTAATGTGGACTTTGGAGATGATTTCTTGGATTTGGTTAATGGGATATCGGTTAATAGAGTAGTTGAGTACCGTAGGCATAGATGTTTTATTCACTTTGTGACTATTTACTACCCCTTTCATATGTGATCTATAACTACTTTGTTAATATGTAATATGTTCTTTCGCTGGGCTGTTTTGCTCACCTCTTACCTTTCAGGTGCCCCGACCGCAGAGGGACCAGGCGGGCCCCTTGAGCAAGTACCAAGAGAGGAGTAGTAGAGAATAGAAGCTTATGTTTATGCTATGTTTGATGTTTGAGAATTTTAGTCACATAGATTCAATCACATGTTTGTTTGGATGACTGTATAACCTGTTGATCAGTTTACATTGTGGTTCGTTGTGTTTATTCTAGTCTTGAACTTGTGGGTTGTTGGACGGGGAGTAGTTTCCCCGTTTCAAAAAAAAAAAAAAAAAATTGTTGTTATTCTTATGCCCGATATCTATCTTTTGTAACTTTCTGAGGTTTTTCGGAGATAACGCGCCCGTAACGAGATGGGGCGTTGCACTACTCGCTTATGATAACAGTCCAAGGTGACCTGATGGAAGGACAACTAGTCCATCCCCAAGATGACTTCAAAACCTAACATCTCCAAAACCCACAGATCAAACTCCAACACTACACCTCCAATGGTCAAAGCACACAACCGACAAATCTGACCTACGACTTCTGTCACCTCCAACGGTGTACTGACAGAGATAGGGGCTCTTGCCAGTTCTACTACTAAACCAGAACTAACAGCAAAACTCAAGGCAATAAAGGAGTGTGAAGCACCAGAATCAAATAATACTCTACACCATGCATCCTGAAGGACTAACATACCCTGCATCACTGCTGGTGGTGTGTACTCCTCTACCTGCTGGGTGATGGAGTAAGCTCTGCCACAGGTCACTGGTCCAGGTCTGCCACGACCTCTGCCCCTCTAAGGAGGTGCTGCACCCCGGCCTGTGGGGGCGCCTGGGCTTCACCTGCACATGGGTGGGGGCTGGCATGATCGTTCGCTAGGGGTACCACCGCTACGGCCTGACCTCTACCCTGAGGACATTCTCTGGCCAAATGCCCTGCCCCACCACAAGTGTAGCACTGAAGGCCCCGAGCCTGGCCCTAAACTTGTCCCTGAAGCTGAGGACAGTCCCTCCTGGTCTGGCCAGCCTGCTGACAGTGGAAGCACACATACTGCGTGGGCTAGGCCACCTGACACTAGGCACAGTCTGAACCTGCTGAGGTGGACCTAAAGGTAACCTCTGACTAGATGGATGGGTGGCCTCTTCCTCTTTTTATCAAAACCTCTGCTCTGCCTAGGGGCAAAAATCGATGTCAGGCTGATAAACCATCCCGCTGCTCCGAAGGGAGGTGCTCTCTGCCAAGATTGCCCTCAGTCGCAATCATCTTTGGCGCGAAGCAGCACAACTCAGAGGACTTGGCTTCATACTGAATAACTGTGTCATCACCCCGTATTAGGTTGGCGAACTCAATGCTCTTAACTTCTTTAACTACTGATGGAAAATACTTAGCCAGAAACACTTGACAAAAGATGTCCCAATCCCTCAAGGCTGTGGCTCAAAGGGGCTCCTGGGTCCACCAACAGGCTGCCTCTCCCGTGAGGTGATGTGCAGCTAAGGTCACCCGTAGGTCTCCCTCCCTGACGGCCAGCGTATCTAGGAGATTGCCGGTCTCATCGATCCAATCCTCTGTTGCAGTTGGGTCAGGCCCTCCTCTGAACACACGGGGGTAATGGCGCTTAAGCTCCCTCAATGCAACCATCTCCCTAGTCTCGCGGTAGACCTCGCCAGGTGGAGGAGGGGGCGGAGGTGGTGGTGAAGGGGGCGGAGGTGGAGGTGGAGGCAGAGGCGGAGGTGCTGCCTGCCACTCCAACATGGTCTGTACAGTCCTCTCCACTATCCTCTCCATGGCTCTCTCAAAGTTGGTCACCATCCTAGTCAACATCTCCATCAGTTGTCCCTGATTGATGGGCTCCTGCGCAGGTCTGGGTCTCAAAGCTTACGTCTCTGCCGAACTCTCCAATCCATCTTGAACCACTAGTCCCTCCCCTGCTAGAGGAACCCTAGTCGTACCGGCATTGCCATTGCCACGGCCTCCCCCATTCAAACGGGTGTTGTATCTCGACATTGCCTGTTTCATAAAGATACTGAAGGTCAGACACCTTAACATGTGGAAATCCAAAATAGTACATATCTCAAACATACTATCTCAAGGGATGTGTACCAGGTACATCACACAAACCTAGGATATCTACGCGCTACCCAAGAACCCAGTTCCATCTACCCTACCACCTAGGGGTTGAACCTAATCTCTAGCTGTCATCTCGTCCATCTCTAACCCATGCACAGTCCGAGAGTTGAACCGTGCTCTAATACCAACTGTAATGCACCCGTAGCGGGACGGGGCGTTACATTTTGTACGTGTGATGGTTGAATGAGCATTTATTCTGATCGAACCTTCATTAAAAAAATTATTGTAAAAATTAAGACCAGGTTAGAAAAAAATCTTAATCAATTCTAATCAAACTATAATTTATAAAACAAAGTAGAAAATCTTAGATGATAAGTATAATGTTATAATTTGAAACGGCACAAATTTATGGTTTATTGCATTTATTTTGCTTTTAATCCAGTAGCAATTAAATAAATATTAACTTCATCTATGAAAAATTATTAACAATGAGATTATAATTCTAAATATAAAAATATGAGTAATAAAAATGAATAAGGCATAAACTTACTCATCATATAATCAAAAGGAGATTAGCTTGTTTTATTTTTATTTTTTTTTCTTCAATTGAAAATCTAATACTACATATTGAAAGAAAACTTAATGGCCTACCATTTTTTACACTTTCAACTCAAAAATTAATTTCTATTCTCTTGATCTTATAAAGTTCAAATTACTAGGCATTTTTTTAGTTTCTAAAATACGTCTATTAACTTTGTCCATTAAGATCAAATGGCTAAAAACTGATTTTTGAAATAAAATATTAAATGATTGTAGATCATGAAATATGTTTTACATCTCTATGATAGATTTTCAAGTGAAGAAATAAATATTTTTAAAAACACCCTGTATAGTATAATTTTTTTTTTTTTAGCAGGTTTTAAAAGAGGTGAAATATGAGGATATCCCAGGAGGTCACTAAACACGCTTAACTTTGGAGTTCTAATGGGATCTAGTGCCTTAATGCCGATATGATCACACCCACACCTTAGTTTTAACTGTTTAAGGGAGTTAGAATCCTCTCTTTTGTCTTCTTTCTTTTCCACGTTATCTTATTCTATAAAAAATTTAACAAAAATAAAATTTTAAAGTACTTTTTATTTTTTTCTTTATAATTTTGAATAAAATCTTAAATTATTTTTACATGCCTAACAATTGAAAAACCTATCAGTACTTGCTAAATTACTAGCCCTGAATTGGAGCAGTAGGCATGTAATCTTCGATGAATCATGCCTTCATGGCACTGGATGAACTGTCAGCAGTGTGACCACTCACTTGTTCTCAGGTGGAATGTCCTCCTCTAATTATGGGCGTTTGGGAGATTTATTTAAAATAAGTTTAAATTATTAAAATTATTTTTTGTAGATTTAAAATGTCTTTTATAGACATTTATTTGATATTTTGATGCACCATCATTATTAAATTGAACATCACAAGTAAATTTTTTATTAAAACAATTTATTTTATTTCAAAAAAAAAAATTAGACATAATTTACTATGGTAAATTTATAAATTGACATGGTAATTTTTCCCTTGTCCTTGCATTTACCAGTTTGTGGGATCACTGCTTTGTTCAATTTTCATGGTTCATCTCCTATATTATTAAAAATAATTCTCATATAATTATTAGTTAATCATCATGAAAAAGGATGAAATTCATCTCCACAGCTGATATTAAAAAGTAGAAAATGGGCCCCACATATAGGTTAAATATCTGAAAATGCCAATTGTATGTGGGCCCAGGATTCCTTGGATACTAATTTCTCAGTTGCTTTATTTGTTGACTGCCATTGCTTAACTTTCATTGCTCATAAATAAACAGTGACTCGGACATGCATTATGTTGTACACTTAAATTAGGGAAAGTAACGACAAAAATCTTACAAATATAATCATTGATAATGACAGCGGTATTTTATATATTAAAAATATTGATGAAGTTTTTTATTAAAATAATAACAAATAAATAAAAGTAAATTTAATATAAATAATTATAAACTACCTATGTTCGTGTTCTTGTAAATTCTCATATCTGCAATGGGATACGTCTTATAAGGATTTTACTTTAATTCCCTTTGGTTAAGTCGCTTAGTGAAGTGACTTGATGAATTTAGTACAATGCTCAAGCTCATATTTTATTTTGTCACAATGAACTTCACATACTTAGTATACACAATTTTGACACACTACAACGGTTCTGAAAATAGACACGTCCAATACGTACGTCTATACAAGTGTCTTATGTAACTAGAGTCTAGAAGTTGACCAATCGAAATCAAATTCCTTTTCAGATTTAGAATATGTCTAACATCCTTCAACTCTAACATTGTCCCATTCAATTAATTTATCTGAACGTCCTCTTTTCAATGATATTGCAGGGTTCATCATCTGCCAAATAGATTTTTCGAAGATTACCCTACAAATAGTTATGAAGAACATCTCTACTCGAAGTAGCATTAAATGAGGCACCAGAATCTATCACCCAAGAATCATGACTGTAATGTCCTAGGCCCAAAGGCGTCTAGGCCCAGCGGAGTTGGGAAAAGAGAGAGAGAGCTGGGAATGTGAAGTTGTCCCATATCGCCCAGGACCTAGAAGGAATCACGGAATATAAGAGGGAGCACCCCTCAACTTAGCACAATCCGTTTTGGGCCTGGGAGTGAGATTGGGCCCAATGCAAAATCGTGCAGGTCTTTTTGGCCCAAAATGGGCAATATTATGTCAAGGAGTCGGGTCAGAGTCATTACAAAATGGTATCAGAGCACGGTTCAGCCCTCTGCTTGTGTGTGCCCCCTGTGTTGTAGTCAAGCCGAGGACGACTCTTGGCCTAAGTCGGGTGGATTGTAACGCCTAGGCCTAGCAGCGCTGGGAGAAGATGGAGAGCTGGGAGTGTTTGGAGGTGTAGGAAGTTGTTTCACATCACCCAGGAGCTGGAAAGAATGGGGGAATATAAGAGGAAGTACCCCTCAACCTAGTACAACGTATTTTGGGCCTGGGAATGAGCCTAAGCCCAATGCAAAACGATGCGGGTCTTTTTTGCCGAAGACAATATTATGTCGGGAATCGGGTCAGGGTCGTTACAATGACGAGTGTCGAAAGAAAAAATTAGGGCATCAGAAATACTTTCTTCAAAGAGGTTTACCAAATCTTTTACCTCCCTCACTATTGCTTTTATGTTGTTTCTTCAGAGCTTTACAGTCCCGTCTAATGTGCCCCCTTTTGCCGCAATTCCAACAACCTTCACCTTTTCATTGTGGAGGCGTCATTGTGGAGGCTTGGACGATTTGTTCTTTCTCGACTTCAATCGACTATGATTATTATTTCCTATGTTTGATGTTCTTCCCCTCTCTTCAACATTCAGAGCAATCCTTGATGATTCACTTGATGATTTCCTCCGAGATTATTCACTTAGGATGACGCCTACAACATCATCATGTTTCAACTTTGTTAATCGAAAGAATTGCTCACAACTATTACCAAACTTTCCCGGCTTTCTAGTAATCCAGATAAAATCAAAAGAGCCTTGATTCATCATCAAAATTGATGCTTACGGATTCCAACTGGCTTGTGATTGTATTGAACTCATTCAAATACTCAACCACATTTCCACCATCAGACATTCTCATGTTGAATAGTCTTTTCATCAGATGAACCTTGTTGGAAGCAGAGGGTTTTTCGTACATTCTTGATAGGACCGACATCAGATCTTTCGTAATCTTCTCCTTTGAGATGTTGAATGCAACCGACTTTGCCAGAGAAAGTCGAATCGGTCCTAGGGCTTTTCAGTAAAGCACCTCCCACTCATTATAGCTCATATTTTCAGGTTTCTTCTTTTTTCCTTCAAGAGGAAGATATAGATCCTTCTAATAAAGGTAATCTTCTATCTGCATCTTCTAGAAACTGAAGTTTGAACCATCGAACATTTCAATCCTCACATTTCCTTCTTTCGACATTGCTCCCCCTCGAACCAAGGCTTTTGATACCAGTTGTTGGGAGGAAACGTCTTTCGCGTACACACAAACAATAATATCAAATATAGAAAAACAAAAAATAACATAGACAATCAAACCACCACAAAGATTTTACGTGGTTCCCTTTCGGTACATCCACAGGGTTCAAAATCGATCCACTATTCTCTAAGGCAAAACGAAGAAGAGGAGGCTCTCATTATAGATGTTTTACTATTTTTCTCACAAAACGAAAAAATATATACTACCTTAATTAGGGTTTACATAAGGCGCCATGTGAAAATACAAAATTGCCCTCCAATAAAAATATTCGTCAGTACATTGCTGATGATCAGATTCCACAGAATCTAACAAGAGGTACACCAATATCCCTTATTTCAGAAAAACATCAATATCCTTATTATTTTCTTCCAAACCAGTGATAGGAAGAAATCAACCCAAGCATTTTTAAGTTACTAACCCTCTTAGTAACCTAAAGAAGGAAAAAAAAAAAAAAGACTAACTAAAACCTTGCAAAAGCTTCCATAAACCTTCAAAAGGTTGGTTTTTATTTCTTCTACATTATCTACTAATAACATGAAAGATCAAAATTAAATGACCCCCTTCTTTTTAAAGTATGGTTGATCTTCCAAGTTCCCAACCTGTCACCTATAATAATAGGAGAAGAAACAACAAATAAAGCGAAAAAGAGGTCTTTGCACAATCATGCTTCCACTCCATAGAGATTATTTAATTTTCAGATCACATGATCACATGCTTTATTTCTTGCATTGATCAAATTCTTTTTGTCATTTGCAATTGTCAATACAATCTATTGAACAAAAACAAGTGAATCCTTTCATTTAGATTATTATAATAAGCAGTTTATGGTAGTAAAATAACAAGCAAAGGAATAAAAGGTCCGTATATAATCATGTAAACATTCCCTCAGCACTCTCCTTTGCCATTGTAAATACATGCAGATCTATTTTTGTCACACACTTTTGATGAGATCAATGATTGAGATATTAAAAATTAGAGATGAAATTAAAAAGCCCAAGCCTATTCTCTACAGATCCTGACCCTCGTTATTCTTCTTGGAGAATGATTCTATCCTGTAATATTAAAAGTAAGGATGATAGTGAAAGGGTGAAACTTTGGTCGAGTTCATGATTTGATCTGAAAAATCAATGGCTTTAGATTATGTTTTTGTATTTCTTAACTCGAATCGGATTGGGAAAAAATAAACCCGCATGAAATTTAGATTGGATTTAGTTAAGAAATTTAAAAGCAATCTGATCCGACCTGACCCGAATGCACCAAATTATAAAACAACACTTAGGTTGAGTCAAGTCAGAAATTTAGATCGGGTTGGGTTGAGTAACTCGGGTCAGCAATTCAGTCGGGTCGACTCGGGTTAAATAATTTTTGACATGGGTTTGGTTGGCTTTATTGAAATCCAATCCGACAGGTCCCCAGTTTCAGCCCCAGTGAATGGTGACATTTGAGATATGTAAGGTCTATTTATTTAAAGTCTAAATTATTCATTAATTTCTATGTACAAATTTACATATATCTCTTTTAAATTTTGTGAAATTACTGAATCTATCATTAAATAAATTATATGAAAAGTACTTAATTAAAAAATCTACAAAATTAATCACATTTCTATTTTTTTAACTAGCTAATAGTGATTCAAAATCTAACGAACGTAATAAATATAATCACGTGTATAAAAATTGATGAATGATTTAGTCTTTTCATCAATGGGCCTGATATATTCTATTCGGATGACATCAGAGAATCGTTTCTCTTTATTCTGTTTTATTTTATATTTATTCACCAAATTTAAGAGTCTTCATGATTGCACCTAAAGGGTGTTATAAAGTTGACTTCTTTGCACAGAAAGCTTGATCTTGTGCTTGCATGACTAAGTTAATGGTTGATAGGGTTCCATGTAAGTGGTATTATCATATAATGAAAAATAATTCAAAAATTTCTAAAAGAGTATTTTTTTTTTTAATGAATACATTAGTATAAGCATTCAAAGAATAAACACAAGAAACCCACAACCTGCGTCAAGCCAAAAGAACAAAAATATATGAATTTCTTGGCCCAAAAAAATGAAGACCAAGAGAGATAGTTCAGAGAGCAAGCAGAGACAAATGCAGTCTCAAAGGAAGCAGAGTCAAAAGTCCACTCATCTGATGAGATTTCAAGGAGGGCAAGAGGCCTCAGAGAAAATGTCCATACATTGCCCGAGAGACGAGGTTGCAAAGAGATGCAATCATGGATTAACCTTGAGACTTTGGTAGTTATATAAAATTGAATATAAGAAATTTGGTTTTGGATGGACTTCTGATTTGATGGAATAGTCATATGAATAGACCCAATTATAATTAATCAAAATCCTCCCAGCTATCTTAGAAAATGATATATTAACTTTAACAAAGTGACATCTTGTTTTCCATTTCCATCAAGATACACTCTTGTTTTGGTTTGTGATAATAAATTGATTGAAAAGTTTTCTGTTTGAATTGAAGAATTAAAAAAAAAAATCTTGACCTACCCTAAAAAGACTTAGAATTGATCTAATTGTATGTCTAATTTGAATGAATTCAGTAAGAATTCAATTAATGAATAGCAATGAATGAGATGAGAAATGATGAGTTCGTACAATAAAAAATGAGCTTGTGCAAATTGAATGAAAGTAAATATAATTATAAATTGTTTAGACTTTTAGATTCAAAATCATCAAAGGTCACATTGATTAAGCAAAAAGTTAATATGATTAATTTAATCATTCGTTGAATTAGTGGTGTAAAAAACTTAAGCATATAAGATATAAATTTTGAGACAATCAAATCATTGTTAGGTACATTCATCCAATGAATAAGAATTAATAAAGATATTAATGTTTTCATAATAAAAGACACCGATGTCAAATTATGACGAGTAAACAAAAGTACGTACAACCTCAGTATCTTTTATTGTAAAAATACCGTGTTTTCTATCTTTTCTTCTAATAAAATTGGAATTTATTAATTTCACACTAGAATCTAAGGCTAAAAGTAAAATTCCATAACTGACTATCAAATTTTAAAAAGGAGTCTCTCGAATAACTCCTTAATTTGTAAATTTATTTAAGAAAAACTCTTTCTTTTTCTATAATTTTTAAAAATCGTGATAAAATTCTAAAAAGAACTCTTTTTTATGTTGAGTTAAAAATTTAGAAAATTATACTATCTCCGTCCTATTTTAGTTATCTGATGTGAAACATTTGTATTTTTTTAAAAAATTCTCTATATAAGACTAACACTTCATGTGATTTCATTCATTTTCAACATACTTTATACTATTCTAATATGGATGTGATAACTATTTTGGGATAATTCCAAAATTTATATAGGGAGTATATGCTTATGGCAAAAAGTCTATTCTATTTGAAGTCCTTCGTAGAGTTATTTTTAGAAAATTAAGTACTCTTAATTCCATAATGATAAAAGTTATTTTTATGTTCAACTAGAGCTACGATTGTTTTTTCATCATAATTTTTTTAGACTTTAGAAATTTAATTCTTTAATTGACTAATATTAGTTAAGTTTTTGATAAGATAATGATTTATAAAAAACTATTTTTCAATTACCCATTCACTAAATAGTATTCATATCTAAGTGATCTCAATAACATACATTAAAAAATCTTTAAAAAAAATTATAATTAATGATTATAAGAATATTAATTTTTTAAATTTAAAAGAATTTTTAAAAGAAAAATCCAAATTCCGTTAAATTAATGCATCAAAATAAATGCACCGACTCTTAAATTATCTCAAAAGTACTGAGATGCCACCATCTCAGAATGGACATTTGTTTTATCTGTGATCCCTATAAAAATCATGTCCCAACTGTGTTTTAAACTAAACACGTAAGCTGTCATAAAGTTCATGATGAAACTTAACACACAAATCTTTTTCATTACTTTGCCTTAGGATAGTATTGCTATTCATTATTATTATTATTATTATTATTATATAGATGCGGCTTAATTATATTCGACTTTTCTGCTTCTCCACCTTTATTTTCAAATTTTAGGATGAAATTATCATTCTACCCCTATATTTTTCACTTATTCAAACGAATTGTAAGTTCATTTTGACATTCGTTCGAATAAATCATTTATTTAAACGAATGTCCCAAGTACAAATTAATTCGTTCGAATGAACGGATGGTTCATTCTAATGACTATGCACAATAGTGATTATTTAAATAATAAATTTTCTTTAAAACTTTAAAGTTATTTTTTAAGCACTGTGTATTTTCAAAATTTTTCAAATTAAATATCTGAACTAATTATGATTACCTAATAAAAATACTTTAGGACTTTAAGGTCTTTTGACACTCTCAAATGCTTAAAACACAGTATTTTACAAATAAGGGTATCTCTCGGCTGTGCCGAAAACACATTTGAGAGTGTCAAATGACCTTAAAGTCTTAAAGTATTTTTATCAGGTTTTCGTAATTAGTCCGGATATTCAATTTGAGAAATTTTGGAAATACACAGTGCTTAAAAAATAACGACTTATCTTCCATATGCTACAAAAATGCATAGTACATTAGTTAAATAATAAAATCTCCTTTAAAACTTTAAAGTTATTTTTTAAGCACTGTGTATTTTCAAAATTTCTCAAATTGAATATCTGGACTAATTACGATAACTTGATAAAAATACTTTAAAACTTAAAGGCCTTTTGACACTCCCAAATGCTTAAAACACAGTGTTTTATAAATAAGGGTATCCCTCTGCTGTGCCGAAAACACATTTGAGAATGTCAAAAAACCTTGAAGTCTTAAAGTATTTTTATCAGGTTATCGTACTTGGTCCGGATATTCAATTTAAGAAATTTTGAAAATACACAGCGCTTAAAAAATAACGGTTTATCTTCCATATGCTACAGTAATGCATAGAACATTAGTTAAATAATAAAATCTTCTTTAAAATTTTAAAGTTATTTTTAAGCACTGTGTATTTCCAAAATTTTTCAAATTGAATATCCAGACTAATTACGATAACCTGATAAAAATACTTTAAGACTTTAAGATCTTTTGACATCCCAAATGTGTTTTTGGCACAGCCGAGAGATACCCTTATTTGTGAAACACTGTGTTTTAAGCATTTGGGAGTGTCAAAAGACCTTGAACTCTTAAAGTATTTTTATCAGGTTATCGTAATTAGTCCAGATATTTAATTTGAGAAATTTTGAAAATACACAGTGCTTAAAAAATAACTTTAAAGTTTTAAAAGAAATTTTATTATTTAAATAATCATTATTGTGCACAGTAGTTCGAATGAACCATCCGTTCATTCGAACGAATGGACTAAATAGTAAGCAGGTTACTGTTCATCCCTTTCATTCGAATGAATTAAATTTATACTTGGGGCATTCGTTCGAATGAATGAATCATTCGAACGAATGCCAAAATGAACTGGCAGTTCGTTCAAATGAGTGAAAAATACGGGCACAAAAAGGTAATTTTACACTAAAATCCGAAAATGTCTATTTAGAGGCAGAAAAGTCGGGTGTCTATAAGTCGCGCGAAAAATTATTTTAATATAAATACATGAATATATATAATTTAAAATTTTAAGATAAAACTAGAAATTGTAATTTCTCCTAGATTTGTTTGATACATAAAGTTTACACATGATCTTGTGCATATATAGAATTAATTTTATTTTTAACATGAAGTAGAGATGCCCATGTTATTCAAAAAATATTATAATATAAATATAAATTAAAAACTATAATTTAATGAGAATTTTATAAGATCATGTCAAAATAAATTTGAGTGTGTCAATACTATTGTTATTAAAAATAAATTTCATTAAAAATATTTTCATTTTGATTTTAAGTAAATGATCTAGAAATTTAACATAGAATACCATTTCTTAACTATTTATTTACTTAATTTAAACCAATAAATTTAAATTATTATAAATTTTTAATATCAACCATTATTTTTAATTTAAGAAAATTTCCATAAATCAATCATGTAAATACAAAGGTAAATGTCCCCATAAATGTCAAAGTGTAACATAGAGAGGGTTGGCCTAACGTCAAAAAGCTCCTCTCATGTGCTCTTAGGGTTTGGACACCGTAATATTAAAAAAAGGCTCTTTAATTTGATTAACGCTCAAATTCCTCTAAGACAACTCTTCCTAAGATTAATCTTCATAATTTGAAATGGATATATATGTACAGAGAGGTGTAAACATGCTCTGAAAATTTTAAATTCATTTTGGATGAAGGGTAACAAAAAGTAACTCCTCTTCACCTTTATTTTAGAGCTAAAATTGGGTTGGATTTCTTAAATCCCAACCTGAACCGGATTAATATTTATAGAATCCAATCTGATCCGACTCGAATTATTGATTCAGTTCGACCTGAATTCTAACTCAACTCAACTCAAATTCTGACTCGATCAACAATATAATCCCATTTTAGTCCTAATTTTAGTTGGATCGAATTGGATTTGATATGATCGATCGAGTTAACTTATAAAGTTTGCCAATCTAACTTCACTCAAATTTAATGTAAATTTTTATCTTCTCGACTCGACTAAATCCGACCAGCGTTTCACTCCTACTATATTTGATGAGTAAGAGGTAAGAATACTTTTAAAAACAATTTCCAAATAAGATATTCATATTGACGACTACCACCTGCTCAAAGTTAACCACAAAAACCCCTGCGTACTCATCTAATTACAACCTGAGTCTAATAAAATTCCATATAAATGAAACACCTACACACTTTCGGTCAAAAAAACTAAATACCAACGTGTCTTCTTCCAAAATAAAGTAAGGGCAATTCAGCAGCACGATGAAACAAAGGAGGAGGATATTTTAGTAATTGGATTGCAAGAGAAGCATCTACACACAGATCATCTCTACTCTACTTCTTCCACTTCTCTACTCTAAATTACAAATTCTAGTGCTGACAGCACATCATTGAAAAGAAAACAAAAGTGGGTCCCACACCGACCAACCAGTGGGGTCAGTTTCGGATGCTCCACAAGAGTTTAGACTTTAGAGCCGTCTTAAGGGAAGAGAGAAGCCACAGGCCCCCAAGCTTGCCCTACCATTCTCTCCTCTCTCTCTTTTCCCCATATTACTCCACTCCTCCCAAGAGAAAGAGAAAGAGAAAGAGAAAGAGAAAGAAAGAAATTAAAAAAAAAAAGTTAGAACAAAAAGTAAAAAACGTTAGAGCTTTTTGTTGGGTAGGAGACAATAGCCACCACCACTTCCACCATCCATCAGTCCCTTGCATTGTTATCTAGATATCTCCATTTCCCTACAAACCCTTTCTCACTTCCTACACTGCAAAGTCCATTAATTTCTTTCTCATTCCTGAGATCTCTCCTCTGTTTCTTCTCTCATCATGGCTATTCTTGTGTTGCTAGTGCTTGTTTTGGCCATGGCTAGTGGATCAGGTAAGGCTTATGGCCTTAAGTGGCATGTCTCTGGACATGGGTTTGCCTTCTTTTCTTTTCTTGCATGCCTCTTTTTATCAATTTTTGCTTAATTAGTGGAAGATTTGCTTATGGGTTTTCTTTCTTTTCATCAAATTGTGGTTTTTTTTTTTTTTGTTTTTTTGTTTTTGTTGGGGTTTTTGGCAGGTGCTACTTGGTGCGTTTGCAGGACTGATGTGAGTGATGCAACTCTTCAAAAGACCCTTGATTATGCTTGTGGAGCTGGTGCTGATTGCAGCCCTATTATTCAAAATGGAGTCTGCTATAACCCAAATACTGTGAAAGCCCATTGCAGTTATGCTGTCAATAGCTACTACCAAAAGAAAGGCCAGGCTGCTGGAACTTGTGATTTTTCAAGCACTGCTATAGTTTCTACAACTGATCCCAGTAAGCTTTTCCCCCAAAAATAAAATCCATGTTTGCCTTCTCTTTATCAAATTACAATTTGAGAGAGGGACAGTGTAGAGGGTAATCGGTGCTCACCTTGTTTATTTTGTGGTGATTTCGCAGGCCCTTCATCTACTTGTGTTTTTCCTTCAAGTGCCAGGTATTTTTTTTTCCCTTTTTTTTTTTTAAAAAAAAGTTGCAAGATCTTGTTGTTCATGTTTTCTTTTTATTTTCCCTAATTTCTTTTGCTACTTTTTCTATTATTTAAAAAAATTTGAGACTAGTAATGAGGCAATGAAGTATTTGGGGCGATTTATTATGTAGAAAAGTGCAATTTGCTACCTCATTTTTTGAACTTTTTTTAATTATTTATTTATTTATTCAATAATCAGCATTAAGAATCCCTTGGCCATTACTGCCCATGTGAAGTGCCTGTTCCCCAACTTGTATTTGGTCAAAAGATGAGGCTTTTTTTTATTATTTAGCTTTCTTTTTCTTTTGGTGTGCCATATTAGGGTTTGATTGATGACACAATGTAGTCTTTTTTTTTTATACTTATCTAGAAAAATATCTTAATTTTACCTCTCTATCATTGTTGATGCAATTAATTAGATTCTGATTTGGACACCACATATTTTGACTAAGGAGATACCAAATCCTTTAATTGGCAAAATGCATTTACCATGCAATAACTTTCATGCAAGTTATTTCAAAAGGGTTAATTTCAATTGGGCCATTTTTTGTTTAATTAAAAATATGGTTTCTCCTCTCAAAATGAGTAGTCTTATATCAAAACCCTAATTATTCAGATTTTAGAGTTTTTAATCTTACACATCTGCCCTATCTTCTAAGAGTGCATTCTATTTTTAATAATATGTGAGAAAAACCTTACTCAAGATTATTGGATCTGGTCCTAATAAGTCTATGACCAGTAACCACCGACTTTTGTTATTTTCTCCATGTGGCCATGATGCTTATTGTCTGATATCTCTGCCCACCCTACCATTTTTATTTATTTTGTTTTGGTGCCACAATAATTACAATATTGAATTCATTTTTCTCTTTCAATATCTTCCATTATCCCTGCAGTAGTGGATAATTTTTGAGTTTCACTTTTCCAATTGATCTTATCATAAATTTTTCCATTTGATCTTATCGTAAATTTGTCCGTATCCTTCTCTTTTTATATCTATTTTATATTTTACCATTTAAAATTGTATTGGCATTCTGGTTGATGTTCCATTTTCAGTACGACATCATAAGGATTTGGTAGATCAGCCATCAGCCTCTCCAACCGTTTGTTGGGTGGTTCTTGTCTTGACCATCTAAATGGATGTTTCAACCAGTTGGTCACAATTCTTAATCAACCATTTTTCTCCACTAGTTATTATAGCCAAACTTGTGAACTGGGATTGCCAAACTATATCAATATTAGAATGGAACCACCCATTTTAGGTGAAAACACTTGAGAAGGATGGAGATACCAACTTCGCTACTTGCCTGTAAAATCAGCAATAATGTGCAGTGATTGAGACATTTTCTTTTCTTTTCTTTTTTCTTAACTTGCCATTATTCTTCCCAAAATAGTAAAAAGGTAAAAGGTGATAACTTTTTATTAAAATATAAAAGATTGTAAAAAGAAAATATTTGTTATGAACTGGTTCCTATGAACCCAATCACTACTTTTATTCTCTCCTGCATTTCACTAATTTTTTTATTGAGCCTATATTTATAATGATTTTCTCCCTCGTACTCAATATCATTCTATAAATTCGATGTCTATCAATTTGAACTCATTTTGATATATCTTCACTATTAGATTAAGCACAAGTGTTGTTAATGGTTAGAACTATTTTCCCTTTTAAAACTACACTTTAGAATTTTTTTCTTTAAATAGAATTTTCACCTACTTAGAATATCTATCAAATTAACTTATTCTCACTATTTAATATGTCCTACATATAAGAAAATAGTAGAGTTGAAACTTGGGTCGGGTCGGATTTTTATAAATCCATGTCAAAACTTATTGAACCCGACTCAACCTGCCCGACACAAATTTCCAACGTGATTCGACCCGGTGTTGTTTTATAACTTGGTGCACTCAGGTTGATTAAGGTTACATGGGATCGGGTCTAGTTGATTTTAAATTTCTCAACCCAACTCAATCCAAATTTCATGCGGGTTTTTCCCAATTTGAAATATACAAATACATAATTCAAACCCACTGATTCTTGGGTCAGGTCATGCAGGTTCGGCCCTAGAAAATAGTTAATGAACTGAATAATATCTCGTAGATCACACTCAAATTTCTCTCTAACTAGGCTATGAATTTGACATTTTTATCTCTTTTATCATCCTCCTCTATTTTTTTGTCTATCTAGGCTATCAATTTAATTTTTTTTTTTTTCTCTTTTATGTGTTTCTTCAGTTCTACAGGTACAACGACACCCTCAAATTCAACCCCAACCTCAACTCCAACTACATTAACACCACCATCCACAACACCACCAAGCACAGGGACAGGGACAGGGTTTACCACACCCACAACCACTACTCCAATAGTAGGAGGAAGCACCTCTGGTATAAGCCCTAGTGGTCTGACCACTGACCTCAACGGAGCTTCTTCCCATTCAAAGGCTGAGATTCGATTTCTCTTTCTTCTATCTTTTTGGCTCCCTGGCCTTCTTCTGTGGAGGTTTTGAAAGCTTTAAGGAAGTGGGTGGGCATGTGATTCTACAGTGGGGCCATTAAGAATCATCTAGAAACATTCCCCCACTACTATTAGAGAGGGAAAAAGGAGTTTGGATTCCTTTTGTTGTATGGGTTGCAGCTGGTGGGATATAATGGTAGGCGCATATCTTTTTCTTTTTGTTGATTTTTTTTTACTTTTCTTTCTTGTACATGTAGGGAGGCAGTATCAGTTGTTAATTATTGGATGAGAATTTGGCATCTTCTACTTGTTAGAGGAATTTTTATCTTTTTCTGCTTGTTTGGTGCAATGCCTTTGTTTGATTCATTGGATTTTCTCTCTTTTTAATTGTTTGAAGCAATTTAGGCTGTTTGGAGTGGAGAAAATATCCACCTCAATTGTGGGGTGAATCCAATGAGACGCTGTTGAATGAAAATGGCTGATGATGTACAAGACATTGACATCCATTATCATTCTCTCTTTTTCTTTTTCTTATAATCAGGCCTCTTAGAACATCCGATTAATACTAATTCTCGTGGTATGTGCAAGGCTTTCTACTCACACATATGTTAACGCCATGAACTCAGGACTTTCACTTCTTGAGACTGGTTTTGAGCCATCACTCTCAACTTTTTTGGGGTTTTATCATTTGTCATATGTATGTAAATGCTAGTGGCAGGTTGGATTAGCTTAAGATGATAGAGGATAAAAAAAAATGATTTTCTCTGTTCTTATTAATCATCTGTCTAACTATAATGAGTTTGATGGTTGATGGTTCGCCATCGGAAATAGGATTACATGCATTTTTTCGTTATGTGAAATACCCAAAGTACCCTTGAGAATTACGGGTTCATTGTATCCCTTCCCTTGGCATAAGCCTCACATGGTAGGTCGGCCTCATTGTGGAAGCTATTTCTTCTACCATTAATAAAGTCTGTTTGCATTGATTTGAGTACGAAGAACTGATCTTAGAAATGCTATTTCTTCTATCATTGAAAAGAGTCTTTCCTTTGATTTGAGTGTAAAGAATTGATCTTAGAGTTTTTTTAGAGACATTGGATAAAATATGGAACGAATATAGAGAAGATTGGTATGGCCTCTAACAAGGATGACACCCACAAATTGAGAAATTGTTCAAATTTTTAATTCCAAGAGATGAGTGTGCTGGTCAAGAATTTGTTTCAAGAAGTCAAATGTTTTGAGTTCAAATCTCATTCTATTTTAAAAGGACCACTATATAATTTTGTTCGGTGTGTGTGAGTAGAGAGGCTTGTACATATTTAGAGGATTAGTCAAATACTTTAAGAGATATTTGACACTTTCGTCATGAAAAAAAAACTGATCTAAAGTCCTCAATTTTTCATTTCTTTTCTTTCAATTTCTTTAAGACTATAGCTTTTTGAGAGTATTTAGTTTCACCTATAACGTGGAATGGAAATATTTATACTATTTTTTTCAGAAGAGTATCAATTTGGGATCAACATTATGACATTATTTTTATTTCTTAAATAATAAGTACTTGGCAAGTTAAATAATATTTAAGTATTTAGTTTGTTTTTCATTATCAAGTTCAAATATTTATTTCATAAAATTTGATATGAGTTGAATAAATAGTAAAAATTAATCAAAATTTGCAATTCTAGGAAAATAAGGATCATTGAAAAAAAAACTTGAAAGAAAGCCGTTATCATCTAAATACATTCAACGGATCTATTTATGATATGATCTCCAAGTATGCGAAGGGACTCGATGAATATTTTATGAAAACCTTTGAAGTTGGATTCGCCTTAAAGTATTATACTTCTTTTGTTTTTAACTTTCAATGACTTGTATTTATTAAAATATAAAAACCAAGATTAAAAAGGAGGATTAAGTGGTGATGGAACTTTGCACAATTTATGTCCATGTCACATCTCGACACATTTAATAGTTTAATTATGATGGGTAGCGATTTTTGTACCCGCATTTTCTCTCATGATGCATTCTTTTAAAACGAGTTTTCCAATTTACCCTTGCTTTTAGAAAAGAAGAAAAAAAAGAGGAGGAGAGAAATAAGGGCAAATTTAGAAATTCTTTTTAAAGAGTGCACCATAAGAGAAAATGGGGGTACAAAAATCATTACCCATGATGAGAAGTATTTATGTAAATGGGTTGGATTCGGATAGGATTCAAATAAGATCCACATTTGTATCTATTTGTTAATGTCGGGTTCGAATTGGGATTAAAAAAATACTCCCTCTGTCTCATTTGAAATATTTATATTTTTTAAGGAATTTTCTATGTAAGGCTAGCACTTTATATTATCTTATTCATTTTCAACACACTTTATACTATTCTAATACAAATGAGATAACTATTTTGAAATAATTCTAAAATCCATATAGGACAATTAATTTGAGACAGAGAGAGTATATGATTCAAAGTTTCAAACCGTATCTAGTGTTGGATTTACATTTGAATTCACATATTTTTAAAAATTACAATTACGGACATTCTTCTTTATAAAAAAATAGGTTAACTAAACAATCAAATTTTCATATAAAAAAAGAATAACTAAAATCTCAACATATCTCTTGCCAAAAATAAATAGTAAATATTATAAGAAGAGTATAAAATAATCTTAAAAAATATATTAAAAATTTCAAACGAAACTTAAAAAAAATGCAAAAATAAAGTAAGTGATGGACACCTTTAATTAAGATGGTGAAATTTGATTATATCTCATGGCTCCACTCACTTAAAGAATTATTGCTATTACTTAAAAAATAAAAAATTTGACTAACCGACAAGGCCCAACAAGTCATGGCTTAAAGAGTCACCGGACGGATGACTAGGCTACATAGACTGCACGAATGTGCTGATAATATTATCCCCTCGATGATTTAGCACAGATCCTATTTATTATCAATAAATAAATATATTATTTAAATACTTGTCATTGGAGTTATCAAGTTATCGAATTCAGATATAATTAGATCTAAATCAACATAAAAACAAATGGATTTTAATTATGAATTCCAATTTGGGTTTAAAAAATTAAATTTAAAGCTTTTATAAAATTCATTTATTTTAAATTATAGAATATTTTAAAATGGTTTAAATTTCAAATATCCATTTACATGCAGCAGCCTTTACATTTGTGGACTACCGACAACTGTGCGGCATCCTTGGATAGATGATTGGGTCATTGATTTGTGGTCCAGATTGATCCACCTAGCTTACAATCTTATCTAAAGATATTCTGCTTTATAATCCAATAAAAGGTAAACAGCATCTAACTTTTCATGTTTTAATAGAGATTGGACGCGTGGCATTCAGAAGAATTGACACTGAATGACATTAGGGCAAAGCCACTCAAATTGGCATCAAATCGTCAAACCCTAAGCATGAAACCTTAAATACAATTTATAAATATTTCTCGTCTGTAACCTCATAATATTTAAATTTTTATTTCAATAATGATGAGTGTCGAAAAGCTAATCATAATAAATCAATTAGGTTTTATATATTTATCATCTATTAATAAAATTTGAATTTTTTTTTTTAGAGTTGTTGAATATTCTCATCTTGTGTGGAAGGTCTAGTCTTCAAATCCTTAGAACGCCTAATCTGATTCATAATGTTTGTAGGCGGTGTTATGAATTCAGAATTTTACCTATGATCACTAAAAAGTAGGGTCAGCCCACATATTAAAAAAAATGAAATTTTAAATATTTTTGAGTATTTTCCGTAAATAATATATATATATATATGTGTATTAAAGTCTCCTGATTATTTCTCTTCAATAACTACAAAAGATATTTTCATTTTTATTTCAATTAAACATTATCTTTTAAAATGTTAAATATTTAAATATCTTTTATTTATTAAAATTAAATGTTGTGATTGTGAATGTCATTAGTGTGAGATACTTTTTAAATATCTTATAAAAAATAAATACACCAATTTGATTGAATAAATATATAAATGACCTAGATATGAGGTAGGTGATGTTTTATATGGATCCAATCTTATTCACTCTATTTGTTAGTGGCACATCTCATGGATATTAAATGAGTGATTTGGAGTAAAAAAATTACCATATTTAATCATTGTTTTTATATATAATAAGTTTGCTTATTTTTTATAAGCTATCTCAGTAGATTATCTAGTTAAAAATATTTTAATTCTCTTTAAGATTTTAAGTGTGTGGAGTATGCATATGATGTAAAAGATAGTGGTATCTTTTGAAATTGATGAAATTAGGCTTTTAATAGGATTCAGGTCGGGCCAACGGACTATCTGACCCGGCCTGATTGAAATAAAATGGGTTAGATCATGGAGTCCGTTTATTACTCGTGGATGGACCCTTACGGTTCGATAATTTTTGGATGGGACGTAGACGAGTCAGAAAGTCAGACTCATCTAAAATTATGAGTAGCTTTGGCAATTGAGGCAACATTATCATAATTGAATCACAAGATTTATTTATTGAATTTTAAACAATTGAGCTTACAAAATAAATAAATAACTAATTTCTGATGTTAAGTTGAAAAGGAATTAGTCTCATTAAATGTATATAACCATATAATATACATGACTGTAGATAAAGCGTGGTTAAATGAGTTCGACCTACTCAATTTCCTTCTGAATTTTTCTTTTTATGGGTGGCAGTGGTTAACATGAATAGAAATATTTTTTTTTTAATGATTACAAATATTGAGATATTTTTGAACGACCCCAGAGGTTTGAGTTCAAGACTTTATGCGTCAAATAGGTAGGTGGATTATGAAAATATTTTGTCACAAATTCTAGATTAATAAGGTAAATGATTTAGATGATAATGATTATGATATTTTAAATGAGTTTACATACTTTTAAGTTCACATGCCCATGAGCAAAAAACTGCTCTTAGGCCTTATGAGCCCCACGGTGTTTGGGGTCCAAAGCATGAGAATGAGTGTGCTTGGAAGATATTCAAAATGATGCTTCTCATAAAAAATCAAGTCCTTTAGATTTAAAAATGCAACACTCTGGATTTTCAAGTAATAAATATTTACGAAAATTTACCCATTTAATTTGTGAATTATTAGATATGGATTTTAATATGGGTAAAATGTTGGGTCATAACCCAATTAAGACCCAACGGTTTTGGAAAATGGTTTTAATAAAAATTAAATGGGGTTGAATTCAAAAGGATATGCGCATGAGATGTTTGTGGGATTTTCATATCCACATTGTTATGCAATATGACTAAAAAAATTAAATAGGGATTACATTGGCCGTGTATGAAAGATTTGCACATATATGGGATATGCACATGATGTATTAGAATATTTTAAAAAGGAGTCTTTTCCTTGGTTAAGAGTGATACTAGGGATTTGCTAAGGGAAGGGGTGCATGTCATATTGCTAAATATAAAAGATATCTAAGATTAAAAATAGCACTAAGGCAATTGCTAAGAAAGAAGGGACACACACCATCTTCTAAGTTGGGATCAATTGGAAATAATAAAGAAAGGCAAGGAGGGGTGCATGACATCTTTTAATTAGGACTCTCTAAGTGGGAAGCCTAGGATCGGCAATTGCTATCTTAATAAGAATCATTTAAAAGAGGCAATAAGGGGCGCAAGGCAACTACTAATTGGAAGGTCGGCAACAAGAAGGGGCGCATAGCACCTTCTAACTATAGATAGGATTAATTGGAAGGTTTTATAAAGAGGTAGCAAGGGGCTCACGGCATTGTCTAAGTTGGGACCAATTGGAAATTATATAAGACAAGGGAGAAGGGCTCACGGCAATACACATACACCCCAAGGCCGAATTCTCTCTTCCTCTCAAGTTCTCACTCTCGGCTTTCATAATACACAAAGGAAGAGAAGGCAGCCAGCAAGTGAAAGATCCAGGAGGCTAAGGAAGAGAAAGATTGAAAGAACAAGAATCAATCGGAGCAAAGGAAAATCGGAGGAGTCGCGGAACCGGTTAGTATTTGATAATTTTGGAACCATGGCCGAACCCCATGGAAGAGAATTGGGAGATGATCATGTTATTAAATTTAATGGAAAGACATAGTTATTGGGTGAAAACCATGAAAGGTCATTAGTGAATGATAATGGATTTAAATGATGGAAAATTTATAGATGTATGCTTATGATTTTTAAAAAGGGTTAAATGGAAGATGGTTGGTGAAGAACCTTAAACCATGGGTTCGGCCAAGGGGCATAGCCGAACCCCATAAATAATTATGGAATTATACTCATGTGGTTAGATCATGGAAAGGATGGCAATTTTGTAAATACATGATAAAATGGAGGATCATGGGTTCGGCCATGGTGTATGGCCGAACCCCATGAGGTCTTTTTATAGACTTAAATTACTAAGGAAATCTTATTGGATGAACGATTTTAAAAAGAGGATTATGGACCATAGGGTTCGACCATGGTGTATGGCCGAACCCCATGGAGATGCATTAGTATTTTTAATGAATGTTAATTGATATAAATGGAAGGATGGATGCTAAATTTGGAAACTTTCTAATTATGGAAGGAACCTAGAATTATGGATTCAAGAATGGAATTGCTAAATTTAGAAAGTTTCTAATAAATGGATGCAATGTATATAATTGGAACTTAGACATCATGGGTTCGGCCATGTGTATGGCCGAACCCCATGAACCAATTTTATGGGTTTATGTTTATGTGTATTTTAAATGAAGGGAGGATGCAAGTATAGACTTATGGTTTATGGACCTAAGATGGTGAACTATGAAAAAGAAAAGTTGGAAAAGAAACATCAAGGGTTCGGCCATGGTGTATGGCCGAACCCCATGAACTTATTAATGGGCCATGTTTGGGTCTTTGTATAAATGAATGGTTCACCAAACCAAGGGATGAAGGGTGAGAATAATGAAGTTATAGCCTTGGATGGCAATATGGTAATTATGTAGAATTAATGGACCTATGATTTAGAACTCAAACATAAGTTGATGGAATCAATGGCAATTTTGTAAATATCGCCTAAATTGAAAGATCATGGATTCGGCCATGATGTATGGCCAAACCCCATGAGATGGATTTGTAGATCAAGACATGGACTTAGGCATTTGTTAATGGAGGAAAAGATTGGATTATGGGTTATGTTAGCCATGAATGACATTGTTGTAAATATAAGTAAAAACTGAAAGATCATGGATTCGGCCATGGTGTATAGCCGAATCCCATGAGGAATGGCTTATGGACTTAAATATTGTAAATAAATAGGACATGGTTTTGATTGATTGATATATTATAAGGTAACGAGACCTCAAAAGGTGTTTACGATCGTGAGCAGTTACCGGACGAAAGACGCAAGGACACGTTAGCTGTCTTTGGTAGGATTCCACCTCTTTGAAACCATGGATTTATGTACATTGTTTTTATTTATTTTTGCTGAAATTATGTTGAGAAGGAATATGTTTCAATAGTGATTTTTTAATGCTATGTTTATATAATAAAATAGCATGTGTTGGATATGTTTCAAATTGTGATTTTAAATGCTATGTTTATATGATAAAATAACATGTGTTTCATTGGCATCCCATGCATGGCATGGGGTGAAGGATATGTAACCGGAGGGGGCACACTCTGTCTGGGACGTCCGAAAAACCTATGTGGGATACCTTGATGTGCTTTTCCATTAGGAAGAAACCGGAGGGTCCACACTCTGTCGAGGCGTCCTAAAGACCTATCTGGGGGTACTTTTATGTACATGTGATGGGTGACACTCATTGCATTTGGCATCATGACATGGTATGGTTTATATGCCTTTTGACATTATGATATTATTGAATATGTTTTGTACTAACCATGTGTTAGCCCTAATTGGAATACCTACTGGGCGTGTTGTTCTAACGCCCTAGTTCTACCTTACTGGATGATACAGGAAACAAAGAGAATGATGAACTCGAAACGGGTCAAGCATAGAAGCTTGGATGCTTTTAATTTATATTTTTGTTTAAGATACTCATGGGCTTGTAATTTGAGTATCTAGAGTTCGGATGTAATAACTTAGATGAATTTGCTATGGTTGGATGTTTTATTGGATAATTAATTATGAATAAAAACTTGACGTACTTTGCTATCTGAAATGGAGTAGAACTGAGTTCTATTATGATTCTGCATGTTATGATTATAATTCCGCAGTTATGATGTTATTCCGCATGTTGATATTGTTATGTGTGAACCGTTTTCATGGACTTAGTCCATGCACACATAGGGTTGGCCAGTTAAGGGTCGGACTTTAGAAGTTCGGACTTAGTTCGCGTCGTGACGTCCCGCTCTCTATCACTCTTTGGTTATATAAAAAAAAAAAAATAGACTCTGATTTTTCAGAAGGAAAGCAAGTGAAAAAGGGCGGGGCGTTACAAAAAAGTCATGATTTTCGAAGTTAAAAAAAGTAACAGTAAAAATGGAGTCAATTTTGAATGGACTTTTAATCCAATGGTAAGATCAACTCAAATCTATTCAAGTTGAACATGGATACAATTCATAGGAGGTCGGTCGATGGGTGTGAAAAAAAAAAAAGAGTGAATTTGGGCCCTAATGGTTAGTAATGTTGAACCAGGGGTCCTAAAAACGATGGACCTGAGATCTTTACCGAGACGCCGGGATCTCGGGTCAACCATTTTTCGACTTATATCGAGCGATATTTTTTCTCTCTCTATTTTTTTTTTTACAAATCTCGACCGTATCGGCGAGTTTTCGATCATATCGGCCGAGATATCTCGGGCAAATTTTTGACCCCTGTGTTGAACCTGATTGGCCATAAACATTATTGAGATAGGAGTGAAAAAGAATGAGACAGGAAAAAAAAAAGGTTAATGGAGAATGGGTCCAAAAATCTAAAGGCCCGTTCTAACTTTCTTGGGCCCGTTCCAAGTTTGAAGTTTGAACCTATAATTATAACGCCAGCTAAAGCTTAAATTGACTCAGGGCCCAATACTTGTGGATCCACATATCAAACCAATCAAAGTGATTTGCCTCATCAAAATGCCCCACCTTAAAATGGTTATGACAATGAAACACCTAAATGATCACCCTATCAAATGGCTATAAATACAACCGCTACAATACATTTGGTTCGGCCAAGACCGATACAATACATATCATTTTGGCTAGGATTATTATGTATCAGCTTATATGCATCGTATTGTGTGGACATATATAATATTGATTGATATCACCATTTAACGGCCCGTATTGTCTATACATGTATATATTAGCTCGTAAGGGTCGTACTAGACAAAACGATTGTCCTATCGGCCACTTTACAAGTTTTTAAATTTTCTTGTAAAAATTTGCTGTTTTGACTACTTTTCTGTTTGAATCTTGCCGTAGATGTGATTTTAAGGTTTGAAAATATTTCTTTTACGTGTGAAAGGTATTGTCCATTCTAACCCCGTTTTCTTTTAAACTTGTCCATTTTCAGTATGTTTTACCAATTTTTAAATTTTGCTCTAAAATAAATTCTAATTTTAGAGTTTTTTAAAATAATTTAATGAAAGATATTGTAAAAATAATTTAATCAAATGGTTCAAATTGAGTCGTAGGGGCCTGTTTGATAGGAATGTTAAGTGGCATTGGTGTTTTGTAGAATTAGTGAGTTAAGAATTTATATTTAGTGAAATTAAAATGCATAATAGAAATTATAGGAATTCACTCAACTTTAATTACAAACGATTTATAAATCAAACTAGGACTGGGAACCACTTAGATAAGTGGGTATCTAGAGGACACATGGATAAGAAATTTATCAATCAAACTCAAAGGGATGGGAGTAATTGTCAGAAGCTCGCTTCAAAGAAATTTGAGTCCTGCATTCAATTCTCCATCCACTCCAAAAGGCCACTCCATGTAGAGTTATCCAGTGTGTAAATAGAAAAACTTGCACAAAGGATAAATCGAGTACTTTAAACACCTTAGTCATTAAAAAAAAAAAAAAAATTATCCATCAAAGTTGCTTCATTAAAAACTTAGTTGGCATTTTTTGGACTCCACAATTATACCCTTCCTCCTTACTCTAATGTTGAATTGAAATCCTATACTTTTTAAAAATTATAATCGCTATAGAATTAAGTAAAAGTTCTACTTAAATTACATATTCAGTCGGATTCATGATGACTTCTAACTTTTCCAACGAACCAATAATCATGATCCCATGCAAGTTTATGAAAAATACTCACCAAGTTTACAAATTTATTCTCAACGAATAAGTTCTCCACATAAATATTGATTGAGTTCTAAACTGTAAATTATCTTTACAAATTTCTACATTCTACACAGGTTTTATTCATTTTAAAATTTTCATCATGCCTCTTTCTCTCTTCCCTTTTTTTTTTTTGAAATTTATGGGTATTCATATGTCGCACCCGACTAGTCTCCCAGAATGTGTGAAAACCTCCCATTCCACACACACCGAGTAAGTCTGTAGGGAGTGACTCTTCATTGAAATCACTAGAGATTGAACCCAAGACCTCAAGATTTTAATATTATAGAATCTTTAAGATCACTAATTTATCTGATATTAGAACTAAAAAATCTAACTCAAAATAGTCAACAATGAAGAGATCAAGCTTTAAGAAATTATAAAGAACCTCAAAATTCAATAAAAGCTCGTTAGATTTCTCTCACTGAAAATAATTTAAACATTACTTAGAACGAATTGTATGTTTTCTCACCCAAAATCAAACAAACAATTTTAAGATAAACTGAACCCTTGAAATTTTACCACAAATTCAAAACAAGAAATTCAATGAAATAATCACCATAAAGATAGAAAAAAATTCACTAAAAAATAACTTGTATATTCCTTGGGCCAAACGCCTTGTTCATATATGAAATTGAGAAAAGAAAAGAAAAACTAAATCAAAGCATGCCATACATAATGAGGCATTTTTACATGTCAAATCTCCTCCTATCCATCTATACTATCAAAGGTCTTCTGACACAGACATGAAAATTAAGAAAACCACAAAAAAAATCATCTCTAGGTGTGCCATCTCCTTGTTACTTTCTTGAGTCCTAAAACTAAAATTAAGATATAAAGAGTGAACAAACTACTACTCTTTGTTTTAGGTCTCGACTAGACTCTAAGATGAGTTAAACTCTTCAATCTGCGCACACTTGGATAAGCTTGCGGAGAGTGGTCCTTCATTAGAATTACTAGAGATTGAACCCTCTTCAATCCTGAGTCTTATGTAACTCCTTCTCCTTTCTAATGTAGATCTTGATAAACATGTAAAAATTCATCATTCCCTTCCACATAGATTCGATGGGCATCTCAAAATAATATCTATCATCTCAAATGTTGTAAAATGTAGTTGGACCTTTAGTATATGAACCGAGGCCTCCTCTTTCTTTTCTTTTTCTTTTTTTCAATAGATGCTCTCCAAATTAACAATGTTTTAGCAATATAATTTTACACAAAATAAAATCTATAACAATTTAAGTCCACTTCCTGTAGAAAATTAAGAAAACCACAAAAAAAAAAAAAAAATCTCTAGGTGTGCCATCTCTTTGTTACTTTCTTGAGTCCCAAAATTAAAATTAAGATATAAAGTGTGAACTAATGTAAACATAAACTCCTTTCTCTTTTCTTTTTTTTTTTTCCGTCTCGACTAGACCTTAGGGTGAGTGAAAATCTCTCAATTCACACACACCGAGTAAGTTTGCAGAGAGTAGCACTTCATTAGAGTTACTAGAGATTGAATCCAAGACCTCAATCCTGAAATGTTGTGTAAGTCCGTTTTAATATAGATCTTGATAAACATGTAGAAATTTGTCATTCCCTTGCACATAGATTTTATGGGCATCTCAAAAATAAAATCTATCATCTCAAATGTTGTAAAATGTGCTTTGGACCTTTAGTATATGAACCTAGGCCTCTTCTTTTTTTTCAATAGATGCTCTCCAAATTAACAATTTTTTTAGCAATATAATTTTACACAAAATAAAATCTTTAACAATTTAAGTCCACTTTCTGTAGACGCACCCACACAACTAAAAGTAGTAGTCTGCTTATTCTCTATTCAAGTTTTCGCCATCAAACTTAAGATTACAAGAATGGATAATTGAATTTACAACAAAAACTCATGTAGCTGTTCATTTTCTTTTTATGTTTTTATATCACATGCGTATTAAGCGTATAGCCAAAGGTTCAAATGAACTAAATTAAGACTCAAAAGTGCATCACCAAGGTCTAAAGGCATTTGTGCTTTCCTCCGCTCCAAATGACAATTTCCTGTAGAGATACTCAGTATGTGTGGATATGGAGGCTTGCACATGTCCAGAGACTTAGTTGAGTGCTCTAAGAAACCTAGACACTTTGATTATAAAAAATAAGGGATGCATTTTCCTCATTTAAGATGAACAAAATAATCCTTTTGTCATTTAGAGCCATGCCATTGCGGGCTGCAAGATTTTCTATAATCCTGGCATCAACCACTCCTTTTTTTGGAGCTCATGAGATTGATCTGGTATAAACTCCAGAATTTTATAGTTCTTCAAACTTTGGGTTTACAAATTTTGCCGAAGTAGTAAAATTTAAAAATTCCTCAACTAATTGAAATTTATTCACAATTTTAGAAACTTCCAAGACTATGAACTACCAAACATGCCCAAAACCCTAATTTTAAGGACTTGTCAATCAGTGTTAAATGAGCCCAGTGTAGAACCAACCAACAATTGCAGTCATTCCATGTTTCCACACTATCCACAATGGGTCCTATGACTCCAATTTTGGACAAAAGACTAGAAAGGAAGCACCATATGATATAAAATGAGAATGTTTCCATTTTGTCCTTCCATCTTTTAATTTATCAATGACGAAAGTCACGAGCAAAATAGAAACGCTCCCACTTTTACATTTTCCGATGCCTCTTCAAAATAAAATAGAATAATGGAGAACAAATCAAAACCCCAAGAATAGTGCCGGGCTCAAAGTTTTCGGCAGTCCATACTGCCTGTTGTTTCGTCTATGCCTTTGCCCCAATTTTGTATTAATGTCCGTACATTTATAGTCAGTTTGGATTAGAGTCCTTAATTGGCTGCTGTGATAAGCAAATAGGTTGCAGTACCTTGAGAATGGGGCCCATGTTGGAATGTCTACAATGGCATGAATTACAATCGTTTTTATGGTTCAGCCCCCACAGGTATAGAGATGATGGAGGGCCTAGTCCATGATACTAGAAGTGAAAGACCAGCAAAGATTTGAATTAGGAACGTGTTCTACGACATGGGGTGACAACCTACATAAATTTAGCAACCTGAAAGAGTTGGACCTAGTGGTTGAGACACAAGACTTCATGATTGAAGTTTTGGATTCAATCCCTGAAAACTCCAATGAAGCGCCACTCTCCGTGGGATATATACAGAGTAAAGTCCCACCGCTCGAACCTGACATGTGTGCACAGTGCCCAGAAGGACTAGTCCGGCGAGACACTTGGACACCTTCGATCATTAATAAAAAGAAAGAAAAAAGAACCTACATAAATTGAGCCCCAAGTAGAGATAGGTGGTAAGTGAAAAAAGAAACCCACATAAAAATGATATAAGGCATTGACAGTGATGGTAAAAACAACATTGAGACTCGAGTTAGGAAGCAGTATTCAAAAACTAGCTTGAAAATCACGATTTCATCCATGGATGTTCCGACATGAATTTATCCATAGGCCATATGTCACTGAGATGCAATATCCTAACCAAATGATAAAATGGTCTTAAACAGCCACAGAACAATTTTGTCACATGCAAAGGGCAGAAGATTGGATGACTTGTAAGCTTTGATAAGAGTAAACTTTGTCATACAGTTAATCCATGACTAGAACTATCTTGATCGACAATCAGTTTGCTGCAGGGTCAGCTCCTTAAATATGCAGAATATGGTTCCCTTTAGCGAAGAAACTTCTAAATCCAGTAAAGATTCAAAATCATGATAGTAGCCTATACTGGAGTAAGAATCACATCAGAAAATAAGGTTGGTTGGCAGTATATCTGATTTGTTTGCAAGATCAAAGGAATTCAACTAATTAAGTTGGACAGAGCTTAAAAGACAAATTTACTCCCTCAGTTACACAGAAGTAGAGGAAGTGCACTGTGATCTTTTCAAATTGCAATCTTCTTGGATAAACTTAATGATAAACTCAGCAGTAGTTTCTGGCTTTTCTACATGAGGCAAGTGACCGCAATTTTCTATTTGATAAAGAACTGAATTCGGCAGATCAGAATGAAGCTTCTGCAATTGACAGTTGAAACTTGATTATCTACTTCAGAACAAAGAGATGCATCATAAAACATAGAAGTAAAAATTTATGGTAACCAACAATAAACATACATGCACACAAAAAGGTATATTCATTAGCATTCATAATTATACATTAAGACGAAATCCAAACTCAATAATGATTATTATGATGGGGTGGTGGTGGGGGGGTGCGGCCGGCCAAGACCGCATGCACCTACAGTTTTTTTTTAATGACCTGAAGGTGATGCGGAGCATTTTGGAGGATATGATTCTATCATTTTTATTTTTATTACCTATTTGGTTTAATGTATTTTATTTATTTATTTGAGGGTATTTTGTTTTATTTTACATTTAGGGGTATTTTCGTCATTTTGTTGGTGTGTTTATTATGTATTATAAGCCTCTTTAGGGCAATCAGTTGATGAATGAAATTGAAGTTTTCTTCTTCTGTTTGTGCGATGAAAATAATTTAGGAGTGATTCCTTTGGCGTAAGGCCCTTTTGGCGTGAAACCTAACGTGAGAGCTACCATCCTTCTATCTCCAGGTATTATCCATCCTCCTCTATCTTATAACGACCCGTCTCGCTAGCACAATATTGTCCGCTTTGGGCCTACACACGGATCCCGCACGGCTTTGCCTTTGGCGAGCCAATCCCACTGTTGCTCCCAAAAGGTCCTTGTGCTAGAAGGAGGAAGGCCACTACTTATATACCAGGGAATTTCAATGCCACTAGCAATATGAGACTTTTTGGAGTAAGGTATTACATATCTCTTCTCTCTTCTTCTTCCCTTCTCTATTTTCGTTTTCTCCTTTAAACCTCTCAAAACTGCCCATTGTTGTTGTCCAAGGCCTATTTGACCTTCCCTCTCCTATTGCCCCTCCATACTGTTGTGGGACCCGATCCAATTCGGGTACCATTCTTATGTTGTGGCACAGAAAATGTCGAAATTCAATGTATATTGCAAGAACAACTAGATTAGGATGTCTAATAGTCTGTAATTAGATTTGAGATTATTATTTTCCTTTTTGGTCTACATGATTAGCTCCCTTACTTCTTATATATACATGTACAAACACCACAGTTAGGTGAGAGTGAATTGAATACAAACAAGAGAAGAATTGTTCTCCATCTCTCTTCTTCTTCTTATTTTTTATATTCTGTTTATTATTCAACACATACAACCTCTACCCTTGTTTTCGTCACTCCCATACTCTGCCCCCTTTGCTGCAGAAACCTCCTACAGCCCTTCCCCAACCCAGATTTGCTTCCGCGAGCCCCTACAATCTATCTCCTTGTTGTCGCCATCCCTCTTTAAGCTTTTCTGTTGCTGCCGCACTCCTTTCCTTGCATCATGTGAACGAATTAGCGAGCCCACCTACTGCTGATCCGAATGCCGAAGTCCACTTTCTTTGTTGGAGCCCGCCACCCGAGAATACCTGCTTTGGATAGAAGAACGAAAGGCCCCCGGCTCGGTACATACAAGGTTAAGAAAAGCATAATATGAAGGGGATGAAAGACCATGAGAAGTAGCAATACTTGCAAGGACAAAGGTCCTGGCTTCCGAGTTTGAAGGATGGAGTTGAGCATGGGGGTGCAAATTGGAAACAGTGAAAGAGAGGATAGCAGGACGCTCTTGAGGCTATCTGAAGGATGACTCTTCCTCACTTGGTGCAAATATAGAGGAGAAATGAATTTTTACTGCTGCCCGTAACTACCTCTTCCCTTCCGCCCTTCTACCAGTCACCACAACAACCTTCATGGCATTTACCGTAGATCTTGCCTTCGCCATTCTATGAAAGAATTTAGTGTTCCTATCACCTTCCTTTAGCCAAGTAGCACAAGACTTCTGTCTCCATTCCACCTCCTTGCAGCTTTCAAAGGTTAAAGTTCTAGAAATGAAATGACCAGTGCAACCATAAATTTTACAACCTTTCTATGTGCTTCTATGTCTTGGTCTTGGTGCACATCTTGTGTGCCTCTCAATATAATTACAGGTAACCATTTCAAAATATGCAATATATTTTCAGTAAAACGACTTAGAAATCAAAAGTGGAGACTATTTTGTAATGTAAAAAATCCTAATCTTTTCCTCAGATAATTGCATAGCTGATCTATAATTTTTTTTTAATATTAGAGTGGATCTTTAATTCTGAAGCTTGTAAAAAAAATCTGATTAGTGCTGCCAAGTAGTTATCTTATAGAGCTTCAAGGTCGTAACTCAAGGACCGACCACAAACTAACATAAATTTGCAACATGAATCTGAATAATAAAGTTGCAGCTTATAAAAGTTGAAGTTAAAGAAATGAACTGACCAGTGCAAACTCGTTACTAATTATCTGATCATCCTCCCCCCAAATGATTAGTGTCTTGTGCTTTACCTGTAGAATTCAACCAAAGATGGCATCATTAAAAAAATGGCAATGAACTAAAAGGCATCATAAGAAAGGCCTTCATACTTCTCACTCTATATTTAGGAATCCTCAAGTGAACTGAAACAAAATGTTAGCAAGATTGTTTTATATGAACTTTTCTTTTACATTTCAAATTTCAAAAAATGTTCTGTTACTGTGTTGTCCAGATACACATTTATGCATAAATACAATCAGTTTTCACCCAAGTCATAGTGAAGTTCACTTAAACACAAAGTCCAAACCATTCACACACCCATACATGTTGGCCACCCCAAATACAAGGATAAGGCTTCAATGATGATGATGTGAATGAAGTAAAAAAATGCTAGAGCCCTGGTTTATCCATGTCTCCGTGTTGTTTCGTAACAACTGTCAGAACCTTGCCTTTGGAAGTCAGAAGATGATGCATAAAGATGGTTGAAAACTTGAAGCAACATGATGTGGAAGGTTGAGCTCAAGAAGTTTCTCCAAGTGCTTTTGGCAACCAAGCAGGTAAACTGGACTGTAATGGGCTATAGGTTGACCCCAAAAACACCCACAGAATAGTGGACCATTCTTGACCCATCTCTGAACGCAAGTGTAGAACCTAAAATGAGTTTAAGCTTAAGCCCAGTTGAAAAAGCCCAACTGTGTAGAAATTGATGAATATTTGGCTTCGACTGGTCGAGCTCACAAACGTTAGTTGGAGATTTTTTTTACTCCTATCGGGTTCGACTGGTCGACCTTGTTCGACCAGTCAAACAACTCTGGGAAGTTCCATCCGCATTATCCCTCAGGTTCAACATGTCCACCCTTTTCGACCTATCGATACTTACGATTGACGTCAGTTGGAGCATTTTTCACCTACCTCTTCGACATGTTGAGGAGCCTTTCTTATCCCTTCAATCTTGTGTCACCCGCGCCTCGACCTATCGAGGAGCATGTCAATCTCTAGCCTGTTGCAAATATTTATTATATATATGGCTCTGTGCTTAATCGTGATTAAGGGAATAAGTGAGAGATAGAGAGAAAAAAAAAGAGATTAAGAGAGAAAAACCCTAATCGTCTCCGACCTTCAGAGAGTGTCCATTTCCGTGAGAAACGGATATGACCTCTGTGAACCCTCTCTAATCATTCAATAAACTATTGTTGATATAGCTTGGGTATGCTTTCAATAAAATGATTAAGACAGATTTTCTCTAGGAACTCCCGTAGCATCCTAATCATAGACCTATCCTTCTGCTTGGATTGCTGACACTGGAGATTCAATAGCACTGTGGAGTGGAGCAAGCATGAGAGAAATTGAAGAACACATTTGAAGATTCAAGCAAGGCCCAAAGGCAAGTGTTCTTCCCTTCTTTGTTATTCATTTAATATTGTACGGTGGATTAGATCTCTGCAATCGAACCACAATAAAAAATAAGTGTCAAGGAGTAGACCTCGATGGTCGAACCTTTCAAAATCTAGGTGTGTATTGATAAGGTAATTTTACCCTTTCATAGTGTGTTTCGGATAGCCCAAAGTTGGGTGAGTCCAAGAGTGAATGTAGGTTCAGGTGAATCGAACCACTATAAATCATTTGTGCATGAGTGGTTTGATTTGATGGTTTGTTTATTTTTATTTGCAAACACACAAATGTTTATTTTCCGCTGCACATAGCCTGATCACATATTTTGGATAAATTGGAATACCTCTTGTGGTCGAGTAAATAGAAGACACAATTTTCTTACCCAATACCAACAATATTTTCAACCAAAATATTTTGACATATTTCAAAAAAAAATATTTTAACACGTTTGCATGAATATCCATAGTTGATATTATATACAAATAAAGATGCAATTTATCTACTCAACACATTTCCATGGACTATTTAATCCGAAGTTATATACACTGAAGTCATTGAGTAAATAGAAGACACAATTCTTACCCAATAACAACATTATTTTCAAACAGAAATATTTCCATCTCTAATCTACCTTATTAATTTGGGAACTGACATTATAACCCCCACAAGACATAAAATCAATGGTCGCATCTTCCCACCATGGTAGAAGGCAATGCAGACGGCCCACCTGAAAATTTAAAAAAATGATATTGTTAAATTAAAATTAATATACTTTATATGAAATACAATATTATTTATTTATTATATGACATTATAATTGTAATGTCGCTCAATTTTAAAAAGTACAAATTTTTTGAAATATTTTAATTAAAGGAAGATTCAATACACATAAGGTTAAGATATATTAAGAAGTATGTAAACTAGGATAACTATATTTCTTACTGAGGTAGATTTAGTTGTCATTGTTGTGGGACCCAGACGTCACACGTCTAGTGATGTGGGCTCCAGTTAATGTCTAGATTCATTATATATTGAAGGTCAACATAATAGATTGTAATTAGGATACACTTATTGTATTTCCTTTTTTTGTTCCTTAGATTGCCTTATATTTTCTATTTAAACACTGTATCCTCTAAGAGGAATACATCATCAATATATTTGACAGAGATAATTCTCTCCCAAATTCTTTCTCTGTTATTTTTCCTTATTTATCATATTCCTATTCTACATGGTATCAACCAGGGAAGATTTTCTTAAAATAACCTTCCCTTTTTGCAGCCTTAATCTTCTCTAGGCGAGCATCACTGTTCCGGCGAAGGGTCTGCCGGCAGGGAACTCCTCCTTCCCTGTCGTTTTTGACAGAGCTATGCATCTATCCCATTGGATCTCTATATTTGGAACTGGTCTTCTAGGGTTTTTGTTGGATCTCTCATTCCACAACTTTTTGAAGCAACCATACCCAGATCTGAGTTTTTTGCTTAGATCTGGCAGATCTAAGCTTCGATTACCCTCTTCTCTCTTCCACTGGTGTCGCCTTTGGACCCCCTCCACTCGCCTAAGGTAGAACTCGCTTCTAGGTCAACGGTGGGCCCTCGAGTGTCTGTTTCACTCTGCTGCTCACGCCATTGCACAGTTTTTCTTCTGGGTTCTCGTTTGCCCAGATCTGGAAGCTGGGTCCTTATTCCCTCTATTGCTGTTGTGCACAGGTTTCGCCTATCCCTGCCTATCCCTCTGGATTCCATCAGATTGGGGTGTCCCATCTTTCATCTACGGTGGACCCCATTTTTTCTGGTTTTTTCTGCAGCTGTTTGAGGAGACTGTACCCTCAGATTTTGCCTTGTTTCTCTTTGATCTACCCAACTTTTGATCTTCAGGCCCTACCACTTGCGCATATAATATATATATATATATTATATATATATTCGCATCTCCCTATGTCTCTTCTGCATACGGATTTGCGACTGGTTTGTACCTTGTGGGGCCCATTTCCCGCTTCTTCTTCTCAGATTTGACGCAGTTCTTGGACTTGGATCTAATTTTTTGCCTTCTATTCGCTGCTACTACTATCTGATTGGGTCTTTGGCCTAGGATTATGGCTGCTACTACTCCAACATCTTCTTCTGGTCCTTCCAGTTCAGATGTTGCCTCTCCCGGCTCCCCACAGATTGGTCGGATCACGACGGTATGGCTCAATGAGACGAACTATTTTGAGAGGTCCCATTCTGCCACAATGTTTTTAAATGCAAAGCAACTCTCTTCATATCTTAATGGTACTACTCTCCAACCGGCTAAGACTGATCCAACATTCTCCGTCTGGAATGCAAATAACTCTCTGGTCCAGACTTGGCTTCTTCATTGTATGGACGCCCATGTGCGGCGTCTCGTCTATACTCTTCCCACCACCAAAGTTGTATAGGACGCTGTGAAGACTTTGTATTCTGATGGAAATAATTATGCTCGTATATATGAATTATCTCAGACTGCTGCCACTCTCCAACAGGGAGAGTTATCTCTCATCCAATACTATTTAACTCTGCAATCCAGTTGGTTGGAGCTTGATCAACTTCAATCCCTTACTTTTAAGGATCCAACAGATACTCTGACGTTTCACAAGTATGTCGAACAACAACTGGATTTTTGCCTTCTTAGCTGGACTTTGTAACACCTCGGATTTTCCTTAGATTATAAATATATTGGATTGATCCATTTGGATTGCGATTTAATAGAATTTTGAAATTAAAAGTTGAAATGGGTCAATTACATAATTATGACCCAAATAGGTCAATTACCCAATTATGACCCAATGGGTCATGGGTGAGCTGAATTTAAGTAATTGGGTGAGTTTAAATAAATTAGTTGAATTAGATAATTAATGCATTAAAGTCCACCTCATCAAGTGAGGTGGCATGTAGGTGATGTGGCATTGCCAAGTGGCATACATCTCATCACATGAGAGCCAACTAAGCATGAATGCCACATCATCAAGTGACATGGCCAAGTGGGACCCCAAGTGCCATGTGCCATGGTCGACCTATGTCAT
Organism: Chimonanthus salicifolius; assembly: GCA_013350335.1. Classification (NCBI taxonomy): domain Eukaryota; kingdom Viridiplantae; phylum Streptophyta; class Magnoliopsida; order Laurales; family Calycanthaceae; genus Chimonanthus; species Chimonanthus salicifolius. The sequence goes on along the minus strand of CM023535.1, from coordinate 53,891,218 downwards.
GGTTGACTTGGTCAACCACCAAGAGGATTAAAGGGTTGCATGAGCTCAAGTGAGTTAGGGTGTTAGTTGAGTTGGCAAATGAGTCCAATTGAATTAAGATATTGATTGAGTTGAGTTGAGAACTTATTTGCTTAAGTTGAGTTAAAAACTTAAATGGTGTGAGTTGAGAAGTAAGTGCAAAGTGAGTCAAAATGAGTTGGAAGGAAGATGGAGAGTTCCATCTCAAAGGGTATAACCCAAGGGACACGTTGGGGGTCTGAGGCTTCTTGGTTTAAGCCAAGGGTCTCTGGTTAAACCAAGGGACACCTTAGTTAGACAAACCATTAAGGAGGGAATGAAGGGTCTAAGACTAATATACAAAAGGACACCAGCCCAAGGGGCTGCTCACACCCCTTGGCCGATCATCTCTCTCTTGAACAAGGGAATTGCATCTCCTCTTCTCATCTCTCTCTCTTCCATTTCGTCTCTACACTTAGAGAAAACTGAAGAACAAAGAAAGGAAAGAAAAAGTAAGGAAAGGAACAGATCTTAAAGAAAAGAAGGAGACGGGAAAATAAGGTATGTTAAAGCTTAGTAACATAGAAATAAGTTTAAGGAAACTATAGCTTGGCAATGGAGTGGCCGAATCTATGGGTTCCATATTTAATTGGTTGGGATGGATGGCAAATTTATTATAAGGCCATGGAGTTGGAAATCCATCCAAGGGATGGTTATGGAATTGAAACAAAAGAACCCATACCATGATAATAATATGATTAAATAGAATAAGGTGGGGACTGATTTTAAGATTTCAAAATCAGTAACCTTGGGACTGTTTTTAAGGTTTCAAAAATCAGAAAACCTTGAGACTGTTTTTAAGGTTTCAAAAATCAGTAAACCTTGGGACTGATTTAAGGATTCAAAATCAGTAAACCTTAGGACTGATTTAAGGGTTCAAAATCAGTAAACCTTGGGACTGTATTTAAGGGTTCAAAAATCAGTAAACCTTGGGACTGATTTAAGGGTTCAAAATCAGTAAACCTTGGGACTGTTTTTAAGGGTTCAAAAATCAGTAAACCTTGGGACTGTTTTTAAGGGTTCAAAAATCAGTAAACCTTAGGACTGATTTAAGGGTTCAAAATTAGTAAACCTTGGGACTATTTTTAAGGGTTCAAAAACCAGTAAACCTTGGGACTGTTTTTAAGGGTTCAAAAACCAGTAAACCTTGGGACTGATTTAAGGGTTCAAAATCAGTAAACCTTGGAACTGTTTTTAAGGGTTCAAAAATCAGTAAACCTTGTGACTGTTTTTAAGGTTTCAAAAATCAATAAACCTTGGGACTGATTTTAAGGGTTCAAAATCAGTAAACCTTGAGACTGACTTTAAGGGTTCAAAATCAGTAAATCTTGGGACTGGTTTTCAGCCTTAAAACTATTAATTTTGGCGTCTGATTTCAAGACAGGTGCTGGCTGATTTTGGATCAGTTTTAGGACCAGTTAATGGCTGATTTTAGATCAGTTTTAGGACCAGTTGATGGCTTATTTTTGGGGCTGGTTTCCAGTCCATAAATTGTTAAACTTGTGGACTGTTTTGGGCTAGTAAAAACCCCATTGAGGATCTTAAACGGATTAAGGACAAGAAATGCATAAATGCTGTTGGAAACGAACATGGAACTTAGATGGAGATAGGGATGTTGAAATTGAGATGGAAAATCAAACTAATATGTATGTTTGAACTTAATAAGATAACGAGGTTCGATTCGTTTCACGTGACCGATAGCGGTATTCTTGCAAAACAAGGAAAGGACGGTATCTTGGACATTGGTAGATTCCTACCTTTTTGGAGACACAATGGATTATGTATATGTCACTGATTTTATTTCTAACTATGATGCTTTATTTTGGTTAAATAAATGGCATGTGTTTATGAACTGTTTTTCAATGCGTTCATGTAATTTGAAAATGAAAGGGCATTCTTGCATTCATATTCTCATGCATGGCATGGGAGGGAATACATGGGACAACAAGCTAAGTTATGAGCTATCCGGACATGACTTGGGGCTTGAAAACTAGCTTGAAAGAAGCTATGTGAACCATTGATATAATGGCCTTATCCGGGATTGCTAGATAGGGGTACGTGTAATTTGAGCCAAAGAGCTACGAGGTAAACAGTCCAAAAACCCTCCGCAGAGAGAGGAGTCTACACTCCATCGGTAATTCCGATTAACATATGTGGGGAGGTATAACAGTGACTTGGTGGTACCGTCACAAAACATTGCAGACGTAAATAGGCCAAGAGAACACCTTGATATGGCAATAATTTATCAAGGAACACATTGATATGATATATGATGTTTGGATATGGAAGTAGCTGAGAGATCATTGGCATATGACACCCATGGCATGACATTATATCAGCATGATTATGGTTTTTTATTATCATGCACTGTTTTAAGTACTATACGATGTTTTATAAAGATAAGATGCTTTATATCTATCTGGTTTTATCTTAATCCTATGTGTACCATAACCCTACTTGAAATTCCTACTGGGCATGTTGACTGATGCCCTACTTCTACCCTATAGATGATGGAACAGGAATGACAAGGACAATGGACATGAAGGGAGCCAAGCGTAGGAGCTTGGGCAGAATTACGCTTATGTTATTTAATATTGATTTGGATGATGTATTTGGGAGAATTATTATTTTGGAATTGTAATAACTTAGAATCTATTTTCCTATGGTTTGATGATATTTTGGATATTTAAGTTTCAGTTAATTATATGGTGATTGGCTTCCTTGGTTATTAATGACATGGATATGAATAGTATTTTATTCATATAATAATTTCGCAAATATTCTATAGTGTGTGAAATGTTTTGGTGGACTTGGTCTACTGCACACTGTAAAGGTGGCCAGTTAAGGGTCGGATTTGGGAAACTCGGACTTAACTCACGTCGCGGCGTCCTGCTCTCTCTCACTTATTTTTTTAAGAAAAATATACTCTGATTTTCGACGAGTGAAAAAGGGCAGGGCGTTACAGACTTAACCCTGAATTTGAGCCCACCCGGGCCCAGATTCTTGGGCAACGACTGTCTCCCATCTCTTGATGAGGTTTACTTGGCCTTACTTCGAGAAGATCGCCATCGTCTTGTTATGACTCCACTGCATGCTGAACGATCTGCATTAATCACCACTCATTCTTCTATGCCTTCTATGGCTCATGGGCACCCAGCTTCCCATGGCAAGGATTTCTCATATGATCCTCGAAGGGACACCAAAGGTCCACAGAAGAAGGGCCTTCGGTTCTGCACCTACTGTAAGATGACTAACTGCAACATTGATTCATGCTACAAGCTTCATGGACGCCCTAAGCAAGCCAATCTCTCCGCTGCTCCTCATTCCTCTGATGTGGTTAATGATAATGCTCATGTGACTCGTCAAGATCTTAACTTCATCTTGCAACGCCTTGAGCGCCTTCAGTCAGTCTGAGGTATCCTAATGTTGTCTCATCTCCTTCAGATAATGAATCATCTGCCCATCATGCCTCTCCTCATTCCTGGATTGTCGATTCTGGCGCTACCGATCATATGGCTGGTATGTCCACCATCTTCTCTTCCCTTTCTCCTATTTCTAGTGGTCAGGTCAAATTAGCCAATGGCTCCTTCACTAATATTGTTGGGAAATGAATTGTTCCTGTTTCTCATAATTTGGACCATTCACTCTGTTTTGCATGTTCCAAATCTATTCCGCAATTTGTTAGCTGTTAGTGTAACACCTCGGATTTTCAATTAATTATTATATATGAAAATTAACCCATTTAAATTTGTGAATTTTAAATATGGATCATGGATGGGTAAAGAATTGGGCCATGGCCCAATTAAGACCCAATTAATTGTGGAATTGGTTTCAATAAATTAAATGGGGCTGAAATTAATTTAGTAATGCAATCCATGATTATGCGCACTGGAGAGAATTATTATAGATTGCCTTGGTCGAATTTAGTTAATAAATCTATATGTTATGCGCATGGAATGGAAGCCAAGGAAGTTATCTAATCTAAATAAAGATAGGATTAAGGGAAGGTTTTAAAATAGAAAGGGAGGTCGGCAATGGCTAAAATAAATAAAGGGGCGCAAGGCACCTTCCCTATTTAGAATTAAAGGGGAGCTTATATGAGAAAGACACCCCATAGGCCGATCTCTCCTCCCTCTCTCTCTCTCAATTCCCATTCACGCCAAAACAAGAAGAAGGAAATCAGCAAGAAGGTTGTTTGGCCAGCAAAGGGAAACGGAGAAGAAGATTGGAAGAGAAAGATCAAGCGAGGGAAGAACAAGAATCAATCGCGGAAAACGGTTAGTAGTTTGATGTTTTGATTTTAAAAAAAAAAAGGGAACCATAGGGTTCGGCCATGGTATGGCTAAACCCCATGGAAAAAGGTTATGGATTTTATGGGTTGGAAACCATAGAAGGTTAATGGTAAATTTAAATAAGAGTTGATGTAATGGAATATGATTCTACTTTGGAAGAGATTAAATGTAAAGATGAATGTTTATCAATTGTTATAAAAAAGAGGATCTTGAACCATAGGGTTCGGCTATGGTGTATGGCCGAACCCCATGGAGTGGAATTGGTAATTATTTTGATGAAGGTTAATTGGTTTTAAATATGGAAGACCATAGACGTATGGTGATTGATTAAATGGAATCATGAACCATAGGGTTCGACCAAGGGTATGGCCGAACCCCTATGGAAGGTGAATGGTTATTCATTATATCATATTTTGATGTAATTATGGAAGGAATGTATGCTAAATATGAAACTACCTAATATGGAAGGTTGCATGCTAAATTTAGAAACTATCTTAACATGGAAGGTTATTGATGGTTAATTAATTTTGAAAGTTTCTAATTATGGAAGCATGGATGCTAACTTATGAAACTTTCTAATTAAGGAAGATTGGATTTAAAAAGGGGAATGAATGGATTGGTTGCCATGAGTGAGGTTCGGCCATGGTGTATGGCCGAACCCCACTAGGGTTTATTTATGGAAACCTTTTAATTATGGAAATGGTATATTAAATTTAGAAACCTTCTAATTATGAAAGGAGATTGCTAAATTAGGAAGCTTTTATTTATGGAAGTTATGTTAAATTAGAAAGTGAATGGAAATGATTAGATTTATTTCTATAGGTGAGGTTCGGCCATGGTGTATGGCCGAACCCCACTAAAGTTCATTTATGGAAGTTTGTTTAATTTTGGAAAGTGAAAACTAAATTAGAAAGTTTTAATTAAGAAAATTAGGGAACTTTAATTTGGAAACCCTCTATTTATGGAAGGAGGTTGATAAATTTAGAAAGTTTTTATTTGGGCACTTTCTAAGTATGGACTTAATAAGGTGAATGGACTAATGAGGAGACATAAGCATTAGGTAGTGGCAATTTGGTAATATTGGCAAAAAAATGGAAGATCATGGGTTCGGCCATGGTGTATGGCCGAACCCCATGAACTTGGATTATTGGGTTAATTATTAGTCTAAGTACTTGGTGATTGAAAATAATGGGTTATGTAAACCATGAGTGGCAAAGTTGTAAATACTTGCTAAAAATGGAAGGTTAGCCTCGTATGGTAATGTGGTAATCATATGAGAATTAATGGACCTATGTTTTGGAACCAAAAACTTAGGTGATGAGAGTAATGGCAATTACGTAAATAGGTGAATTAATGGACTTAGGATTACGTTGGATTAAAATGAAAAGAATATTAATTAAGGTTAGACCAATGGCATTTTGGTAATATTGACTGAAAATGACAAACCCCATGGGAAATGGTTTATGGCCTTAAATATTAGCAAATCAAGTGGGACTTGGTTTTGATTGGTTATTATATTATAAGGTAACAGGATCTCGCAAGCAGGTGCGCGATAGGTGATCGATTCTTGGACGAAGCATAAAGACTCGTGAGCGGTCTTTGGTAGGATTCCACCTCTTTGAAACCATGGGCTTATGTACACGTGTTTTATCTTATGTTTGATGAAATTTATGTTTCAAAGGATATGTTTTATATTGAATTTCAAATGCTATGTTTTAATTGTATAAATAGCATGTGTTGATTATGTTTCAAAAGGTGATTTTAAATGCTATGTTTATGTTATAAAATAGCATGTGTTTCATTGGCATCTCATGCATGGCATGGGGTGGAGGATTTGTAACCGGAGGGGTCACACTCCGTCGGGGCGTCCGAAAAACCTATGTGCGGTACCTTGATGTGATTTCCATCAAGAAGATTCCGGAGGGTCCACACTCTGTCGGGGCATCCGAAAGACCTATGTGGTGGGTACTATTATGCATAGTGACAAATACCGTTCTCGGGATATTAACGGCAATTGGTAATAACGGGATATTTTTAAATTCTCGGATTTTTATCGGGAATTTAACGGGAAAATCTCGCTGAAATTATAATATTTAAAAAATAAAAAAAATAGAATAAATAAAAAAATTAATGAAATAAAAATAGTATAGGGAATTTACCGGGAATTTCTCGGGAGTTTACCGGAAATTTATCGTTTGGCGATAAAAACGCGTTTTTAACGCGGTAATGGTATTTTGCCGATAAAAACGCAGTAAATTTGAAAATACCGCCGATATTTGTGACATTGCTATTATGTACATGTGATGGGTGGGACTCATTGCATTTGTCATTATTGCATGGCATGGATTTATATGATTTTTGACATTACGATATTATATATGTTTTGTACTAACCATGTGTCAGCCGTAACTGGAATACCTAGTGGGCGCGTTGTTCTAACGCCCTACTTCTGTCCTAGTTGATGACACAGGTAATCAGGGGAATGTAATAGGAGCTTGGATGAATTAGTTTATTGTTAACCAGTAGTTTCATCTGTGAAGGTTGCAGAGAACCTACAAAAGGAACAGATGACATTCATGATTGTTTCATGATTGAACAAGAGTATGGAATCATCTTTCATCAGATGTTATTCATGAAAGAAATGGAAGAGTTTTGGCCTAAAGAAGGCAAAGAACTTGTTCTTAAGCTCTATTCATTGTTTTGGAAAGAAGTTCAAGAGAACCGTTTTTCAATATTTGAAAGACAACAAAACTCCTAGAGCAAAAGGCTTTAGAAAAAAAGAAGTTTAAGGCAGAAGAGGAAGATTCCAGCCTTAAAGACTTTCTGAATTTGACACTTGGACCAGTCTCGATTCAAGAACCAGAGGAATTTGGTCATATTCAGAGCACAAAGTCGAAAGATTCTTCTCAACAGGAAGTAGAACCAGGATACAAAGAGCCACCTTGGATGAATCTCCAAGTCGCAAATTGTGGAAACATAAAAGTTTGTGCCATAGTTCGATACTGGAGCAACAACATCCTTTTGTTCCCCAAAAGTTTTACCTAAATCATTGATAGAATTGGCAGCAGAGCCAAATGAGGGTAAATACATTAATGGAGTTGATTTTGCTATCAAGATCATAACTGAACCCCTATTTTTATCAGATTTAGCCCAGAGAGTTCAAGTTGAACATTCATTTTGGATTCTATACAGTCTTCAGAAATACGATTTTGTATTTGGGATGGACTTTCTAACCAAATATGAACCCTTTAGCTTCAAGAAAAACCAGCTTTTCTTGACTAGAGACACAGATTTCGACTTATGTTTTGATCTACGCGATCAATTATCAGAAGTTGAGCAGCTTGAGCATGGTGAGATACCACCATTAGAACCACCACTAGAACCTGAACCTAAGTATGAACCCTAATAAAAGTTACTATGTTTCCTTATCTTGGTCAATAGGAGCTTGGATGAATTAGTTTATTGTTTTTAATAAAAGTTACTCATGGACTTGTATTTGAGTATCTAGATTTCGAATGTAATAACTTAGATAGATGGATATTAATTTTGATAATTATGGTAGTTGAATGATGATTAAGGACTTGACGTACTTTGCTATCTGAATGGAATAGAACTTGGTTCTATTATGATTCCGCAATTTTGATGTTATAATTCCGCAGGTTTGTATTGCTATGTGTGAATCATTTTCGTGGACTTAGTCCATGCACACATAGGTTGGCCAGTTAAGGGTCGGACTTTGGAAGTTCGGACTTAGCTCGCGTCGTGACGTCCCGCGCTCTATCACTCTACTTCTGTTATAAAAATAAAAAAATAGACTCTGAAATTACGGAAAGAAGCGAGTGAAAAAGGGTGGGCAGTTATAGTTAGTGCCTTAACTAAGCATTTGAATTGCTCAGTCACATTTTTTCCTTCTCATTTTGTTTTCCAGGATCTGAACACGAAGCAGGTGTTGGGTGGTGGTCATGAAGTAGGTGGTCTCTATCTTCTCGATTCTTGCTATGGTAGCTCTGAGGCTTGTTCGACCTCTTCATCTTCAGATGTGTGGCTATGGCATTGTCGTTTAGGACATCCTGCTGATTCTGTTCTCAAACAGCTTGTGCCTAGTTTATCTTTTACTCATTTTGAATGTGAACTTTGCCAATATGGCAAACATGTTAGAAATCATTTTTCACCATCTATGAATAAAAGTTCGTCCACCTTATTTTCACTCATCCATTCTGATGTTTGGAAATCTCCAACTGTTTCTCGCACTGATTTTCTTTATTTTGTTACCTTTATTGATGATTTCTCTCGCATGACATGGACATATTTAATGAAACAGAAATCTGAGGTTTTTTGTCACTCTCAAAATTTTTACCAGTGGGTTCAAAATCAATTTGGGTGTAAAGTTAAAGTTCTACGAAGTGATAACGGGAGAGAGTATTTGTCATACTCTTTCTTACTTTTTTAGGAAAAACATGGTATCGATTCTCAGTTCTCCTGTCCTTCCACACCTCAACAGAATGATATAGCTGAGCGAAAGAACCGTCACCTTCTTGAGGTGGCCAGATCTCTTCTTTTTACTATGCACGTCCCCTCGTCCTATTGGCCAGAAGTCGTATTAACTGCTTGTTATCTAATTAATAGAATGCCTTCTCGCATTTTACAAAATCAGTCCCCCATAGATCATTTGTCCTTACATAAAGCCATTCCTCACATTCCTTTACATGTCTTTGGGTGTGTTTGTTTTGTTCACAACTTTTCTGGCCATAAACTTTCTCACTGGGCCGTGCAATGTGTTTTTTTGGGGTACACATCTTTTCACAAAGGTTACAAGTGCCTTGATCCTATCACTGGGAAGACATACATATCCATGGATGTCACTTTCTTTGAATGAGACCCATATTTTTCAGCTCCCTCTACATCTTGTCCTTCTCCTGTTCTTCCTCTTGTCCCTGACAATCTTCCTTCCCCAAGTCCACCTATGCCTCTTATGGTGTACCAACGCTGACAGTCTCGAGTGCCATCTACGGCTGACTCCACCCATCCATCTGCACGTGCTTCAGATCCACCCGTCTCTGACCTGTCTGATCTTCCTATCGCGCTTCGCAAAGGTAAGTGCTCTTGTACTACTAGCCATCCCATTGATCGTTTTGTCTCCTATCATGTTGTTTCACCCTCCTATCATAGTTTTCTCACAGCATTGGACAAACATTAAGATACCAAAGAAGATCGACACAGCCTTCACCCTCCTATCATAGTTTTCTCACAGCATTGGACAAACATTAAGATACCAAAGATGATTGACACAACCTTGAAAAATCCTTCTTGGAAAGCAGTCATGGATGAAGAGTTAGCTGCCCTTGAGAAGAACAATACATGGGAGATGGTTTCCTTACCTCCAGGCAAAACCCCAGTTGGGTGTAAATGGGTCTTTTCTTTGAAGCATAATCCAGATGGCTCTATTGCCTGTTATAAGGCACGTCTCATAGCCAGAGGCTTTACACAGACTTACGGAGTTGACTACCCAGACACTTTTTCACCTGTCGCCAAGATTAACTCTGTGCACATTTTGCTATCTCCTACCACCACTCATGCTTGGCCTTGCACCAGTTAGATGTGAAGAATGCTTTTCTTCATAGTGATCTTCAGGAAGAAGTTTATATGCTTCCTCCTCCGGGATTTGTCAAGCAGGGGGAGTCTCAGTCTGTCTGCAGATTAAAGAAGGCTATCTATGGTCTTAAGCAGTCTCCACGTGCCTGGTTTGAGAAGTTTAGCAGTGCCTTGCTACCTTATGGTTTTAGCCCGATGTCAGTCAGATCACTCAGTCTTCATCTACCATCTCCACTCTGTTGTGATGATTTTGGTAGTTTATGTTGATGATAGTGTACTCACCGATAACAATGATGAAGCCATTACTTCATTCAAATAGTATCTTCAACAAACCTTTGATATTAAGGATTTGGAGCCTCTCCGGTACTTTCTTGGAATTGAAGTTGCTCGGTCCCTGTCGTGACATTTATCTCTCTCAGCGAAAGTATGGGCTGCAAACCTGCAGATACTCCGCTAGATGTGAACACCAAGTTATTGCCTCCGATGGAACTCTCCTTGACACGCCAAGTTTTTATCAGAAACTAGTTAGGCAAGCTCATCTATTTGACCATCACAAGCCCAAATTTATCGTATGTTGTTGGTGTCGTCAATCAGTTCATGCACGAACCACGGGACACTCACCTTCATGCTGTGTTTCGAATCCTACGATATATTAAGGCTCATCCTGGCCGTGGTTTGTTCTATGCACCACAACCTACTTGTCCGGTTCGTAGTTATTCAGATGCTGATTGGGCCGGTTCTCCAGATAATCGCCGCTCTACATCTGGCTATTGTGTTTTCTTGGGCTCCCATTTAATTGCTTGGAGAAGCAAGAAGCAGTCCGTTGTTACTCGTTCTAGTGCTGAGGCTGAATATCAGGCCATGACAAATACTAATTCTGAATTGTTGTGGTTTCGCCAATTTCTTACTGAAATGGGGTTCGCTTTGTTGATCCACTCATCATGTTCTGTGACAATCAGGCGGCCATCCATATTGCCTCCAACCCAGTCTTTCATGAGCGGACTAAGTACATTGAGGTTGATTGCCACTTTCTTTATCAAGCATATTTCAGAAGGGCGACTTTTCACTCCTTATCTGCAATCTAAGGATCAGCTGGACCGATATCTTCACAAAGTCGGTTTCCCGAACTCAGCTCGATTCTGTCGTTAGCAAGCTGGGTCTATTCGACATCTTCGAACCAGCTTGAGGGGAAGTGTTGTGGACCCACACGTCACACGTCTAGTGATGTGGGCCCCAGTTAATGTCTAGATTCATTGTATATTGAAGATCAACACAATAGATTGTAATTAGGATACACTTATTGTATTTCCTTTTTTGTTCGTAGATTCTCTCTATATTTTCTATTTAAGCATTGTATCCTCTAAAAGGAATACATCATCAATATATTTGACAGAGATAATTCTCTCCCAAATTCTTTCTCTGATCTTTTTCCTTATTTTTCATATTCCTATTCTACAGTCATGACATCTGACTATGATTGGATTGTCCAGATTCATTGTCCTTGAACCGTTCATATAGGTATCCTTACAATAGAATATATCACAGATTTATGGTATCTCTTTATCTTACTTGGTACAAAGCTAGGTTCGATTTTAATGTCGCATAGATCATGTCCGGCAACAAAACAATTATGCCCACCCTCTCCAAGATCTGCCCAGTTCTCTACCCAACCGCGCCGTCCCTATCATCAGCCTCACACCTCTACTTTGTATAAGGTATGTCATGACCCCTGCCACCATGAAGTAGCCCACCTATCAAAGCCTTACTTTGTTTCAATTTGTCTTAGCCCCATACCACCAAGCCAGCCCTATCTTTCTTTTCTTTTTTATTTTTAAATGGAAACAGCATAATATTATAAGTAACAGAAAAAATAAAGGTACAAATCCAACATATAGAAAACAGAAACAAAGGCTATGTATACAAGGGCTATAGCAAGAGCAGAACCATCTGGAAAATAAACCATAACCCCTACACCCCAGAATGCCTAAATATAAAATATCCAAATAAGCCTCAACTCTCTCAACTCCAGCTTCCACCATGAATTTAGCCATTCATTAGCCGATCTTCTGACATGTCCAAACATAATTGTTCTGTCCCTACACACCTTTCTAATGTTCCTCAATACATGAATTAACCTCCAAGGAGGCTTCTTTCTACCACTCACCCAAGCCAAGGCATTCCTAGGTCCCCTTCAACAATCAAATCACCCTCCCCATGGGTTAGCCAAAGCTGAAGTGCTCCTAATCCCCAATAGTTGTCTCACTAGATTCCTTAATCAGAAATTCTGAAAAAGCCAAGATAATCTCTCCATTATCATCATGCACTACTACTCCAATGCCAACTAGGACCCAGTTTACCCCTAGCCACCCCATCCACATTGACCTTAGAGATGTAAAGAAGAAGAAGGTTACCCTAAAGTTGTGATTTTTCATTCATTAATGATCACTCTTATATATACATTGCGTGATAAAAAGATAAGATCAAATCTAAATGATTATCAATGATTTATCTTGATAAACTAAAGATTAACTTAATCTAAAATCTAATATATCCTAACATCCCCCCTCGAACTCAAGTAAGGTCATAACTTGAGTTTGGAATTATTGAATTGGATAATCCAACGGTCAGATGATGTCATTTGACAGAGCAGAAGCAGATCAACGGTTGTAATGTGTCAACGAAGTGAACCAACATGCCATGTTTGTAGATCAAAAAAGAAACACAGAAGACAAAAATCAGAATTATGGATGATCTCAACAACTAGAACCATGATTGGAGACAGAAGATCTTAATCGTTGCCAATAACTATTAGATCCAATAGGCAGACGGCTCAAATTGAGACATAAACAAAGAAACAGTGAAATTGGCGGTGGCGGCGATGAGCAACAAGACACTGGTGGTGTGCAACGGATTGATTGGGATGCAACAAACCAGGTAGGTGGTGTGCAACGAACTAGGATGGGTATCTACAAATGTGGATATGAATCATGTTAGAATGAAAATAGGGAGAAAGTATTCGAGGAAGAAAGAAGAATTGAGAGAGAATTCTAAAGTATTGTATTTCTTGTGTTTAATCAAAAGATGATACACGTATATATAGAATACAGAGAGACAATCAAGGTGCAAAAAAGGAAAGGAAGATTGGCTACAATCTATGATATCTAAAGGTCAGATGCACATGTAAAATGTGAAATTACTACACATTTACAACATTCTCCCTCAAGTCAATGCAAAGATATCGATTGAGCCCAATTTTCTTAAGACATTATCAAATTGTGATCAAGAGATGGCCTTGGAGAGCATATCTGCAAGTTGATCCTTGCAAATAGGGGTAGGATGATATTAGCATTCTCTGAGCCTTTAGGGATTATGGAGTCAAATGAGGTAGAAATAAAAGCAATCAAGAGAGCCCTTCAGATTTAGTCTAGGTTTGAGAATGGCAACCTCATTTTCGAAGGTGACTCTACTAATGCCATCTCTTGGGCTAATAATAGGAACATCCCCCCTTGGAAATTTATAAACATTGTTAGGGACATTAGGAGGTTGAGTAGGCTAGGAGGAATCACCTTCGCGCATGTAGTCTCGATCGGCAAACAGTGTTGCAAACTTTCTAGTGAAGGTTGAAGTACAAAAGTAGAGACCGGCAGTGGCGTTGTTCTGATTGTGGGCTATTTTGGGTATGGGTTGTTGGGGTTATTCAATCTTATTGTTACTTATGTTTACTGTGGAGCATTGTATGTATAGATTTCATGCGCTTAACCTATGTGTTCTTCCAGTAGCCTTGTATCTCTCTCTTATACTAGGCATCCTCTCTTTTGCACCCTCTTACGTGAATTAATTTCGTTATGTCACTATTTCCAAAAAAAAAAAAAAATTTCCTTGGACTGCAAATAAGAAGTGAGAATCTGACCTACAGAAACATGATGGCGAAAAAAGTAACAATCAACTTTAATATGCTCTGTGCGCTCATGGAACACAAGGTTGGATGCAATGTTGATGGTGGTCTGATTATCACAAAACATCAATAAAACACAATATCTAGTATTGTTCATGGCAAGATATTCAACCTCCACACTAGAATAAACAACAACAATCTATTTCGTGCTACGCCAAGAGACAAGATGAGATCCCAAGAAAACACAATATCTAGTAGTAGAGTGACGGTCATCAGGAGAGCCAACCCAATTAGCATTTGAGTAACTGCAAATGGCCATTTGAGACTGGTGTTTATAGAATAATCCCCGTCTAAGATGAGCCTTACGATAACGAAGGATCTGAAAAACAACTTGAAGATGGGCATCTAGCGGGGCATGTTTAAATTGACTTACAACTCCAACAGCATAGGATAAATTTGGCCTAGTAATGATGAGATAAATAAGTTTACCCACTAGTTTCTGATAAAATGTGGAATCAATTAGTGGAACTCTATCTGACGGAAATCTTAGTATTGAGATCCTGCATCTTGTAAGAAATCTAAAGCATATTTTCTCTGAAAAAAAAGAAAGTCCATCTAGAAGAATGAACAACTTCAATCCCGAGAAAATAACGGAGTAGCTCCAAATATTTGATATCAAAGGAGTGTTGTAAATAGTCTTTTAATGCAGTAATAGATGAAGCATCATTCACAGTAATAGAGTTGGCACGGTAGACAAACACAAAGTGATATGTCTGACAGCGAGAAAACCCATACCGCAACCAACAAGAGTCTTTTTTGGAGGAAGAGAAACCATCTCCCATGTATGATTTTTCTCCAATGCTGTCAATTCTTCTTCCATTGCTACCTTACAGGAGGGATCCCGAAGAGTCGTATCAATCTTCTTAGGAATATGAGTGTTGTCAAGAGTAGTCAGGATGTTGCCATATGATGGAGAAATAAAATGATAGAGCACAAATTGCTAAATTGGATGATCAATACATGCACACTTACCTTTCTGAAGGGCAATAGGAAGTTCGGGTTTAGTAGGAGAAGGATCTGAGCCGCTACTAGATGGTTGTGTGGCGTCATGTTGAGCCGCGCGCTTATGTTTTCTCCTTTGATACACAAGTGGGCTTGGAATTTGCAGGAGTAGTAAGATCAGTTGTGAGAAGAGCAAGAAGTGATGGAAGTGAAGAGTCAGACTTAGTTTGATGAAAATAGGGAACATGTTTAAAAAATGTGATGTCTATGGAGACATACGTCTTATCAGTGACGGGATCAAGACACTTATACCCTTTATGGACTAGTGAATATCCCAAAAACAAACATTTTACAGAATATTGGGAGAGTTTATGACCAAAGAACAAATTGACAAAACAAAAGATATGTAAAGGAATGGTAGAAACATATTTGTGTATAGACATAATATCACTTAGAGATTAGTTGTGCAATACAGGTGAGGCATGCGATTAATTAAATGATGAAGTTAAAATAGCTTCCAACCAATATGACTTAGGTACATGTATAGTAAATAGCAGGGAACGGGCTACCTCAAGAAGATGATTGTTGGAATATATTTATGATTATATCAATTAGTAGATTTATTGTAATTAGGATTCTTAATGTGTGTTTATCTCTAATTAAGAGATGTACTCGATCTTGGCCTTCCAGCACCACCATTTTGTTGAGATGTGTAAAAGGAAAAAGGTTTGAGATTTAATACCATGGTCCTACAAAAATTGTAAAAATAGATGTGACAAATAGATATGACAATCAAATTGGGCTTTGACCCATCAATAAAACGTGCAGAAGTGATAAAAAAAAAACCTCATATTAATGTTTCATTATGTATACCCAAGTCATACGAAAATAATCATCAATGAAAGTAACAAAATAACAGAAACCAGTACGCGAAACACGAGGAGACATCTAAACATTAGAGTGAATTAGAGAACATGAAACCATGAGAGAAACCTTGAAAGAAACCAACCATGAGACCTACCAAGAGGGGAGAGAGAGACACCACTAACTTGTTTTGGGGAGGAGAAAGCAGGCCAGAACCAAGTTGGGAACGAGAAGGGGCAAGCGAAGGAATATAGCAAGAGGTGATGGCGAAGAAGAGCTGGGGAACGGCTAGAGGAAGAAAAATTCCTTCTGCGGCAACGAAGAAGGATCGACATAACAGTAAATTAGAAAGGACATGTCCTAGTTGATGCCATGTTAGAATGAAATAGGGAGAAAGTACTCGAGGGAGAAAGAAGAATTGAGAGAGAGAATTCTCCTGAGTATTGTATTTATTGTGTTTAACCAAAAGAGGATACACATAACCAAAGAGCCAATCAAAGCGAGCAAAAAGAAAAGGAAGACCAGTTACAATCAATAATATCTAAAGTTCAAATGCACATGTAAAATGTGAAATTACTACAACATTTACAACATAGGTAGGAGATGAAACAGGATAGTTGTCGGTGATGGTTGACACACGTAATGCAAGCACAAAGCATGGTAGATGGTGACACGTAGTAGCAAGGGCACACACAGATCTAATCTTATCTGTGTGATGGCTAGGTTCAAAAAATGTAGGGGCAAGGTTAGGCTCTAATGGTAGGCGTTGCCTACAGAGGTTGAGACACGTGAGCACACCTGTCGGAAACACCAAGCCAACAAGGGTGCTACAAACAAATATGACTTCAGTTGTTCAGTTGTGTGATGTACTGGCTTCTAGCTTCCTCCCTCTACCGGCATAACTATGCCTTATGCCCGACAAAGGGAAAGATCGATATTGGTTTTATTGAAGATCAATCCCAAGAACGTCAAATGACTTTGATATCATGTAAAGAAGAAAAAAATTCTATAAAATTGTGTTTTTCATTCATTAATATCACGCTTATATATACATTACATGATAAAGAGAGAATATCAAATCTAACTGATTTATCTTGATAAACTAAATACTAAATCTAAAATCTAATATATCCTAACAAGAGAAACCCCTCTATGGACACACCTAGTAATCATTACCTACATGCCCACTAGTTCCCCTACCTCCCCCGATACAACCCTCCCAAGATAAGTAGAAATCCAAAACTGACAACCCTGCAAACTCCTTATACGAGGACAGCCAACAACAAAAGGTCCATTTAGCTCCCTCCGCCACTGCCTTGGCCTCCGACGTGTTACCCTCAAAAACCCTTTTATTCCTTTCTTTCCGAATTGACCAGAACATTACAGCTAGAATAATACTCCAGGCTACTCCCTTTTAGCCCTTGAAAAGACTCCCACCCACATCTTTCATTTTGTGGCAATGATAAATAAATAACTAGATTAACTTCTCAACTTTCTATGTTTTGCTCCACATTTCATATGGATTGACCATTTGTGTTTCTGCTGTAACCGCCATCATGTATTGGTCCTCAACATCACTGTTGCCATCATCCTATTGTCGTCACTACCACTCTCTGTTATCACAACTCTCACCACCACCAGTGCCCCCAAATTTGTCTGTTTGTGGCTCAGCCTAGAACACATGTCCACTAAATCTAATCGTTGTTGCGAAATTTTAAATCTCCTATCAAGAGGTCTGATCTTAGGGTTACTGGATCAGCTATTCCAGCTATCCACATAGATTTCTACCCTAGATCCATTTGTCCATCTAATTCCAGCTGAAGAGATCATCCAGATCTATCAATCTTTTGCCCGGTCAATTTTTGTCTCGTATTTTCATCGTTGGATCAATTGTGCCACATGTCTCTAGCCATCTGCTCCACTCCATCCATCCATGTAGTCAATCTACTTCCACTCCACAAAATGGTACAATCCAACTGTTTGATTATGTAAATTCAACCTTGACCTATGAACACAATTGAGTTTGACAGGTGTTAAGGATATATTAAGAAGTGATTATGATTATCTCCTATTTAGGATTATTTATTTGTCATGATATCTTACTGTGTTTGGATTATCCATATTCATTGTCCCTATACTCTTTATGTAGACATTCTTACAATAGAATATTTTACATTTTTATGGTTATCTCTGCTGATTTCCTATTTTTAAAAGCAAATCCATTTCCACAACAACTCAACAGTTGAAAGAGTTTGTGCATTCTAAGTCAGTAGATTTAACAAAGCAGGTCCAACAATGGAGGGAAAAAAATAATGCAATATGATCTAGACTTGGTATGGAGACGCACAGCTCAAATAAGAAAATGTTGAGACATGCTTATCATTGAGATAACGAAAAGAGGCATTCAAATGTCATTCTCCAAAATAGATACCACATAAACTAATGAAGAGACTTACATTTGTCATATCAAAGTAAGAGGCATACGAAACATTTCTGAAAGACAAAAAATTTGCATAAAGTCGTAACGGAATGCTCTTTAATAAAGAAACCTGTTGGAGGACAAGGCAATAAAGATACTGTCATCTCATGAGATTCATTCTTTAACAAAAAAAAGAGAGAACTAATGAACATGAAACTGTGGATACGCAGTGTTGAAAATAATAACCACACTTATGAGAAGAACTGAACATGAAAATAAAGTATAAAAACCCTTCCATCATTGAGAGACATCAGACATTCGAATATGTACTTCAAATGAACTCTAACATAATGCATCTCACCCCAGCATATGCCACTGTTCTTGGTAATTTGGTCATATTCTGTACACCTTCTGTATAGACACTTGCATCAATCAACACCAGCTTATTGACCTGTTAAATTTTAAAAAGGGACAGAGAAAAAGAACTACTTGGTGATACTTCAAAAAAAAAAAAAAGACACCCACAATGCAGAATCAGAGGTATGTCTGCTGCTTTTCATAAAATTATAAATAGTGCATGTAAATGAAATCAATGAAATGAAAATGCTCACTGCTTCAGAGTGATTAACTGCAAAGTCAATTGCAACAGCAGCGCCAAGGCTTGGTCCCACTAATATCACAGGCTTTTTAATGTAGGTCTGCCAGAACTAAAGCAAAAGATGATATAAAACTACATTAGAAACGAAGAAAAATAAAACGATCCCATCCTTAAATGCTTAATTACTTTAAATTATTTTCAAATAACAATTTTCCTCCAACAAGAGAGCCACTTTAAGTCATTTGATGGCCCATTGAAATATTTTAACAAAAATATGAAATCCCATAAAAATCACTCAATCCTATCTTAAAAACCATGTTTCTTAAGCTCTACAATTTTAATGACTTTTAAGTTATCTTTTTTATTACTTTAATATTCCGTAAACACTTTCTAAATTTTCTTTTAGTACTTATGGGATAGCCAATATCTTTCCTTTGGATAAGACCCATTTTGCTCCATTGTTAATTTATAAATATGCACATTCATATAAACTAAAATTTAAATAAAGCAATGTTTTGGATCGTGCTTTTTATAATTTATATTTTTAATGCGTATAAATTATAGATTGTATAGCTTAATTTTAATATACCATTTAATTCAATGAAATAGGTCTATGATGATGCTATTTTCATAGAGCCACGTGTGAAGCATGTATCTACACTAACAACAACTACTACTACTACTAAGTACTACTACTAAAATAATAGTAGTAATAATAATGATATAATGGTAATAACTAAGTACCCAAGTTCCGCAGTACCCATTAACTTGAACCATCCTGAAATAACACATTCATTTTTTGAGGGTTTTTTTTTTTTTTCTTCTTTTGAGCAATAATATATATATATATATATATATATATATGGAGAAAAGAAAGTAAAAGAGGCGGATCTAAGAGACTTAAACTTAAAACCCGAAATAGAAGATGCAACATAATGAAAAACAAAAGAAAACCTCAAGAAATAAAAGCAAATAAATCAAAATACAACAAAAGCCCCTGGTCCATAGATACAATGTAAAATCCCTATTAAGGAGTCTTAACTTCTAAGATCCCATGAAAGTGTCTCATCCTGATCTCCAAAAAGTCTGCAACCCCGTTTACTAATCTCCTGACAAGAAAGAAAAAGACCTCTCTCCCGGCACACATAGAACTGATCTCCCTAGCCACTGTCACCAGTTTCGAAGGGCATCGTTCCGACCCCCTTGCCCACTTGATTGCATTCGCCCAATCCCCCTCAATGACTAGCTTACCCTTGGTTGTTACTGTTGAGATATATTATGATTTATTAAAGATGTATTTCTAATTATGTCCCCCTCAGTGACTAACTTACCTTGGTTGTTACTGCTGAGATATATTATGATTTATTAACGATGTATTTCTAATTATGTCCCCCTCAATGACTAGCTTACCTTGGTTGTTACTGTTGAGATATATTATGATTTATTAAAGATGTATTTCTAATTATGGTTGTAATGTTTTTCACACGTCTTAATTCTAAGGTTGACTAAAAAGTATCATTAGTTGTAATTGATTTATACTTTCCTTTTCTGTCGCCTTAATTAGTTCTTTGTACTCTATATATTTGGATCTTATTTAGTGAATACAAAATACAAAAAAAAATCATTCTCACTTTCTTTTCTCCTTTTTCCTATTATTATTTTCAACACGGTATCGAGTCAGACGGTCGAGAGCTCTTGCTCTCAATCGGAACATGGATCCTTCACCTCTAGGATACTCTGGCTACTGGTCTGATCTAATGCTACTGATCTGACCTCATGCTACTCACAAAAAATCATTCTCACTTTCTTTTCTCCTTTTTCCTATTATTATTTTCAACACGGTATTGAGCCAGATGGTCGAGAGCTCTTGCTCTCAATCGGAACATGGATCCTTCACCTCTAGGATACTCGGGCTACTGGTCTGATCTAATGCTACTGATCTGACCTCATGCTACTCACAAATTCCCAAACCCCTCCCTCCCCTTCTTGTTTGTAAAAGGATCCACCATCTGCTTCCCAGATCTGATTCTCCAGCCATTTTACCTCTCATTTCAGATATAATTTTTTCCTTGCATTTTGTGGGTGGTTCATAGGGCAATCTTTATTTGTTCCCTTAGATCTGGAGACTTTCTTCAGATTTGAACCTAAAATCCCACATCAAATTTGTATGGCGTGATTTTGAGTTTGAATGCCAGTGGAACCCTCTGAGACCTATTTTTGGTCTCATTGAATGGAGGTTTAAGTTTTCTCCGTTTTACTATTCCAGCCCACGTTACTGTTCAACGTCAGCCTTCGACATCTTCTTCAGATTAGTTTCTTTTTACGGCAAACTTCTGCAGTGGATTCTCATTTCTACACGTTTCTTCTGCAACATTTTTCATCAAATCTGATTTTTTTTCAGATTTTTTTGGCCTACCAACGTTTCAACCGCAGCCAGCACTTTCCGACCTTAGATCCGTCCACCAGAACATTTTCTGCCAGAAGGACCCCTCTCTTTCCCTATCGTTTTTTGGAGAATTGTACATTTGTACGGTGAATTTGCAGCCTTGCTGTTTCCAGAACTAGGTTTCCACCGTTCCTTCTGCAGTGCTTGTAACGCCCCGCCCCTTTCTACAGCCTAAACGGGTCATGGCCCGCTTAACTGCAGACTGAACGGGCATCACCCAACACAACAACGCATCTAACGGCCTTACATCACAGATTTGTGGCTAGGGAAAAATAAGTGTATATATATTTTTTTTAAAGATTATAAATGAAATAAACAAAACCATCAAATCCTTCAATCCCAAATTTACACATCACATAAATCATAATGTCATCGACAATATGAAATAAATAACATCTATCATTGACATCACATTTAATCTCACTACTCACATCCCATTCCATAAAATAAAACTAACCAATAAATCTCAAATTATTTGAATCAAATAATCAAGTCTTAAAGAATAAGAAACATCCAATAATTAACTCAATCGACATAGTTCAACATCTAGCTAGGAATTTAAATATTCATCGATAGTAACTTCTAGTTTCCAACGTCGTCCTCCAATCCTAAATCCAGAGGGTTACCTGCAATATAAGGGTGTGAGCTCCAAGCCCAGTGAAGGAATACAATAGCACATATTCAAAATGTGATATCTCCAATATACTCAATTTAATATAAATAAAGAAATATTAAAAGCATAAGTAATTGAATATGCATTTAATGTCCATGCTTTATGCTATGTAATGCACAATACCCAATGCCTCATTCATCCACAACAACACCTACTGTATTTGGTGGTCTACCCGCCGAAGCGAGGCTAACACAACACCACATGAAGTGGCCTACCCGCCGAAGCGAGGCTAACACCACCACCAAATAACAGTCTACGTGACCTTTCATGGCTTAATAATCCAAACTTACCACATACGTGGTACTACTCACTAAAAGCGAGGCCATATACTACCACCGTCGTGGTCTACATGAAAGATCACGGCTCACACCTCCACACCCATCCTATGAATATGAAGATGCCATGCCTACCATGCATTATCTCTATCATCATACCACATGTTATGTATCATGCCATAAATTTAAACATTATACTTTATCAGTCATATAATCTCAAATTGACATAAGCACCATATACATGTCCCAAAGCATCATAATCCAACATCAATAATCTTACACTTGCATAATAACAAATTATGATTATGACAACACAATATCATGAATTCATCTCAATAACATCACAAATAACTCTACAACAGTAAATAAAATATCCATCTAATTCGAACATAATTATTAGACCTCTCAACAAGGCTAGTGGCTACTTTTCACTTACCCGGACAGACTGAGTCCCCTCACGGCCATTAGAGCATTTAGCCTATTCCCTTATACTACTGTGAGTAAGAACCGGATTACAACCACTATTCCAATAAATACCCAATCCATTTCATAGGTCCAATATTATATTCCCAAAATACAATACATCATGCAATATTTTTCATTGCTCAATCATATAAACAAAATAGAGAATATCATGCACAACAAAATATAGTGTATTATTTTCCCTCACCTAAAAAGCTTGCAAAGTGTAGGTGATGAATCCTCACGCATTCCAATTTGAAATCAAGTAATAGGGAATCCAGGAAGTGCTGCATATAAATTTGTTTGGAGTTCCAAGTGTTATTAATATTTTTTCAAACAAATACCTCTAAATAAAATGGACTAGATAGGTGTATGAGGATTATTGAACATGGGTGATGGGTGCTGCCCTCACCTATGGATGCTGAAAACTAAAGGTTAAGAGGCTAGGTATAAGATGGGTTTTATATCTACATATCCAAGTTGGACAGTAACTAGGCTGGTTTAAGGATCAAATTTGAGAAGAATGAGGACAGGTTTTATTGACCAGGTATGAGTGAAGTTCTGGGCCCAAACAGTCCTCACATCAACAGTTTTAAAGACTGAAAATCAGTCCCTACTATCAGCCAGCTAAATCAATGGTCTGGGCTAGTTTCTCTTGATATGTGTGTGTATATATATATATATATATATATATATATATATATCATTATGCATTTGAGATATCATCACAAATTCCCAAAAGTCCACGCACGAGAACTCGATCTTAAATGGAAGAAAGAAGGAAGATAAAAATAATCAAAAAGAGAAATCAAGAGTTTATTTCCTTAACCGGAGATTAGAAGAAGGGTATAATGCCCTTTACGAAAAACAACTATAGATTTGTTGATGTGAACAAAAGTAAATGAGAAGGGTGGGAAAACACTTGTACTATCTCAATAAATTAACTACATACATTGAAATACTAATTGCATGAATGCTACAATGTACATAACGTCATTTAGCCCCTATGCATAGAGATGAAAATCTGAGGTTTTGCAACAACATGGGTAACCTACGGCCATGGCTTGGATAAAATTGTGCTAAACTGTTAAATTTGGTCAATGAAATTCTGAAAAAAAAATGATTTATGGCAATGCATTATAGGAATCATTATGAAAATTTAAACCATTAAACTAAAAATATAACCCATATTTATTTTGAAAACTAGATACATAAGTAAAAGGTCTAAATATATGTATTATTGTTATTATTATTTTATACCATTAAAATTGGTGTTCAAGTAATAAATAAATAGATAACCATATTTAAATCTTAAAACATCAAGTTATTTTAAATAAATAAAAATCAAGGACCAAAATCCAATTTAATAAAGTGGACTAAAATAAAATCACTAATATAAGTGAACAAAGCAAAAAGGGATCGACTGAAAGAAGAGGCCAAAATATAAATTTTGTTTTGATTTCTTTCTTTATTTTATTTTATTTCAAAATAATTTGATACTACAAGCAACAAATAAATAAAAGTGAGAAAATGTAAAACGGTGGAAGAGGGAAGAAGGGACAGCAAGCTTTGGAAGGGAGGGGTAAGTACTGTTCACGGATGGAAAATGGGTACACTTGACAAGAAGGACCAGAGAAGTAAAGAGAAAGAGAAGAGAAAGAGGGGTTGACCTGAATCACTCGGCTGAATGGTCGTCCGCTGCCCTACAATGGTTGGAGGTCGTTCTCGCTCGGGTTCGGGTTGTTGTCGCTTGAAGATGGCCGGTATAATGGAAGAATCTCGGGTGGAATTTATAAGGGAGGGGGTCGGTTGGGTTGTCCCGAAAATCCTGGGATTGAGAGATGGAGGTGGAATAGGATTTTAATGGAGAGGGGGTTTCCGTCTTGAAGAAGGAAAGAAGAAAGAAAGGGGATGAAATTTTGGGGAAAATTTCCATTGTGATAGGGTTACCTGTTTTTTTTCTTAAAGAAGTAGAGGGGAAGAAGGAAAGTAAAAGAAAAAGGAAAGAGAGAGAATAAAAAGGAAACAATTGAGAAGCACCGTGTATTAAGGAAAGGAATATAAAATCTTTAAGGTGTGGGTCTCATGGGCCCACACGGGTTTGAGTGTTTATTTTTTTTTTTTTTAATTAATTCATTGATTAATGATTACATTCAGGTTTATTAAAATTTAAACTTAATTATTGATCCAGTAGTTTAATTATTTATTTACAAAAAGAATTCAAATTTTAATTTATCATTTGAACTTAATTAAAATCTTATCTAAATAAATCTTATTAATTTATAAATTTTGGACTTCTAATAATACAATTCTAATTGGAACCCTTAACTTTGCAAATTTAAAATCTAATTTGATAATTTATTTTCCGGTCACTTAATTTCAACTTGAAGAGGATAATTTGAAAATTCTAATTGAGGGAAAAAATGTGTGCATCTGGGAACCTAAACTAATTAAATTCTACGTTTTTGTGTGTTTATTTATTTTATTTTAAACAATAAAAATAACACATAATTTCACACAAACACAATCAAGAGACCCATTTGCTATTTTAGTTTTACCCGATTCGATTGACCCGCTACTCCGGGTCAGGTCATCACAGTGCTTGTTGTTGATTTTAATAATAAAAAAGAAAAAAATGAAGAAAAGAGATGAAGATCAGAGAAAAATAATTCTCAGAGTTGTATTGAGATGTATTTCCTCTTAGAGGGTACAGGTATAAATAAGAGAGAGCCAATTAAGGTGGCCAAAAAGGAAAGTACAATCAGTCCAACTTATCTACTCCTAATTATACACCTATACAGTTGACTTTCCAAAATAGGCATAGTCGGTTTAGTTTTTCCTAAGTTGAGTCCTATTGGATCCCACAACACTCCTCCTCAAGCTGGCTCAAAGATGTATAACAAACCCAACTTGCCAATAACCGAAGTAAGTTGGTGACGAGGAACAGACTTGGTCAGGATATCTGCCAATTGATCATTAGATTTCACATGTGGAGTAACAAGTCGGCCTTCAGAAATGTGTTGTTCAACCTCAATGTGCTTGGTCCGCTCATGAAAGACCGGATTGGAGGCGATGTTGATAGCTGCCTGATTGTCACAAAACATAATGAGCGGGTCACGAGTGTAACACCCCGAATTTTCAATTAATTATTTTGTATGAAAATAATCCATTTAATTTGTGAATATTAGTTATAGATTTTAAATTGGATAATGAGTTGGGTCATTGGCCCAATTAGGACCCAACGGTTTTGGAATTGGTTTCAATAAAAATTAAATGGGATTGAATTTAATTAATAATGAAATATTAAATAAATAAGGAAAGGGATGATTGTGCATGGCCGAATATTGGATTTGAATATCCAAGGAGATGTTTAAAAATCAAATGAAGATTACATTAGCCGTGTGTGGGATTTTCATAGCTATGTGATGCGCACAATGGTGTCCTATTTCCTTGATTAGAAACGGCCCTAAAGGGAATTGCTAAATGAAGGATTTTGGCACTTTCTAATTAGGATTAAGGGGAGGATTTAAGGAAACAAGGGGCGCACGGCCCCTAAGGGGAATTTGATATCTTAAGCACCTTTTAAAAATAGGATCAAAGGGAGTCTTATAAGGAAAAGGAAACAAGGGCACACGGCAATTGCCACTTCAAACAAGATTGGCCGAGTGGAGGTTTTAAACAAAGGGTGCACGGCAATTACTATCTTGACACCTTCTAAAGATGGAACCAATTGGGAAATATTAAAAAGAAAGAGAGACGGGCGCACGGCCATACCACCATAGCCGAATTTCCTCTCCATCTCAATTCTTATTCACGGCAAAACAAGAGGAAGAAAGGGCAGCCAGCAAGAGGTGTTCTCAGCTTGGGAAAAAGAATCAAGAAGAAAGGAGAAGGATTGGAAGAGCAAGAATCAGCCACGGAACCGGTTAGTATATTTGATAAATTTGTTTTAAGGAAAAGAACCATAGGGTTAGGCCAAGGTGTATGGCCGAACCCCATGGAAGAAAGTTGAGAGATGATAATGGTAATTTTAAATGGAAAGAAAAGAACCATAGGGTTCGGCCATTTGGTGTATGGCCGAACCCCATGGAGGAACATTGATTGATTAATGGAAGTTTGAATGATGGAAATAATTATGGGTTTATGTTCATGAATTTTAGACCATGGAAACCTTGGACGGTTAGGTGTTTAAAAGAGGGAATACGGAACCACAAGGTTCGGCCATAGTGCATGGCCGAACCCCATGGAAGGTTAATGGTTAATTTTAAATAAGAGTTTGATGTTAATGGTATATGAATTTTGTGAAGATCATGAACCATAGGGTTCGGCCATGGTGTATGGCCAAACCCCATGGAGTTGGTTACTAATTTAGAAAGTGAATGAAAAAGGATGGATTTGTCTCTATGGGTGAGGTTCGGCCATGGTGTATGGCCGAACCCCACTAGGGTTTATTTATGGAAGTGGATATTGAATTTAGAAAGTTTCTAAATATGAACCTTCTAATTATGAAGGATTAATAATTAAGTTGGAAACCTTCTAATTATGGAAGGATTGATGATAAATTTGGAAACCTTCTAATTATGGATAATAGGTGAAAACGGAAAGTTAAACATCATAGGGTTCGGCCATGGTGCTTGGCCAAACCCCATGAACCACTGGTGGATTATGTTTTGGAATCTAAGCCTAAGGTGATGAAGGTAATGGCAAAGCTGTAAATACATGCCAAAATAGAGGATCATGGGTTCGGCCATGGTGTATGGCCGAACCCCATGAGGTTTATTTTATGGACTTGATTGGTTAAGGAATTTATATAGAGTATAGTTATGGTAGATTTAAATGAATGAGGGAATCAATGGCAATCTTGTAAATATGTGAAAATATTGGACATAGGGTTCGGCCCATGAATTATTGTATGGATTATTTTGGAACTTAAGCTTTATGAAAATAAGGAAGGTAAATGGCTATGGATATGTACAACGGCATTACTTTAATTAACTGAATTAATGGACCATGGGTTCGGCCATGGTGTATGGCCGAATCCCATGGGAATTGTTTGATGAACATAGGGTTACGTATGTTGGATTAAATGAATGAATTGTTAATTAAAGATTAGACCAATGGCAATTTGGTAATATCGGTTGAAAATAATAAACCATGGGGATTGGTTTATGGACTTAAAATATTGTAAATCAAGTGGGACTTGGTTTTGATTGATTGTTATATTATAAGATAACGGGACCTCACAAGGTGTTTACGATCGTGAGCGGTTACCGGACGAAAGACGCAAGGACACATTAGCGGTCTTTGGTAGGATTCCACCTCTTTGAAAACATGGGTTTATGTACATTTGATTTATCTTATTTTTTATTAAATTATGTTGCAAAGGATATGTTTTAAATTGAATTTTTAATGCTATGTTTATTTGTATAAATAGCATGTGTTGGATATGTTTCAAAAGGTGATTTTAAATGCCATGTTTATGTTATAAAATAGCATGTATTTCATTGGCATCTCATGCATGGCATGGGGTGAAGGATTTGTAACCGGATGGTCCACATTCCGCCGGGGAGTCCGAAAAACCTATGTGGGGTACCTTGATGTGTTTTTCCATCAGGAAGAAACCAGAGGGTCCACACTCCGTCGGGGCGTCCGAAAGACCTATGTGGTGGATACTTTTATGTATATGTGATGGGTGGGACTCATTGCATTTGTCATCATTGCATGGCATGGTTTATATGGTTTTTGACATTACGATATTATTATATATGTTTTGTACTGACCATGTGTTAGCCGTAACTGGAATACCTACTGGGCGCGTTGTTCTAACGCCCTACTTCTACCCTAGTTGATGACACAGGAAATCAGGGGAACGATGAACGAAAGACGGGCCAAGCATAGGAGCGTGGATGATTTAGTTTATATTTTTAATAAAGTTACTCATGGACTTGTATTTTGAGTATCTAGATTTCGGAATGTAATAACTTGGATGGTTGGATGTTTATTTGGATAATTATGATATTCGAATGATGATTAAGGACTTGACATACTTTGCTATCTGAATGGAATAAACTTGGTTCTATTATGATTCCGCATGTTATGATTTTTATTCCGCAAGTTGATATTGTTATGTGTGAACCGTTTTCATGGACGTAGTCTATGCACACATTGGGTTGGCTAGTTAAGGGTCGGACTTTGGAAGTTCGGACTTAGCTCGCGTCGTGACGTCCTGCGCTCTATCACTCTACTCTATTATAAAAAAAAAATAGACTCTGATTTACGGGAAGAAGCGAGTGAAAAAGGGCGGAGCGTTACAACGTGGAGCAAAACCCAATTCCTGATGAAACTGGCGGGCCCAAAAAAGCTCAGCCGTAGTATTGGCCATTGCACGATACTCAGCTTCAGCACTGGAGCGAGCAATAACAGATTGTTTCTTACTACGCCACCGACTAAATGAGAACCCAAAAAAACACAGTAGCCAGTTGTTGAGCGGCGATCATTAGGAGAGCCTGCCCAATCAGCATCTGAATAGCCATGAACAGAGAGGGAAGATTGTCGTGCAAAGAACAAACCCCTGCCAGGATGAGCTTTAAGATAGCGAAGGATGCGGAAGGCAGCATGAAGATGGGTATCCCGTGGTTCGTGCATGAACTGACTAACCACACTAACGGCATATGAGAGATTTGGTCGTGTAATAGTGAGATAAATCAATTTTCCCACCAACTTCTGATAGAATGAAGGACTATCAAGAGGAGTCACGTCTGCAGTAGAGAGCTTCGTATTGACATCTAATGGAGTGTCAACAGGTTTGCACCCAGAGTATCCAGCATCCTTAAGGATGTCAAAAACATACTTGCGCTGAGATAAAGAGAGTCCTCTAGAAGAACGAGTGACTTCAATACCCAAAAAATAACACAATGGCCCTAGATCTTTAATAGCAAATGTGCGCTGTAGATATTCCTTGAAGGTAGATATGGCAACAGCATCATTACTGGTGAGGACAATGTCATCAACATACACCACTAGAATCATGACCACAAAGTGAAGACGGTAGATAAAAATTGAGTGATCCATCTAACATCTAGAGAAACCATAAGGCAACAGTGCATTGCTGAACTTCTCAAACCATGCCCGTGGAGACAACTTAGAGGCCATATAGAGCTTCTTAGAGTTTACAGACAGACTGAGGCTCCCCCTGATTAACAAACACTGGTGGTGGAAGCGTATAAATTTCATCATGGAGATCACCATGAAGGAAGGCATTCTTCACATCTAACTGATGCAGAGCCAGTCATAAGTGGTGGCAATGGAAATCAAGATGCGAATAGAAGTAATCTTGGCCACGGGGGAGAAGGTTGCCTGATAGTCCACCCCGTAAGTTTGTGTGAATCCTTTGGCAACGAAACGAGCTTTATATTGGGCGATGGAGCCATTCAGATTATGTTTTAAAGCAAAAACCCATTTACACCCGACTGGAGTTTTTCCTTAAGGCAGGGGAACCATGTCCCATGTGTAATTCTTCTCAAGGGTTGTGAGTTCCTCTTCCATGGCTACCTTCCATAAGGGATCACAGAGAGCAGTGTCAATCCGCTTGGATATCTTAGTGCTGTCAAAAGCTGCAAGAAAATTGTGATAGGCAGGAGAGACGGCATGATAAGACACAAAATGGTCAAGGGGGTGCGAGGTACAAGTACGTTTACATTTACGGAGGGCAATGGGAAGATCAGAGGCATCAGTAACGGAAGGCTCTGGGCCGGGAACAGATGACGTGGTGGTGTTCTCGCAGAGCTGAGGCCTGATTTGTCTGCAGTGATATACCAGGTGGGCTTGGCAGTGCTAGTGGGACGCACGTCAGAGCTAGTAGGAATCAAGTCAGGAGGGAGGAGAGGAAGAACTGGAGAAGAGACAGATGGTGAAGAGAAGTAAGGGACTGTCTCGAAAAAGGTAACATCCATAAGACACATGTTTTGGCAGTAACTGGATCAAGACACTTGTAGCCTTTATAGAATGGGGAATATCTCAAAAAAACATATCTCACAGCACGGGGGGAAAGTTTATCACCAGAGAATTGGTGAACAAAGCAGGCACATCCAAAAATATGTAAGGGAAGAAGAGAAATATGTTTATGAAGAGAGAGAAGATCAATGGGTGATTTGTACAGCAAAACCCAGGATGGCATGCGATTGATAAGGTAGCATGAGGTTAGGACAATCTCAGGCCAGTACGACTGTGGGACATGCATGGAAAAGAGGAGAGATCCAGCGACTTCAAGAAGATGTCTGTTTTTTAGTTCAACTACACCATGTTGTTGTGGTGTAGATGGACAAGGCAGTTGGGATTCAACACCATGCTCTTGCATAAATTGAGCAAAACAATGAGACAAATATTCTCTCCCATTATCGCTACACAAAAATTTAATTTTAGAACCAAATTGAGTGGCAACCCAATTATAAATGTGCGAAAGTGATCAAACACTTCAAACTTATTCTTCATGATATAAATCCAAGTCAAGCGTGAATAATCATCAATAAATGACACAAAGTATCGTAAACCAGTACGAGAAATAGAGGGTGATTGCCAAACATCAGAATGAATAATAGAAAATAAAGAAGATGCACGTTTATTCATAGAAGAAGGAAAAAAAGTTCTTTTATTTTTGCCATATTGGGAAGGTGCACACTCAAACTGCTTAAACGATAAAGAAGGAACAAGTTTCTTTAGGACAGAGTCAGAGGGATATCCTAGCCGGCAATGCCAAAGCCATATATCAGACGAAGAGGAGCTAGAGTAGGCTGCAGAGGCACCAACAGGACCATCCAGCAGATATAAACCTCCAACTTCACGACCACCACCAATCACCTGCTACGTGGTCAGATCCTGAAATACACAATGAGAAGGAAAGAAGGTAGCTGAGCAATGAAATTGTTTAGTGAGTGCACTAACAGAAAGCAAATTGCAAGATAAATAAGGTACATGTAACACAGATGGAAGGTGCAAGGTCGAAGAGAGAGGGAGGGTCCATTTTCCAGCAATGGCAGTGGAGGAACCATTTGCTAATTTAACTTGACCATAAGAGACAGGAGAAATGGAAGAAAAGAGATTAGGCATACCCGCCATATGATCAGTGGGCCTAGAATCGATGATCCAGGAATGAGAAGAGGCATGATTGGGCAAAGGACTCAATACCTGAAGTAGAAGAGACAGCATTGGAAACCTCAGAGTGTTGAAGGCGATCCAGTTTTTTTAACAGCATGTTAAAGTCCTAAGAGTGACTGGGGCACTGTTGCTAACCACATCAGGAGAGGAGGTAACAGGCGAGGCGACGGAGATAGTAGCTTACTTCGGACGGCCATGCAATTTATAGCAGGAATCAACATAATGGTTCGTCATCTTACAAAAAGTGCAAAACCGAGACACCTTCTTCCGGGGACCTTTGGTGTCACGACGCTGGTCATCAGAAGGGTCTTTGCCATAAGAATCAGAAGCCCCACGTGCGAGAGGCGGCATAGAATGATGAGTGGTTACCCGCGCAGACCGTTCAACAGGCATAAGAGTCATAACCAGGCGGCGCCTATCATCTCGAAGTTGGGCAGAGTAGACCTCTTCAAGAAAGGGAAGAGGGCGTTGGCCAAGCAGCTGGGCCTGAATAGGTTCAAAGTCCTGGTTAAGGCCAGCCAAGAACTCAAAAGTCTGTCGTCGATTAATAATCTGGTTATTGAGAACAACATCAACAGGGTTCACAAACTGAACCGATTCAAGCTGATCCAATTCAAGCCAACAGGTCCGCATCTTTGAATAATACTGAATGAGGGAGAGCTCCCCTGTCGAAGGTGAGTAGTAGTTTGATAGAACTCATAGAACCGGGCAGAATTATCACTGTCCGAATACAAGGCCTTAATGGTGTCCCAGACATCCTTGGTCGTGGGAAGTGTATAGGTAGTCCCACGAATATGATCTTCCATGGACTGAAGGAGTCAAGATTGCACCAAAGAATTATTAGCTTTCCAGGTACGGTATGAGGAGTCCTTCCTGTCTGGTTCAGGGATGGTACCATCAATAAATCGGATAGCTGTTTGGCAGTAAGAAAAATTTTAGCCGAATGAGACCATTGGAAGTAACTGGTCTCATTCAAGAACACAGTGGTAATTTTGCCAATATGCTAAGAGCCAGAAGAAGCCATATCAGTGTAAGAAGAGTCCCCAGAGGTCTTCCGTGGTTCCGTAGATGCAGCCATTATCCCAAGAAGAAAGCCTTCAAGTGGTAGAAAGCAAGGACAAAAGTGGCAGAGAGATCAGAGGCAGCAAAAAACTGGCAGAATAGCAGTGTGAAAAGCTATCCGACGAACAAAAAGACAATAGTGGGACCCACCGATGAAGGATGGAGTAACTGGCGGGAAGGATGAAAGCAGGAGTGGTAGGCGACACCAGTTGGGAGAGAAAACTCGACTCGACTAGATGCAACAGAGTGGAGTAGATGAAGCCAAAAACCCAGAAAATACTAGTCACAGACGTTGCAGGTAGCAGAAATGAAAGGAAAGTACAATCAGTCCAACTTATCTACTCCTAATTATACACCTATACAGTTGACTTGCCTAAATAGGCACAGTCGGTTCAGTTTGTCCTGAGTTGGGTCCCATTGGGTCCCACAACACTTGTTTTGGTCCAAGAAACCCATTTTTTGGCTTTTTCTTCAGATCCACGTGGATACAGCTCCACTTTCAGTTGGCTCTACACCACCCTAGTCGCCCCTAGCCCACGTACCTGTGCCTAAGGTTGACCTAAGGTTTTGGTGATATGTTGGGCCCATTCTGCTGGTTTTTCCATGCTACTACGGGACATCAACTAGTTTCAATTTTGGGTTTTCTGCTTCAATCGGGCTCAGTTTGGAGATTCTAATTGATTTGTTGTCGCTCCATCAGATGACATCATTTGATCATTGGATCGTCAAGTTGAATAATTTCAAACTCAAGTGGGACTCACTTGAGTTTGTGGGCGGTGTTGAGATATATTATGATCTGTTAAAGATGTATTTCAATATTTCTAATTACGGTTGTAATGTGGGTTGACTAAAAGTTGTCATTAGTAGTAATTGAATTATACATTCCTTTTATGCCGCCTTAATTAACTCTTTGTACTATATATATTTGGATTCTATTTAGTGAATACAAGACAGACAGAAATTATTCTCTCTTTCTTTTGTCCTTTTTCCTATTATTATTTTCAAAAGTTACCCACCCACAAAGTGAGGGCTCTCGTAATGGCAAACAACTCGACTTCATTGGAATCTCTCACACCTACTAGCTCTGAAGAAACTAGAGATGAAGATCTATAAAAATCCCTCAAGATCTCCCTATCCCCACAGGCCCTGGTTTACCCTTAGAAGCCCCATCAACATTGAACATAAACACTCCTGGTTGAAGACCTTGATTCTAACATCTTTTCTAGGTCTACCCAACATACACCCTTGCCAAAAACAATAGAAATCTAGTAATCTACAGACCTTAAATTCCTTATTGTCTGACAATCAAGCGCACAATCTCCATTTTTCCTTCTGGAATAAGTCATCTTCCTCTGATCTTTTGTTCTCAAAGATTCTTAAGTTCCTCTCCTTCCAAATAACCAAAGAATGATTGTCGAAATGGTATTCCAAGCCACCTTCATCTTCGGTCACAACTTTGGAAAGTACCCAGCTTTCCACAATTGCAGTAATAGAGCTGTGAAAAACCCAAGAAACTCCCATCATGGAAGCAAATCTAATCCAAAGATTTCTCACTATCGAGCAATTTCCTAGCAGATGGTCCACATCTTCCTCATAGCCACCAGAAAAAAGGGCAAAAAAGGTCGTTGCTAGACATGAAGATGCAAAAGAATGCTATTTGAGTTTCCAGCTTCCAAAGAATGACATTTTAATAAAAGCCGATTCCTTAATACATCTCAACAAGTTGAACATAAAGTGGAAGTACTTATTATGCTGTCAAGTGTCAACAACCACTTCTTATTTGTCTGTCTAGCTTTACATTTAAAGGCATTGCCATTAGGGTGGTCACAAAGCCCGTTTGCGCTATACTTATCAAATGCAACAAAGCCTGAGCCCCTTCAAGAATGGAAGCTCAAACCTACCCAACAGCTGATTAGCTTTCTATGTGCAAGTCCGGGCCAACCTATTTAAGAAAAACTTGAGGCCAACCACCACTTCGAGAAAGACTTGAACCCAAGGTAAACCTCATTTAAGACAACTTTAGGTTGAGCCCACCACTGGTCCATTAAAGGATGAATATGTATAAGGGGCATATACAATGTCATATGTGATTTTTTTTAGGTGTACATTCATCATTTTTAAATCCAAAGGGGGCACATGTGTAATTTTGAAGAGGACTATTTGCCCGTAGGCGATTTTTATAAATACAGTGGTATTATTATTAATTTCTGTATTATGAATGAGGCCTATCACAAACCAATGTGGTTTTAGGACCAAACCCCACCCATTTAAAAGATGGCTCGGTCAAGAGACAAAAGCTCTGCCTATTGATGAAACCACCCAAAGGGCAAGGCTTGGGCCCATGGCCAGTACCATAGTCCACAGTACCAACCAAACTGTCATAAGGAAGTATAACTTTACAAAGTTCCACATTATATGTTGAACTTGAGAAGAATAATAGTTTGCAATAAATTCAAGAATGAAAATCTTCTAAAGATTCAATATTGATACAAACTAAGAGCCAGGAAGTACCTGATATAGGTGCTCACGTTTGGAAGCAACATTACATGATGGAAGTTTTCCTATAGCAGGCAAGAATAAAATAAATGAAATAAAGTGATTGAAGAAATGAAACAAGATCTTAATTAAGAAGCTGCAATCACGTGACACAAAACTATGAAATCCTTCTTATGTGTATTCTGTTTTCATTTTATATACCTCAAAAAGGATACCCCTTTTTACGGATCAGGACTCATATGCTCGTATATCTTGCATGATATCCTTGAGATGGGTTTCTACATATACGGACCAAGGTTTAATAAAACAGAACATTTATAAATGACCACACTCTGGATGGACGGCAAAAAAAATGACCAACATAGAAGATCCTAGTAATACAATATTTGGTTTGCCTTCCATTGATATTGAACTGCTGCTGTATTTTGTTCGCAACTACAAATTTTATATTTAGGATTGACCTATCAGGTATGTTTTGACATTAGTCTATATGATCCATCAGATTAACAGTGCAGAAATCCTAGCAATCCATTATTCCATTGCATTTGAATTGCTTTTATATATCATCCACAACAGTGTAAACTAACTGCCTAGGATTGTCCAATTGGGATTTGTTTCAGGAACATTCTATCATATTATGATCTGACAGATTAAAGGTCGTGATAATCAAAACATGGTCCACATTTGCAAATGAAGGCTTGATGATTTTAATCATGTATGCAGGCCATATAATTCCTCTTAACATGTCTACACACCTAAATCAGAGAAGCCCCATCCAAGAACATCCACAACCCAAGTCTCCAATCCAGCATCCTCAAGCAATGGAAATGTGAATCTCCATTCTAAACAAG
The DNA here is from genome assembly GCA_013350335.1 of Chimonanthus salicifolius. Classification (NCBI taxonomy): domain Eukaryota; kingdom Viridiplantae; phylum Streptophyta; class Magnoliopsida; order Laurales; family Calycanthaceae; genus Chimonanthus; species Chimonanthus salicifolius. The sequence goes on along the minus strand of CM023535.1, from coordinate 53,855,081 downwards.
AGCTGAAAGGAAAACGTAGGACAACATATTCAAAACATTTCATGTTGAATTTATTATCAAGGAAAAATCATAGCATAAGAACCAGTCACCATTTAATCTTTTATCAAAATAAGAACACTTAATCATGATTGCACTGCCAAACCTGTCAAAACCATGAAGGAGAAGTACTGGATTTGCTCCACTTTGCAGCAATGGCTTCACACAACTACTCATAATAGAATTCTCAGAAAAGCTAATCTGCAACAATCCACGTCACCAAAGATTAAGCCTACAAATCACAAGGGAACAATAATTGGTATGGCATTTCAAAATGCAGTTGAAATGTTCTTCCCACACAGATTGTATCAGTTTACAATTGCAATCATTTTCTTTGCATTTCAAATTCACAGAATGTCACACCCCGAACCCGGGTGTGGGCCCGGAACGCGACTAATTTTTATTTTTTTTAAAACTAATCCAACACCACCGATCCATGGGCCTCTAAATGAATTCACTAAAGCCCATAGAGAATGTCTCACATGCTCGTGCACGGGTGATTTAACCAATCACAAAAGATTCTAGACTCTACCAACTTCCTTTATCAAGGTCAAGCCCCCGCGAGTTGTGCTTGGATACCATGACCTTGAGCAGCTCTTTCCACCAACCAAATGAGTTAATCAATTGGTGAATCTATGATGGTTGGTTAGAGCATCGAAAGAGCTTTTCAAAATACCCAAGAACACTCAATTACGAAGTCGGGAACTTAAGTTATAGCCATTTTAGTAAAGCACAAATTTGTTGTGAATAGTACCCGCGATCCATCGTGGATGGCGATCCACCGCCAAAATCAAAATTCTGTATTTTCAGTTTGCTCTCAGGCCGATTCTTTCGCCATACGGCGATGCTTCTCCCCTGACAGCATCTTGATTTTTAAGTTTTGATCTTTTTCCCATGCCATAGACATTTATGACTTGTACGTAAAGGTTCTCATGCCACCGAGGGCATATTATCCAAAATTTACAAGTTTACAAAACTGAAACAAGCAAGGGTTCCAATTTTGGATCTTTCCCGGTTTGACAACCCAAAATCTACAAAACATACCATGGTGCTTCCAAACACACGATAACATATTGTATATCATAAACATGACTTACAGACATTGGTTTTCATGCCACAATCTTGCTTGATTTGGCCGAATGGGCCATGCCTTCTTTCTTAATTAGCTAACTAAAAAGGAAGAAAAAATACCTAAGAACATGTGAACTCACGCCTACCTAGGTTGAAATCCCAACCCTTCATCTGGATTTTTTTCCTTCAAAAATCTGCACAATCCTGACCCAAATTGTCCCTGTATCCAGGCCCAGATCAGCAGATCTGTTCTGCTTGATATTGTTGCAGCAATTTCCATCTTCTTGTTGCTGATTTTAGAAAAATCATATTGTCCCTTGATCTATTGCCAATATCCACGTTAAATCTGCATTCATCTCAGAAAATAACTTGGGTCTTACCCAAAAAAAGGAAGTCTGAAATCCAGGCCCAACATAGTACCAGATCATAACTCACATCCTGCTGATTTGCTTGTGGATTTGCAGAGGTTTATTGTCATTTAAATTTGATTTCGTCATGCAATAAACATCCCCTACGGTGGGTGAAATTGGCAGCAATTGCCCATGGGAATCTTCCCATTTTGAGCTTTCCAAATCGGTCTTCAGGTTGGCCCGTTTGGACTTGCTTCCAAATTGGAGTGGATTCTCTCTCCATTACGGCTGCAACTCGGGTCGGGCAGGTCGGGTTTTAATAAACCCAACCCTAACCCATGTCACAACATATTGAACCCGACCCGAATTAAAAACCCGATTTTGTCAGCCCAACCCGACCCGAATTTGTAATACCCTCAACCCGACCTGACCCGAGCCGACCTGACCCGCGTTGCAACCCTAGGTCCAGATGTCCACTGTAGAGGCTGAGATGTGAACATATGAAGAAATGAGTAGATGAGCATGTGGAAGGGATAGGAAACAATAAAAAAGTAAAAAAAAAAAAAAAAATTTGAAATCTAGCTGGTCTCCCATCCTTCTCCATCACCTGTCTTGTCACATCTCCTTCCTTCTCTTTCTCTTTCTCAGTAACATCTTCCACCCATCTCTCATTCCATGTTTCTCCCCTCACCCCACTCACACGTCCTCCCACACACCACTCTTCCCTTTCTTTCATTTACTTTCACAATCACCACAGGAGTACCCCATTTTCAAATAACTCTAAACAAGGAAAGACATGTTAGTAGAGGAGATAGAAGGTTGAAGCAGAGAGAGAGAAAAGAAAAATGGCGGAAGGAAGAAATGGACAGACAAACGGCGAAGAGGGAAAGGAGAAAATGAGAGAGATATGTTAAGGAAAATCACCTCATTACCCATCACCAAACGAGCAGAGATGGATATCTTCCTTTGGATTTCATTTGCACTTTCACTGAGGGAAGGTTTCCCATTCTCCAAAAGACTCAAGACATGCTACCCAGTCTTCATGCCTTTGCCTCTGCCTCTGCCTCTGCCTTTGTATATATGAGAAAGAAAGAGAATGAGAGAGATAGAGAGATTAGGGTTTTTTGGTAGAGGGTTTTATACTAAGTTAAGAAATTCGGGTCGGGTCGGGTCGGGTCGGGTTGAAATTTAAGATCTCAGCCCAACCCGACCCAAATTTCGTTCGGGTTTTTCTTTTCTCAGACCGACCCCACCCTATGACCCGATCCTTGTAACCCGACCCGCATGCTTTCTCGGGTCGGGTCATGCGGGTCGGGTCAAAACCCGACCCGAGTTGCAGCCCTACTCTCCATGTAGACACTCAGTGGGGTTCATGTGGGTGGTGACACAGATGATGACATGTACTTCATGGCCCACCATATTGACAGCAATTGGAATCGAGAACATGGGCTTTCGAGGCCCGATTCTTCTCCAAATAAGCCAGGCCCAAAACTGAAGTCAATGAGTCCTGATTCGGGTACAAGTGGATCCATTTGGTTGCATTTGAGGCCTCTCTTCCCTCCATCCATTCGAAGTATGATTCAGGTCAAAAATAAATTCAAATGGGCCAAAATTTTATCCAATGGGTTTTTCTCCTATTGGCTGCATCAACTACAATCACATGGAACAGATCTGAATGCATCACTTTTTTTTTTAACATGTGTATCTCCACACCATATTGGATGTGAGACTAATCTCCCAATCTACACAGACTAATTTAGTCGATAGAGAAACTCCACGAGGAGTGGCCTGGAGGAATTCAGGGAGAATCAAACTCAACACCTCACTTCACGATGGATCAATTTATAAAATAAACAGACCTAAAACGGTAAAACCTCAATAGCACTCAATGGGTCTTTCAAATAAAGGCCCAAGTTCAATCCACTGGGCAAAAATCTAGTTAAGCCCGTTTATTTAAGCGAGTTGGAGTCGATCACGGGTCAAACTCGACCAAACCCTTAACACCTTAAACTTAAACACCGAGCCCTCTTTTCAACAGTCACCAAGGACGGCTACTATGGACTTTCTGAAAAGAAAATGTTTCCATTCAACAAGATAATAAAAAATAAAATAAAAAATAAAAAAATAGCCCGAGCCAGACGACGACATTACGAAGCAAATTTGATGATGATGGTGAATGTGAAAGGTCGGCCACACCTGAACGGGCAGTCTCTCGATTCTTCGTGCCAGTTTTCTGGCAAATGGGTCTTTGATTCTCTGAACCTCTCTTGGAAGAAACGATGGGAATCCTTCCACCGAGCCCCCTCTGCAACTCCACCTTACTCTCATCCCCAACCCTCCCACCAATGCCGGCGTCGCCATTCCTGTTCCTCTGCCCGCCCAGCTAGGGTTAGACTTACCACTGCCCAACCATAGCACTTCCCATTAAATATCCATTAGACATGCGGTCAGAGACCTCCTTCTTTTCGAATGGACATACGTGGGCTCCACAAGATGAACGGTGAAATGCTCCAAGAACTTACTTGGTCGTCATTCTGACGAGGGAAGCTTTAATGGAGACAGTACTGTACTTCATAGCAGAGCAATGAGGGCAGCTGCTTGGCTCCATCTGCAAATCAGGCGGTGTACAGCGGTACAGCGGTGCAAGGAGAAGAAGAGGACATATTCTTCTCTTTTTTTTATAAATTTCCCTTAATACCGATTTTACTTTCTCCCTTCCAAAAAGCTCCTTTGTCTTTCGGTAAGAGAGTCTTAATTGACTAAAAGACCTAACCCTTCTCACTTAAAATGATTTCTATTCTCACTTAAAATGATTTTTGGAGTTAATAAAATTCAGACTAAATAATTTTGATACTTTATTTTTAAAAATCGGTTGAAAAATAATTTCATTTAAAAATCTCACTTCACAGGTCAATTCGTTCTATGAACATTTAGTGGATCACTCGAAGATGCGGTGTTTTTAAGTGGAAAGGTAAAACGATAATTTATATTAATTTTAAAAAATTAGATGTGTAGAAAAAGATTTCTCGAATATATATATGGCTACTTGACTTGACTGCATCTTACTTATCATGCGCCTCCACTATCGAGTTTATCATGCACCGCCACTTTCTCTCTTGTGACTATAGAGACATCACATTTTGTCTTGTGACTATAGAGACATCACATTTTGTGGTTTAGGCATCTGAGAAGCAGGGTGGTTTGATACAAGTTGAGGTTTAAAGTGAAAATTTTAAATAAAGAGTTTTTAATATTTAACATATTAATATAAGTAATATTTAATTAAAATTTTAATTTTATATAATATAAAGAATTTATCTAAAATTTATTTTTCTTACTTTTTGAGATGTAAAACTACTAATTAATTTTTTATATTCAAATTTTTCAGGAATATTCAACATGTTAGTGAAACAAAAACATCATCTTTTTTCTTCATCAATCATTGAAGAAATGTTTCTAGAAGTAACTTTCAAAATGTCAAAACTATAATATTGAATAAAAATACAAAAGCTAAGTATCTAATTTAAACTTGAAGAGCCGACACCACCATCAATAGCCATTCTTTCTTATTGTGTTGTGAATTTATGAAAACATAAATATTTAAAAAAAATTAAAAAAAAAAAAAAGATAAAAATAATATATACCAGTTTCTAGTCTTTGTTTGTGAGAAGCAAAAATTCTCTGAGCTTCGATGAAAGGAGTCAATTTCTGAAAACAGAAACATTTAAAAAACATAAAAAAAAAAAAAATAACACATACCTGTCTCTAGTCTCTGTTTGTGAGGAACAAACACTCTCTTAACTTCGATGAAAGAAGTGACTAAAGAAAGAGAGGTAATCAACTATAACATAAATACATGGAAATAAGATGATCACTATGAACACTACCGTGAGATTATATAGTGCGAGAAAATCAAGGGGAATGACGTCGGATCGAAATGGACGGTCGAGATTAGAAATGGGTTTATCCGGTGTAAAAGGTGATCTCTTAAATTGAAATTTGAAATTGGAAAGTGGATGTTCAATCGATTGCTCGACCAAACAAAATAAATCTACCGTCATTCTTCCATATCAATGTTTTAAACCGTCTCATATGAAAGTGGGGTTAAATGAAATTCTACCAGGTAGAATTATGGTAACTTGATGAAAGTTGTGTCATTAATATTATATTGATCGAAGACTATTCAAAAAATTAATTTGTGAGATTATTAGTTGATTGAAAAAATTAGTTGTAAATAAGTGGAATTAATACAAATAATATCAATTTTTTCTATTTCCATATGTAGTACCAAACATTTGGGGCCTTTCCTAAAGGGGGACCTAAGGTAACCGTCTTAGGCTGCATTTGGATGAGGGGTAAATTTTAGAGGGGTTACCCCGAGTAGGGGTCACCTTTAAATTGGGAATTATCCTTATATTGTTTGGTAATTGCAGTGGTAAAGTAAAAACTTACTCTAAGAGTAAGAAAACTTGTTTGGTAACTAAAAGTAAGGGTAACATGATATATTAATATTTTTTAATTTTTTTATAAAACATAATTATTAAATAATATTCATGAAGTAAATTCTAATAATATAACTTATAATAATATTATCTATTTTTTATAAATTATTTTACATAATTATAATTTAAAATGAACACTTGCATCCTAACATTAAAAAATACATAAAGAATTTTTTTGACATTATTAATTTAAATACCAATAAATGAATAAAATATATCAACATATCTTATCATAAAAAATTATAATTTTTATTTTTTATATTATATGAATTCTCATAAAATTGTTAATAGGTTAGGTTACCCATGCTTACAATTACCCCTACTCAAGGGTAACCCCTGCAAAATTTACCCCTCATTCAAATGCATCACGTTGAAAATATTGACAAATTTTTAAAATAAACATTCAATAGAATAAATTACTAATTACCCCTAAAAGAGATTATTATGAACCTCGAACTCTTTTGGAGTTTCAAGACCCTTTTGAAATTTGGACAGAATCACTCCTTAAAAATAGGACATTTTGACAATTATGTTTCATAAAATTTTATTTTTATTTTTTATATTATAAGGATTTAATAAAAATTATTAATTCTTATAAAATTGTTATGTCATATTACCCCTGCTTACAGTTACCCCTACTCAAGGGTAACCCCTATAAAATTTACCCCTCATCTAAATGCATCATGTTGAAAATGTTGACACATTTTTAAAATAAACTTTCAAGAGAATAAATTGTTAATTAATCCTGAAAGAGATTATGATGAACCTCAAACTCTTTCGGAGTTTCGAGACCTTATCGAAATTTCGACAGAATCACCCCTTAAAAATAGGATATTTTGACAATTGTGTTTCATAAAATTTTATTTTTATTATTTATACTAGATAGATTTAATAAAAAATATTAATTCTCATAAAATTGTTAATATATCAATTTACCTCTATTCAAGGTAACTCCCATAAAATTTACCCCTCATCCAAATGCATCATGTTGAAAATGTTGAAAGCATTTTTAAAATAAACTTCAAACAAAATTGAATTGTTAATTACTTAAAATATATTATTTTTTTAATTATATAATATATATTTTTTTGAAAGATTTTAATTTTATAATATTTAATGGATAAAGAGAGGAAGGCAAGAGGTATTGAGGGATAAGGTATTGTGAATACTCCAACCTTCCAAAGGGGTATTAGAAATGGGATGAGAGACATAAATTTTCAAATTTTTATCCTCACTTTCTTGATACCAGATGAGGATAAGAAGGGGTAATGGGGGTTATCCCCTCTTACTCCCATCCAAACATAGCCTTGCCTACTCCTTGAGCTGGCCCCACAGGAGAAGCCACTACATCTCATTTTGTAACTTATTCTTTGAACATTTCATTTCTTCATGGCATTCTCATCTTATCTTGTCAACTAACGCATCATGATTGCTCTTGTATTCATTTAAGTTATGCATGAAGGTACACGTCTATCATAATATCATCACCTCACTTCTAAGCATATGAGCATTTTACATTCATCATGAGCATAATCATCATTCATAGAGTCTAAGGTACACATCTATCGCAACACATCATCTCACTTCTACAGCATATAAGCATTTCACATTCAGTACGAGCATTATTCTCATTCATCACGAGCATTATTCTCATTCATGCAACCTATGTTCCTCTATTCCATATACTTCAAACATCCTAACGTCATAACATGTATTAGTTTTATAACTTCCCTCTAACCTCATCATCATTTCATCATAATGTAAACTTCACCTCATTTTCACACATTTGCCATATTCAAACAGGCCACATCATTACACATTTACATACCATGAAGTATGTGAAAGTAATTGGGCAACTATAATTAAGAGCAATCGAGTGAATCCTCACCTAGTAGTCGTGGGGTGCAAGGCTTCTCTCAACGGGTCGATGACTTTCCACACCGGCTTCACTAAGGGTTGGAGGAAGTACAAGTAACACATATCACCATACAAGCAAACATAACCAAATTTTTCTCTCATAAAAAGGGCTCTTCAATTATACTAATTTGGGGTTTTAGCCCCAAATCCCATAGTCATCCTCCAAATTTGGGTAAAAGTCTCCAACCCTCATTTCCCCTTTACAAGATAAGACCACTTTCAGTTTCATTTTAAGTCTAATCTTGGTTCTTCCCTTCATCCACCAAGTATACTCACTCTAGGGATTCTAACCCAATATAATTCCTTCTAAAGGTCCCAATTTCGATTTTAATCCCCTCCCCCCTCTCCCTCCCTCTTTAATTTTTGAATTCAATCCCTCACCATGCAAATAAAAAACCAATACCATAAGACTCAGATTTCCAGGGAATATGAGAAAACTTCAACCAAGAGAGAGAGATTTACCTTAGGAAGGGAGAACCATGGTTGCTTGGAGCAGGCCCGACCCTGGCCTTAGGCGAACTAAGGCGCTGCCTAGGGCCTCAAACATCTCACACCTTCTTTTATGTTATAAATATATTTTAATGTTTATTTTACTAGCAAATGGATCTGTGGTGCAATAGTTGTGTGTCTAACTTCAAATCTGAAGGTTTTGTGTTCATGAATCCAGTTGTTAAACTTTTTGTAATTTTTTGTAATTTTTCTTTAAGTAAAATAACTTGGGGAGTATCCATGTTATTAAACTCTTTGCAATTTCTTATAAATTTAGACATTACTTTTCTTTAAGTAAAATAACTTGGAGAGTATTTAAAGTCAACTTGAAAAGGCTTGACAAGACTCGTTAACTCGCTTGACTTGAGTTCCTATCGAGTTTAGTCAACTCAGATTGATTTGGCCAATTTTTTTTTCTAAATTTTAACTCTATAATTCTAATAAAATGAATTAAATATCATGATAAAAAATATTTATCCTGTAATTTTATTTTTCTTTTAAGAATTAAGAATTGAGATGATTAATTGACTCTATTATAAGATTAAATTGATTATGTAATGGTTAGATTTTAACTAATCATTATTCTTATCATTTTTTCAGAAATTTTAATAAAAGTGTGACCTAAAAAAGCCCCTAAATGAGGAAACTTAGTCTTCACTATAATATAGATGGTTGAATGAAAAGAAAATGTGTTTAAATTTGAATGACTATTTTGTGCTTTATAGTATATAATTGAGTGATAATTTTTTAATATAATTTTACTTTATAAGTTGTTTTAAATGTATTATATATTTTAGCATGTCAACTATTCTTTTAAAATACAATAAAATAGTAATAAAAAATAAGAATCAACATGCATGACACAAGTGGAAATTAAATTTCTCACAAGAAAGATTGAATGGAATAGTTTTCTTATCTATTGAAAAAGATATGTTAAAAAAATTTGAATATAGTAATTTAGTTACTAATTTTGCATTTCAAAATCTGAGAAGAATAAATTTTAAATAATAGTTTGTTAAATTTGATTATGATATTTTATTTGGATGTTTCACACTTTTTAAAAAAAATATATAATTTTATTCTTTTGTTTTTTTGTAATATATAAAAGGCTTATCTTAAGAGTTCACTTAAGGCTCCAAATCTGAAGGTCGACACTAGTTTGGAGCTTGGAGAAGCTCTAATCCTCAATTTTTGCACATGCAAAAGGAGAGGGGTGAAGGGAGGGGCAGAATGAGGATCCCTAGAAGAATCCCGGATATTAGTTGAGAGGAAATGATCTTTTTTTTCTACACAAGAGCTGCGTTTGGATGGGGGCTAATTTTTATAGGAGTTACCCCTAAGTAGGGGTGACCCTTGAGTAGGGGTGACCCTTGAAGTGGGATTACCCTTATCTTGTTTGGTAATTGCAGTGGTAAAGTAAGACCTTACCCTAAGGGTAAAAAATATTGTTTGGTAACTACAAGCAAGGGTAACCTGATATATTAATATTTTTTATTTTTTTATAAAACATAATTATTAAATAATATTTATGAAGTAAATTCTAATAATATAACTTATAATAATATTATCTAATTTTTATAAATTATTTTTCATAATTATAATTTAAAATGAACACTTGCATTCTAATATTAAAAATATAAATAAAGTTTTTTTTTGATATTACTATTTTAAATCCCAATAAATAAATAAAAAATATCAACATATCTCTTCATAAAAATTATAATTATTATTTTTTATATTATATGAATTTAATAAAAATATTAATTCTCATAAAATTGTTAATACCCCTATAAAAATTTACCCCCCACCCAAATGCATCACTTTGAAAATGTTGCAGAAATTTTATTTTTATATTATATAGATTTAATAAAATTATTAATTCTCATAAAATTGTTAATATGTCAGTTTACCCCTACGTACAATTACCCCTGCTCAAGGGTAACCCCTGTAAAAATTTACCCCTCACCCAAATGCATCACATTGAAAATGTTGTAGAAATTTTATTTTTATATTATATAGATTTAATAAAATTATTAATTCTCATAAAATTATTAATATGTCAGTTTACCCCTACGTACAATTACCCCTGCTCAAAGGTAACCCCTGTAAAAATTTACCCCTCACCCAAATGCATCACGTTGAAAATGTTGCAGAAATTTTATTTTTATATTATATAGATTTAATAAAATTATTAATTCTCATAAAATTATTAATATGTCAGTTTACCCCTACGTACAATTACCTCTCCTCAAGGGTAACCCCTGTAAAAATTTACCCCTCACCCAAATGCATCACATTGAAAATATTAAAGAAATTTTTTTTTATATTATATAGATTTAATAAAATTATTAATTCTCATAAAATTGTTAATATGTCAGTTTACCCCTACGTACAATTACCCCTGCTCAAGGGTAACCCCTGTAAAAATTTACCCCTCACCCAAATGCATCATATTGAAAATGTTGCAGAAATTTTATTTTCATATTATATAGATTTAATAAAATTATTAATTCTCATAAAATTGTTAATATGTCAGTTTACCCCTACGTACAATTACCCCTGCTCAAGGGTGACCCCTGTAAAAATTTACCCCTCACCCAAATGCATCACGTTGAAAATGTTGTAAAAATTTTATTTTTATATTATATAGATTTAATAAAATTATTAATTCTCATAAAATTGTTAATATGTCAGTTTACCCCTACTCAAGGGTAACCCCTATAAAAATTTACCCCTCACACAAATGCATCACATTGAAAATGTTGACACATTTTTAAAATAACCTTCTAATATAATAAATTGTTAATTACCCTGAAAGATATTATCAAAAATCTCAAAATTTTCAGAGTTTTGAGACCCTATCGAAATTTCGACAGAATCACCCTTTAAAAATAGAATATTTTGACAAATACGTTTCAGAAAATTATATAATATATAATTAAAAAATAGATGAAGGCACGGGATAAATAAGGGAAAGGTTTTCTTAAAAAATAAAAAATAAATAAAAAACCACTATTATTATTTTAAATTTCAATAAATGAATAAAAAAAATTTCATATCTTTTCATAAAAAAATATAATTTGTTTTTTGGTGATATGAAATTTATCAAATGGAGATAATGGAGTGCTTTTAAAAAAAATAAAAGTCAAGTACTCACCAAAATAAATAAATAAATAAAATGTAAAAAAAAAAAAAATCATAAGCAAAAGAGGGGTTGGGGGGGGGGGGCGTAAGGAGGGGTATTCATTCTTGAATACCCCTTGCCCCATGGGGGTATTAAAAAGGGAGAGAAAAGGGGTAAAAATTTGAATTTTTACCCCTCCCCCCTTATTACCAAATGGGGGTAAGTAGGGGTAACAGGGGGTTACCCCCCCTTACCCTCCATCCAAACGCAGCCAAGGGGTTTAAATACCCCCTACACTTTCACTAATATCAGAGTTCCAACCTATAAATATCAGAGCTTCGTGAGCGTCGGAACTCATCAGACTTCCAACAAAGCCCCATAAAACTTTCAAAAGTCTAGAAATGGGGCCTACTAGTTTGAGTCTAGATACCCCCGTCAGTCCACTGTCGGAGTTCCAACCGTGTTGGACTTCCGACACTTCCCACTCGGAATTCTGACCCTGCCACCCTCTTATTCTCACAATCCAATTCCTGAAAAATATCCCTTGCCTTCTTGGCTGGTCATCTGGGTGCGATAATGCACCTCTAATCTATCTTCACATGTGTCAACACTCATATTTCTTACAATAATTTATTATATAACAAAAATCGGGTCGTTACACTTTTAACAAATATAACGAGTTCGGTTAACCTATTTAAACTTGATCATATACTCAACTTGAGGTAACCTACTTAATAAATTAATTTAGACCTCTTTGCTCAACATTTTGTGAATAGGCTAGGTTTGATAAATATATTTAATCTTAGTTTGTTACTGTATGCAATAAATAAGACTGGTCAACTAAATTGAGCTAAGTTAGTCATATCAACCTTTTTTAATAAATAAGTCAAGTTTGATATGTGCACCATCAAAGTGATTAAGATTCATTTGATCAATTTTCTAAAGGTACTCTCATAAATATTTTTCATAAAAGCATTTTTTCATGAGTTTTTATGGAAAAATATTTAGACTATTTTTCTAATAAAGTTTTGCCATGAGAATTCAAATTTTTAGAAAAAAATTGTACTAATGAATATGAGAAAATTTCATTTTTCTAAAAGATAGTATCTTCTAAAAAATTTGTATGAATAAACGTATCTTTGAGAGTGAACTTATATGCAACAAAAAATTTTAGGTACCTTCGAGCACTTGAAATCTAGATAGGTCAAAAATTTAATGAAATGAATAATTCAATGAGCTTTTTAATTCGACTGGAAAAATTAATAAAATCCATTGACTCATTTAATTGAAAAAAATTATTTAGTTAACTCAACTCAAATTAGTTTATCAAAAATTTTAACTATGGCCTACATCAACTTCTCAATGAGGTTATGAAGCATCTTTGTTTAGCAATTATATGTAATATAATGAAAGGGAAGTCATTAAATGTTTTACTGTGAGTCACTCAATTGAAATAACACTTTCAATGATGTTTCAAGAAATGCATCATTGAAGGTGTTAGCTTAATTTTTCATATTAGCATTTGATAAATAGTCTAATACAATATGATCACTTGTCTAATGTAGAATACATCATATACAATCAGACGAAGGAATTCATAGGTTATGTTTAATAATTTAAGATTCTTTGTGGATCCAATATTTTTTTGTTAAAGATAATTTTGTGGGTCCCATTTTCTATTAAGACCATATGCTTATAGATTAAAAAAATCATTTAAACTGGTCATAATTTGAAAGTTTAAAAAGCGTGACTTTGACTAGTACAATTATGCAATTTCTAGTAATGTTATCAGAACCGGATCGAACCGCTGTCACACCGGCGGTTCAACTGGAACCGCGATGGCTGCGATTCGGTCCTGGCCGAAAACCGTTTTTGGGTCAAAACTGTAGAAAATTGGTCAAAACCATGGTTTTCTGTAATTTTGACCCATAAACCATGAGTCGCGAACCGCGGCTCACAAAATTTGAATTTTTTTTTTAAATTTCCCCTTTAAAACATAAAAAATTAATATTAAAAAATGTGTATATTTGAAATATAAATGTTTATTACTATTTCTATGCCATATCTTTCACTATTTTGGTATATTACTTAGAGTTTGAATGTTATTTTTAATATTTATATTAATGTTATTGGTAAAATGTGTATTACTTAATGTTATATGTAATATTTATATTATATTACTACTTGACCAGCTTTCACCGGCTTTTACCGAGGCTGAACTCGGTTGAACCCAAAATGCCTCGAAGACTGTTTGTTAGACGGTCCGGTTCTGATAACATTGATTTCTAGTGAGCATTTGTTCTAGAAGGGTCGTTTGGTAGTTTTAGTCGACTGAAAATTGGAATTCAGTCGACTGAATTTTCACTTTGGCAAGACCAGAGTTTGTCTGTAAGAACTGACTGAATATTACTTTTCAGTTGACTGAAAAATAATATTCAGTCGACTGATTTTCTTACCCAAACTGTTCTTAGAGAGCAGTTTACAATTCAATCGATTGAAATGTATTTTTCAGTCAACTGAAATGGTTTAACTGCCCACTTCGTGGCAGTTTGTAGTAGTTTATTCTACAGTTTTTATCTGGTTCTTCCATTGTATTTGGGCATTCCATTGTGGGGAAAGAGACCAGAGGTTTGTACAATGGACTGTTTTTGAGAAATATATGTATATTTCTTTCCAATTGTCGCCCAAGCATCCGGATTCGGATCAAGTTGGTATCAGAGCTTCGTTTCAACCCTTTTTGGGAAGCCTAAAGTATATGGTCTTGACTCGTGATCAATACCAAAAGTCCGGTGAAGAACTCTCGGAAGCCCTTCATTCAGACAAAAGGAAAAAATAGAGAAGATCGAAAATGACAGGAGACGACAACACGAAGGAACGTTTCTCCAAGCTGGAGGAACAAGTCACCGCATTGAATAATTTAGTCACCAAGTTAGTGGAAGATGCCACCTCTAAATCTTCCCGTAAACATACATCCACTAGTTCATTCAAGAAGAGGATCGAACAAGAGTTGTGAAACGAGACTGACAAGGAAGAAGAAGAAGAAGAGGAAGAGGTTGAGTAGACCAAAGATTTGTCGTTGGTAGTTGACCAGGATGGTAAGAGACCTTTCAGAGTAGATTTCAAAGAGTGGTCATACCAAGGAAAAGTGTTGGAATTTACACCCCGAACAGCAGCCCAAGAAGAAGGACAGAAAAGCAGTGTTGAATGTCCGAAAGGTAGAGGAGATTGAATAGCTACAAAAAGCTGACAGTAAGCTCTCTCTCATGGCAAAGACTGCAGAAACTTCTCAGAGTTCCGAGTTAAGAGAAGAGCTTTTTCACTTGAAGATTCAAGTGAAACAGAGTGTGATTGAAGCAATAGTTGACCCTGGAAGTCAGAAGAATCTTATCTCAGAGTGTTTGGTACAAAGGATGGGTTTGGAAACTACTACACATCCACGACCCTATCCATTGGGGTGGATATAGAAAGATGTAGAGATGAAGATCACCAAACAGTGTACCTTCAAGTTTGTTATCACTGAAAAGTACATTGATGAAGTGACATGTGAGGTGGTGCCGTTGGACGTGTGTCAAGTCATTTTGGGTAGCCCACACTTGTGGGACCGGGATGCCATTCATTACAGACGACAACGCAAGTATCGATTTGTGAAGGACGGCAAGGAGTTTCATGTCAATGCTTGTAAGCCACAGATCACCACCACTCTGGTCACTGCAACACATGCCAAGAGGATGGTAAATTCTTATGAGAAGTTCGTCTTGCTGATGATCAGACCACAGGAGGAACCCCCGGAGAAGGTGGTACTATCTGCAGTATCTCTCACCCCCAAAACAGAAGACTAAGGTTGAAAGGATCAAAGTGATTTTCAAGGAGCTATTTGAGGAGGTTCAAGGTCTACCACCACGGAGACCTGTAGAACATGACATACAACTGGTAGGAGATGCATCTCTACCTAACCTGAGTCTGTATCGCACCTCCGTCACAGAGAATGATGAGATCCGGCAACAAATCCAAGAACTTTTGGAGCATGGAGTCATCAAGCCAAGCTATTCACCCTATGGTTCTCTAGTTTTATTGGTGCCGAAGAAAAACGGTGGCTGGAGAATGCACATCGACTACAGAGCTTTGAACAAGATTACCATTAAGAATCGATATTCATTACCGAGGATTGATGATCTGTTGGATCAACTGCAAGGAGCTCATTATTTCACTAAGTTAGACCTGAAATGAGGCTATCATCAAGTCCGAGTTCGCGAAGAAGACACCTGGAAGACTATATTCAAAACCAAGCAGGGGTTATTTGAATGGTTGGTCATCCCATTTGGATTGTGCAATGCGCCCGCAACCTTCATGCGACTAATGAATGAGGTATTGCGTCCTTTTATTGAAGATTTTGTTATTGTGTATTTGGATGATATCCTTATATATAGCAAGATATGGGAAGACCACATTTGTCATTTGAGAAAGGTGTTGGAGGTATTGAGGGAGAATCAACTCCAGCTAAATGGAAAGAAGTGTGAATTTGGGAAGCAGTCTTTGGTGAATCTGGGTTTTGTAGTTGGAACAGGAGAGTTGAAGGTTGATCCTTCAAAGATTGAGGTCATTACTGAGTGGCCCGCACCCCAATCAGTGATTGAAGTGAGGAGCTACATGGGAGCTTGCCAGTATCTATGGAAGTTTATTCGGCATTTCTCACAGATAGCAACGCCTTTACATGCTTTGACAGAGGCTAATCAGAAGTTTGAATGGATGAAGAAACAAGATGTTACATTTCAGTTATTGAAAAGGAAGATTTCTGAAGCCCCAGTGTTGGCATTGCCAAATTTACATCGCCCTTTTGAGGTTGTGGCAGATGCATCTACGTATGCCATGGGAGCTGTTTTGTTACAGGATGGGAGACCAGTGTCCTACCATTCTAAGATGTTTAGTGGACCGGTGTTGAACTACCCCACTTATGATAAGGAGATGTATGCTTTACACCAAGCGGTGAAACACTGGCGTGTGTATCTATTGGGGAAAGATGTCATTGTCCACACCGACTACAAACCCCTTCAGTTCTTACAAACTCAGTCTAAGTTGCAGCAAGCTCGTCATATGAAGTGGATGTCTTACCTACAACAGTTTAATTTGGTGATTAAGTACAAGAAAGGAGTCACAAATAAGCTGGCAGATATGTTATCTAGACCACCCTCACGGAGTAGTTCCACTCTAACGGTGGCAATGAAGATTCAACTTATGGTCCTTACTGAGTACATTCAAGGGTATGACTTTGATGAGGACTTCAAAATGACATTTGAGAAGCTACAACAAGGTCAGACTACAGAGTTCACACTGAAGGATGGACTGGTGTATAAGGGGTCACAACTATGCATACCAAAAGAAGGAGATAGATTGCAGTGGATACGAGAAGCCCATACTTCTCGAGTGGCGGGACATTTCGGAGTGGAGAAAACACTGTTCCATCTACGGAGATATGTCTTTTGGCCGAAGATGCAGCTGGATGTGTCTAGGTACATCAGGGGTTGCGTGTTATGCAACACATCGAAGCCCTCTAACAGGAAGTTAAAACTGTATACTCCTTTGCCAGTACCTACAAGACCTTGGGAGAGCATATTGATGGACTTTTTAGAAGGATTACCAAAGACTAAGTCTGGACATGATTATTTGTTCGTCATTGTAGAGCGGTTCAGTAAGATGGTAGAACTCATCCCTTGCAAGAAGACAGTGACAGGAGAGGCAGCAACGAAATTGTTTTTCGAGCATGTATGGAAACATTATGGGTTGCCTAATTCGATTATTTCAGATCAGGATAGTCAGTTCCTAAGTAATTTTTGGAGCTCACTATGGGGTATGATGGATACCATACTAAAGAATAGCACCGCATTTCATCCACAAACGGACGGACAAACAGAAGTTGTGAATAGGACAATGGTACATCTCCTTTGAGGCTACAATTCCAAGCATCCTAAAACTTCGGACACTAGCCTCCCTTATCTGTAGTTTGCCTTCAACTATGCAATACATGGATCGACACAGAAGTCGCCTTTCGAAGTATGTTTGGGGTACTTGCCTCAAAGTCCTTTTGATTTGGCGTTCACACTTGGGGACAGTCAGTTGGAAAGAAAGGAAGAGGAGGACAGAGTCAGAGCTCAACGTTTCCTAGAAAGGATAGCCCATGTGCACAAGGCGGTGGAAACACAACTGCAGCGTTCACAGCAGAGGTACAAGCCTCGACATGATAAACATCGCGTTGAGTGCACATTCCAAGAAAGAGATCTTGTTTGGTTGAAGCTAAGCAGGGAACGGTTGAAGGGAGATGGAAAGAAATTGAAACCTATCAGATATGGCCGTTCAAAATCCTCAAGAAGATTGGAGACAACGCATTTCAGCTTGATCTACCACAGAACATGATGATGTACTCATTTATCAATGCTGAGAAATTGAAGTTGTTTGAACCTTCTCTACTAGATGAAGACTCAGATCAGGATACTCGGTTGCCATTTGTAGATGATTTGTGGGTGGAGCGAAAAGATCCATTAGCTGAAGACTGCATCCTTGAGAAGAAAGTGATGGAGACGCGGCGAGGGAAGTATGATTTAATCCGCATTGGCAAGAAGGGTCAACTACCAAGCCGATCTAGGTGGTACAGTCGAGACAAAGGAACTAAAAAGTTCCCCCATCTGCAATTTTCAGATTTATTCGGGAGCTAAATCCCCCAAAAGAGGGGAGCCTTGATCTAGGAGGCTCATTTGGTAGTTTCAGTCGACTGAAAATTGGAATTTAGTCGACTGAATTTTCACTCTAGCAAGACCAGAGTTTGTCTGTAAAAACTGAGAATAAATCAGTCGAGTAAATATTACTTTTCAGTCGCCTGAATCATTTTCAGTTGACTGAAAAGTAATATTCAGTCGACTGATTTTCTTACTCAAACTGTTCTTAGAGAGCAGTTTACAATTCAGTCGACTGAAATGTATTTTTTAGTCGACTGAAATGGTTTAACTGCCCACATCGTGGCAGTTTTCAGCAGTTTATTCTACATTTTTTATCTGGTTCTTCCATTGTGTTTGGGCATTCCATTGTGGGGAAAGAGACTAGAGATTTGTACAATCGACTGTTTTTGAAAAGTAGAAGGAAAAAACAAAAAAGGAAGATCTATCTTCCCAAAATCTCTCTCTCTATTTTCTCTCTTTGATTCCGCTGTATATTTCTTTCCAATTGTCGCCCAAGCATCCGGATTCGGATCAACGTTATATTTTACTATAGACCTTTATAGTTATAGTAAATTTTATGGGATTATAAATGTCATAACAGGCTTAAAAAATTAAAGATTAAAAAAATAATTTTTAAAAGAGATTAAAAATAATTTAAGGAGATCAAAATTTGGAAGGGTTAAAAAATGGCCAGATCGATTCAATTAATGTAATTTTTTAGAAGACCCATCACTTTCAAGCATAGACCTATGTGATTAAGGTGGTTTTTTGTCACCTTATATTTTTTAAAAACCACCAAAAGTTTATTAATTAAAAAATATTTATACTAGTCAAAATATAGTGACTTCCAAATCATGTCTTGATTTATCAAATCAATGTGATCTTTTAGCCCAATGTACAAGTAAAGACTGGTCAAATTAAGGTATTTTTTTGTGGCAAGCGGTTGCAATTAACATCCCTCCTTTATTTTATATACCAAATAGGTAAACGGTTGGCCGATTGGGCTTATTATTTTGATCCAATTTTACTGGGTTTAATTTCTAATTTTTTGGACCAAGGGGAGTTTATGGACTTGGGGGCTGTAACAAGGGGTAGAAAAATCGACCGGAACGAGATCTAGGCCGCGTTTATTCTCTCTCCAACCCATTTTTTTTTTAAATTCCAAAAAAAGTACAACAAATACAGATAATTATGTGCTTATTGAATATGTAATTTTTTTCATAAAATATCGGGTATTTACATATTCTAATATATTTTTGAAGTTATGATATCGAGAAATTATATAATTAGTAATAAAATGGTGAAAATTACAAGAAAAAGCAGATAAATGAGGAAAATTTGTAGAAATAATTTCATAATTTATTTTCTTAGTCAATGAGTGTTATTTTAAGTTATGAATTATAGAAAAAATAATAAAATGATTGAAAACTACATAATAATGTAGAAAAAATATTAGAAAATAAAACTAATGGCGTCCTAATCACTTCAACTAATGACCACACAAATGTCATACATTTTTAATTATAACAAATTCTATTTAAATCATTAACTGAAGAATTTTTTAAAATTAACTACATGAATAAAATTTCAAGATCTAAACTCAAAACGATAACTTTTTCCCATACATTTCAACTACATTTAAAGACGAACATTTGATAAATACAATAAAAGTAATATCAATCTAGAAGATGTTCTTCAAACTTATAACTGGGGACGTTGACATTAAATATAAACGTCGCATATTGATCATGTGGATAATATTCATTTGTTGACATGTTCTCGGATGGAGACAAAGATGGATATGGATATTGCCAACTGGTAGAGCTTTGGCATGATTGCTTATCAGACATGGACATGGAATGCATGTTACTTGAACGAGACTCAGCATCCATGCATCCATAAGCCGAACCACCCTAATTGTTTGTTGGCATATATCCATGTCATGCTAACCCAGCACCATGTCTGGGCATGTTTGGATCGCCATGAGGAGGTGTACGTTGTGATTCCTCCCGTGTCTGATGGATCTGACTCATGTCGGGGTGATACTCCTATGAAATCCCTTGGTACTCATCCTCTGCAGCGCCAGGCCAACCGAATTACAATTTCTCCAAAGAAGTCCATCATTTGAACCACAATTGTTATAGGTAGAATCATTAGATGTGGCGGATCCGTGGTCCTAACGACTTGGTGGTTGACTACTGGGAATGACATGTAATTTCCCTCTCTCAATCCTCCTCCTTTGTGCTGAGGTACCCTCTCCCAATTGGCCAAACGGTCTCTCACTAATAGAATTGCGGCGTGGTGCCATCTGGGTACTCATTGCAGTACGGTCACATCGCCTATTTGAAGATGTGGGCCGATCACTAACTGAATGGCAATGACCAGCGTTCGATGTGTTATCTTCATCATCTTCAGCCAATCATAACTCCACTTCTCTTAGGAGATCATGTGCGTTGAGGTTGTACAGTAGTGGCTCTTCGCGTTCTTCGATCCATTCTCCTAGTATATCATCAATGCAAATATATGTTTAAGATCTATAGGCGAGAAGAAATCCTCAGTAGTAGCATGTGTAATCTCTGGATACCTCCTTAAATTTCTCGCCCTAAGGCATTGATTGTAATGGAAGTACATTAATTCATTGAGTTTTTTTTAGGACAACTTATTATGTCGCTGACTATAAACATACTTGAATGTCAACCAGTTTTTTCGCAATTACTTGCATTGGATGTCTGGTAAGCAACTTTATTGCATACTTCTTCAAATTAGGTGTATTGTGCCCAAACCATTTCAACCACATCGTTGGTGTCATCCTAGCCGTCTTTTTCAATGTAACATCAGCGCCGGGATTCGCAAATGATTATGTGCGCCCTTCAAATATATGCAGTTGTAACAATAATAAGCACAATATCTTTTAGTATGACCCACAAATTATAATAAAAAATGATAAATTAAAGTAATACCTCATTCATACAACCAAGTAGCTCATTGGGATCCATAATGACCATTTTCTCCAACGTTTTTCTAAACGTGTCGAATACAATTAATCTTGATATAGTCAGGTCCAACTCAGAAATTCTTTTCAAAAAGGGATTAAAAAAATACGCTGTCAAGTGTAATAAATTACAATTAGTATTATAAAGGGTAAACTCACATAACGAATGAATAAACACGTATATCACTAACCTGCCATGAACTGTGGGTTATTCATGAAGAACTTTATAATACGACCCGAGATGATGAAAAACCACACATGCTCAATGCCGGTGAGGACTTGAATTTTGGCTTTTGCACGGATAATACTTTCAAATAATATGGCAGTGTTGGTTTCTCATCTCCGTCGACTAGTCGGAGTAATCTTACTATCGGAGAAATGAGGTTGATGCCAAATGTGACATTCTCCCAGAATGAAGTAGTTCTCAAAATCACTGTCTCTTTTTGTGCATTCTCTCTGCCATTAGCATCATGGGCGGGGACCACCTCCCAAAATCTACTGCTTCGACACATCTTAATCAACTTATCCTTGTTTCTTAAGAAGCTTGTTAGAGTGAGATAAACCGTTGCGAAACGAGTCATTGCGAGATGCAATAGTTCATGATTTCTCGTGTACTTGCTCATTAAATCTAGGACTTGTTTGTGACTATAGATAAAAGTAGTAACTTCCCTGCAAGCATTGATGAGGCTGGTCATCTTCGGCTATCTACCAAAGTCCTTAAGTATAAGATCTATGCAATGTGCCGAGTACGGCGTCCAAAACATTCAGGGGTGATGTGTACTGACCATATTTCAGGCAGATTTGAAAGCCGATCCATTGTCCGTTACAATTTGGACAACATTCTCAAGCCCCACAAATTGACAAACTTCCAAAATCAGGCCGCAAATAAGGTCTCCATCATTGCTGAATTCTGTTGTATCAAAAGATTTATGGTAAACTGTACCCCGACAATTGTACCGGAAGAAGTTCACCATAGTCCTGTTATCTTTACTAGTCCACCCATCTCACATAATTGTCAACCCAGTTTTCGCCCTTGACTCTTTTAATGTATCCACCCATTCCCTAATTCTTTGAACTTCACCTGGGATGAATGACGTAGATATTTCACATGGTGAAGGGAAATTTATTGATGGCCCAGGAATTGCAGATGCATTATAAAGGCCCCGTAGATAGAGATTTTCTATATCCCCTGGTGGTCTGTGAATATCTGAGAAGTATTTGTTGCAGCCTTTCCAATGCCTTTTTTGGCCTCGTCTCTTGTGGCCTGGTCTAATCTCCTCTGCATCAAAGAGGCAGGCTTATCCCATGTTGGATCCGCAGGGCCGACGGTTTCTGGATCGACGTCATAGTACAGATCAATGGGTGCATTTTGATTACCTGTTGAGCACTGAAATCTTACATTTTTACCCATAATTATTGGACCAGTTAGCTCTCAATTTTGTGTATAATGAGCATTTAATATAGTTTGTCAGTTTTGTAGTAAAAAATGGAAAGTTCAGGAAAATCAAGCTAAAACAACAGACGATTGCAAATTTAGAGCTTTAAAGAGAAGTTCTAGAATTATTATAATTATTTTATGTCACTTTTTAGGATTTTCATGTAAATTAATTAATCTTGATCCAGTTTTGAGAGTCTAATATTAATTAATAATTTTTAGATTTAAAGTGGTTGAATAATTATTTAATTCTAGATGTTAAAAGTTGTAATCCAAGTGCCAAAGCCTGAAATTCAAGTCATTGGGCCAAGACTCAGTTCAAGTGGGCCAAGTTGTGCTCCACAAAGCTTCAATGGGTAAAGCCACATGCAAGCACATGTGCATTCTATCATTGGACCAAGCCAATGTGCAAGCTCAGTCCAACTAAGGCCCAAGCTCTCAAATCCAATTCTAGTGGGCCTAAGTTGAGGTCTAAATCCAAGTCCAAGCCCAAGTCAACTCCATGGTCCATGTTTGAATTTCACCTAAGTCCAACTCAACTACCTATGTCCAAAACCCATAACCAACTTCACATCCACACCATCCAATTTCCATCTTAGATATTAACTGTCACGCCCCGACCCGACCGGTGGGCCCGGAACGCGACTGATTTTTTTTTTTGAAGATAAACTGAACCACAAGCATTCTTACTTGGCTGAATCAACAGTTAGGCCCAGCGGTTACACATTAGCCCGTCAAGTGGACTCAAACATGTACCATATGCCTGCCCCATAGACAAAGCAATAATAACACAACAATAACATCCACTCATAATATAATCAAACAGATGCCAACATTGATTAATCATTCATAACATTGTCTCAAAAAGGCAACATAGCCTATTACATCAAATTAACATAGATTAAGTACCACATCCGGTACTTAATGAAAATCAACGGTTCCAAGAACCAACAGAAAAGATCAGGGCATTCCTCTCTGGGGGAATCCCAAGACACTGCCTTAGCTTAATCGCCCTAAGCCTGAAAGAGAAGGTCCTCCTCCTTGGGTTCATCGCCTGAAAGGTGAGTGGTGTGAGCTAACTAGCCCAGTGAAGGATAATTAACAATGCAAATTAAGTAAATATAAAACAGGTTAGCAACAGTTCAATAGCACATGCTTGATAGAAAAATAAGCAAAATCTCAAGTAATATATCAACATCATTAAACCACTACCATTATCCACCGTAACGTCTGCCGACTACACTGAGACCAGTATTAAGTCTCGACACGGTCAAAATACATCCTTGCAAGTACATCTCCGGCTCTTAAACTTAGCCGATACTGACACCCTCAAGTCAGCAACTGACGACAGCATGGTCCGCCCATGGTCCAGTAGACATAAACCATCTCTCATATGGCCGATATTGGTTCAATAGCCCAGGTACGTGGAAGCAGTCTTACATACACATACGGTCAACACTGTAATATCAAATCATCACAGCACTCTTACCATAGTGCATCATGTATAGGCACATGAGTGGGTTCATCAAAACCGAAACACTCATTGCTCAAAATAACACCTGTTTACAAAATCTGCAGAGTTAAGTTCCCTCACCGTGATCGTGTGGTTTCCCGGTCTCTGTCAAACAACATACAAATGCGCAATCAATATACATATCAGATACGTACATATACGTAGTATTTGGAAATCACACGTTTTCCCACAAAATATCCAGGGTTCATGGAAATGAGTCTCCTACTTGGTTTCTAGCCTTTTTAAATCATCCACAAGATAATAATATAATAATAAAAAGGGGCTCAGTCCAAACTCATATTGTCTTCTGGGCATTGACCAGATCGACTTATTGAGTGAGGTCTAGATCCTCAGGTCACTTCTCGGTTGTCTTCTGGATAGGACCAGAGCTGACATTTTGAGTAGGCCTCGAGGTCACCCAGTGCCCGACTATAGTGCCGGCCTAAAAGTGAATCACTCAGTTCCCGACTAATGTCGGACTGAAAGCGGATACAATAATATTTACACTATAAATAATAAGAAAAAGTGGTTAGTACAGTTTTATTTAACAAGGGGGGTATAAATCATCACATCACATAATCTAACGAAATAATAATTTTTCTTTTTGAATAAAATAATAATATTTAATTATTTAATTATTTATTCATTTTTTTTTCTTCGATGGGAACCAACATTTGAAATCATAAGCAACTATATTCTCAAATAAAAATATATTTTTTTTTGGAATAAAATAATTATATTTAATTATTTAATTATTTATTCTTTTTTTTTTCTTCGATGGGAACCAACATTTAAAAATATGAGCAACCATAATATCAAATAAAAATAATTTTTTTTTTAATAAAATAATAATATATTTTTTTTTTCTTCTTCTTCCCCATTCACTGTCTGCAACAGACAGTGAACGGCGGCCGTGAACAGTAAACTAGAAAATGGCAAAAGGGCTATTTTCTGGACTCGATTTTTATATCTGACCGGTCCGATGGATTCCTCCGGGAGTCCTCTTTCCATAGGGAGAGGTTTGGAGCTTTAAAACTCAGTGAGCCATCCGATCTTAACACCGGAAGCTCACTGATACGAGGAACCCTAAAATTTTTCCTAAATTTTGAAATCGTTTTTCTCACTGAAAACAGACCCAAATTCAAAAATTTTTTATTCCAAACAGGTCGAAATTGAAAGGGGAATGCAGTGGTTACCTTGGATTGAGTTTCTAGGCTGAAATCCGGATTTTCTTTTGAAATCTCCCTCTAAGTTACTGTTTACTAAAAGAGGGTCGGCCGGCTGGGTTTTTGGAGAACAGAGACAGAGAGAAGAGAAGAAGTTTTGTGGGAGTTCAAACTGATGGAGAAGGTCGGTTTTTATAGAGAAAAGGCCGGGAAATCCGGCTGCGCATGGAGCGACGATCGGCCAGAATCCCGCTGCGCAAGCAACGACGATGGGACGGGACGAGGAAAAATAGTCATCGCCGGCAGTGACGATGGGACGGGACGGGGAAAAATAATCATCGCCGGCAGCGACGATGGGACGGGACGATGTCGGAAAAATCGGGTTGGGCAGGCTGCTGCACGCCGATGACGATGATACAGTAAATTTTTGGGTTTTGCAGATCAGCCCTCCACATTTTCCATTTTTGCAAAAAGGGCCTCATTTTGATAAAAATTGGATTTTTAACTAAAAAAATAATTTTAAAAACTCAAAAATTTAATCCAACCTTACAGATAGGTTGGGTTTTAAAAATCTTAATTACCATAAAAATTTCAGATTTTATCTCTTATTAAAAATCATTTATTTAAATAAAATTCATATTTTACCCATAATTACTTAATTAAACAAATGTAAAAATAACTAATTTGTAGATCTTATTTTGAAGTGAAATGAAATAACTAGACCATTCTTAAAATGGTCTACCATAAAATACTAATTTCAAAATTTATTTTATGTTCAAAACCCTTTAAAATAATTAATACTCCCTTTCGGGGTTTTGACGGGCGATATTTAAATATCATTTTCTGAAAATAATTTTTATTTTAAAATCAGAAATGTAAATCCTTCATGAAGGAAATCATTATTCACCAATAATATTCACAAAATCACACAATTTATAAAAATATACACAACAAGTGGTAAATTACCAAAATGCCCCTCCAACTCGACGAGTTAAATCACTGAGTTTTCGGGCTCAGATCGGGCCAAACTTGGGTTTTCCTCGAAGCCCTAACCAAAATCCTCTAGATTAACCGGTTAAACAAGATTAACGAGCTAAAACTCGCCTAATCTGGGGCAGGGTATTACATTAACCCTCCATCTCACATACCAAATTAGGTCAAACCTTAGATCCACCATGAAATCTAACCCATCCATTCATCTATCAATAGATCTAGGTTATCCATCATCATCATGAAAAATTTAACCTTATATTAGTATTCATCCATGCATCACCTACCAATTCATGCATTCATTTCATGCATTGATCATCTTAACCATTAGATATTAGGTCATCTAATCCCATTCACTCATTCATTGTAGAAAGCATAGAGCCTCCACATGCACACATTACCTTAAATTTAGGTCATGCATTTCATCATCCATTTAGACCCACATGTGCGTCTAAACCCTCCATTAGGTACCTATCCATTCCTATATTTATTTTACCCAAAAAACCTTAGAGCCATTAAATCAAAACCTCATTTAATCTAAGCCCTCCATTCATAAAACCCTAAGCAATGAACAACTTGTGGTTCAAGCTAGACTCCATGCGCATTTTACACATTTACTTTGAGTAACTCACGACATTTTTTTTTTTTGTGTCGGGGTTGCCTTCGGGCATGCGGCAACATTACTTGTCTTCCCCGCAACATGTTATTTTAAACGAGTAACGGACTCTATCAAGAGGTCCACCTCTCCCTCTTTCTTTTCCCTGTTGTCACCGCACCTCTTTCAGTGTCTCTCCCCTCTTCTCTCTGTTCTACCGGTTGGAGCTCCACCGCTCAGATTCACCTACTACACCACCGCCATCCAAGGTTCTGATTAAGCCCCGGTAACCCTATTTTCTCATTTTTTTTCTCTCTTCTCCCGATCCCAAACCCCCCCTCTTGGAAGCACAATTTCTTTTCCCCCTCTACTCTAAAACCCTAGATCTAATCACTACCGCCCTCTCTATTGTTTTTCTCTTCTGTTTCTTCCATCTCTTCCCTCCCTTTCTTAAATCCTAATCCCTCAAAACTCTAGACCCATCTGACCCCACCTTTTTGAGTCAGTGCCGACCCGAAACAATCTGGCCTCCTGTCTGATTCCTCATCCCTTTCCCTATTTTCTTCTCCTCCCTCCCATTCCTAATGGTTGTCCTCGGGCCCTGTTATAGATCGAGCCAACCAGGCCCTGTCTGTAACTTAGAACTCAGGCCCACTAGCAGATTCGAGCCTGGTTTAGCCCAGTCCTTTGGTAGAACCGAGCCCGCCCTCAACTCGACCCCCCTTGGCCCAATTATTGCTTCAACCTAGATCTAGCCCAACTCAACAAAGCTCAACAAATGTGAACCTAGTGCAGTGGGCTTGCTCGCCTAAGCCCACCAGTTGCAGACCAGGCCCAGTTTTAGCCCCAAGCCCTATCCTCTAGACCCAATTGACCCAAGCGAGCACTTCGGTCCAGTAGCTCAACCCAACAATCAGACCCGTCCCATTTAGCGGCTCGACCCATCTTCGAGCCCGGTCTAGGCCCATTTATAGGCTCATTTTAGGCTTATTCCTAGCCTTTTTTTTAAATCATTTTCGGGGTGTTTCTTGCCTATTTCTGGATCTCATTCGGATCGTTTTTAGCTCGTTTTCAGCCCACTTCCGGCTAGTTTTGTGGGATCGTCCAAGTTCTGTGTGACCATCCCAGTTTCTCAGGTCCGATAGCTGTGCATCGCTCCCTTCAGCCCTGCAGCCTGTCTTTATCGCTTGGATTTCTAAAATGTACAGGTAAGGGGACTCATCACACTTGTTTTAGCATATATGATTTGCATATATCTTTCCCATACATACTTGGACATGAAGTACGGGGAATGAGACCCTTATGGACTACGAGCCACTCAGTGAGGGAACTGTTCTGATAAATATGTGGCAAAGGGCTCATTCGAGTGTACTCGTGTCAAACTGATTGTGATGGCATGTTCGTTAGTATTTTGATAACATGTTGGTCAATTAACATGATGATGTGCGTTGTGTGATAACATGTTTACTTGATTATGTGATTACATGTTGTGTTGCCAAATGTTATAACATGCTGAGCTTGACAACGTGATAACATGCTGGATGGACTGTTTAGTATCATAATATGTATAACCTATGGCAAGAAATGATATGCTTTAAATAATAACATGTTATATGTTTGTTTGATAACATGCAATGGATGGTAGTATATAGCTGATGATTATATGATAAGCCATGTCGATAACATGCGAAGAGATAATTGTGCATGCGTGTAGCTAGTGTACATGGAAAGTCGGTGGGGTATGAATACTAGGTTGCATCAGGATTTAGAGACTCCCCATAGCTTGTCAGATGGTTAGGATTGAGAAGTCATGGGAAACTGTGCAGTGGATGCGGTTGAGCTATGGACTACTCGTTGGCGGGTTCGTAGGTGTGTGAGTGCCTGGTGGGTATTTCCTTCTTGGGTATGTGGGCCTTTGGCAGAGTCGTGGTCCGGTGTACGGTTGAGGTTTCAGTTGACTATTTACGGACATGGGCTGAGGTTCGTCCATGTGGTCTAGTGTGCAGCTGAGGTGCCGATTGATTATTTACTTGTAGCGACCAGACCCGATTTTTCGGAGTTTTAGGGTATTGGTAGCAGTAGGGTGAGTGTGGGCCCCGTGGTGGGTCCTGGTTTGCCCGGTTTTGAGTTCGGAGACTCAAAGGATACTTTAGTAATTTTAAATTACTGAATATTCTCTCATACTAAAAGTTTGAAAATCACATGTTTTCCCCCGACGTGACTTCTTCGAGCTTTCTAGAATATTTTGGAAATTGAAGATTTTTATTTTATAAAAAAAAAAAAAGAATTTCAAAACCCTAAACCCTAAGGAAACCCTAACCCTCCTTATTCCCATTTCCGCAGCACTGTAGCGTCGCAGCTACAGTGCCGCGACCCTTTCCTCTGCTTCTCTTCTTCTTTCCCCTTCTTCCCTCTTTTCATCCCTCTTGTTGAAACCCTAATCCCCTCTTTTTGCTAGAGTGCAGCCGCCGCCCCTACCCACTCCCTTCCCTCTCCTCTCCGATTTCTCTCTTCTCTCGATCCAAACCCCGTCTTTGCAGCGCCGTTCTCCTTTCCGCTCTCCTTATCTGAAACCCTAGATCCAGCCATCCTTGCCGCCGCCGCCTCTGCTGATTTCCTCTTCTCTTCTCCTTCCTCCTCTCTGGCCGTGCTCCCCGCCTTCAGCCGTCGGATTTCCAACCCCCCTTCCGCCGTGCTCGCCGATTTCAGGTACTCGGATTCAGTATTTCCTCTTCTCCTTGATTTTCTTCTTTCTCTATCCCCTTCATCTCCCTGGTTTTCCTCTTTTCTCTTCTTTTCCCTCTTTTCACTGTTTCTGGACTGGGTGCTGAGCCAACTCAGTCGGGTCACTGAGTTGACTCGGCTGAGTTCAGTTCGGGCAAACCAGGCCCAGTTTTAGCCCAGTAGGCCTAGGGGCCCTACCCAGCTCGCTAGCCTTGGTTCGGCCCAGCCCACCTTTGGCCCGACCCGATTTCATGCCCGACACAGTTCGGCCCGGCCCGTTTCGACCCAGTTTCGAGCCCGACTCGATTTCAAACCAAATTTTCAGTTTTGAGCTCAGTTTCGAGCTCGGTCCAATTTTGGACCCAGTTTTCAGTTTCGGGCCCACTTCAGTTCGGTTTGGGCCCGACTTGCTTTCGGGCCCGTTTGTAGTCCAGACTTAGTTTGACTCATTTTTGCCCGGTTACTTATCCTTGTGCTCTCGTTTCAACAGATCGAACTTCCTTCAACCCAGCGGACTCGTTTTCTCGCATTGGATTTCAAGGGCACACACAGGTGAGGGAACTTATCATCGCTTTTAGCATGCATTTATGCATATTACTACTATATCAGATGTGCGGGTACGGAATGCGGAGAACGGGGGTCCCCAGTATTACGAGCCACTCGGCAAGGGAACTGTTGATACTATTATGTGGCGGGTCCCCATCCGGATGTATTCGTATCCGATGCCTGCAGAGGCAATATGAATTGATTATTTAAGGTCATAATTGATTGATTGTGTGGTGACATGATTGGAGTTTATTTTGGTTGATAAAATGCTAAGATGCCAGCATGTGAATATGTAATATGTAGTGGTATATGTCTGATTATGGTGCAATGTATTCTGTTGATAATATACCATTTGATCATATGATAATTAGTTTGGACTGCTAGACGTTATAACATACTTGGATGTTAACATGTCAACCAATGATAAATAGTGATGCATATACCTGATTATTATGTGACGAACTATGTTAATGGCATGTGTAAGTGTAGAGTTAATTGTGCATACATATAACTAACGTATGTGGGATGCCGGTGGGGCATGGGTACTAGGCCACATCAGGGTCTAGAGACTCCCCCTAGCTTGTCGAGTAGTTAGGGTGGGCATGTTATGTGGGACCGCGCCGTGGATGCGTGGTTGGGATGCGGACTCCCTTATGATTGGAATTGGGTAGTTGAACCCCTGCATGGATCAAATGGGCGGTCTGTCTTATGTTTCTCAGATACACCTATGAGAGAGGTGTCGTCTGATTTAGAGAACAAAGTACATGGGAGTCCCAGATAAGGACTAATTGGGAAGTAATTATATTAACCCTAGATAGGCCATCAGGCTGAATGTTGGTTCACCCAAGGCAACCTTAGAAGCCCCTTACGGTTCCGATACCCGAATGTGTGACGGGTGAGGTGATCCCCGGATGATCGAGTAGGCTGAGGAGGTGCTCGCCCGCTCATTGGCCGGGGGATGGTGCGGTGATGAACGGCTCCCGCCAGTATGCCTTGTGATCCCTAGATGACTGAGTAGGCTGAGGAGGTGCTCGCCTAGGTCGAGGGACGATGCGGTGAGGGACAGCTCCCGCTGGTATAGTTTGTGATCCCTAGATGACCGAGTAGGCTGAGGAGGTGCTCGCCTAGGTCGAGGGACGATGCGATGAGGGACAGCTTCCGCTGGCATAGTTTCTGATCCCTAGATGACCGAGTAGGCTGAGGAGGTGCTCGCCTAGGTCGAGGGACGATGCGGTGAGGGACAGCTCCCGCTGGCATAGTTTGTGATCCCTAGATGACCGAGTAGGCTGAGGAGGTGCTCGCCTAGGTCAAGGGACGACGCGGTGAGGGACAGCTCCCGCTGGCATAGTTTGTGATCCCTAGATGACCGAGTAGGCTAAGGAGGTGCTCGCCTAGGTCGAGGGACGATGCGGTGAGGGACAGCTCCCGCTGGTATAGTTTGTGATCCCTAGATGACTAAGTAGGCTGAGGAGGTGCTCGCCTAAGTCGAGGGACGATGAGGTGAAGGACAGCTCCCGCTGGCATAGTTTGTGATCCCTAGATGATCGAGTAGGCTGAGGAGGTGCTCGCCTAGGTCAAGGGACGATGCGGTGAGGGACAGCTCTCGCTGGTATGGTTTGTGATTCCATGAATGACTGAGTAGGCTGAGGATGTGCTCGCCGGCTCATTGGTCGAGGGATGGTGCGATGTGATGCGATGAGATATTCCAGGCTAGGACACCTGTATGGTGGGGACAGCCTGTGGTGCGATGTGGTAGTGTATTACCCGCAGTCATGGTGTTGGGGTTCATGGTTGAGACTTGTGTTGTGGGTGTCGACTCACCAGGAATTTATGGGCGCCTAACGAGGGAGTTTGGCCGGCTCACTCGATAGAAGACCTATAGAATCCTGTGAGAGGTGGATACACCAGTCGTATGGAGACCAGCATATGGGGTCCAAGGTTATAGGTTTGACTATCGAGACTCTGGTGCTTGGTTGATGAGACCAGAGATGAGTCTAGTTGGCAGTTCTTTGAGGACTGGTGAGGTGGTTACTCCCGTGTGGTAATCAGTTTGGGACTCTAGTGAGTCCGACTCTTGGGTTAGTCGTGGTATGTGTGCGGGTTGTCACGAGAGGGTCATAGGTCTAGTTGAGGACTAGAGACCCCGATCTGACTGAGGATCAGTCTGCGTACCCGTGGATGGGTGGACTGTCGCGGTTGGGCACATAAGGGAGTTGCATTGGGTTGGTTAGAGGATGTCCTAGAGGCCCAGCTGACGTGGGCCCATGTGTTAGGGGTAGGGCACACCTTTGTATGGTCATGCATGTAGATATCCTAGACATTTATGTGTCCATATGATTATGTGCAGTGTATGCTTGATGACTTATGATGCATGTGTTACCCTCACTGGGCATGTAGAGCTCACCCCTTGCCTCACAGGTACTTCATAGAGGAAGGGTTGGCAGGACCCTCAATCAGACTTTGGGCGTAGAGTTGCAGCTTTGTACCTGTCATGGTTTTATTTTGTAATTGGAGACTTATTAATGTATTGGATTCATTAAGTTGGATAAATGTAATAATGGAATGATGTTATTGTTTCCAATTATGATTAATGCTTTATTGGTTATTGGTTTAATGGTGGGTTGCTCGTAGTTGCTTTGAATTGCGGGGGCAGTATCTCCCCTTTATTTTGAAAAAAAAACATGCCCCTGAAATAGAATTAGATCAGTGTTTTGAGACTTTGTAACAGTTTAACGTACTCGTAGCGGGACGGGTCGTTACATTACTGATATGGGTTGAGGTCCGTCCCCGTGGTCCAGTGTACGGCTGAGGTGCCGGTTGGCTATTTACAAACATGGGTTGAGGTTCATCCCCGTGCTCCAGTGCGCGGTTGAGGTACTGGTTGACTATTTATGGACATGGGTTGAGGTTCGTCCCCATGGTCCGGTGTATGTATGAGGTGCTGGTTAACTATATACGGACATGGGTTGAGGTTCATTTTTGTGGTCCGATGTACGACTGAGGTGCCGGTTTAGCTATTTACGGACATTAGTTGAGGTTCGTCCCCGTTGTCCGGTGTGCTGCTGAGGTGCCTGTTGACTATTTAAGGACATGGGTTGAGGTTCTTCCTTGTGGTTCGGTATACACCTGAGGTGCCGGTTGACTATTTACGGACATGGGTTGAGGTTCGTCCCCGTGGTTCAGTATACTGTTGAGGTACCGGTTGATTATTTACGGACATGGGTTGCGGTTCGTCCCCATAGTCCGTTGTATGGCTGAGGTGCCAGTTGACTATTTACGAACATGGGTTGAGGTTCATCCCAGTGGTCCGGTGTACGGCTGAGGTGTCGGTTGACTATTTACGAACATTATTCGAGGTTGCTCTCATGGTTCGGTGTACAACTGAAGTATCGGTCTGTGGTGTGTGTAGATTTCCATGGAGGTGGCCCTAGAGGTAGAGTGGTAGTAGAGTACGTTGAGTACGTACTGGGTCACCCTAGGAGCCAGGTGGGTTGAGTGTCTGTTGCTTACACTTTGGCTGAGGGTGTGGTAGGGTGATTACCAGTGGTTATGACCTTGTGGTCCATTGTTGACACATGTGTTGTGGGTATTGACTCATTGGAAATTTATGGGAGCCTAACTAGTGAGTTCGGTAGGCTAACTTGGTAGAAGACCTATGGAATTTCGTGAGGGGTATCTGTACTAGTAGTGTTGAGACCAGTAGATGGGGCCCGAGATTACAAGTGCGATTACCGAGAGTCTGATACTTGGTGGAGGAGACCACAGATAGGTCCGGTTGGCAGTCCGTTGAGGATTGGTACGGTTATTACTCTAGTGTGATAGTCTAGTTGGGACTCTAGTGAGCTCGACCATAAGTTGATTGTGGTATGTGTGTGGGTCGCCTTGGGAGAGTCATAGAATTGTTTGTGGATCGGTCTATGTACCCATGGGTGGGTGGACCGTAGTGGATTGGCATATGTGGGAGTTGCCCTAGTGTTGCATTGGGTTGGTTAGAGGATGTGCTAAAGGCCCGGTAGACGTGGGCTTGTGTGCTACTGGTAGGGCACACACTTGCATGGTCATGCATGTAGACATCCTAGACATTGATGTGTCTATATGATTATATGCAGTGTATGCTTGATGACATATGATGCATGTGTTACCCTCACTAGTTATGTAGAGTTCACCCCTTACCTCATAGGTGTTCTTAGAAGAGGGGTCGGCAGGACCCTCGATCAGGTGCTGGGTGTGGAGCTGCAGTTTTATCTTCTGTCATAGTCTCATTTTGTAGTTGAGAGCTTGTTAATGTTTTTAAACTATGTAATCTTGCATAAATTGGATAAGTGTAATAATGGAATGATGTTAATGTTTCAATGATGATTAACACTTTATTGGTGAATTGATTGTGGGTTGCCTATGATTAGTGTAGGTTGTCGGAGCGGTATCTCCCATCAAAAAAAAAAAAAAAAATTGACCCGATATCCGTTTTTGGAGATTCTTGGGATGTTTCAGAGATAACACCCCCGTTGCAAGATGGGGTGCTACAACAAATTATGATTCACAAGTTCGATAAATAGATGAATTTAAATTTAAAAGAGAAAAGTATATGAAACAATATTTGTAATGACCCATCCCAATTTTCTATTTTTCGAAGAGATTTTCGGATCTCTAAGTCGTTTTAGGGACCTTGGTAACAGTGAAGAGAGTGTGGACGCCGTGGTGGGCCCAGTTTACATGTTTTCGAGTTCGGAAACTCGAAGGGCATTTTGGTAATTTTATAATTATTGCGTAATTGTCATGAAAACTTATTCAAAAGCCACACGTCTTCCCGCCAAAGATCTTTCGGATTCTTTCTTCGAGTTTTTTCTTTTCTTTTCTTCTGAAAAGATTAAAAAAAAAAAAAGGAGGGCTAAAACCCTAAACCCTAACCCTTATAAACCCTACCTCTTTTCCGCGACACTGTAGTCGCTCATGCTACAGTGCCGCCGCTCCCCAAGCCGTGGCCTTCTTCCTCTTCTTCTTCTTCTTCCCGATTTTTCTCGGTAAGTCTCTCCTCCTCTCCCCTTCTCTCTTGGTTTTCTTCTTCCTCTCCTTCTCTACCTCCGCTCGGCCCACCTTCGTTTTCCCCAATTTTCTCTTTTCCTTTTCTTCAATTTTTCGGGATTTCTCTCTGTTTTCCCTGTTTTTTTTCCCTTCTCCTTTCTTCGATTTTTCCATGCCTTTACCCGGTTTTCCCCTACTTTTCCTTTTTCTTTCTTAGATTTCCTTGCCTTGCTCGGTTTTCCTTGTTTTCCTTCTTCATTTTCTCTACTTTTCCGCGATTTTCCTTTCTTTTCCCTCTTTTTCCACTTTTCCTAGATTTCCCTTGATTTTCTCCCATTTTCCCCCGACTCAACAAAGTTACTGAGTCGCTCGGCCGAGTGCCAAGTCGACTCACTCGATTTTTTTTCCTGAGTCAACTCGGCCCTTGGGTTGAAGTGGCAACCCAGCCACTCGGCCCACTGGCCCAGACCCGACCCGACTCGACCCAGACTTGATCGGACCCAACCAGGCTCAGACCTAGTCCGGCCCACGTCTAGCAGGCCCACGTTTTAGGCCCAATCCACATTGGCCTAGTTTCCAGACCTGGCCCTTTTTCAAAGCCCGTTTTCAAGCCTGGCCCGTTTTAGGCCCGTTTTCTCCTCGGCCTCTTTTTAACCCGTTTTGTCTTAATTATTCATCCGTTCTTTCTTATTTCAACAAACTGAACTTTCTTCAAACCAACAAATTGCTTACTCGCTTTGGACTTTCAACTTCACACGCACGGTGAGGGGACTTACCACAATTTTAGCATGCATTGCATATATCAAATATGTATTTCCGGACATGAAGAGATCCAAATGGAACCCTCTATTTATTAAGCCACTCGGTAAGGGTGATCCGTTGAGAATAATTATGTGGCAAGGGGTCTATTTGGGTGCTCTCCGGTCTACTATATGCTATTGTGAGAAACTTTAATTGGATAAATTGATATTGAATATGATACTTGAAAGATGTTGATGATACATTGAATGTTTGTTTATAAGATGCAAATGCAATCCTGTTGAACATGGAGATGTGTGTTTAAGTAACTTGTTATGTGCTTTTGACTCGCACGATGAAGTATGATGTTGATTTTGGTTAGTTATATTAGAAAATGCATGTGTTGTTATACATGTTTACGTTGTTACATGTGATTATGAAATCATGTGCATGCATGAGAGGTAACCCACAACGGACAGCGTGCCCTTGGGTATTGAGATGGGGAACTTATTTTGTATATATGTTTATGATGATGGTGATTGTTGGGAGGACTTCCCCGTTACGCTCCAGCGGTTGAGACCCCCATAGGGGATGCGGGTCTCCTCGTTATGTTCCGACTGTTGAGGTGCCTACCCTAGAGTTTGGCTCCCCCGAGCGTGGTCGAGGTGATTTTCCGACACGGCTCGTGTGAGTGAGACAGTTGGGTATTCTTTAGTCTCCCGATGGTACTGATAGGGGGACCGGAGTTTGTTGGAGGACCCGAGGTGGGCTATGGAGATGATTCCTTGGTTTTGATCAGTGGAAACATCGGTTAATATAGTAGTTTATGATGTTCATTTATGATCTGTGGGCA
The DNA here is from genome assembly GCA_013350335.1 of Chimonanthus salicifolius. Taxonomy (NCBI): domain Eukaryota; kingdom Viridiplantae; phylum Streptophyta; class Magnoliopsida; order Laurales; family Calycanthaceae; genus Chimonanthus; species Chimonanthus salicifolius. The sequence continues at coordinate 53,818,311 of CM023535.1, read as the reverse complement.
TGGGGATTTTCTTCGCTTATGATGTTCATTGCCCCTTTCATATGTGATCTATAACTATTTTGTTAATATGTGGTATGTTTATCCCTTCACTGGGCTGTTTTGCTCACCCCTTACTTTTCAGGTGCTCCGATCGCGGAGGGGCCAGATGGGCCCCTTGAGCAAGTACCTGGAGACGAGTAGTAGAGAATAAAAGTTTATGTTTATGCTATGTTTGATATTTGAGAAATTTTAGTCACATGGACTCAATCACATGTTTGTTTGGATGACTGTATAACACTTGATTAGTTTACATTTGTGTTTTGTTGTGTTTTCCTAGTTTTGGACTTGTGGTCTGTTGGACGTGAAGTAGTTATCCCGTTTTGGAAAAAAAAAAATTTGCTACTACTTTTGTACCCAATATCTGTCTTTTGTGACTTTCTGACTTTTTCGGAGATAACACGCCCGTAACGGGACGGGGCGTTACAATATTACATGTACACTAAATAGATGAATCCAATGTGTCCGTTCACATCCATCTCAAATCACATTCTCCAATAAATATTACATCAATTACAATAATACATTGCCTTTTTCATATGTGCATCTCACCCCATCATAAGTTACATCTCATGTTCTCATCATATCCTTCTCAAATCGCATTCTCCACTAAATATTACATTGATTACAATAATACATTGTTTTTCACGTGTGCATCTTGGTCTATCATAAGTTACATCTCATGTTCTCATCACATCTTTACCATTTTCTAACATTTATAACTATAATCCATAGTTAATGATGAAATAATTACAAAAAGAAAGAAAATAAAAGAGAAGTTAGTACACAGTAAATAACAACAAATAAAAAAAATTCATTTATTATTTTATAGGTTTTACTATTTTCTAACATTTATAACTCATAATCAGCATTTTATGATAAATAATTAAAAAAATGAGAGTAAATAAAAAAAAAAATTGCATCCCTGTATAAAAAGTTAGTACACAGTAAATAACAGCAAACAAAAAGATTTCATTTATTATTTTATAGGTTTTAACATTTTCTAACATTGGTAACTCATAATCCACATTTATGATGAAATAATTAAAAGAAAGACTAAATAAAAGAAAAAATTGTTGCTGGAAATTTTGACATGCTAGTAAACAGTAAATAAGACAAAATAAAATAATTTCATGTATTATTTTATAGGTTTTATCATTTTCTAACATTTATAACTCATAAACCCATATTTTATGATGAAATAATTTAAAACAATGAGAGTAAATAAAAGAAAATGTTTCTGGAAATTTTTACATGTTAGTAAACAGTACCTAAGAGCAAGTCAAAAAATTTAATGCATTATTTTATAGGTTTTAGTATTTTCTAACATTTATAACTCATAAAAATATTTTATGATGAAATAATTAAAATAAAGACTAAATTAAAGTAAAAAATGTTTCTGGAAATTTTTACATGTTAGTAACAGTAACTAAGAGCAAATAAAAAAAATTCATGTATTATTTTATAGGTTTTATCATTTTCTAACATTTATAACTCATAAACCATATTTTTAATGAAATAATTTAAAAAATGAGGTTAAATAAAAGAAAAATGTTTCTGGAAATTTTGACATGTTATTAAACAGTAAATAAGAGAAAATAAAAAAAAATTATGTATTATTTTATAGGTTTTAGCATTTTCTAACATTTATAACTCATAAACAATATTTTATGATGAAATAATTAAAATATAGAGTAAATAAAAGAAAAAAATGTTTCTGGAAATTTTGAAATGTTAGTAACAGTAAAATAAGAGCAAATAAAAAATTTCATGTATTATTTTATAGGTTTTATCCTTTTCTAATTTTTTTTTCATTTATGTTATTTTATGTTGAAATAGTTAACAAAAAGAAATAAATAATTGAAAAAAATAGTAACTAACAAAGTACATAGAAAATAAATACAGATACATTCAGATGGAAAAACATTATAACACATTTATAAAACTTTTATTTACTGCATATGTTATTTAAGTTCAAGCATTTTTTAACAAATTATAACATTTTTATGTTATTTTCGGCTCAAAAAAATAAAATAAAATAAAATACAGATAAATTTAAATAAATTTCAAAACTTACAAGAGTAGTAGATCTAGAAATGAAGAAAATTTTGAACGGTCTGGATCGTTCAGTTTCAGCCGAATACTGGTTGTTTAGAACCTAATTAGATCATGTAATGAAGAGTGAAAAAACTTTTGGAAGAGAAATGGTAAAATCTAGTTTTTTTTGAAGAAAATACGTGTGTGAAAATGGAAGTGTAAGTGATTGGGTTTTATAGAAAAAAATTGGACCAGGTAGATTTTGTGGATTTCAAAAAAATAGTAAAAAATCAATGCATGGCCGACCATCTGAATACAGTAGTACGCCGTACATAGAAATTTGACTGAAATTGCTTGATAGGTGAGATCTCGCCCGATGTATCGGACATGAGATATCGTCCGATATATCAGCAAAATCTCACACCGATAGAAGGTTGGACCCACAATCGAATTTCTCAGTTTTTTTTTAAAAAAAAGGCAGAAACGGCTGATATTTCAAAAAAAAATTGGGCTTTTTTTTTTTTTTTAAAAATCACAACGACCGATATTTTGAAAATTTGACCGATGTCACGACCGAAATATCGGCCAAAAATACGCTCATCTTGAGCGTTTTAATTTTCGTACTGTCGATACACACAATTTCAGCCGAGATTTCTACCCATGGCTATAACGACCCATCCCACTATCACAATATTATCCGATTTGGGTCCATCAAACACAAGCCCGCACGGCATTGCTTTGGCAGCCAAACATTGTTTCTCCCAAAAGTCTTTATGTTAGAAGGAGGAAGGCTACCATTTATATACTAGGGAATTTCCAATGCAATTAAGCAATGTGGGATTTTTTTCTCCATAGACATGCTCCACATTATAGACCCCCTCTGGAGCGGGGTATTACAATCTACTCCTCTAAAGCCATAACCATCCCCAGCGTTGTACACATAACAACCAAGCCCACACTCTCAGGCAGAGAGTTGAACCTGGCTCTGATACCATTTGTAACGACTGCTACCACTTTAAAAATGTAAACCCAAGCGCAGGTAGCGAAGTAATAATTACTCTGTGAGTCCGAGGTCGAATCCACACGGGCTGAAAGTATTAAGAATACTATTTAAGAAGAAAAGAATTAAAATTCGATTTTGACATGAGCAAAGATGGTGGTGAATTTAAATCAATGATAAAAAAAAAAGTGCACTTAGGGGTCAGGGATTCATTTAATAATTTATAGACTCATTTTTTTATCAACTTGTCTCAGTGAGATTCGAATGATGATTCTCTCACCGGAAGATGGGACACTTAAATCAATAATAAACTTCAAATATTTCGTTCAAATAATTGATTGTAAAGAAATAATTAAATACATATCATATGTCACATGGGATTCTCTAAGTAATCAGTGTATTCGGAAATTACAATGATTCAAAGAAAATATAAAGACATTGACAGGTCGTTGATAATTTATCATATAAATCATAAGATGATCCAAACATTCAGTGTATTCGGAAATCAAACTAAATTAAGGAAAATATTTAGATTTATAATAAATATTTGAGATATATTAAACCATTCAATTAAATGAAATGTACATTAATATCGTAGATGTTGATTTAAAATAATCCCAATAAATAATTAATCTTCACCCTTCACTTTAGTTGAGAATTTAGCCGGACATTATAATAAAGGACATTAAAATGATTAGTTAAATCATCAAATGGAGATTAGACACTATTTAAACTAAATGCTCAGATAATTAAACAATACCAACAAAACATCAACTTAATTAACGTCAGAGAAGAAAAATAAAGTTGTGAACAAGCCTGAAATCAAATTTTGACAGATACAAAAAATGAGATGACATTAATAAGCAAATAAAAATGAAAATAAGACTCCCTGGCTGAAAATGAAAGGACAGAATGGGGTAAATGACGCTGCCCAGATCTCCCCAAGGAATAGAGGTTGCTGCCTCCTCTTGAGTTCGGTCCATCACAGTCGATTGGGCAAGAAGAAGAACCACTGCAACGGCTCTCTTCTTCAACTAATCCGATTCTCTGCTGATTTCATTGCATTGCTTTCCTTTTCACGCTTCATTTCCTTTCTTGTGCTTGCACTGCCCACGCTCCAAGGCTTCTGCCAGCTCATGATGCTTCTCATCTGCCTAGACCAAAGACATCGTCAGATGATATTTTTTTATTGTATCATAACTCAATTTTGACCCAGCATCCACTCAACTTGGTACACAATATTTGATTCGACTTTGACTCACTGGATAGATTCAATTTTAATTCGTCTTCAACTCGGAATTTAGCTAAAAAATTATGAAACTAGTTGGATTAATTTCCTAAAACACAAATACACGTAATAAGTCATATTAAATAAAATTCAATTATTTACATGTAAAATTATCGATCAAATATAAAAGGAATGCAATAATGCCTGGTAAAATTAAGATATAAATGCATTTTTTGGCATTTATCAACAATCCATCACACTAACACAATATTGTTCGCTCTGAGCCCACACACAAGTAAACAATGTCATGCAAATAGAGCTCACACACAAGTAGGCAACGTCATGCAAATAGAGCCCACACAATCCGAATGTTAAACTGTACTCTAATACCACTTATGATGATCCAACCCGACTCCACTCAAGGATGATATTGTCCACTTTGGATCCCACCTGGGTTCTCACGGTTTTACTTTGGGCCTTGGCCAGATCATCCAATGGGAGGGGGGCTTCTCTTTATAACCACCCACCTCCCAACTAATGTGGGACTTTGATGGGTGGGTGTTTGAGGGCTTTAGGCGGTGCCCTACTTCACCTATAGACAGGTCGGACTTGCTCTCTCGCCCTCTCTCTCAAGCCTCACCTGAAATGTGTGAACCCAACCACAGATCTTTTCACCCAGGTAGATCCGTGGCTGCGGTTGTGTGGCCCTGCCTGAACAGCACTGTGTGCAACCTCGCCTACAACATCTCCAGTGGATGTTCGATCAGATCTAGTAAATCAAAGAGACATGCAGGCTCATATTTAGACGATGATCTAAGTGGGTTCTCTCTCCAAGTCTAGTTGATTCTCGGTTTCAAGGTCGGGTCAGTGGGGTTCCTAAATTCGAGTTATCAATTAGAGTAGGGTCGGATGAGTTTTAGCCCTAAGAACATTGAGTCGAGGATTCTTTGTCAACAGAGGGTTGATGCGGTCTTTGTTGGAGGTATGTATGCAATGAGACCGATCATCCACAATAATGATCTAAATACCTTTTTAATCGATTTTGATTATCTTCTTACATTGAGTCTATTCACCATCTCTGATTACTTCATTGTCAAAGATCAAATGATAAAATCGCGAATTCTATGTTTTGAAAAATAATTCGAAGAGGTGATTTTTATTTTACTGAATTAAAGCTGAATTCAGTCGATGGAAATGACCCCAGAAGCTCGAGGGTCTTAAATTCTCTGCAGAGGTTCTCCCTTCTACTGTTTTTGTTTTTGTTGTATTTTCTATTTTGTCTTTCTAACTCTGAAGTCATGGTGATCTGGTAATAGAATTCTCTTTCTCTTATTAAACAGCGTCAGCCCTGAAATCAAAGGGAACCATACCGTCTCCCACTCTCCAAGATTCCTTCCCTCCTGAAAATCCACTTCATTTCCATGTATGTATTCTTCTTTTAACTGAACAAACAAGTATAGAACAAGGAATAGGAGGCAAGTAGAATGTGGAGAAGGGCATTCACCTCACTCACCCTCAGGCTCAGATTCTACTCTTCCAACCCCGAAATTGAAATTCCCACTCTCTATTCCTTCCTTCAACCTTCCATCTTTACCCTCAAGAAGCCCATCTTCCCTCCCCCTCCTCCCTCTCCAAACTCCACAAAAAGTCCACCTCAAACGCCACAATCTCTTGACAAGGGTGCCCTTGAATCTGACATAGAAATATCACTTGCAGCTCAAAACACCGACCAAGCATGGAAATCCTTCAAGCTCCTCACTTCCCACTCCCTCTTGCCGCCTCCACATCTCTCCAATTCCCTCATCTCCGATCTCTCCTCCCAAAAGGACTTGCTCAACCTCAAGAGGGCCTTTGCCTCCGTTATCTTCCTTTTAGAGAAAAACTCACCGACACTTTCCCTGCATTCTGTTGAAACCCTCCTGCAATCCATGAACGCTGCCAATATGCCTGCCCCTGCCTTTGCCCTCGTAAGAGCCATGTTTAAGAACCGTTTCTTCCCGCCTTTCATCCTATGGGGCCCTGTTTTGATTGAAGTCAGTAAGAAAAATGGCAGCTTTGCTGCATTTTTGCAGCTTTTTAATGAGAATTGTAGGATTGCATTGGATGAGGGGCTTGATTTCATGAGGCCTGATTTGGGTGTATGCAATGCTGCATTGGAGGGGTGTTGTTGCCATCTGGGGTCAATTTCAGATGCTGAGCGAGTTCTTGAGATGATGTCAATTTTGGGTGTCAGACCTGATGCTGTGAGTTTTGGGTTTCTTGCATATCTGTATGCTTTCAAGGGTCTTAAAAATAAGGTAATTGAATTGGAGAGTTTGGTGACTGAGTTTGGGTTTTTGTCAAGGAGGTTCCTTTACAATGGTTTGGTTAGTGGGTATGTGAAATCAGGAAATTTTGAATCAGTTTCTAATGTGATTTTACGTGCATTGCAAGAACAAACGGACCGAGATCAAATATTGGAGGAAGAAAGTTACACTACAATAGTGAAAGGTTATCTTGCAAATGGAAAGATCAAAGAATTGGCAAAGCTTATTATTGGATCACAGGAATTAGAGACTTTTGAATCATCATCTCTTGGGGTTGAGAATTCCATTGGTTTTGGGATCATTAATGCGTGCATTGATCTCGGCATGTTGGATAAGGCTCATTGTATTCTCGACGAGATGAATGCTCAAGGAGCTTCAATTGGGCTTGGTGTATATTCCTCGATCTTGAAGGCCTACTGTAAAGAGCGTAGGACAGCGGAAGCTGCCCAGATGGTTGCTGAGATCAACAATTTGGGTCTGCATTTGGATGCAAACAACTTCGATGCTCTGATTGATGCATCCATGTCGATCCAAGATTTTCAATCAGCTTTTTCACTTTTTAGAGAGATGAGAGAGGTGAATATAACTGATCTGAAGATGAGTTACCTAACTATCATGACAGGTTTAACTGAGAATCACAGGCCTGAGCTGATGGCTGCTTTCTTAGATGAAGTTGTCAATGATACACGGATTGAAATTGGGACCCATGACTGGAATTCAATCATACATGCCTTCTGTAAGCTTGGGAGAATGGAGGATGCAAGGCGGACTTTTAGGAGGATGGTTTTTCTACGTTTCCAACCCAATGAACAAACATATCTGTCACTAATCAATGGTTATGTGACTGCTGGGAGCTATTTCAGTGTGCTGATTTTGTGGACAGAAGTCAAGAAAAGGATTTCTATAGATGGGGGGAAGGGACTCAAGTTTGATCACAGCCTGGTTGATGCATTCTTGTATGCACTTGTGAAGGGGGGCTTCTTTGATGCAGTAATGCAAGTTGTGGAGAAGGCCCAAGAGATGAAGATCTTTGTGGATAAGTGGAGGTATAAACAGGCATTCATGGAGACGCATAAAAAGCTCAAAATAGCAAAGCTACGGAGGAGGAACTTTAGGAAGATGGAAGCACTTATCGCTTTCAAGAATTGGGCTGGTTTGAATGCATGAACATCAGCTCTATCCAATTTGGTGATTCAACCCCATTGACATTGATGAGTATCACTGCCTCAGCCTTTGTTCATTTGCTTACTTGATTACTCAAATGGATTTTACAGTGGTTAGAAGGTTGAGTGGATCTTAGAATTATCATTAAGTATTGCTTTTTCATGAACTGAATGTGGTTTGGATCAATGTCTTTGCTGATTGTAGATTCAATTGTGGGTTATCACTGATTCTTTAGGGAGGACCAAACAATTCTATACAGAATCATTATTGGTTTTAAATAGAAGAAAGTCAGAAGCTTGTTTGATATGGTTTCTTTCACCCATCTGGCACAATTGGTTCCCACTGAAATATTGAGGGGGAGTTAACATGCTTATTATTCAAGAAATTAGAAATTAAAGTTTCATTCCTTTCTGGACTGGAAACTAGAGAACTTAAATTCCTACTGATTTCTGCACTAACCTATAGCTCCTGGTGGCAGATAGGCTGTAAGATTTGATCCTTGGGTAATTTATGATATTGGGCTTCTGAACAATATTCTGGTATCCATTTTTATTGCCTATGATGTTTGTACTTACCTCAGGCTTTTTCTACGAATTGTGCAATAACATGACTGTTCAGACTCTATGAATTCCACCCCTAACCACTTGAATATAGAATCATGTGGCTTCCTGACTGCCTGGAATGTGATCAAGTGAAGCTTTCTGATTTTCAAGTGTTTTCATGAAATGACCATTTCAAGAAAAAAAGGGTATATGGAGTAGTGTTTTTCTGTGGAAATGCTGGTGTTCAATTGCTGCTTGTGACAAGTTGTGATCTCCAAGTTGGAAATTAAGGGCTGTTTAATTGGAGTTTGTTTCGACTTTGGTTGAATGCCTGTTATTCCACTGGGGGACAGATCTGCACGTGTTCTTCCAGTGTGACTTCTTGGCTTGAATGAAGGGCTATTCTTTTGAAGTTTGGCTTGACAAACCCTTGTTTTTAGGACTGGATGATGACCTGAAGGAGATTCTTTCTTATCCTCTGCCCAAGTGTATTCTGTATTGGAATTGAGGCCATTTTCACTGGTATGATTCAGTTCCTATAGCGTGAGTGTAATGTTGAAATCTTCAAGCTGAAGACTGTTAGCTCCCAGTGATATTTAAGCAACAGGCAAAAGCTGCTTAATCTGCATATGTAATATAAGCTTCCTTGCACCTGGAAAATGGTATGTCCATGTCATACAGCCCAATGATTTATTGGTGTCATACTCATTTCTAGAAAATGTGAATGGAACTTGTTATGACTGCTGAACTTTATTAATTTTGTTAGATGAAAATTTTGTGTGTTATCTAATAAATTGTGTTTTAAATTCAAATTCCTGTTAAAGAGCTATAACAAATATATCCATAGGGAGTTTATGGATCTCAATTTATACAGTTGGTTTGGGGCTTACATGGTATTGATCAATGATTCATTATGCCAAAACTTGGTTGCAACTGCACTTATATTGGTCATTGGTCCTACAAAAGGTAAAGAGATTTGACACTCAATATCTCCTGAATCTATTCAAGCACCCATAATTTAAGCAAATGACCAAATCTTGGGGTTGGTCACTTGCTACTTTTGTCTTGAATCCGAGTATTTGTATAAAAAAAATGATCATGTTGGTATAGAGGATTGTTCATACATCATCCTTATCACTATCTGGGCATCCAACTTAAGTACCACATTGTTTATAGATCGCGTCCACCATGAAGCACCAACTAGCTATGCTTCTCTAACCATTCATATATATATATATATATATATATATATATATATATATATATATATATAGGTATTCTATCCCAAGAAAACACCATTAGATGTGAAAGTGCGAAAGAAATTAGTATTGGGTCCATATGCATTTTTTTCTCTTTGAAATGATGTCCATGTCGCTTTTCTCTTTGACCCTCTAGCCTTTTATCTTGAGAAAGTTCTTAGACTGTTACTAAAGAGGATTTCTGTCTCCTCTTGTCTTCCTGTTCCTAGAATCGAATCTCTTCTTCTTCTTGAGATAGTTCTTAAACTTCGTTACCAAGGAGGATTCTCTGTCTCCTACTGGCTTCTTGTTCCTAAGAACCAGCAATTGAAGTGGGTGGAACAACTAGTATGGGGCACTTGAGGTCTTCGATTGCCGGGATGATGTTTTGGGAGGTGGGGCGGTGAAATGGGATAGTTGTATATGAAGAAGAAATGGTAGAGAAGATGAAGAGAGGCGATGGAGGGAAGCCTACATGGAAAGTTGAAGACGATGTGAGTGTGGAGCTAGGAGAGGGCTTGATTAGGTGGGTGGTGGGATTAAAATGGAGAGAAACAAGGATAATAAGTGGCTGGATGGCAATGGCGGGAGCTAAGAAGGGGTGGAGGGGTGATAGTGATGATAGGTTGGGTTGGGTTGGGTTGATGATGGCAGTGGTGATGTGGTGTTGAATTGAAGGGGTGGGCTGGATTATGTTGACCTGAGAAAGGTGATCTGGATTATGGTGGTGACGGGCAATGCTGACTTGAAGTGTGGCTGTTGAACCGAGAATGGGGAGGGGTAGATGCAGTGAGCTGAATGTCAATATCTGCAGATCTCGGAATTTAGTTTCTAGGTGACTGGCACCAACCTGCAGAACTCTATTTCCTCACAAATGAAAAGGAGAGATGTACTGAGCCGTTCTTAATACGTTTCACAAATTAACACCATTTTCCTCATTTCATGGGATGGACTCTCTCTTTCTACATGTACATACATATATAGAAACTGCGCTACGCATGAAATAGAGTCTGTGAGAGCCTGCTACAAACAAGGGTCAGTGATGTACGGTCCCTATCAAATTGACTTTTGCACGTTAAGCCCTCATTTTATGTTTATTTCTATCCCATAAACGTAGAATGAGGGCTTAACGTGCAAAAGTCAATTTGATAGGGACCGTAAATCACTGACCCTTGTTTGTAGTAGGCTCTCGCAGACTCTATTTCATGTGCAGCGCAGTTTCGTAATAGTTACAATCAACAATTGAGAAAAGCGGGAAGAGATGGAGAGCAGAGAGCACACCTGGGTGGAGGACTCTGACAAGCATGGGGCGAGAATCTGCAAGCCAAGGGCGAGGGATGGCAAGATGCGAGCAGTAAAAGCCAGAGGAAGCAATTGGACTTGGCACTCGTCACACTCTTCTTAGAGAATATTCATGACTTTGCTACTAGATATTGGCTCATGGGGATTCTTAGTGGGTGGGGAAGGGTGGTGGATGTATTCATCCGGAGAAAAGAAATAAAAAAGGGCAGAAAATTGCCATCGTCAGGATGAAAGGGGAAGGCGCAACAGCAAGGGCTATCGGTAGCTGAAATGGTTGTTGGATGGGAGGAAGGAGGATAATAGTGCAAAAAGTGTTTTATAGCAGGGAAGGGCACGGGGAGGAGACAGTGGTAAGGAAAATTCATGGGAAGAAACTGGTAGTATTAGAAAAGGATACAGGTCCTGTGACTCACCAGACCTCTATCATACCTGGATTGGCCGCTCTTGCTCAAAGTTCAGGTAGGCGAGCATCAGCTACTTCTAAGAATTGGGTACAAAAGGATCCAATCCCCCCATTTTACTAGCGCACAATGACCAATGTGAACTTGGGGGAGGCCTACGAGTGGCTCCGGCAATCAGTGGTGGCTTCAACAAAACTTTGCATCAACTCGAAGGAGGCTAGAAGCTTCTGCGATGGAAAAGGTATCAATAGTAGTGCAGTGAGATGGGGGTGGTACATCTTTCTTGATTACTGCATGGAGTGAGGAGGAAGCTCAGGAATGGATCTTTGACCTAGAATGGATGAATTTTTTCAACTCACTCGAAATCTGATGCTCCAAATCATACTAATCAGTTTGTTGGATGTGGGTACATTGCTTTGGGTACCCGTTGGTGGATTGGGACCGTGATTCAATACTGCAATTTGGAAAGAGATCGGGGAAGGTTCTAGAGATAGATAGGGAAACCTAGAAAAAAGGGACCTATCTACTATGAGATTACTGCTGGAGGTTGAAAACACCAAAAAAAAAAAAACAACTCCGGAAGAGGTAATCGTCAAGGTCTCGAATGGGAGCTACAGAATCCAGGTGAGGAAAATCTACACTTTATTTTTTGGATCAATGATAGGTGTGTTAGTCCCATGGTTTCAAACCAAGGATAAAAATGTATTTTGATGATAACAAAAACATTGACTTGGGGTACGAATGTTTGTGTTGGAGTTATGTATAAGACAGAAGTGACGTGACTCCACACCTCAATTAGTCTTCTCAAGCATGTCTGAGTCAAGCACAAAAGATTGAAGATCAAATTACTCACTGGACATCACACTTGAAGATGAAGATGAAGATGAAGATGAAGAAGACTAAAGAAGAAAGCCTATGAATATAGGAGCAGCAAATTGAAGATCAAAAGGGCGGATGAAGACAAAGACAAAGAAGGTGACTTGCGACTTGGAGCAGACAAAAAGAGTGAAGATATTTGAAGAACCAGTCCAAGTCTTGTTGGGGTAGATTGAGGCCTTGAGTGTTTAGGATTATATTTGTAAAGTTAGTCAAAAAGATTGAACACTTCGACTCAAATCTAACTAAAAATGGACCCGAAGATCATGTGACCGATATTGATCACATTATCATTTGATCCTATAACCATGCCTCAGTTCTAAACCATTTTATATCCAAAAGAACTGCGTAAGTCCATTAACGGTGGCCTCACTCCAAGTCATTGAATATTATGAGGAGTGTGTAAGACTACAAATTGTGTGGTAGGTAACTAGGCCTCAGTCCAAACTATTGTGTATCAAAAGGACTCTGTAAGACCAATATCTGGGCTTCAGTTCCAAACTGTTATCAAAAGGAACTGTGTAAGACCATTTTTTTGTGACCTAACCGTCGACCAAATAGAATGAATACCGCGGACTATGAAACATATTGGAAACTACAGTCAAGCCTCAGATTGGATACCATCGACTGTTGTAGGGGCAACCGTCGACTGGACATTTGACTAAATCAAATGTTTGGCCTTTGATAAGTTACCGTCGACTAACACATTGGTAACCGTAGATTGAATAAAACATCTGTAAAACAGAGCTAGTCTCTGATGAACATTCGTCGACTATTACACTCAAACTGTAGCCTCTTCTCGAATTGGAATATTTGAACATTTGGTTCAGGACCGTCGACTGTCTATCATGACTGTAGATTGTATGGCTGACAATGGTCGAGTAGTTGGCACATTAAATGCATAATCAAACGGTCATCTTCATTAATGCATGGCAACGGGTAAAAATTTGACAACCCTTATATATACTTGCCATTATGGAGAGATTTAGATGAGCTCTACCAACTCCCATAGCCAAGAACAAAGAGAATTTAATTTGCCTACATTTGAACTCAAGCACTTCAACTTGCAAATCTTATTTGAGCCATCTTTATTCAATCATATTGAGTAACTCTTAGTGTGAGCCAAATTTGTATATATTTGAGAGTTACTCCGAGCTTAAACTTGTATTTATTTTTGTATGTGAGGAAGAGGGGAAAGCAAAGGGTTGGGTTGACCCTGTAGAGGAGGAGGTCATTCTTGAACCTAGAAAGAGGATTTGGGAGGAAGAGAGAGAGAGCGAAAATCGGTGTAAACGGTTTCTTCTCCACCTGAAAGGAGAAACGAGGTAGGTGGGGATGCCGAACCTTGTTAAAGTCTCAGTTTAATCTCTCCATCTCTTCTCATCTCCTCTACTTTCACTTTATACACATCTTCTCTATGTTATTTGTGCCTTAATTTGATGTGAATGCGAATGCTTATTTTCAATTTATGTGATTGGAGGAAATCCCATAAAGTTTGCATTGACAAGGTGTATATGTCAATCGCATCAAATGGATGTATCTTTTCAAGTATCTTAGTCCTTTTGTTTGATATGGTATAGAGTGGACTACATCTAAGTTTATTGGATTTTGTTAATATACATAATATAAAACAATGATTCCCCATACTCTCCCTTGTACTGCACTCTTCGTGAACCTACCTATGTATAAAGTTCATGTATGGTAATGGCGATGGTGATGATGATAGGTCCATTGAAAATGTCTTAAGCTTAATTTTTTTGATTACAAAAAATTATCTGGATTAAATCAATAAAACCATGTTTTTCAAATTCTCATAAATTTTGATTACTTTTTTATCTCTTAAATTTTTATGTCTTCAAAAACAATGGCTTCATGTATTAATTAAGATGATTTTTTATGGGCCATAAGTTTGAGACTAAACAGTTTAGAGGTTTCTTCTCCAAAAAGTTAAGAGGTTTCAATCATAGTATTTGATTACTCAGTAGATTATGAGTAAATATGTTAAAAATAGGATATTCCAAGCCAAGAAAGGGGGCTATGTATAAGTAATTTTTTATCTCTTGGACGTTATATTTAGTTAAGGGCAACCATATGCACATCCTCTTTTCTTTTCATCATACACCCCCTTGAATTTTTTTTGCAATTTTATCCCTCTTACCTTGATTTCATTCACAAGTTGGAGATCGTCTTTTCCTAATTTTTCTCTACTTCAACCGCATTTAATGTTTCTTTATCGTCACATCTCTTTAAAAATGGTATATCATCTTTAAATTATTATATTTGATAAATTTACGTCTATTTTCAAATATCAATTTTTCCTTATATTTTTGTATTTTGATAAATTTAGAATTTTAAATTTATTTTGTACAGTAGAATGTGGTATAAATTTTCTGCTACATCAACTAAATCATAACCGTGAGTTAGTTGATTACATATCTATATAAATTAACCTATGTAATACATAAATATTTACAATATAGATTACATCAATTTTTAATAGAATTTTGAAAAAACCTCAATCTTTTTGCTTAATATGAAAAAACTATTTAATTTTTTATATTATAAAAGACTAAGTGTTTTATAAGTTTTACCCAAATTTAATACATATTACATAGATTTAAATTATAGTTTCAAATTTGTAGCAAAGAATGATTATATAGTACATTCTATTGTACAAAATAAAATTAAAATTCTAAATTTATCAAATACAAATGTATAGAGGTATTTTAAATTTTTTTCCATTTGATTTTTTCAACTTTAATTAATAATTTCACAATGAAAAATTGACATTTGACAGTGAACCTCTAGATTTATCAAAGATAAAAATTTAAAGACAATATCATTTTTAAATAAATGTTACCATTAGAATTCCTTGATGGTAGAGGAAATGAGCGACGCAAAACTAATCGTGTAAAACATTAAATGGAGCTGAATTGGAGGATAAAAATTAGGAAAAAAAATACCTAACATGTGAATGAAATCAAGATAGGAGGGGTAAAATTGAAAAAAAATTCTAGAGTTGTCCGATAAAAAGAAAAGAAGGTGTGTATATGGTTGCCCTTAGTTAAGGACTTCCTTTTGTCTTCATACAGTTCTTTATTTTTGACTGAGACAAATCTATCCCTCCTTTAATGACAATTCTATAGTAAGATTTTAATTTGAGTAAATTTTCTCCTAATTCCTTAAATTTAAAATCATCAAAATTTGAATTTACCAAATGCCAAAACCTTCCTCCTATCCCTTCCAAACTTAATACCATTATATGGTTTACTTAGAAGGGTGATACTACAAAATATCTGGGCACAAGGGTTCCATACAGGACTTACTAAATATTATATTCAATTAGGTAAAATTATTTTTCTTTTAAAATTTATATCTAATTGTTAATAATTTTTATTTTATTTTTATCTTTACCATGAGATTAATTATGATATGTTAAAAAATTATCTAATTATTGATTTTTAATATTAAAATTTAAAAATATTAAAACTAACATGATTCAATAAATTTAATTTTGTACAATATATTAATACTTTATGATAATTTATCAAACTTATATAATTTTTTAATCATCATATAAGACAATTTTTTGACAAAGCGGCTTTTCAGTCCTGAACGGCTGCCAAAGGTGACTCTTAAAAAGCATTGCCTAGTGGGCCTACCAAAGTAGGAAGGACATAAATGGAGATCCGCTTCAGTGTCACCTCAACAATAGATATAATTGAGCTGTCCATGTTCTCTTCTTAATACTGAAATCACAAATCTTATCTTAATGTATAAAAGAAAAAAAAAAAGACAAATTGAAAATAAAAAACTCACTTTTCACTTTTCCACTATTGCTCAATTATTGGAAGTAGCAATTTTTTATGTGCTAGTTTTGTATAATCTGACTATGGATTTTATTGTTTATTTTCTATTTGAACTGTTTCGTAGATCACTAATCAGAACACTGACTCTTCCATTGTGATATAAATTGGCTCACTGACCGGTTCGTCGGATTACTGACCGGATCACTGAAATTTAATCTTAGTGAGGACTGTTTTTTCATATAGAACAACAAATCAGGATCACTTGACCAGGATCACTGATTTTATTTTAAATGCTTTCAGTATGACAGTGAAGGATAAAATAGATAATATTCTAAATTCCATGTCTCGTTACATAAAATGCATGTGTAAGGATCGCTACCCCAATAATTGTATTACTATTGTAGGAAGGATATCTGTGGATGAGGTGTATAAATCACCTCCGCTCGATAGATAAAATTGAGTTTTTCATATGCATTTCTAAAATATTGAAATCACAAATCTTAACTCTACTAAATTTAAAAGAAAAGAGAGAAAAAAAAAAGTAAAAATAGAAAGTTTTTACTTTTCCACTATTTCTCAGTAATTGTAAATTTTGTAACCACTATGAGCCTGTTATGTACAAGCGATTAAAACTTTGGCATGAAAGATTTTCAACTCTTTTTTTTTTTTTTTCAAAATCAGTATCAGAGTTTCTTAGAGTACTTAATTAATCTTTAAAGCATTTGTAAGTCCTCTTATCTATACACCAAGTAACACTATATAGAGTGATCCATTTGTATTGAAAGTGACTTGAATCCAAGACCTTCCGAGTTCTTGACTACCAAGTCCTTTATAATGTTAATCATGAGTTGTTGTTTTAATTTTTCACAACAAAAAAATTTAATATAGATAGAATAAAATTTAAATGGCACTATTTGAGTTTTGTAGTCATCTGATGTCAATGGTTTGCGAGAGACTGAATGCATTTGAAGTTTCATCCAATGCTTTTGTACTCAAAGAGAGATAAATATTTTGAATTTATTTATTATAAAAAATAATAATAATAACTTTCTTGCTCAAATAGATTTAGATGTGTAAACTGTACCACATCATCCACTTAATGACTAAAATGTAGTACACACTATGTATCAAGCTTCGTGATGTTTGCATCATTCAATTTATTTTTCTAGGTTTTCGTGGCCAGAGACTGGATTATATGGCTTTTAGAATTATTAGTTTATTTAAGCAAAAGTGAGTCTCTAAAAGGACTAAATACAAAGAAAGACATTGATCCATTGAGTCAAAAGGTTTTCTATAATGAAATTAATGAAATTGCACTACAATGCCACTGTAAGCTACGAGAATCCATAACTAAGGGATTGGATTGGTAGTGAGAAACCTAATCTTCAGTTAGATTTCCACCTCATTTCAAAAAGTCACTTTTTATAAAATTATGCAAGTATATGGGTAAGGAGGTCTGTACATATCTCGAGAATTAGTCAAGTACTCTTAGAGGCTTCGACAACTTTATCATAAGAAAATACAAAAATCCATGTCTAAATCACAAATTATGTAGTGGGCTCTAAATGCTTTTCATGACCAATGAGAGTAAATGCAAAAGAATTTATCCATTTTTACCCCTCATCTAAACGCAGTATGGGCAGTCGTTTTACAACTGATATCAGGGGGTTGATCCATAGTTATTTAACTTCCTCCACTCCAACCGTTGGTATGAAGTTTGTCCATTTTTTATCTAACTGCCAAATCGAACTGTCCATGTTATCCAACTAATTTCTTATGGGTTCTCAACCCATCGATACCTAGTCAACCCCTTTATTTTGAGTTGATTCACTCGGGTCGTTTCACCTGATCCTAGTGATGGATCACTCGACCTTATCTTCTTCGAATGTCTAAATTTGTGCATGTTTACCTATTCCCTATTAAAAAGGAATTCCAATTATTGTTTTGTCATTTATGCTAGATGATGAAGGGTAAGATCGAGTTTAATGCATATTTATGCCTTCAACGATGAAATAAGTAAAACTTTGCAAAATTCAGCTTGAGTTCGATATGAACTTGAGAAACTCGAACGCAAATAGTTTCAAGTTTAAGAAAATCTTCAGATTAACTTCGATAAAATAGTGTCACTCGATCACTAATCTTTATTACACAAGTAAATAAAACTTCAAATAAATGAACCAAAATCCCAAAATTCTCATCGGAATAATAGAGTAAGGTCAAGAACTTCCTTAGGCGAATATTAACACCATACAATAATCATCTATGAAATAAGAATTCTAGAATTTCTATAATTGAATTACTTGATTCAATTCACGAACTAGAATAAAATTCATCAAAGGGTTGGGAGAAATTGAGAACTATAACTTGAAACTCGAACTACATTAATTAGAAGAGAATTAAAAGACTAAAGAAAAACACTTATCACAAAGAAGAGAACTCAATTTTGCACAAAGCAAAAAGAATTAAATTGAACTTCTGACCGGTTCCCCATGACCCATATTTATAAACAAATTCTAAAAAATAATTACATCAATTGTCACCATTAGATGGTTGTCGTGGCACCTACTTACAAGGATCCATCTAAACCGCTCGTTACAAAAGAACCAAGATAGCATAGAATCTAATGGTTACTTTGGCCTTGCACTAGGAAATCGGAATTATAAGGAAATCTTTAAAGACGAAAGAGTTGACAATGGGTAGAGTACAGATAAAATATACGAAGTGTAATTTTAGTGGTTAATATTGTATTAGAGAAAAATAAAATAAAATAAAGAATAACTTGGTATTATAATATGATAAATTTATATATTTGGGTCTAATGGTTGAACAAATAGAAGAATAAATCTAAATGTAGTCAGTCAACACGAAAAAAGTGAGAAGTGCTTATGTGTAAAGAGCTAGCGAAGTGCCATTTGTTAAAAGGACACCTATGCATATTAAAGAGCAGGTTTATAAAATAGCCTGATAGACAAGCAATGTTTTATAAAATTGAGTGTTGGATAATAAAAAGAAAATCGGTGAATAAGGTAATGGTAATAAAAATGTGTATTTTAATATAGATGGATAGAGTAATGTTAGAAGATAGAAATAAGAATTAATGCATTAGAGAGACCCTTAGAGTAGTCACAATATATGAGAAAATGAGAAAAAAATGCTAAAGATGGTTTGAACGAGAAGACTAAAAATAGTTCTTATTCGAAAATTGATAGCATGGAAGTAGGAGAGCTAGTCTACTAAAACTTAAATGGAAGGGACAAATGGATACCAGGGAATATAAGGTAATGAAGGGTTTAATTTTTTTACAGGACAGAGTAGAAGAAATGAACTTAGAAAAATGACTCTAAATAGATGTGATTAATAACTATGATGATCATCATGATGACCGATGATGGCAAGCACCATCTTGAAGAGTTGGATCGACTTCAGAACTAGTTTAGACTCAACCTAAATTGGATCTTAAGCGTTAAAAAATATTAAAACAAAGATTGTTAAATATAATTGTAATTTTTTCTGTCACATGTTTTTTAATGTTTTTTATATTTAATCGAGAATATGATGAAATATTAAATTAAAGCAGGGCTGCAACTTGGGTCAGCTCGAGTTAATATTTATAGGACCCGACCCGACCTGAATTCTCAACCTGACCCGACGTGAATTCTAACACAATTCAACCCGTATTCTGACTCGATCAGCATTTTGAACCTATTTTAGCCTAATTTTAACCGGGTCAGGTCGGGTCAAGTTAACTTGTAAATCCTCAATTCGACCCGACCCGAATTCCATGCGGGTTTTTGTCTTCTCAATCCGACCCGACCCGTGGAGCTGAAATTCTTAACCCGACCCGCATGATTTCTCGGGTCGGGTCGTACGGGTCAAGTCAAAACCTGACCCGAGTTGCAACCTTTAATTTCAACAACAATTGAGTTAAAAATATTATAGAATCTCTCTCTCCATCTGTCCATCCACACCATAATTTTTGTCCAAAACAATGAGAATATTGTTGCACATGATCAAATATTAGTCAACTATAAAATCTTGATCCTCCTTTATAAATTATATAAGAATCCATATAAATAAGATACCATATAAATTAACAAGAGAAGACATAGTGCTGCAACTCGGGTCGGGTTTTGGCCCAACCCGCATGACCTGACCCGACCTGAGAAATCATGCGGGTCAGGTTGACAATTTTGGTCAGTGGGTTGGGTCAGGTTGAGAACATAAAAACCCGCATGAAATTCGGGTCGGGTAAGGTTGGGTTAAGGATTTTATAAGTTAACTCGACCCGATCCGACACAATCCAACCCGACCTGGCTAAAATTAGTCTAAAATGGGTTCAAAATTTGGGTTGATTCGGGTTAGAATTCGGATCGGGCCAGGTTGTGAGATTCGGGTCTAGAATTTGGGTCGGGTCGATCGATCAGGTTCTATATATATCAACTTGGGTCGGATTGGATTTTAAAAATCTGACCCATCCGACCTAAACTGCAGTCCTAAGAAGACATAATGCATTCATGTGTAATCACTTTCATCGTCTAAAATGTTGACCCAGGAAAGGTATGATGAGAAAGTTATATTAATGGGTCCTCAATTTCTTGATGAATTTGATGGTAACATATTGTTAAGATAACGTGAAAATTATGAAAATAATAAAAATGGTCTGATGTCTATAATAAGGGTATACATTCTCACACGAGATAATTTTTTCATCTCACTCAGAAATTTAATTTTTTTGAAATTCTCATTTTACTCTTCCAAGTAATACCGAAAGTGGAAGGGTAAAACGAGA
The DNA here is from genome assembly GCA_013350335.1 of Chimonanthus salicifolius. Classification (NCBI taxonomy): domain Eukaryota; kingdom Viridiplantae; phylum Streptophyta; class Magnoliopsida; order Laurales; family Calycanthaceae; genus Chimonanthus; species Chimonanthus salicifolius. The sequence continues at coordinate 53,797,583 of CM023535.1, read as the reverse complement.
ATTTAAAAAAAAAATGAATTCCCATGTACGATAAAAGAATTCTCCCGTGTGAGAATATTTATCCTATAATAAATGTAAATTTCATTAATAATATGGTGGACAATATAACGAAACAAAGCCATTTCGCTTGAGTAGACATACATAGGAGACAGTTAATATAAAATATTTGGTCAAATATAATTAATTTCGATCTTATAGCTGTCAATATTTGTACAAATTATTTTGATCCTTTTTATAGTTTTCCATTTGAGCACAAGTTATTTATGAACTAGTGTCAAATTATTTACGGACTAGTGACACATTGGGTATTTATATTTAGTATTTCATATTTATCATTTATTTATATTTTTAGATATTAAATAATAAATTTAAAATAATAAAATATAAAATTGATAAAGTAGCCCATTGTTTAGTAGAAAAGTTACTTGTCTGTATTCCCACAAATTGATAAGCTGCGACAGCTCTCACATGTTGGTCGTTCTCAGTATGAGGATCAAATTTAAAGAAAATTTTAATTTTGCCACACTTTCCTATTTTCCTCTTTTTTTTCAATGATAAAATTGAAATTTTCTTTAAATTTAGTACACCGTGGAGAAGAGGACTTTATATATTTTAGCTTTTTTGAAATTGTTTACGGCAAAATTACATATTTATGCAATTTAATTTTGATTTTAATAATATGTAATATGTTGTTGAAATCACTAACTTTATGAAAATGAAACAGAGATTGTTGATATATTTGTTGAAAGAATGCATCTTAATTAAATATCTTTATTTATTTAATTTAAATAAATAAAAGAAATAATTTAGAGAGCTCTATTTAAGTCATCCATTTTGTTTAATGTAAATGATGTGATTGCGCTATTTCAGTCATCCAGACGTAATTATATACATTCTAATGGAATTAAGTTTTTTTTTAATTACTTTAATTAAAATGATTTTTTTTTTTAAGATGGTAATAGTGGGCTTTTTATTGGAAGGATCTTTCTTTTGATATATTATTCATTAAAAATTGTATTGATCGGATGATCAAGTTATATTTTAAAAGTCTTAAAATTTATTATTTTAAATTAATTTTTAATTCCTAAATTTATAGTCTTTAAATAAAATAACTTAGATGAATCAGATCAAGATAATTTTTATGAATATAATATTAAAATAAAAAATTAATTAAATAGAGTCATTTATTGGATTTTCCGATTAGGTGCCCACGTGCTATCCAGTATCCACTTCGTGGAAGATTCAGAGAATCCACATTCAACACTGACCCCTGGATTCCAGGATTATTTTACAAATCAAAAGCTGTTGAAGATTTGAAAATTGAAATCCTGCGTACGATCTCTCTTCAAATCCAATAACTTTGACAGAAGAAATTTAATTATCAATTCTTAACTTTTTTTTTTTAATTAACTGATATTTAGTAGAGATGAAACCCAACTCGAGTCAATTCTAATCTGGTCTGAATTTTTATTACCCAACTCCACCTTAATTTAGCCAGGAACTCACCCGGACTCAATTCTAATATAAAAATTTAAATTGATTTAATTTTTTACTTTTTATATAAACATCTAAATTAATATAGTTTACTTTTTAAAGAAAAATTAAGTTAAGAAAAATAACAAAAAAATATATAAAGTTTTTTTTAAAAAGAAATAATACTTTCATATATTTAATGTTTAGAAAATAAAACAAAAAATAGAAAGAAATAAAGTTTTATTAACAAAATATAATTATTAATTTAAATTATAATTTAAAAACTAATAATAACAAAATATCTGCATTGATTGAAGGAGAAAGAAAAAAGAAAGAAGCAGGAAGTCGAGATCAAAGGAGAAAACTAACATCTAAAGAAGGAAAGCCAGCATAAAACCCTTATAGTGTTACCCACTATCTTTAGGGTACACCTAGGTGAGACTATGAAACTGGCACCTCCCACTTAATTCAATCCTAAATTTCACCTTACTTAATATACAATTGATATCTATATTTTTAAAATATTAATGCAAAAGTTGAAAATATGAACTATACATGAATAGTACATAAGTGATATAAAATTTATCCAAACTAAAATGATGATAACTATATTGAAAAAACCACTTTGATACATATAGAATTTTGAAAATCTCATGATTTTTATATAAAAAAATTTGTATTTTAACAATAAAAATGTCTTTTGTAAAGCCTAAAGATTTTTAATGGGTGGACTGTTGTCTGGGAGGGGTGAAAATATCGGCCGATACGGATATATATCGATTTTTCATGACCGAATAATATTAGCCGATACATATTGTATCGGCCGTAAAAAAAGTTTCTCAGCCATTATGACCGATAAAACACCCATAATATTGGTCACCATATCGGCCGAGATGTATTAAAATCGGTTTTTAAATTTTTTTTCTTTAAAAAAAAAACGATATCGCCCGATACGGCCGATATATCGGTCCGTTTATCGGTTCACATATCACCAGGTCTAGAAACAGTGGTTTAAAAAAAATCCTATATCGGTTGTGGGCCCCTACACGATATTGGCGATATTATGTTGCAATATCGGCCGATATATCACCCGTTTATTGGTACACAATATCGGCCGATATTTCAATTTATAGGTATTGAAACAGTGTTTTTAAAAAAATAAAAATAATAATATCGGTCATGGGGCCCACAAAATATCAGCGATATTTTGAAGGAATACCGGACGATATATCACAGCCGATATATCGCGCGATATATCGGTCAAAATATCGCCTAAGTTTGGCCGGCTCAATCTTTTCTAGCAGGCTATTTGATTCCTCGTGTTTCCCACGTCGAAATTTTTTAATTGAAAACTCGAAAATCCAAACGAGCCAAACCCCTAGGTAATGAATAGATTACAACCTTTTATTTTTCTTTCTCATTTTTATTTTTTTAACTTTATAGGAAAAATTAGTTTTGTTAATGACCACATTTAAATTTAGGTGGCTTATAAAATTAGGAATAAAATTTAAAAAATCATAATATTAATCACTAAATTTATCAAAAATTTCTTACATAATTTTTCATAATTTTTAATTTTTTTTTATCATTTCTCTTCATTTTATTGTTAATTTTAATATTAATCATATTCGAAACTTAAATAAATAATTTGAATATGTATATGACCGATATTTAATGAAAAAATTATATATTAAAGAAGCTCCAAATTTTCTGAAATTATCATAAAATTTTCAGACCAAAATACAAATTTAAGAAAATATCAGAGGAGAGAGAATCATATCGGCCAATATGCAGGCGCATCTTTTGCACCCCTGGTTGTCCCCTTTCATGTGGACTATTTCTTTGATTTCTCTTTGTCCATTCTTTATTGCAATCAAATTTCAATGACCGTGATCAATTTAATTAAAATTTTGTTTAATAAATTTTAATTTTTCATATTCAAATTTAGAGCTTTCAATATATTCATTATTATCATTTTTTATAGGCTCCACCTGTGTATATGAAATATGCACTACAATAGGCTTACCAGATTTAGAGGTATCAATTTCTAACACAATTTGAAAAATTCAAGTTTGAGTCATACATATTTTGTTAAAATTTTAGATTGATTTGACGAGTTGGATAAAACAATTGCTATTTGAATTCAATCTAACTCAAATTAAAAACACTATTTAAATATGTTGTTTTTCATTATCTATTTATTTTACATTTTAATTCATCCATTCCATGCATGTATACTATTGAATAAATAATAACATATACAAAATATTTATTTAATAATTTATGAATAATTAAATGAATCTTATTTTAAAATGTCGATGGTGTCTATCATAATTTATAGTAAAAGAAAAGGTATGGCATTCAGCAGACTGTCAGAAAGAGGAACGAGGAAGGGGAGTCGGTTTAATATTTTGGGAATTATAGAATACCAAAAATGAAAGATTCAATCGGGAATCAATTGCATCATGATATATTTCCATAGATAAACTTAATTAGATTCTATCAAATTAAAGAAACATTTTTAACTATTAAACAAATCACCATGATTGAAAATTTTGATTATTTAATTAAAATAAAATAAAATAAAGTTTCATTTAGCCGTCTATTTATTTTCCTTCAATCGGTTGGAAGACAATTTTTACTAACTTAATATTTTATATTCAACCCATCGTATATTTCTCCTTTAATTTTGTGGGGCCAACTGATTCATCTACTGCCATATTTATGAAATTAAAAAATATATATGTCAATTAATTACATAGCACTGTAGCTCTCCCTAAAAACAAGGAGAAAGATGCAATTGAAGAATTTGGATTCCCCCAGGATTCCACTAGCCAACTTTAGAACTCAGCAGATATAAATATCTGATAATCCTGCAGAGAAAACCTCATCAAATATAATAACAAAGAAGAGAAAAATCAACCCTTTTCAAATTTCAATTCGGTAACATTCTTATGTTCTCTCTCTTTGATTCTTGGTAACGTGAATTCTCTGCTGTCTGTGGGTTTTAATCTTTGAAAATGAAAGAACAAATAAGCAGACAGCAGAAATAGAAAGCGGCTATACTAGTCAAAGATTCGCCTTTGGAGGATATTTCAATCAATGGGCAGTGATCGTTGACCTTGAATTCCAGCTTGATTTTTATAATTTTCTGGATTTTCCATGAGTATACTATTATTTTTTGAATTTCTTATGATTTTCCTACATTTCTTTCTACATACTTTTCTAAAGGAATCTGATGTCAGTGGTTATTCTTTGTCTTTGTGAAACTCTTGATTTCAACACTCGATGGTTTAATGAAAATTTAACCTATGGGAGTGAGTAAAGCTGCCCAACTTTTCCAAGATTCTTATCATTTGAGAGGATCCTGCACTGGTGGTAGTGACAGATATATTTTTTTTATATTTTTTTCTCTATATTTGGTAGAAAGAAGCCAATGGTTTCTTCCATTTACTTGTTCTGTCTCATTGACTTAGCTGGGAATAGTTTGTCTTGAAATAATCAATTTCTGATTACAAGTATGGTAGTCTTAATCTGGATTCTTTCTGGGTCTTCTCTAGTTTTTTATTTTAATTTTTTTCCTTTTTGGTTTTATTTATTTATTCTTTTTATGCTAAGACTTGTGGGTCATTATGATTTTCTTATGAAACTCGAATCTGGATTTGCCTGTGGCTTTCTTTCCATAAATCTTCTTCTTTTTCCTCATTAATCTTTCTGCTTATTTCCATGTATGTGATTGCAGTGGCAGAGTTTAGCAACTGTTTTAAGATTTCCTTCTCATGATTCCAGTTCCATGAAGTGATTTATTGTCTTTGAGACAAGTTGATGTGCTAAATTGTGCAATAAAAGGCCAGACACTTTGTACAGATGGAATTTTTGTTCTGAAACATTTGCAATTTTCTTCCATGATTCCATCTTTAGCTTTCCAGCTCAGCAGTTGTCACATAATCTTTTTACTAATAAAGAGCTGTGAAGAGATCATCTTAAAAATAGTTTTTCTCATTTCAATTTTCATTTAATTCTAGCCTCTTATGTCTCTGACCCTTGCATGTTTGTGAAATTTAGCTGGAAGAAAGATTTTAAGTGATGTAGTGCTTCTTTTCTCCATGTGTTTACAGGTTATCTTCTTTAATTCTTCCTTCAGTTAAGAAAATTCTGTTGAGTAGGTTGGCATTGAAGATGTATGTGGTGGAGGATAAGGGCGGAGCCATTGCTTTGATGCTGGCTGCCCTCTTCTTTTTGGGTACATGGCCTGCTGTTCTGACACTCTTAGAGAGACGGGGTCGGCTTCCTCAACATACTTACCTTGATTACTCCATCACAAATCTCTTGGCTGCTGTTATCATTGCTTTAACCTTTGGCCAGATAGGAAGCAGCAAACCTGATATGCCAAATTTCATCACTCAACTCTCTCAGGTCACTCTCATCTTCTCTTCTTCTCTTTGAATTGTTGTCCTATTAAAAGAAACTTTTGTTTGGTTGGGGTGAAGAGAAGTTACAAAACATGAGTAGCATTGAACTGTTTATCAAGACATGACTGTTGGGCTGAGTATCTTGATAATTTACTTTTTAGCAGGTTTGTCTGAATGAAGTGCTTTGATGCATATTAGCATACACAATGCTTTGCCTTCAACATAATGAATTTTCTCCTGTTTGTTAGAATTTTTAGCATGTATAGTTACCAATAATAATAATAACAATAAAGATAGTATGTACAGTATGCTCCTGATATGTACCTAGAATACAATAAATGAACCAGTTCAAACCACAGCTATTACAGGTGAATCCATTTTCTTTTCCTTTGCATTCTATAGACATTAGAGAGTTTCAGTTGAAATCAGATAAAATTGTTCTTGTGCGCTATCATGGAAATAGTAGTCAGATTAGAACACAAGTAACTTTCGTGTTAAGGTAAGATGACACAATTTGTGCTTGGAAGATGTATCAGAAAATCAATCCCCTGCTTTTTATTTCTGCCTCCCCCTCCACCTCCATCCCCCCCAACCCCCCAGTCTCCCTTGATTAATTATCTAGTTTTTCATGTCCAGAATTTGCATCAAGTACTTTGACATATAAAAGTGAAATATTCTTAAGAAAAAAATGGTACATGTGACTAATTATCTGATTTTTTTGGTAAACTGGACAAAATTCTCTAGTGAAACAATTTACAATACCATGTCTAAGCAGGCAAGAAATGCAGAAGCAAGATATTGAACTGTTGGATCTGAGAAACTAACCTGGAAATCTAATAAATAACTTAAATGACATCACATAATGTAAAAGAGAAGAAAATCTGGGAAATGTAACCTGTAGCACACTTGGTACGTTCTTGTTGCTACGAGAAAGGTTGGGAATTCAAGGCTTGGGGCATCAGATACGCAGCTGGCCAATGGAAAATAATTCTAGCAAATCCAATTATGAACTCCAACACAAACAGAGAGCAACGTGTCTAACAATGGTCATCATCTACCTAAATGATAATACATTTATAAGTTTTGCTTATGATCATGCTGATGTCAGGCCAACAAGCTGGCATGTCAGAGAACCATACACCATGCAAGAGAGTACCAGTTGAACATTCGATGATTGCTCTACCAGTTATAACCATCTTCTGGACTAAAATTTATGGTTAAATGGCTTATAATCCCATTTCCGTCCAGTCAATATATATTGAGTTGAACTTCGTGAAGTCATGATCAGTTTTCATTCATTAAACAAAATAAGTTCATTAAACAAAATAAGTTATGTCCATTGTCCCCTCTTCTATGCACAAATTCATTTGTGGCTATAAAGAAAAGAAAAGATTGTAGTAGTTAGTAGTTACCCACCTTTCTATTTTACATATATTGATGAAATTTATCTCCTAAACCTTCTTATGACTAGAAATTGGGTACTTGATGCAGGACAACTGGCCTTCAATTTTGTTTGCTATGGCAGGTGGAATAGTTCTCAGCCTGGGAAATCTAGCTACGCAATATGCCTGGGCTTTTGTTGGCCTGTCGGTAACGGAGGTGATAACTTCAAGCATAGTAGTTGTTATAGGTAAATGTGACTCAGCTTTCTGAATCCTTGCAATATTCTGTTTTCATTTTTTTGGATGACTCTGGAAATTTTACTACTTTATTCATTTTAAATTTGCTAGTCTATCGTTTAGTAAAGCTGATATGTATTAGTGTGCTTGGAGGTGGATAAAAGAAGACCTAAAAACACTGTAATTGGTGTCTGTTCTTTTCTGGTTGTAGTCCAATACATAATTGTTTAGTAGATAATTTTTCAAATGTTCTAGAGAACAATTAGAATGGTCAAAGTAGAAAACTAATGTAACAAAAAAAATAATAGCAAAAAATAATGTGCATTTATTGGAGGACCAAACTCATTTGTATTCTAGCATATGTCATCATAGCAGGTTCTATCAAAGGCATAAGTAGTACTTTTATAAAGATGAAGCTTCACTGTCGTATATAATTAGTCAAACTCAAGAGAGTGAATCAGTGTACTGAGCATTCTCAAGTTCTAGTAAGCATACTGCGAATATGTGTTATGCCTTTGGTCATATAATCTTGACATTGAATTGAGACTAAATGACACCCATCTTACATGCAACAGGTACAACCATGAATTATTACTTAGATGGTCGCATCAATAGAGCTGAGATTCTTTTCCCGGGAGTCGGATGCTTCTTGGTTGCTGTTTGCCTCGGATCAGCTGTCCACTCCTCCAATGCAGCTGATAATCGAGCAAAGCTCGCTGCTTCATCAAGCAATTATGGTGACAAAACATGGTATTCACTTTTACCTGTCCATGCACATTGAATTACTAAGAGACCCACTGGTGCAACTTGGAATCCATATCAATAGGTCTAAAAAGCTGAAGTAATTGCTGGTTGAAAGGACCCTTTGTGGCTTAGTACAATGATTAAAATTGCAAACCATAGTAGACCGATATGGTTTCCAAAGGTAAAGACCACACACAAGAAGCTGCAAGATATTGTATAGTAAGCAAGTCATTGGAATTGAAGTTCATCAGGATCAATGAATACCTAGAAGGACAAGCGGCATCTTGCAAAACCTGGACTCAGAAAAAGCACTTGAGTGTTTTCCAAGACACATTAGATTGATGACTCAAAAAAATTTAATTGCATCCACTTGAAGATGTCATCATTTTTGTAGTACTAAAGGCTGCCATTGAATATTTAGGGCAAAGAGAGCTAAAACAATTATTCCTTCTTTTATTACCCTTTCTTTCAATTTCATTTATGTGGAACCTCTATTTGGTAACCAAACATAAATTTAAAAGACTTGAGAAATCCTAATCTTCTAGCATTTGCTTGAATATTTCCTTTTTTTTAAGCAAATCTGCAAGTAATTTTTTTTTGAAATGGTGACAAATATTTTCATTTAATAGAATAAAGGAGTACAAAATAGAAACTGCTAGGGATACACAAGGCAAAATAAAAGAGACAAGACAACATAGTAAGGGGTGCATATGTGAATTGCTCCAAAGAGAGAAAGACTAGAATCCACAACCCCGTACACACAAGGCAAACCCAAAATCAGAATAACTCCAAAATTGGATGCTGCTTTTGCACACCAATCTCAGCCAAGAAGTTAGCTACATTGTTTTCAAAGCGAGCTACATTTGTGAAGGTGATTCCTCCTTGACAACTCAATCTCCTAATGTCCCTTATAATGTTTACCAGTATCCACGGGGGGTCCTTCCCATTACTAGCCCATGCAATAGCATTAGTAGAATCACCTTCGATAATGAGGTTACTAGACCCAAAAGTAGACCAGATCTGGAGAGCTCTCCTAATCTCTCTCAATTCTGCCTCATTTGACTCTGTGAGCCTTAAAGGTTTAGAGAAAAGAAGTACAATTCTACCTCTATTATCATGGATACTCCCCCTATGCCTGCAGGCCAGGTTTTGTCTCTTGCTGCCCTGTCAATATTAAACTTCCAAAATCCTAAGGCAGGTTTTTTCCACCTCACTTTGGGTTTCCTACTTCTAATCCCCTCCATGCACCCTTCCCATGATCTATAGAAGTCCTCTAGGCATAACCCAGCAAACTCCTTGCATAGGGAGACCAACCTATAAGATCCCACTTCTTTTGAAATACCTCTCCTATGTTCCCCACCTTACCCACAAAGACTCTCCCATTCCTTTCTTTCCACACTGCCCAAAAGGCAGTTGCTGATACCAATCTCCACCCAACCCCACTTCTACTTAGAAAAGAGCTTCCAAACCATTTGGAGGCCATAGTCCCCTCCCCACACACACACCCTAAGGTCCATGAACATCCGAATAGACTTAGGAAAAGGTGCCAAACGTCCCCTATGAACCGACATCCACACAACAAATGATCTACTGACACATCAACCTCACCACATAAAGGACACGACTCTAAAGCTCTTTCTGGTAATATGTTTCTTCTCCTTAGATCCCATCTGTCAAAAATCTTGCCCTTCAAAGTCGCCCACATAAACAATTGGATCCTAGGAGGGACCTTATTATTCCAGGCGAACTTGCAAGGTGGCAATTGTTTTAGGTCTGTAGAGTTCGACGTCCTCAGAATTGATTTCACCGAAAAATCCCTGATGTATCATTAGATCGAATCCATCTATCCTCCACATCTAACCACAACTGATTGTTCTCTAGGAGCCTTTCCAAGGTTCTAATTTGCTTCACTTCAAAATCCCTTAGGGTTCTTCTGAAGGATATGGACCATTGTGGTGGACCATTGATCTTATTACAGTACTCATTAACCAAGTCATCCTTGTTCAATGCCGCTCTAAATAGCCTAGGGAATGCCTCCCTAAGGGGCCTCTCTCCCGTCCAATTGTCCTTCCAGAAGGAGACTCTATCACCCTTACCCACCAACACCCTGATTCCTTTCACAAAAGTTTTACCAATCTTATCCACACTGTTCCCTAATATAACTAAGGCTCTCACAACCAAAGAATCCTCCCTAGAAGCCTTATTCCCTAAATGCCAACCTCCAGAATCCTCCTCACATATTTGGCTACCAACACCTTCCTCCATAAAGCCTCATTTTCTAAGGGGAACCTCCATAACCATTTACACAGTAGGGCATGATTCCTATCCCTAACACTATAAAATACCCAAACCACCTTTCTCCTTCAACTCCATGACCTCTTCCCACTTCACCAAATGGATTCTCATTCTCTCTCCCTTACCTTCCCACATAAAGTCCCTTTGAAGTTTCTCTAATTTCCTTGCAACACCCATGAGAATTTCAAATAGGGACAAAAAATATGTGGTAAAGTTTACCAAAACTGACTTAATTAGGGTCAACCTACCTCCAATGGAGAGAGAGTTTTTGGACCAGGCATTTAGTCTCTTGGTGACCCTTTCTAAGATGGATTCCAAAAAGATTTAGATCTAGGGTTGCCACCAACCGGTAAACCCAGATAAGAAAAGGGTTTTTTACCCATCCCACACTTCAAAACCCTTGCCAACACCTCCACTGAGTTAGCCTCCAATCCCAAATCGATTATACTCCTCTTGCCTAAGTTTATCCTAAGGCCAGATACCAACTCAAAGCACCTCAAAATATCTTTCACACCCAACAACTCCTCCCTAGATGCCTCGCAAAACAGAAGGGTATCATCTGCAAACTAAAGGTGGATTGCTGAAATGTTACTTGGGGATACTTCTAGACCCTTCACTAAGCCTAACTCCTTGGCCTTCAGAATCTGATCGTTAAGGGCTTCAACTACCATAGTAACGAGGAATGGGGTGAGTGGATCACCCTGTCTTAGACCCTTAGTCATTGTAATCCGATTGGTTGGTGACCCATTCACCAGTATGGAGTAGGATGATCCTTGTACACAAGCCCTCGGCCTCCTCCTCCATTTGGAACCGAAACCCATCCTCCTCCCAAATAAGTAATCCATAAAACCCCACTCAACATGGTCATGCGCTTTCTCCATATCTTGTTTCAATAATACACCACTCAAACCGTCCCTACATCTAGCATGGATAATTTCATTTGCTATTATCACTCTATCTAAATGTTGTCTTCCCTCAATCCCTCAATGAATGCCCCCTGTGTTTCCCCAATTACCATTTCTATGATAGACCTTAGTCTCGCACTCTCGCATCTAGGACTTTGGCTAGAAGTTTTTACACACATGCCAACTAGAATTACAAGCCTATAGTGAGAAAGATCTGAAGCCCTTCCTTTTTTGGAATTAGGGAAATTAGGGGGTTCTTTAGTTCCTTATTCAGGATCCTTTTTCTATGAAATTCCTTGAAGAAGGTAAGAAAGTCCTCCTAGAGGATCCCCCAGCAGACCTTTAAGAATCTAAAGTTAAACCCACTCGACCCCAGGGCTTTATCCCCATCGACATTTCTTAAAGTCTCCAGTATCTCCTCTTCAAACTCTCTCTCGAATCAAAGGACTTGACCTTCCAATATTCTTCTGGGAAGGAAGATACCTGACTCTATAATTGGGTATGCACCTCCTGACCTTGGTGGTTCCACTCCTACATCCCTACTAGTCCTAGAAAAGGATTCCCCCGGGATATGATGTACATCACTAGGTTCGATCGGAGGTAAAACAGAAGGGTGGATAACACCTGCATGATGATGACTTAGTAAGGAGTCGCGTGCCTCGCCATGACCCGAAGCCTCTCCAGATGAGTATGGTTGTGGATATCCCTGATGCTATGTTGAATGTAATGAGCTGCTATCACGCGCCTCACCCTCTAGAGATATGACTATTGTAAGGGTAACATGTAAATTTAAAAATATAAATATAAATCTTTCATGAGTTGACATTAACTAATGTTTTCCACAAAATTGTTTTCAGGACTATTGAAAATCCAGATATTAGCGAAGACCATCAAATCAAAGGTACTTTAAAAGCTCAACATTACATTTTTCCGCTACTGTATATTATGATTCTCAAACCAAAGGATGTCCATAATCTCCTTTGGCTTTAGAGCTCGAAAAATGTGGGATCCATGCTTAGACAATCTGTGGATCTTGTTTGATAAGACTTGCTATTGGTGATAGACCATGCCCTAACAAAAGAAGTCTTTAGTGAGAAAAAGTTTCTTAACTAACTCTTTGATCCATGGGAAAAAAATATATTAAGAAAACATCGGCAACTTAATGAGTCACAAATAATAAAAGAGGCCGACAAAATATATTTCTATGGTCTTCCAATATGGGCTTCCATTTTAGAGCATGATCTATACCTTGATTTGTAACGACTCCTCCCATTAGCACAATATTCGTTTTGGACTTGAAAAACCCTCATGGCTTTGTATTGGGCCACCCTTGGGCCCAAAAGGCATCTACTTATGTACCAAAGCAACTCTCCCACTCTAGGTGATGTGGGACTTCCTAGCGCCCTCTCTGGCGCTAATTCACACTCCCACACCGCCTCTACACAACACACACGGGTATCGCAATCCACCCCCTTAAAACTAGAGCCATCCCTAGCTCTGTCACAACACACAGGCACCTGGGCAAGCCACACATGCAGAGAGTTGAACTGTGCTCTGATACCATTTGTAATAATTTGTCCCACTACCACAATATTGTCCACTTTGGGCTTGAAAAACCCTCATGGCTTTGCATTGGACCCAAGTATTACTCTTTTGCCCAAAAGGCCTTGTACTAGAAGGAGGGAAGTATCTACTTATATACCAGAGCAACTCTCCCACTCTAGGCGATGTAGGACTTCCTAGCGCCCTCTCTGGCGCTAATTCACACTCCCTGACCGTGCGGGCCCACTGTGGGCCCAAGGCGGATAATATTGTGCTGGCGGGACGGAGCGTTACATGATCCTAGCCATCAAATCAATGGGTTCCACATTAATAGTTCTAATACACCAGCTATGGAACTGTTTTTCAACATATGAGCCTTGGTAGTTTGGCGAGTAGGGGACTCCTTATTGTACCTATTGTTGAGAGGGGCTTTTGTTGATGTAGTGTTGTTTCTTCCTTTTCTTTTGTCTCATATTGTTTTTTGTTTCTTCTCTTTTTCCTTTTTCTTGAAACCTGGTATATTTCTCCTATACTCGGTTCCCTCTCATTATTCAATCTTTGTCCTTATAATGAATGAAGTCGTCAATGTTTCAAAAAAAAAAAAAAAGAAACACAGTTCTAATGCACTAGACGACAGTGATGGCATCGTATAATTTGGCATGAGCTTTGTAGAAATTATTTTTTATGATATGTGAATCATTGTAGATGAGACAAAGGATATGGAGAATGGAAGTACTCATGTAAAGCCAAAAGCTGGGACTGCAAGATTTCTTTTAGAACTTGAGAACAGAAGAGCAATCAAGGTCAGCAGCTCCTTTGTATTATCTAGATTGTGATAGAAAGTACCAAGTGTGCAATTGATGCTTAAACATCCAATATATTGTTGACATTCTAGTTAGGGAGCTAAAATGGTTTCCGATACCAACATTGTGGTTTTAAAAACAACTGTTATTTTTTTTAGCAGAGACGATGAATAGTTCCATTAAAAAAAAAGTATTTACAAAACGTTATCTATGACTCTTACAAGAGGATTATACAAAGCCATAAGAAAATAAGAAAAAAACAAACAAAGAAACATATCATAAACCCCATCCAATAAGCAGAAGAAGAGAAGCTCCACAAACCCATTCGCTCCCACCCAAAAAAAGAATCAAGGAAAAGACTCCACGGCCAACACCAACTTATGAACTCCCACCTTTGCCAAGAAATCAGCCACGTTATTAGCTAACCTACACGGGTAAAGTGAACAATCTTATTCTTAGACAAATGCCTGATCTCTCTCACAGTGTTAATTAATCTCCATGGGGGGCTCTTTTTACTGCTTGCCCAAGCAATAACATTAGCAGAATCCCCTTCAATAATAAGATTGCCAGTTCCACGACTAGACCAAAGGAAAAGTTCTCTCCTAATAGCTACCAACACCGCTTCATTAGACTCCATTACACCTGTTGACTCCGAGAAGGCTAACAACAACCTCCCATTATCATCATGAACCAACTCCCCATCCTTGTCGGGCCTGGTTTACCTTTAGTAGCTCCATCCACATTAAATTTAAAGAAACCAAGATCCGTCTTTGACCATTTAACAATCACCCTATCCCTCCTCCTATCACCTTCTAAACACCCCTCCCAAGAAAGGTAGAACTCATTTATTGTGAAACTAAAGAATTCCATGCTCAAGATCAGCCTCCCAATGATACTCCACCTGGCCTTCTCAAATACTCCCCTACCATTTTGAGATTTACCTTAAAAAATCCTATTGTTCCGCTCCTTCCAGGTAGACCAAAAAATCGCAGCCAGAATCAACATCCAAGCAACCCTCCCTTTCCCTATATGCTGGGATCCCCACCACTCGGTTACAAGGTGTCCTAATCACTTATTGAACACCCAATCACATCCCATCAATTGTATGAATAAACCCCAAATAGAAGCTGAGAACCAACACCTGAAGATGAGATGGTCCATCGGTTCCTTTTCCTCTCCACACAATACACCTTTGAGGTCCAGAGGTGTCCAGGCGTTGCACCTAACTAGTCATCCCAACTCCACCTCCTCACAAGATCAAAGTATTTGCTTGATGAAGGCGACGACTCGTCATCGCAACTCCACCTCCTCACAAGATCATTAACAACGTTCTTGCTTCTTTTTGTTCTCAGAAACCAAGTCTCTGGCTCCTATTTCAACCAGGGGTCGAAAATTCGGCCTGAACCGAGATTTCAGCGGAATTTTCGTATCGGCAGGAGATTCTTTCTCTCTCTTCAATTTTTTTTTTTTGAAAATCTTGGTGCCTTTTTTTTTGAGAAAATTCATTTTAAGAAAATAAAAAGGCTTTTTTTTATAAAAAATAAAAAATATATAAATATCGGCCGGGTCCACAACCGATATTCTTTTTTTTTTTAAAAAAAAAGAAGAAGAAGAAAAAATCGGCTGATATTCAGCCGAGATCTCGGCCATATCGGCTGGATTATTTTATCTTTGACCGATATGCACAGTATCGGTCGAGATTTATACCCCTGATTTCAACTGAAGGTAACTGCTACGGAGAAGCTTTAAAAGGTGGGTTGTGGGATGGGTTAAAGGAAAGCGAGTTGGGTATAACAATTTGGGTATGGTTTAAAAGGAGGCTTTGAATAGGACGGAGTTGAAATTTGGTTTCATTGGTCTTACAAACTGTTGTGGAATGGAGGAGTTAATAAAAAGTGAGTTTTGAGCAAAAGTAGGATGGTTTGGGTCCGACTTGGGTATAGTAAATGGGCCTGAAGTTCAAAAGGTTTTGTGGTCTGGATTTGGTTTTGATTTGAGATTTGGATTTGGGCCTAGTTGTGATTTAGAATAAAGCATAGGGGTCGGTCTGGAAATGAGTTTTAGGCTTTGTGTTGGGCTTGGACATGGTTTGGATCCAGTACCTAGATAGGGACTGGAGTCGTGACTAGATATTGGGCTTGGGCATGACAAAATTCGGTTCGGTGGGCCTGCCGGCCAAATTTTTTCTCTCTTCAAAATTCTTTTTTTTTTTTTTCAGAAATCTCTGACATTTTTTTTTGAAAAAAATCATTTAAAAAAAATAAAAAAGGCTGTTTTAAAAAAAAATTAAAAAATATAAATATCGGCCAAGATATCTACCGGGCCTGCAACCGATATATGTTTTTTTTTTTTTTAAAAAAAGAAGAAATCGGCCGACATCTCAGCCATATATGCTGATTTTTTTTTTGTCTGTAGCCAATACTTATCGTATCGGCTGAGATATCTCGGGAGTCCAAAATCCGAGATATCGTATCGGCTGAGATTTTAACCCCTAGTGTGATAGAACTTGATCCAGGCTTGTTTTCTCCGAAACTCAGCACAAGCCGACTCCCTTAAGATTAAGGCAAGATTTTGCCCCTTCATTTCCAAGTTCCTCTCCTTTCGACCTTTCCATCTCCCTTTTCAGCTTCCCTCTTCCCCCGGCACACCCGATCAAGCTGATGGCACATGTGAGCGAACGACTCCTGAAGCTCCGCCGTTGACTGCCGGACTTTACCTCATGTCTCCTTCACAAAACTTTCTTACTCTTTCTGGCCGATGCTGGGCTCCCCTGTTGCTATGATTGATCTTCTAAGCCAATGGGCAAAACCATTGAGCTTGCTTGAGTTCATTGTCAGTTCGATAACTGGGGCCTTGCCACTGTCAGGACAAGGCAAACTTGGGTTTGCCTGCCCTTCAGTGGTAAAGACTTGGGCCCGGGTATGAGCATTTCCACCATTCTGCTCGTAATTAGTTATTTTTCTTTCAGTCTCTGAACTCTTTGGTACCTCCTTATCTTCCTCCCCATTGTTTGGAATTTTCTTTTTTGCCTTGTTACTCTGCCTCATTACTTCAACCTTCATGGCATCACCATTAACGAATTCCCTCTTGAAAAGAGCAAACTTGGCTTTCACCTTCCTGCCATCCAGCCACTTTCCATCGAAACCTTGGATTGCTTTTTGTGTTGCTTCCTCTCCTTTCATTCTAACAAAGCCGAACACTTGCCCTCTCAAGTTCATTTTCACAGGGATGAAGGCATCAACCACCTTAACCCAATCACTGAAATATCCAAAAGCCGCCTGCTTGCAAACTCCGGTGGATTTTCCATGAAGAAGCCGATTTTTGCTTCCTGCCAACTGTTGACGTGGTGTGGCTCGAATTTGATTTGGGCAAGAATTCCAAATTGGCAATTACTAAACAGAGAATCCTAGTGAGCACAGCAATTCCAGTGAACTCGACAATTGCTATTTTGCAATTGTAGAAGGTTGGGTCGGCTGGAACAAGGCAGAGGAAACTGCCATGTCAGAGATGGTATACACGGCAGTTTCTAAATGGAAGTTGTTGTGTGAAGTGTACACGGCAAAATGAAAAGGGGTTCTTTGCTTGGCTGGTTTTCTTTATTAGAGAAGTGCAGGAATAGTAATTGCTATAAGGTCTCCTATTCACCAAAGGAAATAGAGATACGGTGGAGATAAGAAGTCCTAACAACTGCTATGTATAGGACAGATAGGAAAGGCAACTACCATAGAGAGACACGGCTCTAATCTATAAATTAGAGGCAGCAACTGATGGGAGATTATCGTGCAAGTGAATATTGCAATACAGAGAGGGCTCGGCACAGAAAAGTATCTGCTCGCTGGCTGGTTGGAGTGCTAACACACGCCAAGGGACGCTGAACAGGGAGGGATACTCTTGAAGAGAATTGGCTTGAATTCTCTTCAATTGCTGATCGTGAGGCAGCAGTATTGCTGCGTGGTGCAGTCACGATTGAAGTGTGTGTGCTGGCTGCAAACAGCAGGAAGGGTTTGCATCAGTCGGGTTTTGGGTATTATCTTCCAATTGTATCTTGTACAATTATAATACTCTCTCTATTTCTCCCTTAATAATATCTCTTTCACGCTCCGTGGACGTAGGCCGGTTGGGGCCGAACCGCGTAAATTTGCTTGTGTTGGAGTGTGTTTGTTATTCTGTTCGATTATTCTTGTTTATTCCGCTGTAAGCGCTAACACCAACAACCCTCTGCCATCCCGTACTCTTAGATCTCCAGCCATGTCCCCTTGCTCGACCTGCGCCCCTGTCCAGGCCAAATCCCCTACCACCCTGGAAGGCCCCCTGCCCTCTCAGCTCATTTACTATTGTATTTTTTTTTTTGTGAACGGTAACAAAGTGATAATATTATTAAAGAAAAATATTCAGTACAAGAAAAAAGGTTTAAAAGGTATAGACCCAGCCAAAACAAGACACAATAAATCAAAAACAACAAAAGCCCCAAGTGGACAAGAATGTTCATCATGCACAATCCAAAGAGTGTCCTCTTTAAATATGGAAGAAACTCCAAGTATTTTCATATGAATCTATCATCTCTGGCTATTGGAAAAAAAAAACTTTTATATAACAGTTTGTCCTCTTACACAAGTTTCAGCTTTCAAATTTACCATTATATCATGGTATAGGTTTGCTGCAGAAACTCCATTGAAACCATATAATATACATTAGTATATTGTTCTATATTTTATTTACATTTAAACTCCCTAATGCTCCATTGAGATGTATCACAGTATTCTTAATTTCAAATTTTAAAACAGGCTGCTAGAACTTTATTGGCTAGGGTATCAACCATTACATTAACAGTTCTTGCCCTGGCCATTATAGGGCCTAAAACTGTGTTTTAAAACCATGACTGGCATAAAAGCACCAAGGAGTTTATAGTTGTCTGTGACCCCTAATGCTTGGGAGAGTGGATGAGCATCTGTTCTTTCGGAGTCAGAATATTCATCTGCAAGCAACTTTTGAAACATTTAAAGACACCGTTGTATCTGTAATTACTTAACTGCATATATTTGTCTAGAGATACATACATATGATCATATGGTACCCCAAATATTGTTTATAATGTCAAGCAAATAAATGAGTATGTTGGCTTCATGATAGTTCCATAGGCTTGATTATGTGTGATTCTTTTTCTCTGCAATGTATAGCCTGAAATCCTGATAGTTTTGAAGCCACCATGTGTTCATGATGCCATATATTAGATGATATGATTTATTTACTTTTCCCTATGATTTCCTGCTAATGAACTTCCAATGTTCAGGTTCTGGGATCTAGCACTTTGATAGGTCTGGGGATAGTATTCTTTGCTGGTTTGTCCTTCTCCCTCTTCTCACCAGCAATCAACCTGGCTACCAATGATCAGTGGCACACCCTGAAGAAAGGAGTGCCTCATCTGGTCGTCTACACTGCATTCTTCTACTTCTCAATCTCTTGCTTTGTCATTGCGATAATTCTGAATGTCTGGTTCCTTTACCATCCCATACTCGGTTTGCCAAAATCCTCTCTTACAAAGTATGTGAATGATTGGAATGGGAGGCACTGGGCATTTCTAGCTGGGTTCTTATGTGGGTTTGGGAATGGTTTTCAGTTTATGGGTGGTCAAGCGGCTGGATATGCAGCAGCTGATTCTGTACAGGTTAGTTTGGTTTGATATAGCTAATTGTCATTTCCATGAATTTGTTGAAGTCACGGGGTGTATTTCACCTTCAACCCTCCCTGACACACGCACATGCACAAGAAACAAAGCCAACTAGGAATGGTTACATTTAAGCATGTCCTAAGATTTTTTGTTATTTTCAAGCAGTAACCCTCATCTCTTTTCACTTTAAATATGAAAATATAAAATGTGTGACATTGAGTCCTGATGGTAACGAGATTGATGTCAAAAAAATGCATGATAGGAAGCCTGATGCCGAAGATGCCCATTGACGACTGACATGCACCGTCAAATTCTTGTTGCATTCTGATTGGCTTAGACGTTGAACCATGAACAAATGCATGTTTGAACATAAACATGAAGAACATGAATTATATGATCATCAATGTATCCATGGATTTGAATCTGAATAAGAAGGATCCTCGTTTAGTGATCCTTACTCTTGATCTGATGGGCTTCATATGGGTGGACCACTCCACAAAATGGTCTTATATTGAAAAATTGTAAAACATCAATATTTTTGCTATATTTCCATGGATGTTTGGAGTGGCTTTTGATTTTTTGGTTAATTTCTGTTGTGAATGACACATAAGAAGTCTAAAACAAGGTTTGATACCCATAGGCAAGTTGTTCAGGATCTGGTTGTTTGATGGTGGTTCTACGCATTTGCAGTTCTAGGTGTATATTGTGAAAGTAGGAAGCCAACTTTTACAAATTCAGATAAATTGGCACCACCCCATACGCATGATGTTCAGGATCTGGTCATTTGATGTGGGTCTACACATTTGCAGTTGTTGGTCTACATTGTGAAAGTAGGAAACGACTTTTACAAATTCAGATAAATTGACACCAAACACACATCCTCAATGAATCCAATATGGGACTTAGGTTTCTGAGTACTAATTGACTGATGTGCATTTGAGATTTATAGACTGAAGTTTTAAGATGCTTTAAACAAGTACCCCAGCTCGTAGCCCATTGTCAATTTTGATGTATTCATCTAGATTTGAAAAATGAAGAAGAGAGTTGTGGGAGAGAAAGGAAGAGATGGATGTGTTGTGGGATCCAACTCAGGACAAACTAAACTGACTATGCCTATCTTGGCAAGTTAACTGTATAGGTGTATAATTAGGAGTAGATAAGTTATACTGATTGTACTTTCCTTTTTTGACCACCTGAATTGGCTCTCTCTCTCTTATATATACATATACCCTCTATGAGAGGAATCTTATCTTAATACAATTTTGAGAATCATTATTCTCTGATATTCATCTCTTTTTCATTTCTTTATTTCTTTTTATTATTAGACTCAATATGGTATCAGCCAGAACGAATTTCTGGACGCTTTAGGAGGTGTTTTTTATTTCGTTTTACTATTCCTCGTCGGAGTTCCTGTTCATCATCGGCCTCCGGCCTCTTCTCCGACTCTCCACGGACTTCTGTTGTGGATTCTCCCTCCTATCCTTCTTCTTTTTGCAGATCTGGCCATTTTATTGTGTCTTGCTGCTTCAGTTTTTTCCCCTTCCCGGTAGCCCTGAGTTCTTGGCCTTTGATCCGGTGATCGGAAAAGATTTCCCCGGCGGGACCCCACCATACCCCTTCTGTTTTTGGATGGCCTATCCATCTGTCCCATTGAATCTCTGATCTGATCAGTGTGGGCCCTCCGATCTGTTGGTTTTTTGGATTGCTGCCTGGGACGTCAAAATCCCACATTTCGCTGGATTTTTGGCCAGATCTTCTGGCATTTTTTCTGGTTTTGCTTGGAACCAAACCTCTGGTGTTCGCTCCTCCCTCTGGATCAGATCGCACCTGGGTGCTCCCCATTTCATCAATAGTGGGGCCCATTTTTGGTCTTCTGCATACAGCGACAACAGTGACCAGATTCCCCTTCTTGGTGGTTCTTTTGGTTCGATCTTTTTGGATCTGACCTTCTTGCACTTCAGCTCCCCATTGCTGGATTCGTCCCTGGCCCACCTTCTCCTGCCACAGGTAGACCTAGGATTTCGGTCTAAGGT
Source organism: Chimonanthus salicifolius (assembly GCA_013350335.1). NCBI lineage: Eukaryota > Viridiplantae > Streptophyta > Magnoliopsida > Laurales > Calycanthaceae > Chimonanthus > Chimonanthus salicifolius. The sequence goes on along the minus strand of CM023535.1, from coordinate 53,776,089 downwards.
GGGGTCCAGTTTCTCGGTCTTCATCTCTGCTGCCTGCACCGTCTGTGAACTGAGAAGAAATCAGTCAACTGAAAATTGGACTTCAGTCGACTGAATTTTCGTCTGTAAGAACTGAGAAGAAATCAGTCGACTGAAAATTACATTTCAGTCAGCTGAAAAAGGCTCCACTATTCTCTTTGGTTTGACGGATCAGCCTCTTCCACTGCTCTTTTGCCAGTTTTTTGCTGCTTCTGATCTCTCGGCCACTTTTATCCTTGCTTTCTAGTACTTGCAAGCTTTCTTATTGGGATAATGGCCGCCTCTCCGGAACCATTGAAGACTTCTGGGGCCTCTTCTTCCACTGATATGGCTTCTTCTGGCCATCAGCATATTGGCAAGATTACCACTGTGCTCTTAAATGAGACCAATTACTTCCAATGGTCTCATTCGGTTAAAATGTTTCTTACTGTCAAACAGCTATCCGATTTTATTGATGGTACCACCCCTGAACCAGACAAAGACTCTTCCTACCGTACCTGGAACGCTAATGATTCTTTGGTGCAGTCTTGGCTTCTTCATTCCATGGAAGATCATATCCGTGGGACTGTCTATACACTTCCCACGGTCAAGGATTTCTGGGACACCATTAAGGCTTTGTATTTGGACGGTGATAATTCTGCCCGGCTCTATGAGCTCTATCAGATTGCATCTCACCTTCGGCAAGGGGAGCTCTCCCTCATTCAGTATTATTCCAAGATGCGGACCTGTTGGCTTGAATTGGATCAACTTGAATCCGTTCGGTTTGTGAACCCTGATGATGTTGTTCTCTATAACCAGATTCTTAATCGACGTCGGACTTTTGAGTTCTTGGCTGGCCTTAACTAGGACTTTGAACCTATTCGGGTCCAGCTGCTTGGCCAACGTCATCTTCCCTCTCTGGAAGAAGTTTACTCTGGCTTACTTCGAGATGATTGGCGCCGCCTAGTTATGACACCTACGCCGGTTGAACGGTCTGTATTGGTGACCACTCATCCTTCCATGCTTCCTCTTGCACGTGGGGCTTCTGGTTCTTATGGCAAAGATCCTTCTTCTGACCAGGGTCGTGACATCAAAGGTCCCCGGAAGAAGGGGTCTCGGTTCTGCACTTTTTGTAAGATGACGAACCATTATGTTCATTCCTGCTATAAATTGCATGGCCGTCCGAAGCACGCTATTATCTCCGTCGCCTCACCGGTTACCTCCTCCCCTAATGTGGTTAGCGACGGTGTCCCAGTCACTCGACAGGACTTTAACATGCTGTTACAAAAACTGGATCGCCTTCAACACTCTAAGATTTCCAATGTTGTCTCTTCTACTTCAGGTACTGAGTCCTTTGCCAATTATCCTCTTCTCATTCCTGCATCATCGATTCTGGGGTCACTGATCATATGGCGGGTATGTCTAATCTCTTCTCTTCCATTTCTCCTGTCTCTTATTGTCAAGTTAAATTAGCCAATGGTTCCTCTACTACCATTGCTGGAAAAGGGACCCTCCCTCTCTCTTGCACCTTGCACCTCCCATCTGTGTTACATGTACCTCATTTATCTCGCAATTTGCTTTCTGTTAGTGCACTCATTAAACCATTTCATTGCTCAGCTACCTTCTTTCCTTCTCATTGTGTATTTCAGGATCTGACCACGAAGCAAGTGATTGGTGGTGGTCGTGAAGTTGGCGATTTATATCTGTTGGATGGTCCTGTTGGTGCCTCTACAGCCTATTCTAGCTCCTCTTCTTCTGATATATGGCTTTGGCATTGCCGGCTGGGACATCCCTCTGACTCTGTCCTCAAAAAACTTGTTCCTTCTTTATCATTTAAGCAGTTTGAGTGTGCTCCCTGCCAATATGGGAAAAATAAAAGAACTTCTTTTCCTTCTTCTATGAATAAACGTGCCTTGTCTTTATTTTCTATTATTCATTCTGATGTTTGGCAATCACCCTCTCTTTCTCGCACTGGTTTACATTACTTTGTGTCATTTATTGATGATTATTCTCGCATGACCTGGATTTATATCATGAAGCATAAGTCTGAAGTGTTTGATCACTTTCGCACATTTTATAATTGGGTTGCCACTCAATTTGGTTTTAAAATTAAAATTTTGCGTAATGATAATGGGGGAGGATACTTGTCTCATTGTTTTGTTCAATTTCTGCAAGAGCATGGTATTAAATCTCAATTGTCTTGTCCATCTACACCACAACAGAATGGTATAGCTAAACGCAAAAACAGAAGTCTTCTTGAAGTCGCCCGCTCTCTCCTTTTTGCCATTCATGTCCCACAGTCGTACTGGCCTGAGGCTATCCTAACCTCATGCTAACTTATCAATCGCATGCCATCCAGAGTTCTGCTGGACAAATCGCCCATTGATCTTCTCTCTCTTCATAAACATATTCCTCTTATTCCCTTACATATATTTGGATGTGCCTGCTTTGTTCACCAATTTTCTGGTGATAAACTTCCCCCTGTGTTTTTTTTTTTTTTATATTCCCCATTCCATAAAGGCTACAAGTGTCTTGATCCAGTTACTGGCAAAACATGTGTCTGTGGATGTCACATTCTTCAAGACAGTCCCTTACTTCTCTTCACCATCTGTCCCTTCTCCAATTCTTCCTCTCCTCCCTCCTGACTTGAGTCCTATTGGCTCTGACGTGCGTCACTCTAGCACTGCTAAGCCCACTCTGGTATATCACCGCAGACAGATAAGGCCTCCGCTCAGCGAGAACACCACCACGTCATATGTTCTCGACCCAAATCCTTGCCTTACAGATGCCTCTGATCTTCCCATTGCCCTCCGCAAAGGTACACGTACTTGTACCTCGCATCCCTTTGACCATTTTGTATCTTATCATGCTGTCTCTCTTACCTATCACACTTTTCTTGCAGCTTTGGACAGTACAAAGATACCCAAGCGGATTGACACCACTCTCCGTGATCCCTTGTGGAAGGCAGCCATGGAAGAGGAACTCACAACCCTTGAGCAGAATCACACATGGGACATGGTTCCCCTGCCTCAAGGTAAAACTCCAGTCGGGTGCAAATGGGTTTTTGCTTTAAAACATAATCCCGATGGCTCCATCGCCCGGTATAAAGCTCGTCTCGTTGCCAAAGGATTCACATAAACTTATGGGGTGGACTATCAGGAATCCTTCTCCCCCGTGGCCAAGATTACTGTAACGACCCGTCCCGCTAGCACAGTATTGTCCAATTTGGGTCTACACATGGACCCGCACGGTTTTGCTTTGGCGAGCCAACCCACTGTTGCTTCCAAAAGGCCTTGTGTTAAAAGGAGTAGGGTTACTACTTATATACCAGGGAATTTCCAATGTCACTAGCAATGTGGGACTTTTTGGGACAGGTTATTACAATCTACCCCCCTTAAAGCCAGAACCGTACCTGGCTCTGCACACACAACAACCAAGCCCACACCCTCAGGCAAAGAATTGAACAATTCTCCGATATCATTTGTAACGACCCATCCCGAATACCCACCTACCTCAAAGAAAGTCCCACATCAGTAATGAGGTGGGTGGGTTGGGTGTTAATATGAGGGAAGCCCCCCTCTCCCATGTGTGAGGCCTTTTGGGCCTGGCCATGTGGGCCAAAGCAAAACCGTGAGGGCATGGTGGCCCAAAGTGGACAATATCACACTGGGAAGTTGGGGTAGGGTCGTTACAAGTGGTATCAGAGCACGGTTCAACACTCGGACTGTGTGAGCCCTCTACCTCTGTGATGTGACAGAGCCGGAGACAGCTCTGGTTTTAAGGAGAGTAGATTGTAATTCCCCCACCCACCTCAAAGAAAGTCCCACATCGGTAGTGAGGTGGGTGGGTTGGGTGTTAATATGAGGGAAGCCCCCCTCTCCCATGTGAGAGGTCTGTTGGGCCTGGTCATGTGGGCCAGGGCCCAAAGCAAAACTGTGAGGGCATGGTGGGCCCAAAGCGGACAATATCACACTGGGAAGTTGGGGTAGGGTCGTTACAATTACTTCTGTTCACATCTTGATTTCCATTGCCACCACTTATGACTGGCCGCTGCATCAGTTAGATGTGAAGAATGCCTTCCTTCATGGTGATCTCTATGATGAAATTATATGCTTCCACCACCAGGGTTTGTTAATCAGGGGGAGCCTCTGTCTGCAAACTCCGAAAAGCTCTCTATGGCCTCAAGCAATCTCCACTGGCGTGGTTTGAGAAGTTCAGTAGTGCACTATTGCCTTATGGTTTCTCTAGATGTCAGATGGATCACTCAGTTTTTATCTATCGTCTTCACTCTGTGGTCATGATTCTAGTGCTGTATGTTGATGACATTGTCCTCACCAGTAATGACGTTGTTGCCATAACTACCTTCAAAGAATATCTACAGCGCACATTTGCTATTAAAGGTCTGGGGCCATTGCGTTATTTTTTGGGTATTGAAGTCGCTCGTTCTCCTAGAGGACTCTCTTTATATCAGCGCAAGTATGCTCTTGACCTTCTTCAGGATGCTGGATACTCTTGGTGCAAACTTGCTGACACTCCATTAAATGTCAATACGAAGCTCTCTGCCGCAGACGGGATTCCTCTTGATAGTCCTTCATTCTATCAGAAGTTGGTGGGGAAATTGATTTATCTCACTATTACACGACCCGATCTTTCCTATGCAGTTGGTGTGGTTAGTCAGTTCATGTACGAGCCACGAGATACCCATCTTCATGCTGTCTTCTGCATCCTTTACTATCTTAAAGCTCATCCTGGCAGGGGTTTGTTCTTTGCACGACAATCTTCCCTTTTTGTTCTTGGCTATTCAGATGTTGATTGGGCCGACTCTCCTGATGATCGCCACTCAACAACTGGCTACTGTGTCTTTTTGGGTTCTCATCTAGTCGGATGGCGTAGTAAGAAACAATCTGTTATTGCTCGCTCCAGTGCTGAAGCTGAGTATCGTGCAATGGCCAATACTACAGCTGAGCTCCTTTGGGTCCACCAGTTTCTTCAAGAATTGTGTTTTGCTTCACATGACTCACTCATTATGTTTTGTGATAATCAGGCCACTATCAATATTGCCTCCAATCCAGTATTTCATGAGCAGACCAAGCACATTGAGGTTAATTGTCACTTCCTACAACAACACATTTTTTGAGGCCGCCTTGTTACTCCCATGTGAAGTCTAAAGATCAATTGGCAGATATCCTGACCAAGTCTGTTCCTCGCCACCAAGTTACTTCGGTTCTTGACAAGGTGGGTTTGATCGACATCTTCGAGCCAGCTTGAGGGGGAGTGTTGTGGGACCCTACTAGGACCCAACTCAAGACAAACTAAACTGACTATACCTATCTTGGCAAGTTAACTTTATAGGTGTATAATTAGGAGTAGATAAGTTAGACTGATTGTACTTTTCATTTTTTGCCACCTTAATTGGCTCTCTCTCTCTTATATATACCTGTATCCCTCTAAGAGGAATCTTATCTTAATACAATTCTGAGAATCATTATTCTCTGATATTCATCTCTTTTTCCTTTCTTTACTTCTTTTATTCTTTGTATTCGTATCTTTTTCCTTTATTTATTTCTTTTTATTATTAGATTCATCAGGATGTACTATACAAGGGTTGACAACCATGTCCCTCATTCGAAGAATTAAGTTAACTGAAATTCAAATAAATGTAATGGATGGTAATCACATAACCACCTTAGATAAGTCTAAACATAAAATTACATCCAGTAAATGCTATGTTTGCAGCAGTAAATATAGCTCGAGCACCATAACTGCAGGGGTATATGAATTGATACTCTTGTAGGATTACACTGAAATGATACACTCTCAACAGTCATAACTTGGTTGAGAATGTTACTGAAATAAATATATTTAATTTTTTTAAATCCTTTATCAGACTTGTAGAGGGCTCAAGTGGAAAACTCTAAATCAAGAGTATTCTCTAGAATGGTTCAGTACAATTTTGTCGATGTTAAGATCTATGTGCTGAATTACCAGCTGCCGAAGCTTAAAGATATCCAAACCTTTCCGAAAGGTTGAATTTGATCATGAGGATTGGATGAAATGGATATTGGAGGATTAAGGTTCTTTAGGAGGAATGGACATGTAATTTATAAAAAGAACGGAAGATGTGATGTAGGCCAAGGTAGTGTAGAACTGTCTTTGGTCCACAGTCTTCTGATGTAGCTGAAGGTAGTGTTACGAACCATCCTTAGACCATTCAGGCAATTTGGAGATCTATTCGGTGTCAACTAAACGTACTCCAATCCAAAAAGAAAGCTAACACGCAGACCTTAAGAAAAATAAGTTTTGTTGAACTAGGCTTTGCTCAATGGAATTAAATAAAGTAAAATGCAATTGACTTAGCCATGAACTTAACTAAGAACGAAAAAAGAGCAACTTAATTCATTTAATTCAATTGAAAATGACAAAGGAATTAACTAGCCAATTCGGATACTTACTCGGAATGAAACTTAGAGTCTTCTCCAAAGCCTTGCTCAAACTTGAGATTAAATTAAACTTCAAACTTGTGTGTTAAATCGGTGTGCCAATTGGCCACTACACAACTTTTGATATAGTTTTCCAATGAGCACAAATCCTAACCTAACCAACACTAAACAACCGACCCAAGCTGGCATGGAGACTAGAGACCAACTAGGGCATGCAAGCCCAATCACTTGACCAATGAGAGAAAATAAATAAAATTTACAACCAATAAGAAAATTACACCTACACCTAAGACTCTAAACTAGTTTAAGACTTTTCTTTGCGCCAAAACAACTTGTGCACGTTGGAGATGGAGTGATGGAATTGCACATGCCCATAGACATGTAGAAGTCACCAATGAGCTCTTGCCACATAGGATGATGATGTGTGCTCTACCAATGGAAAGCTTGCTTGTTCATGCGCATGTGTGAGAGTCCCATGGTGAGTGAGAGTCCAAACCTACTAGTCTAAGCAATCCACACGTCAATGGAGAGTGGTAAGTCAGCCAACAAGGAGAGAAAGTAGGGTTTGCGCCAAGGAGAGTGGAAACCCTAGAAGATTAGGGTTTTTGGAAATCGACCATGGGAGAGAACTTGGGAGAGGTGGTGGCCAATATCATGCAATCTGTCCTTGCTCTAGGGTTTTGGCCGAATGTGTCTTCATTTGGACCCTTTGGTGCTTCCAAGTGGGCCCCATTGTCATGGGTAGGGTCCACATACATCAAACCCACCAATTGGTAGCTCTCATTAGCCGGTTTCAACTTATTCTTGTCACTATGGAAATGATCAAGAAAATCCATTGCAATGGCCAGGATTTCATCTTCTATGGTGTCATCCGGAATGGCCTCATCAAGATGTCATGTGGCTGGCTTTAGTTTGAGGGGAAAATGTTGGTCTTTTGACTAAAGCAAAATTTATAAAAATCCTTATAGGATGCCACACCCAATGCATACCAAATTGGCTTGCTAAGGGGTTTCAACTCATTTGACATCAAGAAGAAAGGGGAAAACCAGTGGAAAACTTCAACATCAACTCATTTCTCCTTTGTATTGATCTTCAACGCCCTGGCCCTTTAGCTGGAATTTGAAAAGGTCTACTCTTGTGCTTTTGTTGCACATGTGCATCGTTGAGACGTTGTTCTAGTTGATGACCAGAATTGAAGTCATCTTTGAAGCACTTGGAATTAAGGTACAGTTTTAAGTGATGTCTTACCATTTGATTCAATCTGAGATAAATATAGATATTCAATAATTTGTTTTGAGAATGTTCCTTTCATGTTCATATAACAGTGGCATGTTAATCTTGGAATGTAGATCATAGTCACTTGGATGTATACTGTTTGGAGTTATATTTGTACATAGATAGTATGTCTGTGTTATTATATGTATACTGTGTAAAGGTTTCAATGTGGCGGTTACTATGTTTATGTTGCAAGTTTCAAAGTTATGACACTGTTTTCTGATGCTTGTCTTTTTACATATTATTTGTTAAACATCAGGCACTACCACTTGTGAGCACTTTCTGGGGAGTATTTTTGTTTGGGGAGTACCGAAAATCATCAAGAAGAACTTATGTACTGCTTGTAAGCATGTTGTTCATGTTTATTGTTGCTGTGGGAGTACTGATGGCATCATCTGGACATAGAAAAGAATGAATTGTTCCAAAAGAGCCAAATCCAATTCTCTATATTGTCGTTGCAATTGATTATACACAGATCAACATTTCATTTTGTTAATATATCAATACCAATGCTGCTATTTATCTCTAAATGGTGTTACAGTAATGGCAATCTCTTTGATGTGTCCTTAGTTCCTCAGTTCTTAGCCCTGGGCACCTCAAACTTGCAATGTAGCATAACCACTCCAGTTGTAAGATGAAGACAATCTCTGTTATTTCATAGAGCACGGTGTCTCAAGAAGCTTAATGCCAATGTTGCTGAAAAGTTGACTGAATACAGTATTTTGAAATTGAGTTACCAATAGTAGTACAGTGGTAAAGGTACCGAGTACAGAAAGGATCGAGATTCATAACTTGGTGGATACTCCAGATCTCAAATTGTCAGGAAGTTGGTGCATATGTTTTCTATTTTGGAAGGTAAGTAGGTGCATTTGTTATGAGATCATTAGTTACAATCTAATCTGGAGCATATAGTTTCATGGAATCTGAAGGAAAGCATATACCAACTTATGTGGGATATGAATGTAAGATTCAAGCTTACGAAATGCAGACCCGACTGGAGTCCCACCCAAAAATCACATCTGAACAATGATTTAGTCATCATATCATGATCATTTTCCTTAATAATATTTGGATTTTGGAGGCAAATGTACATGGGAAAGATTTATAACTAACTTCTACATTGCAAAATGAACAATTCTGGAAGTACACAAATTTTCTGACTTGAACTGCACAAATTGGCACATGAATTGGGCAACATTGGTGGATCATTAGATTAGAACAAAATAGTCTTGTAATCTGGGGTGGGAGCCAATGGTTAAATTACAAAATAGTCTTGTAATTTGGCAAGACTGGCACCACTTCCTTAAGCTGACTGGATGGAATCAAATTAGGCCTTGCAGTCCAATATTTGATCAACATCAGTTTATTTGTCATTGATCAAATGATTAAAATTATGGGGTCAGAGTTAACATCGAAATGGCTGTGGTCAATATGAGATGGCTCTGACAAGATAGACGAGAAATTATCTGTTGTGAATTGGTTTACAATAATTTGTTGTGAATTTTCAATGATAGTCTTTGATGAGAATATTGACCAAGTTCAAAAAGTAAAAGTTTAACAGACTTTTTCCTTATACAATGACTTTGATTGAAAGTTCACACCAACTGCTTACAATGGTTAATTTTTCCAAGTTGCAAAATTCGAATTGAAAATTGAACACTTCTTTCTACTAAAGGTCATGACTATTTTTTCCGCTTGACAAAACTGATCAAAACAACTTGTTGAGAATTTTATGATGAGGAGGATGGTTCAAAATTTGGATCAATTTTTTCAATTATTATAAATCATAAATACATAAACAACGCCAGAAAATACAAATAGGAATTGATATTTAGGCCTTTTTCTAAAGATACACGGAATTTTATGTTTTTCCCATTTTGGGTGTGAACCAGGAGTCAAAACCTCAGGCCGATACGATAATTTTGAATTTTTATGCCTGAGATATTTCGGTCGAGATAATAGGTATCAGCCATACTTTATGATATCGGCCGATATCCACGGAAATCGGTTCTTTTTTTAAAAAAATCGGATATCAGTTGTGGGCCCACGCCAAATATCGGTCTATATTTATGTTTTCCAATTTTTTTTTAAAAAAAATTGAACAGAGAGATATCGGATATCAGCCGATATCTCATTTTTCCAAATTTGGTACCCCCAGTGTGAACAGGGATGACAGGCTAATTGGATTGGGCTTGGCCCCTGGGTTTTGCCGTATGGTCTTAAGCCACAGCTATAAGAGCAAGTGTACAGTAAGCAAGAGGAGGGAAACAGATTTTAATATCATCCATTTGTGACTATCACTATCGTACTTTAAGTTTGGTTATTTTATCTTTGGCTCAACACTTTAAACTATTGTTTTCTTCTTTTTTAAAGTAGCTTCAAACTTTAATATTTGTCATCTTTTATAAAGTTAATTCATATCACTATAATCCTTTCTTTGTTTGGCATTGAATAATAGCCTTTTTTGATAATATATTTTTCTAAAAGAAATTCCTCCCATAATGCTTATTTTACAATAGTGGGTCCCAACTGTAATTAATGTAGGCCTCCACAAACCTTGGACACTATTTGACCTTAATAGCTCAAACCATTCAATTAATATTTTACTTTTGACCCATTAGAAGTCATCCACTTAAACCAAACCCAAGATATGAAACCATATAAAAGATCACCACAGTATGAGGCACGTCGATTTGATAAATGAGACATTTTATGAATTGGTTTGGTCAAACATCTAATAAATGGAATTTTTTGGTTGAGCTTTGTTAATGATTATTAAGTACAAATTAATACAACACTTGATCAATTCATTTATTAATGTTCTAAGTTTTGAGTTAACCCACTTAATATATTTAAATAGGGTAAGGTTCAAGTTGGGTCAAATAAATATTCACTGAATACGCCCTTTATAATGTGCATTGTTAAAGTGATCGGTCTCCCAAACAAAATATATATTTGAATATGCAGTCTATTAAAAATTACTTTTGATTCAATCGATCAAATTATTTTTCTTAAATTCTCCAAAATTCAATTAGTTTAAACTATTTTTCAAGTCCTACTTTTGTGACTTTTAAAAACGTGACTAATTTGATCCAATTAAAGTATTTTTTAAAGTTCATAATCAAGTATATACCTTTCTAATAATCCCATTACCATGGGCACACGCCCCCACATAGTGTTGCCTATGTTAGGATTATACTTTTGAATTTATCTTGTTCAATTTTTTATATTTTTAAGTGTAACCTTTTTAATCTATGATTTAATTATTTATTTATTTCTAAACTCTTTAAAGCACAATACCATTTTTATAATTGTCAGTCTTCTCTCTAAAGATGAAAAAAAAACATTTGAATCGTCTCATGATTTTCTTTAAAAACTTATTTAAAATCAATTAGTTTAAACCCTTTTGGAAATCAATTATTATTTATCAGTATAGAATCCATTTCATCATTTATAATTCTTTCCAAAAGAAGCATAGCAAATACATTGCCCCTTCAAAAGTTTGAGGATTATCTTCTGCTTTTTTTTTTTTTTACCTTTAGAGTCACTATTTCTTTCTTAATTTTCTTACGACTTCCCTCAACCAAATAAATAAAAAATCTGACCCAAAATTATAAGAAGGATCTTTTTTCATTCTTTCTTCTCTGATTGTATGAAGCAAAGGTTCAAATATCGGTCGATACATATCGTATCGGCCGATATATATCGGTTTTTTCAAACCGAACAATATCGGCCGATACGATATGTGTCGGCCGTACAGTAGTATTATCGGCCGATATGGCCAATATTCGGACCGAAATATTGGTCCCAATATCAGACAATATTCATAAATATTGGTATTTAATTTTTTTTTTTTAAAAAACACCGATACGGTTTTTACACGGTTTTCCACCGTTTTTTGCGGTTTTTAACGGTTTTTTGCGGTTCGTCACGGTTCGTCAGGATACCGCTTTCACGGTTTTTTGCGGTTTTTAACGGTTTTTTGCGATTATCATGGTTCGTCACGGTTCGTAACGGTTCGTCAGGATACGACTTTCACGGTTTTTTGCGGTTTTTTCGGTTCTTCGCGGTTCGTCACGGTTTTTGCGGTTTTTTCGCGGTTCCGATATCGGAGGAGAGAGAAAATGTCGATATCGGGAGGAGAGATAAAAATATCGGCCGATATATTGGCCCGGGCATTTTTTAAATCCCTGGTATGAAGTTCATTTTTGTATTAGAAGCACTTGAAGCAACGTTAATGCTACTTTGGTTATCAAAAACATAAAATTTCTTTACCACTCAAAAAAAAATTAAATTTGTTCACATGGAAAAAACCAATTTGACAAAAATAGGATTCAACAATAGTAGGGCTAAAGCTCAGGTTGGGTTTCAATAAACGCAATTGAACCAATGTCAAAAATTACTGAACCTAACCTAAATTGCTGACCCGAGTTACTAAATTTGTAACAACTCGACCCTTAATTAGAAAAATGATAAAATTTTAGAACTGTTAATTCGGCTTTGTGACCGGTTAACATGATAGAGTGTAGAGAGAGCTTCCCAAAAAGGTATTATATGACCCAATCGGAGCTCGTTTGCTCAGTGATCCAGCTCGACGAAGTTCGAAGGGCATTTTGGACATTATATAATGTCTTTTGTTTTACTTAAAATCATGAATAGTGTCTTTAAAATTGTCAGAGGGTACGAGACCACTCTCATGTTCAATTTGGAAATCGAAAATTTTACACACACTATCTATTTGAGTACTCTATTCAGCCGTATTTCCGGAATTTTCAAACGTTTACCCGAAATACGAATCTTAGACGTGCTTTATCTAAAAGCCCTGATTTGTCGTATACTTGGTGATTTGAAAAATTACAAACTTGAATCTCAATCAATTTATCTTTTAACTAAACTTTTGGTATTTTTATAATATTGATTTTATATTTTAAAACGCCAGAGAATAGAGGTCAAAGATATCAAGAAACTTAGACGGTGTATTTTTGATAAAACGTTATTTTTGTAAAAATGAAAGATTTTTTGTTAATAAAATGAAAATCTGATTTTACCACGCTAGTTAAAATCCACGTTTTCAACGTGACTGTGGTGTCAGATTTTATCAAATTAGCCCTAATTATCCCTAATTTTAAGTGTTTAAAAGAAGGAAAATAAAAAAGTAAATCCATTTTTTTGAAAAAGAAAAAAGGATGTAAATCCATTTTCTTACGGACAATTTCCACCGAAAGAAATTGACGGTAGAAATCGACCGAAGGCTTCTTCGAAAGCTTATAAATATGAGAAGAAAAATTTACAGTTTAAATAGCCTTTTTCTTGTTTATTTTCAAAGCTTTTAAAGCAACCCTTTTGTGTTGGATTTTTAGCAAACTTCTATTAGTATTTCTTCAAGTTAATATTTTTCCTTAGTAGATCATACTTAGTAGAAGCTCTATTTAAATTTTGGTAGAAAAATACTCTGTAGATTTTCCATGAAAAATCGAGAAGAAAATACCCGAAAAATGGTTTTCTACTCGATTCGGCGTCGATGCATCAAGCTTTGCGATGTGTCTTTGCTTTTCTGACCGACGTGTCGAAAACGTAGATATATCTAAATTGGTCAAAACGACACATTGACTCTATTGACATATCGACGAGAGAAAATTTGACACATCTTATATATTGACATATCGAGCAAGTGACTAACCGTCATGTCGACATATCGATAATGTCAACACAGTGTAGTCAATGGGTCGAAGATATTCGACATGTCGAGCATTCGACACATCGAAATAGTCGACCTATCGAGCACTATGACTGAACAGAAGAGATAGAGCAGAGCATAGTCAACATATCGACTTAGTCAACACATCAACTGGGCGACATATCGAGAAGTCTACATATCGACAGTGACAACATGTGATGTGGACATCAATGGTGATAAAGATGCGGTCGTTGCCATAGCATTGGATTTATATAAAAACTACTATCACAAAGCCGAAGGGCCCAAAGGGCCCAAGGCCCAATTCGTGTAGTCAATCTGATTGGGTACTATCCAAGGGTAGAAAAATCGGTCGGGTCGAGATCTCGACCTATTTTTTATATCGACCGATATATCGGCCAACCTTTTTCTGTCTCCCTGCCCGTTTTGTTTTTTTTAAAAAAAAAAATTCCAAAAAAATTACAATAAATGCAGATAATTATGGGCTTATTGGATATGTAATTTTTTCATAAAATATTGGACATTTACATCTTCTAATATATTTTTGAAGTTACAATATTGGGAAATTATATAATTAGTAATAAAATTTGTACAAATAATTTCATAATTTATTTTCTTAGTCAATGAGTGTCATTTTAAGTTATGAATTATAGAAATAAAAATAAATAAATAATAAATGATTGAAAATTACATAATAATGTAGAAAAAATATTAGAAAATGAAACTAATGGGTCCTAATCACTTGAACTGATAACCACACAAATGTTATACATTTTTAATTATAATAAACTCCATTTAAATCATTAACTGAAGAGTTTTAAAAATTAACTAAATGAAGAAACTTTCAAGATCTAAACTCAAAAGATAATTTATTCCCATACATTTCAGCTACATTTAAAGATGAACATCAATATGGAGAATGTTCTTCAAACTCATACTCGGGGACGTTAACGTTAAATATAAACCTCGCATATTGATCATGTCGATAACATTCATCTGTTGAGATGTTCTCGGATGGAGATGAAGATGGATAAGGATATTGTCAACTGGCAGAGCTTTGGCGTGATTGCTCATCAGAAATAGACATGGAATGCATGTTACTTACAAGAGACTCAGCGTCCACGTATCCATAAGCCGAACCACCCAAATTGTTTGTTGGCATATATTGGGCCATGCTAACCCAACACCATGTTCAGACATGTTTTGATCGCCATGAGGAGGTGTACGCTGTGATTCCTCCTGTGCCTGATGGATGTGACTGATATCGGGGTGATACCCCTGTGAAATCCCCTGGTACTCATCCTCCGCAGCACCATCCCCAGCCGGATAACAATCTCTCCAAAGAAGTTCATCATTTGAACCGCCATTGTCATCGGTAGAATCATCAGACGCGGCGGACCCGTGGTCCCAACGACTTGGTGGTTGACTGCTGAGAATGAGTTATGATTTCCCTCTCTCATGTATTATTTTATAGGTTTTACCATTTTCTCACATTTATATTTCATAATCCATAGTTAATGATTAAATAATTACAAAAAGAAAGAAAATAAAAGGAAAAAATTGTATCCATGTAATAGAAGTTAGTATATAGTAAATAACAGCAAATAAAAGAATTTCATTTATTATTTTACAGGTTTTACCATTTACTAATATTTATATGTCATAATCCATATTTAATGATGAAATAATTACAAAAAGAAAAAATAAAAGGAAAAAATTGCATCCCTGTAAAATAAGTTAGTACACAGTAAATAACAGCAAATAAAAAAATTTCATGTATTATTTTATAGGTTTTACGATTTTCTAACATTTATATGTCATAATACATAGTAAATGATGAAATAATTACAAAAGGAAATAAGATAAAAGGAAAAACATTCAACCCTGTAAATGAAGGTAGTATAAAGTAAATAACATCAAATAAAAAATTTTATTTATTATTTTATAGGTTTTACCATTTTCTAACATTTATTGTCATAATCCATATTTAATGATGAATAATTACAAAAGGAAATAAGATAAAAGGAAAAACATTCAACCCTGTAAATGAAGGTAGTATAAAGTAAATAACATCAAATAAAAAATTTTATTTATTATTTTATAGGTTTTACCATTTTCTAACATTTATTGTCATAATCCATATTTAATGATGAAATAATTACAAAAATAAAGAAAATAAAAGGAAAAAATTGCATCCCTGTAAAAGAAGTTAATATACAGTAAATAAAAGTAAATAAAAAAGTTTCATTTATTATTTTATAGGTTTTACCATTTTCTAACATTTATATGTCATAATTCATAATTAATGATGAAATAAAATAAGAGGGAAAAAATTCATCCCTTTAAAAGAAGTTAGTATACAGTAAATAACATTAAATAAAAAAAAATTATTTACTATTTTATATGTTTTACCATTTTCTAACATTTATTGTCATAATCCATAGTTAATGATAAAATAATTAAAAGAAGAAAGAAAATAAAATGAAAAAATTGCATCCCTGTAAAAGAAGTTAGTATAAAGTAAATAACAACAACTAAAAAGGTTTCATTTATTATTTTATAGGTTTTACCATTTTCTAACATTTATGTCATAATACATAATTAAGGATGAAATAATTACAAAAGGAAATAAAATAAAAGGAAAAATTCAACCCTATAAATGAAGGTAGTATACAGTAAATAACATCAAATAAAAAATTTCATTTATTATTTTATAGGTTTTACCATTTTCTAACTTTATTGTCATAATCCATAGTTAATGATTAAATAATTATAAAAAGAAAGAAATAAAAGGAAAAAATTGTATCCCTATAAAAGAAGTTAGTATACAGTAAATAATAGCAAATAAAATAGTTTCATATATCATTTTATAGGTTTTACCATTTTCTAACATTTATATTTCATAATACATAGTTCATGATGAAATAATTACAAAAGGAAATAAAATAAAAGGAAAAAAATTCAACCGCGTAAATGAAGGTACTATAAAGTAAATAACATCAAATAAAAAAAATTATTTATTATTTTATAGGTTTTACCATTTTCTAACATTTATTGTCATAATCCATATTTAATGATGAAATAATTACAAGAAAAAAGAAAATAAAAGGAAAAAATTGCATCCCTGTAAAAGAAGTTAGTATACAGTAAATAACAGCAAATAAAAAAAATTTAATTTATTATTTTATAGGTTTTACCATTTTCTAACATCTATATGTCATAATCCATACTTAATGATGAAATAATTACAAAATGAAATAAAATAAGAGGGAAAAAATTCATCACTTTAAAAGAAGTTATTATAAAGTAAATAACATCAAATAAAAAAAATTATTTATTATTTTATAGGTTTTACCAGTTTCTAACATGTATTGTAATAATCCATAGTTAATGATGAAATAATTAAAAGAAAAAAGAAAATAAAAGGGAAAAAATTCATCCCTGTAAAAGAAGTCAGTATAAAGTAAATAACAGCAACTAAACAAGTTTCACTTACTATTTTATAGGTTTTACCATTATCTAACATTTATATGTCATAATACATAGTTAATGATGAAATAATTATAAAAAGAAAGATAATAAAAGGAAAAATTGCATCCCTATAAAAGAAGTTAGCATAAAGTAAATAAAAGCAAATAAAAAAATTTCATTTATTATTTTATATGTTTTACCATTGTCTAACATTTATATGTCATAATCCATAATTAATGATGAAATAATTACAAAAGGAAATAAAATAAAAGGAAAAAATTGCATCCCTGCAAAAGAAGTTACTATACAGTAAATAACATCAAATAAAAAAAATTCATCTATTATTTTAAAGGTTTTACCATTTACTAACATTTATATGTCATAATCCATAGTTAATGATAAAATAATTACAAAAGGAAAGAAAATAAAATGAGAAAATTGCATCCCTGTAAAAGAAACTAGTATAAGTAAATAACAGCATATAAAAAAATTTCATCTATTATTTTATAGAATTTACCATTTTCTAACATTTATATGTCATACTCCATAGTTAATGATGAAATAATTACAAAAATAAAGAAAAGAAAAGGAAAAAATTTTATCCCAGTAAAAGATGCTAGTATACAGTAAATAACAGGAAATAAAAAAGTTTCATTTATTATTTTATTGGTTTTATCATTTTCTAACATTTATATGTCATAATCAATAGTTAATGATGATATAATTACAAAAATTAAGAAAATAAAAGGAAACAATTTCATCCCTATAAAAGAAGTTAGTATACAGTAAATAAAATCAAATAAAAAAATTTCATATATTATTTTATAGGTTTTAGCATTTTCTAACATTTATATGTCATAATCTCGATTTAATGATTTAAAAATTAGAAAATGAGAGAAAATAAACCTGTAAAATAAGTTAGTATACAGTGAATAACAGAAAATAATAATAAAAAATTAATCTATTATTTTATAGGTTTTACCATTTACGAGCATTTATATGTCATAATCCATAGTTAAGAATGAAATAATTAGAAAAGGAAATAAAATAAAAGGAAAAAAATTCATCCGTCTACAAGAAGTTAGTATACAGTAAATAACATCCAATAAAAAAATTTCATCTATTATTTTATAGGTTTTACCATTTTCTAACATTTATTGTCATAATTCATAGTTAATGATGAAATAATTATAAAAAGAAAGAAAATAAAAGGAAAAAATTGTATCCCTGTAAAATAAGTTAGTATACAGTAAATAGCAGCAAATAAAGAAATTTCATGTATTATTTTATAGGTTTTAGCATTTACTAACATTTATATGTCATAATCCATGGTTAATGGTGAAATAACTACAAAAGAAAGAAAATAAAAGGAAAAAATTGTATCCCTATAAAAGAAGGTTAGTATACAGTAAATAACAACAAATAAAAAAATTTCATTTATTATTTTATACGTTTTACCGTTTTCTAATATTTATATGTTATAATCCATAGTTAATGATTAAAAAATTAGATAACGATAGAGAATAACAGGTAAAATTTGCATCCCTATAAAAGAAGTTTGTATACAGAAAATAATATTTATAATGAAATAATTAAAATAAAGAGTAAATGAAAGTAAAAAATGTTACTATAAATTTTTACATGTTAGTAACAGTAAATAACATCAAATAAAAAAAATTCATATATTATTTTATAGATTTTACCATTTTCTAACATTTGTTGTCATAATCCATAGTTAATGATGAAATAATTATAAAAAGAAAGAAAATAAAAGGAAAAAATTGCATCCCAGTAAAAGAAGTTACTATACAGTAAATAACAGCAAATAAAAAAGTTTCATATTTTATTTTATAGGTTTTACCATTTTCTAACATTTATATGTCATAATACATAATTAATGATGAAATAATTTAAAAAGGAAATAAAATAAAAGGAAAAAATTCATCCCTGTAAAAGAAGTTAGTATGCAGTAAATAACATCAAATAAAAAAATTTCATTTATTATTTTATAGGTTTTACCATTTTCTAACATTTATTGTCAAAATCCATAGTTAATGATGAACTAATTACAAAAAGAAAGATAATAAAAGGAAAAATTGCATCCCTGTAAAAGAAGTTAGCATACAGTAAATAACAGCAAATAAAAAAATTTCATTTATTATTTTATAGGTTTTACCATTTTCTAACATTTATATGTCATAATCCATACTTAATGATGAAATAATTACCAAAAAAAAAAAGAAAATAAAAGGAAAAAATTGCATCCCTGTAAAAAAGTTAGTATACGGTAAATTACAGTAAATAAAAAAGTTTCATATATTATTTTATAGGTTTACCATTTTCTAACATTTATAGTCATAATACATAGTTAATGATGAAATAATTATAAAAGGAAATAAAATAAAAGGAAAAAATTGCATCCCGGTAAAATAAGTTAGTATACAGTAAATAACAACAAATAAAAAAGTTTCATATTTTATTTTATAAGTTTTGCCATTTTCTAACATTTATATGTCATAATACATAATTAATGATGAAATAAAAGGAAAGGAAAAAAAATCATCCCTGTAAAAGAAGTTATTATACAGTAAATAACATCAAATAAAAAAGTTCATGTATTATTTCATAGGTCTTAGCATTTACTAACATTTATATGTCATAATCCATAGTTAATGATGAAATAATTACAAAAAGAAAGAAAATAAAAGGAAAAAATTGCTTCCCTATAAAAGAAGTTAGTATACAGTACATAACAACAAATGAAAAAATTTCATTTATTATTGTATAGCTTTTACCATTTTCTAAAATTTATATGTCATAATCCATACTTAATGATTAAAAAAATTAGAAAAAGACAGAAAATAAAAGGAAAAAATTGCATCCCTATAAAAGACGTTAGTATACAGTAAATAACAGCAAATAAAAAATAATAATTTATTATTTTATAGCTTTTACCATTTTCTAAAATTTATATGTCATAATCCATATTTAATGATTAAAAAAATTAGAAAACGACTGAAAATAAAAGAAAAAAATTGCATCCCTGTAAAAGAAGTTAGTATATAGTAAATAACAGCAAATAAAAAAATTAATGTATTATTTTATAGGCTTTACCATTTACTAACATTTATATGTCATAATCCATAGTTAATGATAAAATAATTACAAAATGAAATAAAATAAAGCGAAAAAATTTTATTCCTGTAAAAGAGGTTAGTATACAGT
Source organism: Chimonanthus salicifolius (assembly GCA_013350335.1). NCBI lineage: Eukaryota > Viridiplantae > Streptophyta > Magnoliopsida > Laurales > Calycanthaceae > Chimonanthus > Chimonanthus salicifolius. Next base: position 53,755,986 of record CM023535.1, on the reverse strand, counting down.
AAATAACAGTAAATAAAAAAGTTTCATCTATTGTTTTATAGGTTTTACCATTTTCTAACATTTATATGTCATAATCCATAGTTAGTGATGAAATAATTACAAAAGGAAATAAAATAAAAGGAAAATAATTCATCCCTCTAAAAGAAGTTATTATACAGTAAATAACATCAAATAAAAAAATTCATGTATTATTTTATAGGTTTTACCATTTTCTAACATTTATTTTCATAATCCATAGTTAGTAAATAACAGCAAATAAAAAAAATTTCATGTTTTATTTTATAGGTTTTAGCATTTACTAACATTTATATGTCATAATCCATAGTTAATGGTGAAATAATTATAAAAAGAAAGAAAATTAAAGGAAAAAAATTAAATCCCTGTAAAAGAAGTTAGTATACAGTAAATAATAGCAAATAAAAAAAATCGTTTATTATTTTATATGTTTTACCATTTTCTAACATTTATAAGTCATAATCCATAGTTAATGATTAAAAAATTAGATAACGACAGAGAATAAAATGTAAAAATTCTATCCCTATAAAAGAAGTTAGTATACAGTAAATAACAACAAATAAAAAATTTAATGTATTATTTTATAGGTTTTAGCATTTTCTAACATTTATAACTCATAAACAATATTTTATAATGAAATATTTAAAATAAAGAGTAAATGAAAGTAAAAAATGTTGCTGTAAATTTTGACATGTTAGTAACAGTAACTAAGAGCAAATAAAAAAAATCCATCTAATTATTTTATAGGTTTTATCATTTTCTAACTTTTTTTTTTTTCATTTAAGCTATTTTATGTTGAAATAGTTAACAAAAAGGAATAAATAATTGAAAAAGTAGTAACTAACAGAGTACACAAAAAATAACTACAGATACATTCAGATGGAAAAAAGTTATAACACATTTATAAAACTTTTATTTACGACATATGTTATCTAAGTTCAAGCATTTTTTAACAAATTATAACACTTTTATGTTATTTTTGGCTAAAAAAATTAAAATAAAATACAGATAAATGGAAATAAATTACAAAACTTACAAGATCAGTAGATCTATAAATGAAGAAAACTTTGAACGGTCTGGATCATTCAGCCAAATCCGAGTCCTTTAGAACTTAATAGATCAAGTAATGAAGATTGAAAAAAAATTTGGAAGAGAAATGATAAAATCTGGTTTCTAATGATCAAACATATGATTTGTTTATATTGTTTTTAATGTTTTAATAATTTCAACTCAAAATACTCATCAGTCAAAGGTGAAGAGATTCAATCACACTGTGTGATTAAAATGCTTCTCATTTTGCATTTAAATTCTGAAAATTCTACACCATTAGTCCTACAGTAATGAGTGGATATCTGTGGTCATTTTACTGATGGAAATAATGTGAATGGACCAGAACGCAATACCGACAATGTTCACACGTAACGGGATGATACTAAGTATCTACATATGAAACGTGAACAATATAGTGTACGGGATATTAAGGTCTAGCCATTCTAAAACGGAGAACGGAAACCACTTATTCTTAGAGGCTGACTGGTTATTAGTTGGAGATCTTGAGATAGATCAATTTTCAACCGTGATTTAGATTTGATTACGCGTATTTGTGCATTTAACGATGTCTTGCAGGAAATACGCATTTACACAATAAATGATAAGTAGAGGATAGATGTACCCGACCCGACAGTATGGTAACTGGTAGAACTTGTGTACATTGCTTGAATTACAGTCGATATAAACAATGCTTATTTCCAGCATAGTATTATTAAATACCAATTGCTGATATATGTATGATTCCATGTTGGAGGGCTTAGGAATCCATGTTTGCAGAGTGATAATTTATTATGATCATATGAGAGATATTTTTTTGAGTTGAACGGGGATTTAATCCATACTTGATGTGCATTTGACTGGTGTATTGTGTACATCAAATTACCTTACACTGTTGTATGAAGTACTTAGCTCATAGAGGGCACTGGTATGAAGTGTATATATGGATTGTATGAAACAGTGAGCATGAATTTGCCGGCGGTGTAGCCACGTATCTTTGTGGCTAAGTGCCGTAGACGTCGATTGACGGTGCTATCATTTTGAAGAAAGAAAGGACATGTATTAACTATGTTAGATGATATTCTCATAGAAAATTACATGATTTCTGAGTGTTTAAATTGTTAAATGATAATATGTTTAAAGTAGATGATATATTGCATTATCTGTTGCTTTCACTTCGCTAGGCCAGTAGAGCTCACATTCCTTACATTTCAAGAAACCCGAATGAGGAAGAACAAGAGGACCTTATGCTACAATGGGGGTGAAGACCCTATCTATCTATCTATTTCTCCATTGTTAGGAACTTATGTGTTTTTCTTTATTACTGATTGTATGAACAATATGATGTAATAAACCCTTATTTTGTCTGTTTTGAGGCACAATAGATATGCAATAGAACTACTGTGTTTCTTATGTATATCTCTGATGATTATGTGAATGTGTATGTGTTATAGTTATAGTGAATGTTAGGTAGAATGTATATAACATTTCTCTACTTGAACTTAATACAGGAGATTAACGTTATAGAGTACGTGTTGGTTAGTAATGTCTCCACATACTATGGCGACTGGTGGGTTCTCTGAGGTTTTGGGTTTTAAGTGAGTCATTATGACCTTTCCATTCGTCTGAGAACTTTATCGGCCAGGTTATGGTTGGATCCGAGGCTACCAAGTGTGATGTCCAAATTTTAGATCATGTGCAATATTAAGTCTATGATGAGTTATAAATTCCGCAATTGTTAGAGGCTCAATATTAGAAAAAATAAAATAACGCACGTCTTAAGAGGCCCTGAGAAGGAGGGAGGGGGCACAATCCAACTCGAATTTCTGACCCGACTCAACTCGAGTGTTGTTTTATAACTTGGTACACTCGGGTCGGTTTATTTTTAAATTTCTCAACTGGATCCGACCCAAATTTCATGCGGATTTAGTTTTGTCCAAACTGACCCGACCGAGATATACAAAAACACAACCCAAACCCATTGATTTCTTGGATCGAGTTTTTCATATAATGCCCTGACCCGAAGGTGGGCCCGGAACGCTACTATTTTTTTATATATATATAAGCCTTAATAACTCCTAATTGGGCTGGATCAATAGTTAGGCCCAGAAATAAATGTCACACATGCTCTTCATATATGTCTACCCGTTTACAAGCACATATCATACAAACAAATATTTTCTATCACAAGAAGATAATCTTATTTATATCAATCGAGAGTTGCTAACGGTAACATTATGATTCAATACATGCTTAGTCTAAGTACCACAAGGGGTACTTAATACAACATACGGTTTTAACAACCAAAGTTACAAAATGAAATGTATTTCCCATCCGTGGGAGATACAAGCGGCAACAACAACTTTAGCATCCTATGTTTGATATGGAGCTTCATTCTCTTCGGGTATATCTCTTAAAATGTGAGAGGTGTGAGCTAACTAGCCCAGTGAAGAGATCTTAAAATAACATATTTACCAACATATACAGGTTAAACAATGCAGTCTAATCGTAATAACAATAATGGTCTACTCTTACCATCTTAAAATCACAGTTATCTACTCATGAATGGTCTATTTTACCATACTTACCAATTTACCATAAATGGTCTCATGTACCATTTACTTACCTGAATTCATAATTGGTCTATTATACCAATATTTCAAGTCATCGGTGATACTGTCATGCCACCGTACACCAAAGCACTACACTGACTATAAATGCATTAAGTCCCGACACGGTCAAAATGCAGTATCTTGCAAGAACATCTCTGACATACCTGGGCTGGTACTGACACCTGGGCCAGTAGATGCAAATCGACACACCTGGACCGGTAATCGACACACCTGGGCCGCTAATAGTTCAACAGTTGAGAGTATGTGGAGGCAATATCAATATCATAAATGCTCAAATTCTCACATTGTAATACCCTGACCCAGATTAGGCGTAGTTTAGCTTAATAATCTAACTTGACCAGTTAATCTCGAAGATTACAGTTAGGGCTTTGAGAAAAGCCCAGGTGTGGCCCAATCCGAGCTCGAGAGCTCAGTGATCCAGCTCGTTCAGCTGGAGGGGCAAAATGGTATTTTACCGCTTATTATAATTATTTTATAAATTGTGTTGTTATGTGATTATTATTGAATGATAATATTCTCCTTAGTCAAAGATTTGTATTTCTGATTTTAAAATAATTTTATTTTCAGAAAATGGTATTTAAAACTGCTCGTCAAAACCCCGAAAGGGAGTAATAATTATTTTAAATGGTTTTGGAAATGAGATAAATTTCGAAACTAGTATTTTATGTTAGACCATTTTAAGTATGGTCTAGTTATTCTTTCAAACAACGAAATGAGGTTTCTAAATTATTTTATTTAACATTTGTTTAATTAAGTAAATAATGTTAAATTGTGATTTTTATTTAAATCAATGATTTTTAGTAAGTTTGAAATCCCCAAATTTTTAGGGTAGCTAAAGTTTTCAAAACCCAACGTATCTGTAAGGTTGGATTAAATTGTGATTTTTTAAAATCATGCCTTAAGTTAAAAATCAACTTTTTATTAAAACAGAGACTTATTTGCAAATTAGAAATATAGGAGGACTTATTTGCAACCACCCAGCTGAATAGTGTTTTCACTATACCAACGTCCGCACCCGCTGCATGCAGTGGCCAAAGGCCCCCTTCCTCCGGCCAAAACTCTACAAATTTGGCCCTCCATCAGCTTGAGCAAACTCCCACACTGCATCTCTTCTCTTCTCCCTCAGTCTCAACCACCCTCTGAGTTTCCCAGCCGATCACCCTTGCCTCTCTGTCTCCCAGTTTTAAACTTAACCGTAAGCCTTAGAGGAAGCTTTTCAAAAATCAGATTTTTTAGCCCAAGAACTCCAGTAAAGGTAACCACTGTGTTACTTTTCAAATTTCAGTCGTTTTAGAATCAAGAAAAACCAGTTTTGGTTAAGTTTTGAGTAAGAAAAACCATTTCAAAGTTTAAAAAAATACCCAATTTTTAGTGTACCAATGAAGTTTCAGTGTTAAAATCAGACGGCCTAGTGAGCTTCAAAGCTCCAAACCATTCCCTATGGAAAGAGGACTCCCAGAGGAGTCCATCGGACAGGCTAGATGTGGAAACCGAATCCAGAAAACCCACTGTTTTCAGATTCGTATTTCATACAGTGTTTGCCGTCACTATCTGCTGGTGCAGACAGTGAAGAAGACGACTCTCGGACGGTCCGAGAGTCGAGCTTCGGACGGTCCGAGAGGACCCTTTGGACGTTTCGAGCTTCACCCGAAGCCCAGAAACGCCTGAGACTGGCTTGACTTCCCCGGATGTTCCGAGTAGAGTTCGGAAGGACTGAACCCCACTCGGACGATCTGAGCCCTATTTCGGATGTTCCGATGTGCACAGACCCACCGAGACCAGTTTTTCAGATTTTATCGGTTCGGAAAGACTTCGGATGATCTAAGACTCGATCTTCAGACGATCTGAAGTTAGACCCAAGATCCGAGGTCAGTGACTAGTGTAGGCAGTAGTTCGGATGATCCGAAGCCACAGTACCTGGTTCCGAGGCATGTTCCGAGGGACCCAGTTTTTAAGTGTTAAATCTTGTTTCATTGTTATTGATTGCATGTGATATTAGTACCCCATTATTAATCTAAAAATGTACTAACCATTTTCTCTTATTACTATAGTGTATTTACTATTATATTCACTTTCAGACCGACTTTATTGGTCGGGCACTGAGTGATCTCACTTCCAGACCGACGCTATATTTGTCGGGCACTGAGTGACCTCGAGGCCTTACTCAACATGTCAGATCTGATCCTATCCAAAAGACAACCAAGAAGTGACCTGAGAATCTAGACCTAACTCAATAAGTCAATTTGGTCAATGCCCAAAAGACAATATGAGTTTTGGACTGAGCACTTTTTTATTATATTATCTTGTGGATTATTATAATTTAAAAAGGATAGAAACCAAGTAGGAGACTCAATTCCATGTACCATGGATATTTTTGGAAAAACAAGTGGGATTTCGAAATACTACTTGTATGTATGATTTTGATGCAATATATATGTAACCTATGATTGATTGTGCACTTGTTTGTTTATTTGAACAGAGACCGCGATACCACACATACGGTGAGGGAACTTAACTTTACAGTTAAAATGTAAACAAGTTTTGTTATTTGAGATGGATCTTGAGCAATAAGTGGTTTTAGATTTGATGAACCCACTCATGTGCCTAGACTTGTTGCACTGTTGTATGAAGTGTTTATGGTAGTGGTAAATGCTATAATGTTGATCATACGAATTGTGAAATAGTGCTTCCACGTACCTTTTACTATTGAACCATCACCGAGCTGAGTGTGTCGGTTATATCTACTGGACCATGGGTGTCGACAGTTGCTGAGGATGTCAGTACCAGCTATGGAAGAGCCGGAGATGTACTTGTAAGGATGTATTTTGACCGTGTTGGGACTTAATGCTATTGGTGTCAGTACAGTATCTTGAGGTTACGGTGGATGACAGCAGTAATGGAAAGATGATGATGAGATGATGGAAATGATGATGAGCTATTACTTGATATTTTGAATTTATTATCAAGCATGAGATATTATATTGCAACTGTTGATTATTGCTAACCTGTTGTTTACTTAAACTACACTGTTATATTTCCATCATTAAGCTAGTTAGCTCACCCCACTCACCTTTCAAGAGATGAACCTGAGGAGGAGAACCCTCTATTTGAAGCTTAGGTTGGATAAGCTGCAGCGTTGTTTTGGGATTCCCAGTGAGGAGAATACCCTTATCTTTACTTTTGGTTCTTGGAACCATTTGTTTTTGTAAAGTACCGGGTGTGGTACTTGATTTGTATCAATGTCATGTATTAAAAACTACCATGTATCCGTAGTGTCTCTGATGATGTTTTAATGATAATTCAGTGTTGGAATTATGTGATCATGTTATGTGTTGTTGTTGTGCTTTTGTTGGGATAGACTTATGGTATATGTTTGAGTCCACATGTTGGAATCATCTGTGACCTCTGAGCCTAACTGTTGATCCGGCCTAGATAGAATGCTTGAGTTAGTTTAAGTTCAAAAAAAAAAAAAAATCAGTCGCGTTTCAGGTCCACCCTTCGGGTCGGGGCGTGACAGCTTGGTATCAGAGCTTCGGCTCAAACTCTAGGATTGTGATGGGTTTTAACCTAGTTAGACTTATTTTTGGCTTAGTGCTGCAATTGTTTTTGATATTTTCTTATTTTTGTGATACAGACATCTCAAGCAATGTAGAGTACTCTGAGTTGTGGGACAGGGGGACTCCTAGCTGCCTTATCGACCTGGTTTCTTCTGATTCTAGTGTTCCAAACTTAGTCAATGAAGTTGCACCTAATGAGGAAGAGGAAGTAGCTTCTCCTGAGTACCATGTTGGGGCTGATCCAGAAGAGGAAATGGGAGATGTCCCAAACCTAGAGGAGTATGTAGGGGAGATAGGCTCGCCAAAGTATACTCCGGCTACTCCTCCTTTAGATGAGTATTCGGACTATATGTGCGAATTATGCAATCAGGAGGGGCACAACTGTACTTATTGCCCCTATCCCATTGATGTCATCTGCCCTGTTTGTGGACTTCGCGGGTATGGGAGCGCAAGGACTAATTGTCCTTATGTTGGAGGACTAGGGATCATACCCTATTTGACTTGTGGAGTGTTCGGGCATAAATCGGCGACTTGGCCGGACAACTTCTTTTACTTTGGTGATGATGTAGGATCTTCTTTGGAAGATTAGATTAGAGTGTATCGGGGAATCGGGGAGATTGTTTTGTAAGGGTTGAGTATTGTTTTGTTGTTTTGAAGGGTTTTCATACCCTACTAATCCTTGTAATTTAAATGCATTTGAATGATTTCTAATGAATTTTGCAAACTTGTGTGATTTGTCTTGAGTCTCTTAAAATGGCTAAGTGATATTTACAAGTGTAAATAACAGATGTTAAGACCCAACGCTAGCAGAAACGATTGCCGTGGGAAGAGGACTGGTCTTCCACCCCATGACCTACCCAATGAAGCCGTTTAAGCAGCGGTAGAAGTATTTCAGTAAATAGCTGAAAATATGAGACGCCCTCCTATCCGTACGCAAGAGGAGAGAGCCACATCGGCTCTTAAAGAGTTCAAGCGACTAAACTCGATGAGTTTTTCGGGGACAGAGGACCCTAGTGCAGCGAGGAACTAGCTGACTCAGATTAGCCGGATCCTTAACACCTTATCTATTGCCGACGACTTGCGAGTAACCTTGGCGGCGTACTAGTTGGAAGGAAACGCTTATGAGTGGTGGGAAGCAAAGAATTTGGTTTGTAACCACGAGCCAATGACGTGGGAATAGTTCTCAGCAGCCTTTCTAGCCCGTTACTTTTCGAAGACCGTACAGGAGGCGAGGAAGAGGGAGTTCCTCAACATCCAACAAGGTTCTGACTCCGTGGCACAATATGCTATGCGTTTTATCGACCTAATGCAGTTCGTGCCTTGGATTACGGTGAACGAAGAGGAGAAGGTCCAGTATTTTAAGAATGGACTCCGACCGTTTTTGCAGCGGCAAGTGGCCGGTTTGATCTTTGACACTTTGGAAGAGATCATCGATCGAGCTTCAAAGGTACAGGCAGTGGACTCCCTCAACCGGAGCGTCGACAACTCCTAGAAACCTTCTTTCAACAAGAAGGCCAAGCTCAACCAGAAGAAGCCTTTCTTCAAGAAAAGCCAGCCTAGCACAGGACAGTCGAGTCGGTCTGACTCCCGACAATTTGTGTAGTATACCTGCAACCAGCCCGGGTATACTTCCAAGTTTTGCCCAGCAAGAAGGGAGAAGGCGTGCCATCATTGCAAACAGACTGGACATCTGCTTAAAGAATGTCCTTATATCGGTGGAGCTGTACCTTCGCAAGGCGCAAGAGTTTCTTTTTCGGTGGCGCAACCATCTGTTGATCGAGGTTCTAGACAGACCTCCAGAGGCTCGGTGGCACCGAGGAACGGACCACCACAGAACAGTCAGGGGAGAGGACAGGGATGTCCTTAGACCACTCAGGGGAGAGTCTACACTATTGGGACTCAGAAGGAAAGGCCAATGGAGAACACAATGATGGAAGGTGTTAGCCCCAAGGTTTCAACCCAAGGATATATGGGTATTTTGATGATCACAAACCATTAAAGTATGATATTTAACATTTCAAATGATATTACTCTATGAGACAGGTATCACATTTACAAAAAGACATAATCAAAGAAGAAAGAAGGGCAAGATCATTGAAGATCAATTTTAATACAATCATGATCATCATGGAAGAGATCGAATGTCTCATCAATCTTTGAAGATCAAATGACAAATGATACAAGTATTGAAGATTGAAGATCAAGCTTGTGTTTTTAGTATTGGTCATGAGTGTTAGGATCAAAATGTAAAGTTACTCAATTGTGTTTGAACACCATGGCTCAAGTCACCCTTTAGTGGACCCTAGGATACCCAGCTTTACCTTATGCATACAAATAAAATCCTAGGATAAGAGCAAGTCCCCAAGACCTATAAAATGTATTTGAAAAAGAACAAAATTGCACAAATTATTTTTAAGGTCATTTCAGTCGACTGAACTAGAGGTTTCAGTCACCTGAAACAATGGATTAGATGGAGATAGGATTTCAGTCGACTGAATCAATCTTTCAGTCGACTGAAATATTGTATTTTCAGTTGGGAATGGTTTCAGTCGACTGAAATGAAGTTTCAGCCGACTGAAATGCTCAATGTTAACAGTGCAGGGATTTCAGTCAACTAAAATGATGTTTCAGCAGACTGAAAATCAGAATTTTCATGACTTGCAATTTCAGTCGACTGAATTCTCAGATTCAGCCGACTGAATTATTCACAGATAAACTGTTTGTGTTTCGGAGAATTTTCAGTCGACTGAATCTTCACTTCAGTCTACTGAATCGCGAAACGATAATATTTTTTGAACATTAAATGCTCCTTCCAACGGCCCCTTGCTTCATTTAATGCTTGGCAACGGTTCTAAATATGACAAAATTATAAAACCAAGCTTCTATGAGTAAATGGGCTACTGAATTACTTGAAATTAAGAGGAATCTATTGAAATCAAATCTCAAGCATACTCTAGCTCAAAATCCATCTCTTGCAATCTTACCTTGAGCCATTTCAGTTCAACTCTTTGAGTAACTCTTAGAAAACTAAATTTGTAAACATTTGAGAGTTACTCCTAAGCTTTACATTGTAATCTTCTACATTTCATTGAGAGATAAAGTTTGAGAAAGGTTGGTGTAACCCTTGTGAAGGAGAAGGGTGTCTTCACCTTCAAGCTGTGTAATAGGTTTCTTCTCCACCCTTGAAGGAGAAGTTTAGTGCATTCAATCCTCAAGTGGTGTACTTGAGGCAAGGACGTAGGCAAGAACGCCGAACCTCGTAAAAATCTCGGGTTCAATCTCTCCATCTCTTCTCATCTCCTCTTTTATATTTTGGCATTTATTTACTACTTGTTTCCATCTTATTTTTCTTATATTGTGAGATTATAGAAAACCCAAAAAGTTTGCATTGACCCAATTCCCCCCCCCCCCCTTCTCTCTAGGGTCAATTTCTAGGCAACAGAAGGTACCTTTAATCTTATCAGCCTTTTGGCTCGAGTGCTTTTTGATACCGGTGCTTCGCATTCCTTTATTTCTAGAGCTTGTTGTGATAGATTGAGTTTGAAACCGGTAGAAGTAGTTAACCCGCTAATGGTAGTATCACCCTTTGGTAAGAATGTTTTGGTAAACCAGATGTGTAGATCTTTAGTTTTGAAGATTAGCGGTGTAGAGTTGTCCTATGATTTTCTTGTGTTGGAAATGATGGACTTCAACATCATCCTTGGCATGGATTGGTTGTCGGTTTTTGAGGTCTTGATCAACTGTTCTCAAAGGAGAATTCGTGGGGTCTCCTCAACCAATGAGAGGTTTGTGGAGAAGTTGGTACCCTATGAGAAGATGAGAGTCACTTCCTATGGCCTTAGGGCGTATCCCGGTAGTGTGGTGGCAAGCATGGGTTGGGAAGATGTAGGTGGTGTAGGGTCTGTTGCTCCTCGGGTGGTGTGTGAGTTTATGGATTTGTTTCCTGACCAGTTGGCTGGGCTACCTCCACACCGAGAGATAGAGTTTGTTATAGACCTACAGCTAGGAACATCACCAATTTCCATGACACCTTATCGGATGGCGCCGGCTGAACAGAGAGAGCTAGCTAGCAGGTAGATGAGCTTCTTAGACTTGGTTTTATCCGTCAGAGCAACTCGCAGTGGGGCGCACCTGCCTTCTTTGTGAAAAAGAATGATGGATCGATGACGATGTGTATAGAATACCAGTGGCTTAACCAGGTAACTATAAAGAATAAGTATACGTTGCCTAGAATAGACGACCTCTTTGATCTTTAGAGGGGATCGAGGTATTTTTCAAAAATCGATTTGAGGTCAGGTTATCATCAGTTGCAGATTCGAGAGGAAGATATTCCTAAGACTGCTTTCCGGACGCAGTATGGTTTATATGAGTTTGTCGTGATGCCTTTCGGTTTGACGAACGCGCCAGCTATGTTTATGGATTTGATGAATCGCGTGTTCCGACCGTACCTGCGAGAGTTCGTGATAGTCTTCATAGACGATATATTGATCTTTTCGTCATCGGAGGAGGAGCACGAGTGTCATCTACGCATTGTTCTTCAGACTCTTCGAGAGCATCAGCTGTTCGCTAAGCTGAGTGCGAGTTTTGATTGACTCAAGTGCAGTTTCTGGGACATGTGGTGTCTCCAGGAGGGATCTCCGTAGATCCAGCAAAGGTGAAAACAGTGAAGACTTGGGAAAGTCCCAAAAACGTATTAGAGATCAGGAGCTTTCTAGGATTAGCGGGATATTACCGAAAGTTTATCCCACACTTCTCTCAGATCGCGGTGTAGATGACTCGGCTGACGAGGAAGAATGTCAAGTTTGAGTGGAGCGAAACTTGTGAAAGAGCATTCCAGGAGCTGAAGGGGAAGTTGACTACGTCTCCAGTGTTGGTGATACCAGAACAAGGACGAAGTTACGATGTGTATTGCGACGCGTCCAAGTTTGGTTTGGGTTGTGTGCTGATGCAAGAGGGGAAAGTAGTAGCTTATGATTTCGGGCAATTGAAGGGACATGAGCAGAACTACCCGACTCATGATTTGGAGTTAGCTGCTGTTGTATTCTCGTTAAAGTTGTAGAGACATTACTTATATGGTGAGAAGTTCAATGTGTTTTCTGATCACCATAGTCTCAAGTATATATTCACTCAGAAAGACTTGAATATGAGGCAGCGAAGGTGGATGGAGTACCTGGGAGATTAAGACTTCAGTCTCTTTTATCACCCAAGGAAAGCCAACATAGTGGCCAATGCCTTGAGCAGGAAGTCTCACAACAACGTGGCGAGGATGGCATCCTTACAGTGGAAAATGTTAGAAGTTCTTTCTGAGTACGATCTGGAGCTGTTCGAAGGAGGCGGGTCAGCAAGAATCCATAGTTTGGTTCTGCAACGTTGGAAGGACAACAGAGCGATCTAGAAGCAAAGGAGTTGGCAACTCAGCTTTCGGGAGGAGCGACCCTGGAGGATTGGAAGATCAAGGCGGACGGAGGTCTTACTTTCAAAGATAGGCTTTTTGTACCAAAGTCAGACTAATGCAGGAGAAAGATGCTTGATCACTTTCATCGTTCTCGCTTTGCTGTGCATCTTGGTGGTAAAAAGATGTAGCATGACTTGCGGCAACTGTTCTGGTGGGAAGGTATGAAGTGAGAGCTAGCAGATTTTGTGTCGAAGTGCTTAACTTGTCAACAAGTGAAAGCGGAACATCAACGACCTGGTGGAAAGATGCAACCCTTAGAAGTGGCTGAATAGAAATGGAAGCATATCACGATGGATTTTGTAACTGGATTCCCGAAGTCTCCCAAGAAGAACGACGCTATTTGGATAATAGTCGATCGATTGACAAAGTCAGTTCACTTTCTACCGATCAAGAAAAGGGATTCTTTGGCTAGTCTGAGTAGATTGTATTTAAAGGAGGTAGTCAGATTGCATGGAGTGCCTGTATCCATTGTATCTGATAGAGATCCAAGGTTTGTATCAAGGTTTTGGCAAGGATTGTAAGAGGAGTTTGGGACTAGCTGTGCTTCAGCACCGCTTTTCACCCTCAGACGGATGGTCAATCAGAAAGAACCATTCAAACCTTAGAGGATATGCTAAGAGCTTGTGTGATGGACATGCAAGGAAGTTAGGAAGATCACTTGGCGTTGATCAAGTTTGTCTACAACAACAGTTAGCACTCTAGTGTCCAGATGGCACCATACGAGGCTTTATATGGCAGACCTTATAGATCACCTCTTTGTTGGACAAAGGTAGGAGACAAAGCGCTGCTATGACCTGATTTAGTACGAGAGACGTCAGAACAAGTCGAAGTAATTAGACAACGTCTCAAGACAGCCCAGAGCAGACAAAAGAGTTATGTTGACAAAAGACAAAGACCTTTAGAGTTTGCAGTTGGCGATCAAGTTTTCATACGTGTGGCACCACGTCATGGAGTGCAACGGTTCGGGCGCAAGGGAAACCTATCACATCAATATGTTGGACCCTTTGAGATCTTGAAGAGGATAGGGGAAGTGACCTATCAGTTGGATCTTCCTCAAGCTTTGGAGAGAGTGCATAGTACATTCCATGTGTCTATGTTAAGGAAGTACGTGCCTGATCCGTCGCAAGTGATAAGTTTCAAAGATATTGAAGTCTCAGATAACCTAACTTTTGAAGAAGTACCTGTGAAGATTCAAGGACGCCGGACTTAAGAGCTCAGAAGGAAGTCTATTCCTCTGGTGCGAGTGCTGTGGCAACATCACGACGTGCAACACAAGACGTGGGAACCTTAATCGACGATGTGGAAGCTGTACCCTGGCTTGTTCACAGGCCAAAAAGGTATAAGTTTGTTTTAAATTTCGGAACGAAATTTCTTTTAAGGGGGTAGGATGTAATACCCTGACCCAGATTAGGCATAAATTAGCTTAATAATCTAGCTTAACTGGTTAATCTCGAAGATTACGATTAGGGCTTTGAGGAAAACCCAGGTGTGGCCCAATCCGAGCTCGAGAGCTCAATGATCCAGCTCGTCCAGCTGGAGGGGCAAAATGGTATTTTACCGCTTATTATAATTATTTTATAAATTGTGTTGTTATGTGATTATTATTGGATGATAATATTCTCCTTAGTTAAGGATTTGTATTTCTGATTTTAAAATAATTTTATTTTCAGAAAATGGTATTTAAAACCGCCTGTCAAAACCCCGAAAGGGAGTAATAATTATTTTAAATGGTTTTGGAAATGAGATAAATTTCGAAACTAGTATTTTATGTTAGACCATTTTAAATATGGTCTACTTATTTTTCAAACCCTAAAATGAGATTTCTAAGTTATTTTATTTAACATTTGTTTAATTAAGTAAATAGTGTTAAATTGTGATTTTTATTTAAACCAATGGTTTTTATTGAGTTTTAACTCCCCAAATTTTTATGGTAGCTAAAGTTTTCAAAACCCAACGTATCTGTAAGGTTGGATTAAATTGTGATTTTTTAAAATCATGCCTTAAGTTAAAATCGACTTTTTATTAAAACAGGGACTTATTTGCAAAACTAGAAAATAAGAGGACTTATTTGCAACCACCCAGCTGAACAGTGTTTTCACTGTACCAATGTCTGCACCCGCTGCATGCAGCGGCATGCAGTGGCCAAAGGCCCCCTTCCTCCGGCCAAAAATCTATAAATTTGGCCCTCCATTAGCCTGAGCAAACTCCCACACTGCATCTCTTCTTTTCTCCCTCAGTCTCAACTGCCCTCTGAGTTTCCAGCTGATCACCCTTGCCTCTCTGTCTCCCAGTTTTAAACTTAACTGTAAGCCTTAGAGAAAGCTTTTCAAAAACCAAATTTTTCAGCCCAAGAACTCGAGTAAAGGTAACCACTGTGTTCCTTTTCAAATTTCAGTCGGTTTAGAATCAAGAAAAACCAATTTTGGTTAAGTTTTGAGTAAGAAAAACCATTTCAAAGTTTAAAGAAATACCTGGTTTTTAGTGTACCAGTGAGGTTTTAGTGTTTAAATCAGATGGCCTAGTGAGCTCCAAAGCTCCAAACCATTCCCTATGGAAAGAGGACTCCCAGAGGAGTCCATCGGACCGGCTAGATGTGGAAACTAAAGCCGGGAAACCCACTATTTCCTTATTCGTATTTCATACAGTGTCTGTCATCACTGTCTGCTGGTGCAGACAGTGAGGAAGACGACTCTCAGACCGTCCGAGAGTCGAGCTTCGGACGGTCCGAGGTCACACCCTTCGGACGGTCCGAGGTCACACCCTTCGGACGGTCCGAGGTCACACCCTTCGGACGATCCGAGGGTCACACCCTTCGGACGGTCCGAGAGGACCCCTCGGACGTTCCAAGCTTCACCCGAAGCGTAGAAACGCCCGAGATTGGCTTGACTCACCCGAATGTTCCTAGCAGAGTTTGGAAGGACAGAACCCCACTCGGATGATCTGAGCCTTATTTCGGATGTTTCGAGGTACACAGACCCACCGAGACCAGTTTTTCAGATTTTATCGGTTCGGAAGGACTTCGAATGATCTGAGACCTGATCTTCGGACGATCCGAAGTCAGACCCAAGATCCGAGGTCAGTGACTAGTATAGGCAGTGGTTCGAATGATCCGAAGCCACAGTACCTGGTTCCGAGGCATGTTCCGAGGGACCTAGTTTTTAAGTGTTAAATCTTGTTTGATTGTTATTGATTGCATGTGATGTTAGTACCCCATTGTTAATCTAAAAATGTTGTAACCCTCTTCTCTTATTATTATAGTGTATCTATTATTGTATTCACTTCCATGCCGACTTTATTGGTCTGACACTGAGTGATCTAACTTCCAGGCCGACGCTATATTTGTAGGGCACTGAGTGACCTCGAGGCCTTACTCAACATGTCAGATCTGGTCTTATCCAGAAGACAACCGAGAAGTGACCTGAGAATCTAGACGTAACTCAATAAGTCAATCTGGTCAATACCTAGAAAACAATATGAGTTTTGGACTGAGCACTTTTTTATTATATTATCTTGTGGATTATTATAATATAAAAAGGATAGAAACCAAGTAGGAGACTCAATTCCATGTACCTTGGATATTTTTGGGAAAACAAATGGAATTTCAAAATACTACTTGTATGTATGATTTTGATGCTATATATGTAACCTATGATTGATTGTGCACTTGTTTGTTTGTTTGAACAGATACCGCAATACCACATATATGGTGAGGGAACTTAACTTTACAGTTAAAATGTAAACAAGTTTTGTTATTTGAGATGGATCTTGAGTAATAAGTGGTTTTAGATTTGATGAACCCACTCATGTGCCTAGACTTATTGCACTGTTGTAAGAATTGCTTATGGTAATGGTAAATGCTATGATGTTGATCATATGGATTGTGAAATACTGCTTACACGTACCTTTTACTATTAAACTATCGCCGAGCTGAGTGTGTCGGTTATATCTACTGGACCATGGGTGTCGACAGTTGCTGAGGGTGTCAGTACCGACTATGGGAGAGCCGGAGATGTACTTGTAAGGATGTATTTTGATCATGTCGAGACTTAATACTATTGGTGTCAGTATAGTATCTATGGGTTACGGTGGATGACAGTAGTAATGGAAAGATGATAATGAGATGATGGAAATGATGATGAGATATTACTTAATATTGTGAATTTATTATCAAGCACGAGATATTATATTACAACTGTTGATTATTGCTAACATGTTGTTTACTTAAACTGCACTGTTATATTTCCATCAGTGGGTTAGTTAGCTCACCCCACTCACCTTTCAGGAGATGAACTCGAGGAGGAGAACCCTCTATTTGAAGCTTAGGGTGGATAAGCTGCGGCGTTGTTTTGGGATTCCCACTGACAGGAATCCCTTATCTTTGCTTTCTGGTTCTTAGAACCATTTGTTTTTATAAAGTACCGAGTGTGGTACTTGATTTATATCAATGTCATGTATTAAAAACTACCATGTATCCGTAGTTTCTCTGATGATGTTTTAATAATAATTCAGTGTTGGAATTATGTGATCATGTTATGTGTTGCTGTTGTGCTTTTGTTGGGGTAGACTTATGGTATATGTTTGAGTCTATATGTTGGGATCATGTGTGACCTCTGTGCCCAACTGTTGATCCGACCCAGATAGAATGCTTGAGCTAGTTTAAATTCAAAAAAAAAAAAAAAATTCAGTCGCGTTCCGGGCCCACCCTTCGGGTCGGAGCGTGACACACATCGGAGTATCTTATCAATAGTATCAACTCCATACTTCAGTTTTCGTCATAACATGATGCTCAATTTCTCACATCGGAGAATATCATTATCAATATCAACTTTATACTTCAATCTCTCATCATAACATGATGCTCAAATTCGCACATCGGATAATATCATCATCAATATCAATACCATGCATGATAAACGTCATTTGTAATAATATGAACATATCTTAGCAATGTATATCAAGTCTAGGCATATAAGTGGGTTCTTCGTTTATAGACTAGTAGACCTCGACTCCTTTACACTGTGTTATGCTTCCGTTCTAACAGTTAAAACCAATTTTCATCTCTCACATGGAAGTACTGTCAAGTTTCGCATTCTGGCATATTCGGTTTTTTCCATATCATGTATAATCCATGTAACCACTCATTACACTAGATTTAGGTCTAAAAAACCTGATTTACCGATATGGTATTATTAAGTCTCCTCACCGTAAAACGTATAGTATCGCGGGTATCTTTTACACAAATAGAAATACAATGAATATATACTCATAATCAATTATAATACACATTCATAGACAGTACAATATACATTCATAGTATTTCCAATATTTCTACTTATTTTTCGGAAAAACTTTAAGGGAAATGGATATGAGTTTCCTTAATGAATTACTATCCATTTTTAATTACAATAATCCATCAATGTAATAAGGTGCTCAGGCTACTATCCATATTGTCTTCTACAAATGACCATGGAGACATATTGAGTTAGGCTTTAGAGATATAAGATGCTCAGGCCACTACTCGTATATTGAGTTAGGCCTAAAGATCACTCAGTGCCCGAACCCTTCTTTTCTACTAAGCGGCGAAGTTAATCGCTCAGCTACTATAGTTGCCGGAATGCGTTTCTGTTGTGCTACAGATAGAGAGTATCGACCTGGAAGTCATAATATATGTATATATAATAATAGAAAGAAGGGTTAATATCATTTTTAATTTAATGGCCTTCAAAATAGATTGCTGAAACAAATAATATAGTTCTTAAAACTTTCTAAAACCAAATCATAACAAGTTTTTAATTTAAACCCAAAACAAATAACATCTTATGGTATTTAAAATAAGTATCCTATGATCAATTAAATTAAATTGACTAGGTAAACAATTAATTCAATGGAATAAGAAAATACAGTGTGGAATAAATCCAAATAAGTTATGAAATCTCACCAATCTAAATACATATAATAATTTAAACCAGTAAATACATTAAAAGGCCTAATTCACTAAGTTTAAAAAAATATAATCACGTCAACCAATTATTAAAATTATTTTATTTAATCAAATCTTAAACCAAATCTTGAAATTCACTTTAGACTAAATCATAGTTTAAGGTAATCAAATTAAAATATAACTTTTCTAAAAATCATCCTTTATTATTATTAATTATATATATATATATATATATATATATATATATATATATATATATATATATATATATTCCACTTAAAACCCAACTAAAATCATAGATTAAAATAAATATAAAAAACAAAAGCTCACCTCAAAGCTGGGCTGGGTGGTGAATGCACTAAAATCATAGATTAAAATAAAGGCACGACTTACAGACACCCGACTTTTCTGCCGTGAAATTACCATTCTGCCCCTGCGTTTTTTACTTATTTGAACGAATGCCCAAGTCTAAATTTAATTCATTCAAATGAATGGGTTGAAAAGTATTCCGCATTACTATTCAGCCCATTCATTCGAATGAACGGATGGTTCCGTCGAACTACTGTGCACTATAGTGATTATTTAATAATAAAATTTCTTTTAAAACTTTAAAGTTATTTTTTAAGCACCGTGTATTTTCAAAAAATTTCAAATTGAATATCCGGACTAATTACGATAACTTGATAAAAATACTTTAAGACTTCAAGGTCTTTTGACATTTCCAAATGTGTAAAACACAGTATTTTACAAATAAAGGTATCCCTAGGCTGTGTCGAAAACACATTTGGGAGTATCAAAAGACCTTAAAGTCTAAAGTATTTTATCAGGTTATCGTAATTAGTCCGGATATTCAATTTGACAAATTTTGGAAATACACAGTGCTTAAAAAATAACGGTATATCTTCCATATGCTACAGTATCATGGGTAGGCTCCACATACACCAAACCCACCAATTGGTAGCTCTCATTAACCG
Source organism: Chimonanthus salicifolius (assembly GCA_013350335.1). Classification (NCBI taxonomy): domain Eukaryota; kingdom Viridiplantae; phylum Streptophyta; class Magnoliopsida; order Laurales; family Calycanthaceae; genus Chimonanthus; species Chimonanthus salicifolius. The sequence goes on along the minus strand of CM023535.1, from coordinate 53,736,364 downwards.
GTTTCAACTTATCCTTGCCACTATGGAAATGATCAAGGAAATCCATTGCAATGGCTAGGATTTCATCTTCTATGGTGTCATCGGGAATGGCCTCATCAAGATGTCATGTGGCTGGCTTTAGTTTGAGGGGAAAATGTTGGTCTTTTGACTAAAGCAAAATTTATAAAAATCATTATGGGATGCCATACCCAATGCATCCTAAATTGGCTTGCTAAGGGGTTTCAACTTATTTGACATCAAGAAGAAAGGGGAAAACCAGTGGAAAACTTAACATCAACTCATTTCAACGCATTTCTCCTTTGTATTGATCTTCAACACCCTTGCCCTTTAGCTGGAATTTGAAAAGGTCTACTCTTGTGCTTTTGTTGCACATGTGCATCGTTAAGATGTTTGTTATTCTAGTTGATGACCAGAATTGAAGTCATCTTTGAAGCACTTGGAATTAAGGTATAGTTTTAAGTGATGTCTTACCATTTGATTCAATCTGAGATAAATATAGATACTCAATAATTTGTTTTGAGAATGTTCCTTTCATGTTCATAAAACAGTGGCATGTTAATCTTGGAATGTAGATCGTAGTCACTTGGATGTATACTGTTTGTAGTTATGTTTGTACATAGATAATATGTCTATGTGTTATTATATGTATAATGTGTAAAGGTTTCAATGTGGCGGTTACTATGTTTATGTTGCAAGTTTCAAAGTTATGACACTGTTTTCTGATGCTTGTCTTTTTACATATTATTTGTTAAAAATCAGGCACTACCACTTGTGAGCACTTTCTGGGGAGCATTTTTGTTTGGGGAGTACCGAAAATCATCAAGAAGAACTAATGTACTGCTTGTAAGCATGTTGTTCATGTTTATTGTTGCTGTGGGAGTACTGATGGCATCATCTGGACATAGAAAAGAATGAATTGTTCCAAAAGAGCTAAAACCAATTCTCTTTATTGTCATTGCAATAGATTGTTCACAGGTCAACATTTCATTTTGTTAATATATCAATATCAATGCTGCTATTTATCTCTAAATGGTGTTACACTAATGGCAATCTCTTTGATATGTGCCCTTAGTTCCTCAGTGCTTAGCTCGGGGCACCTCAAACTTGCAATGTAGCATTAACCTCTCTAGTTGTAAGATGATGACAATCTCTGCTATTTCATAGAGCACGATGTCTCAAGAAGCTTAATGCCAATGTTGCTGAAAAGTTGACTGAATACAGTATTTTGAAATTGAGTTACCAATAGGAGTACAGTGGTAAAGGTACTGAGTACAGAAAGGATCGAGATTCATAACTTGGTGGATACTCCAGATCTCAAATTGTCAGGATGTGGGTGCATATGTTTTCTACTTTGAAAGGTAAGTAGGCGCATAAGTTAAGAGATCATTAGTTTCATGGAATCTGAAGGAGAGCATATACCAACTTATGTGGGATATGAATGTAAGATTCAAGCTTACGAAATGCAGACCCGACTGGAGTCCCAGACAAAAAATCACATCAGAACAATGATTTAGTCATCATATCATGATCATTTTCCTTAATAATCTTTGGATTTTGGAGGCAAATGTACATGGGAAAGATTTATAACTAACTTCTACATTGCAAAATGAACAATTCTGGAAGTACACAAATTTTCTGACTTGAACTGCACAAATTGGCACATGAATTGGGAACATTGGTGGATCATTAGATTAGAACAAAATAGTCTTGTAATCTGGGGTGGGAGCCAAGGGTTGAATGGTCCAGATTAAGCTTCAAAATTTTATCAAGACTGAGCACCACTTCCTTAAGTTGACTGGATGGGATACTCATGTCAAATTAGGCCTTTCAGTCCAATATGTGATCAACATCAGTCTATTTGTCATTGATCAAATGATTAAAATGGTCAGAGTTGACATTGAACTGGCTGTCGTCAATATGAGATGGCTCTGACAAGATGGACGAGAAATTATCTGTTGTGAATTGGTTTACAATGATTTGTCGTGAATTTTCAATGATAGTCTTTGAATGAGAATATTGATTAGGTTCAAAAAGTAAAAGTTGACTTTTTTTCTTCTACAATGACTTTGAATGAAAGTTCACACCAACTATTTATAATGGTTAATTTCTCCAAGTTGGAAAATTCGAATTGAAAATTTAACATTTCTGTCTACTGAAGGTCATGACTATTTTTTTCTGCTTGACAAAACTGATCAAAACGACTTGTTGAGAATTTTATGATGAGGATGGTTCAAAATTTGGATCAATTTTTTCAATTATTATAAATTATAAATACATAAACAACAAAAGAATAATTGATATTTACACCTTTTTCTAAAGGTACACCGAAATCTATTTTTTTTCCCATTTTGGGTGTGAACTAGGAGTCAAAATCTCGGCCGATTTTTTTATACCCGAGATATTTCGGCCGATATGATAGGTATCAGCCGTACTTTAGGATAACGACCGATATCCATGGAAATCGTTTCTTTTTAAAAAAAAATGGATATCGGTTGTGGGCCCAGGCCGATATTTATGTTTTCCAATTTTTTTAAAAAAAAAATTTGAAGAGAGTGATGTCGGATATCAGCCATATCAGTCAGTATCTTGTTTTTCCGAATTTTGTACCCCTAGTGTGAACAGGGATGACAGGCTAATTGGATTGGGCTTGGCCCCTGGGTTTTGCCGTATGGTCTTAAACCACAGCTATAAGAGCAAGTGGGCTGTAAGCAAGAGGCGGGAAACAGACTTCAATATCATCCATTTGTGACTATCACTATCTTACTTTAAATTTGGTTATTTTATCTTTGGCTCAACACTTTAAACTATTGTTTTCTTCTTTTTTAAAGTAGCTTCAAACTTTAATATTTGTCATCTTTTATAAAGTTAATTCATATCACTATAATCCTTTCTTTGTTTGGCATTGAATAATAGCCTTTTTTAATAATATATTTTTCTAAAAGAAATTCCTCCCATAATGCTTATTTTACAATAGTGGGTCCCAACTGTTATCAATGTAGGCCTCCACAAACCTTGGACACTATTTGACCTTAATAGCTCAAACCATTCAATTAACATTTTACTTTTGACCCATTAAAATCATCCACTTAAACCAAACCCAAGATATGAAACCATATAAAAGATCACCACAATATAAGGCACGTCGATTTGATAAATGAGACATTTTTTGAATTGAGTTAACCCACTTAATATATTTAGATAGGGTAAGGTTCAAGTTGGGTCAAATAAATATTCACCGATACGCCCTTTATTTTGTGCATTATTAAAGTGATCGCTCTCCAAAAAAAAAAATATTTGAATATGCATTCTATTAAAAATTACTTTTGATTCAATCAATCAAATTATTTTTCTTAAATTTTCCAAAATTCAATTAGTTTAAACTATTTTTCAAGTCCTACTTTGTGACTTTTAAAAACGTGACTAATTTGATCCAATTAAAGTATTTTTTTAAAGTTCGTAATCAAGTATATACTTTTCTAATAAGCCCATTACCATAGGCACACGCCCAAACATAGTGTTGCCCATGTTAGGATTATACTTTTGAATTTATCTTGTTCAATTTTTATATTTTTAAGTGTAACCTTTTTAATCTATGATTTAATTATTTATTTATTTCTAAACTCTTTGAAGCACAATACCATTTTTATAATTGTCAGTCTTCTATCTAAAGATGAAAAAACATTTGAATCATCTCATGGTTTTCTTTAAGAACTCATTTAAAATCAATTAGTTCAAACCCTTTTGGAAAATCAATTATTATTTATCATAATAGAATCCATTTCATCATTTATAACTTCTTTCCAAAAGAAGCATAGCAAATACATTGCCCCTTCAAAAGTTTGAGGATTATCTTCTGCCTTCTTTTTTTTTTAATTTTTTACCTTTAGAGTCACTTTTTCTTTCTTCATTTTCTTACGACTTCCCTCAACCAAATAAATAAAAAATCTGACCCAAAATTATAAGAACGATTTTTTTCATTCTTTTGCTGCTTTTGAATTTTGAAAATCCAATTGATTGTTCCTCCTTAATTTCTTCTCTGATTTTATGAAGTTCATTTTCAATTACATTTGTATTAGAAGAACTTGAAGCATCGTTAATGATACTTTGGTTATCAAAAACATAAAATTTCTTTACCACTCAAAAAAAAGTTAAATTTCTTCACATGGAAAAAACCAATTTCACAAAAATAGGATTCAATAATAATAGGGCTGAAACTCAGGTCGGGTTTCAATAAACCCAATTGAACCAATGTCAAAAATTACTGAACCGAACCTGAATTGCTGACCCGAGTTACTCAATTTTTAACAACCCGATCCTTAATTAGAAAAATGATAAAATTTTAGAACCATTAATTCGGCTTTGTGACCGGTTAACATGATTGAGTACAGAAAGAGCTTCCCAAAAAGGTATTATATGACCCGATCAGAGCTCGTTTGCTCAGTGATCCAGCCTGACGAAGTTTGGAGGGTACTTTGGACATTATATAGTGTCTTTCGTTTTACTTAAAACCCATGAATAGTTTCTTTAAAACTGTGAGAGGGTAAGAGACCACTCTCATGTTCAATTTGGAAATCGAAAATTTCACACACACTATCTATTTGAGCACTCTATTCAATAGTATTTCCTGAATTTTCAAACGTTTATCCAAAATACGAATCTTAGACGTGCTTTATCTAAATGCCCCGATTTGTCGTATACCTGGTGATTTGAAAAATTACAAAATTGAATCTCAATCAATCTGTGTTTTAATTAAACTTTTGGTATTTTTAGGATATTGATTTTATATTTTAAAACACCAGAGAATAGAGGTCAAAGATATCATGAAACTTAGACGGTGATTTTTGATAAAACGTTATTTTTGTAAAAATGAAAGATTTTTTGTTAATAAAATGAAAATCTAATTTTACTACACTATTTAAAATTCGCATTTTCAGCGTGACTGCGGTGTCAAATTTGTCAAATTAGGCCCTAATTATCCTTAATTTTAAGTGTTTAAAAGAAGGAAAAAAAAGGTAAAACTTTTTACCATTTTTTTGAAAAAGAAAAGAGGATGTAAATCCATTTTCTTACCGATAGTTTCCACCGACAAAAATTGACGGTAGAAGTCGACCAAAGGCTTCTTTCGAAAGCCTATAAATATGAGATGGGTTTCAAAAGAAAAATTTAAAGTTTAAATACCTTTTCTTGTTTATTTTCAAAGCTTTTCAAGTAGCCCTTTTGTGTTGGATTTTTAGCAAACTTCTGTAAGTATTTCTTCAAGTTAATATTTTTCCTTAGCAGGTCATACTTAGTAGAAACTCTGTTTAAATTTTGGTAGAAAAATACTCTGTAGATTTTCCATGAAAAATTAGAGAAGAAAATACACGAAAAATGGTTTTCTGCTCGATCCATCGTTGATGCATCAAGCTATGCGATGTGTCTTTGCTTTTCTGACCGACGTGTCGAAAACGTCGATATATCTAAATTGGTCAAAACGACACATCGACGAGAGAAAATTCGACACATCTTATATATCGACATATTGAGCAAGAGACTAGCCAACATGTCGACATTATCGACATATCGATAATGTCCACACAGTGTAGTCAATGGGTCAAAGATATTCGACATGTCGAGCATTCGAGACATCGAGATAGTCGACCTATCGAGCACTATGACTAAACAGAAGAGATAGAGCAGAGCATAGTCGACATATCGACTCAGTCAACACATCGACTGGTCGATATATCGAGATGTCTACATATCGACAGTGACGACATGTGATGTGGACATCAATGGTGATGAAGATGCGGTCGTTGCCATAGCATTGGATTTTTATAAAAACTACTATCACAAAGCCGAAAGGTCCAAAGGGCCCAAGGCCCAGTTTGTGCAGTCAATCTAATTGGGTACTATCACACAGGAGTCAGACAGTTTTTAAGTGAAGGGTCTGAGTAAAACTTGATTGCAGCCGTTAATTTATTCAAAAACTTATGCCAGGACAATTTCTATTTCTTGAAATAATGGTATGAATTGTCAGGTTGATTTTTTTGAAATAATAGTCAGATCCTATTTTCTAGGATAGAACCATTTGTCTCCTTTTCTATTTAAGCGGGTGTTTCAACCAGATTGTATGCAGAGTATATTTTAAAAGATTTGATCAATAAAAGTATTTTGGCTTTCTTTCAAATTTGGAATGAAAGAGATCATTACCAACCATTGAGGAATAAACAAAATTGTTTTGTTTCCACAATAAGTCACATCTTGTTTGTGTAGTGTTTTCGCAACTTTTTGCAGCATCCCGATCGAAAAGGCCAGGCTACCTGTCCACAACTGCAACTAGCTTTGTCGTTGATTTGCAGATCCAACTGACGTGTAGAGACTTAGACATGTTGGGCATTCATCTTCCTATTGGCTGATCGAAAGCCATGAGAATTTGAAGTGCTAGTTTTGTTCTTGCTGCAAGCAACCAAACTCTACGTGTCTGCAATCTCTCTACAGCCAGGTCAATTGTTTTAGGACAGATTTCAGGACAGATTCAAAGAGAAGATTTGAGACCTACACCTCTTCTGCGAGGTTCTCTTGTTGTATTCTTTTCCTGTCTTTTAAAAAGAACCAACAGAGGAAAAACCCAGGCTAGCTGAAATAGTCCAGCTGTGCATTGTGGAAGACATCTGTCCCTATTCCAAGCACATGTACACAGACCTTTGGGACAGTTTGACATCTGCAATATTAAGCCTATTCTACAAACAGTCTAGAACTGTCTAAGGCTTATATTGGGTCAGTAAATGTTCGGGTATACAATCCGAACCCATTAATGTTTGGTTTTAGTGATAATTTCAAGGCTTAACATCCGTAAGCCTTCTTTGCCTTCATCAACATGTCGAGATTCAGCAGGTAGCTTTGAAAATATTTGTACGAAAATTTTTAAGTTACTTAAACCTCTTTCAAACATATGATTTATTTATATTGTTTTTAATGTTTTAACAATTTCAATTCAAAATACTCATCAGTCAATGGTGAAGAGATTCAACCACACTGTGTTATTAAAATGTTTCTCATTTTGCATTTAAATTCTGAAAATTCTACACCATTAGTCCTACCGTAATGAGTGGATATCCGTGGTCATTTTACTGATGGAAAGAATGTGAAGGGACCAGAACGCAATACCGACAATGTTCACACGTAACGAGATGATACTAAGTTTCTACATATGAAACGTGAACAATATCGTGTACGGGATATCAAGGTCTAGCAATTCTAAAACGGAGAACAAAAACCACTTATTCTTAAAGGCTGACTGGTTATCAGTTGGAGATCTTGAGATAGATCAATTTTCAACCGTGATTTTGATTGGAATACTCATATTTGTGCCTTTAACGACGTGTTGCAGAAAATACGCATTTACATGATAAATGGTAAGTAGAGGGTAGATGTACCCAACCCAAGAGTACGGTAACTAGTAGAACTTGTGTACATTGCTTGAATTATAATCGATATAAACTATGTTTATTTCCAGCATAGCATTATTAAATATCAATTGCTGATACATGTATGATGCCATGCGAGAGGGCTTAGGAATCCATGTTTGCAAAGTGAGAATTTATTATGATCATATGAGAGATATTTATTTGCGTTGAACGGGGATTTAATCCATACTTGATGTGCATTTGACTGGTGTATTGTGTATATCAAATTACCTTACACTATTGTATGAAGTACCTAGCTCGTAGAGGGCACTGGTACGAGATGTATATACGGACTGTGTGAAGCAGTGAGCATGAATTTGCCGGCGGTGTAGCCACGTATCTTCGACGCTGAGTGTCGTAGACGTCGATTGACGATGCTATCATTTTGAAGAAAGGAGGGACATGTATTAATTATGTTAGATGATATTCTCATAGAAAATTACATGATTTCTAATTATTTAAATTATTGTATGATAATATGTTTAAAGTAGATGATATATTGCATTATTTGTTGCTTTCTCTTCGCTAGGCCAGTAAAGTTCACATTCCTTACGTTTCAGGAAACCCGAATGAGGAAAAACAGGAGGACCTTGTGCTACAGTAGGGGTGGAGATCCTATCTATCTATCTATCTATTCTCCGTTGTTGAGAACTTATTTGTTTTTCTTTATTACTGATTGTATGAACAATATAATGTAATAAACCCTTATTGTGTCCGTTTTGAGACACAATAGATATGCAATAGAACTATTGTGTTTCTTATATATCTCTGATGAGTATGTGAATGGCTATGTGTTCTAGTTATAGTGAATGTTAGGTAGAATATATGTGACATTTCTCTACTTGGACTTAATACAGGAGATTAAAGTTATAGAATACGTGTTGGTTAGTAATGTGTCCACATACTATGGCGACTGGTGGGTTCTGCTGAGGTTTCAGGTTTTAAGTGAGTCATTGTGACCCTTCCATTTGCTTGGGAACTTTATCAGCCCGGTTATGGCTGAATCCGAAGTTGTCAAATGTAATGTCCAAATTTTAGATCATATGCAATATTAAGTCTATGATGAGTTATAAATTCCGCAATTATTAGAGGCTCAATATTAAAAAATAAAAAATAACGCACATCTTAAGAGGCCCTGAGGGAGGAGGGGGTGGGGTTGTTTCTGACCCGACTCAACTCGAGTGTTGTTTTATAACTTGGTACGCTCGGGTCGGGTTGTTTTTAAATTTCTCAACTAGATCCGACTAAAATTTCATGTGGATTTATTTTTTCCCAAACTGACCCGATCCGAGATATACAAAAACACAACCCAAACCCATTGATTTCTTGGATCGAGTTTTTCATGTAACGCACCGACCCGAAGGTGGGCCCGAAACGCTACTATTTTTTTTTATATAATCCTTAATAACTTCTAATTGGGCTGAATCAATAGTTAGGCCCAGAAATAAATGTCACACATGTTCTTCACATATGTCTACCCGTTTACAAGTACATATCATACAAACAAATATTTTCTATCATAAGAAGATAATCTTATTTATATCAATCGAGAGTTGCTAACGGTAACATGGTGATTAAATACATACTTAGTCTAAGTACCACAAGCGATACTTAATACAACATACGGTTTTAACCACCAAGTTAACAAAATGAAATGTATTTCCCATCCGTGGGAGATACAAGTGGCAGCAACAACTTTAATATCCTATGTTTGATATGGAGGTTCCTCCTCCTCGGGTATATCTCTTGAAACATGAGAGGTGTGAGCTAACTAGTCCAATGAAAATATCTTAAAATAACACATTCACCAACATATACAGGTTAAACAATGCTGTTAATCGTAATAACAATAATGTTCTACTCTTATCATTTAAAAATCACAGTTATCTACTCATAAATGGTCTATTTTACCATACTTATCAATTTACCATAAATGGTCTCATATACTATTTATCTTAAATGAATTCATAATTGGTCTACCATACCAATTTATCAAGTTACCATCACTATCACTTTACTGCCATACTACTGTCATACTGTTGTCCTGCCACTGACATACCATTGTCATATCACTGCCATACCACTATCCAATGGTTTCTCATATCCTTTATCATACTTGAAATTATAATTGGTCTACTACACCAATATTTCAAGTCATCTGTGATACTGTCATGCCACCGTACACCAAAGTACTACAGTGACTATGAATGCATTAAGTCCAGACACGGTCAAAATGCAGCATCTTGAAAGAACATCTCTGACATACCTGGGCCGGTACTGACACACCTGGGCCAGCAACTGACACACCTGGGCCAGTAGATGCAAACCGACACACATGGGTCGGTAATCGACACACCTGGGCCGCTAATAGTTCAGCAGTTGAGAGTATGTGGAGGCAATATCAATATCATAAATGCTCAAATTGTCACATCGGAGTATCTTATCAATAGTATCAACTCCATACTTCAGTCTTCAACATAACATGATGCTCAATTTCTCACACCGGAGAATATTATTATCAATATCAACTTTATACTTTAATCTCTCATCATAACATGATGCTCAAATTCTCACATCGGATAATATCATCATCAATATCAATACCATGCATGATAAACGTCATTAGTAATAATATGAACATATCTTAGCAATATATATCAAGTCTAGGCATATAAGTGGGTTCATTCTTCGTTTATAGACTAGTAGACCTCGACTCCTTGACACTGTGTTATGCTTCCGTTCTAACAGTTAAAACCAATTTTCTTCTCTCACATGGAAGCAGTGTCAAGTTTCGCATTCTGGCATATTCGGTCTTTTCCATATCATGTATAATCCATGAAACCACTCATTACACTAGATTTAGGTATACAAAACCTGATTTACCGATATGGTATTATTAAGTCTCCTCACCGTAAAACGTATAATATCGCGGGTATCTGTTACACAAATAGAAATACAATGAATATATACTCATAATCAATTATAATATACATTCATAGACAGTACAACATACATTCATAGTATTTCCAATATTTCTACTTATTTTCTGGAAAAACTCTAAGGGAAATGGATATGAGTTTCCTTAATGAGTTACTATCCATTTTAATTACAATAATCCATCAATATAATAAGGTGCTCAGGCCACTACCTATATTGTCTTTTGCAAATGACCATGGAGACATATTGAGTTAGGCCTAGAGATATAAGATGCTCAGGCCACTACTCGTATATTGAGTTAGGCCTAGAGATCACTCAGTGCCCGAACCCTTTTTTTCTACCAAGCGGCGAAGTTAATCGCTCAGCTACTATAGCTGCCGGACTGTGTTTCTGTTGTGCCACAGATAGAGAGTATCGGCCTGGAAGTCATAATATATGTATATATAATAATAGAAAGAAGGGTTAATATCATTTTTAATTTAATGGCCTTCAAAATAGATTGCTGAAACAAATAATATAGTTCTTAAAACTTTCTAAAACAGAATCATAACAAGTTTTTAATTTAAACCCAAAACAAATAACATCTTATGGTATTTAAAATAAGTATCCTATGATCAACTAAATTAAATTGACCAGGTAAACAATTAATTCAATGGAATAAGAAAATACAGTGTAGAATAAATCCAAATAAGTTATGAAATCTCACCAATCTAAATACTTATAATAATTTAAACCAGTAAATACATGAAAAGGCCTAACTCACTAAGTTTAAAAAAATATAATCACTTCAACCAATTATTAAAATCATTTTATGTAATCAAATCTTGAAATTCACTTTAGACTGGATCATAGTTTAAGGTAATTAAATTAAAATATAACTTTTCCAAAAATCATCTTTTATTATTTCATATATTGTGATGACCCGACCCGGAATAGCGGGTCAATCGAATCGAGTAAAACTAAAATAGCAAATATGTCTCTTGATTGTGTTACGTGAAATTATATGTTATTTTTCTTTTATTTTTATTGTTTAAAATAAAATATATAAACACACAAAAACTTAGAATTTAATTAATTTAGGTTCCCCAATGTACACACATTTTCCCTCAATTAGAATTTTAAAATTTATCCCCCTTAAGTTGAAATTAAATGGATAGGAAAATTTAATTAACAAGCTAGATTTTTATTCCCAAAGTTAGAGTTCCAATTACAATTATTAAATTAAAATTTTAAAAATTTATAATTTTGAGTAGGCCCATGAGACCCACACCTTAAATGCTTTCTACTCCTTCCCTTAATATTTTACACGGTGCTTTCCTGGTGCTTTCCTTTTCTTTTCTTCCCTTTTTCCTTCTCCCCTTTCTAACGGTAGCATCCAAATCCTTAAATTACCGATTGAAATTTCCCCAAATTCAACCTTCCTTCTTCTCTCCTTCTCCAAAACGGAAACAAAGCATGCCTCTCCACCTAATTTCTTGTGTTTTTTACTCCTCAAATCCGAATCCCTATCGGAAGAAATCAGCTGACGTTATTTCCTATAAATCATGTGAATCCAGCCGAGCCCTATTCTCCTTTGCCATTGCCGATTCCATCTCCCTTTTTACCGTCACTTCTTCTTCTCTTCTTCAAGGACAGAGGTCTGGTTTGAAAAGTAAAGCACACCACCATCAGGGACCAGCCTTCTTTGATTCTCTGCTCCACCCTACGGCTGTATTCACCCAGATCTTCCAGGTATTTTTCCATCTATTTTCTCCTTATTTTGTTTATTTCCCCTCTTTCTTAATCTCCCTTTAAACCCAAAATGGAAACCCATACGGTGATAAGTTTTTCACCCAATCCTTTCTATGGTGGGTAAAATTTTTGTATGATGATAATCAATTAAAAGAAGATGTTTTCCTTTATAAAGTATTCTTTTTATTTATTTATTTTTTTTTTCAAATTTGAAAGTATGGAGATTTTCTGCGTAGTTATTTTACTTTCCAACTCCCATATATATGTTATTTAATTTTTTTGTTTCGTCAATTCAAAATGATTCAAATTATAAGTGTTTAATACCCATGTTGCAATGATTTATTATTTTTCACAGAGCAAATCATTCTTAATTTTTTTTTCAACTTCAAAATTGTTCAAAGGAATTTATTTGGTTGTTTTTAATTGAACTAAATTTTCAAAAGTATTTATATAGTTATTTTCCTTTTACAAAGAAATAATATTTTTATTTTATTCATCAAACACTCTGTTTGATTTAAATTATCTAATGCTTTGAAATTTTACCAAAATTTCTTAAATAAATTCCATAAGACAAAGCTTGAAAACTCTCAGTTTGATCTAAGTACTTGATGATTTCAATTTTCATTATTTAAGATTATTTTGATTCAATACTTTTATGAGAACTCAAGGTCCTTGTATAAGATTTCTTTCCTTTTTGAGAACAACCTGCATGAGTTCCTTTAATTCCTTCCTTTCCTTTTTACTATTTTCCTTATTGTTCATTCAGCCTTGATTAACAATGGTTTTCTTTATGCATTCTTTGAATAAAATAATTCCCTGCAACATGTAATTCGTTTGTACTTCCTTTGTGTGGGATGATTTCCTGCAGTTAATAAAATATATACAGTATACATGTTATACTCACTAGAAGTATTTTTATATTACCCTAGCTTAATTCTTGTTTTATTTATCATCTCTTGTTTCAAAGATATAGATAATAGTAATACCCATATAACTATTACAAACAAACCATTCTCTGTAATCTTGATTGAAATGCAATGTCTATGTTTTGATTACAAGACAGTGTTTTCGTATTCATTAAAAATGCTTGATGTCATTATTATCTTATTTAAAAGTGTTATTTTATTATAACTTTTAATTAATGGTTAAATTCGACTTTTCAGCATTTAGGTTCCTATGGTTATTATTTTATTTTATTTAACTTTATCATTATTAATTTAATATTTTGAAAGTTACAAATTTGTTTAACCAATATACTATCCATCGATTCTTTTTTCATGTTTTGCAATGGATACATTGACATATGCTGGGTTTGAAAACCATATCTATTTCTTTTATATTATTTGATAATCCCAATCTTTACTTTATATTATAGCACCAATATTATTGGCACGCAAACCATAGAACAACTCTTCTCCGTGGGGATTCAATGTGTACCTTTATTGATATCATGAATTACATGATGGAAGAGGCATTAGCCGACCACATATTTTAATGAACACATTGGATCTAGGCCTCCTTTCCCTAGCCGAGCATACTGTATGTGATTATATTTTATACTTTTCCTTCACTCTTTCCATGACCTTATTATTTTCATCACTAATATAGTTTTCATTAAGCATGATTTTCAATGGTTTTTACTCCATTAATCCAACAGTTGTCTTTGTAATTGTTATCATTTCATTAAGTTAAATTATTTAATATGTTAAAATTATAACTCTAGTTATCTATTTTCTTATTTTATTTTAAGTAAAATTATTAGTAAACTTAAAAGAGCAGTTACTTATTGCTTAGACAAGATTTTAATTGTCTTGTTAGCATAAAATCAAATTAGGTATGGTTGACCATGCCATATTTAGATTCATCCTTCACCTTTAACCTTGAACCTTAGGATGACCGTAGATTATAGTTGGGACAGCAACATATCTCACATTTATTTAATGTGAACTATTAGAGGGACTCAATAATTCATATGTTAATGGTATTTGGAACCTTTAAATCAATGTGCAGCACTTTCCGGGTGTTCTATTGATTGATTTCAAGTAGGAATGCGCCTTGATTCATCACCTCCACTTCGCGAGCTTTTTAGGTAAGGAAAAATAATACTTTGTACCTTTATCGAGTACGAAAATTCTCTATGTTATTTGTATGATTGAGCAATAGAAAAGAATATTGTATGGCATGTATTTAGAATGTAATATTGGATGTAGGACATAGACTGAGTTATATTTTAGAATAGTAGTTGTAGTGCAGTGCTCACTCACAGTAATGTAAGGGATTTGGCCAAGTGTTCTACTAGCCGTGAGGAGACTCAGTTTACCCGGATAAATGGAAATTAACTACTAGCCTTATTGAAAGATCTAATAATTATGTTCGAATTGGTTGAATGTTATGTTAATTACTATGATGTGATAAGTGATGTTCTTGAGATTGATTTATAATATTGTTACTATAATGATAATGTTGTAATATAGTTTATTCCTTTATACTTGTGATATTATTGGAGTTAGTTTGATGCTTAAAGTATGTACATGATGTTTATATTAAATCAAGATTTTAATCATGTTTGGAGTATGATGGCAATGATTTTACTCATGGCATGTTAATATGATTCATAACATGTGGCATGATGATAGAGATGATGCATAGTAGGCATGGCATTGAGCATGTCATCTTTATATTCATAGGATGGGTTTGGAGGTGTTGGCTGTGATCTTTTATGATAACCACGACGGTGGTAGTTTCATGCCTAGCTTTTAATGAGAAGTACCACACATGTGGTAGATTTGGTTTTTAGGCCATGAAAGATCACGAAGACTAATATTTGGTGGTAGTTGTGTTATGTAGGCCCCATTTGATATGGGAAGTACCACTCTGTAGTAAGTTATAGGTCTCGTTTCGGCGGGATGGCCACCAAATACAATGGGTATGTTGTGGAAGAATGAGACATTGAACATTGCATTGAGCATTGTGCATTACATGGCATAATGCATGGATATTAAAAGCATATTATTTAATTATATTTTAAGTTCATATATATAGAGAATAATGGTGATATTATGTTGGGTATGAATTATTGTATTCATTCACTGGGTTTGGAGCTCACACCCTTACATTGCAGGTAACCCTCTGGATTTAGGATTGGAGAAGACCACTGATGTTTAGAGAGTGTCAATGATGCATATTTAATTTCTTAGTATAGTTGTGGAATCGTGTGATTGGTTTATTTTATTTGATATTACGTATTTTGAGATATTTGATTGGTTAGCTTGAAATAATTGAGAACTTTGAGGATATTGATTTTATTTTATTTTATGGAATGGGATGTGAGTAGTGAGATTAAATGTGATGTTGATGATAGATGTTATTTATTATCAATGACATTATGGCTTCATGCGATGTATAAAGATTGGTCTTGAAGGATTTGATGGCTTTGTTATTTCATTCACAATATTTTTTTTTAAAAAAAAAGGTATATATATATATATATATATATATATATACTTATTTTCCCCCAGCCACAAATCTGTGATGTAAGGCCCATTAGATGCGTTGTTGCTTTGGGTGACGCCCGTTTAGCTTACAGTTAAGCGGGCCACGACCCGTTTAGACTGTAGAAAGGGACAAGACATTACATATATATATATATATTCCACTTAAAAACCCAACTAAAATCATAGATTAAAATAAATATAAAAAATAAAAGCTCACCTCAAAGTTGGCAGGGCGGTGAATGCACTAAAATCATAGATTAAAATAAATATAAAAAATAAAAGCTCACCTCAAAGTTGGGCTGGGCGGTGAATGCAGGGTCGGAAGATAAAAGAAAAACAATGTTATCAAACCTGGCCCGGCCCGCAGTTGACCGCGGGTCATCCGTGACCGGGCTGAAATACGGGTCGGGTCATTCAAAAACCCGTCTGAGCTAAAAACCCGTCTCAACCCATTGTTCAACCCGGTTTTAATAATCAAACCGTGACCCGTCTTAAAACCCTTAAAAAAAATCCATTTTGTCGGAAGAAAAATTCCATGAATATGGAAAAAAAGAAAAAAACTATTTGCATTTTGTTGTTGTGCTACTAATTTCTTAAAAGAAAAAGGAAAAAAAAGATATGTGGAAGAAAATAATAATCGAAAAGAAAAAAAAATCAGAGAAGGGCGGTTAGGTTTTGGGTGTTTTACAGAGAGGGGTGAAAGAAAAGAAAGAAAGAGAGTGGCGGCTAGGTTTTGGGCATTTTACATTGAGGGGGAAAGAAATAAAAAAAGGGGCCTTTTTTTAGCATTAACGAGATTAAGGTTTCTGCATTTTTTTGGATTTTCTAACGAAACACACGTGAGGTACTTAAAAACCTCACATGAGAAAGATGTTTTTAAAAAATATTTTAAAGGGTTTAATATTTTCTCATAATTTAATTCATTCTATTATACTCCCTCGGTTCCATTTTAGTTGTCTCATTTAAAATATTTGTATTTTTTAAGGAACTCTCCATATAAGGCTAGCACTCCATATGATCTCATCCATTTTCAACACACTTTATACTACTCTAATATAAATGAGACAACTATTTGGGACAATTTTAAAATCCATATAGGACAACTAATTTGGGATAGAGGGAGTAAATATTAAATTGATTATATAGGAGGCAAAAAATTTAACCAAATAAAATGTAGTTATCTAGATTAGTTAAATGGAAAAATTCAATTTATTTTAAAAGTTTTTTTATGTAAATTATAAATTAGGTGATTCAAATAAAAAAATATTTTTATTTTTATTTGTTGTTCAATTATAATTTCATAATAATATTATAAGATTGTAATAAATTATATAATATAGAATTTTGGTATTTGAGTAGGTTTAATTTTTCAATTTAAACCCGGCTTGAGACTCGTCAAACTTATTATAAATGAATGAATATAACATTCTATTTAAGCGACTCCGATTTAAATATATGATTTAACAGCTAATCAAAGTGACCCACGCTAAAGTTTAGAGCATAATATTTTTTTAAAAGACAAAAGCAAATCTATTTTCAATCTATTTAGCTATTATATATATTACTACATTTGGTTTATGTTCTTTTTAATTATTTTAAGATGTTTCATAAAAAATAATATTGGATTAAAATTAGATATATTAAGCCATGAATAGATCAAAATTTGAATTTAAACTTATATTTTTAGTTACTTGATTACTTGCAAAAGTCACATTTTATTTAAAAAAAACAATAGTTTCTACTAAAAATTTTATTTCAACTTATCAATGAAACTAAAATTAATAAGTTAATATTATTTATAATATTACATTAATAGCATGGGTTTAACTAGGTTTGATTACGGGTCAATTTGATAGAACCTTATTTAACTCATCATTCTTTCGAGACGAGTCGTTACACCGGTCGAACTTTAAAATATTGAAAAATTGAGAAGAAAAAGAAGCAAATGGGAAACGGTCGGTGGAGAGAAGGAGTGATATTTTAGATTTTTTTTTTTCATTCTTTGCTCACTTCTTCTCCTTTTATAAGCAAAGCAAATGTCATGCCACCACGTTGGCTAGCTGCATGGTAGCTAGTAGCTTTTGAGAATTGTGATAAGCATGCATTCATTTGCATAATTTTTTTTATTATTATTATTATCTTAATGTTTATCCATACAAAAGTGATTATTTTATTATATTAACTTAAAACACACATTTAAATACATTCTCCTAAGTTAGGTATTAAAATAATCAAATTTATAAATATATAAAAAAATACATTAAAACTCAATGATTTAATTATAAATCACAAAAATGTCAAAATTTCAAATTTTAAATTAATATTTTGGAAAAAATTCTAACTTAAAAAAAATCAGACAATATAAATTCATCTGACAAAAACATTTCAGTGATATTTTAACACTCCTAAATATTTTAAAAATCAACTTTTAAAAAAATAGAAATATCTCTGACGATTCAAAAATCACACTTCTGACAATCAAGATGCATGTTTCCAAACTCATAATTTAAAACTGAATAAATGAGTGAAATTTGAGAAATTAAATATCTCAATTGAAGGTTTTTCCAAATATAGACAATTTTAAAGGTTTTTGTTAGAGAAAGTTCAGATAATTTCAACTTTACCACTGTACTTGAACGAATCGGATCTACATGCTCCTGAATTCAGATCGAGTCAAACTTTAACTCTAAACAAAGCCACTTGTTAATCTTTTAGATTAACGGATTACTAATCACCGTTAACGACTAATAATCATACGATTAGATATTAATTTGAGTCAAGGTATTACATTTTACCCCTAAGTAATAACATTGTTATTTATGTTTTTTACTATTTAAAGGTTCTCATGGAAAGGATCTTAATCTTTCCAAGAAAACTTAGTTTTCTTTTCTTGCTTATTCCATATGGAGATAAATTACTTTCCCTATGAGGTATTCTATTTTGTAAATAATTAGCAATTAGAATTGCTTCACCTTATAAATTCATAGATGAACGACCGATCTTCAACTTTTTTTTCTTTCAACTAAGTATTTTGCTGTGGGACATATGGAGCCACACTTTGATGAACAATGCATGAGTTTCACAAAATTCATTGGAATTATAGAGGTATATTCATCTTCAATATCACTTTTCAAAGGTTTTAATCATTTTCTACTCCATCTTTATAAGTTTCAAATTTTTTCAAAGTTTGATTTTTAGTTTTCGAATCTAGAACTAAGTATCTATGAAAATAATAGAATAACAAAGGATAATGAGAACACATTCAAAATTCTTTTTCATGTGAACATTGGAATAAAGTCTTTCACATGTAAATAAAGAAAAGTTTTCAACTAGTCAACTTTCCTACTTAGGGCTCTCATGTCGGCCATGCGAGTTTGAAATCATCGATAACTTCTTCTCATACCTATTTATCCTCGTGAATTGTATTTATATCAATTTTATCCCATTTCGACTTCATCTCACATTTAGATTAAAATTCATTAAAAGCTATCTCTATTTTACGATTGATCTTTGAATTCTTGAAAATTATAGTATTTTAAATCTAATTAATTTTATCATTGAAAATTCCTTTCCAGCTCACCCATTGTCACACATTAAACTCCTCTTATGAGCCCACAAGTCACAAGACAAACTATTGCGACCCTAAACTGAAATCAATTGTGAATAAATCTTCGTCAAAATTATTAAACCGGATCTAATATTTTTGAAAGGACTCTTGGAGATCAAGATGATACCTTCAAAAAGATTTGATTATTTAAAAAAAAAAATGACGAAATCTTCTTCAAATGCTCTCCCATCACTTATTTCTAGCACTTTAGGGTTTAGATACTGTGGACATGCTTGAAAATTGTTGATAATGATTAGATTGGAACACATCTATATGAAAATAATGGAAATAAAATAAAATTTACTAATATGGGTCCAAACATTAGAAACCAATAATGGACTTACGTTCAAAATTGATATCTTTTTACAAGAGGGGGAATCTCGAGCACAAGTCTATTAAATTCTCTCTTTAGGTGATGTCTCATACTCCCACATAATAGTCACCGAGTTACGCTATAGGGATTCGAACTGCACACTATCCTGCTTCTTGAGACTGAAATATTACTGACTGAGCACTCCGTGTAGGATAATTGATATTTTTTTTCTTTTAAAAAAAAGACAATACCTATACAAGAGATAAATGACCATAATTTAATGGCATCATAAACCCCTAAAAACATATGTACATTTTCTATTATTTACTAGCGTAAAATCATAATAAAGTTCTAATGAGTATTGACCAATAAGCAGAATATTAACAAATATATGGACCTAGCAATCATAAACCTGTTTCTTGACCGAGATGGAATAATATGCCCCAACACATAACTTTATTGAGGTATTATACCATCCAATACTGTTTTAGATTTTCTTCTAAGTCAAATAATATTTTTTCAATCGCTAAAATAATAGGCTCCAAAATTTTGAATTGTTGTTATTATCATCAATTTTATTAAGATTATTTATATTATTTATTTAGATATCAATTTTTTAATTCTACTATTTTATTCATATCTATAAAAATCAATATGTTATTTGATTATAATTTAAAATGCAATTGATTTGACTCAACAACGTATTGAGTCAATTGGCTTTTTGAATAATAAATTCAAGTTTAGTTGAGTTCTGAACTGAAACACAAATTATTTTTCGTTGTTTTTTTTATAATTAAGATGTTCAAGCCTAGATCATGTAATTAATTTTTAAAGTATGTGCAAACCTCTTACTTACACACCGAATAAATCTATAAGGAATGGCCCTTATATCTATACTGAATGGCCCTTTAAGGTGAATTGGAAATAAAACTTAGGGCTCGTACTTCTTGCAACTAATTTTTAAAGTATTTGCAAACCTCTCTGCCCACACACCGAGTAAATCTATAAGGAATAGTCCTTTAAGGTGAATTGGGAATCAAACTCAGCCTCGTACTTCTTAGACGAGTTATTGTACATTACTCTAACCCCTTCATATTGAAAACCTTTCAGATGTGAGGAGTCACAGTTTTCACTTTGGTTCTAAAATATTAGATCACTATTTATGTCCAAAGTTTATGAATATTATTCATAATAAACTTGAGCTAGTTTGTAATTGAAAGGCGTGCAGCTGGGCTGGCTCAATTTGGTCAAACTCAAGCGTCAATTATTTAAGTAACGTTTGAAGAGTTAAGAACTCAATTTAACTCAAAATTCTAACCACTTGAACAAGTTTTAAATGAATTAGAAAGTCAGAATTCAGTAAAACTTATAAAATACCAATTTAACTAATATAACAAATTTTGATTTAACTAATATAAAAAAAGACATGTAATTCTAAGATAGGCTTGAGGATGAGAAGATAAAGAAATAGAAAATAAAGTCAAAAGGTTCTAGAAAAAATAACAGAAAGCGCAAAAGAAAGAAAATAAGATGAAGAAATAAAACTTTAAAATAACAGAAATTCATAAATAAATAAATAGTAATGGAAAAAAAAGCCAAAAGCATTTATTGAAAAGATAAAGAAACTGGAATAAAAAAAGGACGAAAAAGAAGATGATGATAATAATAACAAAGACAATCTAAGATAATGGCGAAAACAAAGAAAAATTAGAAATAAAAATTAAAGAAAAAGAAATATCTAATAAAAGAAAGGGAAAAAAGAGGATG